>CATOUR010000061.1:67500-2467500 GCA_951848785.1 Callosobruchus maculatus
AAGGAAGAAAGGAAGAGAGGAAGGATCGCACTGCAACTAAATCTTTCCTTGATTCTCGATCTTTTCGCGCTACTTTTTGCCATAGTTTCGGCCACCTCTTTGGCCTTTATCAAAGTAGAAAGTATTCGACAAAAAATTAATGTCGAGGTTCGCTTGCAAACCATGTCATTTATTCCAAATGCATTTTTTCTCAATTTCGCCCATTTCTAATGGAATAGAATAAATGATATTTACAATACTTCTTAATTATTATAACAAAAATGCGTAACTCTACAAAAAATAGCATTGCCCCAAATTGATCTATGAACTAAAGGTACTTTGTTGTATCATAAAACTATCTTTCCTAATATAAAAATACTTTGCCCGTAAGTAATAGCAAAAAAAATCTTCCCTTTATTCATAAGTCAAAAATGATGGCCTTATAAAAATGTCTTTTCTTTGATAAAAATCACTTTTTTTACTCCGAAGGTGTAGCTCCTTTATATTATGTAGAATTGTTATATCTGTATCAATGTTTCTGTCTAGGTGAAAGCGGGGTGGTTGTGGGTGAAATTTGGGTGGTTGGGGATGGGGGTTGTAAGCCTAAAAAATTTGCTGTATTGATAATAGGCTGTCCATTGGGAAGAAATACCTAGCAGCATAGTAGTAGTCAAAATACACTTTCCATCTAGTTCTTTTCTATTTCACAAAACCAAGGAACTTTGGATTTTCTGATGTATACATATGAACACTGCTTTAGATCGTTCTGTATTGTGTAACGTGGAATTATGGAATTGATTTTAATGCAAATTCGACATAGTATTACTACCGTGGCCAGAATTGAAAAGGGTTTTTAGAAATCGTGTCAGTGGCATCGCAGCAGTAATAAAAAACAAAAAATATAAAAACAGCTCAAACTTTTTTAGGTGATTTGGGTTTCTGATTTCAAATTTCAGATAAAACGCTTTTCTGGCATTTTATGATTCTACATAACGAAAATGTAAGTCACTCATTTCCATCGGTCTGTTTGTCGGTCCGCCTGTTTATTGGCGTTTTTCTAGCCGCGTGATCTCAGTAACCGTTGCTTGAATTATGATGAAATTTTGGTAGCGATATGCTGTGGGGTCGTAATAGGGGATGCTGCTATCATTTTGAAAATCGATTTATATTGGCAACGGAGAAATTGGTAGAAAGCAAAAAATATCAGAACCCCTACAAAGTTCGTTCGTTTCAGGCGTTCCTGATCATTTATCATTTTCATTTCAGTAGGAGGTGAAATCGGGGTGGCGGGGGCTAGAGAGGATTTGAAAACCCAAACATTTGTTGCCTTCATAAAATACTCTACATTGCGCTGAAAAAAATGACTTTGGTGATAAAGTGTGCTTTTTACATCTATCTGAATGTTGCGTTTGAGATTTTGTATCTAAGATACAAAACATACATGTTATAATCCTATAACGTGTAACTTGGAAACCACGAAATTGATTGTGATGAAATTGTGACACAGTATTACTACCGTTGAGAAAATGGTAACAGTGTACTATTGTTGAATGGAACTCTTGCCAATGGCTGAGGAGAAATTAACTAAAACGAAAAATTTCAGAAATGCTTAAACTTCATTTTTAGATGCTTCAAACGATCATTGTCTATTTTTTAATGAGGATAATGAATGAATAGAGGAACTTCAAATTTTTGTTAGCACCGATCATGTGCGGGAAGTGCTGGGTCAAGACATCTGACGCCATTTTTTTGCTGATTATTCCGACGCCAATGTACCAATTTCCAAAAAATAGCGGCAATACCCACAGGATATCGCACTCCGAATTTCATCAAAATTGGTGAAGGATTAGAAAAATGGCAACAAACAGACATTTAGACAAACGGAGAGGCAGTCCAACATAAATAAGTGACATACGACATACTTTCCTGATATCGATATCATTAAACGTCTCAAAACTGAAAGATTTTCGCGATTACAAAACTTAATTCGCCTATAGTCTGGGAAAGAAGATATGGTATATAATCAAATAAGCTCATGTTGCAATCATTTTCATCAAATACGATCATCTTTCAAACAAAAAAAGAATTACGATGACGATATCAGTTCAAGAGAGTTTATGCAGTAGCCCCTGTATTTAACTATACAGGGTTATTCACGTTATTCGACATGGAGCATTATGACTAAAGTATCCAATGAAAATGAAAATAATTTCGGATGGATAGGGACCCATTAAGGTTAAATTTTCAAAATATTTTCATGTTATACAGGGTGTCCCCAAAACACGAAACGTATCAAAGTTGTTTTTTTAAATGGAACACCCCATATATTATTGCATATTCGGATTCCTTAGTAAATTCTAGTGCGACTTTATACATGGGATCCAAAGCGAACAGTGTAGGTGCAAATCACCATTTTCGGTATAAGCAAATGTCAGAAAAAAATTGAATATCATAGAGATTATCAAACCTAGGGGGCTGCGACTTTGATGCATTACTAAGCATGAAATGCGTCAACCTAGGTTAGTTGGTCAAATTTGAACTACTGCTTGGAGAAATCGGTCGACTAATTAAGGAAACTTCGATCAGAGATAACTTGATTTTTTCAAATGGGAATGCCTAATTTTTTTATACGGTTAAATGTAGAATTTAATAACCTTTCTAATGATATAAGGTTGTGTATATCAATCTCTGGTAGTTTTTATTTAATTTCAAATTTTTAACCAAATCAGCGTTTTTTGATTTTCCAACCTATAAGCAATCTAGCCGACCATGAAATATAAACAAAAACCTGTTCAGGTAGAAGAAAACAACTAACTTTGCAGAAAAATACACACGAACTAGACTAAAGGGACAAGAATATAAAAATTACTCACAACAAACAGACTCTAACCAGAAATAACGGCAGTAACATATCTTTGGTTAAAGAAAAGCTGGAGTACGACAGTTTATTATTTTCACAATAAAATTTCACATCTAATGATTTAAAAAGTATGCAACTCTGCCAAAAGTCAAGTCAAAAGTACCTCTGACTGGAGTTCTGAAAATTCTTCAGTACCTATTAGCAAGATCGTGGAAAATGAAGAATGAATTAAAATTTGTTCAAATTATGAAACATAACTTAAATGGCAGAAAATTTAAGTCTGATATGTCAGTATTCCTTTTTTTGCAATACTGCTAATAGATATTGAAAAAATAGAAGGGTTCCAGTCAGAGCTATCGTCCTTCGATGCAAATCACTACTTTTTACAGCATTACATGTGATTGACAATCGCTGGCTGTTTCTGTTTCATTTCAGGGTTTTTAATTGTCTTGGAATTTTTTAACCTCTAATAAATTGCGGTAACCAGTAGAAAATATCTATTACTGTCATACTCCAGCTTCTCTTTAACCTTAGAGTTGTTATCGCCGTTGTTTCTGGGAGAGCTGATTTGTTGTAAGGAATTTTTATAAACTTGTGTCTTTATTCTAAGTCGTTTGTATATTTTTTCTAAGTTACTTGTTTTCTTCCATCTGAACATGTTTCTGTTTATATTTCATGGCTTGCTAGGGTGTTTATAGGTAGGAAAATTGAAAAACACTGACTTGTTTGAAAATTTAAAATTAAATAAAAACTACTAGAGATTGACATTCAGAACCCTATATCATTAGAAAGGTTATAAAATTCTACATTTAACCGTGTAAAAAATTAGGCATTCCCATTTGAAAAAATCATGTTATCTCTGATCGAAGTTTCCTTAATTAATCGACCGATTTCTCCAAGCATAAACGTAACTTAATAATACTGCGATATTAAATTTTTTCCCGATATCGACTTATACCGAAAATGGTGATTTACACCTAAACGGTTCGCTTTGAGTCCCATGTGTGATACATAAAGTCACACTAGACTTCACCAAGGAATTTGAATATGCAATAATATATGGGGTATTCCATTTAAAAAAATACAACTTTGATACGTTTCGTGTTTTGGGGACACCCTGTATAACATGAAAATATTTTTAAAATGTAGCCTTAATGGGTCCCTATCCATCCGAAATTATTATTTTCTTGCTTATCAAACACTTTAGCCATAATACTCCGTGTCGAATAATAAATCATGTTATCTCTGATCGAAGTTTCCTTAATTAATCGACCGATTTCTCCAAGCATAAACGTAACTTAATAATACTGCGATATTAAATTTTTTCCCGATATCGACTTATACCGAAAATGGTGATTTACACCTAAACGGTTCGCTTTGAGTCCCATGTGTGATACATAAAGTCACACTAGACTTCACCAAGGAATTTGAATATGCAATAATATATGGGGTATTCCATTTAAAAAAATACAACTTTGATACGTTTCGTGTTTTGGGGACACCCTGTATAACATGAAAATATTTTTAAAATGTAGCCTTAATGGGTCCCTATCCATCCGAAATTATTATTTTCTTGTTTATCAAACACTTTAGCCATAATACTCCGTGTCGAATAACGTGAATAACCCTGTATATGTACATTCAGCGAGATCGAGACGCTGCAGCAGATACACCGTTCTGTATGATTACGGATATAGTAGAATGGTTTGAGTAAATAAAACGGTATCTCAGCTGAATGGCCATGTTAAGAAAGCAGTCTCTGACCTACATGTCAACAAGTGTTGTTTCACCTAAACGAGTTCTTAGCTTCTTCACACATTCGTCCTAAGCTGTCCTTCAAGTAGAGGGAAAAAGAGCTTATTTGAAAAAAATATTCTAATTAACATAAGCTTCTGTGAATTTGCTACATCTAGTTCTTTAATTCCTATTATCAAGGTTATAATTAGGGAGAGATTTCGCTTATGTCAAACAAAATTTGGCTGTACAAATTGATTAAATCTGCAATGACCTAAACGCGTGCGGTTTGGTGTTTGCACTTACCAGAACCATCACAAATACCCCATGATATGTTTCACATGAGACCCTGCATTGAATCGCGAGATTTTTTACTCAACGGACTATATCACAAGCACTGCTGAACCTCCTTCCATTTGACTTGGTAGTTCAAGGGGAGGTAAGAGCGTCTGCGTTCCCATTGTGGAGTCAAGGCAGTTGGTCCTTTGTGAACCCTGGCAAGGGACACTCTGCCATCCCCTCGGTACTGAAAAGGGATGACCCTATCCTACATAGAGTGCGGTTGTCCATATCGAACTGACTCCCAAATTGAACCTTTGCCGTTGACAAAGGGGAGTTGGACACCACACCTTTGAACCTTCTTGCGATTCAGTTGATATTTAGATTAGGATAACGTAATACAGATCTGTGAAGTGTTGAAGATTTCGACCACGCGCAAAGTAATATTTTATGAGCTTGACGAAGGCTTCAAACCTATCTAAAACAATTTAGGTTTGTTGTTACAAATTTATAGTTTGTTTATTAGATAGCAGTGCTTTATAGCGCTACTTAACAATAGCGTTTTCAGAAACTTATTTAAATATGGGGTTAATCCTGATTTTGGAGCTAGGCGCTCAAATTTAACCAGTCAAGAAACCTCTAATTGAACCTCGGTTCAACTAAATTTCTAACGCTTCTGAACCTGAACTTTCGTGGTTATGTACTGAACGCAAGACTGAAGATCAAGTTGAAATGATTCAGTGCCTGCACTGCCACACTTGGCTTCATTGGAAATGTGTTGGTGTAGGACCAAAGAAGAAAATATTCAAGTGTTCATCTCTTGCAGTACAGAATTTTATTACACATTTTGTTAGCAATTATTAGAAAAAAATATGTTTCGGTATTTACGAACTTTTTTTAAATAGACATTAGTTCAGTTTAATTTGTTTTCCTGGAAGTAGTATCCCTACTTTATCAAGATCTGAGGGCAGGTTCAATTATTTAACAGACCACAAGTTCAATTTGGGCACCTGCTTGTCTAAAATGAACCATTTACAACACCATCCTAATTTTGCCTTTCTCTTGTTGTTAACAGATATAAAAATAATTTATGCTACTCAAAATATTCCCCAAGGTGGAGATATTTGTTTTGTATTAATTTTATATTTTTAATGGCACACATATATAGACAATTTTTTAAAATTTGGTTCAATATGGGCGGCCTCACCCTATGAGGAGTGATATAATTTCTACTACATATTGCTTCGACTGCAAATTTACGGTGAAGTATCCTGCAAGGGAAGAGTGGGGCCAAGCGGCGGGCGGCCTTTTGAGGGCAGGCTCCGGCACTGGGGTCTGTAGGCCAGAAACGAAGCTCTCCCTATTTCTCGGGGGTTACAGCACGATATTCCAAGCAAAGATATGTGAGAGTTTAGCTTGTGCCTTTCGTATTCACTTAGGGGCCTAGGTGGCGGACCACAATCTGCTCTGGCAGCCAGGCAACATTAAAAGCATTTAGTGCTTGTAGGTTCACATCAAGGCTTGTTCTGCAAGGTAGAAATGTCTTGGATGACATTTCGGCAAGACATCAAGTGTCGCTTATGTGGCTGCCGAGTAATGCTGGAATTTGCGGTAATGAAATGGCGGACGCGCTCGCAAGGCGCGGGCCGAGGATTAATTTCTTGGGTCCTGAAACAGCTGTGGGGCTGGCAGCAAGTACCATTATAAGAAAAACAGAAGTGTGGTTGCAAAATTAGCATCTTATGAGATGGTGAGGAATCTCTGGACATCTCTGTCAAGCTAGAGAACTTACTTTAGGAATTCTGGCCCAGGTTCTGTCTCTCACTGGCCAGAAGCCGGCTAAGGTTACTAGCCGGTCTGCTGTCTGGCCATAACACTTCCATACATCACTTGTATGTGATAAAAGTGGCAAGCGATCCGACGTGTACATGATGTGCAGAGATTCACGACTTGACTTGATTTTCAAGCTACTTGACTTGACTTGATATCAAGTCAAGATCAAGTCAAGTATTTGTTTTCGAAATTCAAGTCAAGTAGTTACACATCAAGCAAGTTGAAAATCAATTTTCATGCTAACTACTTGATTGTTATTGAAAAATAGTTCTTTTTTGATATTAATCTAATTAAATGCCAAAACGTAATAACAATAAAAATCTATGTATATTAAGATGTAATCTTTTATTTAAAAAAAACATCCAAAAACGGAAACTCCAACAAACTTAGTTAAATAATGAATGTAATAATATAAAATAAAAATACGAAATATTCTGAATTCTGACAATAATATATAGAAAAGCAACAAACTCAAATGAAGGTGGGTTGGCTCAGTGGTTAGAGTCGAGGGCTCGTGACCGGAAGGTCCCGGGTTCGATTCTCGTAGAGGCGGAAATTCATTTCTGGTTTTTTCAATCAAAAATAGATATCCACAAAAAAGCTCAGTGAAGAATCCCCACCTGAGCCTTCACTGTTGGCTTCGAATTAACAATGCTGTTCCTAGAGTGGCGCCGAGAAACAGTAACGAAGCCTACACAGAACACGAGGCTGACCATTCCAGAGCAGTGGATGCCGATGACACAGAAGTAAAAAAAAAAATTAATATTCTCATTTGCCATCCATGATTTGAGACACATAAGACTTCTAACGGAGTTGTCACCTAATCGATTTTCTGTTTTGGTAAGAGTTAAGGCCGCTCTAGAAAACTGCCTTTCAACTGGAACTGAACAAGCTGGCGTTGCCAAAAAGTCTTTGGCCATTGCGGCAAGGTTTGGAAAAATATATTCGTGTCTTTTCCACCATTCTAAAATATCTTCAGTACTGTCTCTTGCCGCTTGAATACTATATATCTAATACTAAGTTTATTGTCAAGTTCCATAGCCCACGAATCTAGTCTATCTAGCAGCATATTAATGCAAAAATGATGGAAATACTCTTAAAAATATTAAGGTACCTTCAAATTCGTGCTATTAGCGACCATTCTGTGTCGGTTGGCTTTAAAGTTTTAAAGTCATCGGGTGCCTGCTTGCTGTCGTAACCTCGGTGATTCCTCTATTTTAACTCTTCGATTCGCATTTTACAGATCGATATCAAGTAATATCAAGTAGTTTGATTTTACTTGATATGAAGTCAAGTAGTTCAGATCGAAAATCAAGTCAAGGCAAATATCAAATTTTCAAAAGCTTGAGCTTTCAAACCAAGTCAAGTATTTAAGAAAAAACTCAAGCTACTTGGCTTGATGAATCCCTAATGATGTGGCGAGGAGGAGAGTGCGACTCCTTTTGATAAGTATTTTTACATGTATGAGTGTGCGTGATTGAATCCCCGGTAATTTTGGTATCTTTTTCATAGTCACAATGTCTTAACAGACATGTTGTGAACTCGTAAAATGCATTTACTCATTTTACGAGTCTCTCTTGGGATATCTGTAAGATCTTTAATGCAGTAGTTTCCCATTTGCTTCCCGCATAATTTTGGTATAAAAATTCGGAAAAGAATACCTACTAGCAGATTTCGAGGTTTTATCTCCGTAATTCAGGGCGTTGCGTCAGGCAATGGAATCACGGAGATGTGCTACTGTCAGGTAACTTTTGACGACATTGTGTCCCTAAACAACTTTTTCTTGTAAACATATTCACCTTGAGAATTTGCAAACAAATACTATTCTCATTAAAGTCCAAAATTGTCTAGCCGAAGTTGGATATTAATCTTATGATCCATTGAGTGAAAGTATGGTCTACTTACCCTATTAGGCATAGCACAGCTCCAGATATGTAAGCTATTAGACCCGGTTTTGACTTGGTCGTCGTATCAATTTCAGCTTGGCAGTAGGGACAGATCATGTGGGTGGGGTTGGGACCCACAGGTACTAGTGTCGTTACAATTTCTGTCGGCCCTTTGGTAGGAACTGGAAAGAAAATATACATTAACTACTTGTAGCTCACATGGGAGCAGATAAATACTTTGTTCAAACTGTAGGGCGTATATCTTCACAGTGCATTTTGTTATGGAATCCAGAAGATTCCTATCCAGAAATAAAGCTAAGGGGAGAACAATAAGAATATACCTCTGCTGGTAAGTGGCAAAATTTACCCATGGAACTGTAAGTATTCTATCTATCTCAAGAGAGGGTCAGTTGTCCAAGGAAGCCTTTTTCATAAAAAAGTTGTATAAGCGTCGTTACCACTTTTGAAGACGTAAATCTCTGCTAGCTTACCTTACCCTTACCGCTTCAAATTACTGTAGTTTGATCGTGTGGAAAGTAATACCGTCAAAGAACGAGTTTTTATATGAAAAAATGGCTTTCATCTTGAATAGGTGTTGAAGGTTAATGTCTGTGATAGTATTCATACTACTCAGTGTATATGTGTCTTTTATAGTTTAACAAAAAAGTATTCTGCGACAGTGGTCTGACTGTGGTCAGTGTAGTGGTAGTAGAAGTAGTTTGTTTGACCACCTTATATTAATGTTTTAGGTAAGTCGAAGTGAAAAAAGCTTGGTAACTGTATATAGAATATACAGGGTGTGCCACGACGATTAAGACAAGCAATATATCGGAACTGGGTAGCAGTAACGGATTATAATTTTGGGGGTTTAAATTAGAGCAAATATAGTATCTTTTTTACTATTGATTATAACATGTACCCGTACAGTTAAATTACTTTGGTAGTGTTTCATAATGGTAGTGGTACAGTCCTTTAAGTACCTGTAGCTCTTGAATTAATCACTTTAGACCCCAAGTATGCTAGTTTGTTGGAATTGTTTTATAGGGAGGAACACAAAAAATCATAAATATATAGGGTGTCCCTTTAAAAATCTTGATTCGGACGTCACGTGACCAAAAACAAATACCTCATTAGGTGATACATTGATAAGCAAAGATACTATATTTGCTCTAATTTACACCTCCAAAATTATAATTCGCTACTACTGCCCAGTTCCGATATATTGCTTGTCCCAATCGTCGTGGGACACCCTGTATAAAAGCCATAATTATAGAAGTTACTGATATAGTTCATTGAGAACTGCTGATAATATAGCTTAATATAGTTTAAATATGTATGGAATAGAAGCAGTTGTCAAGTAACGGCTGTGTGACATTTTCCTTGCAGCTCTAGATACTGTCCTCTGGTATTATGATTGTCATTGTCTGATTTGATGGTGAAGTACTTGAAATGAAGCTGAAACATACACTGTGTTGAACATAGGTTGATAGTTATCAGTGCAAGGTACTCCCATTATATTACTAGTAATTACTGGTGCAAATAGGCTAGTACTGGACTTTTTGTAAGGGATGTCTATATGAGGTTCCCAATATCAACCGATTCACCTTTTTCAGTACTCAGTACCAATGGAGCGAATAGTACTTCTGTTAATCGACATAACCAGTTCCTGTGATTTACCTGTACTTATTTTCTGCTGATAGACAATGAATATAATTTAAGAATAACAGGCACACCATTGTCATTGGATTTTTTCGGAAGAGTTCTATTGGTATACACTGCCTGATCTGTTTTCAAAATAAGAACGCAGAATAGCTAAGAATGATCCTGAAAACTATAAAATGGAACCTTTTTAAAACAATGTCAAGTGAAACACAGGTAAAATGCCTCAGAAACGTCACACAGTATCATTATAGACTGTCTAACTTCCTCAAAATCATCAACTACGGAACCAATTGAGGCGTTTACCGGAAAAACGTCATTAGTCCAAAACTAACATATGTGGGAAAATGAAAAGAACTTCCCAGCATGTAAAACTTTAATTAGTTTGATTTATTGCCATATCTGGTAGAAGTAAAAGTGTATAAGATACAACGTCCACAAGCAGTAATTATTTTATTGTGAAACATATATGAAAAAAAAAACACAAAAAATACATGGACATAATATGAGGTTTTTGAGAGAAAATGTTAACAAATCAGTGTACTTAATACAAACAGCATGAAAATAAAATAAATTCCGATACAAAAAACAAAGAAAGAATAATAGTGAACAACTATACAGACTAACTGAAACAATCAACTCTGGCTAACCAAAAAACCCGATATCTATTTACCACTCAGTCTTCGCAACCACTACACTACTATATTATCATCGTTGTCCACCTCGTTGTCGATGACAAAGTTACCAGCAGTGTCAGGTGCTGTGTTGTACTGTTTCGTTAAGAAGTTTGTATGACAACTTATATGGACAAATAGCTTTCTTAGGTGAAAGAATATGGACATATGATGTTTTTAGACGAACAAGTCAATTTTCCTCTGTAAATAGTACGGAACCTATAACATTTTTTCGAAAAATAATGTCTATGTCTATTCATGTATATCGATGTTAGAAATGCGATGATGCCATTATCTAAATTTTGGCAAATATTGACTTATGAGGTTTTTTCGAGAAACGTCTCAATTATATCCAAAGGCGCACTTAGACAATGCACCAAGTTTCATAAACTTTTCTTTCAAAACAAGTTTATTAAAAGATGTGTTTTAAAACATGTTGCAAAACAATAATTGCTTCGAAACATTAAGGCAACAATAAAAACATGGTTATAATACATGATTTTTCTTTAACAAACACAAAGAAAGGTTTCAGTCCTTCAATACGTCATGTGCAAGTGAAAACATAATCATATCGGCTGCGTTCTGATTGATTTTGTGTTGTTCGAAAAATAAAAGATCTAAAAATGTTTTTCAGAGTAAAATACAGCGGCAGTGATCTTCTGCAGGAGAACTACGGAGGAACGGTAGTTTCAAAAACTACTACAGTTCGGTCGTTGACGAAAAAACTAGATACAAATCTTAATTATTCGAAGAATCAAACACGATATAGGTTTTAAATAGGTACATATATCAATGTTCACCTTGTGGCGACCATAACCTCACCAAAGGCACTATACCTTTTCCAGCAGTACCTAGTTTCAAAAGGATCAAATTAAATTTCTAAAGCGTCAATTGTAAATTCAAACTACCAGTTGCAATTTACGTCTGACCGTTTGAATTTACAGTTGACGAGAAATGTAATTTGATTCTTTTTTGAAACAACTGCAGGAAAGGTACAGAGCAAGCACATGATCCTGTACCGCGATTGGCGCTGCCTTATATGATTTTGCAACAAGCTGCAGCTTCAGAAAATAAAATATCAATGTTTTACGACTTTGAAGCCTTTGAGCCTCCTGGGCTGCCTTTAGAGAGGCAAGGAGAAAGTATAAAAAAGAGCTACGCAGCAACAAAAGAGCAAGCTGGCGGAACTACTGTGGAGAATTGGAGTCTCTTTCAGACTCCGCCAGACTAATGAAATTGCTCAGCTGCGAGAAGAGACAAACCATTAGTTCATTCAAGAAAGAGGATGGTATATGGACTACATCGGTGGAGGAATCTCTCCAATACCTCCTCGACTCGCATTTCCCGGGAGAGTCCGGCGATCTGTCTCCAGAAGCTGAGTCGGCTCCCTTGATAGGGGACGACGGCTTGGCCGAGAGGATGATAACCGACGGATCAGTCTCCTGGGCAATAAACGAGTTCAGTCCATTCAAATCAGCCGGACCTGATGGTATATTCCCTGCGCTACTACAAAGAGGTCTAGAAGAGTTGCTGCCACATATCGTGGCAGCTTTCCGGAGCTCGCTAGCGCTAGGATACGTACCGTCGTCCTGGAAAGCAGCAAGAGTAGTGTTCATTCCTAAGCCAGGGAAGATCGACTACTCTTTATCAAAGTCTTATAGACCAATCAGTCTTACCTCCTTTCTTATAAAAGCATTGGAGAAGATCGTGGACAGATATTTGATAGAGGAAACGCTCGTTACCTATCCCCTCCATGATAATCAGCATGCCTATAGGCAGGGTCGCTCCACGGAAACGGCACTGCATGCTATAGTAGGAAAAGTAGAAAGAGCCCTCTCTCACAGAGAAGTGGCTCTGGGAGTATTCTTCGACGTACAGGGAGCTTTTGATAAAGCACGAACAGTTAATATATGCACCGCCCTTCAGACCAGGGGTGTTCCACCAACTCTGGTCTGCTGGGTAAGGTCAGCACTTCAGAATCGCAAGGCTAGTGCAACATTAGGCGGGGTTCAGCTCGAGGTTGGGGTGAGTGGGGGCTGCCCGCAGGGCAGCTGCCTCTCCCCCCGCCTCTGGCGCCTTGTTATGGATGGCCTCCTTACGAGACTTAGCTCGGCCGGCTTCTACACGCAGGCCTACGCAGACGACGGCCTGGTGTTAGTCTCTGGTAGATTCCTGGGCGTCGTCTGCGATAGGATGCAGATGGCATGCAGCATTTTGGACAAGTGGTGTGGTGAATCAGGACTCTCAATCAACCTAGTGAAGACTGAGCTGGTCCTATTCACTCACAGGAAGAAGATAGATGATTTTAAAGCCCCCACTCTCCACGGTGTACCGCTGACCCTAACACGGGAGGTCAAGTACCTGGGAGTGTTAATTGATAATAAACTCACATGGGCACAGCATATTGACTATGTGTATAAAAAGTCTATAGCTACCATGTGGCAGTTGCGTCGGGTAGTCGGCGGAACCTGGGGCCTCAAACCCAAGGTTCTAAACTGGCTATATACGGCAGTAGTCAGATCTAGGATCCAGTATGGCTGCTCGGTCTGGTGGCCGAGCGTAGAGAAGATCTCTGTTAGGCTCAAGCTCGCAAAGATTCAGAGGCTTGCAGCAGTGAGCATAACAGGTGCCATGAGGACAACACCCACTGCTGCCCTGGAGGTACTCTTGGGCTTGCCGCCTCTGCACCTCTGGATAAAGAGAGAGGCGATGTCGGCCTGCCTGAGAATGCGTGACGGGGGAACGTGGGTAGCACGAGAACCATTAGTTGGCCACACCAGAATAGAGCGATTCGCCGAGAGTAATATCCCGATATCGTCATTCAGGGTGGAAAAAGCTAAAGACATCTTAAATTTAGATAATGGATTCTCACTAGTCATCCCGGAAAGAGACGACTGGATGAGAGGGAAAGTCAAGTTTCCGCCCAATAGTCTCGTATGCTTCACCGACGGATCGCTCTTAAAGGAGTCAGGATCCGGGGGAGCGGGCTTCTGTCTGGAGGGTAAAGAAGTGCGGCGGAGCTTTGCTCTGGGAACCTGCACGACTGTCTTCCAGGCGGAAGTGTATGCGATATTGATGGCGGCATACTCGACGGAAGTCGAAAAGTGTTCTGAACAGAGCATATATATATGCTCTGACAGCCAATCAGCTCTGAAAGCGGTGGCAGCTTCGAGGGCCAGATCAGCTCTGGCACAAGAATGCTCTGTCGCCCTTCAGAAGTTGGCAAAACATAAGAAGGTGACCCTACTGTGGGTCCCCGGACATATTGGTATACCGGGTAACGAGAGAGCGGACCGATTAGCTAGGATAGGGGCCAACAGCCCCTGCATTGGCCCAGAACCTATGCTGGGAATTAGTAGACGCCAGGTCAATGTGGCCCTGGATAACTGGGCCTACAAGGAACTGGCGAAAGCTTGGTTAGAGAGAGACGACTGCAGGCAAGCCAAAAGATTCATAGCAGGCCCGGATAGGGGCCGAACGCAATGGCTTTTGAGTAAAGGCAGAGAGACGCTCAACCTTCTGGTGGGGGTCCTCACTGGCCATTGCCGGCTGAATAGACATCTGTCACTTATGAGAGTGGTAGGGGACCCCATTTGCTCCAGATGCTGGGAGGAGGACGAGACAGCGTTCCACTTCCTGGGCAGATGTGCAGTTTATCGCAACCTTAGGGTTCAGATATTCGGCACGACGGAGTTTGGGGAGGAGCCACTATATTCAGCGAAATGGTCAGACATACTGACTTTCGTCAGGAGGTCTGGTAGGTTCGACAAGGAGCTTTCTAGGGTGTAGAATTTTAGTGTTTTCAGTCATTGGTTCAGTGGGGTTGGCAAAAAGGGCCAAAGGTGGCCTACTTGCCTGGCTTCGCCTCCCCATCACTACTACTACTACTACTACTACGACTTTGAAAAAACGCTAGAGATTATGTTTGATGTTTAATGACTCAAGACGGGAACACAACAACTTGTCGTAAAACACGAAAATTATTTCAAGTCAGTTTTAAAACAGTTTTCATTAGGCTCAACTACTTTTTTTTACAACATTGTTTTGAAAGATATGGTTTTACAAATTGTTGCATAGTCTAACTATTACTGCTTGAGCTGTAATGTATTATTACGAGATCCATATGGATCATTTTTCATTTTATGATCATACTATACGAGTATATATTTAATGGCTTTTTCATAGAATAGGAAAATAAACATTCATCTCGTAAAATATGTTTGTTGCACATAAAATCATAAAGCTATCATATTTGTAATACTTCAGTGCTCGTTTTATGCTCCAGATCGTACTTTATAAGGACTTGTACACACAAAAGTAACAAAGAACAACATTTGTAATCACTACTTGTGTCTAGAGACAAAGTTGCTCTTGTCGTTGATAAATACTGAAGAAAATTGAGCAACAACTGTCGACAAGCTGCGACCTGCGAGCTAGGTTTCGTCAGTGTGGACGGTTTGCAATCAGTCGATTGTCGATGGTAGTGGCTGATGTTTCTAAAATAAATTTGAGAAATCGAAATAAATATGGTTCAGCGGACAAATTCAGGCGTTTCAGTCAATATGAGGCCGAGTGTTTTTGGAACCAGAAAAATTTGGATCATAAATGCGCAACCAAAATACAAAATGATCTGAATAATATTGCCAAGGCCCTAAGACATTCTTAGAAAAAATGTATATGACCACCACAAATACTTCAACCATTGGCGGCGGAGAAACTAGTAAAAGAACAAAAAAATTTCAGAACCTCGTTTTAAACATTTCAGGGATTTCGGATCATTTTCCATTTTTTGGAGGGGTAGAATCGGGGAGTTTGAAATTTCAAACATTTATTGTATTCGTAAAATACTTTACATTGCGCTGGGAGAATTGACTCTAGTGCTACCTCCCTTTGAAGAAAAGTGAAAAATAAACTATGTCATATTTCTATATTTTATCATTCGCCTAAGCACCCTCCCGGCGGAGAAACTAATAAAAGAACAAAAAAATTCAGAACCTCGTTTTAAACATTTCAGGGATTTCTGATCCTTTTCCATTTTTTGGAGGGGTAGAATCGGGGAGTTTGAAATTTTAAACATTTGTTGTATTCATAAAATACACTACATTGCGCTGGGAAAATTGACTCTAGTTCTACCTCCCTTTGAAGAAAGATGAAAAAGAAACTATGTCATATTTTTATATTTTATCATTTGCCTAAGCACCCTCCCCCTCCCGGAAAGCATCAAAATTATCGTTGGTAGTTTCGTTTAGTTTTGTTTGGTTTTATTTGCTATATATAAAAATATTCGTCCGAGGAAGGAATCACCCTGTGGACGGCCATAAACCAAGAGACTTACATGGTGGATTTGATCTTGGACATATCCTTTGATAAGTAATCTACTTATCTTCATATTTGGCAGCTGGTTTGCTGCCTTCACCCACACTCGTATGCACGATATTTGGACGCTCCTAAAACTGGCGATAATGAATTTCACCCATTAAATTCCACATTTTTTCTGCAACAATTTTGGCAGGCTATTTGACAGATATTCGAACCAAAAATAAAAATGACCTATAGCAACCACAAGCATTATTCAATTCACACCGCTAATTTATCTCCTCGTAATGAAACTGCATCTACGCCACTGATATCTTGTACTTCTTAAGCGGCCTATAGACGTTGATGCATGCTGCGATTCCTGAATCGACTCAAGTTTTCATGAAGCTTGCATCAGTTGCATAAGTTTCTACTCAAATCGAAACATGTTGCTATGTCTGAATCGACTTGATATTTTATGCACGTTTCATGCAACACAAGAATAGTAGGGTGGAGTTATTTCTTTGCATCGACGTAATACTATACACACCGAACCTACACTAGCGTCACCGACTCGGCATCATGGCTCACCGACCAAAATGGGATTCCAGATTCTGCATCGCTGCAAGCCGCAACTGATGCCATATACGCGATTCAGTACTACACACGCTGCTTCTTGCATCCTGGAAGCTAGGAGTCGACTCCTGCATCGCAGCATGCATCAACGTCTGTAGGCTGCTTTAGACCTATCCGATTGTTGGCTTTCAAATTTATATTTGTGGAATAATTTGATACATATAAATTATAACTCTAACGTATAACTTGAAAACTACTAACTTAATTGAGATGAAATTGGAATTCTTCTTGCCACGCAATTTGATCACCGTATTACTACCGCCGAAGAAAGGGTAAAAGTGTATTGTTTTGGAACTCTTGCCAGTGGCGGAGGACAAATCAACAAAAAACGAAAAATTTCAAAATCGCTCAAAATTCGTATTGAGATGTTTCAAAGGTCGTCAATCGTTGTCTACTTTTTTGATGAAGATGGTCTAGGATAAAGGAAAATCAATTTTTTTGTTAGCACCGGTGATGTGTGTGTGTGTGTTATTTACTGAGTCAAGACACTTCACGCCATTTTCTTTTCTTCCACTCAACACAACGAAAGCTGCTGTCACTATTACCACGTCATCCACATTCTACATTATTAATATTATTTACGATGAACATTTTTAAACATTAAATCCATTACCAGCAATGTTTCTTCTGAGTAAACACTATCCTTTCTATACTAGCAACATGTTTCCTTTTACTAGAAACTCCACGAAAAGAGTATCCTCTTATGCGGAACACTTTGTTTCTTGTTTCTGCGATATATTCAGTAACAAGGAACATGGTTCAACAAAGTCAGCACATGATTTTTCTTCGTGATACTTCTGTGTGAACGAGTTTTAAGACTTCAACGAAGTATTGAACTACATGATAGAGCGACTTGTTTGTCGGCAAACTGATACCTTTACAAAAGCGTTATTCAGGGAAAAAGCCATTGAATACTTTGAAGCTAAAAGGAAAATTGGGCTGTTTCTTGAGATATGACTATAAGTTATTATGAAAATTTCAACCAAAAGGAATATCTACATTACTATGTTATATGCATTTAGTAACTAACCAATAAAGTTTATATAAATCAGAGTTGTCCATAAGATGAATAGCGTATCATAAATGCTGATAAATCGCTTTCATGCGTTTATATATTCAATGCATATGTATATCAGGCAACTATAGCTATTGCATAACAATAAGTAGTTTTATTCTAGAATAAACTAATCCACATGGCAATATTAACACACGCATGCCTTATAATTTCAAACTAATTTTCAGCGAAAATTACATACGGTGAGGTAATAGTTAACTTGTTTGATAATTTAACGAAAACATTAAAATTGAAATCGCTTTTATTGATTCGTACAATACAATAAATGAAGTATCTATTTCATATAATAAGTCTACATTACTCTACATCCAAGGTCCACTGACCCGCGAATATACCTTCCACGGCATCTGGGAGGGCGTGGCTTATTGAGTTTGGAGCATCTGCACAACAAGAGAAGGCGACAGGAAGGCGATGTATATTATCGAGCTCTCGGTGCCTGCCAAGGCGAACATCGTCTCTTACGAGGAGGAAATGCGGGCCAAATAGCAGGAGCTCCTCGGACAACTTCGCAGACTCTGGCCGAACTACAATGTGAGTCTGTTAAGCGGCCTACAGACGTTGATATATGCTGCGATCGACTGCTGCATCGACGCCTATGTTTCATGATGCAAGTAGCAGCGTGTGTAGTACTGAATCACGTATTTGGCATCAGTTGCGGCTTGCAGCCATGCAGAGTCCGGAATCCCATTTCGGCGGTGAACCATGACGCCGAGTCGGTGACGCTGATGCAGGTTTCAAGTGTTTCAACGTTTATAGTATTGCGTCGATGCAAAGAAATAACTCCACCTTACTATTCTTGTGTTGCATGAAACGTGCATAAAATATCAAGTCGATTCCGGGATCGCAACAGGTTTCGGTGGGAGTAGGAACTTATGCAACTGATGCAAGCTTCATGAAACCTTGAGTCGACGCCTGCATCGCCGCACGTATCAACGTCTGTAGGCCGCTTTAGTAATGGTCATTGGATCCTAGGTGGTATGAGGGATCGGCGGCTCTCTAAACTGCGAAAAATATCGGTGTGTCGTGCGGCGGCACATGGCCACCAGAATGCAGAAGACAGTCATTCGTGAGCCCCTTTGTCTTCTAAGGACATACGATTCTCAAACCCAGTGATTGCTCACTTCAGCCTGGTGTGTCGGAGCCCGTGTTGCGGGTTGCACCTTTTTTGCTTTTAGTACCGTGATGAGGTGGGCTCTAAGCTCTCATCTAAGTTGTGTGTTGTCTATCTTAACGTTCTGATTGAAGCCCAAAACTTGTATGTTTCGTCGTTGCCCATGTTGTCTAGTGTTTGGTCCGTTACTATTACCTGTTCGAAATGGTTCCTCCATTGGCCTTTATTGATGGAGAGCATATTGAATTTCCTCTATGATCGATATTAAACGTGCATTTACTCTCTGGCGTTTGATGCTGACACCATAGTTTATGTTGTTAATTGCATTGGAGAGCGGACTAGGCACAGGCAGAGCCACACTGAATTGAGAGAGTCCCCGGAAGATGTCGCGTCGTATGCGTTGCTCCTCCGTTTGGATATGACCGTCTTGAAGTGGAGGTCGGTACGCCACGTTCCCATGGTTCTTGTAAGGAACCGAATAAGGTCTGACTTGATTTTATATCTTTTAAGTGCTTTAGTTAGCCAGCTATGGAGTACAGAGTCAAAGGCTTTTTTGTAATATACGAAACAGGTATGAAGGTTCCTGTGTTCTATTTTAGTTTGCTCCATGCTCACACTATCAATTATTAGTTGTGTCTTGCAGCCTTGGCTATGTATTCCACATCCTTTTCGTTCTCCAGGTAGGATGTTGTTTTGAGGAAGGTGCTGTTCAATCCTTCTGCATATTGTTGCGGTGCTAATTTTGTACAAGGTGTAGAGACATGGTACTTTTTATTTGCGTTTTTGAGTTATATATACGTCAAGCATTGTGTGAGGAATTTCGGAAGCTTAGTAGTTTGTAAAATGGCTTTATTAATTTGCCCTGCGAGCATGATCAGCTAAAACGAGCATATTATTTTCACTCTATTATTATTTATCAATTTTTCTCGCGATTGCCATTTTTATAGTTAGTTTAAAGTTAGCACAACATTTAAAAAAATTAATAGGCATTCAATTAGATTATGGCCTGTCTTTAATATCATCGTCACAATCTTTTTGAACTGTTGATTATGTTCTGCCAACTTTAATAATATAAAATGATGAGGAAATGTTATGTTTGAAACCATCGGCGCCGGATGATTGGATTTCAAGGATTTATTTGAAGCGTTGCATAAATGTAGGATTATATTAATATACAACATAAGACTCAAGGTTTACGGCTATCACTATGTACATGAATGTTTTAATATAATTTTTTAGCAAACAAATTACCAACTTATACGTCCGTGAACTTCAAAGAAAAAGCATAAAAATGTGCGTCAATGGATTTTATCTACTAATTATACGTTCGGGTCATATAACGTATTCCACGATACACTTCCAACGACTGATAAATAATCTATATGCATGCTGTTGTCACTAATTGATGGTACTGCTCCAATTATTCAGTTTAGAGCGTCACTGCAATTGATAATTTTTTTTCAGTGCAAACAGCTGCCAAGGTTTGACATGTATTAAAAATATGATGACAGTCATTTAACAATTTAGCGTCATGGTATTATACTGTTTTTGAATTTTACTTTAGCTATTGGAAATGTATTGATCGGAATAGCAACAAGGCATACGTAGGATAGAAAAAATCTCGGTGAAAACATTGATGAAAACCAGGGCCGGCGCGTGCCTCGAAAAAGTGGGGGGCCAAAAACAACCAATATACGACAATCTTCCAGAAATGATAAGAATAAAAAATACAAAGTGCTGTAAATTGGGAAATAATGCAGTAGCGGGTGTAATTTTAATCTACTTTGTAATAATAAAAGATAGGTCTGTACGTATATACAATAAAATTTAATAATATACATAATAAAGTTAAAAACTGGACACGTAAAAATAATTTCCTATTAACTTTTTTAACTCGTCATAAAAAGTGGGGGGCCTTGGCCCCCCCATGCCCCCCCCCCCCCCGATGTGCCGCCGCTAATGAAAACAAGTTGGAATTAGCTGAACTGGTGAAGTTAGGTCATATAAAATCTTCACAGCAACCAGTATCGACGATGACTTTATGCTTCAAAAAACTATTCTAAAAAGCATTGGAAAATCCAGAAAACAGTAGGTATATAATTGTTGTTTCCGACATAAGTAACTTACGCATTCCATAGCAGGGAAACACGTTTCTCTCTGAAGCAAATTAAAATCAACAGTTCTCAACTTCCTTTTTTTCATAAACCAAGCCTTTTAGGAATGACTTTCGAATTTACCTTCAATTATGCAGGTTGTTTCATAAGTTGGGGTTTTTCTTCATAGGGCATATAGTACTTGCCAAAAGGAGTGATTTTTCTCAGTAACATATTACCGAAACGTTTAGGGGTTTCAAGATACCGATAATGAAATCCAAATTTCTAATTCCTTCCCTGTGCGATTAGATCAAAACAGCGGCAAAACACGAAAAAACCCCGTTTATATCATCGATTATTTGATTTAATAGTCGGTGGTTTATACAGAGGCAAAGCTGAAAAAGCCGAGTTTACTACGGAGCATAGATATAGGTAAGAAGCGCGGATTAGTCGTCTGTTGAGCTGTTTACGTGTTATACCGGACTTTAATAACAACAAAAACGGTGCAACCGGTATAACTATAATGAACTGGTGGATATGTATATGGAACAGTGAATATGGTCAAAATGCTTTTCGGACTTCACAACTGTATGCTTATCATTCTTCTGACTGTATTCACCATGTATCTCGTCGATTTGTCTATCTCGTACAAAGAGCTCGAGGTACAGTCGATATTTGTATTGGCATCATAGTAACACGCTGGATGAGCTAGACAACCTCCGATGGTCCAAATTGAAGAAGAAATAGTTTGTCTTTTAGCCTCCGCAAACATCGAACCGTATCTATAAGACTCATATGACAGGACAGGATAGAACAGGAACTTTTTATTATTCTGTTGCTGATTTACCGTACATTAGCTTTGTCATTTCAAAGGCAGTGTTTCTGAAAAGGCAAGTCCCAACATCTTTCGACTGTCTATGCGATTCGAGTTCATAAGCTACTGGCGAGCTGCTCTTAATATATATTATTACACCCCTGTATTATTAGAATTATGACCTTTAACGATATCAACATGTTATTCTGCAGAACAATCTTCGAGATATCCACATGCATATTATGCCCACTGTTATTGGATTCTAGCAGTGGCGGCTCATACCAATTTAGAGAGGTAGTGCCAGAATGACCGATATAAAATTGAAAAAAAATATTTATAAGTATAGCCAATAAGCCGAATTTAACTGAGTCTTCATGTTCGACTTATCAAGCATCGATAAACTGGAAACATTATTCATATGCATTTTAGATTTTTCATGGGTCTTCGTTTTCTCCTATATATGAATAAGATCATCCGTGCCTTTTTTCGTCCAAGTGTCATCGCCTCCAAATAGAACACACACAAAACTGTTAACTTCTTCACAGTCACTTATGCAATTGTTTTTATCATAAATAGTTTTATTAAATTTACGACAACGCGACTTCTGTCCACTACCAATAAGTTTTTCAATATTTTAATCAGGTGTTGAACGTCCTAATTCCTTAACCTGTAGTTTTTCTTCCAGCGAAAGATTACTAAATGAGTTTATTAATGCGCCAATTTTATTCATAATCGCTCTAATGATATATTCTAACACAAAAGAGATACCGACCCGAAAACAGCGCACAACTCACTCAAACTAATAAGATCTAAATTTAAAACCTTTAACGGGAAAAGACGACATGGCATCAAACATAAACAAATCGAAACTGCTGGAATAAAACAAAAATAGTGAACCATGAATGGAAATATGTGTAATGTGCCTGGCACGATCTACTTCGGACTTTTGTATTTAAACTCTCCAAACGTCCAGCATAGCGTTACCTCTGTCACTCATAAGCGTTTGTGATAAGATTTCTCTCACTCTGTTTGTGCCTTATAAGAAACGGCACGGTCGCGTCGCGTCGTCAGCTCTCATCGTGTGAGTTGCCACGATGCCAGTGTTTATTTAATGATTTATATAAAAAATTTACGGGATAACCCCATTAACACACAATCGTTAGTTAACTAGTGGTCAAAAGAAAACTAGTGGTTAGCGAAAATAATCCATTTCATAATCGACGGTATACGTCAAAAGCTCTGGTCAACCAGTAGTTTTGTTAACCCAAGGATGCGGTATGGGTTATCATGGCGTTTATTGTGGTCAATCGATGACAGCTTTGGAGGTTATAAAAACATGGATTTTGATACTGACGTCTAAGACGTCGATGAATTTTGATTATATTCTGTAATGACATAAATCAAAAATATGAAAAGAAAGGTTAGGTTTCTTTGTCAAAGGGTTAGCTTTTATTCACGGAACACCATTATGGCAGTGCTCTGAGATCAATCCGTGGTGCCAACTTAAAAATAAATAAGTTCAACCATTGGTTTTCTTTGTGAAACAGAGCTCTCCGATAACTACTGGTTGACTTCCATCTGTCGGTCAAGTCATAATAAATTACAACTGTCATGCTGAGATGGTAAGATATACTAAATATATAACATGTATAAATAAGGTAATAAAGTCTAAGGCCCAGTTTCACAATCATTGGTAACCCCTAGTAGTCACTTGACCGACAGATGAAAGTTTACCAGTAGTTATCGGAGAGTTCTGTTTCACAAAGGAAACCAATGGTTGAACTTATTTAGGTATTTTTAAGTTGGCACCACGGATTGATCTCAGAGCACTGCCATAATGGTATTCCGTGAATAAAAGCTAACCCTTTGACAAAGAAACCTAACCTTTCTTTTAATATTTTTGATTTATGTCATTACAGAGTATAATCAAAATCCATCGATGTCTTAGACGTCAGTATCAAAATCTATGTTTTATAACCTCCAAAGCTGTCATCGATTGACCACAATAAACGCCAGGATAACCCATACCGCAACCCTGGGTTAACATAACTACTGGTTTACCAGAGCTTTTGACGCATACCGTCGATTATGGAATGGATTACTTTCACTAACCACTAGTTTTATTTTGACCACTAGTTAACTAACGATTGTGAAACTGAGCCTTAATGCTATAATCACAGAGTTATCAACATTGACAATTACGAAAACAGAGATCTTTCCAACTGAGGTAGTGTAGTATAGAAAATATTGACATCAGAAACTTTGATAATTCTACCATATCTTACTAATGGATTGTATAAATTGTATAGGTCGTCCTATGAAGGGAAATTATTTACTTATTCAAAATTTACCAGCTAACCCCATTAACAGTAAAACATACATAATAAATCACAACTGTCACGCTGATATGGCAAGATATACAGAGTATATAAAATGTATAAATAAGGAAATAAAAATTTAACGCTACAATCACAAGATTTTAAACATTAAAATTTACATAACCAGAGATCTTTTCAGCTGAGATAGTGTTATATAGAAAATATCAACATCAGAATCATTAATAATTCTACAATATCTGTCCAATGGATTGTACAAACCATAGGTCGTTCTATGAAAGGGAATGATAAATGTAGCATTTTGTCGCAAACCTTGATTGGGAACATTAAATTTTAAGGCGCTTAAAAGTTCGGATGATTCAATGAGTCCTCTTATAATCTTAAATATAAAGACAGCACCTGGAATGTCACGTCTAGTACTGAGTGGCAGTAGTGACAACTGTTGCTCAAGATTATGGTACTGATGGTTTATAATACCTGAATTAAACCTATAGGCACAGTATCTCAAAAATGTATGCTGTACTCTCTCCAAAGTGTCGCTGTGTATTTGGTAGTAAGGAGACCAAACCACTGAGCAGTATTCTAAGGTGGATCTGACTAAGCTGCAATAAATTGCCCTAATAGTTGTAGTTGAAAAATATTTACAGTTCCTTAACACAAACCCAAGCAGTTTTGTGGATTTTATGGAAATAGAATTTATGTGTTCAACCATTTGTTAAGTTTACGTCCAAAGTAACACCTAAATCACTGATGGATGAAACACAATCAAGAGTTGTGTCATTAATAGTGTAAGTTGTTTCAATTCGACTCACCTTGCGGGAAAAACTTATGTAACAGCACTTACTAACGTTTAAGTGCAGCTTATTTTGGATGCACCAATCACACAACCGATCTAGATCTGCCTGCAACAGTACCTGATCTTGCATATTGTCCACAACTCTCCAAAAATTTCAAGTCATCGGCAAACATTAGACACTGACTATTTGAGAAACAATTAACAACATCATTGAAAAAGATAGTGAACAACAGGGGTGAGGTGTGACCACCCTGAGGGACACCAGATGTCACATCTATGGTATCAAATAGCTGACCAGCAACTTTAACTCTTTGTTTGCAACTGGACAAAGAATGTTTTAACCATACAACAAATTGTGAATGGAATCCCATAGCAATCAACTTGTCAAGAAGAATTTTGTGGTCAACACGATCAAATGCCTTACTTAAATCTGTATATATAGTACCTACTTGCTGCCTAGCTTTGATGTGTTTAATAAGTTCAGACTGAAAACAAACCAAATTAGTTGCTGTAGACTTGTTAATACTTAAACCATGCTGAGATTCAGAGACCCGACCTTTACACAACCAAGACAGCTGTCTGGCTATAAGAGCATCAAAAAGTTTAGGTATTGCAGATTGAATGCATATACTACGATAGTTTTCAACATTAGTAACCTGACCACTCTTAAAAACAGACACAACAAAACTCTCCTTCCATATATCTGGAAATGTAGAAGACTGAAGTGAACTGTTAAATAGCATAATTAAAGGCGAAACAATTGTGCAAACACACCTTTTCAACAGAAAGGTAGGTATACCATCCGGACCAGCACTAATTTTATTGGGAAGAGTGCATATAGCATCAAAAGTCTCTGAAATTGTAATCTCCGATATTTTTAGATTGATGCTAGAACTGCTATTAACAGTGGTATCGGGAGTGTGAGGGATAACATCGCCAGGAGAGTAAACTGTTTGAAAGTATTGTTTGAATAGGTTTGCAATGCCGTGTCCATTGGAGGCTGACTGATCTTTGTAAAATAGCGAACCTGGTAAGCTGTGGTTAGATCGCTGACCATTAACATACTTCCAAATAATGAGGGGTTATTTTGCAAGTCCAAATCTATACCTCTAATATACAGGGTGGGCCAATAGTGCGTGGACGGAGGATTGTAGGCTTACTAAAATAAATTTTAGAAATCTGTCACTTGATCATGATAGGGATCCTAGAGGGCATTAACACGAAAATAATTTCACTTAAATTTTGACGTTTATACAGGGTGATTCATATCAAACTTATATTTTTTTGAATGCATATTTGGATTCTTTGGTCAAATCTAATGTGACTTTATGTATCACACATGGAACTTTAAACGAATCGTTTAGGCGCAAATCACCATTTTTGGTATAAGTAGGTATCAGAAAAAAAATGAATATCGCAGCGATTATAAAACTTAGAAGGCCGTGACTTTGCGGTACGACTAAGCATGAAATGCGTCACCTTAGTTCAGACGGCTAAATTTGAATTCTTTTTCTACTTTGAGAAATCGGTAGATTAATTAAGGTAACTTCAACCTCAGATAACTTGATTTTTTCAAATCGGAATGCCCACTTTGGTTTAAAGAATCAAATGTAAAATTTGATTACCTTTCTAACGATATAGCATTCTCGATATGAATCTTTTTTGGTTTTCATTTTATTTCAAATTTTCAGTCAAATCGGTGTTTTTTAACTTTCCTGCGTGCAAGCAACCTAGCAGGTCATGAAAAATAAACAAAAGCCCCTTCGAATGTAAGAAACCAACTAACTTAGTATAAAGATGCAAACTAACTAGAGTAACGAGGCAAGATTATGAAAATTCCTTACAACATATTAGCTCTAACCGGATACAACAGATACAAGATATCTAATGTCAATGAGTAGCTGCGGTATGACAGAAGTATTTGTTTTTCACAGTCTACTAGCAATTGAGGTCTACTAGAGCTTCACAGCTTTCCAAAACGATTAAAAATTTTGAAACAAAAGGAAAACTGCCAGCGATTTTTGCTTACAGTCTGACATGTCTAGAATGAAATTTCACATTTATTGGGATAAAAAAATTAGTCATTTCCGTTTAGTTACCCAAGTCTAAAGTGAATATATCTCTAACTGGAGCATTCTGAGCATCTATTGAAATAATTGCTAGAATTTTTTAATTACACTATGTTGTAATTGTGTTTATTTCATGTAGTTTTCTACAAACTAAATTATGTTTTACAATTCAAACAGACTGCAATTCAAGATCCATTTTCCGACTTTTTTGCTAATAAGTAGAAGTACCTACTGAAGAATTTGAAGGGTTCCGGTCAAAGGTATCATTACTTTTGACGTACGGAAATGGCTACTTTTTTCTAGCGTTACATGTGAAAATGTATTCAGAAGACATAGATATTCTACTGCCAGCAACAATCACTGGTAGTTTTCCTTTGATTAAATATTTTTTTATTGACTTTGGAAATTGGCTAATAGCTAGTAGGCTGTGAAAAATGAGCGTTCTTGTTACCGCTATTGTTTCTGGTTAGAGCTAATATGTTGTAAGGAATTTTCATAATCTTGCCTCGTTACTCTAGTTAGTTTGCATTTTTCTACTAAGTTAGTTGGTTTCTTCCATATTAACGGGCTTTTGTTTATTTTTCATGGCCTGCTAGCTTGCTTGCACGCAGGAAAATTGAAAAACACCGATTTGACTGAAAATTTGAAATAAAATGAAAACCAAAAAAGACTGTTATCGAGAATGCTGTATCTTTAGAAAGGTAATCAAATTTTAAATTTGATTCTTCAAACCAAAATAGGCATTCCCATTTGAAAAAATCAAGTTATCTGTGATTGAAGTTTTCTTAGTTGATCTACTGACTTCTCCAAGTACAAAAAGAATTCAAATTTAGCCGTCTGACCTAAGGTGACGCATTTCATGCTTAGTCGCACCGCAAAGTCACGGCCTTCTAAGTTTTATAACCACTGCGATATTCAATTTTTTTCTGATACCTACTTATACCAAGAATGGTGATTTGCGTCTCAACGGTTCGCTTAAAGTTCCATATGTGATACATAAAGTCACACTAGAATTGACCAAGGAATCCAAATATGTATATATAGGGGTTCCATTCAAAAAAATATAAGTTTGATATGAATCACCCTGTATAAACGTCAAAATTCAAGTGAAAATATTTTTACGTTATAGCCCTCAAGAGTCCCTACCATGATCAAGTGACAGATTTTTGAAATACTTTTTAGTAAGCCCACAATCTTCCGTCCACGCACTATTGGCCCACCCTGTATTGGTTAAAGCAACGTGTTGCCTGGGGCAAGCATTTATGCGCTGAGGCACCAGTGCCATTTCATATAAGACAGAAAAAGTCATTGGAAACTAACATAGAATAAGAAAACTTTAAGAGATAGATAAATAATTATGTTCTTATCGAAAATTAAGGTAGTGCCATGGCACTGTGGCACCACCTCACCAGCCGCCACTGGATTCTAGTACGACTGAGTTGGTATTTAAGATTATTTTCATTCAATAATTCTTACACATCTGCCAAAACAAACATATTTATATAACCCATACAATGAAAACAAACGATAATTTGATTTATTGTAATTGGTTTCAATGTCGTGAATATTCGAGATTTGGCGTAATTCTGAGCTAATCTTTTGGTAAACAAGTCCCTTCTATCTTGCAAGATTCGTAAAGCTTTTTACTACCATTTCGCCATTTCCCAAGATAAGAAATGAAAGATGTAAGCGAAACTTGAGAATATATTTCTTAAGGCGGCTAGATGTGAATCTATTATTAATATGAATATATGAATAGGTTTATCAATTGGATGTCTCACCAAGCTTACCGTACATTGGCAGATAAAGGTAGAGGTTATCTGGATAAAACTTTTTGAGATAGGTCTAGGTGTGGAGAATAATATCAAAACAGTCAAAATTATGAACATACCCTTCAGAGATAGCAAGTTCACTTACCTAGCTATAAACTACTTATCAAGATGTGAAAAAGGAATATTTGGATTCTAACAAATAAGGTAGGTGTACCAAATATTGCCACCTTGAGGGTAGTTGCCTTATATAATGCATGTTTTCACTGTAAAGAAATAAAAATGTGAATATACATTAAGGACCATATTGTCTATCGCATAAGTTACAGTTATGTTAATAAAATAACCATAAATGCATTTGTTGTAGTTCTTTGTAAGGGACTCACACGACAACATTAGGCTCACTAGTGTTCCTATTATTGCCATATTACATAACTGATAAAAAGTGCTAGCAAGGCAAACAGCATAATGGAAAATGAACAAATAAAGACGTAAAGCTCGCACAATCCCCATTAGGGATATAGTGTTGAAAAAAATGCGCAAGTACTCCTAATATTGTCACCAGTGCTCCGAATACTGCCTATGGCTATATGGTATACCATTGTATGACTGTACGACAATATTAGGAACAAGTAGCATAGTGGAATATTTTCCTTTTTTAGTTAAGAAAACTTATAGCACCAGCAACACAATCTATGAAACATCACCTATATGTATCAAAGAATAGTCAGACATAATTGCACACATGCCACTTAAAAAATCGATATTCTTATAGGAGAGAGCTAACGCAACTATTGTCGCACATTTATGGCAGATGCCTAATCTGAACTCAAGCCAAACACGTTGTATGAAGTATCATATCCTTCACAAATGGCGTCCATTGTTGCCATTTGGCATGCAACGCCTGAATAATATGACTTCTATGGGGTGACATTATTAGGATCTGTGGCAATTTTTGGTACACTTACCTTACAAGTTCAAATGTCTCTCTAAAATTAACTCACACATGAGCCATATCCATTCCATTTATTCCATTTATTGTTCATATTGTAACATCCTGTATATAGCATCGCTTAGACTTTTGATGTGTAAACGTCATCAAATCATCTGGAATTTTCGGGACTGACGGATAGGCTTTCTAGAGTGTCATCTGGGCGTCTCGATTTTTCTAGATGGTTCGATGAAGTATATTAAGACGGGTTCTCACGATTCAGTTTCGCTGAATCAGTTTGACTGATTCAGTGATACTGAACAGATAATGAACGTGTGAACACCTTTTCAGTCAAACTGATCAGTGGCTTTGTGCTTTCAGTCAAACTGAAAGCCAGTCCTACTTTTCATTCAGTTTGACTGAATCAGTATTGAAAAATGAATACCAACGTTCTTTTATCAATGATAAATAGGTTAAAATTATTCATTAAAACTGAACAGTGTGAACGAACATCGCTTTCAGTATCACTGAATCAGTCAAACTGATTCAGCGAAACTGAATCGTGAGAACCCGCCTTAAGGCGCCACGACTAGCGTGGCAGTAGTTCAGTTGAGTTCAGTTCTAGTTGAGATAAGGTTAAGAGATATTGTATTGAGTTGTGAAGCAAAACGGTGAAAGTTACGTCCTGTTTGATTCTTTGGTAAAAAAGAGGCCGTCATGACAATATAAACACAAGCACATACATACAAAATATGTTATTTAATGAAATTATATAAACGTCCTTATATGAAAGTAGGAGTTTAACTGATACAGCCGTTACGTTAGGCTCGGAAGTCTGTTTTATAATAACTGCATTACTCGTTCCCATAGTATGGAATAACCATCATCAATCATATACCTATTTTTAGCGATTAAATATTCAAAAAATATAACAAAATTTAAAAAAGTATATGTATTTTACCTAATTATATGAAACAAGTGAACAAAGCGACCATTATCCTGTATAAATGTCTTATTTTTTGTTTTGAATAAGTTAAACTTCGTTGTCTGTTTTAGATCTTTAGAAAGTTTGTTGAAGAATTAGGGTTGGAATATCAAAATCATGTTTGCAGTCCATTTCACGTAAGAAGAAAGATAACAGTGGCGTCAGTGGCGGATGATATTGCTTACAGTAAGAGGTGTAACAATTTATTGTTTTGTCAATTCGAATTTGAGTAATAGTATAATTGAAGCGCCCAATGCAAGTAAACTCCACTGGAGTAAATTTTTCAGAAGGGAAGAAACACTGCCTGAAGGAACTTTGAAGGAGTAGAGAAGGTTTTGATTGTGGCATATGCACAGCTATACAAAGAGCAAATAAAATGTAGATTTAAATAAGTATCTTTTATTTCATACATTTATCATAAAACATAGTTCCCTAAAAAACTGTATGTGATGATTTATTGTATTTTTTCTAATGACTTTCGCTGTATTCTTGTATTGGGCCATATGTTGAGGTTAGACTTGGCGTTTGCCGGCAAATAATCTTCCTCGTACTTCGTAATATGGGTGCACAAAAAGGGGTCATTACTTAACTCTTTACATTGAGACGACATTATTCCATATACAAGCTATTTGTTACTATTCAACAAATTCAATTTCATACCAAAAATGAAAAAGGTTTAGTTCGTTTCATATGGTGCAAGAACAAATCAAGTCCAACGTGGCAGCTGACATTGCATACAGTAAGAGGCGTAACAACTGTTTTGCAAATTCGAATTTGAATAACAGTATAATTGAAGGGTTCAATGCAAGAATCGGTTATGTCTACTGGAGTAAACTTTTCGGGAGGGAAGGAAAACTGCCTGAAGGAACTTTGAAGGAGTATAGAAGGTGGCGTACTGTGTGCACAGCTATACAAAGTTCATACTACAAAATTGGTTAGTGTCACGTTTTAAACTACTGTATGTTACAAACAAAAACCTTTGGATTTAATCTGTTCTTGCATAGTTTTTTCATCTTTCAATATTAAAGAAGTAAATAAAATGAGAATTAAATACAGATGTGTCCCAACTCCCAGCATTAACCCTTTTTGGATACAGTTTGTGATGTGGCTGAGTGATGTTTTTTGGACGTAATTAAGTTGATCATTTCACTTAAAGTTCTGGTAAAGTCAGCACATTATTTTAATGTGGATGCAGGATAAGGTTCTTCAACAGAGGATGAGGTTTCCTGTAAGGTGGGAGTAATAGTGACTTATCGTTAAAAAAATGTATGCGGTTTGCTATTTGTAGGCTTTCCAATACTGAAAACCAAGGCTACGTTTTCTATAACGGATAGGCTGTGATTCGTGCCTTCTCAGCTATGATTTTCTTCTTTTAACCTCGATAGAAGCGAGAAATGTGAGAATGGGTTTGAAAAATATATTTTCCCAGTTAACGCGTCTATAACGGAAGATTGAGAACCTAGGTGCAAAGAGACAACCACTGGACCATTTTTTGTTCCGATTGGAAGCAAGTAAATCGATTTGGATAGTGCCAATTATAAGAAAATGGCTTGGATGAAAAACGTTTCTTTTCAAATGGTCTACTTGTAGAAAATAATTTCAAAGTTGGCGGATATCCGGATATACCAGAAGTAGGTATCAACTTCCCTATTTTAAATAGAACACCCTGTATATTATTAGGTTTTTGAATTCAGCGTCGAGTTTTAGATCCAGTTTGTTAGCCATAGTTTATGCGGTATTAAAACCAGAAGGAAACATACCTACTTATGTTTCAGTAAGATCATTGTTTCAAAAGCGCATTATGTATATCAATCATCATCATCATCATAGTCACAATGTCCTAACAGACATGTTGTGAACTCGTAAGATGTACTCATTTTACGAGTTTCTCTTGAAATATCTTTAATGCAGTAGTTTCCCATTTGATTTCTGCATCCTCATGCCGTTGATCAGATGTATGCACTGGTTCATCCGCCTTTAGGGGCAATTTCTCACCCCAAGGACAGGACTCTTCTCAACTCATCCACTAAAACCTGTTGGTTGAGAAGAGGTTACTGCTTATACCGACAGTAGTTTGGTTCCTTTTAGTCGCCTTTTATGACACGCAGGATATGCGATGGGAGATATTCTAACCCGCCCCCACACGGGCACATTATATCAATAGACCAGCAATTTTCTGATTTGAAAAGTTTAGAACGTTGAAATTTTTTTTTTCAAATAGGATAGTTTCACATCAGTGAATGCGAAATTAAATAATCTTTCAGTTTTGAATATGCATATGTAGTTCTATCTTTGATGGTTTTCAAGAAATGCACGATTTTGTAATTACTCCGTAATGGCTCGCGTAGGAATTGGAAAAATCGTAGATGCCGTGGCTCGCAGACGGAAAAATTGCCAGGAAACCTTTCACTCAAAGTGTTTCGGCTTTTAATACTAAAATGTGCATTCGCTCTATCTAACTGTAACCACATTATTCTCAAAAACTCCAGTAGTGAATTTTCCAGCAGGTTTTCCTAATTTTTATTTAGAAAATTTTGAAAACGGTAGTTTATTATGCGGTTTCCAATAATACCATCCCAGACTCCATACTGGTTGTCAACAGGCCTCTCAAAATTTGGATTTACGCCGGTATAAAAATGTGAATTAAGCCAGTTTACATAGCCGTTAATAATAATGGTGAAGCTGTATTTCATAAGAAATGTAGCTCCATTCGTAAACAACACACTATCAAAAAGGAGTATCTTCTTGGACTCAAGCACGACCTCACTTAAAGAAATGTTCATTCTGTTTTCAAAGTCTTGCCTTTCAAGTGCTTAATTAAGCTGCATGTGATAAGAACGCTACAGGTTGTTCATTGAGGTCTTGTTTATAGATGTTTGACCAATGCCCAAATAGCGACTAATTTCTTCTGTAGTACTGCTAAGCCGATCTTCGACCACAATTGCGAGAACGTTAAACTATTTCATTAAGTACATGTTTCCTTCTTTCATATCTTACGCCGACCAAAAACCCAATTTTTGGGAGCTTTTTTGAAAACCAGCATGGAGTCTAAACATTTGAGGTAGTATTACCGGAACCCACCTAATAAACTAGCGTTTTCCAAAATTCTCTAAACGAAAACCACACGAAATCGAAAACAAACTGCACACAAACAATTACGAAACGATGTTCAGCAAATCAATCTAACCCAGGCTATTTACTGCATGCGTATACAGCGCATCTATGTAACTATATGGCATCACTATTATCTTCTTACGCGAAATGGACTGTACATAAGTTTGCGGAATAGTTGAGTATCAGCAATGATAGTAATTGAAATAAATATATGCTAATTCGTTTTTGGTAAACCAATTTACTTGTATCAAATTATTAGAACGATGTAGTAGACAATTAATTAATCCAGAGGATCCATAGGATCTATCCATTATGCTAAATTTAAATTATTTCTTTGATGTATACATTATTTACTGACAACAATAGAAAATAGTATGTATTCATATGCTCACCGATAGTCCGATGTAGATAAACCGATAAACAGGCCAAAAGACAAATCGATCTACAGACACTCCGACAGACTAACCAGACTAACCGGCAGACTGACTGCATAGGCGTAGTTAAGTCCCTGAATCTGGAGGGGCTCAAGCCCCTGGGTGTGGAGCGCTCAAGTCCCTGCCCAAGATACAATAAACTTACCAGAATGAACTATTTTTGGATTTTTGGGGGGCTAATTTCATTCTTGGGGGCTAAGCCCCCCCAAGCCCCCACCTAACTACGCCTATGACTGACTGACAAACTGACCGATAAATCGATCGATAATAGTGACATGAACTCATGATGTAGGAATCATAAAACGTCCAACAAACGTATGGTACGGAGGGCCACTATAAGTGGACCACCGCGTATACTTTTCAAATTGTTCAATAGATGTACAATCTTATTCTGTAATCTTTGAATATACGAAGCATCAAAACAATACTAAAATAGCAGATGATGCCTCTCATTAATATTACATAGTTTATAGATTTGTATGCGTGTTTCACATATCAAATATGTATTTCGATGACTACTACATCACTTAATTTGTATGACACAGAGCGATCGTTCGCTAGTTGTAGATTATTTCAGTACAGTTTACTACAGAGATTTGCATTAGCTAAGTGTTTCAAGGCATCGTCCGATTTCACCCATTATGAGGCTAATTATTGTGCAGTACACTTTTTATGGTCGAAGAATGATAAAACTACGTTATAATGCAACATACACTGCTAAATCAATAATTGGCTACAAATGAAGGAATGCTCAGTACCTATCACTTGTTTTATTTTCATATAATATGACATTCTTGACAGGCATATATCGGGTATTCAAGAATTTTCTTGACACGTGATATTTTCATAACAAAAAACGGTTCACGCAAGAACTGAGTTGTAATTATGCAGGTACTATAGGGTTTACCATTCCATGCATTGAAAATATTTTTTTGTACGTCATCCCCGATAGCGCAGCCCAAACTTTTTGTTTCCAAATAGCACGTACGTCACAAAGACGTACATCACTCACTTCCATCGATATGTCTGCCTGTCTGCTTGTCTGTATGTCGGTCTGTCTGTCCGTCGCAATTTTTTTACCAGCTTGATATAAGTAACTGCTGCACCGATTTTGATGATGAGTGATATGCTATCAGGTGGTTGTTATTTTATTTTTAAAAATCGATGTACCGTTATCGGAATTGCTAGGAACTTCGTTTTAGGCGTTTTATGAGTTTCTCCAGCACGGAGTAAATTGAAAACGTGGATGTTCAGGGCTGCAACGCCAGATATTTGTTTATTCACAAAGAACTGTCAGTACCCTAAAAATATGTACTTGACCGACCTATACTAACATTGTCTTTGCAGACGTATCTGTGGACTTCTTCTCATATCAAAATTCAGGAAAGTACCCGATGTTTTTAAAATCTCGTAATCTCCGAAACTGCTACACCAATTTTGATAAAATCTGTGACATAATGTAGGATCTATTATAGTAGGTACTGCAGCTATGTTTTTGGAAATCGTTGCATTGGCGGCGGAGTAATTATTAAAATAACAAAAATCCTCAGAGTCGCTCAAAATTTGTTTTTACGCATTTTAAGTGTTCCAGATCATTGGTAATTTTTCGCAAGGGGATGAAATTGGGGTGACGAGGATGAGAAAAAACCAAAAATATATTTTTCTATACCTATTATCTTACAAAGAAGACGCATGCGATATTCTATACTTACCGACCTAGCCGAACCTTGTAAGGCATATTGTGAAAATATGTTTTTTTTTGGCCTTGGAAGCTAAGTCCATTCTGCCACGAATTTATGAAATCATGCTAAACGTATTCATGGAGCTTCAAATTATAAATTTGCCTTATAGGGTTGTCTGTCTCTAACACTAAGCATCGCGCTTTGCTTAGCGCTACGCTATGCGCCCGATGTGAACGGCTGCATCTAAACGTATGAGTTGGTTCCCCTCGCTTTACGCTAGGCGGTAAGCGTAGCGCTATGCCATGCGAGGCGCGTCCGATGTGAACGGGGGCTTAGTGTTAGAGACAGACAACCCTATAAGGCATAAGGCAAATTTATAATTTGAAGCTAAGCCCCCGTTCACATCGGACGCGCCTCGCATGGAGTATCGCGCTTTGCTTACCGCCTAGCGTAAAGCGAGGGGAAACCAACCCATACATTTAGATGCAGCCGTTCACATCGAGCGCATAGCGCTACGCTTACCACCTAGCGTAAAGCGAGGGGAACCAACCCATACGTTTAGATGCAGCCGTTCACATCGGGCGCATAGCGTAGCGCTAAGCAAAGCGCGATGCTCCAAGCGAGGCGCGTCCGATGTGAACACGGGCTAAGTAGACTAATCTACATTTGCACACCTTTTATTCTACACGCAGGACCCTAAGCAATCAGTGAAATATGGTAGACGATAATACAAATGTTGATAACAGGGACACACGCTTCACGCTAAGGTGCCGGTCATAGCGACTTTGAATATACATACAAGACAGGCAACGGAAAGGAGTAGGTTTGTAACACATGGAAAGAAACAGAGGAATCGTCAATTAGGCTTCAGTTACACACCAGTCTGCACATTTCCACTCAGAAAGCGAACTCATACTTTGCGTCTACATCTCTTGAAGAACTCCCATAAAATTGACCTAACCAACAAATTTTTGGTGCTGAGATACAACAAAGAAGTTTGACTTTGGGGCAGAGGGACTCGTAGAATCCTTAACTGTTCTAGCATGAAATTTGAGGCGACCGCATTATACAGGCATTGAAATAGAAAATGGTTTATATCATCACGGTTCCCATCACAGCTGCATATATCCGACAGTTCGAGTCCAAGTCGTTGTAAGTGCGATTTAACGGTAGCATGACGAACGAGACATCGGAAGTACATGGATTGTATTCGCCTGTCCGGGTGGCTTCTTTGTCCCAACGTAGTTTTAGGTAAGGATGGATAGACCTTGCAGTATTGGTTGTTACTGTTTCTACAAAAGTCCTTCCATTCTGTTTCCCAGCTCAATCTAATTATTGATTTTCTCTTAGAAACAACATCCCATTTAGAGACGGATTCCACCTCTTGCCCTGTTAACGCCGCTTCCTTAGCCAATCGGTCCACCTTCTCATTTCCATCTATATGTGCATGGCCTTTGACCCAAATAAATGTTACGGATTTACCAATGCGTTTCAGGTGTAATTCTTTTTCCAAGATAGAGACAATAACTCTGTTGTGGTATATGTCCTTCGAAGGGTACTTTAAAGCAACTAGAGATGACTAAGAATCTGATAAAATAATGTAGTGCTGATACCGTGTACAATATTGGAAATAACCCAGTCTAGAGCAAGTTCAATGGCCTTCAGCTCGGCAGTAAATATTGAGCATGTTGCGTCTAGATTGAACATTAGCGATTCTTGATTATTTTGGACGAATATCGCGCATCCCACCCCATGTTAATTCTTTGATCCATCCGTGTAAATTTTACATGGGTTGTCGAATTTTTCAAGCATCTCATGCACTAGCTGTGTGGAGTAGAAGTTACTGGTAAATGGTAGAATTTGCACGTCAAGACTGGAAAAAGTGAAAATATGTTAACCATAATCATAATCCCATAACTTGAAAAATACTACGTATTCGGACATCTTCGCCGTGTATCGCTGCATACACTGCTGGCCTATAAGAATTTACAAAATCAGTGCCCCATTCGTAAATGCTTATTTAACCCCTTAATCATGGCGTCTGGTTTTTTCATTTTTCGGAAAAAGACTTTCAGTGCTGCTTTTCCAATTAACCCGTCGCATCACTAGTCAAGTCTGGGCATCGTATGCAGACGTGTCCAATAACATTATAGATTATTCATAGCAAGTAGTGTCTGCAGGTAGGGAGTTGAATTGGGGAGGTGGTGTGAAGGGTAGGGAGTTTGGTAGCTCCAATTTTTGTTATTATCGATAATGTGTGGGAAGTACCAAGTCAAGATATTCGACGCCATTTCTTTATGCATTTTCAAAATATTTGGAGTTATATAGTAATCAAATATTTATTAGGAAGCTGTAGAAAAATCAGATGACAAGAAGTACTGTGCGAAATATTAACGGAACGCGTTTTCAATTTCAGTATATTTTATTGCAGTTTGAAAAGTCTGCATAAAACATTACTATATTCGTATTTGTATTTATTTGTACACACCTTGCATACCACCTAACGCCACTACGAAGACAGTACCTTGTATTGTGTGACCATCATAAATTCAGCAGCGTAAAGAATTCGGTGAAAGAAGTAGGGGCGTTGCTATATCTCTTAATTTATTTTAAATATCAACAATTAAAAATTGTAGGAAGGTTTGAATAATTAAAGTCTTCGAATGATATACTCAATTTTACTGCTAATCAGTCATCTTTCCTTCTTTTACGTCTTGTTTTATTTTAGTTATAAATACTTAATGCCACTTAATGTCTTATTTATTTAGTTCATAAAAGTATGCAGTATTGGACAAATACGTTATACTACACTTAAATTTAGTTAAAACAGGTCCACCACTTATCGATAACCACTGATTAAAAGAAAGCGCGGCGAGACACGCAAAAGATTCGTCAAGAAAGACAACTTTTAATTCAAAAACTACTTCACCCCCTTGTACCCTCTGCCCCCCCCCCCAGGGCAATCCCCTTAAAAATTTTAAATGACGATGGGTATCGAGCAATATCTTGTTTCAAAGGTATATATTATAAAATCCGGTGATTTGTTGTTGAGAAAATCAGAAAAATCTTTGTGTATCTTAATTTGTCCAGACAGAAAACAGAAACACACAGAAGTATCACTTTGTATTGTAATAAATGTTAAAAATGCCCGTTACTGCCCAAGCAATAACATAGGCGATGTAGGGCAGTTGTAAAAACATGTTGTGGGATATCATGGCGGCTTTCGATGATGCGTTGACGAAGGTCATCCAAACTTTCAGGTTGGGGAGGAGATACGATATATTTTAAATGGTCTCATAGAAAAAGATCTAATGGCGTCAAATTACTAGGTCTAGCAGGCCATTTTGTAGGTCCTCTCCGCTCAACCCATCCATCTGGAATCGAATTAGCCATTGCCGAAGCGGAAGAACATAGTGAGGAGAGCGGCCGCCTGGCTGGAAACACATTTGAGCCTCATCAAATATAGGGTTTCCATCTTCTTCGATTTGGTTTTAAATGATTTCAGTGATAAGCGGATTGATGGTACTTTCCAACATATCCAAATAAATGGCTCCATTTAAATTTCCATTAATAAACAATGGCCCAATTACTTCGTTTGGCAAAATGCCTGCCCATACATTCATTTTTTGGGAGTACGGGGTACGCCCTTCTACAAAAGCATGAGGATTTTTATTGCTCCAATATCTGCAGTTACGCTTATTAACAAATCCAGTTAGATGAAATATGCATAGGTACATAGTGAAGCAAATATTCTTCTCCTTCGTTTCAATTTGTTGCAGCTAGTACACTGTCCAGTGGGTTATTATTATTATTTTGAACAAAAAGGTGCAGGCCAGGCTGTGACCCAGCTGCTGTTCCACTACCCAGTGAGTACTCCTCACTTCGTGAGGTCAGCAATCACAGGCAGCGCGAATCCTACGCCCTAGGTAGACAAAGGGATCCAAGGAATACTACCTTCAGCATTCTGGCGGCTAAGATACGCGCCACCGCACACCGGCATTTTGTGCAATACAGATAGCTGCGTTTCTCGAAAATGAATCGACCGATTTAAGAAAACCAAAATAAAAGGCTTCGACATACCTTTAAAAGAAGCTACTACTCAATACCTGTCATTTAAAATTTTTAAGGGGATGACCCTGGGGAGAAGGGGGTACAGGGGGTGAAGTAGTTTTTGATAAAAAAGTTCTCCGGCGCGTTTTCTTTTAATCAGTGGTTTTCGATAAATCCGTGGTGGGAAGTTTCCAGTTTTATATCATATATATCTTAGTATGCGCTATATGGTACCAGAATCGATACCACCATTAAAGATTGCAATTCCAGCTGCTAATACGTACATTTCACCTAAGAAGATAACAGTGACGTCATAGTTACATAGGTGCACTGCATGGTTGCCAGATGGATTTGATGGATTTTCCCCAGGCCAGGTTCAAATACCTCCCAAATTAGACATATTTGAGAAAAAATCCCTCAAAATCTTTTATCAATAATATCAAGAAATAAATGAATATTATTTTTTTATGTATTACACGTGAACTTGGCGTTAGTGAAATGTAAACAAAGTCGAACAAAAAATGTTCTTCTGAAAAACGCATTCTTGCCATTCTTGTATACACTGAGAAAACAATCCGTTGAAACTTATAAAAGAAATAAAGTTTAACAAATATATTTTCAGGTTGTGGTTTAACAAAACATAAAAATAGATTCTTTCATAGACTAATATATAATCTTCATAACAAAAAATAAATAAACCTTTTAAGTAATGTATTAAATATAGCAAACAAAAAATGTATGAGCTAAAGAAAAATTATTCAAATAATATATCTAAGGCATTGTCATCAGCAACTTTATACAAGTCTGCGTTGAACCTGGGAAACATATTCTCATTTGGTGTAAAGTTACCACAGCCAATTTTCATAGGTGAAATCTCGCCCTTAATATTGCCGCAAGTCTGCCCGCCCACTTTTAAGAAGGGAGTGTAGAGTTGGGCGTGCCAAAATAAAATATAGCAAGTGTAAGCTTTCAGTTTTGCGTCATAAAAAACGAAAAAAGTACCCCCAAAATTTCCTAAGGCTTTATTTTCTCCCCCAGAAAATCCCCCAGGAAATAATGACCCCCAAAATTTCCCGCAGTAGCCTGAAAATCCTACAAATTTGGGGGAAAATCCCCCAATATGGCAACCCTGGTGCACTGTGTATGCATAATTAGCTGGCCGGCTGTCATGCAGTAGCGTGGTCTACATTGATTTGCGGAACATCGTTTGGTAATCGTTTGTGTGCGACTTGTTTTTGATTTTGTGTGGTTTTACGATTTATCTAAGTCAAATGTGTCCCAATACATATGTTGTAAAGAAACGCACCCATGTTTTGCATACTATTATTCAAATTCGAATTGAGGAAACAATTGTTACGCCTATGACTTTAAGCAATATCATCGGCCGTCTTGTTCGCGCCGATACGTCATCAACTGTGTGACGTCACTGTTGTGTTCTTACGTGAAATGGACCATATGTACCAAAATCAATTGATTTGCGGTTGTTTTCAATGGTCCATCAGCCAGTATTTGCAGTTTTTACCGATTTTTGCTGCACTGAATACCTCCCCCAGTCTGATTGATATTTTCGAACGATTTGGTATTTCAGATTATTGTATGGCAAAACATCATCCACATGATGTGGAACAACTTTGATTATTTACGCATCGGGCGTGCAGTATATTACTTTGAAGGTTTGTTTATAACTGCAGTTATTAGTGTGTTAACATCCTGATTGCATTAGGAAGTTGTCGGTCTATACGCCTCCTCAACCACCATTTTATTCCAGATTTCGAACCAGAAGCGTATTTGTCAGCATTCAAGTATGGCTGTGGGAAACCTCGCCGAGAATTATACACGTGTAATACGTGCTCCAAGATTATGCAATGAAGTTAAAAATAAATGTTTCTATTATCCAATAGTGACAACATTAGTATACCTAGTTCTCAGAATAAACCAGTGATCCCATAATAACAGAAGTAGAATAAGTCTCGGAATGAGCCTCCTACTGTAGATTAAGTTCTCGTACTTCCAGGAATCAGTTAAACTTGTATCATTCGAATTATTTTATATACGAGTGTGGTTTGATTAATCCGTGACTTTTTGAATTTTCCGCGCATCAGCTGCCATCTGCCGGAGTAAATTGTGCTATTTAATTTTTATTTGATATCCATGTAAAAAATTGGAAGTAACTACTGAAGATTGATAAAAACATGTGATACTAAACGTTCAGGTTGCCCAAAAGTTGAGAAGATTAGCTTGATTGAAGCCGATGACATTTCACAAAATAAACAGTGTTGTTTTGGCCTGAACGAGCCAATTGGAAAAATTTGACAGAGGTTGTAGGTTAAAATATAATTTATATACTATTGTGTTTTGAATCGGTTTTAGAAAACATCTCCGTGAAATTAATGAAAGTGTGTATAAGAATAACATTTAAAATTTATATGTTTTACTTCTGAAACTTGATCCTATTGCCGTTGAAATGTAAAAATGAAGAAAACATACATATAAGTAAGTTATACCTCGTGTTAAAATTAAACTAGGTTTGAACATTTTTTCCCAAACCAGGCCCAAGATTCAGCTGTTTTGGAGCCAAATGTTGATAATATTTGGCCATTACATGACCTAGGTTAGGCTTGTGTTCTATCATAATCCTTTCCAGTTAACGCCTTATAATTATGTTTTGTGCTTGATGCTTTCTCTAAACATAGTCAAATATTGTTGCTAAAATTATCACTTGAGACACTAAGTTCAGAAATCCAACCTTCTATAAAATTTAGATCCGGATGTAACCATCAAAATAGAGGGAGTAAGCATTAATTTATAGTCTACAATAGTATATTGGCTCTCATGTGGAAAGCATGATTACTGATGGCCTTGAACATTAATCTTCAGTAATTCAATCACGACTGGATGGAAGATTTAATCCAGGATCTGGTAATCATTTTCTGAGATCTATGTTACACATCAGCTAGGGGTCAAGTGATTGCCACCCCTGAAAACTCTCCAGCGCTATACAAACTCGCATAGAAAAAATCCCTTCAAGTAAATAACGATTATTGCAACATGCAATTTACAGCCTCAATAAAGACATCACCGGTCCCTGAACACTCCAGGAATAAAAGTTTGGTAGTCAGGGCAGGGTCATCAATTCGTCGAATTGCTCTCCTCGGGCATGCGAGTATCGACAAGGAGAAATACCTCAGGCCAAGCCTTAACTCAGCTTTATACAAAATAAGATTAAATTGTGAGAAGCAACTACTGCTGCGGAAAAAAGGGTCCTTGCTAGATCACGTTTTTGGTGATCTCGACTTCTGAAAGGTTGTATGAACATCGTTTTGGCAGAGCTTGATTGTTCGTCAAAAACAGGTGATCGTTTGAGCACCTCCTATTTGACAGAGTATTGTATTGGGTCTTGGGAGCATTGAATTTTACCATAATTTCAGGTCGAGCAGCCGCTGTCAGACCTCTGCGTTTCAACTCGACCATAGATATAGTTCTATTGCTCTGAAGGATCGGGTTTTTGGTACTACAAAGCAGAAGCAATATCAGAACCAAGACCCTTACACACATATGATTAATTTCGTAGATGCATCATTTTGATTGCAAAATGAGCATCTTATGAGTTTGACAGGGATCTATGGACATCTCAGTCAATCTACAGAACTTATTTTAGGACCGCCGCCAAGATAATAATAATAATAATAATAATAAAGGCTTTTATTGGCAACATAAATACAAGGTTGGTATAAATATAATAATCAACTGAGTTGCCAAAAGGCAGAGTTTGGGAAACCCCATTCTTCCACTCAACCTGAGAAGTTACATAAGTTGCTTAAAAATAAAAACTAAATATAGTACAACAAATCACAAGAAACAATAAATGGACATATTAAAATATGGATCACAGTTCAATATTGCTGATATCATGTCCTTAGTGCTAGATCTGATTGAATTAGTTGACTGTCACTCAAATAGTGTTTGGTTAATTAGCATTAGTTCTCTCAGTTTCATCTTAAAGCGAATCATTGAGAGACTCTTGAGACTATTTGGAATTTTATTATAGATTTTAGCGGCGGTATAGGTAAACGATTTTTGGAATATAGACGTGCGGTGGGGTGGCGTAGATAAAAAGTGCTTACGTCTAATGTTAAGACCATGTAGGTCACCTCTAAAGGATATTTTATTATATAGATAAACAGGTACTTTGTATAGAATAATTTTATGTGTGTTACAGGCTATATGAAACTGTATCCTCTGTTTTACTTTTAGCCACTTCAATTCCATAAAGCTACTAGATATGTGGTCATATTTTCTAATTCCACAGATCAACCTGACGCACGAACTTTGGATCCGTTGTAATCGCATAATTTCAAATTGAGTGAGAAATGGACCATATACAACATCAGCGTAATTCAAATGCGAAAGAACTAGTGACTCACACAGTATTTTCTTATTCTGCTGGTTTACGATTCTACGAACTTCATAAATCATTTTTAAGGATGTTAGTGATTTCTTTACTATATGGCTAACGTGATCGGAAAAGTTGAGTTTACTGTCGATAAACACTCCTAAATTCTTACACACTTCACTGATGTGGAGTAAATGCCCATCAATAGAGATCCTAAGTAGGTCTTTTATCCTATCGGTTGTTGGACGTCTACCAAAAAGAATTAGTTGAGTCTTGGATTCATTAACAGTTAAACAGTATTTGCGAGACTGTATGGCGATGGATGTAAGGTCAAGAGTAATATTGTCAGCAGCAAGTTGATATTCATGTTGTGGGAACGAGCAATATAGTTGGACATCATCTGCATAATAATGAGCCTTACAAAACTTTAAACACTTGTTGAACTGAGAAATATATAATATGAAAAGAATGGGTCCCAGAATAGATCCTTGGGGAACGCCGGATGTAATAGAAAGTCTTGATGACGTTGAGTTGTTCAAGATTACCTGCTGCGACCTATCGGACAAATAAGATCTTAACAAAGATATCGCCCCGTAAGAGAAACCCAAATGGTTCAATATTGCCAGCAAGAGTGAATGACTGACTCTGTCAAATGCCTTTGAGTAGTCAAGCAAGACGAGTGCTGACAAGTAGTTTTTGTCCGTAGCAGACACTATATCATCAATAACGCCCAAGAGTGCAGTGGAGCAGCTGTGGTTTGGCCTAAACCCTGACTGAGTTTCAGGTAGCATATTATATTTTGTTAAATGAAATTTGATCTGACGGCACATAGCTTGTTCTAATAATTTTGACAATGTAGGGAGAATACTAATCGGGCGCATATCGCCAAGGTCAGCTGAGTTAGGAACTTTAGGAATGGGTACTATATTAGCGACCTTCCATGCATCGGGAAAAATAGAATTGATCATACACCAATTAATTATATGTGTGACGACCGGTGTAATTGTGGGACAACAGGCTAGAAGCATATTTATAGAAATATGGTCTGATCCTATTGCTTTACTTTTAACCGCAAGGAGCAAGTTATATACCTCGTATTCAGAGAGAGACGAAAATGCAAACTGCTGAATATAAGGCAGTGTGTTGTTCTCAAAATAAGCCAATGTGTCCTGATCTGGATTAGACGTAGTCTGATATGTGTCTCTAAAAAAGGTGTTAATCTGATCAGCAGTATAAGAACTTTCGGGTATAGCAGTTTTTCGTTTATTCTGGTAAATATTAAGATCTCTGAAGAGCTTCCATCTGTTGCTGCCATTCCTCCTAATTCGGCTTTGGAAGAAGGCTTTCTTTTCATTCTCAATTGCCATCTTTAGAGTGTTTCTGACTTCTTTAAAGTATTCCCAATGCGCTGGTTTCCTAGTCTTAGTGAATTTAGCACTAGCTCTGTCTCTTAGTTTCATGAGACGTTTAATGTTGTCTGTAAGCCAGGGGGCTTTCCTCTTTGTTACCCTAATTGTCCTAATGGGAGCATGCACATCAAACAAATCGATAATAGAAGAATTTAGTAGATGCACTTTCTCATTCACGTCATCAGATTCGTAAACTGCCCTAAACGGTATACGCTGTAGATCGAAGTTAAATAAATCTAAATTAAAGTTACGATAATCACGAAATGTATAAAACTTAGGGGCTAACTTTTCAGAAGACAACTTGATTTTACAGCTGATTAAATTATGATCAGCTAACACAGGCCCATTGGAAACGTTACATACGGCGTCTAGATTTTCAGAGCATATGAAAAGATCAATTATGGTAGCAGATGTACCTGTTATCCTGGTAGGCTTATCGATAAGCTGCTTTAAGCTGTAACTTTCTAAAATATTATGCAGAGTTGTTGTGGATGAATTCGGTATACTAATATCTATATTAAAGTCTCCGGTACAAATCACATGATCAAACTGGATGCAGATCTCATTAAGCACTTCATCTAGCTTAGATATAAATTGATGATTTGGATACCTTGGTGGCTTATAAACCACACCTAGAGCGAATTTCGTGCCTTTGAAATTAATAGAGAGCCAAAGTTGATCGAAATCATCGTTGCTGGTTTTCAAAATGGAGCATTTTATATCTTGCTTTAAAAAACAAGCTACTCCACCACCACGGCCGTCCCTATCTGACCTAAATAGTTTATATCCGTTTAATGTAACTTCAGAGGAATCAGTACTACTATTCAGCCATGTTTCAGACAAAGCTATGCAGTTAAATTTGTTTTCTGCAAATTCATCCTTAAAAGAGCTGAATTTTACCAACAAAGAGCGCACATTAAGATGAGCAACAGTAAAATAAGTCATTTTTAAAAAGTACGTTTAAATTAATGAAACCACCAATAGAACTAATCACCGACTATTAAATTAAAAGTGGATTGAACTAAGCTTTCCTGAGATATCTGTACCACAAAAGTTTCAAAGCTACAAAAATAGAAAATAAAAACAAGTATAGTTTAAAATGAAGTGCAAACAGTGCACACGTTCCTTAAAGACTACACAAGAATAGTTTTAGTAATCGATATAAATATTTGTTACTTTTTTACCTTATTGGCGTTCGAGTTACTATTTAATCTAGTTCTGATTTTATTTGCAGACTCAATACTATGAGTAATCTTTCTCTTATTTGTATTAGGAAGGATATCCTCTATAATTTCTATAGCCGCTATGTGAGATGACCCACCTACTTGGCCTATCGGATTAGTTGAAGGGCTAACTACCCTCCGCGTATCTCGTAGTTCAGTATTTCCTGCCTGGGAAGTGACTTCTTTCCTTTCCACGTCTTCCTGATCCTCGTCCGAGTCCTGTTCGTTGTCAGCAAGCTGCTGAGCAGTATATTCTTGTCCACTCACCACCAGTTTCTTATTCTTAATATACGCAGAAAGGTTCTGTTTCCTGGCGGCCTTAAGATGTTGACGTAGTATTTTTTGTTCTTGGCGTTCTTCAATTGTTAGTTCGATTCCAATAGCGACGTTTGTGCCTTTTAATTTCTTGCAGATGGCGGCGGTCTCTGTCTCTCACTGAATAGAAACTGGCTAAGGTTACTTGTCGGTCTGCTATCTGGCCATAACACCTTCAAACGTCACTTGTATATGATGGGGGTGGCAAGCGACTCGACGTCTACCCGATGTGGCGAGGAGGAGGAGCCCTCGGCACACATTCTACGTTGAACCTAAGGGTATAAGATGGGCAGGATCCAAGGTCATCCTCACCTTTCAGATGAGGGCTGTTCAAGAACATGCTTCTGAATGGGCTGCTCTGATTGGTCAAAGCCTTCGTTAAAATGTGCCTGTTGATAAAATTGGACCTACTAGCCACACGTCGGCGACGACGTTCGACGTGGCGTTCCACGGCGACGTTGTCGTACCGTCACTAGCACGTCGTGGCAACGGTACCCTGCAGCGACACCGCACCGTTCCACGTTGACGACGTCGTGATGTGGAGATGTGGCCAGGCTCTAAGCTTCGCCAAATTAATATTGCTTGTCGTTGATTGAGCGATGAAGTATAGGACATTTCAGAAGCTCTCAAAGCGATAGCTTTTGAATTACCCTGATCGAGAGTCTCGAATGAAGCATTTCTTCATTCACGAAAGCAGAGCTATTGGTCAGTAGTTGACTGGATTCCTTTTTGGTAACCAGCACCTCAAGAAAGCTGAAATTTCGAACTCATTGAGGTGTCCGATTCTACCAAAATACAGTGTCTACTTGCACAATCAAATCCTGCTTTATGTACCCATATCTTTTATTTTTAAGCCGATAACGCGCCATCGGATCCTTTCGAGTTCTGTCGTTTTACAATGTGAAAAACATTTATAGTAACCTAGGTTGTTATGGGATGCCTAAATACGTAGTTTGGGGCGACTCTGAGGATACTTGTTTTTGCTGATGCACCGATATCCATATCACGTTACACAAAAAATTTTAGCAAAATTTTGGAGTTTTACCCTGCCACATTCTCCAATCAGTCCAATTTCACCCTTCCCCTAGAGATTGGAAAACTTAGGCACTTTGGAGCAATTTTGATATTTTACGTTTTTTGCTAATTATTACTCCGCACCAACGCATGGAGTTTTAAAAATTTAACGGATTTACCTACCATGTCCTGGCAGTATATAGCACCTCAAATTTTATCAAAATCGTTGAATTGATTATTGAGATTACGGGGAACATCAGTCAGGTAGACCAACGGAAATAAGTCACATAAATTTCCGTTATAGATGCATTATAAAACGTCCTATAACATATTATCTCAATTTCAAAAGTTTTCACGATTAAAATACTCCCTCACACCCTCACCCACGGTGTGGGAAATATTATGGATCGTTCTTCTTACTTCCTTCCTTCCCGTTTTTTTGACCATTGGTCTTTATTCAGTGGGTCAGCAGCTCACTGCAGAGGTACAAAGGACGTCCATGAATTTCGTTGACATGTGATAGTCTCGTAACAAAATAAAGTTCAAAACAAAAACTGAATGGAATTGTTGAAAGTACTGTAGAGTCTATCATACCATGCTTTTAAATATTTATTTTGTACTTCAACCCTTAAAACTCTCCCTCAGCTTTTGTTTTTCAAAAAGCACCATATAGTTTTATTTTACACAAATCAAATCTCTAAATTATTTAAAATCTTGCAGTACCTTTGATTTTATACGCAAACTTATTTTTTTCGTAAAATCATAAGATAACATAGATAAAATAAGAACTTGCTTGAAGCAAAAGAAAGGGTAAAAATAAAACTAATTGGCTTTCTAAGGGTACTGATAAATGACATATAATACATGCTTTCGAAAACAAATCTCTTTTTAATGCTTTTTTATTAAGAGAATATTACGCATCAAACAGATACTCATTTTATTTACCTTATCTTTACTTTACGAAAAAATTGGTTTGTGTATGTAGTCAAAGGCACAAAAAATTCGAAAGCATGCTATGATCGATTCGGTACCCTTGCGCTTGCCCACTTAGTTTTATTTTTATCTTTTTTTTTTCTTACGAAAATATTACACCTCAAAGAAATCCTTATTTTATTTATTTTATGCGTATGATTTTAGAAAAAAATTGGTTTATGTATAAAATCAAAGGTTCTATAAGATTTTAAATAAAAAAAGGACCTAACTTGTGTAGGAAAAACTATTTAATTGAAAAAACAAAGTTGGGATGAGTTTTAAGGGTTGAAGTACAGAATTTTTTTTGAAAGCATGGTATGATAGACCCTGTAGTATTTTCAAACATTCCACTCAGTTTTCGTTTAAACATTTCTTTGTTGCGAAAATATCATACGTGTCAAGTAAATTCACGGACACCCTGTATATATGAATCGTCATTTTTGCTAAGTTAGACGAACGTGTTCTTCTATTTAAGCATTTCAAATCGTTTTCACAACTTACGTGAGTGGTTTGGAACATAAGGACTAGAGGGTGGTACACCCCCAACGGCTTGCGCATAGCTAGGGGGAGCAGCTGGTGGTGGGCCGTACGGTGGTGGGTCCTGGTACTTTGGCATTCTGGCGACAGCTACTAATCACTAACGCAACTAACTAATAATCACAAATACGAAGAACGAGAAATCGCTCAATTGCGAAACACCAGTCGATCTCTCTATTTTGGTCTGCGTCGCGCGAAATCTAGCTAACTGGGTTACAAACACGGCGTTACAACGCGCGTAGCGGTAGCTAAGGTCACTACTTCGGCGATTGGATGGGATCGAAGAGAGAGCCGTGCGCTGCCACTGCCGCCGTCCCACCAATCCAATATGCTAACTTTGTTCCTGCAAGCGTTTCACAAGTTTGTTTAGTGGAGCAATATGGCTGCACTTTAAGCGGCCTACAGGCTTTGATGCATGCTGCGATGCAGGCAGCGACTTCTACGTTTCATGATGCATGCTAGACGCAGCGTTTGTAGTACTGAATCACGTATAGCATCAGTTGCGGCTTGCAGTGATGCAGAGTCTGCAATCCCATTTTGGTTGGTAAGCGATGACGCCGACTCGGTGACGCTGATGCAGGTTTCAACGTATATAGTCAGCGTCGATGTAAAAACGAAATCTATTGTCCGCTAACACGACATGTACTTTCAGCTCTTTAAATAAATTGGCATCTGAATGATACCTCCTTCCTATAAACCATCTTTTGGAGCATTCCCTTTTTGATTTTCTTGTTCGTTTATGGGGGATAAAGAGTGCCCCAACTACTGCTAAGAAAACTGGTGTTGGCAAAATATACCTATTTTGTTCGTCAAGCAAATAACTACGCACTAGTTTTAAAAATACCTACCATCATTCTTGATTCGCTAATTTTTGGGAACGTATCGAGATTCAAAGGTAGTAGAAAGACCTGCTGTCGCTTTCAAAACGTTTTGAAATGGACCATGCGTAGAGCGTTGCTGTCTAATGTTACTATTGTCAGTTTGTTGAAGTTTATTTGAAATTGGAAGCTAAGCACATTTTTATTTTTGCACTCAAATTTAAGACTAACATGTTTCACTCTGTGCGTATTTGTAACAAAATAGGTTATAAAACTAGGAAATGACACTTTTCAAGAGTGTCAGTTGAAAACGTTTTGAATGCGTTTCGAAAACCGTTTGGAGACCTATCGTGGAAACATCGACAGTCCAAAATTGCAAAACGGTCTGAAAACAGTTTTGAAAGCTCGTGAAAACGTAATATACAGGGTGAGTCCTAAGCTGATACTTTTTTAAACTGTGTATAGAAGTCGTTAAAATAAGCAACTTTTTCAAATAACACTTTTCCGAAAACTGAAAAATAAGCGAGCCACAGAATCAAAAAAGTAAATCTGGGCTTGTGTATCAAGACGTACCTAGTCTGTTTATGTTTAGTATTTCGCTCGGATTTTTGTCTTATCGATCAGGCATTGTACGTGTCAATTAGTGCACTAGTCACCTTCAGACAATCATAGTTAATTTTAAATTGGAAATCTTAGAAGTTGTTTGACAATAATTTGGCACTTTTAGGATTTACCAATTTAAAATTAACAACTATAAAGAAAAAGTGACTACCGCACTATCTGCCACGTACAGTCGTACAATGCCTAATCGATTTGACACAAATCCGAACAAAAAACTAATCATAAACAGACTAGGTACGTCTTTATACACAAGCCCAGATATACCTTTGTTATTCTGTATCTCGCTTATTTTTCAGTTTTCTGAAAAAAGTTATTTGAAGTTGATTATTTTAACGACTTTAACGACACAGTCTGAGAAAAGTATGATTTTTTTCCTTTACTTCACGGCATCAACATCCAAGGTTATTAGCGGTATATCATTTTCTTTCTCGTTCTCAGTTTACACATGTGTGTATTTTTGGGTTCACATGGATATGGATATTCAGGAGCCGTAGGGAACATAAATAAATGAAAGGGGGGTTTATTTCAATTCTAAATTTCGAGATGGATATTTATAGTTTTTGGGAAGAATAATAGGTTTTTAGTGGCTTGTGTATTTTGTAAAACATCCTTAAAGACTACTTGGTATCGAGCATTGTGATCGGATATTATAATAATTTGGACAGGTCAGAATAATGTGCTTAATTGTTAGTGTACATTGACATTCTAAACATAGGATTGGCCTAAGTCCGAGGAGAAGGTGGGATGTGGTTAAACGGGTGTGCCCAAGCCTTATTCTTGTTAAACAGACTTGCTCTCGTCTATTCAATCGTGGCGGGTACTTCCATTTTATAATGGTTGGTTGCAAGTTCCGTAAGTGATGCCTAGTTGTTTGCACCTATTGACTTTGCCAGACTTGCATTGGACGTACCTTAAATAAAGATCATAGATGGGCTGCTGAATCTGCTTGTTCGTTGCCGGTAATGTTGACATGCCCTGGGGTTCAAATAAAAATAATCGTTTTCGCTTTTCGAGCGAGCTCATTACGTTGTTCGATGATTTTTTGAACCAGTGGATGCTTTGATTGACTATTTTTTATAGCTTGCAGGGTAGTCATAGAATCTGTGCTGATGAGGTAGGTATTACTGTTTTTAGTGCTGTTAAGTATGAATTTAGGACTCGCCCTGTATATGAAAATGCAATATAAGTAGTCACAGATGTAGTACAGACTGGAGACCAATTTATAATACTGTTCGCAGAGCAATCACAAACTAGTCAGCGTCAATTTGATTGGCCAGTACTAGTCAGAAATAGTTTGGCAACTGCAATGGCGAATACTGATTGGCTCTGACTGGTTTCTGATTCTTTCTGCGAATAGACCCTATGAGTCGATTACTCAAAAATAGAAATACATTCTTAAAAGATTCAATATTAGCAGTTAACCCCACACACATATAGAATATCTATGTATTTCTAACCATAAACAAGGTGTAGGAGTGAATTAGTCCGGAAATTTTGAAATATCTCGAACATTGTCGCTTAGCCAATACTGAAAATAAAGATTAGCACAGAGACACCAAATCTGTTGGCATTTACTTACGGTGCAAGTTCATTCAAGCATTTGTGCCATTACTTTTAATATGTCCGAGTCACAACAACTCTTAACACCCGTTTAGCATCAACAGAATTTTAAGAAGCAAGCTAAATCTATTGCTTATTTCAGATAGTTTTAGCAGAAATATCGATAGTCCCGACCATCGATGGTTGTTCTCCATCGCTAATGGCTACACGTCTATGCTGCTTAACTGCGCATGACCTTACATCTCATCTGCCACATGCCATGCAGTTTGTGAGGTAACGTGTGGAACGAAGCTGCGCCATTCTCTGCTCGGCGGGTTATATAAAGAGGATGATGTAAGCCGATGGACGCCCCGCGCCGTGCTGCGCGATGTCTGATTGCCAGCGACTACCGCTTTGCTTCGGCGTCGGCGTCGCTGCGGCACGACCGACGCGCGACGCCGATGTTCGCCTTCATTCAACTTTCTATTTATATAAGTCATAATATTTATGTCAAAAGCTGCAAAATCTTATAGAGAGTTAGAACGGTACAAGAGTAGTGAGCTGTAAGAAGGACCCATGACTTCATTTATGGATGGTTTTACCATAGGAAATAGAATAATGAATTAACAAGAATCATGGAGAACATACAGCATATAGAGGGTGTTTTATATTGATGTACAAATTTTTAGGAGGCGATTTCCTGGGTTGCTTTGAGTAAAAAACGTACGTACGTAGATGTATGTCCTAAACGTCATAGCCTTCGAGCTACAGGTTGTTAACGTTCTAATAAAAAAATTCTTTTTGTAATAACTTTGGTACCTAACGCTTTAGTTTCCTCTATGAAACATGGACCTTATAGAGGAAAAGCGCAGATCAAAGAACACTAACCCACAGAAATACATACAGCTGAAAAAGCAAGTAGAACAACACATAAAGAGGACCAAAGAAAGAAAAGAGAAGAGAAGAAAACTGTCGTGAAATGGAAGAACAGAACATGCAATAAACACGATTATTTTAATCTACATAAAAAACTAAAGGAATTAACTGGAAACACAAATAGAAGAATACCAGCTGTCACAAGAAACATCCAAGGAGAGATCCAGTTGACAGAAGATGACAAAAAAAAGACGTGGGAAAACTGCATAGAACATCTATTTGCAGCAGAACGAGATGACGAAAGAGAAGAGAACAGACAGATGAAGCCGCTATGTATTCTTAAATCAGAAGTGGAAAATGCTTTAAAAATTTCAAAAAACAGGAAAGCGGCTGGACCTGACAACGTTCCAATAGAATTCTTGAAGGCCTTGGACAATGGAAACTTAAATCATCTCACAAAAATACTGAATAAAGTCTACGTATAACAGGAGAAATCCCAAAAGATTAGCTCAAATCAATTTTCATTCCCTTGCCTAACAAGAACAACCCCAGGTCCTGTGATGATTATTGGATGAACAGTCTGATGAGTCACGCACTTAAAGTTCTCTTGAAAATAATCCAACAGAGAATATATACAAAATGTAAAGAACCACTAGATGAGGCGCAGTTTGGCTTCAGAGGAGGATTAGGAACTAGAGAAGCATTATTCGCTATCTCGCTATCACAGTCTTGCTACAGAAATGCAGGGAATACAACAAAAATACATACGTCTGTTTCATTGATTTCCAGAAGGCCTTTGATAAAGTCCAACACGATAAACTGAAATTTAAAAAATGGAGTCAAGTTGATTGACTCAGTACTTCCCACACATTACTGTGATATCAGTTTATTATTTTCCCATAGCATGAAGCTTTAGTCTGAGATCCCCTTGCAACCAAATCATCGGCAGCCTTCCCTCCCCTAAAATTGTCTTATGCCGCTAAGTATTTCCTTCAGAGGTCAATGGACAGCCTAAAACATCTAAAAACGAAGTTTGAGTTGTTTTCATACTTTTAGTTTTTTGATTATTGCTATATACGCTGTCACTGACACGATATTTAACAAACATACGCGTTTTCCATCCTCACCACGGTAATAATACTGTGTCAAAATTTAATTAGAATCAATGTAATAGTGTCCACGTTACAAAATACAAAAGTTCTAAAGCAATAAATACTCGTATGTATGTATACAGAAAAGTCCCTTAGTTTCCGTAATACGCTAGGCAATGTTCGGATGGACCTAAAAAGTTGATTTATGTCGCTAGGTCTTCCTTCACAGCCCCTACCCTACACCCTATTATGAATACAAGAAATTTCTCAGTTTTTCAACCCCCCACCCCCTAACCACCCCAATTTCACCCCACCCAAAAAAAACGCAGAAAATGATCAGGAACCTCTAAAACGCTTAAAAACGAAGTTTGAGCTGTTTTTATATTTTTACTTTTTTTTTATTATTTCTGCGCCGCTACTGGCACGATTTATAAAAACCATACGCGTTTTCCAACCTCGCCAAGGTAGTAATACTGTGTCAAAATTTCATTAACATCAATTCAACAGTTTCCTTGTAACACAATATAGGAGGATCTAAAGCAATACTCTCGTATGTTTACACCAGAAAAAAGTCCTTTGGTTTCTGTAATAGGCAAGGCAATGTTCGGATGGACCTAAAAAAGTTATTTATGTTGCTAGATCTTCCTTCATGGGTCAGTGGGCAGTCTATTATGAAAGCAACAAATTTTTCAATTTTACAACCCCCCACCCCCCAACCACCCCAATTTCACCCCCACCCAAAAAAAAAGTAAAAAATGATCAGGAACCTCTAAAACGCCTAAAAACGAAGTTTGAGGAATATTTAATTTTTTTGGTTTTTTGCTAATTACTCCGCCGCCCCTGCACCGATTTTCAAAATTATAAGAACATTACCTACTACGACCCCCCAGCATATCGCTGCCCAAATTTCATCACAATCCATGCAGCGGTTACTGAGATAACGAGGACAGAAGAACGCGTACAGACAGACCGACAGACAGACCGACAGACAGACAGACCGACAGACAGACCGACAGACAGACAGACCGACGGAAATGAGTGACGTGGATTTTCGTTATGTAGACATCATGAAACGCCCAAAAAGTGTATTATCTCAAAATCGAAAATTTTCGCGATCACAATACTCCCCTCACCTATCAGTGTGGGAAGTAAAAGCATCAATTTGGACCCAAGCGATATACGACTACTAAAAAACATCTATTACAACCAAACAGCAGTAGTACGTGTTGAAGACATAGAGACAGATGGAATCGAAATTCAAAAGGGAGTTCGCCAAGGCTGCGTTCTGTCACCACAACTGTTTAATCTATACTCTCCGTTTGTATTTCAGAAAGCGCTAGAAGAGAGACGTGAAGGAGTAAACATTGGAGGGATATTAATAAACAACCTGAGATTCGCCGATGATACTGTTATAATGGCTGAGAGTGCAGAGGACCTTCAAACCCTATTAGAGAGAGTCAACCGAGAAGGTAAAGAAGTAGGACTCATTATTAATATCGAAAACACTAAATCCATGGATATATTCTGTGTATTTCTGCTGCATCTGCATTGCTACACGTGCCAGAATAGTACCATCGCTGTTGCCGCGTTTTGTTGGATTTCTGCAAATATGAGCGGCGTCAAGTGCCCCAACTGCCTTATGAGTATATCTCGTCAAGGATCATCGATACCGTGTGATGGTTGCAATAAGGATGTTCACCTTATCTGCGTCGGTCTCAGTGCTGATGAGGTAAGAGTCACCCGTAGTAAGTCAAGGTCAGTGAAACTTCTATGTAACAACTGCAGCAAGCTGATGGGTGAACTGGGTGACCTAAAAAGTTTGTTAACAGCTCTTAAGGATGACTTTAGCAATAAAATTTCTGCGCTGGAAAGCAAAATTAATGACCTTAAAGCTGAGAAGCATGCAAATTCGTATGATCCTATGGGGTTTCAGGAAGTAATTCAAGAAGTTACTGAAAGAGAAAAGCGCAAAAGTAATTTGATGATTTTTGGCTTACCTGAGGCTGCTGCTGCTGAAGGGACTGATAGAGCTGCGACCGATCAAGCTATTGTTAAGGATCTGCTGAAGGCTGCTGATTGTGATGTCACTGGGCTTAACATTAAAGTTCTGCGAGTAGGAAAATTCAGAGAAGGGGCAACTAGGCCAGTGAAAGCTGTATTGCCTTCTCAGGATATGGTGCACGCCATTATTAAGAAGGCCGTCAGCTTGAGACACCGGGACAAGTTCAAAAAGGTCTCCGTGTCTTTTGATAAGACTCCTAAGCAAATGGAGTTTTATCGTCGCGTAAAAGGTCAGCTTGACGAACGGATGTCTCAAGGTGAAGCTAACCTAAGAATTAAGTATGTCAATGGAGTCCCTAAAATTGTGGCTTTAAACGCTTAGTTGAACCCAATAACAGCACAAGTAGTTATGAACAAGTCAGCCTTAGGTGCGCGTACCAGAATGTGAGAGGCCTCAACTCTAAAACGGTGTCATTTTTTAATGCAGTTAGTGATTTTGAGTTTGACATAATTTGTCTTAGTGAGACGTGGCTGTCTGCGAATGTGTGTGACAGTCAGATTTTTCCAATAGAATATAATGTGTTCAGGTGCGATCGTGACTTTGTTGGTACTGGTCTAGCTACTGGTGGAGGAACACTCATTGCCGTCAGACATTCCTATGATGCAGCTAAAATTGATACTGGTATCTTAAGCTACAATTTTCCATTAATCGATACTGTATGCGTCAAGGTAATCATTAATCACAAGACTTTTGTTTTATATTCAGTCTATGCTCCGCCCATGGTTTCATTAGAGATGTTTGGTAATTATCTTGAGGCACTTGAAATTTTCAATAATGTATTCTCTAATGTTAATATAATCCTTACTGGAGATTTTAATGTCGCTTCGTTCAATAGGGATATCAATGATCAGAAATTTCAGTTAATTAATAATTTTATTTCCTTTTTAGACATGCAGAATTTTAACAATGTAGTGAATCTGAATGGTCGATTACTAGATCTAATTTTAGCTAATGTTGATGTTGAAGTGTCCCGGGATAATTCACCATTAGTTAAGGAGGATGCCCATCACCCTGCTCTTATCTTTGAGTTTAGCACGTCTGCTATCTCGAGGAAATTTTCATTTAGTGATGCTCCTAAGTTTAACTTTCGCAAAGCTAACTTTTTGGGTATGTACAATAGCTTCCTTGCTGCAGACTGGTCGCAACTAGATGACTTAGCTAACGTTGATGACGCTTGTACTGTTTTATTTTTTTTTTTTTTTTTTTTATGGACAGCCTCCCGCAAAGGCTAAAAGCCTATGTCGCTGTAGAAGCGCTGCGAGAGGATAAGTGTCGGTGCACGTTAGATTTGAAGCGCTGCAGGTTGTAGCCGGCGGGAAACAAATTCCCTGGCAGCTAGTTCCATAGCGTCGAAGTTCTCCAAAAGAAGGAATGCTGGAGGAGACTGGTTCGTGGAGTAGGGACCTCGACCTGGTAAGGGTGAGCTCGCAGAGCCTCTCTAGTGTTCCTCGTTCGGGCGGCCTTTGCTGTTATTACCTGGGAGAGCTCACTCGAACATCTTCCGTGATAGAATCTGTAGAACAGGGATAGATCAGCCACCCTTCTTCGATGCTCCAGGCTATGGAGGTCTTTTGTGAGGTTAGGCGTATCGATTAGTCTAATTGCTCTCTTCTGGATGGTATCCAAAAGCTTTAGAGAGTGCTTGGGAGCGCATCCCCACACATGGGAGCAATACTCCAGCGGTGGTCGGATCTGTGCCTTGTAGAGCAGCAGCAGCTGCTCTGGTGTGTACAGCTTCCTACAGCGGAACAAAACTCCAAGCTTCTGGGATGCCGCTTTAGCAATACTGACGACGTGGTCGTGCCAAGACATGTTGTTGTTGATGTTGACCCCCAAAAGCTTGACGGAAGGTGACTCGTCTATGGGGTGACCCTCCATTTCCAATGTTGGTAAGCCAGCGTGAGACTTCTTTGTAAGTGTTGTTGCTTGGGTTTTCTGTACGTTGAACTGTACTTTATTTACTAATCCCCACTCGACAATTTTTTTGATATCTGCGTTGATCTGTGAGGCATGCTGCTGTCGCCGACGTACCGTCTCCTGGCATGATAGTGGCTTGCCTGGTTCCATGCACGATATCAATGTACTGTCGTCTGCGAAGCTGTAGATTGGATTGGATGTTATTTCCAGCAGCTCGTTGATGTACAGCATGAACAGTGTAGGGGATAAAACAGATCCCTGAGGAACACCGGCGTTTATTGAAAATACGTCTGATGAACAGCCTTCGACTACAACGAACAGAGATCGGTCGTTCAAAAAGCTGTTCAGCCACTGGCGCAGACCAGGTGGTAGTCCATAAGCAGCAAGCTTGACTAGAAGTCCCTCATGCCACACTCTGTCGAAGGCTTTCGATATGTCAAGCGCAACAACACGGGATTCGCCATGGTTTTCAATGGCTCTATTCCACAAGTGAGTGACATACGCCAGAAGGTCACCCGTAGACCTGTGCTTACGGAAGCCATACTGGCGATCATTTATGATGTTATTATTGTCCAGGTATTTCAGGATCTGTGTGTTAATGACAGTCTCCATAACCTTGGACATGATGCTGAGAAGAGCCACAGGTCTATAGTTTGTGGGATCGGTTTTTTTGCCTTTCTTAGGGATGGGTTGTACGCAGCCAATTTTCCATGAAGCGGGAAACACGCCTTGCTGATATGATAGTTTGAAGAGCTTGCAAAGAATAGGTGCAAGCTCAGCGGCACAGCGTTTAAGGACAATCGCTGGAATTTGGTCGGGACCAGTAGCTTTCTTCGTGTTTAGCTTCTGGAGGATGCTTTTTACATCTCGATGTTGAAATTTGACCTCTGCCATTCTCGAGTTTACGTTTATGTTGGTGGTCGGATTGCTTCCTTGGAAGTCTACAGTAGAATTGGCTGCGAAAAGCCTCCCTAAGATGTCTGCTTTTTCTTTAGGAGCAGAAGCGATGGACTTGTCCTCTCTGGTCAAGGGTGGTATTGAGGAATAGGAAAAGTTCTGACTAACAGCCTTAGCTACAGACCAGAATGTTCTGGACGAACTAGGACATGAGAGGAGCTTGTTCTTAATTTTTTGGTTGTGTTCCTCTTTGCAGTTGTCAATCACGCGTTTACAGTGGCTTCTAGCGTCGATAAAACTGCGGTGGTTCTCGGCGTTTGGATTTTTCCTCCATTCCTTGTAATGTTGGTTTTTGGAGGTAACTGCATCTCTACAACGCTGATTAAACCATGGCTTGTTTTTGGAGGGACGCTTGACGACATGTGGAATATAGGCCTCCATGCCGGACATTATTACATCTGTTATTTCTTGGGCGCAAGCTGATGGGTCTCGTGACTTGAAGCAGACGTCGTGCCAGGGAAAGGACTGGTAGTATTCCCTTAGGTCGTCCCACTTTGCTGATCCGTAATGCCAGACACGGCGAGGCATTGTATGGTGGGGATCTGGAGAATCCATCCTGCATAGTGTTGAGACGGTGTTATGGTCAGACGATCCTAGTGGAGCGGTTACTTCCACTGTGTAAATTGTTGGGGTAGTTGTTAGGTATAGGTCCAGCAGACTGGCAAAATCTCCGTGGCGGCTGGGGATTCTTGTTGGTTCTTTAACTATCTGCTCCAAGCCGCAGCTAATAGCAAAGGCTTCAGCTTCACGTCCCTCGTCGTCCGTTTTGTTTGAGTATTTGAGCCAGTATGAGTTGTGAACGTTGAAGTCGCCCAGAAAGACTATCTCTGAATTAGGATGACCTGACTGCAGCGCGTCCACAGTGGCTGAAAGCTTCTCGAAGAGCTCTTTGCAGTTGTTACTACTTGGTGGCCTATAGATGCAGCATATGAATTTGGAATGATTTTGGAAGGATATTTTAAGCCATATGATGTCAAATCCTTCCAGTTCGAGCTCTTCCTCTCGATGACAAGAAAGTCCAGATTTAACGTACACGCATACGCCAAACCTACGTCTAAATCGGGTGTATAAGTCATAGCCAGGATATCTGAAGCAATTATCCATTGTTGAAGAGCCGACTTGAGTTTCCGTAAGAGCCAGAATGTGTGGCTTCTCTGTCTGAAGATGTTGATGGACAGAGTTTATGTTGGAGGCAAGACCTCGTATATTTGTAAAATCGGCTCTGAACACGTTTCTCTGGCCTTCGGGCCTGTCGTCAGTGCGAAGTTGCTGCGAAGGACGGCTTGTGTTGATAGCCTGATGAGGAGTGGCAGCGAAATTTTTTACACGAACTTCGCTTAATGTTCCCCCCGGACCACCTGGCACCCGGAGATCCGAACGGCCAGGTATTTTACCTCCGGAATATTTTGATCCTGGAAGAGCCATTGAGCATTTTTTACTTCTAATTAATCCAATTTGTCACTTATGAGAAACCGGGAGCATCGGCCCAGCGACGGAACATGAACCATAAGGCCATTTGGCGCCGCCTATTTTCGGGAACCTATTTCTAGTTTCCCGGAAATATTCCGATGTGGGGGTGATTGCACCGCGGGCGAAGCTAAGTGACTCCACTTCTCCCCCCTTTGGCTGATTGCAGAGCTAATAGTACACGATGCACCATCGTTGGTGCGAGGTGTACCATCACCTCTGGGCGATGGGGTCGCCACATCCCTACGCCCTACCACATCCCTACGCCCTAGACTATTATAAATAATATTTTTGAGACACACGTTCCTGTATTTAGGCATAAGACGCATTCATATCCTCCTTGGTTCACGCATGAAATTATTATGAATTTAAGAAGCAAAGACAGGGCAAGAAAAATCTGGATGAAGCACAAAACTAATTACTTTTACGCCCGATTTAGCCAACTCAGGAAGTTGATTAAGAACTAGATTACAGTTGCCTACTCTGCATACATCCAAAAAGTGGAGGACTCCATTGCTAATGACCCTACTAAATTTTGGCCATTTATCAATAGTAAAAAGCAGCAGTATAGTGAATAGCTTCGCCAATTTCTTCTCAACGGTCTTCATTCAGTCTGATTCGTCAAGATCATCGCACCCACATATTTATTCCAATAATTGTTCTACAATTTATCTACAAAGTATCAGTGAGGAGGACGTAATCAAGGCATCTAAAAGATTAAAGAATAAAATGACTTCTGGCTGTGATGGTATTCCTAGTTTCATAGTGCGTGATTGTATACACGTCTTTGCTAAGCCACTCTCCTTGTTATTCAACTTAATACTGAAGACAGGAGTATATCCAGATGTCTGGAAAACAACAAAAATATGCCCTATCCATAAGAATGGTGATATTGCTGATGTGTCAAATTACCGTCAAATCGCAATATTGTGTAATTTTGGCAAATTATTTGAGGTAATAGCTTATGACACTATCTACTGGTCTATTAAGGGCGTCATTTCCACGAACCAGCATGGATTCGTGAACAACAGATCCACTGTTACTAACTTGGCTTCAATTACTCAGTTCATGTCAGAAGTACTTGACTCGCAAGGACAGGTAGATGTTATCTATACTGATATCCAGAAGGCATTTGATCAAGTTGATCATTATGTGCTTCTGGATAAGCTTCGCGCTATAGGCCTGTCCGAGTCCATGCTAGTGTTCATGAGTTCATATCTTCGTCGAAGGAGGTTATGTGTGGAATATGGTGGGTATCGGTCGAGTTTTTATGAAGCTACATCTGGTGTTCCTCAAGGATCAAATTTAGGTCCATTGCTGTTTTTGATCTTTATTAATGATTTGTCCTATGAACTCGAATGTCCGCACTTACTCTTTGCTGACGATGTGAAAATATATGGATCAATAAATTATATTAATGACTGTATCACCCTACAGAATAATTTAGACCTAATCTCCTTGTGGTGTTCGCGTAATCACCTAACCATGAACATTTCTAAATGTAAAGTAGTGTCTTACACAAGAAAGACTAACAGTTTAATATATGATGATTACAACATTAGTGGACAGGCTATAGAAAGATGCTCCCGTTTGAAGGATCTTGGAGTAATTTTTGATAGTAGACTAACTTTCAATGACCACATACATGACATATCAACAGCTGCATCTAGACTGCTCGGCTTTTGCATAAGGAATTACAAAGGTTTCTCCAACACAAATAGCTTAAAGATTCTATATTTTACTTTAGTTAGGAGTAAGCTGGAGTATGCAACTCTGATTTGGTCACCAATTTACCAAAACTCAGTTGTTTTAATTGAAGGCATTCAGCGAAAGGCATTGAAGTATTTCTTCCTTAAGAGCAATGGTTTTTACCCTGAGCGTGGCTTCTGCCATAGTACATTGCTTGAATTATTTAACATTGATGCACTGTCAACAAGGAGGAACATGTTTGCTTTATTCTTCCTACACGGATTAATAAATTGCAAAATTGATTGCCCATACTTACTGGCTAAACTTAATCTTTCTGTTCCAAGGTTGAGGAGGCGTCATCAGACTACATTTTATTGTAATGCCTGTCGTACTAACATTATGTTGAAATCGCCATTGTATATCATGTGCTCCCTGTTCAACTCTATTTGTGAGAATTGTGATATTCATAATGATAGCTGTATGTCAGTTGTTAAGTATTATAAATCACAGCTACCTGATAGTAGTAGATAGGCCTTATTATACCTCATATACTTAGACACTAGTGTAAATGTTAAATCGAGTGTTTTATATAACTATATTTTTGTGCATTTCCTGTAATTGGGTTCTACCTGTTGGGAATATTCCAAACAAAATAAAATAAAATCAAATATCAAATGGATCCAGACGAAGAAATTAAGATCAGAGTAGAAATGGCTCGAAAGGCATTTATCAAACAAAATGTTTACAAACAAAAATCTAAACCTCCACCTCAGAATAAGATTTATGGAATGCTATGTGTGGTCAGTATTGTTATACGGAGTGTAAACTTGGACACTGAGGATCCTGATCCTGAGGATACTCTGGACTGACAGAAACACCAACGAAGAAGTTCTAAGTCGTATTGGTCGCGGAAGAAAGCTGTTGACAATCATTAAGATAAGAAAAACATCATAAATAGGTCACATCTTACGCAACGATAAATATATACTGCTACAAAACATTATGCAAGGCAGAGTGGAGGGGAAGAAAGGTATTGGCAGAAAGAAAAAATTCTGGCTTCGAAACATAAGGGAATGGACCAATCTCAACGTCGAAGAACTGTTTCATGTTGCAAGAGACAGAGACGCATTTATAAACGTGGTCGCCAACCTTCAATGAGAAGTCGGCATTATACAAGATAAGAGAAGATGAAACTTAGTATATTGTGTCCATGTACTAAGGGGTACTTTTTAATGAAGAAACTGTTTTTTATTTGTACCAGTGGCGTTCGTGCGGGACATGATTTCAACATTCTTAACAAAGAAAGTGGTACGCCACTGTTTGCTTTTTTATTAAAAGCTTATTCTGACTTCGCCGCTGAAGGAGGTTACTTTGATGTGGTTCCGGGTCATACGTGGGTTCTTGGTAATGAGGAAGCCAATAAGCTTACCAAACTCGGCACCTGAGGACAATTTGTTGGCCCGGAGTTCGTTACAGGATTAAGTAGTCAGTAGGTAAGGTAGATATGTCAGCTGTCAAGAAGTGGGCGAATGATACCATAGATGAATAGTGGAGGCAAAGTGAGGGATGCAATCAAGCCAAGGGTTTGATAGACGGGCTAAACACATTTAGATCAGTACGGCTACGGAATCAAGGCCAATTGGCAGTCAGAAATCTCGTGGCTATTCTGTCGGGGTACTGCAAGCTCAGGTGGCATCTAACACTGTTGATATAACTGAAGAAGACTCCCTTTGTATGGACTGTGAAAGAGGCCGATTAAATAGCCTACCACTTCCTTGCTATTCGTGAGCTGCTGGGAGGGTTGAGATACGAGATCTTTGAATCCGATAGACTCCAAACAGAGGAACTACACTCTCTAAGCAAGGTCTACATACTGGCCTTTGTTAAAAGGTCGAGAAGATTTGGCAGGGAGAGGGAGGCATGCAGAGGTGGCTTCGGGATAGGAGGGATGATAAATAGGGCCTACTGGCGCCTACTTACCAGGCGCCGGCGCCGCCGCCCCGCAGCTACTACTACTACTACTACTACTACAGATACCGTCTGCATTTATACATTCCGTACATGTATACAGCACCTAGTATAATCCCATGGGTCAAATTTGAATTTAGAACCAATCAAGCTCTGGGTGCCATACGCGAGTATGGAATGTAAATGAGTGCTATATGTACTTACGGAATGTAGTACTTATTGCAGTTGAAAATTTACAAAGAAGAAAGTGAAAGCAAAAACCATTTTTTAACTGAACATTAAACTGCAGTAAACTTTAGTACAAATTAAGTTATAGTATGGTGTATCATTTTTGTCCTTTTTTAAGAAATATTGAATACAATAATTGCAAAAATCGGATGTATTAAGTTACTTAAGTATTAAGTTTCAGTGGGCAAAGAAAACACACATTATTTACAAGATTAAAGACATTAAAGAATATAACAGAACAAAAAAAAAACGTTATATAAAATCAGTGGGATGAACTATGTTTAATTGCAGTGGGTTCATTTGATTTAATATTTTGGGATAGATTACGTTTTTTCTTTGGACTCAGTGCTCAGTCAACAGGTTTGATCTACATTTTCCAGGACTCAGTTCAAAATATTTATAATTAGGAGGTAACTTTGCCTCAGCATGCATGGCGCTTTAAAATATATAACCACCCTGTCCGTTGTAGTCGCAAAAATTAAAGCAAGAGTCTAGCCATAGCCATACGTTTAACATGCGCATAACTATATTACATTCCGTAAGTGCATATGGCACTGATCTACATTTCATACTCGCGTACGGCACTCGAAGTTTGATTGGTTCAAAATTCGAATCTGACCAATAGGATTGTGCTAGGTGCTGTATACATGTACGGAATGTATAAATGCATACCGTCTATAGATACTGGTGATCTGGCATCTCATGCCACGTAAAGGTAGTCTTAAGCGTATGTTTATAATATGAACTGTTTTTCATGTTCCATAGCACACATTCGTGCTTTGAAGTTAGTTGCCTTATTTTATAGTATTTTATGTATGTTTACGGTATATTTTCCAACTAAAAGGAGCTGAAGTACAATTATGTTAACGGTCTAAAAAAAGCATGCGCGCATGGAAGATCAAAGTCCAAACAGGGTGACTCAGGTAAACGTGGTCAATATATAGTACGTCATTTCATCAGAAGTGTGTTAATTAATTTTTTGTTGTAAACAATTTCCATTGGAATTTAGCGTTTGTAATGTAGGTAATACCTGTCGATTAAATCCTTTAAGGAAATTCCGTATAGTATAGAAAATCAAAACTGTTAATTTTTGTGCTGACCTTCTGAATGGGGTTTTTACTTGGGGAACTAATATGTTTAAGGAAGTCGATATTTTTCGGTTATTCTAAAGCTAATAATTTGCACCATTAAGTTCAGCCTATTATAAACAATGTTTCAAATAAGAAACAAGCCTTTTGTCGCACGATGTGTGAATATTGAGTCTAGGAAAAATATTCATTTTGCTACGATGTAGAGTAATACGTAAATAGCTAATTTGTATTATGTTATCATTTTATGATATTCTACTGTTTTATTATATTTATAACCGTATCACTTATGCACTCCAAACGTAAAATCACAAAAAATTTTTTTAGATTGATGCGAACTATCAACTCAAATAACTAAGATGAGATTTCTACTTCTCATACTGGTAGGTGAGAGGCTGAGAGGAGTATCGTGAAGGCGAAAATTTTCGATTTGAGATTTTTACCATATGTACATAACAAAAATCCACGTCACCCATTTTCGTCGGTCTGCGGGTCTCTTGGTCTGTCTGTCGGCCTGTCTGCCTGTCTGTTGGCGTTCTTCTAGCCTAGTAATCTCAGTAACCGCTGCATGGATTGTGATTAAATTTGGGTAGCGATACGCTGCGGGGGTAGGTAATGCTGCTATAATTTTGAAAATTGGTGCATGGACAGTGGACTAATTAGCAAAAAACCAAAAAATTCAGACATCGTTTTTAAGCATTTTAGGGATGAAATTGAGGTGGTGGAGGGATGAGGGATCGTAAGACCGAAAAATTTGTTGTATTCACAATAGGTTGTCCATTCACCTGGCGGCGGCATAACACACTTTTTTAGGACCATCCAAACATTGCCTTGCCTATTACAGAAACCAAGGACCAGGAGATATATACATACGAGTATTTCTTTACATCGTTCTGTATTGTGTAACGTGCAAATGATTGAATTGATTTTAATGACATTTTGACACAGTATTATTACCGTGGTGACGCAGTAGTAATATAAAAAGTAAAAGTATAAAAGCGCTCAAAAGTTTTGTTGTATTCATAATAACCTGTTCAGTGACCTATGAAAGGAATACCTACCGGCATAACACACTTTTTTGCGGGCGGGCGATAATTTGGTTGCACCGTAATGCATGGGAAGTACAGAGTCAATCAACTTCATTTTTTTAAAGGACATTATGGTGTATAATTAGCTTTAAAATACTAATACATAATGTTCCCAATATTCAATTAACTATTATGGACACATATTCAGTATTTGCGTAAACAACAAACATAATCGTTAAATCTATGACGCATAATTATGGTGCAGTACGGAAATCATGAAATGTTAAATCGACTTCGAATTTACAAAGCCACTCAGGATTATAACTAATTATAGTAATGTCTGCCTAACATTTTGTTGTCGCTTTATTGCCACTGAGTTTTTCAAGTGTCTACGTGAAAATAATATCGCAATGGTTTAATCAGACATGATGTCGATAATATTCATCAATAATTAACTGAAATCAAATTTTAATGAGCTGTTTTTTGTTGCCGGCACACGTCCGCAATAATGATAATTTACTGGCTGAAATTGTTATTCGTTTAAAAAATTTAGGCTCAGAATCGCTATACTTATTATCGCCAAAAAAGTGGAAAAAAGAAATGGAGTCAATTCACTATGTAACATGGTATTTATTCATCTGAATTTTATTATATAAATCGTAGTAGGCCATGCTCCCGGTTAAGTGACATACATTTATTTGTTTAGTGATGTCTAAGACGTCAACTGATATGAAGTGACAGAATTGGGTCTGGCAAATTTTACTGAATTATTTGAGTTAAGCGCAGCAATTAATACGGAGTTTGAGTTTGGGGGGTCACTTAGTGACCCCTCCATGGCCACAAATAGAGGCAATGCGAATATCGACTCGCATGAGACCCAGCAACAAAAATTAGAATACACGCGGCACCAGATGGAGAAGTCAACAGTGACAGCTATGGAGAAATGTAGTGGTAACGATGGAATAGAGCAGTAGGAGAAGCTACATCGGAATGTTGCAGACCGGGCAGCACAAATCAAGGACCAGGCACTGTAGATCAAACCACTGACGGACTACGTTGAGTCACTAAATGCCCAGACTTTTAATCTAATGATTTACTTAATAAATTCATGCCTAATAACCTAAAAATGACAGTTGCTCCAAAATGTCAATGCGCAGACATGACAGCCCCACTACACCTTTGCCAGCTATAGTTTCTAAAGCATCAAGTGATGATTCAAAACGGTCAAATTAATTTTCCAACTCGCCAATTGAAAATTCAAACTGAAAGGTGTAGTAATTGACACACTGAGATCGACGATGACATACAGGGTGGTGATTTCACTACTGCCCGACGACGATGCAGAAGCGAACAGTTAGAAAAATCGACGAATTTCCGCCTTTACTGACGGATCCTCAAGTAGCGCGTCGTCAGTAAACCAAATACGGCCTGAGTCCGTTCCTTCTACTTCTGATGCTAGCCAACCAATGGATGTACAAGCCCCAACGTCAAAACAGGCTGAAACGCCTATATTACTATCACCAGCTGCTCCATCGGCTGGCAGCAACATCGCTGCTTCGCCGTCTCAAGCTACCATTGATACACAGGCTCAACAAGCTCGCCAAGGCCGGGTAACTCCTATTGTATTAAGGGATGCGACGAGATGGACTATTAACTATTCTTTTATTAGCCTTGGCATAGCAGTTGATGCTGGGATACGTACACATTTTACCAAAAAGCGAGGACGACTATCGGACGATAATCGTCTTTTTAAAGAAGAGAGTATTCCTCACCATACATTTCCCCTTCCTTCCAAGAGAAACATAGACAGATAAATCCTGACACGTTTTGATGAACATGAACTTTTGGAACTGTCGATCAGTGTTGAGGTACAGAAGAACTCTCGACTGATAGGACAGTGTCACCGCTGTCAGAGATATGGACACGCTCAGTCGTATTGTACTGCTCCCCCAAAGTGTTTGAAATGTGCCCAGGACCACATGACACATCTGTGCCTTCCAACAGGACAAGAGGTGCGCAAATGTGCGAACTGTGGTGGCACCATCCGGCAAATGGTCTCAGCTGTAGCTTTACTCCTAGGAGGAATTTACAGGTCATCGCAGAAAGGCCAACCAAGTCTTACGCGAATGCAGCCAAAGTTGCAACTTTGGCTACCCCTACTGCATCGAGCTCACCTTCGACTGCTCAAAGCGTGGACTTGGCAACGGTGCTCAAGTCCTTACAGCAGATAATTAGTTCCCTAATAAGCGCCACATAGGCTTTGCAGGCGACTTTTCCGGTAAATGTCTAGATACAATGGTAGACAGTCCGCCTATATCAAAATTCATTTTTGAAATTGTTTGGGTCTGAGGAATACTCCCAAAAAACGGGAGTTTCACCAAGTTGTTTTGGGTGAACGCATAGACGTGGCTCGGCTGCAGGAAACATTACTTAATCTGGGAGATCGCCTAGCTTTCTCAAATTATGATGTAATCCGCACTGATAGACTGAATAATCAATGGACGGGGTGGCGGTTTGGCAGTACTGATCAAGCGTAGTGTTGACTATCACAGAAGCACAAATGCTGACATGCAAAACGTCGAGGCAGTTTCTGTGGTGGTAATTATGGCAGAAGGCATCCCGTTCACATCGGTTTATGTCAGGTGTGGTGCCAGGCTACGTGAGGCGGACTTGGAAGTCCTTTCGGACTACTCGGGTCCTCTTATCGCGGCAGGAACCTTCAACTGCAAACATCGAGCATGGCATTCCAGACTAAATTCTACTAGTGGAATTCGGCTGTATAACCATGTAGCACAAAATGGGTATCTCATACACAGCACCACGTTAATGTACGGTGAAGCACTGAGGAGCCTACACACTATCCATCCAATCATCTTCAAGCAGCAGATGTAAATGATTTTGCAATATCTAGGAGCTGTAGATACAGTATAACTTCTTGTGTCATTTTCTAAATCTCAAGCGATCCTGTACTTTTGGTGTTGGTGATGGGAATACTTTGGAGGAGGAATCTCCTCCAAAGAAACGTGTTGATTGGGAGCTATACATGTCCCTTCTCTTCTTCTCAAATGGAATGGACAGGGTTTGTTCAACAAGCTCTACAACGTGCAGACAGACAGACCGAAAGACCGACAGACCGACAGACCGACAGACCGCGACAGACAGACAGATCGACGGAAATGAGTGACGTGGATTTTCGTTATGTAGACGTCATGAAATGCCCAATATGTGTATTATCTCAAAATCGAAAATATTGGCAGTCACAATACTCCCCTCACCTACCGGTGTGGGAAGTAAAAATCAAGCAAAATTTGATATTGTCAGAAATACGAAGTTATGGAACGCCTATAAGTCTTATTTCGGTATGCCTATTTCCAACCAAGACAAAAATTGATCGTCGAATGTTATTTGTGGCAGCTGCAAATCCACTCTAGAGGCTTGGTGTAGAGGTGCAACAAGAGAAATGCTCTTTGGTAGGCCCCTTCCATATTCTAGAAATTCCAATCACATTTCAGATTGATATTTCTATCTTATCGACCTAAAAACTAACAAAAAGAAAATCTAACCGTAAGAATATTGCGGAGAATAATTGCTTATCCTGATTTTCCATCCACCAGAGCACCAGCTTTACATCGTGAAGAAGCTACTATACCACTTCCACCAGGTGTTTCTTAAAATTCGATGGATTCAGAACAGCAATGATAAGTGACTATGTGTTAAATCTACTTAGGGAAGAAAATTCATCATATAAAAGAAAGAGTCGTTTTAATATTCACTTTTTAGCCAAGATTTAATATCCATTTGCGAGGATACTATTCTTAGACTGTATGTTTTATAATAATTTTGAGCTGAATTTCTTGTCATTAATTTTTTTGACAAAACTGTGTTTGATTCTGAATAAACCTAATATCTAAATAGCTCTAAAGAATAAAATATAACCAAAAGTTTTTCAAATTAGGTCAGAATAGTTCTTTGACGCACAAAATAATGACAATATAACAAAACAATTCGACAAACAAGACATAAATCAAATTTTTTCCCACACTGATTAGTCACTCGCCACTTTTAATTAACGTTTCGGCTTCCTCTGTATAGACTTATTCAAAATGAAAAAAAAATGTTCGATCACAGTCAATTAATAAGTTACATTGAGATTGGCAGCTGTCCAAGGTGGTAGTTTTTGTTTTTTGGGAGCTAACTTCCTAAATAAGTTGGTAATCATGAGATCTTACATCAGAAGATCTATAAAGTTAGATTAGGACCTTAATAGCGATTGGCCCACACCGATAGGTGCGGGGAGTATTGTGAAAATGCGTGGAAAATTCCGATTATGAGATAAAAGGTTTTTTGTGCGTTTTGTGATGTATACATAACGAAAATCCACGTCACTCATTTCCGTCAGTCTGTTTGTCTGTCTGTCTGTCTGTACGGGTTTTTCTAGCCTCATAATCTCAGTAACCGTTGCACGGATTGTGATGAAATTTGGACAGCGATATGCTTCGTTCTTAGGCGTTTTACGTGTTCCTGATCATTTTCTACTTTTTTTTTTGGATGGGGTGAAATTTGGGGTGGTAGGGGTGTGGGGGACTGTAAAAAATTTGTTGAATTCATAATAGACTGTCCACTGACGTGTGAAGGAAGACCTAGCGATATAAATAACTTTTTTTGGTCCATCCGAACATTGCCCTGCCTATTACAGAAACCAAAGGACTTGGAACTTTTTCTGGTGTAAACATATGAGTATTGATTTAGATCGTTCCGTATTGTGTAACGAGGAAACTGTTGAATTTATTTTAATGAGCGAGGATGGAAAATGCGTATAGTTTTTATAAATCCTGCCAGTGGCGACGCAGAAATAATAAAAAAGCTAAACATATAAAAACAGCTCAAACTTCGTTTTTAAGTGTTTTAGAGGTTCCTGATCATTTTCTATGTTTTTGGGTGGGGGTGAAATTGGGGTACCTAGTTGGGGGGTGGGGGGTTGAGAAACTGAAAATTTTGTTGTATTCAGAATAGGATGTCCATCGTCCTGTGTGAAAGATGATCTGGCGTCATATTAAATCACCTTTATATCTATATCTTTATATCTAATCCATCCAAACATTGCCTTGCCTATTACTGAAACTATAGAACTTAGAATTTTCTATATGCATACGAGAACTTGATTCATATGCAGAAATATTTTTATTTGTTATTTGTTTTATTTAAGAGTTCCCAAAACATGTATGATTTCCAATAAAGCTTTGAAATGTGAACAACAGCACGAGCTTTACTGTAAAAAAATAAAAACCTAAAAAATAACATTTACTGTTAATATTAAAAAAATCCTGTCGAGGTGTCTATGAGACTCACGAGACTCAACGTCACCATCAATGTTACAGCAAGCAATGTCCCAGTTAAGGGTTAATGTTAAGACGCCAATGGTTGTGACCCAGGCCCCTCCAGTATTAAATATCTGACCTTGCACTTACGTTCCTTGTTCCCCACCAGGAACAATTTAGGGTTCCCGATTTTATGAGCTGCGGTTTTTTTCTTATAGCTAAGCAAACATGAAGGAATATCCTAATTATAAGACACCCGCAAGTGTTATGAAGAGGATACGTATGAAGCTCCCTAATCCGGGCTTTGAACACGCCAACCGTTCGTTGCCTGCCCTGAACACACTGTGAACAAAGTATGATCATTTTGGGATAATACGCTGCAGACTGCAGGGAACAGGCCTCGTTGGAACTACCATTAGAGGCTTATGGTGGTTAGAATGTGGCTGGAGCTGGCGAGTCAAGCTGGTGTCACCCATTAGTCGAATTGCTATTTTAAAAGCATTTATTTAACTTGCAATGTATTGTTACAAGTCTTTAGTTCGATTGGACAAGAAAACTCTTTGGTACGGATTTAACTATTTATTTGCACTAACTATATACAGGGTTATTCACGTTATTCGACACGGAGCATTATGGCTAAAGTATTTGATAAAAAAGGAAATAATAACTTCGGATGGATATAGACCCCCATAAAGGCTACATTTTAAAAATATTTTTATGTTATATAGAGTGTCCCAAAAACAAAAAACGCGAAATGTATCAAAGTTATGTTTTTTTTTTAAATGGAACGCCCCGTATATTATTGCATATTCAGATTCCTTGGTGAATTCCAGTGTGACTTCATGTATCATACATGGGACTTAAAGCGAGCCGTTTAGGTGTAAATCACCATTTTCGATATAAGTAGATATCAGGAAAAAATTGAATATCACAGAGATTATAAAATTTGGAAGGCTGTGACTTTGTCGTATTACTAAGCATAAAATGCGTCAGCTTTGATGAGACTGTCAAATTTAAATTACGTTTATGCTTGGAGAAATTTCGATTAATTAAGGAAACTTCGATCAGCAATAACTTGATTTTTTCAAATGATGGGAATGCCTATTCTTTTTATATGGTTAACCGTAGAATTTGATAACCTTTCTAATGATATAAGGTTGTAGATATCAATCTCTGGTAGTTTTCATTTAATTTTAGATTTTCAAACAAATCGGCGTTTTTCAATTTTCCTAGCTATAAGCAACGTAGCAGGTCATGAAATATAACAAAAACATGTTAATTCAGATTCACTTCACATTTCGCGCGTCACCGATATATCGCGGATTACGACTGCTGATTACTTCGTTAACTGTGAACTCCCATGCGCCTTATATTAGATGCCTGCCGCCGCCGCGATCCTTCGCGGCGCTACCGGCGTTCTGGGAAGCTTCTCCAACGTTCGAGGCCGCTTTTCTAGAAAGGGACAGGGCCGGACCGGCACACTGCCCCCTCCTTAAGGCCGTTTCGTTCCCGAAACGTTCATGTCTGAATGGACACAGAACGCCCTTCTTGCAGCCAGAAGTTTGGTAAAAGAAGTAATTCACGGTTATGTGTTCTGTCGGTCCTCTTGCGTTCCAGCTGCAGACCAGAATTTCGATTCCCGTGAACCTGAAGAGGACTTCTAGTATGTTTAGGATAATCCGCCAATCCGGGCCGTCCCGTCCGCAAGCTAGCTTAGAGATCGCCAGTTTCAAAACATTTGCGGTTAGCAGCTTCCCTCTGAGGTTCAGGAGTGTCTCCCATACAGCTCGGTGCATTGGTTTCCCATAGAACTTTTCCTTAGAAATCAAGTAGTAGAGTCGCTTCTGGTCACTTCGTAACTCCAGCACTTGTCCGACTCGTCCACCCTGTCTCTTCAGCTCGTCGACTTGGCCAAACAGACGTTGGAATTCACTGGCAATCCCTCGGGATATCCGAAGATCTCTTGCGACACAATGAGCCAACGCGTACTCATCCGGCACCGTGAAGAAATCTCGATGTTCCTCACGAGTCACGCCAAACCTAGCCTTCGCTGTACCAGTGTGAGTGGCCATAAAATCCTCGAAGTTCAGCTCTGGGTGGAGTTGCTCAAGTTCTCTAACTTGCGCCTTCTTATTATTTCCAGCAAATGGAGCCAACCTGTTGAAGTGTACAACTCTAGGTTTTCCACTGTTGACCTTCTTGATTCGATAGTAATCTATCGACTATCGACGTAGTCGTCGTTGATCGTCCTGATGACCTCATACGGGCCCTCCCATGAACTCTGGAGCTTCGGTGACAAGCCACGGCGTTTCTGAGGGTTGTACAGCCAGACCAGGTCTCCGGATTGGTATGCTGTTTTGCTGGACCCTACGTCGTACTTCATCTTTATGTGATCGCTTGCGGTGCGAATATTATGCCGAACTTTCTCATGGGCCTCGTCCATTCTTCTGTGAAGGTTGGCAACGTAATCTTCGCCTGCCACATCGTCCCCTGGTTTACAGCCAAACATGAGGTCACAGGGTAGCCGAAGCTCTCGTCCAAACACAATACTGGCCGGTGTCTCTCCCGTGGTTTCATGGACTGCCGAGCGATACGCCAATAGGAACAGATGGAGCCAGCTGTCCCAGTGGTGTTCCTTTCTTGAGGTGTACCGGAAAGCCATTCGAGTTCAGCAACCTCACCGGAACTGCATCATTAGGTCGTACCAGGCATTTTCCAATGGCGATGCCACGGCCAATCAGCTCGTCATCCGGTTTAGGTTCGAACAACATGATGCTCCCTCGATCAGCGCCACCAATCAGGCAGGCTTCAATTACCACATCGCATCTTTCTGGGATGACAGTTTCTTCTGAGGGCACCACCTGGACAGCCTCTTCTTGACGTTGGTGGAGGACTACCTCTTCCTCTTGGACTAGCAGTGTACCATGTCTCAGGTCCAGTTGGAATCCATAGGTGTCCATGATGTCCATTCCAACTATCACCTCGTTCTCGATGTCGGCTACCAAAACTCGATGTATGATCTTGGTGTTTCCAAACCGGAGCTGTAGGTCGGCCTCCCCAAAGATACTTGCGGACTCTCCCGTAGCACTCCTCTCCTGCTTCCCAACGTAGGTCACACGAGCAGTTCTTCTTGAGGTCTTCCGGACGCGGGTGGAGCATCACCTCTTCTCTTTGCCCCGACTTAGTTTTTCGGCGTTGGTAGTGGCTTCGTCTCCTCCTTGCAGTGGCTTCTGTCATGACCCGCCTCACCGCAGTTCCAGCATCGGATCTCCTTTCTTCTTGGGACGGGCCTCACTAATATCCCGCCTCAGTTCCTCAACTAGGGCCGCCACATCTGTCCTACCTTCACACTCTTGAACTCGGGCCTGGCACTGGTAGGTTTTTTTCACAGCCTCGAGTTCTAAAGCTCTGACTAGAGCATCCACAGGACGTTCCTAATGTGCTTGGGCTACAGCTAGACAAAGTGTTAATGTACGGTGTAGAGAGTGAGTATACCTATTATGTTTAGTCAATTGGTCTTCAGCGCCTCAGCAAAGCCACATAGTTGATTTCTATGTACTATATAATAGGTGCAAGGGCCAGGAGGGAGTATTATCTCTGGCCAGGTGATCTGAGGATATCGCAAGGCATGTTCAGTTTTGGTATGGTGACATATTTTTGTTAAAAAGTGTAACAATAAAATTGTTCGTGTAGCAACCAGTAGCTCAATCGGTTCACATGAGACAAGGGTATGTAGGTGCGTGCATGTGTGCGTGAATGCGTGAGTCTAGTTAGCCGCCAAGAAATGAAAAATAGGACAACAATGGTTTAATAAAGATTTATTTTAGTATATATATGAATCCAGTACATTTTATTCTTTTACTTCCCACAGCGATAGGTGAGGGGAGTATTGTGATCGCGAAAATTTTTGATTTTGAGATAATACGTTTTTTGAGCGTTTTATGATGTGTACATAACGAAAATCCACGTCACTCATTTCCGTCGGTCTGTCTGTCGGTCTGTCTGTCTGTCGGTCTGTCTGTCGGTCTGTCTGCTGTCTGTCTGTCTGTCTGTCGCGTTTTTCTAACCTCATAATCTCAGTAACCGCTGCATGGATTGTGATGAAATTTGGGCAGCTGTATGCTGTGGGGTCGTAGTAGGTAATGTTCCTATAATTTTGAAAATCGGTGCATAGGCGGCGGAGTAATTAGCAAAAAACAAAAAAAATTAAATATTGCTGAATCTTCGTTTTTGGGCGTTTTAGGGGTCCCTGATCATTTTCTACTTTTATTTGGGAGGGGGTGAAATTGGGGTGGTTGGGGGGTGGGGGGTTGTAAAATTGAAAAATTTGTTGCTTTCATAATAGACTGTCCACTGACCTGCGAAGGAAGACCTGGCGACATAAATAACTTTTTTTAGGTCCATCCGAACATTGCCTTTGCCTATTACAGAAAGCAAAGGACTTTTTTATGTAAACATACGAGAGTATTGCGTCAGATCGTTGTAGCGAGGAAACTGTTGAATTGATTTTAATGAAATTTTGAAACGGCATTACTACCATGGCGAAGATGGAAAACGCGTATGGGTTTGGTAAATCGTGCCAGTGGCGGCGCAGAAATAATAAAAAAACTAAAAATACAAAAACAGCTCAAACTTCGTTTTTAAGCGTTTTAGAGGTTCCTGATCATTTTCTGCGTTTTTTTGGGTGGGGGTGAAATTGGGGTGGTTGGGGGGTTGGGGGTTGAAAAATTAAAAAAATTCTTGTACACATAATAGCCTGTCCACTAATCTGTGAAGGAAGATCTAGCGACACAAATCACCTTTTTAGATGCATCCGAACATTGCCTAGCCTATTACAGAAACTAAGGGACTTAGAACTTTCTGTATATTATACGAGAATTTATTGGTCTAAATCGTTTTGTATTTTGTAACGTGGACACTATTAAATTGATTCTAATGAAATTTTGACACAGTATATTGTTACCGTGGTGAGAATGGAAAACGCGTATGTTTGTTAAAAACCTTGTCAGTGGCAGCGTAGCACTAGTCAAAGAACGCGACAAGTATGAAAGCAACTCAAATTCGGTTTTTAGATGTTTTAGGGGTTCCTGATCATTTCCGACCAGTTTTTTGGGTGGGGGTTGTAAAACTGAGAAGTTTGTAGTATCGATAATAGGCTGTCCATTGACCTGTGAAGGAAAGACCTAGCGGCATAAGACAATTTTAGGGGGGGGGGGGTTGGCAATTATTTGGTTGCAAGGGATCTTAGACTAAAGCTTCATGCTATGGGAAAATAATAAACTGGTATCAGCGTAATGTGTGGGAAGTACTGAGTCAATCGACTTGACTTCATTTTTTTTTAAAGAACTTATCTCGGAGGGAAGTCCTGGTAGTGCCCTTCTGAAAACAAGGTGGTGGTGGCATGGAAGAGGTGTGGTGCCCCCAATGAAAAGTTGTCTTCATTTTGGCACCCCGAGAAAAAGAAGGTGACTTTGGTGGTGGCACCCCGACAAAAGGTGTTCTTCATGGTGGCACCCCGACAAAGGGTGGTTTCGATGTTGGCACCCCGAAAAAAAAGTGGTCTTCATGGTGGCACCCCGACAAAAGAGGTTAGGTCTCGATGTTGGCACCCCGAAAAAAAAGGTAGTCTTCATTGTGGCACCCCGACAAAAGGGTGGTTTTCCTGTGAAAGAGTTATGGCTGGTATTAGCACCTTGTGGAGAACTTCACAGGACTTCACGATCTGTTTCTGAAGTATGGATCTTCATGCGTTCCTACATTTTGATAAATTGCATTCATATACTTCAGAAACTAATCTATGAAGTAGCATGAGGGAATTAAAAAGCCAAAAAGCAGATAACTTTCAAATGTTCACATGGTAAAGATTAAAAAAATATATAGATATATACAAGAGCGACAAGATAGAACAATAGTTAAAAAAAAGATTCTTAAATGCTTTGTATTTTCAGTCCTATCGGATCTTTTCAGATATATAGTGATAAATAAAATAAATGTACAAAGTATGTTCAAAAATTTACAAACTTTTTCCTCACGCCTTGTAAAACAAAATTACAAAAATGTCCAAAAGATCTTTTCATTGCGTTCTCAATTAGCTAATCTGAGTGCTAGGTATTTTTACGTAAGGAATGTCATAAAAAAAAGTGAAACATTAAATACACACAAGATAAGGCATCTTAACACAAAAATACATGGCTAGAAACAAAGAATAATGTTCGGGGACTCTTTTGTTAGATAATTGATAAATATACAGTGTATGATTGACTTGATATTTAAAGATTAAAATGTTCGCCATCACATGTTCATGAGAAAAAAAATGTATAAATCGGAAAATTCACATTCCTACACATAGCTTTAAAATAAAAAGTAAAAGCACTAAAAATATGCGAAACTATAGCAATCAAATCGTTATCGTTACCTTGATTAAGACATAGTGGCACAGACACAAAAGATTGTCTTAGAGAGACATAATTATATTAGTTGTTAAATGCTTTAGTTCAGAAAGCAAAAGGAATAAATCATTACATTTTATCTAGAAGCTAACTTCGGTAGACGAGCATACCCCCTCATTAGATTTTCCCAAAATTGGGCGCACTTGCGCAGTGTGTATAATTAACAATATTTGCAGCTCAAGGAAGTAGAGATGGGAAAAAGGTAGAGGTGAGAAGCAAAATAGTTATTAAAATGTACTAGTATAATGAGGAAGTAGTTGCTAAAAATGGAAGTTATAAACTATTTGTATATGGTAGCCAAGTAAATAATATAAAAATAATTTTGAAAACGGATGAACCGTTACACTCGGCCCCACTTAACGAAAAAAATTTGAGAAGCATTCGAGAATTTTTTTTTTTAAGAAAGTAAAGTTAAAGTTATCACTGAGGGATCAAAATCAATCATTTGTCCTCATAACAACGTCAGATTATGTTTTCGTGCTTCCCCATGCAAATCTCAGGAAATTGTAGTAATCTAAAACCTACAAAGTCTATCAAAGTGCATAAACGAGCAAGAAGACGCAGGTAGAAAACAAAAATGTTGGAAGAGAAATGGGAAGAAAAAGAGATAGCCTCAAGTCTACCAAACAAGAGTGATGGTTATAGCACCAACTCGCTTAAAAGTACAGTGAAGCTGCACTGAATATGTCCTACACAATGAAAATAATAAATTGTGAAGTAAAAAAAACAAATGCACGCAACCTATCAAACCCTAACATACTTAAGACCTAAAGAAAAAAAGCTCGTCAAAACTTTGACAAAAGACAAAGAGCTTCAAGACTTACTAAAATAACTACAAGATAGATACCTATACAAAATCTAAATATCCTAAATAACTATGAGTAATTTTCAAACAAAACTGAGATAACCTTAATATTCTCAACAAAAGATTGTAAAATATTCCACTGAACAGACTCAAGAGAAAATTCAGATCTCTAAAGTATAAGTATAAAGCCAAACTATTACCATTTATGAAATATTAGATGGAAAAAAATTGTAACACCATAAGTGTTTCTATGAAAATCCCCAAAAAAAAAATAAAATTTTTATCAAAATATTTTCTAAGTGCTAACTATAATTCAGTAATGTTCTGATCTAATAAAAAAATTGCAATCCAGTGACGTTCTGATTCGATAAAAGATCTTGCTAAAATCCAGTAATGTTCTGATTCGATAAAAAAAAATTATGATTCAGTGATCAACAAAAAAAATGTTGGGCGCCAGCAGTCTAAAATAAGACTACAAAGAAAAAAGTAATCAAACATAAGTACTTGAGTAATATCATTTCTAAGTCAAATACATGAAATTTTTCAAATAATAAACAACGAAGTAAATTCAGAGAAGTGTTGTGTCATATTAGATTCAAAAGAATAAATTCACAAAGGCTAAATAATATTAAATTCAAAAATCAATTCAGGGAAAATTTATACATCATATTAAACTTGAAAAGACAATTCAGTGAAAGTTTGTTCCTCAAATTGAATTCAAAAATAAATTCAGGGAAAATGTATACATCATGTGACAATTTAAAGTAGGCAAAATTACTTAAGTGAAATAAGTATCACAGATCTAATGTTCATTAATAAATTGATTCAAAAAAAAAAAAAATCAAACATCAGTGTAAGTTTAAGATCTAACCAGGAAACACTATTAAAGATTGCATGAGCCTATAAAACAGAAATCAAAAGCTTGAACTATTTGTGAGCATGTAAGCACAAGGATCTTAGTGGATTAAAAATTATATGGTTCAAGCAACCTAAAAATCCAAGATTAAATGCAAAATTTCAAGAAATGTTACCAAGATTTTAATCCATCAAATATCAGATTACTAAAACTGTAACAAACTCACATCAAGTTATGAGTGCAAAGTGACAACTGTAAAGTTATAAATTCAAAGTGATTAAAAAAAATTCTAAACTGTGATGAGCAGATCACATGAAAAAAAAAACTAAACATGAAAATCTCAAGCCTACAAAAGCTGCTCCAAGTACGCTGCAAATTTCTAGGATCGCATACCAGTATGCACTAAAGAGGATAGAAACAATCAGGGATAATTTCGTTCATGGGAGCTAAGTGAACTTTTTTTTTTTAAAGTCGTAAATTTTAAAGTGATTTTAAAGTCATAAGTATTCTACTACAATGAATAAGTACCATGAAAATAAATCGAACATGAAAATCGCAAACCTACAAAAGCTGCACCAGATACGCTGCAGATTTATAGGAACGCATACCACGATACAGTCAAGAGGATAGCAACAATCAGGGATGATTTTATTCATGAGTGAAAATCCAAAAGTTGAATAAGTGTATTATGAGCTCACACAAAGTTGAAATGACATGACATGGCATAAATGAACATAGGATTTCAGAAATCTACCAACAACAACGTACAATACAATGTACCATATCAAAAGTGTTTCTTATACGCCAGAGGCTTCAAGATCTGCCCGAAATATGCCAGATTTATAAGAATGCATATTACGACAGACAAGTGAACAGAAAGTGCACATAAAGAAAATGCTTTCGATCCAAGAAACTTTAACACAAAATATGGAGAAATTCCATCTCAAATAATATTTCTGAAAATATATTCTGAAAATATATTACAATGTACTACGAAATGTAATCAATTTATACTACAAATTAAATTGATTAATCAAAGTTTTTCAAAAACTATCAAAAAGTATCAATGAAAACTGAAAAGTGTGCTCACAGATGTTCAGTAAGGTGGAATTTAGAATTTGATATGAAAAATGGTGTTAAATTAGAGTTTTGTCACAGAGTAAATTTTGGACAATATTGGTTCAGATGGTTGAAGACTATCTTAGATGTCCAAAGGAGATCTATTAGCAGACTCTTACTGCTGCCTAGAATGTTTAAGGGGCGCTGGCTGATTCTTCTGGATACTAATGCTTGAAGAGAGAATTATATTTTCCCTTCAAACATTAAGCACCCGCGCCCAGTACAGTAGGGCGTATGAATTTTGGGAAGCAGAATTGTCGATCACTATATAATAAATACAAAGAGTAGTGTCGATCACTTTCTGAACCAGTCTTAATCACCATCTGAATCAGAACCATCACTTGAATTATTACCCAGATAGGTATCATTATTATCTAAACTATTGTCAGGTTTAAGATCTTTGACATGAAAATCTCCTATAATATTACCATCCAAATCTTTATGTATAAACTAAAGGTGACTTTACTCTATAAACAATGCAGGGGATAAACTTTGGACTTAACTTCGCACAGAAATTATCAGCAGCTTTTGAAAGAATGAAATTACGTTTCAAAACTCTATCACCAACTTTGAATCTAAGATCTCTCCTTCGCAAGTTATAACGATTTTTGTTGACTTCATAAGAACGTCGCATTCGGTCTTGAACTTTAGAATGAATCTCAGGTATCTTTTGTACTAAATTTGGATCTAAAACATTTTGGCTGATATTAACGTCATTCTTATTGCATGAATTTACATATATTTTAACTGACTGTTTCATTTTTGGCCGATAATATAGAGCTGATAACCTAGATAGTGTTTTGAATACTCCTAAATGACCTGAAGTGGAATCATCACGATACAATTTTAAAAGTTTTGACCTATTAGGTGTTGGTACAACTATTTTCCAATCTGTATATGTCTCTGAAAGAGGATCGTCAGATAAAATATGTAAAGAACGTTATTTCCTACTTTCAATGATGGATATGAATCTGGATTATTACTGACTTTGCTAATCATTTTTCGATACCACTTATCTGGAGTTAACTCATTTAAATTTAATATTGAAACATCTATATCTTCATGTACTCTAGATAAAGCATCGGCAACAGGAATCTCTTTGCCTTTGCGATGGATGATTTTAAAGTTATATGGTGAAAGGCGATATAACCATCTAGATAATCTAGGTGAAGGATTTTTTAGACCTTGAATCCATTGCAAAGATGAATGGTCAGAGATAACGTTAAATTTTGTATGTTCAGCATAACAGCGAAAATGTTCTATACTTAGCAAAACTGCCAGCAGTTCTTTTTCTGTGGTGGAATATTTTCTTTGGGCCGTGTTGAGAGTCTTACTAAAGTACGCTATGGGATGTTCTAAACCATGTTCCTCCTGGAAAAGTACACCACCAACTCCAGAATCCGAAGCGTCACAGACAATGGAAAAGGGCTTAGTGAAGTCTGGACTAGCAAGAATGGGAGCAGTAGTCAACAAGCCTTTGATCTTCCTAAAAGCCTCAGCAGCTTCGGGTGTCCAAGTAATGGACTGACCTTTCTTTCGGTTCTTTAACAAATCTGTAATTGAAGAAGCTTTTTTACTGAAGTCTTTGAGAAAACGACGATAATAACCAAACATGCCAATCAGTCTGCGAATTTCGGTTGTATTCCGTGGTGAAGGGTAGGATAAAAGGGCTGATACTTTTTCAGAATTAGTTCTAAGACCTTTCTCATCAACAACATAGTCTAAGAACGTAAGAGATGAACGAGCAAAGTGGCATTTATCAAAATTTACTGCTAAGTTTGCATTTTTCAAACGTATGTACACTTCTTTAAGAACTTTAAGATGCGTGGAAGAGTCAGCACTTACTACTATGATATCATCTAGATAGTAAAATACATAAGGTTCAAGATCAGGACCAATAACCATGTCTAACAAGCGACACATGGCACTTGAGCTATTTGATAAACCAAAAGGGAGTCTGCGAAAGCAATACGTTCCCTTTCCATGGACTGAAAAAGCTGTTTTTAGTTTTGATTCATCATCCAATGGAACTTGGAAGAATGCAGATTTTAGATCTATTGATGATAGATATTTAGCATTCCTGACTCTAGTTATTATTATCTCTATCAAAGGTGGTGGATAAGCATCTGGTACAGTGACAGAATTTAGCTTCCTACCATCAAAACAGACTCTGTAGGAGCCATCTTTCTTGCTCACAACCCACAAAGGTGAATTCCATGCACTCTGGCAAGGCTCAATAATGTCCATCGCAAGCATTTCATCAATCTCTTTGTGAAGAGCCTTTTCCATCATGTATGGAAGAGGATACTGTCTCTGTCTGATAGGCTTGGCATCACCTGTATCGATGTGATGAGTATATAAGTGAGTGCAGCCAATGCTATCAGAGGGAGCAATATCTCTGTAAAGTTCAATAACTTCTGACAGCTGTTCCTTTTGCTTATCAGACAATTGATCCATCCCTTGAATAAAATTTACTGCACAAGTGTCATAACTGAAGTTTCCAAAATTTATATTTAGCTTAAACTGCAAAAGAAATTCCATTCCCAAAATCAGCTTATGTGAAATGCTTGGGACAATTAAAACTTTAATCTTATGATTTTCACCATTAAAAGTGATCGGAAAGTAAAGATAACCTAAAGTATTTTGAATTTGACCATCAGCTGTAGTCAGTTGTAAAGCTGTGTTATAATCAATCTTGAGATTCAATTTTCTCAATAAATATAGTCCAGATCACCCAAGAATATTAGCATTGCTGCCACTATCAAGCAAAGCTGTAACATTTTCATTATCTACAAATTGAAAGATATGGACGATTATCATTGTTCTTACTCACAAATAAAGGTTCAACAGAATTTTTAACTTTGACATTAGAAGTCACTTGTGGTTCCCTAGTATCTATGTCTGAAAAATCTTTACCAAAATCTAAGTCAGGTGTATCAACATGAAAATCCCTAGAATTATCTACTTCTGTGATTTGATCATCAACCCTGGAGTGGCTTTGCCCTTCGTATTGGGATCTGAAAAGGTGACTCCCTTGTTCTGTACATGGGAAGGCCCAGGAGTCAAAGCGGGAACTTCCTGTCTCTGTACGTTTTTTGAACAAGAGGGACAAGTTGATTTTGTGACATTTCTCATGCCACATTCATAACAAAACCTAATACGGGGAGATCTACGTTGCTGTGAGGAATGCCCAAGTTTTTCGCAACTCCAGCAAACTACTGGTTTTCTAGGAACAGGGAAAGATGTACCATAGTTAGAATTATTATAATCGGATCCACTGACAGGTTGACATGTCAGAAAGGAATCCTCTAACTTCCTACAATACGAAGTTAATTGTCCAAACGTCAAGATATCATGAAGTGCTAGTGACTTAACATAATCGGGCAACAAGTTTCTACGAATGATGTTAACCATGTCCTTTTCAGTGAATGGGTTGCTGGTGAGTCTATTGAACTGAGACTCCATAAAAGCAATAAAAGTTATGACAGGTTCACGCTGACCTTGTTTGCGTCTACGAATTTCATCAATCAAGTTGATGTCATAGTTTTCTCTAAGGAAGGCATCCTTTAATTGACGCACCAAATCACCCCAATTGAAAAAAGCACCCCTAACAGAACCATTATGCCACCAAGTCCACGCTATGCCTTCAAAAAGGTCACCTGCAGCAGCATATAGATCCATCTCATTACAACCTCGAGAAGCCATGAGAGATTGAACCAATTCAAGAAACTCAACGACAGATGTTTTGCCATTGAACTTCCTAATTCCAAATTTAAAAATAGGGATCTTCTTCTGTTGATAAAAACTAACAGGAGAGCAAGGCTGAGGATTCATTGCCAAGGGAGGCAAAGAAGCTGCTACAGTAGTAACAGGTTGTGTCGGATTAACAGTGGCAGGCACGGGAACTGGTGATGAATGTCCTGTGGGAGGTTCGAGCTTGGCCAAAAGATTTGATTCCGCAATCACAAGCTGTGTTTTGAATCTAGACTTTTGTGTCACTTCCTCATCAGAAGAAGGAGCAAGTCGATCAATTCTATTTGCTAAGTGCAACAATCGAGTACAAATCCTGCGATGTTCACTTGAATCATAGCCACTAGAAAATTGAGATATCATATCTTCAAGTTTATTGAAAGAGAGTATGATATCATCTTTATCCTCGTCAAAGGGAATTTCAACTGAAGCTTCAGAAAAAGTTCTACCATGCTGCTCTTGTGATAGCAGACCACGCAAAACTTTTCGCTTGTCATCCATAGTACTAGGAACTTCCAAGCCTCTAATTTTTATCTCATATGCCAACTCACTTGACATAAAGTCATTAACATTTAGTTTAGTGAGAGGCATTGTTGCGTTTAAGTGAGATTAGAAAAAGGACCAGTCAAAACCCGACAAGATAACAAAACTAAAAATATTAAACAGTTCACCAAAAAAAACTACTTGGGCATGTATGTTCTCGAAAAGGAAACTAATATTCTGGAGTGACACTAAAGAATCAAAATTATTTATCTGGCCTCAACAAATATGACTGCCCTTATCAGCCCTTCAAACAAAAGAAAATAGAGACTAGAATGCTCTAATATCAAAATATTTGCCAGATAAATTAACTACACATATCGATAAAACTCCAGAATGAAAACAATAAAAAAAAATCAAAGACTAGTATCTGCTCAATGAAAGATCAAAATTTTTTTTTAAATATCAATATATTTTATATGTGTGTGCCTCAATGTATGTGTTAACCCTTATATAAATAGCAAAAAACTAAAGTCAGCTTATGAAAATTTCAACGTATAAATGAGTTACTAAATAAATGTGCCTAAATAGGAAATTACCAAAGAAAAATGTAGTGAATTGTTGTCCACACAAAATATATAGTTACTAGAAAAGAGCAAACCATACAAAAAACTGTAGGTATGTATTTATGACCTGTGAATAATATCCAAACACCAGATATCTTAGAGAAACATTTACAACATACGCTCAGATTTATAAATTAACGCATACGCGAAATGTCTCAAGACAGTACAAAAAATAATGCATTAGGAAATAAAATCTCAGTCATAAATAAAATATACTACTAGACAAAAATTGCTAGAAAAATTTAAATAATTTCAAATATACCTCAGTAGAAAAAAAAATTTTGAAAATAGAAAATTTGGATCAACAATCACCGTGGAAACTACAAAAAAAATAAGCTGATAATAGTTAAAGAAGATTAAATAATAAAATATATATGCCAAATGAAAGTACTGCATCAAAAAAAATTATTAAATGGAATTTTGAGTCAATGAGCCGAAATGGAATTTTGAAAAAGTTGTCCAATTTTCACTTCAAGACAGCTCCAAGACTCACAACACACAACACCAGACATAGCCCATGTCTGGCCACATGTTGGGCGCCAATTTGTAACAATAAAATTGTTCGTGTAGCAACCAGTAGCTCAATCGGTTCACATGAGACAAGGGTATGTAGGTGCGTGCGTGTGTGCGTGAATGCGTGAGTCTAGTTAGCCGCCAAGAAATGAAAAATAGGACAACAATGGTTTAATACAGATTTATTTTACTATATATATATATATAAATGCAGTACATTTTTTTTTAAAGAACTTATCTCGGAGGGAAGTCCTGGTAGTGCCCTTCTGAAAAGAAGGTGGTGCTCCAGAGGGCTGGCTTCTTCGGAAGGAGTTCAGATGGTGGCATGGAAGAGGTGTGGTGCCCCCAATAAAAAGTTGTCTTCATTTTGGCACCCCGAGAAAAAGAAGGTGGCTTTGGTGGTGGCACCCCAACAAAAGGTGTTCTTCATGGTGGCACCCCGACAAAGGGTGGTTTCGATGTTGGCACCCCGAAAAAAAAGTTGTCTTCATGGTGGCACCCCGACAAAAAGTTAGGTCTTCATGGTGGCACCCCAACAAAAGAGGTTAGGTCTCGATGTTGGCACCCCGAAAAAAAAGGTAGTCTTCATTGTGGCACCCCGACAAAAGGGTGGTTTTCCTGTGAAAGAGTTATGGCTGGTATTAGCACCTTGTGGAGAACTTCACAGGACTTCACGATCTGTTTCTGAAGTATGGATCTTCATGCGTTCCTACATTTTGATAAATTGCATTCATATACTTCAGAAACTAATCTATGAAGTAGCATGAGGGAATTAAAAAGCCAAAAAGCAGATAACTTTCAAATGTTCACATGGTAAAGATTAAAAAAATATATAGATATATACAAGAGCGACAAGATAGAACAATAGTTAAAAAAAAGATTCTTAAATGCTTTGTATTTTCAGTCCTATCGGATCTTTTCAGATATATAGTGATAAATAAAATAAATGTACAAAGTATGTTCAAAAATTTACAAACTTTTTCCTCACGCCTTGTAAAACAAAATTACAAAAATGTCCAAAAGATCTTTTCATTGCGTTCTCAATTAGCTAATCTGAGTGCTAGGTATTTTTACGTAAGGAATGTCATAAAAAAGTGAAACATTAAATACACACAAGATAAGGCATCTTAACACAAAAATACATGGCTAGAAACAAAGAATAATGTTCGGGGACTCTTTTGTTAGATAATTGATAAATATACAGTGTATGATTGACTTGATATTTAAAGATTAAAATGTTCGCCATCACATGTTCATGAGAAAAAAATGTATAAATCGGCAAAATCACATTCCTACACATAGCTGTAAAATAAAAAGTAAAAGCACTAAAAATATGCGAAACTAAAAAAAGCAATCAAATCGTTATCGTTACCTTGATTAAGACATAATGGCACAGACACAAAAGATTGTCTTAGAGAGACATAATTATGTTAGTTGTTAACTGCTTGAGTTCAGAAAGCAAAAGGAATAAATCATTACATTTTATCTAGAAGCTAACTTCGGTAAACGAGCATACCCCCCCCCCCACTCACCAGATTTTCCCAAAATTGGGCGCACTTGCGCAGTGTGTATAATTAACAATATTTGCAGCTCAAGGAATTAGAGATAGGAAAAAGGTAGAGGTGAGAAGCAAATTAGTTATTAAAATGACTAGTATAATGAGGAAGTAGTTGCTAAAAATGGAAGTTATAAACTATTTGTATATGGTAGCCAAGTAAATATTATAAAAATAATTTTGAAAACGGGTGAACCGTTACAAAGGTATTTATGGCGTATTAAAACTTTGGGCAGATATTCGCCCATCGTACGAGGACAAATGCTAGCCGTCAGAAAATATTTACAAACTGGCGGTATATATACTCAAACTATTAAGGGGCCTGGATACACACATTTATACATACGTATTTGCCATGTAAAACACGGACTCACAATTTCTCGCATAACGCACTCTACTTTCAAACTGCATATACAATATTTCAGAAGGCGATAGTTAAGACCTTAATGAATGACAACTATTTTCGATTTTCTCAAAAAAGTTTTTTAATGTACAAAGAAACTCGCAATTCAAAATCATACATTCTATAAATGCCTGTAATTTAACAACCAAACACGATATCAAAAAAATGGAGTCAAGTTGATTGACTCAGTACTTCCCACACATAACGATGATACCATTTTATTATTTCCCATTGCATGAAGGCCATGAAGCTATATTCTGAAATCTCCTTGCAACTAAATCATCGCCCACCCGCCCGCAAAAAAAAAACATCCAAGAGAACAACGCTCGTAAATAGTTTCTTACGTCTCCCTCTCCAGGAAATATGCATTAAAAATCAATTGAACAATTTTCACGTTACGCAATCTAGAACGATCTAAAACAATACTTGTATATGTATACATCACAAATACTCGTGGTCCCGTGGGTTCTATAATAAGCATGCAACGTTCGGATGGACCTAAAAAGTGTATCACGCAGCTAGGTTTTTCATTCGCATATCAATGAACAGCCCATTACGAATACAACAAAATTTCCAGTTTTACAACCCCCCAACCACCCTAAATTCACCCCCACCCAAAAAAGTATAAAGTGATCAGGACCCCTAAAACGTCTAAAAACGAAGTTTGAGCTGTTTTCATATTTTTAGTTTTTTTAATATTGTTGCGCCGCCACTGAGACGATTTCTAAAAATCATACGCGTTTTCCATCCTTGCCAAAGTAGTAATACTGTGACGAAATTTCATTAACATCAATTCAGTGGTTTCCACATTATAAAATACAGAACGATCTAAAGCAATACTTGTATGTATACATCACAAATACTAAGTCCCGTAGTTTCTATAATAAGCATGCAGCGTTCGGATGGACCTTAAAAGTGTATCATGCCGCTAGGTTTTCTATTCGCATATCAATGGACACCCCATTACGAATACAACAAATTTTCCAGTTTTACAACCCCCCACCCCCCAACCACCCTAAATTCACCCCCACCCAAAAAACAGTATAAAATGATCAGGAACCCCTAAAACGTCTAAAAATGAAGTTTGAGCTGTTTTCATATTTTTAGTTTTTTTAATATTGCTGCGCCGCCACTGAGACGATTTCTAAAAATCATACGCGTTTTCCATCCTTGCCAAAGCAGTAATACTGTACCGAAATTTCATTAACACCAATTCAGTAGTTTCTACATTATAAAATACAGAACGATCTAAAGCAATACTCGTACGTCATACATCGGAAAAAATTCTAAGTTCTTTGTTTTCTGTAATAGGCATAAGGCAATGTTCAGATATATCTAAAAAAGTTATTTAAGTCGCTAGGTCTTCCTTCATAGGTCAGTGGGCAGTCTATTATGAATACAACAAATTTTTCAATTTTACAACCCCCCAACCCCCAACCACCCCAATTTTCACCCCCACCCAAAAAAAGGTATAACATGATCAGGAACCCCTAAAACGTCTAAAAACGAAGTTTGAGCTGTTTTCATATTTTTAGTTTTTTTAATATTGCTGCGCCGCCACTGAGACGATTTCCAAAAATCAGACGCGTTTTCCATCCTCGCCAAACTAGTAATACTGTGCCGAAATTTCATTAAAATCAATTCAGTTATTTCAACATTATAAAATACAGAACGATCTAAAGCAATACTCGTATGTATACATCGGAAAATTCTCGCTTGGTTCCTGTAATACAAAACGCAATGTTCGGATGGACCTAAAAAAGTGTATTATACTGCTAGGTCTTTCTCTCTCAGGTCAGTGGACAGCCCATTATAAGTACAACAATTTTTTTAGATGTACAACCCCCCACCCCCCAACCACCCCAATTTCACCCCCACCCAAAAAAAAGTAGAAAATGATCAGGAACCCCTAAAACACCTAAAAACGAAGTTTGAGGCATATTTGAAATTTTTCGTTTTTTGCTAATTACTCCGCCGCCTATGCACCGATTTTCAAAATTATAGCAGCATATCGCTGCCCAAATTTCATCACAATCCATGCAGCGGTTACTGAGATTACGAGGCTAGAAAAACGCGCACAGACAGACAGACAGACAGACAGACAGACCGACAGACAGACAGACCGACGGAAATGAGTGACATGGATTTTCGTTATGTAGCCATCATAAAACGCCCAAAAAGCGTGTTATCTCAAAATCGAAAATTTTCGCGATCACAATACTCCCCTCACCTATCGGTGTGGGAAGTACAAAGGCTAAATAGTTGCACAAGCGCAAGCTTTCCTCTTCAATTTGCTCTTTGAGTCATTACTGTAAGTTTAAAGGCAACTTCAGAAGCTTGGAAATGCGAAATTCATTTTTATAGTGACCTTCGAACCTTACCTTTGGACCTTTTGACCTTACCTTTGGATTTTTGGACTCATCTGCCCTCATCTTAGAGACACACACTGGAGAAAGGGAACAGGTGGCTGTTGGATGTACAATCTGTACATCATATATCTATGTTCTATGATTGACATGACATATGTCAATAGGCGATTGGTTTCCCATCTTATGTCTCATTCTGTATTCTGTATCCATCCATGTAACCTGTTGTATCTGATATAAATATAAAAATGTTTAATCTTCAAACATCCTTCATTAAAATATCATAATTAAACATGGCGCTGCGAAAACGAACTATATAGAAGATGTTCTAACGATTGGACACGATATTTCCAGTAAGTTCCGCAAAAGTATACAAATATAACATATAACCTAGAAATATGGCTGGAGGCGTGGTGAAGCTACCCCCCGATTTTGATCTGCAAGGGCAGAATGCGGCAACTGAATGGAAATTTTGGAAGACAAGCTTTGAAGACTATCTAGTGGCCACAGGGCAGCACGAGGCAGCTGATACGGTGAAGATGTCTATTTTGAGAAATATGATAGGAACAGAATCCGCACGGATTATGAGTACCTTTATAGTACCTGAGGAGCAGGAAAATAAGTACGATTTTATAATGACCCTCATCGGAAAATATGTGAACCCAAGGGTGAATGAATGCTTCGAAAGATACAACTTTTTGAAACGGATGCAGAAGGAAGGTGAAAGTTTTGAGCACTTCTTGACTGATCTGAAGCACTTGATGAGGACATGCAACTACAATGTCTTAGACCCCAATCAAACTGCAGAGGATAAGGCACTTCGTGACAAAATAGTAATGGGGATTAAGGATGCTACTACAAGGGAGGCACTACTGAGAGTTGACCAGCTGACATTAGAAGAGGCTATCCAGTTTTGTCGGAGTAGTGAGCAGAGTAAGTTGCAGAATCTTCAGTTTGAGCAGGGTACATCTGAAGTAAATATTGTGAAGAAACGGCAGTCAGGTAACCACAGTAGGACAAACGGGCAAGAAAACCACAAGGTCAGTACTGAGAGTAAAAAATTTAAATGCAGAAGATGCCAAAGCTTGCATAGGCCAAGACAATGCCCAGCTTTTGGGAAAAAATGTAACAATTGTGGATTATTAAATCATTTTGCTGTGTCATGTAGAGTGAAAAATGTTAAAACCATAGATCATAGCACTGAACTAGAGAGTGATGATTCTGATGTATTTGTAGGTAATGTTAATCACTTTAAGAATGTTTGTAACTGTAAGAATATAAAGTACAAGCATAGTCAGGGCATCTGGGAAGAAATAATTAATATTGAAAGTAAAAAATTTAAGGTTAAGCTTGACACAGGTGCTGATGTCAATGTCATTCCATTAGAAAAGTTTAGATTGGTAAACAATCAATTTAAAGTGAGACCTGCTAACTATAAATTAAGAGCTTTTGAAGGTTCTATGTACACTCCAGTAGGAATTGTTAATTTAGGTTGTAAGTATAATAATACGGAAATCTATGAAGATTTTGTGATTGTTGAGGGTGCAACTCAGATTCTGTTGGGTGGACAAGCATGTCTACAGTTAAATCTGGTAAAAAGAATAAATACAGCGGAAAACTCTTGTGTGAAAGAGGAATTTACAAAGCAAAATTCAGACATATTTTCAGGTCCAGGTTGTTTTGCAGGTAAATGTCATATAACTACTTCTAAAGAATTTGAGAGTGTAAGTTATCCCCCTGTTAAGGTACCTATTGCTATAAGGAATGAATTCAAGAAAGAGCTTGATAGGCTAGTAAAACGGCAAGCTATTGTTAAAGTAGATGAGATAGACAGCAATGCAAGTATAAATAGGATTGTGTTAGTTGAGAAGGCTAATGGCAAAATCAGACTTTGTTTAGATCCCTCTGATTTGAACAAACATATCATACGTAAGCCTAGGCTTGGTTTGAGTATTGAAGAGTTATGCTCTTGTTTGAATGGTAAAAAATATTTTACAGTATTTGATCTTTCTGAAGGATATCACCACCTTCAATTAGATGATATATCATCATGGAAATGTTGTTTTGCAACCCCCTTTGGTATATACCGTTATCTTGTACTCCCATATGGACTGTCAAATTCTCAAGATTTATTTGAGGAGAAAATAGATGAAATTTTTGGCAATATAAAAAATGTCACAATTTGTCATGATGATATGATTGCTGCAGGATCTACAAAAAGTGAACATGATGAAGCTGTAGCTAAAATAGTTGAAATTGCAAGAAAGGTAGGTGCAAAGTTTAATAAGGAGAAATTTCAGTATTATAGGAGAGAAGTAAAGTTTATGGGGCAGTTATTTTCAGAAAAGGGAATGCAAGTTGACCCTGATAGAGTAGAGTCATTAGTAAAGCTAAAACCACCTAAAGATAAAATAGAATTGCAAAGAATTATAGGTTCTTTCAATTATGTTAGAAGATACATACCAAACATGGCTCAACATATGAATATTTTATGTGATCTTTTAAAATCTAATGTTGAATGGGAATGGTTACCCAAACAAAATGAGGCTTTTGAGAAGTTGAAAGATATTATTGTTCATGCGCCAGCTCTAATACCATTTGACCCTAAGAAGAAAATAATACTTCAATGTGATGCATCAAAGGATGGAATTGGATGTTGTATGTTTCAAACACATGATAATGTACTAAAATTAGTTGCTTGTGCATCAAGAACAATGAATGATCATGAGGTAAATTATAGTCAGACGGAGAAAGAATTGCTTGCAATATATTTTGGTACACAGAAATTCCATGATTTTATTTATAAAACTGAAACTGATGTTCAGACTGATCATAAACCCATTGTCTCTATTATGAAAAAACCAATTGGAAAAATAGGTTCAATTAGGCTTCAACGACTTAGGCTGAAATTACTTAAATATAACCTTAATGTTTATTATGTTTCTGGTAAAAATGTACAGTTTGCAGATATGCTATCTAGATCTAGTTTAAAAATTAATACATGTGATTATGAAATGTTCGAGATGGTACATTATATAACACGACACTTACCTATGAGTGATGAAAAAAAAGTAGAGTTCAGGGAAGCTACATCAAAAGATAAAATTTTGAGTAAACTTTGTGATTATTACTACCAAGGTTGGCCAAAGCCTAAACAAAATGAATCTGTTTATAGAAGCTATTACAATTTGAAAAATGATATATATGTAGAAGCAGGATTAGTTTTTGTCGTAACACTAACCAGATGAAACTTTCATGTAGCAAAGCTAAATATAGTGAACACATCCTGGAACCTGAGTTATACCCTGAACAATCAATGCAATGTAATTTAGGTCATAGTGATAATAAGTTAAGAGTGACAAGTGATACCCCCAGTGATACTGTGAAACCAAGTGTCAGTGATAGCCGCCATCTGATCACTAGATCTGGACGCCACATTAAACCTATTGTAAGACTAAATCTTTAAGGGGAAGGTGTTGGATGTACAATCTGTACATCATATATCTATGTTCTATGATTGACATGACATATGTCAATAGGCGATTGGTTTCCCATCTTATGTCTCATTCTGTATTCTGTATCCATCCATGTAACCTGTTGTATCTGATATAAATATAAAATGTTTAATCTTCAAACATCCTTCATTAAAATATCATAATTAAACAGTGGCCACGCTTCCTCGCTAACACGGGAATACGTCTTTTCTTGGATTCTCAATTTCGCGCGCTATACCCTAGACCCTTAATCTATCTCAGACTATAAAGGCCACTATACAGGTAGATATATTCTACAAAAATGCATATCTATTTTCGAAACTTATAAGGTAATTAATGTATCCGGAAAATAAACTATATTGGAATACCGAACATGTCGCACCACCTTTTGGTCACTTGTGTGCCTTCCATTAGCTGATAGCTCTGATAATGACATACTTCACCACCATTGCAGTCTGAACCGTTATGACATCTATACCCCTATTACTGAAATAGTTACTGAGATACAAGATTATTGATTTCCCGATTCTGCTCTGAGCTGTGTAGTTCATGTATTACTCTGTAGAGGGTACTGTTTACAGATTGTGTTTAATCCATATTTTAATTTAATGCATTTTAATTGCAATCGCAAACATTTCCGATTATGAGACAATACGTTTTGGGAGGTTTTGTGATGTCTACCCACAAACATCTGACACTGATTTCCGCTGGTCTGTCTGTTCGTAACTTTAATTTTCTACTTATTTTTTTGGAGTGATCAAAACAAGTCGAGGTAGGATGGGGACTCTGATAAGGTGGTCGAGAAACATCGCCATTTTTTTTATCTATAGAACACTTTTCATTACCCTTTAAAACACTCACCGGCACGAAAAACGGCGCACTTGACATTTTATATATAATTACTTTATTTTATTGTTTGGTGATGTTTTATTATTTTAATAACTTATTCACAAATAAAGCAACATGTTTTAAGTAATCTATAACACTAATCATCCAATTGTTTGAAAAAAACTCTTTTGTTACAATACTACAAAAAGAAACATACATTGGTAGTTTGCTAAAATAACTTTAAATTATTGAAAAATGAAACGCATTGCTAGCAAAAATTGGGCAGGGACATTTTTAATAACGAGTGTTGCCTCCGCGTGCCCGAACTATTGCTTGCATTCTTCTTGGCACATCTAAAATCAAATGACGAATGCCTTCTTGAGGAATAAGGTCCCGCTCCTCTAAAAGGGCGTGCTGCAATTCATTTAAGGTTAAAGGAATAGGCACACGACTTTGTATTCTTAGCTCAAGCATATCCCAGGCATGTTCAATTGGATTCGCATCTGGACTTAACGCTGACCACTTCAAGACATCAATGTCTACATCGTTTAAGTATTGTTAAGTAATTCTCGCGGTGTGAGGTCTGACATTATCATGCATCAGAATGGAATTATTTAAAAAAAATCAACATGATGAACAACAAAATCTTGCAGAATTTCATCAATGTACCTGACAGTAGTTAAAGACCCTCTTGGAATAGTCTACAACTCTGTGCGTGCCTCCAGAGAAATTCCAGCCCACAGCATAAGTGAACCCCCTTTGGTAGCCTACCCTAGGACTAAAGGTACATTCTGCAAAACATTCTTGTGGTCTTCGCCATACCCTTTCACGACCATCTGGAGACCGAAAGCTAAATCTGGACTCATCAGTAGGTAAGCAAAATAAGCAATCATCATGAGCGTTAGTCCTTCGTTGGGAACCAGTGCCAGGTCGTCTAGTGTAACATCCAATTTCCAAAAAACCTGTATAAATATGGTGCACAGTGCTATTTGATATAAGATGATAACGTTGGGCAACATATCGCTCACTTCTTTCGTCTTGGATTGTTGCAACCGCAGCAGCCGAGGTTTGGAGAATAACAGCAAGTATTTTTCGGGGAATTTTTAGCTCAAATAAACGCAGCAAAACTTGTAAATACAGCAAAACTTTGACAAACGTCTGTCGAATTCATTAAAAACAATAAAAAAGCCATGGCCAACTATGCAGTTTTGAGCGATGCAACTGTACAATTTTCATTTTAGTACATTTTTTATTATATTCACTTCTATTTCACAAATAAACGGTTGATTGTTCTGGAAAGTTAATTAAAAATTGATGCTTTCCGTGTGGCTAAGGACAATAAAACATTACATTATTATTATATTTTTAAAAACTAATCATACAATCTCTAGTGCTCCATTTTTCGTACTGGTATAGTCTGTTTTTAAAAACTGGAAATTCAGCATGCCATGTTATTAGGATATTAATTATTGAAGATTGCAAAATAAAAACTTTGTCGTCCTAGTTCATACGGAGAGAGATGAAATAAACAATTTACAAGAACTTTTATGTTGGATATTTTTTTGCGAGCTGACGGGCGATGATAGGGTTGCAAGGGGATCTTAGAATATAGCTTCATGCTATGGGAAAATAATTAAATTGTATCACCGCGTTGTGTGAGAAGTACTCAGTCAATCAGCTTGGTTCCATTTTTCACTGATCACCATTCATGTCTCTTTACTGTCTCATATCTAAGACCTCATTTATTGAAATAAAGGGTTTACTGATCTTAAACATGACTGTTGCTGTGTAGTTTATCCAATATACTAATTCCACGCAGACAATCAAGACATCAATATTCACCTTTTCGACTGACCAACTAACAAGAATTAAATGTTAATATAGGAAAACCCTCAGCCACCGAAGTGTAGCGCACAGACCTGCTTTGATTATGTTGTTGTTTATTTGAGGCCTTAAATAAGTACTGACTGTTACAAGAGCTTATAAGTGCTGGCTGTGACGGCAAACTACGACCACAATGCCTTTGTCCCAAGACCGCACCTACTGACACGCACACACAAAATAAACGTTATCGCCCTATTATCGGCAATTACACGCGCGTCCCCACTTTTGAATTTTTTTTGTAGGGATGCTAATGATATTTCGATACTTGTACTTCTGCACTAATATCGAGTACTTTTATCTTAGACACTTTTTGAGCGATTCCAAGCTGGTATCGATACTTTTGTAGGGGCATCGGTATCGAAAATAATTATACAGGGTGTAACTTTTAAGGATGTCCACACCTATACCACCATGTAGATCTCGCTGAGCTGATCATTTTTCGTTAAGCAACATGGGTCCAAAAACGAACCGTTACGGAGATAACGCTACTGAAAGTTATCCTTGATGACGCTTGAAGTTAGGCAATTCATTCAACGCCTCGTAATTGGGAGAGGAGAGAGGGCGTTACGGATCAGCTGCTAAGACAGATTCGGCTTGTCAACATTTAATCGTCATGGCCAAAATGTCAAAAGTAAAGCAAACAAAAAAAAAACATTGCAAAAAAACAACAACAAAAAACACCGAGATCAGTCAAAAATAAGTGAAGGAGAGGCTCCACGTGGCCATCGCCTTCTTGCTCGCACAATCTGGCTCGATGGATGACCGGTGCAGTGGCAGCGTTGATTACCTGTGGCTGCTCCCTGACGTTTCCAGCTGCTGCAATGATGCGTGCAATCAGCTCTTCTGCTGTGTGCGGTGCACCCCCTTGGTAGACAAGTGCTTCCGGGTGACCGCACAGGAAAAATCCAGGGGATTGAGATCCGGAGACCGCACCGGCCATGCTACTGGCCGCAAGGCGTCGAATTAATTGCCTAACTTCAGGCGTCAGAAAGGACTACTTCCGGTAGCGCTATCTCCGAAACAGTTCGTTTCCGGACCTATGTTGCTTATTGAAAAATGATCAGCTCAGCGAGATCTACACGGTAATATAGGTGTGGACATCCTTAAAAGTTACACCCTGTATAATTATGGAGGGGTGTAATCATTCTCTGTACGAACCAAACGCGCCTATTTGACTAAAAAATATCGAGTTGGTACCGGTATCGATATTTTCATTTTCGGATCTCTACCCAAACTTCACAGCCGTAAAATCATCCATAAATCATCCCAAGGTCAAATTTTCTGGGAACCATTTTTATATAGGAAATCCTCAGAGATATTGTGTTGGTTATTTACTATGCTGTGTAGGACATTCTGACTAAACGTCATAAATTTGCGCTCCAGAAAGTTTTTGTAACAGTACTGGGAAAAAGCTATTTTTTAACTGGAGATCGATTCCAATGAGTCACGTGGGGACCCCACCAACTATCTCAATATGGAACACCCGATAACGTCCAAATAAAACCGATGATGAGAATTCAGTGCTGTACAAAATTATCCAGGACCTTCATGTTATCGCTAAAAGGCGTAATAAATTTTATGCAGAAGCGGCTAATGGCACGCCCATGTCCGGCTCTTCTGCTCAAAGTTCCTCCTTGACCTCTCGAAACGTGGACCTAGCAACGATCTTTCCTCAGCCGTTAAATGGCTAGGTACAGTAGTAGACAGACTGCATCCGTCGAAATTCCCTTTTGGGATTGTTTGGGCCTAAAGGACATCCCCAAAAGGCGGCTTGGCCGTACTGTGCTGATAAAATGTGGCATTGATTACCACAGAAGCACCAACCTGAGATGCTAAGCATTGAAGTAGCTTCTGTCGTAATAAATATGGCAGGAGGCGTCTCATTGAAAATCACATCGGCGTATGTCAGGTGTGATTCCAGGGTTCAAGAGGCTGACATTGAAGTTCTGTTGGACAGTCCTCTCACGGCAGCTGGGGACTACAACTGCAAACGTCGATCATGGCATTCAAGACTTAACTCGGCGGTGTTCGCCTATACAGTCATGTGATACGAACAGGGCACCTCATCCACATTACTGAGGAGCCCACGCATAACCATTTTAACCACTTGCAAGCACCGATGTTATAGATTTCGCAATATCTTGTAATTGTGTCACTTCTAGGGTTATGTACGATATTTCAAGTGATTACCTCCATGTCATCTTGGAGAACTAGCATGCCTTGACGGAGGAACCTCCTTCAAGGAGACGCGTTGATTAGGACCTACAGGGTGTATCAACGATGCGTGGGTGGGCAATAGCTGCTTGCCTATTAGAAATAGACGAATATGTCTCTAATAAAAAATGTAGAGGGCAATAAAACCTATGTTCCAAAAATATTGGCCCTTATACAATGGGTGTTCAATAAATGTGTGAATTATCAAAGTTACATTATTTTAATAGAAGCCCCTGTATCTTATTGCATATTTGGATTCCTTGGTTGATTTTAGTGACTTAATGTATCATAGATAGTACTTAAAATGAAAAAATGACACATGTGAATGGAGGAAATTAATTTTTAAATACATTCGGGCACCAAGTGATTTGTAGCCATCTCCAGCAATTTTCTGATTTGTGGTCCAATAGAAATGCCTTCTTATAATTTGACATAGTTTGACGGGGAAAGACATGTCTTAAGTATTTGAAAACATCATTATTCATAGTTTTCGCGAAGTTTTTGATCAGCCCAAGTTTAATGTGAAAAGGAGTCAGAAGGCCATTTTTGGGGTCTGCTGGAGGTCCAAACAATACAGTAATAATACAGTAGAAAGTAAATCCTATCCCAGCTTTTTTCACTATTTAGAAGAAAATCTTCTGCGGATTTTGGGATAGTAAAGTACTGCAGTGTTTTTTTTTACTCAAAAAGCCGACGCTTTCTTCAGGGCTATCGAGGACACCCCTATAGCACCAAGGGATGACATGTCCTTGTGGCTCAAACAACAAAAAACATTCCAGAAGATGTTCAAAGAGAATAATAAAAATGCCGTTTGTCAACACATCTGAATATCTGATTTTTGGTATTTGCTGCTATACACTGAAGCCAGCCAGTGTACTGCACTTACACCCGTATGCACCGTAAGTCAATTGTGCGATTAGTTAATAGCGTTTTCGACTTACTGCACTGATTTTAACCACGATTGCACTACAGTGCACATTGAAAACTCGTCTGATGCCCAGAAGTGCAATAAATCTGAACTGGTAAGTCGAACATACACCAAATTTCAGTGCAATACAAGTAACTGTTCTGTCAGCCAACCGATGACAGTTTGATGTCATTTTGCATAGCAAGAGCTCAATTTCATTCTGTGGCGGTTTTGGAATTTGAATAGTCCTTATTCAATAATTTATTCTATTTATCGACATAAAAACTAACAGCATTTTGTGCAACATGGCTTTTGCACTAAAAATGAATAGCTATCTATATCGGTAAATACACTTATGTACCTATATCTTGTTGTATCTCTTCTTCCGTCAGTATATGAACAACATCTTCAACAAATATTCATATTTTTGGGACACCGCAGCCGTTGTTTGCAATTTAACTAGATATGCTTCAATTTCCTCATCATCCGAAGATGGCGATATTCGCAGTTCTTCCAACTACACTTTCCGCACCTTTCCTGCTACCATGTGTACTACCCCACTACCCAGTTCTTAATTCAGGAAATTATTTTCTCTGACAGATAAAATAGGTTATAATTAATATTTTATAGACGTCAAAAATGCACTAAAACCTCCACGAGCTCAGAGAGTCCGTGGCGATAATTTGCACTCAAGTGCAATCAAGCGGATAAGTCGAAAACAAAAAACCACACTAGTTTTGCACTCAAATCTAAGGCGAACATAATTTTGACACTCAGTTCCTATGAGTGCAGTGATAGGGCAATAAGTCGAAAATGCTATAAGTAAAAGTGGAATAGATTACTTGTTTACCATGCACGGCAAACTGACAATTTTGACACTGTCACTGTCAAAACAATCTTTAGAACACAACCTTGCCGTATCTCCAATCTAGATTGGTTAATCTCTTGACCGTGCATGGCTAGATGCCAAAGATTAGCAAAACGCGATTAGGAAACTAGGATTAGAATCGCCAAACGGTGCATACGGGTTTTAGTACTTTATTATCCCAAAATACGAAGAACTTTTTCTACTAAAGAGGTCTAAACTTATCATTTTGAGAGCTCGGTCGAAATTCACTTCTTTCTGGCCAAATTTTCCTTACACAATGCTGACTTTCTGCTCGACTGCCCCATAGACAAATAAAACAGCAATATTTTGTAAATCCTCCCTGGAGTTCCACTAAAATTCCTATAACTAAGTCCCCACATAACTGCCAAGTGTAGTTGCTGTAGTTTATTTTAACTAAAAGGGTGCGCATATTTTCATAAAATTCTTTCGTCATCACTGAATGGGCAACTGGCATAGCACATCTTTCAAAATGTACTTAGACGAATCTATAAATAAGAGCCACTCAGAGGGAGAATGCTCAATATAGTAATAATAATAGGTCTTTATTCACCAAATTACATAAATGGTTATAACTAAAATGAAAACAGTAGTTGGTGAAAAGACGAAGTCTCAGCAGTTTGCTGTTTTTCAACTCAACCAGAAAATCTCGTACGCAAATTTAATTAATACTTAATAATAATAAAACGAGTAAAAATACAGTAGCACAAGCTATCTACGAACAACAATATTTAGAACACATATATCAATATACTAGCGAACAGATACGAATAATAATATTTAGAACTCTAGATGCCCGTAACCAGGGCTATGGCGTCCGAAATGAGTGCATTGACGAGTATGATACAAGAAATGCGAACCAGTTTAGAACAAACGTCAGCCGAAACGAGAGAAATGAGGAGCAGCTTCGAAGAAAGTTTAGAAAAAACTGCAGCGTAAAAAAAATATGTTTCATTTTAGTTTCACGATATCTCCATACGATGGTTCCAAACTATTTTTCACATAAACTTAATCAAACACCTACTACTACTACTTAAGTTAGTGAACAAAGTTAATATGCATATATGCAATATGAAAAATATTGTGGAAAAGACATTTATCATATGCAGTTTGTAAACATTGCACGTATGAATAACTGGTCGAATGAGGAAAAGGCTTGTGTGCTGACATCCACGCTCAGAGCCTCTGAAGCAGCTATATTGGAAAATATCTGCACTAAAGTTACGTTTCAGAAACCCGCACTTAACAGAGCTGTTACATGGCCAACTGCACAACCGGACACAGCAAGCCAAGCAGGATCTGACCACGATTGCATATGATGTCCGAAGTTTGCTAAACGAGCATTCGTCAACAGCCCCGTCGAGAAACAGGAATACGCTGCTGCTTGTCAGTTTGTCGAAGGAATTGCGGACCTGCACGTTCAGCGAATCGTAAGACTATCCAGTCCCAGAACCTTACAAGACGCTTTGTTCAAGGTTATAGAAATTGAAGCAGCCACAAAAGCCATGCAAATGACACGATGGGTGCGCTCTGTAGAAGCAGAATTCAGGCCCTGATGAAGCAGAAGCCAGGGCCACATCGTTCGTTCCAACAAGAAGAGCCTTCCAAAGTGACCCAGTTCGCAGAAATCTAGAAAGAGCTGAGAAGTTTACGTGCTTGAGATGTGGGCAGAAGGGGCACCTTAAAGTAGGCTGTCGTATGCAGGTGACGGAGAAATGAAGAGAGGCTGGTACTAATACTGACCGTGAGTCGGAAAACTAAAGCCGGTCAGTTTTTGGGGGCAAAAACTGGCTGGCCATCATGATGAAAGCTCCGTGGTCAACGAAATTGAGGTTAATAAAATTGAGAAGAGTCCGGCAGCGGAAGGTTACATAGAAAATATACCATGCAAGATATTAGTTGATACCGGAGCAAATGTGACTATAACAAGCCCTAGTTGTTCGTTAGACAAAAAACAAATTCAATACTCGAACAAAATAAATAAATTTCAGTACACAAACAGAAGCTATATCTTAAATTTACCGAAAAATAGAAATATCTCGGAAACTGATGGACATAGGTACAACAAGTGTTACATTCTACATCACCCTGTATGCAAATATGCGTCACGGGCTTTTTTTATAGCCGATTTTAAAACTAGAGGAAATTTTTATTCTTCTCATGGAAAAAACATTTTTTGATTCATTACTTTTTGATATACAGTACGTTCGTCTGGCAGCGATTTGGATATAAAAATGGTCACAACTTTTGAAATACCCTATATAATGTTATAATACCTTATGTTGTGAGAGGAGAAATTATTAGGAGAATCTAAAAATGGGAAAATATATAGGGTGTCTCAATTAAAACAAAAATACATGTTTGCATCACCACGTAGTTATGGATTACCCTGTATAAACTAAAATATTTTCTGAGCAAGGAGCACATCCGTGGATACAACTTTTTTCGCTATCTTGTATAGTAGTGGAGTTATCGGCCGAGCCGGTACTAAAAACTCACTCTGTATATGCACATAAGGCACTTGAACATAACCTTAGCTCATGCATTTTTGAATCAGAGCTTACGCTAGGTTGGAATAAACCTATTCTATTAGCCAAAACAATAACGGATTCTTCAAATATGTTAATAAGAGCTGTGAATGTATCCAGAAATTTAATAAAAAATAAGAAAGGTACGCCACTGGGACTTTTATTGGGACTCAATCTGCCAAGAAACCTTCGACGCATCGAAGACAGCTTTGACCTCCTCACCGGGAATGGAACTTTCTACTTGGATACAGATGCTAGCCATTATGCTATTGGAGCTGTCTTATCTCAAAAACAAGATGGCATCGAAAAAGTAATTGGATACTATAGTAGAACTTTGCATAAAGCCCAGAAAAACTGGTGTGTGACACGAAAAGAGTGTGGTGAAAGGGATCGGAAATTTCCACAACTTATTGTACGGAAGAAGATTTGTCGTGAGGACCGATCATTCAGCTTTGCAGTGGATAATGAAGTTCAAGAATCCAGAAGGCCAGCTTGCTCGATGGATTGAATACCTCCAAAGCTATAACTTTGAAATTCGTCATCGTCCAGGAAAGCAACGGGGAAATGTCGATTCTATGTCACGCAGACCCTGTAGTGAAGACTGTAAACACTGCTCGAAAGAAGAACAACGAGAATTCGACATAAACACAAAGAATAGAAGAGTTTGAATTGGGAGAAACCCAGATTTCACTAGAGACCTTCAAGCAAGCTCAGTCACAAGACGCTGAGCTAAAGTTAGTTATTTAGTTGCTATTGAATGGAATCAAGCCAAATCAGCAGGAAATAAGTGCCATGAGTCCTATCACTAAAATCTACCTCGCACAATGGGACTCACTGAAAACCTTCGTTAGTCGCCATGACCAGGGGTAACCTCTTGTATCGAATCTGGGAGGACACTGATGGCAGACACGCTAAAGAAAAAGTACCAAAGAAACTACGAAAAGCAATTCTGGAACAATTACGTAACAATAGCAGCGGAGGTCACTTTGGCATCAGGAAGACCCTAGAGAGAATCAAGGAGAGATTTTACTGGGTTGGCTGTCGAGAAGATGTTGAAAATTACTGTTCCACATGCGATGTCTGCAACTCAAGAAAAGGTCCAAGTACTCGTCAATGATCACATATGCAGCAGTACAATGGTGGATCGCCATTTGAGAGGATCGCCATAGAGATTTTGGGTCCTTTGCCGGAAACCAGCGTTGGGAACAGGTATCTGCTTGTTGTGATGGATTATTTCTCTAAATGTCCAGAAACAATTCCTGTACCCAATCAAGAGGCAGGCACAGTGGCACATACTCTTTTAGAATACGTTCCAGACTCGGAGTTCCGAATGAACTACAATCACACCAGGAACGCAGCCTTGAATCAGAAGTCTTCATATAGCTGATGAGAAAACTTGGAATTCAAAAGACTAGAACAACTGCTCTTCATCCTCAGTCGACGGTATGGTGGAACGCTTCAACAAGACAATCCTGGATTACCTGTTCGTTAACGAATATCGGTCTGATTAGCGAGTCAACTCGGCAGAGCCCGGCGAAGATAATTTTTGGTCGAGAACTGCGGCTGCCTCTGGACTTAGCTCTTGGTCCACCCCCAGAAACGGAACGCCGTCGTCCATGCGAATGGGTGACCGAACTCCAGGAAACGCTCTGGGATATCCATGAGTCTGCTAGAGGGAACATCCAGTCTGCCAGCGACAGAATGAAAGCCAGATACGATCTGAAAGCAAATAGCCCAAAGTTCGTCGAAGTTGATCTGGTGTGGTTCTACAATCCACGACGGAGAAGGGGTAGATGTCCAAAGCTACAACGCCATTGCGAGGGACCCTGAATCGCCTCAGCGACGTGGTATACAGGGTACGTATGGGTAGTGGAAAACCGAAGGTCGTTCATAGCGATCGTCTGTGGCCATACAAGGATCGAAGCGAACTGTTCGTCGAGGACTCCGAACGCTAAGGGGGGAAGTGTGTAACATCCTGTATATAGTATTGCTTATTTGTATTGTTGTTGATGTTTCTTTCAAAATGTTAGGTTAGATTTTTGATGTGTAAACGCCATTCAATTATCTGGAATTTTCGGGACTGACGGATGGGTGTTCTAAAATGTCATCTGAATGTCTCGAATTCTCTAGATGGTTCGATGAAGTATATATAAGGCACCACGAGTAGCGTGGCAGTAGTTGAGTTCAGTTGTAGATGAGATAAGGTTAAGTAATATTGTCACGGCTCAACAAACAATTAGCTGTCTTACTCAAGGTCTGATCCCTTTGCGGATCGATATTTTGGGTTAGAGAGGGATAGATTTCAACAGCGGCGGCACGGCAGGGTCATGGCTATCTACATAGAATATCAATATAGAGCTAAATAATATAGATCACAGCGTAAATCTAGTACTTTATGGGAGGTTAACATTAAGGACAACATAAACTTTATGTTATCTTTAATGTTTACCTTCCTTTTACACCGCATAGATTGAGTATTATTTCTTAATTCTGCCCTCTTGTATACTGTTTTCTACTCCGCCTCTATCAGGGCGAATGAAACTATCCCAAAATGACGTCGCTGACGTCATATGTTTGCAACACGTCATCACCAGTGGATCTATTGTCAGTGGTCATCACAAAGAAACCGACTGTGAGTAAGACAGCTGTTTGTTGAGCCGTGATATTGTATTGAGGTGAATGTTACATCCAGTTTGATTCCTTGGAGTACAGAAAAAGTGGTCGTCGCCGTCGTGACAATATTATTATTGTTGAGTTCTCTTTCTCGTATTTCGTAATTATTTTTAAATGAATTGTATTGTTCCTCTATAGCAGTACGTTCTTTGTCAGTTCCTCATGAAATCGAGAAGAGGCAGCTTCCACCTCCTTTCTGGTTGGTTCGTTTGTTTCTGTAGTTTGTCTCTCGTTAGCTTCTATGATTCTCTTATTGCTTGCGTCTAGTCAGTACGTTCGCCGAACAGGACAGAACGCGCAAAACATTTTCGGAGGTTTGTCGGTAAACGGGACTTGCACAAAGAGATTTTATGCATGTTCGGTGAATACAGGCAATACGGCAGTTTTGGACGTTCATCGTGTTTATTAATATTTTTATGCCTAGCTATGGAGTGGAGCAGAGAAAATTGTCTGCAGCTATTTGACGAGTTTGAAAGGCAGCCTATTTTATAATATAATAAAGAACCATAAATTTATACATACCTTTATTTTATCCTTAAGCTTTTGTACAAGTGCGTTGCAGGTTTCAATAACTATAACGCCAATTCGTTGTTTCCAAATTTTAAATAAATATTGTAGACTACTGTACGAATCCCTAGTAGCTAAAAAGCGCAGTATAACAGCCAGACGATATCGCGCAGGAATTGGCTTTCGAAATAGGTACCGTATATCTCTAGGCTATTCTAGGACTTACTAAGCATATTAAATTCTGGAAATCCACTGCAGCCATTCTTGTACAATTTTTCATATGCATATAATCACTAAGTAAGGCCATATTTTGACAGCGCAAAAAGTGGCGTGTTGCCTACATTTTTTGTTGTTTCCTTTTTTTCTCTTTTTTATTAACCGCTAATGCCTCTATAATTAAAAAAAACACCAGCGTCCATTTCGACAACGGACTGATTACTGGCGGGAAAGCAGCGAACACCACCAAACAGGCGGAACGCTCCGCGCAAATGTTTTGTTGCAGGTTGCTCAGAGCGCGTCCGAAAAAAATGTTTGTTGCAAATTGTTTGGAGTGCGCGGCGCGTTTGGTTCGTTCGGAGTGTTTTTTTGTAAGTGAATATCCACCTTTAAAGAACATTTTTCGAACACGTCTTGACTTTGACCAGAGTCGTTACATAACTGCCAAGTATACTTGCTGTAGTTTATTTTATCCAATAGAGTGCGCATATTTTCATAAGATTCTTTTATCATTATTGAGTGGGCAACCGGTATAGAGGGTTTTAAATTTCCATTGAGCAATAACACAGCTTTCTAGCTGTACTTAGACGAATCTATAAATAAGCGCCACTCAGAGGGGGAATGCTCAATATCAAGTTCGTGTATTAAACCATCAATATCAGTACACGCACACAACGAATTTTCCATACTGTAGAATGCAGAAAACGTAGCATGTCTTTTTCTGAAACGCGTTTTTTTTTTTCGTTTCTTTGGCTAATAAGTTCCATTCCTTAAGTCGCGTACCAAAAAGTTCTGACTGTTGCTTTGATAACCCCAAATCACGTACTAAATCATTCAACTCACTTTGAACAACGAAATGTGGCTTACCGGAACTGGGACCTGGAGTAAATCTAGGGTCAGTGCACTGTAATTTCGGAGCTGCCTGATGATTTTTTGTCTTCAGTATCTTCTAAGACAGCATTTTGCGGATCTAAAAGTGGGTAAATCTGCATTATGAGGAACAGGTTGTATTGCAGACTGCAAATTTGGATAGTCGAACTTTTGCTTTCCTTGGTTGCTTTGCTTGGAATATCCTTCAGTCTTTGTCAGGCAAAAATAGCAATCATCCAAATGATACGCAGGGAATGCAAAAGGTGTGCTTTTCCTCTTTCCATTCATCCACTGTACCAGTGACGCGCTACAACTAACACAGCACACATGGGGAGCCCACTGCTTTTCTTGATCTCCAATTAAAACACCAAAATATTGGAAGTAGGCTATCCGGACCAACCGAGATGGCGGTATAGTTATGTTTTAACTCTTCTACAATGTGGGTATCAAATGAAAGGACTTGTTGAAAGTAACTCGAAAAATAATGTAACCTTATTCTAAATCCAATGTGGCGGACCATCCAAGATGGCGGAATGGTCATTTTTTATGCACTTGTACAAATAAGAGCCAAGAATAATTAAAAAAATATTTTAACATCACTCTTAATCCAATATGGCGGAGTTTTGAAGTTTTCTATGCTTTCCTATAGTAAGGTTTTTAACTTAGAAGTAAAAAACAAATTATAAACAAAAAAAGCTTTTAAATAATGCTAAATGCTCTAAAAAGAAGAAAATGAAATATTCTTTTAAAATGTTAACTATCAACTTATGTCCTCATTATACAGAATTTATATGATCATAAAAGCTTGTCGCGCGATTTACTTGTGTAAATGAACTAGTACCTATTCAGTTCTTGAAGAGTAATTACTCTTCAAGATATATATTGAAGAAGCTTTGAGGAAGTGGAAAAGGAAATGCAATGGAATGGGTTTGCCAATAGGTGATTTCATGCTCTACACTCTGCTCTTCGCAGATGATCAGGTGTTGATAACAGGAGACCGAGATGATGCTAGCTATATGCTAAGGGCGCTCAAGAAAGAGTTTGAAGAATTTGGCTTGACGATTAACATGAAAAAGACCGAATACATGTCTGTCGGAAGCGACGACCAAAGTGATCTGGATATCGGTATGGGTGCAACAATAAAACACTGCACCAAATTTAAATATCTCGGAGTCACTCTTTCTTCAAATGGCAGAAGCACTAATGATATATCCCACAAAATTGGACAGGGAAAAAGGATAATCAGGCAACCGAATTCTATCCTTTGGAGTGATAAAATAACAAAAACAACAAAGCACAAGATATACAGTGCCATTTTTGAATCTGTCTGTACATATGGCTCAGAAACGTGGGAGCTGACAGCAAGAAGTAAGGATCGGTTGCTTGCACTCGAAATGGACTATTGGAGGCGTAGCAATAGAACATCTCGCCTAGAACACGTGAGAAATGTCCGTGTAAGAAAAGAGATGCAAGTAAACGGTACCATTCTTGACACTGTAGAATCAAAGCGATTGTTATGGTTTGGTCATCTTCAAAGAATGGAAGATGCGAGAATCCCCAAGAGGATATGGGACTGGATCCCCACTGAAAGAAAAAAGAGAGGAAGACCACCAAGGGCATGGCGCGATGACGTGCAAGAGGCCATGCGTGAAAGGAACCTAAGAGAGGGAGACTGGTGGGACCGGCAGATGTGGAAGTCGAGGAGCGGGAAACGACACTAGTCGTATAAACACCCGCCTATATATATATACACCTATTCAGTTGACTAACTTAATCTGCTAAGTTTAATTGTGTTAAAATCAGTTTAAATAAATACTTATAGGTACTTACATAAACCACGCAACAAGCTTTTGGATTCATATAAATTGCATATAATGAGGCTTTGACAGTTACCATTTTGAAGGAACATTTATTTTCTTCTTTTTAGATCATTTAAATGAAAGATCTTTTTAGGCTTTTTTAAAATAATTTTTTGTTTTAATTTATTTCTATCTATACAACAACTTTCACTGCCCTTCAAAGATTGATACTGGTAATTTAATTTGTTTTTAAATATTGGCATGCCATGTGATAAGTGTACCAGTTGAAGATTGCAGAATAAAAATTGTGTGGTCCGGGCTCCTATGGCGGGCAGGCGATGATTTGGTTGCAGAAGGATCTCAGATTACAGTTTAATAATATAAGATAAAATGGTATAAGCATAATATGTGGGGATTAATCCAATTTAAATAAATAAATAAATATAAATGAAAGGACTTTATTTACCTCATAAGTAAATAGGCAAAGTGTCAGCTAGTCGGTGATTTTCATATTAATCTTTTTTTAAAACCATATGAAATATAACAAAGAATGTATAAAAAAATAATAATTGAGTCTATTTGTTTGCCGATTACTCTGCTGTATTCATTTTCAGAAATAAAACACGCATTACCCTATTAAGATCCCTCATCATGCTGCACTCCGAAGAATCGATGCACCGATTACTGAGAATTTTAGGTATTTAATTTGAAACTAGCGGGGGGTGCGTTGGATCAATAGTAGGCAATCACAAACCCTCTATACATGCACGGTCTTTCCATTTTCATTATACTTAGAAACATTGACTATTATACAGGGTGTTTCCTGAGTTGGGACTTTTATTCATAGGGTATATAGTACTCGTCAAAAGGAGTGATTTTTACTAGTTATATACAGGGTGAGTTTTTAGTACCGGCTCGGTCGATAACTCCACTACTGTAAAAGATAGCGAAAAAAGTTGTTTATAAAAGTTGTTGCCACCAATATGCCCCTTGCTCAGAAAATATTTAGATTTATACAGAGTGATCCATAACTACGTGGTGATGCAAACATGCATTTTTTTAAATGAGACACCCTATATGTTATTCCATTTTCAAATTCTACTAATGATTTCTGCTCTTCCAATATACGGTATTGTTACATTATACAGGGTATTTCAAAAGTTATGACCATTTTAATATCCAAATCGCGGTCAAATCAACGTACTGTATATCAAAAAGTGATGAATCAAAAATCATTTTTTACACGGATGAATGAAGAATATCCTCTAGTTTTAAAATCGGCTAGTCCGCGACGCATATTCATATACAGGGTGATGTAGAATGCATAATCTAAATTTTCTCTCTTTTTTTAAATGTAACCCCCAATATTTTATGATACCTAAGAATTGTTTCCAATATGCTCTTCCATCTTTGTGTAGCACTTGTTATGGCTGCATTCATTAGTTTCTGAGATATTTCGATGTTTTAAAAAATTTTAAATATACCTCCTATTTGTTATTAAAATTTATTTATTTTGAGAAAACACTATCAAATTTTATTTTTGCTTAATAAACAACTAAAACATAAGGCCATAATAGTACTTGACCAAGTCGAAACACTGAATTAACGAGATAATATAGATCAAGTGTGCTGAAGAAACAATTTTATAGACGTCATACATAATTATCAAGCAGATCTATCAGGTAGGCTATGAAATATTAAACGACACAGTCCAAATAAAGCGATTCTTCAATCTTTCAAACGCATTAGTTTTAGAGTGCCTCCGTTGTGGATATTGCTGTTCATAGTAGATATATTCTAGAGGCAAGTAGGCAATTTCCAAAAAATTCTCCTAAATACCCTCAATGGAGAAATTAATTTTTAAAGCTCGTTCTTCACACAGTACGGAATTATTGAGCAGGTTATGAAAGCTGCCAATTTTTCAAAGCCTACCTGATAAATCTGTTTGATAATTATGCATCACGCCTACACAATTGTTTCCTCAGCATACCTGACCTTATTATCTCGATGCTTTAGGGTTTTGACTTCATCAAATACTATCATGACCTTATAATTTAGTTATTCGTTAAAAAAAAAACAAATTCGATAGCACTTTCTCAAAATAAATGAATTTCAGTACACAAATAGGAGCCTTATTCTAAATTTACTGAAAAATCGAAATATCTCGGAAACGGATCGACGTCGGTACAACAAGTGCTACAAAGGTGAAAGATCATATTACAAGCAATTCTTTGGTATAATAAAATATTCGGAGTTACATTTAAAAAAAGAGAAAATGTGGATTTTGCATTCTACATCACCCTGTATATGAATATGCGTCGCGGGCTTGTTTTATAGCCGATTTTAAAACTAGAGGATAATTTTCATTCATCCGTGTGAAAAAATGATTTTTGATTCATCACTTTTTGATATGCAGTACGTCCATTTGACCGCGATTTGGATATAAAAATGGTCATAACTTTTGAAATGCCCTATATATTGTAACAACATGGTATATCGAAAGAACGGAAATCATTGGTGGAATTTGAGTATGGAATAATATATAGGGCGTCTCATTTAAAAAAATGCATGTTTGCATCACCACGTAGTTATGGATCACCCTGTATAACTCAAAATATTTTCTGGGCAAGGAGCATATCCTTGGCTACAACATTTATATAGAACTTTTTTCGCTATCTTCTGCAGTAGTGGAGTTATCGACCGATCCGGTACTAAAAAGTCACCCTGTATGTTATATTATAACGGTATGTTTGGGGATATCAAGATACTGACCGATAATGAAATCCTTGTTTCTAATTCCGTCCCTGAGCGACTAGATCAAAACAGACACAAAAAACATGGTTTACTACAGAGCATATATGTACGTAGCAGCGTGCGTTCGATGTCTCTCTATTTGTTGACGTGCTACATCGGACTTTAAAAACAACAAAAAAGGTGCAACCGTTACAACTATAATGCGCTGGTGGACATGATTTTAGTGTACTGTGAATGTGGTAAGACTTTGCGAGTGTATGCTGATCGATTCCCTGACCGTATTTACCCTGCATTCCGTCCATTTTTTTATCTCGTCATGGTGGAAGACCTAGACAACCTCGAATGGTCCAAATTCAAGAAGAAATACTTGCGTTTTTCAGTCTCGTAGCGCGAACTTCGAACCGTAACTTAAAGCTTCGCACCAAACTAATAGTAAGTATTTCCTAACACTTTTTTCCAAATTCTGCTGTTGATTCACCGATACTAAGAATGGACGCCGGCAACGGTAACCGTTAACCATATAACTAGTCAAAAATATCATTAGGCTAAGAGAATAATAGTGACGCCTCCTAGCGGCCACTTGAGAAACTTGAAAATAATTTCCAGTGATTTCTCTTATTTGATTTACCTAATAATATTTTTGGCTCCAACTTATATGATTAACGTACATTAGCTTTGTCATTTAAAAGGAAGTTGCCTCTGAAGAGGAAAGTCCTAACTCTTAAAACACCCTGTATAGTTGGAAATGTGGAAATTTTCCAGTACATCAGAAATTCTTGACAAACACGAAGCAAACTGAAAGCTATTGGCATATAGCTACCTGAAAAAAATACAATACCTCCGAACATTTAGCTATACATGGACCATGGATAAATGGACCATTTCTGGAATTACCTAGAAGCTGGCCTAAATACGCCACTGACTATACTGGCTATAAAAGCTGGTAATAGATCTTTCAAAATTATTTTTTAATTGTCTCTAATTCCGTACTTTCGTAATGTAACAAATCTGGTATTTGAACATTCTGAACTAGTAGTACTTCCGACTGGACTATTCCAGCCTCGGTAATCGACTATAAAAAGCGGGTTGGAATAATATCATTTGCATTCCAGAGCTGAGTTTAATTGCCTTTTTACGATATGTCTCCCCATTTACATAAATCTCGCATACTGTTGTCGTTTTATAACGCCGAAAGGACGGCCCTGAAAATTATATGATATCGAGGTCAGCCGCATGACCGATATATGTATATATTCTGCATTTCAATTTTACGCCAAAAAAAGAGCAAGCGTTACTTTGAGTTGCATGGAAATACGGATGAATAACGGTAATTTCTTTTCAGACCACTGATTTTAACACCAAAGGAGAATAGTACAAAAATGCACAAAAACGTAGTCAAGTTGATTACCTCCTACACATTCTGGCTGTTCGTGGTATACCGTTTTCGATTCATAAAAATGTCATTGTGCGGCGAATGAAACATCATCGCTCAGAAAATAGTGTTTCCAAAATACCGGTATAAATTAGAGTTCATAAACGGCCCACAGACGCTCCGGAAATGAATCCTTAGAGGAAAAACTGCACAGTCCTGGCCTGAAGGTCCTTGCACCTTGTCCTGAATACACCCTCGTTCACAGACGCTCAGGAGACCTTCCAGTTCAGTTCAGTTCTAGAAAGCATAGCATCAAAAGACGGCCTGCGCAGGCGCTCGAATGGTTTTTCAATTCCACATCCGGCGGCCTGTACAGTCCGGCGAACCTCCACATACGCTCCGATAATCCTTGAGGCCAGTTTTCGTCCGAGAATTTCAGGAGCGTCTGTGGGCCGCTATAGAGAAGACTGCTGATAGATATGCGTTGACGGTGCAGGATAATGGACTAGTATCATGAATTTTATTTCTGGTTGCATATGATAGAGTACGTCATAAAAGGCATCTCATTTTTTTCTCCGATTTTTTTGGGCACAGGAAAGCCGTGAAAATAAGGAAAATATTTGAATTCTCCTAGGACAGTGACGTCACTGCCCTATAGGCGAACAGCCAATCAAAAGACACATATGTGTGCCGTGTTGCCGCATTCTGATGGCGCGCGAAATGCCGGAGCTGCACGCGGTCTGGCTCATCTATCTTGTCTTCTGTTCCCGTCTGATATGTTTTGCGGTTTTAATGTCCCGTGATCCGAAATTTCAGGGCTGTTCCAAATTGCGGTTCTATCACCGTCCTTGAACTGTTTTCATCATGCCCCGCCCATTTTGTGATTCTAGAATCGATGATTGGTTGGTACGCTGGTGGACCAACCAATTACCGTTTTTAGAACTGTAAAATGGGCGGGGTATGATGAAAACAGTTCTAGGACGGTGACAGAACCATAATTTGGAACAGCCCTTCCGAAAGCTAGGTTAAGGTTCCTGATCCGTCAATCCTGTCAATCAATCGTCATTCGGTCATTGTCATTTCCAAATTCCATTGGGCTTTTGCTGTAATTTTCAACAATCTTAAAGTTATTATTATTTGTTTGCGTTTATTTGTACAGGATATCATTTTATTCCATTTTACTAGGTACTAGGTTTCAAGTTATTTTATCATAACATAACCAACAAGTATGAGTAAAATCGATAGTGGATTCACAAAAGCCGATTCAGATAACCTGCCTAAAGTTGATATGGCTATGGTGAACGACTTTTATGTGGATAATATGCAGTTCTTCATTACGGAGATGAGAAATGTGAAAGTTAAGAAGTGAGTTTCAAAATATTTATAACACTTGGGATAGCAAATAACATGATTATGTGAAACGTAAATGTTTTGCGAGTCGGAGCTGTTCTTGGCAACAATGCACTGCTGCTAATTCGCGCGGTTGGCACTGATTGGCTGAATTTGAATTCCTTTCTTTAAACTTTAGAATGGAATTACTAAAAAACAAAATGATGTAGAAAGTAACGAAATGCAGCAGAACGTTTATTTTTGTATGCACTAAGCGGTCATAATAATTAAATCATTGTTCTTAACCTCGTGATACTAGTCCATTACTCATAGTGATTCTGACGTATTGAAGGAAATTATATTATGATGCTCAGATAGGCAAACATTATATGACTTCATGTCCGCCTATGCCTTGGTTATAAGCTAACCATTAGGAATCGTACAAGTAATATATTCAAGGAGTATAGTTTAAAAAAACTAAAAAAACACGTCTTTAAAGAACCTCGAACCGAAAAGTTAACAATAGACTTAAAACAATAATGAACGAAAATACTAGTGCTATTGTGAAAAAGCGTCGGGAGCTCAATTCACGAATAATGTGGCATAAAGCGCCCACGCTTTTTCCACAATGATACTAGCATTTTTCGTTCATTATTCATCTTTAACTTTTCTGTTTTAGTTTTTTTAAACTACTAGGTACTTCTATTTAACTTTTTATATCACTTTCTCGATTAGCCAGAAGGAGGTCACGCTGCTAGAACGGGTTAACTGGACCCTCTTTTGTGAGCTATGCACTGTGGCTGTTCACAGGGTAGCAGCTCGTGGAAGAGGGGCCGGGCAGGCTTCGTCTGGTAGCAAGGGCCCCTCCGGGGCAGTCGGGAAGGCGAAATAGGCTCTGCCGACGCTTCCCCAGCAGAACACAGGAATAATGACACAGCTGTGGGTAAGTCAAGTCAATCTTCACCGCAGCAGCGATGCCTCAGCCGAACTGCTGGCCATTGTTGCTGGAAGGAGTAAAGAGATTGAGTACTGATTCAAGAGCCTATTGTTACAGGAAGCAGATACGTGGGCTGGAAGCCAGTACCTTTAGCCTTGCGTCGGGCAATAAAGACTCCCCCAGGGCGGCCATCCTTGCGTCCAGGGACCTACAGGTGACGCCGCTGCCCCAGCTAGACACCAGAAACACGGCGGTCGCCGTTCTGGAACTCAAGGTTAGTGACACTAGGTTTAAGATATTCGTAGGCAGCGTGTATCTTCCGTACGATATCGCGAATCTACGCCCGATCACCGACCTAGTTAATATAGTGGATTTTGCGAACAGCAATCGACTGCCACTCCTCCTAGGAATGGACGCCAATGTGCATCCCTTAGTATGGGGCAGCTCGGACATAAATAGTCGAGGCGAAGCCCTACTGGAGTTATCGCTTCAGGCAATTTAGAGATCCTCAATAAAGGCACCGAAGCCACATTCGCGAATAGGATTCGGAAAGAGGTTATCGATATCACGGTAGCTTCTCCGGACCTGGTTCGCGTGATAGTACATTGGAGAGTAACAGATGACATATCTCTGTCTGATCATCTGATGATCAAATTCGAGATAGATTCAGTGCACAGCGAGGTAGCTCAGTGCCGGAACCCTAGAGCAACCGATTGGGAGGCTTACAAGGCCTCCTTGGCTGCTAAACTTTGGGAGACTGGCTGGGCACTTTTAACACAAAGGAAGAACTGGAGCGTGGTGTCTCCAACATGGAGGAGACCATCCGCACTGCATTTGAGGCATTTTGCCCACTTAGAGCTGGGAGAGTACTCTGGTGGTCTGGCTCGCTAAATAAACTCCGTGGGGTCACAAGGCTCTTAAGAAGGCAACAAAGAGGGGCCATGAAGCCTCCTGGGATGCCTTTAGAGAGGCCAGGAAAAAGTACAAGAAAGAGCTTCGCAGCAACAAAGGAGCAAGCTGACGGAACTACTGCGAAGAGTTGGAGTCCCTTTCAGAATCCGTCAGACTAATGAAATTGCTCAGCTGCGAGAAGAGACAAACCGTTAGTTCTTTTAAAAAAGAGGACGGTACATGGACTACATCAGCAGATGAATCTCTCCAATACCTCCTCGACTCGCATTTCCCGGGTGAATCTGGCGGACTGTCTCCGGAAGTTGAATCAGCGTCCTCAATTGAGAATGCTGGTTTGGCTGAGAGGATGATAACCGACGGATCAGTCTCCTGGGCTATAAACGAGTTGAGTCCATTTAAATCAGCCGGAACTGGCGTTATATTTCCTGCGCTGTTGCAAAGAGGGCTGGAAGACTTGCTGCCGCAGATCGTGGCAGCTTTCCGAAGCTCCATAGCGCTAGGGCATGCACCGTCGTCATGAAACGCAGCAAGAGTAGTGTTTAATCCCTAAACCAGGGAAGATCGACTACTCTTTGGCAAAGTCTTATAGACCAATTAGTCTTACCTCCTTCCCCATGAAAGCATTGGAGAAGATTGTGGACAGATACATGGTGGAGGAAATCCTCACTACTTATCCCATCCGCGACAATCATCATGCCTACAGACAGTGCCACTCCACGGAAACAGCCCTGCACGCTATAGTAGGAAAAGTGGAAAAAGCCCTCTGTCACAGAGAGGTGGATCTGGGAGTTTTCTTCGATGTACAGGGAGCTTTCGATAAAGTACGATCAGCGAACATAATATGCGCTGCCCTTCAGGTCAGGGGTGTTCCACCCGCTTTGGTCTGCTGGGTAAGTTGAGCACTTAAGAATCGCAAGGCTTGTGCAACATTAGGCGAGGTTCAGCTGGAGGTTGGGGTGAGCGGGGGCTGTCCTCCGGGCAGCTGCTTCTCCCTCCGCATCTGGTGCGTTGTTATGGATAGCCTCCTTGAGGAACTTTGCTCGGCCGGTTTCTATACGCAGGCCTACGCGGACGATGGCTTGGTGCAAGTCTCTGGTAAATTACTGGGCATCGTCTGCGATAGGAAGCAGACGACCTGCACTATTCTGGACAAGTGGTGTGGCGAATCAATCCATCTAAGACTGAAATAGTCCAATTCACTCACACACAATGCTCGGGGAATCTTGATGCCAATGCAATATCAAATATATTCCACTCAATGCCAAATAGATTAAATAAAGTTATGAAAAAACATGGTCAAATGACCAAATATTAGATTTTATTTCCAAAGTGTTCGTGATTGTTGTTGTTTAAATGTTTTTATCTATTCTATTAAATAATTTCTCAAATATACATATTTTAGTTAATATTTTTTTATTCATTTTATTGGCCCCATACCAATGGATGACATTTTTAATAACCTAATCACTGATCGCAGCAGCCGATTTTACGCAAATATGACGTAGGTCGTTCTCTTTCTAAGTCCTGTACGCTCCTTTTATAAATATAACTGTATGGCGACCTCGGACATATTCCCAATTTTGGTAATAATTACGTAGCGCAGACGTTGTTAATAGGCTCGGTTAGCTACCTTACATTTAGAAGTTTCCTTGAGGGTAGCAAATACGTGGAAGTCGCTAAAACAGCTGCCTGAAGAAGAATAGAATAAAATCTGGTAGTTGGGCTTATCTCAAACTATATTATGAACTATTTTTCTCAGAACACTTTTTTGTTTGCTACCCTTCTATTGTAGAAGTAGAATCTGTGCAATGAATTTTCTTCGGTGATCGGTCACGAGCGCGCGCGTTTTGACTTTTACCTGTTTACAAAAAGGGTGCCTTCATCGGCACCGGTCACTCTCGCGCCGGAAGAAAATTAAGCTTGGATATTCCTAATGACCGCATCCCTTTTATTCTAGCGAACATTCATCTGTCTTTTTAGGACTCGCGGGAGCTTACAGTTACTTATTAGATTATTAGATTATCCCTGAACAACCCGCGGTGTAGCCTACAGATGCTCTAGAAGAGGATGCATAGCATCTTTGCTGATGGATCAACCGGAAGAGATTGTTCTTAAAAGAATATTGAGCACAACCACGATGCTTCCAAAAAACAAGCTGTGAAGGTAAATTTCTCGCACTTTTTTTACAGCGTCAAGAAATCGATCAAATTTGTGACAAATTAGAACACGTTCTGATCAATTAAACATTTTTGGGGTATTATAAAGATATTTGGGGCTGCTGACAATACCAACTTCTTTATTTGCATCTATTATCGTGTTCAGATTATAACTTATTATTTTCAGAAGAAAATTCACATTTAATAATATGAAAAAGTAATTCATTTCTGTCAAGTCAAAAGTAACTATTAAACTATTAGCAAAAAATGACGAATGAATTAAAATCGGATAAAATTATAAGACATAAGTTTACCTCTCCGACAATTAAAATCTAATTTGTCAGTATTCCTCTTTGGCGAGCTTGCTAATAGATACTGAAAAATTAGAAGCGCTCCAGTCAGAGGTATCGTTACTTTTGACTTTGACGGTAATTACTACCATGTATACCATTACATGTTAAATTGCGTGCTGAAGCAACAGTCGCTGGTGGTTTTCTTTTTATTTCGGGGTTTTTAATTGTTTTGGAATTTTTAATCTCAAGTACAGTGCAGTAGTCTCTTTGATTAAATATTCTGTTTTTGTTTATGTTTCATGGTCTGCTAGGTTGCTTATAGGTAGGAAAATTGAAAACTCCGATTTGGTCGAAAATTTGGAGTTAAATAAAAACTACCAGAGATTGATATCCACAACTCTATATGATAAGAAATGATTACAAACATTACATTTGATCACATGAAAAAATTGGACAATCCCATTTGAAAAAATCAAGTTATCCCTGAATGAAGTTTACTTAATGGACCATTTTCTTCAAGCACATACGTAATCCAAATTTGACCGTCCAACCTAAGCTGACGCATATCATGCTTAGTAATACGTATAAGCCACAGCTTTCTAAATTTTATAAACTCTGCGGTATTAAATTTTATTCTGATATCTACTTATACGAAAAATGGTGATTTACACCTACACAGTTTGTTTTAAGTCCTATGTGTGTCTAAAGTGTCGACATACTTGCCTATTATCCAAAATACTTTGGGGGCATCTGACCGGTGGGATTAGGACCAATCTGACCGCGGCGCGCTTGTTTCCTATGGCCGTTTCTTGTACTGCTTTAACGTACCTCCACGATTTATGCACTGTTCACTCATATCCAGAATACCTGCTTCCTATACGGTTGCCTCACAGTTCACTAATATGTATTAAAATTATTCAATAGTCTACGTAAGTTGGATATTTGTATCAGTAAAAACTAAGTCTGTAAAGATCTATATTGTAAATTTGTCAATGACGATTTCCACATTTCAGAATCTTCTTGCAGTTAAACTAAATTGCACTTTATGATACATTTAGGTACTAGCTTTTATTTTTTATAAACTTATTTTTTTGGTTATCGTATCAAAATTCCCGTAACTCTAAACTCATTTGATCAGACATATGCTCTTTGGATCATACATAATTAAATAAATATTTGTACGACATCCTTACTGATAATGAATCATTTATACAAAAAAGCTATATCATTATTGCATTATTGAACAGTGAATTTGTTTTATCGATAGTAAAACATATTATAAATTAACTAAAGCAAGACCTTGGTACAGAAGTAAGTTCACAATTACCATTTACCTTCAAAGCTGTACAGAAGGCGCATGATGAAGTTCGACATTTATACGCTGCGGAACTGGCTGGGTTTAGAAACAGGTGATGAATGCTGATACTTTATGATTATAGTACGAGAAATGTTAATAAGTACTTGACAATTACCGTTAAGTTTTATAATGGTGTTAAAACTACTTCTTAATGGCACGCGTGACTCCATTATGCACTTTTCAAGTTCTTTCGGCTTTAAAATTAAAGTTACACTTCAGCTTAGAGGAAAAGTTGACAGGCTTTCCCACCATTAACCTTTTCACGTATGACCTTTTACTTCTCACACCGATAGGGCGTTTTATGATGTCTACATAACGAAAACAAACGTCACCCTTTTCATTCGGTCTGTCGGTCTGTCTGTCTGGCTGTCTGTCGGTCTGGCTATCTGTCGGTTTGGCTGTCTGTCGGTTTTACTGTCGGTCGGTCTGTGTGTCGCGCTCTTATAGCCTCGCAATCTCAGTAACCGCTGCATGGATTATGATGAAATTTGGGTCGTAGTAGGTAATGCTGCTATATTTTTGAAAATCGGTGCAGCGGCCGCGGTCTAATTTTCAAATAACAAAAAAGTTCAAATATGCCTCAAACGCCGTTTCTTTAGCTTTTTAGGTGTTGCTGATCATTTTCTACTTTTTTTTGGCGGGGGTGAATTTAGGGTGGTTAGGGGTGGGGGGTGCAGAGCTGAAAAGTGTGTTGCATTCATAATAGATAGACCTAGCGGCATAATACACTCTTTTATTAGGTCCATCCGAACATTGCCTTGCCTGTTACAGGAACCAAGGAACATACATTTTCTGATGCATATGTTAAGAGCAAACACCGATTTCGGCCAATGGACGAAAAATATGGCCAAAACGCGTTTTGGCTACTACCATTTTACCAATGTCCGAATTATCGCTTTCCGACTGTTTAATGTAGCCCAGAACGTGTTTTGGCTCAACTACGATTGCCAACACGCGTCCTGTTCTACTGCGATTGCCATAACGCGTGGTGGATTTTAGTGTCTCAGCTTGTAAACGATACCTCTGGAGCTAGTGTATTCATTTAGTATTTGATCTTTGTGCGGGTTAGACAGTAGCTAGAGAGTGCCTTGGAAGACCTAAGGTTATGTTTTAATGACGAACTGCAAAAAGTCATAAGTGGTAGCTTTGATCGTAGTAATATTTGTACAAGAGAAAGATACGACCAAACACTCACAGAGGTAAAGGCGGCAAAAGCTTGTAAAAGTAACGGTGATACAATATTTTCGAAATAAAGACAACGATTGAAAAGGTATGATATTTTAAAAATTGGCTATATGGAAAAGCTAATTGAAAGAACAGACGAAACAGCCGACCTGCGTTATTTTTGCATGACCCACGAGTTATTTGGCATTATTCATTCCGCTCATTGGGAGCTGGACATAAGAGATTGTGAGGTATGTTTCTTTCAGTTTTTTTTTCACGGACCTAAGATCTACAAGTGCTTTTATTCATTTTAGTTATGGATTGTAAGCTCAGAGAAAATATTGTAACACAACACGGCAAATAATTGAGATTTATTTATTCGCAGTAGAATATAGAAGGTGTTCTGGCAATCGTAGTTAACCAAAGCGCGTTCTGGGCTACATTGAACAACCGGAAAGCGATAATTCGGACATTGGCAAAACGGCAGCAGCCAAAACGCGTTTTGACCATATTTTCCGCCCATTGGCCGAAATGGGTGTTTGCTCCTAACATATACATACATGAGTATTTCCTTAGAGCGTTCTGTATTGTATAACGAGGAGGAATTGATTTTAATGAAATTTTGACATAGTATTAGTACCTTGGCGAGGATGGAATGATTTTAAGAAATCGAGTCAGTGGTGGCACAGCAATAATAAAAAACAAAAAATATAAAAGCAGCTCAAACTTCGTTCTTAGGTGTTTAGGGGTTCCCGGTGCTACTTTTTTTTGGGTGGGGGTGAAATTCGTGTGATTAGGGAATAGGGGGTTGTAAAATTGAAAAAGATTTTGTATTGATAATAGGCTCTCTATTGATCTGCGAAAAAAGGACCTAGCGGCATAATACACATTTTTAGGTCGCTCGGAACATTGCTTTGCCTATTACAGAAACCAATGGTTTGTTTTTCTGATGTATACTCATACATACGAGTATTGCGTTACATCGTTCTGTATTGTGTAACCTGGAATTGATTTTAATGAAATTTCGACACAATATTATTACCGTAGCGAGAATGGATAATGCGTATATATGGTTTCTAGAAATCGTGTGAGTGGCGGCGCAGCAATAATAAAAGAACTAAAAATATAAAATAGCTCAATCTTCGTTTTCAAGCGATTTGGGGATCATGATCGTTACATTTAATCCAGTTGAAGCTTGCAGAATAAAAACTGTGTCGTCATCGTTCCTACAGAGATGCAGGAAGCTATCTACGAGAGTTTCTGTGTTTGATGTTTTTGTTCTGAAGACAGGCGGATAATGATTTGGCTGCAAAGGAATCTCAGACTCTCACGCAATTGGAAAATAATAAAATGATATCACGGTTATGTGTGGGAAGTACCCAGTCAATTAACTTGACTCCACTTTTTACTGATATAATTGAGAAAAAAGTAATATGGCTTAACTGGAGATACCTTTCACTGTATAGTGTCCGCAGAAAGGACGGACGTTTTTGAAATGACTAGTGCCCTTCCCCAATCAGGGCGAAAGAGGTGGTGGGGAAACTGCTCGACTTGTGAGTTTCTAGCATTTTGTTATCAGTTGAGATCATGGAGCCGTGGACGGTGAGAACATGCACTTCAGCACTCATGAACAAAATGAGGTTTTGCTCGATAACTGTTTGCATCTTAGACGCGAAGTGAATTCGTTGTACGTAGTCAAACGCTCACTTAAGCGAAGTTCAGCAGCATCTTGCCCAAAAGATCGAGTCGGACTGCGAAGAAGGGCTTGTCGGACACGTTCCACATTTTCAGGGCTTCGAACTGTTCGTGGAGCTCCTGGCGTTCTTTTGTTGATCCACGGGCGCAAAGTGTTTCAACTCAATGAAGGATGGTGTTTCTAGTAGAAACAGCCACTCGTCCATGGTTTTCTGCCTTGCGGTCCTCCGCCGCTCTGGCAGAGCACCTTCCGCGATATACATGTATCTCCTCTCCTATATTGGAGCTCCGTATACCGTAACTGAGTGGATAACTCCGTTCAAGATCTGTCTTTTTCGCATACCTGGGCCGCCTACGTTTGGCATTATACGTGACAGTAATGCCACCTTTCTTTCTGCTTTCACAGCAGTTCTCTTTATGTGTTTGTTGCAACATCGTTCGTTGTCTAGGGTAATCCCCAAATACACTATCGATTTGCTGGGTACTATTTGCACCCCTCTAAGATGGAAACTCACCTGGCTCCTAGTGATCCTAGAACCGCGGAGAATGACCGCCTCAGTTTTGCTTGGTGCTAGCCGAAGGTGGTGTCTGGACATCCACTCATCTATCCTTCTCAGCGCCCTTTTGTTGTTTGCACCAAAGTTATATCGTCTTTGGTGGAGGCTACCAGAGCGAGTTCATCCACAGTCTTTGTGTTTCGAGGAAGAGCTATCCTTAAAACAAAATCATATAGGATATTCCGGAGAAGAGGACCCAAAGATGACCCCTGTGGAACGCCTGTAGACATCTCCAGCTCTACGTTTGCTATTTTTATAGCTCTATCACTAAAATAGCTGGCAATCAGATTCCGTAAGTACCTCGGTATGCCACAGTTATTCAAATACTTCATTATAATGCCCCACGACGCCGCATTAAAGGCATTTTGTACGTCAAGTGTCACCAGTGCTCCCCATTCATTTGAGGTTCCTTCTACGGAGCATAGAACGGCCTCCAATGCGTTGTTCGTTGACTCGCCACTGCGGAAGCCAAACTGGTTTGGCGACAAGCCTCCCGCTTCTTCGAGTGCCGCTTCTAACCTCTGCCGGATTAGTACTTCGTACAGCTTTCCCACTGTGTTCAGAAGACAAATAGGTCAGTATGACGAAGCAAGTTCTGGAGGTTTACCCCCCTTAGCAATCAACACTACTCTAGGCTTTTTCCAGATGGTCGGGAAAGTTTGTATTTTCAAAAGACGGTTCAGTAGTCCTAGCAGTAGGCTCGGTGCAGTAGCAATCAATTCTTTGATGACCTCCGGGGGAACTCTATCTGGACCCGGTGCTTTTCTGGTCTTAATTTTTCCTCCCACTACCCGCAGTTCGTCAATTGTAAACGGTGCCACATCCTCGTCCAAGCTGTCATGTTGCCAGACATCTTGCCGGACTGGGAAGAGTTGCCGCACGACCTCGACCTTCCTTTCGACGCTTAAGTTGCACGTGGGCGCCGTGCCTGTTATTTTCTTTGTTGCGAATCGGTAGCCCTCACCCCAAATGTCCTCTTTAAGAGAAGAACATAGCTCCTTCCATTTTTCCCTCTTGGCTGCAAGGATGAGGTTTTGCAACCTCTTCCTTCTTTCCTTATACAGGTCGTGGAGGAAATTGACGTTCGGCTCTGCGACGCCTGTTCTACACCGAGCGCGTGTTAGGTTGCGTCTTGCTGCATTGCAGATTACTCGTGCCGATTCAATTTCCGAATATCAGCAATAGGGAATCATGGCAGTCCTTGTTCCTCTTTTAATCGTACAGCTTCTCGAAACTTGACCATGTCGACAAAAGGTGTGTGCTACTCACAAGTGGCCTTGCGTACATTGTCTGCAGTCTGAATCTCGAAGTATATGAATCTATGATCGCTCATTGATTCTGTATCTAAAACTTGCCAACCTCCTATATTCCTCTCCGAAGCAATGGTGACGTCGAGATGTGATTGGTAGGCTCTCCTGAAGAAGGTAAGTGTTCCATCATCCAGTACTACCATATTTAAAGCTGCAAGCCATTCGCACAGTAGCCGACGTCTCTTATCCGTATTTGGGGAATCCCAATCTGTCGCTTTTGCGTTTAGATCTCCAAGGACTATGGCTTTGCCTTCTGACGCCTCCACGTTAGTCCAAAGTGCTTCCATCTACTTCTCGTATTCTTCATACGGAATATTTGGAGAACAATAGCAACAGTACACAGTTAGTTTGTTGAGATAGATACAGACATATCCGTTTCTCCTTGTAATGGACTTGACCACAATGTTCTGGTTACGGAAGTAGACCGCAACATCGTGATTTAAGTCGGTATGCCATTTGGGATCCATGGACGCCTTTCTATTCGACTCAGATGTTATAATGATGTCGATATCCTTTTCTAAGGCTACCGCATGACATCTACCTCATGAACCATGTCATGCGCCGCGCGGGATATATTCAAGTTGATTTGTAAGACCTTAATTTTAGTTTCTTTATGTCCGAGACCTCCTTGGCCACTGCTATCTGCTGGCGCCAGCTGTTCCTCTGCAGATGTCTCAGCATACAACCATAAGCAGGGCAGGAATACGATCCTGCTCTATGACCCGCCTTTTCACAGATAGGACAGTACTCCTTTTCTTTACACTCGGCCTTCTTATGGCCATATTTTCGGCAATTTAAACAGAGCTGTGCCCTATCCAATCCCTGGCAGTTTTTGGCTCGATGGCCAATCTCCCAACACCTGCTGCACTTTTGCACCGTCACACGCTCTTGTATTGTGCACATCACGATACCTATTTTAACCCGGTCCCTGGCCAATAGGCTGCTGGCAACTTCCCTAGACTTGGTTGCCGTTTCTTGTGGGTCTCAGGGATCTTACAGCAGTATTGTTTTTGTCGTTTCCTACCGCTTTTCGAAGTGCAGACTCCACTTCCTTGTCGGTAGTGACCCCGTCTATGCCACGTACGTGCAACGTGACGCGGCTGGTATTCCTAGTGGAAATTCTTCCAACATTCAGCTTGTCAATTGCTTCCCTTAGTTGCTCGGCACTTCCCCCTGTTGTGGGTACTGTTATAAGCAGCTCACCTTTCTTAGTCTGCCGAACGTTGTTTACCACGATTCCTAGGTCGTTGATCTTAGCCTCCTGCTTAACTTTCGTTAGCAGTTGTGCATAGCTAAGCCCTTCTGCGGCAACAATTACGGCGTCTGTATTTCTTGGCCGCCGAGCTAGATCTGGCTTTCCTGGGGCACTACCTTGTGCAGTTTCTCCTCCCTGGCCGGACTCCCTTTTAGGTGGAATATAATATTTTATCATGACGGTGCCCGTGAAGACAAACTCCAACATTTTTCTTATTTGATCCTTTCGTGCCAGATTTGGCGCAGGGACGTCAATGCTGAACGACCCTCCTTGACCGTGGTCTCTCTCAGCCTAATAACATTTGCGAATGTTTTGTCCTCGTCTTCGTCCAGCACCACTTTATAGACATAGCTCTTTGTGATTTATCCTGGTCCCTTACTCGTAGCTATACGAGTCTCGTATTTTAGGTACGAGAATCCTTCTACTTCTCCCCATTCGGTACCTAGATTTTCTACCTGAGGGTATCTCAGCAGGAACGACTTATTTATCCCTTTGTCGTAGTTTTGGTGTTTATCCGTACATAGTACGAGGTCACTCTCACTTTGCTTCCCCAATACCGGGTTTCCTTCGCATTCCTGCGTTCTGGCATACACTGATGTAGGCCATTGCTTTTTCGAGACTTCTTTGAAAGCCTCATAGTCCTCCGGGTTTTTCTTGAGGACCTTGGTGATCTCTGCCGCTACTTCCTCTTGGCGCTTGCTTTTGAAGTGCCAAGGCCCCTCAGTCTGGACGCTATTACTCGTCGTTTGAATGGCATCTGTCTGAGATTCTTGGTCTCTAGACTGTACCGGTGTCTTTTTGTCTTCGCCATGTAGGTCCAGGTCTTTGAGCTTATTCACAAGCCTCCCTATCTCCTCTACACCCCTTTTAATACTGGTCTTGGTGTTTATATTGACCTTTAAGATTTCTTTGAGCTTATCGACTTTCTCGACAAGCTTTTTGACAATAGGTGAAACCTTTTGTTCACCTTTTGTTAGCGGTATCTCTGCTCTATTCCGCTTCGCTGGATTTTCCTCTGCCATTTTCGAATGATCGAAGTCCGTTTCTGAGAAGGACCACGATCTTCCTCTTGATGGGCTCCTTGGGACTAGATCCCTTCTTTTGAAGTAATTTGCTTCTAAGCCGCCTCGCGGGTCTTTTCTTCCAGCAGCGTTTGCGGCCTGGTCGCCTACCGCATACCTTCGAACAGCCTGTTCGTTGGTCAAAACGCCAGTAGCTATTTCCTGCACCTCGGCCTGACTGCTGGCTAACAGTCGGGCGGGGCCTGCTCGCTCACCCGCGACACCGACCGGAACTGGGGATCCGACCCCCTGCTCCGTAAGATTGTTACCTGTATGTAACTTATCCATATCAAATAAATTTTGTCCACATCCATCGCCGGGTCGTCATCATCTGGTACCAGGTCGCTGTGCGTTCCTTTTCATAGTCATCTCCGTTTCCTCGCCAGGTCGTCTTCGTCCTCGTAACACTACCAAAGAGGCAAGCCTGAATTAGCTATCCCAGCCAGCAGAACACGAGAGCTCTCGGCACACCGACGCCAACCGAGCTCAGTATGCGCTGGGGCGGCACCGGCATCGACGAGAGTCTCTCCCGCTCCAAAGGCCAGGGTCCTCTTCAGTTTCCACATGATCCGCGGGCAATATTTACTATTGACTACCCAGAAGGGCATTGTGAACTCCAAAACATTTTAAGTTCAGAGCCACCTCACCCTTCTGGGGACACCCAATCAGCCATCGGGACGCGCCAGGTAGGCCGGGGGCAGACCTCCGCCGAAGCCTCCGCCTCAGAATTTGGGCTGCGCCTGCCTCCTGTGGGGGAAACTTCGGCGCTGGTGCATCGCAGCACGTATCAACGTCTGTAGGCCGCTTAAGAGCCCATTCACACGACACCGATTCAGCTATTTTACCGAATGGTCTCTTTTCCGTGTACTGCAGTGGCACATACATTTGAATGGAGGTGTTCAGTATTCACACGGTGAGTCTATGGCAATTTCGTCGTTTTAGTCGCGTGTTTCCTCCAAATACCGAATAAAACCTAATCGGTGATTAGTGGCAATGTGTATGCATGCGAAGTGTTTACGACAGTTTTTTGTGTGAACATATCATTCGGCTTGCACCGATTCGTTAAAATTACTGAAACCGTGATTTGACCGCATCGTGTGAACGAGCTGTAACGTTACCACTTGTGCTGGCCGCTTTGGAGTCTATGTTCGATCACGTTGTCGTGTCATCAAATTTTGCGCCATGAAATAAGTACTGTTAAGGCAAAATATATTTATTTGATTATGGAATATTATGAGGTACAGTCATATTCCGCAGCTTGTTACAAATAGATGAAGTGTAATGAAATTATAGTTATTACTATGCAAAAAGCTCGCTAGAAGTAGTCGAGGTACGTCACTGTATACAATTTACAAAATGCTAAAAACTCTCCAGTCGAACGGTACCACCTCTCTCGATCTAGCCAATTCAAAGATGTTCATCGTTTGTGCCGGACCCTGTATTAGCCATTTTTGTAACATGACAATTAGGTGCCCATTATTCAAAAACTGCATATACACAGCGTGGGAGCATTGATACGATACCCATTTAAAGTTATTATACCTTGTTTAATTAATATGTAGGGTGCAGTTGCCTTTATTGAACTGTCTCCCAAATTGAACTTTTGTCGTTTTTGCTACTTCCCGTAAAACTTGGCACTGTTGCCACAGGGTATTCGACACCACACCTTTGAACCTTCTTGCGACTCAGTTGTTATTTAGATTAGGACAAGTTAATACAGATGTGTGATGTGTTGAAGATTCCGACCACGCGCAATGTAATATTTTATAAGCTTGGCGAAGGCTTCAAATCTAACTAAAACAGTGTAGGTTTGTTCTTTCAACTTTATAATTTGTTTATTAGATAGCAGTGTTTGATAGCGCTACCTAATGATAGCACTGCCAAAAACTTATATAAATATGGAGTTAACCTTGATTTTGGAGCTAGGTGCTCATACTGAATGACTTAAGAAACCTATAATTGGACCCCGGATCAATTAAGGCCATTCTAAATTTCAAACGCTCCTGAACCTGAACCTCTGTCGTTCTGTACTGAACGTAAGACAGAAGCCAAGTTGAAATGATTCAGTGCCTGCACTGGTTTGATTGGAAATGTGTTGGTGTTGGCCCAAAAAAGAAAAACTTCAAGTGTCCATCTCTTGCAGTACAGAATTTTCTTACACAATTATTAAAAAAAGCATGTTTCAGTACTTACTAACGTTTTTCAAAGAGACATTATTTCAATCTAACTTGTTTTCCTGAGAATATTATCCCTACTTTATTAAGATCTGAGGGCAGGTACAATTTTAGATACCACGATTCAATTTGATCACCGGGTTGCCTAGAATGAACCATTTGCAACTCCATCTTAATTTTGCTTTTCTTTTGTTGTTAACAAATAAAAAAATAATTCATGCTACTCAAAATATTCCTAGAGGTTGAAATATTTGTTTTGTATTATCAATTTATTTTATTTTTTTAATGTACACAAATGTATGGACAATTTTTCACAATTTGGCTCAATATGGGTAAACGCACCCTAAGTTATTAATTATAATTCAGATTTAGATATCCTGTATCTTTTTGTTTAATACTTCATTAAACTAAGGGTAATTAAATAGATCTGGATAATTTTATGTGAATTGTAAAGCCTTGAACTATCTGTAACTCTACAAACATTACCATCTCAAGAAAAATAACTACTACTTAAGTTTAGTACTATACTCAACTATCTTTTCCTTTTAGCAGAGATCCTAAAACAAAGTCCTGAGGTATTCCAGGAGATATATGCTTAATCCAGGACTAGACGTTTCTCAAATTCACTTGTAACTTACCTTGTTTTAAGTAGGAAAGCATTTGTAATCGACTGTTCACCTTTGACTTTGGAACCACACGCATTCAAATTACTTTTTACAGTTACCTTTTCTATTTTACCAACTTTTTTTATTAACGATTATTTAAATTTGGATTGATTTATTTTGAAATTCTTCGGCTTTCTTAGCATAACATAGTTTTTTAGCATTCACAATATGTTTTCTTTTGTAGTACTGCTTTTCTCGAGAGAAAAACTTTTCTATTTCATCAGAGGGGTAGTTATCATCAGCCAATATAGGTCTTTCATATACTCACTTTGTGTCAAGATCTCCTTATTATCTAGTCACTGACTTGGTGAGCAGGGTCACATTCAGATACTGTTCGAGTAATGGTCTTCATTGGACAACTGATATCAAGGCACCATGCGGTGGAATCAATGCAAAACTTGAATGCCTCATTTTTTTATAGTCAGCCTCGACGCCCATTGTGTTTGTAAAACTAGGTATTTGAGTCACGAAGGAGAGTTCCAGCAAGAGTCCAAAATGATCTGACAATGCTGGATTAATAATTCTAGTAGTGTCATTAAGATAACTGATTGTTAGCTAATCAATTGCTGTTAAGCTTACATGCCCATTTTGATATAAGAATACAGGAGTTGGCTGATTGGTTTTGGTTTCAAGATTAAACAATTTCATCCCGTAGCAATATTGTGACATGTCTATTTTCCAAGTTAGTATTAAAACCGCTACATAATATACAATATAGCGTAAACTACCCAGTTATTGGTACTTTAAAAGGTTCCTTAGCTTTGGATGTCCTTTTAAAAGGCTTATGTATCAAACCTGTTATTGAAGCTATGAAGTTATATGCCTCTAACATTCTACTTCCACAAAACATAATCAAATTATGAAGCATTGAGCTATTGCCATGGAAATTGGTTTGAAATGAAAAGTTGTGAATGTTCCAGTTATTGGGACCCTTGGCCAGTTGTTGGCACCCACTATTGCCTATTTATTGGCACCCGTGGGCGAGTACCTACAGTATTGATATATACGTACCTACTTAAATTCTTTCAAGTAGGTGCCCATATAGGTAACATTTTTTATATATAATTTATGCAAAAATATCTATCTTAGTTCATATACCAAGATATTTGTTCCAATTCACCTGTTTAATTAATAAAACTATAGATAAAATACCGAGCAGTTTATTAGAAGAATACTAGTAAATATGTTGGCAACAATATGCTAAACTTACAAAGTATGACAACCAATGATCAGAAAACCTTTGTTTCTTCCATAGAAAATACTACCGTGTTTTAGATAAGAACAAAACACTTTAGCTTACCTACGCTTTGACGCAATATTTTTGTATACAACTGTATTAATCTAAATCTCACAGTTATCTCAATCACTGAAATGTATAAAATATTTTGTTCCTTAAATAAATAATATGGTAACGTATGTTTATAAAAAATGATATATAAATTTCTTCCTGGGGAAAATATTGCTGAATGAACGAACATTTTTCACAGCGTAGCTCCATTCCTGTGGATCACTGTCCTTAACGGCTTGGGGCAGTCTTTTATTTGAATAAATTATGGGTGGCGTTATTGTTCCTGAAGCACAAAAAGTTAGCATAACTGTTGAATTCTGTTTAGTGTCTCCTTAGTCTACTTCATAGACGTTTCTGGTGCCTTTTGTGGCGATAACTTTTCCCAAATCTGTCAAACAGTAATAGAAATTAGTTTCATTGCCATTGAAAATCCTTGTTCGATCTTGCATGCTATCTTCAATACTTTACTATAGAAATTATTTATAAATGTCACAAAACCACTTCCTGACATCTCCCTTAGCTACGGTTGCGGAAGCAGGTGTTACTGGTCCTGCTTTTCTATGTGTTAGTGAAGAATGCCTGGCGAAGAAATTTCTATACCATTTTTCATCTGGCAAGTTGTTCTTGAATGCCGTTTTTCTGTGGTGGCGTCAAGAATTGTCAAGAATTGTTGAACAAACACCTGTACGTCGATTCTTGTTCTTGAAAAGCCTTTTGGCTGTCAATAATCCAGCTAACTAATTTGAGTTCTTCCTTTTCTGTTAGAGTCGTAGGTGGTTCTTTTGATGTCTTTTTCAATTTATTTCATAATCTAAACTGCAGAGTTGCCGTAGGAATACCATATTTGCTGTCGCTTTCTTTGAGGTACCAGATCTGACCTGAGCTAAGGCCATTTTTATAGATTTTTCAGAATAGCTTGACCGGTTTTGCTTAGTTTTCTGAATTGCATGCATCTGGAAGGTACCTATTCTTTCACACTATGGTAATTCGTACGCTTTGAGTGTTGAGAAGTTTCTAACAACATTAGTATCTTGTTTTTTACAATTCTTAGTCGTGTGCCAAGTAATGGAAAACTGGCCCTTTTGGGTTACCAGTAGTTGGCACGTGAATATTTTCTACAAAGCCTTAAAAAATGGCATTTTCAAGTTGAATAAAAGTAGCTGTGATTGTATTCAACTATTCCTGATTACTGATAGTGTAAAAAAACATGCAAATTTTCTAAAATAGTGCCCACAAAATGACCTCGGTCTTACAAAACGGAGCAAGTTTTACTACTACCAATAAAAAGTAACAAACTATCATATAATATGAATATTTTTGCACTGTGATAACTATTTCCATTATTAACTCTCTTTTTCCTATCAATTATTACTCAGGCATAAACCATTTTTATGAACTAAGAAGGTAAAAAAGCAAAAATTATGAAAGTGCCAACATTCGGCAGGCTTATTTTTACCAGGTACCAGTCGTTGGCACAAGGGTGCCGGTAATTGGCATTACGCACATTTTACGCGACTTGTAATTGGCACCCCATTTTTTTAACAAATATACATTTTATCAAAGAAAAAATGGATAAATATCAAACTTACGACATTACTTCAAGGGTATATGCTACTGGAAATAGATATTTTCATTAAATAGTTTTTTTATACCGATAATGCCCTGATAGTACGTCTTAACAAAACGCTAATAACTTACCTTGATTTGCTCTCCGCAAAAACATCACCGCTTTGCTGTGCTCTCGAAGTCATACTAAACCACATAGGCACGATTAGGCTTTTGGAAAATATTAAGCGATTATTATTATCTTTTATTTTCGTATGGCTTACATGCAGCGTACATAACATAGATACAGGTATATAGTAACCAATAAGTAATAGCACAAAGAAAAAAAAAAGCAAAAATCACAGAAAAAAAAAATTACACATGAACCTAACTAAATATCAATATCCAAGTTCCTAATCCAGTCAAGAGCTGCATCGTCAGCTTTCATAAGGTCACTCCACCTTCCCCGATAGGAACGCAGGGGGCATTCGTCCCTAATGTGCCTGATTGTCTGGTTGGGAGCCCCGCAGTCACAGGCCGGAGACTCCGTGGCACCCCACTTGTGAAGTGAGTCCGCGCACCGGCCATGTCCAGTGCGGAACCTGTTCAATTTGACCCACAGCTTTCTGTCGAGTTCAGTGCCAACAGTGTTATGATTATACCCTCGGAACCACTCGCGCTCCTCAAAATTTTCAATACGTTGGCAGTTCTGATCCCACAGGTCCCTCACTTCGATATTACTGGCATCCAGCTGTTCTGCTTGCCGCACCGGGGGGTTCCGTGAGCGGAGTCTATTTCGTCGTAGGCTTGGTATGTCTTCCTGTATGGGTAGATCCAGGTTCTCTTGTAGCTTGTGGTATTCCCTAAGCAGGGCCTCGCTCCTACGAATTGCGGGTGGGTATATGTTGCTCAACAAAGGAAGCCAGTAGGTGGGTGTCGGTCGTATTGCTCCAGTTATCAGGCGCATAGTGTGGTTCAGCTGGACGTCGACCAGATTGGTGTGGCAGCTGTTTAGCCACACCGGGGCACAATATTCGGCTGTAGAGAAGACCAGTGCAATGGCTGATGTGCGCAGTGTATCTGCTGAAGCTCCCCATGTCGTTCCACATAATTTTTGAATAATATTGTTACGCGTCTTTATCTTGGCAGCAGTATTTTCAAGATGTCTTTTGTATGAAAGGGTGCGGTCGAGGGTGACACCAAGGTACTTGGGATACTTGTTATGTCGAAGAGTGTTTCCATTAAGCTGCACTCTCAGCTCTGTACTGGCTTGTTTGTTGTTCAGGTGGAATGCGCATACTTCAGTTTTACTTGCACTGGGTTTAAGTCGCCACTTTCCAAAGTAAGAGCCTACAACGGCCAGATCCTCCGTGAGAATTGTCTCCGCTCGTCCGAGATCTTTGGTTCTACAGGCAAGAGCGATGTCGTCCGCGTAGCAGAATTTCTTGGACCTGGTGTTGGGGAGATCGGAGATGTACAGGTTAAAAAGTAGGGGAGCTAGTACGGAACCCTGTGGTAGGCCATTACTTAATTTCCTCTCCCTGCTTACGTTCTGTCCCATGTAAACGCGGAAGTACCTATTGCTCATCATGGTGTTAAGGAGAGTTACAGTTTTTCGACATCGGGTTGTTTTTAATAATTTATATATCATCCCCTCTCTCCAGACTGTGTCATATGCCGCGGTTAAATCTACGAATGCGATAGATGTCTTCTCGTTTTCCTGGAAACCAGCCTCTATGAAGGTTGTTAAGGCCAGTACCTGGTCGCAGCAGCTTCTCTGTGGTCTAAAACCTGCTTGCTCAACTGGGATATGTTCCAAGACGAGGCCGCTAATTCTGTTATAGATGAGCCTCTCCAGAAGTTTATAGGTACAGCTCAGCAGGGAGATAGGTCTGAAGCTTTGAGGAAGGTCAGCTGGTTTGCCTGGTTTCAAGATTGCCACTATTTTTGTTCTCTTTAGCTCTTTGGGCAGTAATCCGTTATCTAGGATGTTCGAGAAGAAACGGACCAGCCATTTTTTTCCACCGCTGCCCATGTTTATTAGAAATTCTGGATGTATGTTATCCAGGCCAGGTGCCTTGCCATGTTTGGTGTGCTTCAGAGCAGCATCCAGTTCATCCAGCGTAAAAGGCGAAGAGAAATTGGATTCATCTGGGCACTGGGCTTTTAGAGAGGTGAGCTCTCGTTTTATTCTAGAAGTATGTTGTCTGTCGCGGGGGGCTCTGGAATTCTCGACAATATGATTGGCAATTAGGTTACCCGAGATATCAGGCTTTTGGCGAGGTTTGTTGGCGGCTCCGCCAACTTTACGCAGGAGACTCCATGCCTTTCTGCTCGAGTGTTTGAAGTCAGCACTCTCCACCGTCTCACACCAGCGCACCCTTCTAGCAGCGTCAAGGCTCGAGAGGAGGTCGTCCGCAATGTCGCTGTCGCCAGATTTGCTATACTCTTCAAAAAGTTGTTCGCAATGTTCATTCCATCCCGGTATATATTCTCTTCTGTATCCACGGGGGATAAACTTCTTAGCAGCAGCTAGAACAGCCCCCACAAATCGAGAATAGTTCCCTGTTTCTGGCCGAATAAAACAGATGTATTTATCTAGGTGGTCAGCAAAACTCCGCCAGTCAGCTTTGCGGAAGTTCCATCTGGGTCGCGGGACAGATCTTGCTATTGGGACAGAGAGTCCCACATCAAGGATCACAGGCCTGTGCTGGCTGTGTGGGAAATTTGGTATGACTTCCCTGGATGCAGGCATTGGCTGACCCCTACTGTCTCTAGACACAAAGCAGAGGTCCGGGTTGTAGTCTCTCCGCCAAGCGGCCGATCTGAATGAAGGTTCCCAGATCCTTGGCATCGTGAACCAGGTACAGGTTTGTGTTTTCAGCCCAATCATTGAGCGCAATACCACACTCGTTGTCACGTGCATAGTTCCAGTGCCCATGATGACTATTGAAATCTCCAGCATATATCGATGGGTGGGCAGTAATCGGCAGGACATTCGGTGGCCATGGCACATTTGGTGGTTTGTAAATATTGTTTATAATGGTTTCCTCCAATTGTATCGAGACATAATGGATCTCATTTTCTGTATTGGCTGAGATATGGCTGGCATGCTCGATATTACTCCTCACGTAGGTGGCAACACCGTACACACCGTGGCATGTGGCGCCCAGAAGATCGTAGCCATGTATTCTGCCTCTTCTGCGCAGGTCTTCCAGAGTCGGAGCGTGTGTTTCCTGGATTAGGACTACGTCAATGTCATAATCTAAAAGGAGCTTGGATAGATATTCACTTTTAGCTCGACTAATGCCTTCTACATTTAAATGGCATACTCGAACTGAAGTGCCAAGTTTTTTAGTTAGTTGGGCCTGAGAAGGTCCATTTTTTGAGGCTTCTTGATCCAGGTCTGTCTGCATATTTGTAGCCAGGAAATCCAATAATTGGTCTGGCTGCCGAGTCGCTCTAGCTCATTTAGCATTACCCAGGGTGCACGTGTAGTATTCCACTACGGACGCGAGCTAGTTTTGCACCCCAATATTAAGCGATGTTGGCTGTCATAAATGAAGGAATACTGAAAGCACATTACTTTACTGTTACCTTATTTTTTAGCAAAATAGATCAGAGTGCCAACGATAGGAAGGGTGCCAACAATAGGCGAGTTTACCCTAGTGAGATAATTTACTTACGTCCGCAATAATTTCTGTTGAAGTTTTAATTAATAACATGACATTAGGTGTTGTTGATATTGCGGCAATTCTTCCAAGCTCATACTTAAGATAATCTCCGAACTTTTATACTACCTTCAGTAGATAAGTTTTCGAGTTTATTTATACTCTTGCAGCGCGGACTATGCTTATAGTTTATCACTGAGCCGCCGTTTTTGTGAAAATATCTATAGAATGAGGAACTATCTTGTAACCAACTATGTTGATTTTACAAATTATCACAATCCATCACATGGTGGCCCGATGGAGCTAGTATGTCAATACAATGGCATTTTAGTAAAACCCCAATTTGGCTTAAATTATTACTCATACCCTAGGTATTGATATGAATCATTTTAATTTAGTATTTATCTAATTAGCACGGATAAGGTTGCTGTCGCTGGATTCGAGAAAATATATCTTTTATCAGTATACCAGCGGATTAATTGAATCTGTCTAATAGTCTTTCAGGCAGTTCGTAGTCTGTGCCTATTTTAAAAGAAGCCATCCTTCCATCCTTCCAACTGGAATACATGTATTGGACAAAATTTTGCGTAATACGTGGAATCCGCAACGTCGCTGCTTATTCTGTCAAAATGTCCAATGCCTTGGCGATTACATGTATTAGGCAACATATTTTTTCATCGTTCACCAAAACTGCATAATAAATTGTCTGTGACTACAGTGGTTTGAAAAAGAGCCAATTATGCATATAAAAGCAAAAAAAGCAAAGTAATGAAAATTCTAATAGTCATAATTAACCGGGAACCCAAAGTCAACTGAAATAGCAAATTTGATCATACAAAGAGTTAAAATTGATTATCAAACTTGGCGGGAGTGCCTACTGGGCCAATAAAGTTGATTCCATTTCTTTAGTCACACCAACAGCGGTCCTTCAAACCACATTATAGGACTTACTATCGAAGTGTTTTTCCGTAACTTGACTTTAGTCTCTAAATGCAGACTGATTCTGAATTATTTCAGATGAATACTTGGCAATCGGCTACCTGTTGCAGTTTTTACTCAAATACAGACAATTCCTTACGAGGGTTGGAATAACAGCTGTGGTTTACTGGAACGGGTCTATTTTACTGATGTGTGGAGAAGCAATATTTGTAAGTAGCTGGCTTAAGATGCTGCCTTACATTATTGGATGTATGATATATCAATACGTAAGTAGTCATGTTAAGCTGTTGGGTTACCTTCCCTTTGCTGCACATATGAGACAAAATATATTGAACAGTCATTTGACATCGTTTACATTCATATCTATCTGTATTACTGATAATAACCATAGCGATTTGCATTGCTACATATAACTAGGATTAGCATCCTAAGACTAGGAATAGGTCAACATCTGGATAAATGGGAAAACCAATAAGGTTCTTCGATAATTCAACACTCCCACCCAAAGTCCTCATATACTCAGTAGTAGTTTTTTTATTATAGAGGGCTTAGGAAAATCGACTTGCCAATCCGGAAGTGGGGGACAGAGTCTGCCTGCCCTACTTGGAACCATCTTGAGTTCTCTGATCACATGTCCAACGAACGCAAACGCCTCCATCCGATATGCCACCACGACCCGACCGGTTATAATCTTTTAATCTCTTTTCTTACCTCCAAGCCCTCCTACCACTGACGGAACCTTCGTTGAACGAAGTAACATCGTGAGTGTGCTGTCTGAGATCGTTGATCTTGCGGTTTAACTATCGCTTCTAAGTTCTTCGCTTTCTTTGGCGCTCAGAATTTTCTTCACATGTAGTGGACGATCTTGCAATAGACTTTATGGGAGATCATTAGTCTCACCGTGTTATCTGCTTTCAGATTTTCAGGTAGGTTGGCACAGGCTTCTTGTCTGTATGTGAGCCACCTCTCACACTCGAGGAGCGTATATTCCGCAGTGTCGAGCTGTCCGCAATGGCGGCACTGGTCGTTGATAGCTCTTCCTTCCTTTTCCGATATACGCGGAACGGGCCATGTGCCGTTAGAGCTTGCGTCAGGAAATAGCAAGTAGTCCTGTGCTCACAGTTAACCCATTCTCCTACTGATAGCATTAGTCTTCCATCCGACATCCGTCGTTTGAGACTATATCTGCTGCCACTTCTCTTTCCGCCTCGTCTCTGCGTCTCCCTGTGAGGCGTAGCTGTCTCTTCTCTCTTCAGCTAGCAGATGCAAGGGTGTCACCACTTGCAAGGCTTTACTGAAAACTGTGCGGTAGGCACTGGTTACCATTAGCAGTGACTTCCTTTGCAGCCTGTCCAGCTCCTGCTGATGTTTTTTCCTTTTGAGTGCCCTATGCCAAACTGGAGCTCCGTGAAGGATAATAGATTCCAGGAGTATCTGCTCTTTTTGTACTGCTGGGTCTCCCAGTATTCGTATTCAGTTTAGAGGGCATTGCTATTCTAGCATTTGCCTTCTGGGTTGACTTTTTAATGTGGTCTGAGAAGCACCTCTCGTTGCTCTTTTCTAGCCAAATCTAGTCACTCCCTACATAGAGGTGTCTGTGCTGGTTGGACCAACTGACATCTGGGGTGGGCGATTGTTACTGATTCAACAGATCTCCTTCAATGACACAGATACAAGCCGCTCCGTACTACCAGAAGGTGGCGGCAGTGAATAGGTCAGATGGCGTGAGGATACGGCGCAACTGGTCGGCGCTTTTCAGGCTGGGCTGCCATGACCGCCATGGCTCAGCTGGTAGAGCATCGGACTAGAATTCCGGATCTCGCAGGTTCAAATCTCGCTGGCGGGTGTTTTTCTGTCTGGCATTTTCTGATAGCACCTTTATTGTACCTTACATTTGAACAGTATACACATAGGTCATAACGTCCAAACTCATGTTCGCTACTTTACAACGATCTAAACATTAATCTTAAGAGAATTCTAAGCAATAAGTTGATCTTTGCGTATTACTTATCAGCTTGTAAAACCAGAAATTTTCTGATAATCAATTGTAACTTGATAATCTCTCAACCAATAACAAAAATATCTTAGTATCAGGTATAAGACAAGGATGAAAACTAAATAAGGCAAGAAAAGGTTAATGATTCTACACAAAATATAAATTGATTATCATTCTGCTTTTCTGTTATTCCCGATAAAGCAAAATATTTTATGTACCTAGGCAATCAAATAACACATTTAAATGTTGTTTCTACTAGGCATACCTTGTGGAATATTTGAGAATTACGCACTAATAATGATACCATGTATAACCTTGCTCTTATTTCAGGATTGTGCAATGTTATTAATTTTTTTCTGTTTTCGAGAAAAACTTAATGCAGCTTTTGACGCAATGAACATTTATTATCGACCAGTAATCAATCTTACTAATTCTGCACTCGCCCAGAGACTCTCCAGACGACGATTGTATGCCAACATCCAGTGCATTTCTTTGTTTATCCTCTTAATGTCAGTACACTATGCGACTCTTTCACCCTTAACCGTAGAGGAAGACCACTACATTTTCTTCAGGTATGGTTCAAATACTTTCTTCTTCAGCATATTATACGGAGTATGATGAAAAATATCCTACGACAGGTCCAACACCACAAACAAACCTTCTTATAATATAGTTTTTTCTACAACTGGGCGCTATTTAGCGGCGCAATGAGGCATTCAATGTAGTCATGGGGATAGGGGGCTAATTGACTAGACTATAGAAATTTTGAACTCTGCGGCAAAAACTGCACAGGGTGTGTCAATGTTAGTTCAAAGTCTATTATCTCAATATTGGGAGGAATTAGGAAAAATCTCGAATAAAATACTTGGTTCAACGAAGTGTGACGAGCATAACATGTGTTTTTCAGATGGAACACCCTATTTTTGAATCTATGTTCGGACGGTGATTACAATTCATTACCCTTTCTATCTATGTTGTTACATATTTAATTTCGATATTTAGTACCGTACCACGATATCACGTATCATCCATTTTATATAAAACTCCATCAAGACATTTTCAGTGGAGAATAAACTGCAATGCAATATTATGGATGGAGACATCGAGGGCGATGTAATTTCTTTTTATAAAAAAGAACATTTTCGGTTGAAGTCACTTTTCGTAGTAGCAGAATAGTTGACCTCTATATGCATTACTATGCAACCGCCAATAAAATTTGGCTTCGGAGCTTTCGAGTCATTGAACTTTTTTCCATGAAACCCTTAACAGATCTGACTTTTCTGCAAAACGAACTGCACTTGATGCCCTTGAAGAAGTTGATGACGTTGACACGAATACTGACACAACTGCCGGGGCAAAGGGGAAAGGAATTGGTAGGGGTGAATTAATTCAATGACCTCCTCGACGTTATGATTCACACAATTGGATTCCTTTTTGTAGGGTTACATTAAAGATCGTATTTTTGTAAATCGCCCTGCAATACCAGCAAATATGGAAGGCAGCATACAAGATCTGTGCGAAAATTACTCCCTTTATCCTAAAAATGGTGAAGGAAATTATGTTGAAAATGTTAGTCATCTGTAATCAAGTAATCGGCCAACCTTTGAACACACTACATTAATGTAATAATTAATTAATTAATTAATCTAAACCATATTAAAATCATAATTATCTTTTATAGCCAAGCAGTCAATAGAGAAAGAGGTCAAAAGCTATCAGTTCAATTGAAAAACATTAATACCTAAATCAAAAAATATTAAACACAGGGATATCACACATCTAACAAAGGTTGAAGGGTTTTGTTAGATCTATCAGAAAAATTAATTTCCATTTTTAAAAGATCCAAATCTTAAAAATACATGCTTTTTGAACTCTCTGTCACATATGGTAAACTTAAATTGTTTCAATTGTTGTTTATCTTTTGTATATAGAGCACATTTGTCTCGATTTATCGATTTTTATTTTGTAAAGCAATGGAGCTTCTAAGTAAAAAATTAAACATCAGATCAACCACTATGTCTGGATATATAAAAAATATAAAAGAAGAATGTAAGAGATTTTAAGAAAAATGTGGAAATAAATTGAGGATTCGGGCACTCTAAAACACAAATATTCATCACACCCGTTTGAGTCACCTTGTATTCATACTTGATGTGACTACTAGACAATTTTCTTAGCTCACTGTGGTATTTGAATAGAGTATTTACCGCTGTGTGAGGCTATCTATAAACAGTATTAATTTGATTGTAGTCAAATTTCGACAATTTAGTGGAGGTGTACTGCGTAGTCATCAGAAAAAGAGAAAGTTGCTTAATTTGGTTTCAGGTTGATATCGCAAAAATAAATTTACATTCATCAGAACTTAATCTAGCGGACAGTACTACGAGCACGTACATCCTTTTCTTAAGCAAAACTTACTCTACAAGAAACCATATAATCTAAATAACGGCGAATCCGATTTCAAATCAGAAATTTAATTTCTTGTCAATCTATTTGTACTTATAAGTTACAAGCAATCATCAAATCAAGAAGGCTAACCTGTAGTGTTTAAAATAATCTGCACTTCAAAAAACTACATAAGTAGTCAAAATATTAGTAAACTATTTTAACTCCAAATATTAAAATTATGTTCATTAGTCGACAACGAAGCGCAAATCTGTCTTTCTCCTACTCTAAAAAATTCTTGCTGGTAGACAGTCATACCTTTCAATTTCATACATTGCTCATTTATTAATAATAAAACATATTTTTTCAAAATATTTCTTGGAATACAGTCTACAGAAGAACATACAAAATTACTCTATCGTGGTTTATATGCATTTAAAAATTAACATTTTTTTTATTTTGGAACATGATATGTTAGTTGTACGAAGTCTAGGAAATTCTTAGCTTTCTGTTTTCCTCCAAATATTACGATACTTGTTCACATAATCGTCCATATCTCCTTATACAGGGTCTGGCACTCTATATGACGTATATGTAGGTTCTCCAGGATCATACAAAATCATTTTTATTCATTCAGGGTGCTAAGAAAGGTTAAAGTGAAAGTTGTTGAAATTAAAATGGACTACCCTAGATATTTGTGTACAGATATGGTGAGTAAATCAATGTCACTTACTATTGAGATAACCATACCTATGCCTAAAGTTTTGACCTTTATCTGAAAATACAGATCATCATTTAACCTCTTAGTAGGTTGACTTTAAGAAGGGTATAGTGACATAACCCCTTGAATTTCTCTTATCATTTGAATTCTACACAATCCAAAAGTTATGTCTAAATAGCGGAAAATATCATCGCAAGTAATCTTCAGTGCACAAGTGCACACCTGCAAAAGCTGGGGAGTGAAGTGGCCTATTCGTTATGCAGTGCAGTGATGCACTGAGTCAGCTAAGCATGTTACCTTCGACTATACTGCCTTGAGCAAAAGCAGGAACTTCTGTCTGAATGTAGGCCAGAAGGCAAGATATGAGAGCATAGTCCAATGTATCTCAACGGTCGCAAAGAACTTGGGATGAGACTCTGATCCCTTTGACTGCGCCGCACAATAAGCCTTTAGGCTGTTGGCAACTATTAGAGCAACTTAAGCTAACCTCCTAACCCGACCATTTACCAGTTCAATTGAATGACATCAGCGACTTTTTTTTCTTAAGATGAATAGACTATACCTTGATTCCGTTTATGTTTGGAGTATTTCTATATTTCATAAAAATCTACAGAACATAAGGAACATACTCTTGATCACAGAACACCCTGTATTATTTTGATGAAGTTTGGTAACAATTTGACTTAAAAACTGTATTGGACTGTTATTCACACATCCGTTCTAGTTTCGCGAATTTTTACTAAGTATGGGAATTCGGCAAAACATATCTGGCTGAAGAGCATCCAAACAGGTGTTCATTAAAGCTTTAATTAAAGATTATTGTATGACCGGATAAGGGAAAAAATGAGCAAGCAGGCAATCTCCATCGCACTCCCCAGTAACTAATGTCATATTCTGATATAGCTTGAAAGTTAGCACCGCAACAATAACTATTAGATTTGCTTATGAAATTACTAAAAGAGATAAGAGAAGGATACCATAATACAATTTGAAGTTTATTAAGATAATAAACAATCTGCGGTAGTGAATACGGTGTGTTCAGTTTGAGACATACGAAAGCTTCAAAGCTTTAAAAATGCCGAAAATAAGAAGCATATTTCTTACAAACTCATGGAGATTTGTGAAACGTTTTTAGGTATTTTAGAAATGAACCTGATATCTTTATTAAAGTTTCAATAAATTTTGTAATACCGGACTGCAATACGTATATCAGATACCCCTCCTGAGTTATGTTCTGTATTTTCATAAAAAGGTAAATATAATGATACTTTATTCAAATGCTAATAATATTCATGGATAGCTTTTTTTAGCAGCCTGTGTAACTACAATCATTTTAGTACGTAGGTATACAAGTAATTTTGGATATTTTCATATGTTTACCTGTACACTCCACAGCTTTATTAATTTCCAGGCAGTACTACAGCCGCGTATTCGCTAACTATCCTGCTCTGAAAATATTGTCTTACGTCCTGTACTACTTCAACGTCTCAGCCATGGCATTTTCATCTTTTATCTTTAGCTGTGGGCCTGTCTATCTAATCTTAATGACAATCTTCCAATACTATCTTCTGGTAGATCACATAAACAGTCGGCTTATGATAGACCATGGTGCCCTTTCTTTGCTAAATAATACTGGATATCAAGAAAATGTTCTCAAAAACTTGCTCAAGTGCTATGTATATCAGCAAAGGATAGACATGTAAGTATTCAATTACCGTTGAAATCATCCCAAATATACTAACCAAAAATCAATATAAAGTGAAGTATAACATAATACGTTTTTGTGAAAGATGCTGGATAAACATCACAACTTAATCTTTTTTAATACAAATCCAAAAATCACTTGACTTGAGACCACACACATATGTGTGCGTGCTCAATGCGCGTGTCGGTTTTCGGCTTCGAGCCGCGTATACATCTGAGCGCACATGACTTGAGAACACACATACAGGGTGAGTTTTTAGTACCGGCTCGTTCGATAACACCACTACTACAGAGGACAGCGAAAAAAGTTGAATGTAAAGGTTGTAGCCACGGAGCAACCTAGCAGGTCATGAAAATTAAACAAAAGCTCGTTAATATGGAAGAAACCAACTAACTTAGTAGAAAGATGCAAACTAACTAGAACAACGAGGCAAGATTATGAAAATTTCTTACAACATATTAGCTCTAACCGGATACAGCAGCGGCAAGATATCTAATGTCAATGAGTAGCTGGGGTATGACAGAAGTGTTTGTTTTTCACAGCCTACTAGCTATTGAGACCTACTTGACAACTTTCCAAAACGATTAAAAATTTTGAAACAAAAGGAAAACTACCAGCGATTTTTGCTTACAGTCTAACATGTTTAGAATGAAATTTCACATTTAATGGGATAAAAAAATTAGTCATTTCCGTTTAGTTAAGTCAAAAGTCCAAAAGTCAAGATATCTCCAACTGGAGCATTCTGAACATCTATTGAAATAATTGCTAGAATTTTTTAATTACATTATGTTGTAATTGCGATTATTTTATGTAGTTTTCTACAAACTAAATTATGTTTTACAATTCAAACAGACTGCAAATCAAGTTTCATTTTCCACGATTTTTCTAATAAGTAGAAGAAGAATTTGAAGGGTTCCAGTCAGAGGTATCATTACTTTTGACTTATGGAAATGGCTACTTTTTCACAGCATTAAATGTGATAATTTATTCTCCTCAGAACATATTTTGATTTATACAGGGTGATCCAGAACTGCGTGGTGATGCAAACATGCATTTTTTAAAATAAGACACCCTATATATTAATCTATATTCAAATTCTACTAATGATCTCCGTTCTTCCAATATAGGGTATTGTTACATTATACAGGGTATTTCAAAAGTTATGACCATCTTTATATCCAAATCGCTGTCAAATGAACGTACTGTATATCAAAAAGTAATGAATAAAACATAACTTTTTTACACGGCTTGGTAAAAAATATAATCTAGTTTTGAAATCGGCTATAAAAAAAGCCCGCGACGCATATTAATATACAGGGTGATGTAGAATGCAAAATCTAGATTTTTCTCTCTTTTTTTAAATATAACCTCCAATATTTTATTATACCATAAAATTGCCTTTAATATGCTCTTTCATCTTTGTATAGCAGTGTTGTTATGGCAGCGTTCATTAGTTTCTGAGATATTTCGATTTTTCTACAAATTTTAAACATAGCTTCTATTTGTTTACTAAAATTTATTTACCTTAAGAAAATATTATTTAATTTTATTTTTGCTTAACAAACAACTAAAATATAAGGCCATAATAGTACTTGATCAAGTCAAAACACTGGATTAACGAGATAATATAGGTCAAGTGTGCTGAGGAAACAATTTTACAGACGTCATGCATAATTATCAAGCAGATCTATCAGGTAGGCTATGAAATATTAAACGACTCGGTCCAAATAAAACGATTCTTTAATCTTTCAAACGCATTAGTTTTAGAGTGCCTCCGTTCTGGATATTCCTGTTCATAGTTGATACATTTTAGAGGCAAGTAGGTAATTTCTCAAAGATTCCCCTAAATACCCTCAATGAAAAAATTAATTTTTAAGGCTCGTTTTTCAGAGTACGGAATTATTGAGTAGGTTATGATAACCGTCATTTTTAAAAGCATATCTGATAAATCTGCTTGATAATTATGCATTATGCCTACAAAATTGTTTTCTCAGCATACTTGAATTTATTATTTCGATGATTCAGGGTTTTGACTTCATCAAATACTATCACGACCTTATAATTTACTTGTTCGTTAAATAAAAAACAAATTTGATAGTACTTTCTCAAAATAAATAAAATCAGTACAGAAATAGAAGCTATATTTTAAATTTACCGAAAAATCGAAATATCTCGGAAACTCATGTACATAGGTACAACAAGTGCTATACAAAGATGAAAGAGCATATTAAATGCAATTATTTGATGTAATAAAATATTGGGGGTTACATTTGAAAAAAAAAAGAGAAAAATCTGGATTTTGCATTCTACATCACCTTGTATACGAATATGCGTCGTGGTTTTTTTGTAGTCGATTTTGAAACTATAGTTAAACTTCACATTCGATGATACCAACGCCTAGCGGCAGATCAGCGCAAGCAATGTTGTCACGCGCTTGTATAACAAAATCGTAAAATCCCTTAGGTGCTCAGATAACGAAAAGGTATTATTGCATGCATAATCTGTGAGCAAATATTCAGCAATGTTTCTCAATTTCCTATGTGGAATTAAACATTAATTGCAGTTCTTAATTTTTAATATGCCTAATCCACAATCCACTTCCAATCATACCAACGCAACGGCAGCACAACTGCTGAAACATATGTACACTTGACAACAGCGCTTGAAATGTCGGCATGCGAGATCGCGGCGTTGCCCCTTTGTGAGGGTCCTTTAGTCATAGCCTAAAGATCGGTACAGGCAATACAGGCATGCACACGCATACTGTGGAAGCTATAGATGTGCGAGTCTACTCAACATATTCGCGCTCAGAACGTTCATCGCAGACTTGTACTGTCGCATATCTGTGCGAACTCAAGTCGCTTGATGCATTCGGTATCGTGATAAAAATTTCTGAGGAGCAAAATAACTTAAATAACCATCAATTAGAGAACCAACGCACACGTACGTTTCTTTGATGTTCATCAAAAAACCGACACCACTTTTGCTCACACCATGCTACTCATGTATTTTGCGAGATGTGACGCTGCGCTGTGACGCATTGTGAGAGAGGCCATGAAATCACAGCAGTTTACGCACGGTTTGACAACGCCGCAAGATCAAGTGAGCGTTGGGTTCGTCGCGTCGCGTCTATAGTTTTAACGCTCGTCTTGGCCAGGTGCGTACCTACTGTGGTAAGTTATTCTTGAAGTTTGCGCGAGAAATTGGAAGATAAAATTAGTAACAATGCAGCGCGCCAGGCACATCGGTTACCAATACAACATCCAAACGACATGTTTTATCAACCGGTGAACGCAATATAGTGAAGAATGTTTACGATGGTGTACGTACACGATTTCCTGAATAGGCCGGTGAAGGAAATCGTTAAACTTTGCAGCGATCTGACTAAGGTCTCGGTTGCAACAATTTTCAGAATTTTGAAAGAAAAAAAGCGCGACGTAGTATTTGTGGTAAAATCACTTAAACAAAAAAGAGGAGTTGAAAAGATTGCTTTAGATGACGTGTAAAATGCGATTCGTCGAAGAGCCCATTAATTTTATCTCCGTAATGAACTCCCAACGATAAAAAAAACTCCAACAGGAATTACAAAATGATGAAAGTCTGCCAAAGATATCACGTCGGGTTTTATTGAGAACATTACGCGAAATAAATATCAGATATGTAAAAAGAAAGCAGAACAGCGCATTGATTGAAAGGGACGATATAGTATTATGGCGTAGAGAATATTTAAGAAAAGTACGTAGTATCCGTAACGCTGGGGGAATACAAATTTATTACTTGGACGAAATTTGGTTGAATGAAGGTCACACGGTTGCTAAGTGTTGGCAGGATTTGCATATAACGAGTCGTAGACAAGTCCATCTTGAAGGCCTAAGTACGGAATTAAAATGCCCTTCAGGCAAAGACCGTCGGCTAATAATAACGCATATTGGCAGCGAATCTGGGTTTGTGGATGAGGGATTGGACGTATTTGAATCTTGGAAAGCTGGTGATTACCATGAAGATATGGACACTATAGTTTTTGAATCTTGGTTTAAATCCATACTGATAAAAATAGAACCCAGTTCGGTTATTGTATTAGATAACGCGTCCTATCATAGTCGGCGTATAAAAGCTATTCCGACTTCTAATTGGAAAAAAGCGGATGTCTATGACTGGCTCTTGTCAAAAAATATGGAATGCGATAAGACTATGCTCAAAGCACAACTGTCACAACATATATGTACATATAACCGAGCATATAACTTATGATTCAGAGAAGTAATATTTTATCATAAAAATATATCTTTACATTTCAAAATAAAATCTGGTACACCTATTTGTAAAAAATGAATACAGAACGTATAGAATTTTATGATAGCTTTAAATTGTATATTGGCTCTGAATCCCTATCTAGACCTTCAAAGAAATCGAGCGCGCCACTGCTACCCGGCGCGAGGCAGCTATCATCCAATGTGAAACTTACTATAGATGATATTTTTTAGTTCATCCGTGTAAAAAAAAGATTTTTGATTCATCAGTTTTTGATATACAATACGTCCATTGGACAGCGATTTGTAGATAAAAATGGCTATAACTCTTGAAGTACCTTGTATAACGTAACTATACCCTATATTGGAAGAACGGAAATTATTAGTAGAATTTGAATATGGAAATAATATATAGGGTGTCTCATTTAAAAGAAATGCATGTTTGCATCACCACGCAGTTATGGATCACCCTGTATAAATCTAAATATTTTCTGAGCAAGGAGCATATTCGTGGCTGCAACTTTTATATACAACTTTTTTCGCTGTCTCCTGCAGTAGTGGAGTTATCGACCGAGCCGGTACTAAAAACTCACCCTGTATATTATGCGTGCGTGCTCAATGTGTGTGTTCTCAAGTCATGTGCGCTCAGATGTGTATGCGACTTGTAGCCGAAAACCGATACACACGTTGTCAAGCCATGTGCGCTTAGATGCTTATACAGCTCTACACATGACTTGAGAACGCAAGCATGTGTATGTTCTCAAGCCATCTGCGCTCAGATGTGTATGCAGCTAAAGACCCGCTAAGCTATACAGAATAAAATTGTGCCATTTGGATGCCTATATAAAGTTTTACTAATAGTATACAATCATAAAAATGTGAGGCGGCGTGTTTCACTGTAATAGACTCACCACACTGCTAACTATGAATGCTGAATACATGTTCTTGTTCTGTACAGCATACAGTCAAAACGTTCTGAATGATTTTCAATTGGCTAAACAGAAAAAAGAATTTCGAAGTCTATATATGTACGGAATAATGTTTAATCTTACAAGTCATGTTGCTAAAAGTATGTAAGAATACTAATGACCAGAGCAGTCGATGCCGATGACACAGAAGTAAAAAAAAAGAACACTTAGACAAAGGTTTCTCAATAAAGTGAAAATTGTTAGTAGGATAAAATTTAAAAAACGTCGAAAAAAATAGTTTTCAGGTCTCTACTAAGCAGTAAACTGTATTGTACAGTATCGGTCACATACTTGTGGTGCACCTAAGTTCTAAGCCTATGATAACGTTTCCAAGCTATCGAGTTTTGAAGATAGCAAATAAAACACATTTATAGTGTTACCGTCGATTATTGGTCAAAGTATACAAGACATCTAAATAATAAAATATTAAATATATAGGGTTGGTCATAAAGTTTCATTGTCCCAAACGGAAAATGCTGCAAACCATTGCTGCGTTTTATCCAAATCTCATTTTTGGACATGTTTAAAAACATGTCAAACAAGTCCCAAAGCGAGTCAAATATTATATATATAATGGACATAAAACAGATTGTCACTAAATAAAGAGAAAGTAACAGATTTGGGCTCAATGATTATAATAGAGTAACTAGAGAATCTAATCTAGTAAACTACCTGCAACTTTACACAGGCATGTGAATTGAAAAGGATATAATTATCTTCTACCAAGTAACAAAAACCAGCAGAATCGTGCGCCGTTAAGTAACTTGCGCAGCGCCATAAAGCCAGCTCTCAATAGATCAACTAAAGTAAGGAGATAATGCAAAAGAGAGCTTCGTAGCAACAGAAGAGTCAGCTCGTGGAGTTATTGCGGAGAGTTTGCTACACTAACGAAGTTGCTAGCTAAGCGAGAAGAAGCAAACTATTAGCTAATTTAAGAAATAGGACTGCATATTAATTACATATGAGAAAGAATTCCTCTAAAAGCTCATCGACTCGCCTTTCTTAGGAAAATATGTCAGAAAGCTTCCTGAAGCTAAGTGGTTGCCAAAAGACACCGGCAAGGGATCTGGAAGCGCTGTTGTCACACATTGTTACAGCGTTTCGAAGCACTACAGACATCCTGGAAGGCAGCAAAAGTAGCACTTATCCCCAAGCCAGGCAAGTACTCTCCAACGAAGTCTTTCAGACAAATCATACCTCTTTCCTCATAAAAGCATTGAATGAAATCGTGGATAGATACTTAGTTGAGGAATTCTCACTACATAATCCATCCAAGGTAATCAGCATGGTTAAAGACAGAAGAGTTCCACGGAGACTGCCTGAGACCTGAGTTTCGATCCAACACTCTCACTAAGGCGTTGCGCGAGAGCCTGCTTCAACGAAACATATTTGTTTAGGTACTTTATTACTGGACTTTGTAATCTAATTTCAAACTTTCAAAAAGATATTTATTACGATCGTAGACTTCGTATCGAGCTGCAAGCTTCATTCAGCATCTATACAAATATACACTAGTAACTATTTTCACGATTGGCTGGGAATCTGGAAGTTACTTCTACTATCGGAGTAGGACGTCGTTGGTATAAGGAATATCGTGACTACAAAGTTACCTCACACGGGTTCCGGAGCTGTCGGCGTGGTACTGGATTCAAAAACCATTTTTATTATTATATAACTTTTGAATTATTGTGAAAAAAAGAAAACCAAAATAGTTTTGTTATAAAACTTGTATAACGATCTTTCCATTTATCACGATTTTTTTTAATTCAAAGCCTCAACCATCTATGGGCTAGCAGCGCCAGCGTTGCGAATAACTGGTACAATGAAAATACCTACTGCTGTCCCTGGAGGTACTTTTGTATTTGCCACCACTGCACCTCTGAGTTAAAGGGGAGGCAGTGTCAATCTGAGGGTGCGTGAGTATGGGTAGTTGGCCACACTAGAATAGAGCGGTAGGGCAATATCCTGATATTGTCAATCATGATGGAAGGAGCCAAATATACTTCAAACAGATAATAGATTCTCACTAATTATGCCTGACAGAGATGAGATTGGATGAGAAGCGAATTTACACACCAGCCCCGCAGTTTTAGCGACGGATTGGGCTTAATGAGTCGGAATCCAGTGAAGCAGACATTTACTTGGGAGACACAGTGGTTGAAAAAGGACGAAATTTGGTTTCTTATATCTCCTGGCAGAACTAAACATCCTATAAAAATGACACAAAAGCTATGTAGGATAGAAAAGAGCATATATCAAATAGCGTTAAGCTTATCACGAGAAGATTGTGAAAAACCCCATTTTTTAATTCAAGCATGAATTAAATATCATTAGCGTTTGGTAAACATATGGTAATTTACATTAGAACAAAGCAAACATTCTTTTGGGATGATACAACCTACAAATTTCGAGAAATAAGATCTTTTAAAATAATACCTGATATTCAAAACCAATTTCGTAGCTGGAAAATCTGCCTAGGGTAAATTAAGCTAATTTTTTCGCGTAATTAGGAAACCTAATTCGTCGGAGATCATTCGATGTATCCGCCAAAATTGTGCTTAACCGGGCAGTAAAAAAACTTTGTGAATGAATGAAAAGACAAAAACAGCCTTATTAGTAGTAGTTTCAGCGGTAATTTTGCGGTCTGAAATCGCACCATATTGGCTTGCAGATATTTTATCCTCTGCAGCATTCAATTCTTTTTTGGCAGGAAGCTGCGCCGAAAATCGAAAAACACTTCCTCGCCCACTCTCAATGATTCAAATAATATTATTCAAACAGAATAACTTAACGGTTCATTGAGTTTGAGTGAATAATGTGTTGTTGATATTTTTTTAGGGGCTTTGAAAAATTCTTCAAATTTGTTAGCCCAATGATACTAATTGCTCTAGTAACCGGTGCAACGAGCGTTTTGATAATATTTTACATCGTTGTTACGGTATGTTGTGGCTTACTTATTTTTATTTATTTATTAATAATTCATAAATAGTAACCATTGGTCTATAAACATCATTTTTAATTTAGTAAAACATGCGACTTAACTAGAGCCAGTTGAGAAAGAGGTAGGTGAATATTTTTTAACAAAGCTCGGCCTTATATCAGAAATTATCCAAAGGAAGGCAACAGAAAACCTTACAAACTATTTTTTTAACATGATCATAAGTTTTACGAGAAAAAGAGTTAATAAAATATTTCGTTATCTTGCAAATTGTACCTTTTTGTATTTAGAGAAAGCCCAAATATTTTTTGCTGTTTGACTATGTTAGCTTTTATCTATGCAACTACATCTTGTAATTCTGTTTCTGCGTATTAAGTCTAAGCTGTTTTTCGTAGATTTTGGTCAATAATTTAAGCTACACTCTTCTGATGTCGGTTTAAGTATAAAAAACCAAAACGTCGTGAAGAAGGATATAGTTTAAATCATTGACCGACATCCACGAAAAACAGCCATAATCTCTAGTCGCGGTGACTAGAAAAATAAGTTTAGGTACTAACTTTAGTAGATTTGCAGATGAACAATTCGTTTCGTTCATGATTTCTAGACATTTGTTTTTGAGTTTCAAGCAGGAAATCTCCATTCTTACTATAGATATGCATTCCGTCGTATTGCAACCACAAAAGTTATTGTGATTCAACTAGAAAGAACCACTAAACATTATCACACATCATACATGTGCTATTATAAAAAAATCACAAATACACACACACACCCACACATACAAAAAGCTTACTACACTGTACCACAACGATCAAAATACTTAAATTCACAAAAAACGCGTTTCTTAAAATACACCTGAAAGCAGTCTCCTTACGCTGTATGACGTTATTAAGTAGTAATACTACGTATAATAATGTTTCGGCATTTTCAGGGCATTAATCCACCGGATACAGAACTAAAAATGAATTTTGGCATTTCTGTTGTTATTTACGCACTTCTAACATTTATCGCGGTTGGGCAAGAGTATAGCAATGCGGTAAGTTATACTTAGGTGGCATGTGATGTGTTATGTACTTTTGTTGTATTTTTGTTGAATTTCTGTTGAATCTGTCTTTTCTCTAACGGGGTTTGACCTGCATTTTTGTTGTTAAAGTTGTGATATGAAAACATCTTTTCAATCAAAATGATTGAGGTATTTCACAAATAAGAGCATATCTACGTTGTACATTATTATTTTATCCAGAAGTAAGTTTGAAAAAAATGTTATTTATTGCCAGTTAAATACCATTTTCCCAAAAGTAAGCAATACCTTGATATATGAGTACAACGAAACGATACCATTCTTTATATATATATTTTCCAAGCTAGGTATTTAAGACTTCGTTATTGGTCTTACATGCACTGTTACAGCATCCGTTAATTTAGTTTAAATAGTGTACTTTTCGGAAAGGCTAAAGTTATATATTATTAAAACAAAAGGAGATATAAAATTACTTTAGATGATATTATGTTTTCCAGAATATATATCGTTACACATTCTATGGGCCATAGTGATTCATGAAGAAATAAGAGAAATAATTAGAAGACCCGATTTGTTTGTTTAATTTCTACAAAATCGATTGCAAATTGTATTTTGCTTATATGCCACTATAATATTTATTAACAAAACATTTAGTTAGTACATTGCAGCATTTAGTTGCAATAACTTGTACATCACACATTCTGTTGAAGTCGGAACCTGAAGTATATTATTAGTAATTAGTATTAGTAATAATAAAAGGGAGTTCTATTAAAAAATTAAGTTTGATATGAATCGCCCTGTATAAACGTTAATATTAAAGTGAAAATATTTTAAGATATAGTGTTCGATGCTCCCTTATCCCGCCCCATAATCAAGTGACAGGTTTTTGAAATTCGGTTTAGTAAGCTCACAATCATTCGTCCACTCATTATTGGCCCACCTTGTATATTTACTTCAGTGGTAGGCTGACCTGCATAGCTGAACGTAAACTGGACAGAATATAGTAGTCTTACTAAAACATATTTCAAAAACTTGTCGATGGATCATGGCAGGGAGGAAGAGCTGAGGGCAAAAACGTTAAAATATTTTAACTTAAATTTTGACGTTTATTTATATCAAATTTTCATTTTTTTTTCAATAAATCCCCTGTATATTATTGCATATGGTGTGGCTTTATCTATCACCTATGGGACTTTAAATGAATCGTTTATGTGTAAGCCACCATTTTTGGTGTAAGTAGGTATCCAAGAAAAATAAATATCGTAGCGATTATAAAACTTAGAAAGCTGTGACTGCGGTGTGACTAAGTACGAAATACGTCAGCTTAGGTTTTACAGTGAAATATGAATTTTTTTGTATTTGCAGAAATCAGTGGATTCATAGACAAAATTTTAATCACGGGTACCCTGACTTTTTCAAATGGGAATGCCTATTTTTTATGTGATCAAATGTAAAATTTCAGCATCATTTTTTTTAGTTTTCAATTTATTTCGAATTTTCGGTCAAATCGGTATTTTTTCAATCTCCTACCTATAGAAACCTAGCAGACCAACAAAGAAAACGAAAACCTATCCAGATGGAAGAAACCAACTAACAGCAGAAATCTGCAAACGAACTAAAGGGTCTTTCAATTAGGACGGGTCGATCTTAGCAGGATGTGGCGGCTATGTTGTTTGCAACGTTTGGTTGCAAAAGTTGAGGCAACCAATTCAGTCAACAATCAGTCAACACCCGTATGTCAAAGGAGCTCCAGATCAGTCGAAGGCATTGCCGCTGTCCGCGAAAGTGTCCGGGGGGACCCAGAGACAGCCAATTACTCGTCATGCACAAGAACTTGGCATTTCGCAGATTTCAATCTGGCGAAATTTGCGCCGGGATTTAGGCCTACATACATAGAAAATCCAAATTTCCCAAGAACTCAAAGATGACGACCAGAGAACGCCGTTTGTTCTCTGACTGGGCTTCCGAAAATTTGAAAAAAGACCTCAAGTCCGTACTTTTCCCAAAACGACGTTGGTGAAGCCATCACCGTCACTAGTGAGTACTGTAGATCGATGATAACGGATTCTCTTCGAGCCAAGTTGAACGACATGGAGGTGGACGACATTTTGTTGCAATAGGATGGTGCTATCTGTCACTCAGCGGACGCTACGTTGAACCTTCTGCATGAATCATCGTGCGACTTGACCCCACTAGACTCTTCTTGTGGGGTTATATGAAGTCGCAATAAGCCGGAAACCACCGACAGCCTTTAAGGCAACATAATCCAGGCCATGACTCAAATTCAGCCAGATTTATGCGGCAGAGTCATTCAAAAGTTGGACCGGATCCGTGCCCTTGTGAGAAGCCGCGGTGGACATATGAATGATGTAATATTCCACAAGTAATGGCATACATGGACTTTTCAAATAAAAGCAAAAGCTCTTTGATACCTCACACACAGCTTGCTTTATTTTATTTCAAAATTGACCCGTCTTTAATGAAAAACGGGACAAGATTTTACTTCTTGGCTTTTGCGATCATTTCAGGGAAAAGTTACCCAAGGATATTGCTGGATTGTGTCATGAAGGACACCAAATGATGTGAAGATACAGCATCAATATGTCGAACAGTCATACATGCGTTACAAATGGCAATCGCAATAAATAGTAAAACTATTTAAAACATTTTTAAGCATTACTTATGTGCATGTTTCATGGCCGAAAGTGTAACATTTTCGTGAAGACGGGGTTGAACGACCTTGAAAGCTAAAAGTACAGCTCGTTGTTTATTTGCTGCTAACCAGCTATTAGTTATAGCTTTTGTTTCCTATTGAATCGGCAAAGATTGCCCGTTTCTAAAATAATGTGTGTATAATTATTTATGTAACCTATGGTTCTGTACACATCAATTTCATAACATTAAGAGTAAGATTAAAAAAATGGAGTCAAGTTGATTGACTCAGTACTTCCCACACATTACGGTGATACCACTTTATTATTTTCCCATAGCATAAAGATTTAGTCTGAGATCCCCTTGCAACAAAATCATCGCCAGTACTCCCCCCCCCCAAATTGTCGTATGCCGCCGCTAGGTCTTTCCTGCACAGGTCAATGAACAGCCTATTATCAATAAAACAAAGTTTTCACTTTTACAACCCTCCGCCCCCCCCTAACCACCCCAATTTCACCCCCACCCAAAAAAGGTACAAAACGGTCAGGAACCCCTAAAACATCTAAAAACGAAGTTTGACCTGTTTTCATATTTTTAGTTTTTTGATTATTGCTACGCTGCCACTAACATGATTTCTAACAAGCATACGCGTTTTCCATCCTCACCACAGTAATAATAATGTGTCAAAGTTTCATTAGAATCAATTTAATAGTTCCCACGTTACAAAATACAAAACGATCTAAAGCAATAAATACTTGTATGTATACAGAAAATTCTAAGTCCCTTAATTTCGGTAATAGGCAAGGCAATGTTCAGATGGATCTAAAAAGGTGATTTATGTCGCTAGATCTTCCTTCACAGGTCAGTGGACAGCCTATTATGAATACAGCAAATTTTTCAGTTTTCCAACCCCCCACCCCTCCGCCACCCCAATTTCACCCCCCACCCAAAAAAACTCAGAAAATGATCAGGAACTTCTAAAACACTTAAAAACGAAGTTTGAGCTGTTTTTATATTTTTAGTTTTTTTATTGCTTCTGCGCCGCCACTGGACGATTTATAAAATCCATAAGCATTTTCCATCCTCGCCACGGTAGTAATACTGTGTCAAAATTTCATTAAAATTAATTCAACAGTTTCCTCGTTACATAATATAGAACAATCTAAAGCAATACTCGTATGTTTACACCAGAATAAATTCAAAGTCCTTTGGTTTCTGTAATAGCCAAGGCAATGTTCAGATGGATCTAAAAAGGTGATTTATGTCGCTAGATCTTCCTTCAAAGGTCAGTGGACAGCCTATTATGAATACGGCAAATTTTTCAGTTTTCCAACCCCCCACCCCACAACCACCCCAATTTCACCCCCAACCAAAAAAACTCAGAAAATGATCAGGAACTTCTAAAACACTTAAAAACGAAGTTTGAGCTATTTTCATATTTTTAGTTTTTTTATTATTTCTGCGCCGCTACTGGCACGATTTATAAAAATCATACCCATTTTCCATCCTCGACACGGCAGTAATACTGTGTCAAAATTTCATAAAAATCAATTGAACAGTTTCTTCGCTACATAATGTAGAACGATCTAATAAAGCAATACTCATTATGTATACATCGGAAAAAATTGTAAGTCCTTTAGTTTCTGTAATAGGCATAAGGCAATATTCGGATAGACCTAAAAAAGTTATTCATGTCGCTAGGTCTTCCTTCACAGGTCAGTGGGTAGTCTATTATGAATACAACAAATTTTTCAATTTTACAACCCCCCAACCCCCAACCACCCCAATTTCCACCCCCACCCAAAAAAAGTAGAAAATGATCAGGAACACCTAAAACGCCTAAAAACGAAGTTTGGGGAATATTTGAAATTTTTCGTTTTTTGCTAATTACTCCGCCGCCAATGCACCGATTTTCAAAATTATAGCAGCATTACCTACTACGACCCCACAGCATATCGCTGCCCAAATTTCATCACAATCCATGCAGCGGTTACTGAGATCACGACGACAGAAGAACGCGTACAGACAGACCGACAGACAGACCGACAGACAGACCGACAGACAGACCGACAGACAGACAGACCGACGGAAATGAGTGACGTGGATTTTCGTTATGTAGACATCATGAAACGCCCAAAAAGTGTATTATCTCAAAATCGAAAATTTTCGCGATTACAATACTCCCCTCACCTATCGGTGTGGGAAGTAAAAAGCTGTAAAGTTTAGAGAATAAATTTATAAAATATAAGCCTTTACTGGAGCAGAGCCAGAAACAGCATTTTCATACAATTTGTCTAAAGAGATAAATTCCTCGGAGATGGATGTGAAAATAAACCGCTATTTAGAGAGACCAGGGGGGTCAATCCTGTCTAGGTATTTTCAGAATCATCTAAAAAGTACTACCAAAAACTTCCCCTATACCGGGCTGCCAAGCGCTACTTCTGGAGTTGGTTCGTGAATTCGTAATGACATTATGGAGAAAGCTTTATGTTTAGAATATAGAGATAGTATTTTTTTAAACAAGTTGTTCGTGCTTTTATACGATAGTCGTATAACAGGGACTATTTAGTATCTTATTTCATGCAATCTTTGGTGAAATATCGTTTCACCAATGAATAACTACAGAGAGAGCATAAATTACCGACATTTATTGTTTGTCTTGTTTCAGTCCATCGAGTTCTATGACAAATTATGTGAATGTCCTTGGTACTATTGGAACGTCCAAAACCGACGAATATATTTAATGCTAGTGACCAATACGCATGAAATGAAAATAAATGCTCTAGGGCTGGTTAACCTGGATTTTCCATTCTTGGTTCAAGTAAGTGCAAAATAAATACAGATAGATCTTGATATATATAAATAATCAGCTAGATGAGGAATAACTTAATTTCAAGGACTAATTTAGATATGTCATCAAGGTATTTTTATAAGACCACAACATTGGAAAGTTCAATAAAACATGTTTTTCTATGCAAAAATTTATATACTTACAGTTTTGAGATTATATGCGTGAAGAAATGTCTTGTAAATGACTCCCCTGTCACATGAGTACCCTGTGGACAAAATTTGCACGAGACACCATCCTGTTGAAATCACATGTCGTCAAGAGCAAAATGTTTTAAAGGAGGCAAAACATACTGTCTTTCAATAGAAAGATAATGTTCTGTATTTACCGTTAATGCGTTACCTTCCAGATCTTTAGAGGAATATGGAACAATTATTCTGCCGGGCCACCATACACAATAAACAGTGACATATATTTGAACGTACATTTTTTGATGAACATTCCGTCAATTTTACTCGCAATTTTATAAGCTCCAAATGTAACAGTTTTATAGATTAATCAAATCATCAGGGTGAAAATGGACCTCATTGTTAAATTTGTTTCGCAAAATCGGTCTGTTGGCAAAAGATTATGCTGATGAGGTAATAAATTGGACTTTGTAGGCGTGTAAAGAATATCTTTAATCAATATGCTAAAGACTGGTTGTTTAATGTCCAATTCCTGTGCACAATCACAAATCGTCTTCTCCCGATTTTCGGTCATACTTTTGCGAACTGTAGTGATATTTTGTTGTGATTTAGAAGATTTAGATCAAGGATGAAATAGGAATATCCCAGTTATAAAGAAAATGGTGACGGCGACTAATCAATTCTATGTTTAAAACCACTACCTCAATTTGACCACCTGCGGCCTGCTTCACGAATGTTACAAGTGACGTATTATCAAGCTCATCTTATCAGTTTCATTTCCCAACGGAACTGGGACTTGGAAGTGGAAACTATATCAAATTTGAAAATAAAGACTGTGTGTATAGTCTTCAAATATTTCAGTATACCATATTTTAATTTTATTTTTAGCAGTTTCATTTCAAGCTACGTTACAATAATGCTAAACAAAAAACTGAGTGTTGGTTGATAAGTGTTTGAAATTGGTGGTGGTCGATGGTTCGTAAAGGTTAGGAAACAAATAAGCACCAGGGTCAAGTACAAGAGATATTGTTATGAAGCTACTAGATTCCAGATACATTTATTCTATATTTTTCTTCATTTTCCTACTTGGATATTTAAAAGGCAGCATCGAAATGATATTATGTCATCGGAAAATTAATCACTGCTTGAACTCTTCTCTTACCGTCAGGGTTTGGTTGAGCGCGAACTACTTCTTCGTCAGCTCCGCTAAGGCGGTCGAGTTGCAAAAGACGTGCTTCATCACATTTATTGAATTATTTTAATGTCTGTCCATAAACTGTTGTTCATTCTCTGTGGAAACATCTATTTTGTGTTCCATCCACACATCCGATGACCAAAGGCATTCCCGCTATTCTCGAAAACTTTACTACTATGTCATGAATGTCATTTGGTTAGTCAGTAACTTGTGCGAATTTAATATCGCTTACAACTTCATGTAATACTCTACATACACTCGCCTTTGATGATGATGATGCCCGGTGCAGATGGAGATATAGCATCAGAGGTAAGAAAGAGGGAACGGGTTTTAGCCGGTCAGGCCGTGATGACATGTCGGATGGACGTGGTTGCGTCCATTTGACATGTGATTAGAAGACTCAAGCTCTCTTACACTTCCGGGAAGGCGAGTGTTTTCTGTCCTTGCGATCAAGCTGATTTCCTAAACCCTCTATAATAAAACCATACACTTGCATGCGACCAATACCGTGATACTGGCACTATTATCTAACGAATGAAGCGCTGCATACAGTATAACTATTTCAGATAGTACCTCACTCCTTTTGGTTGCACGTCTCAGTAATGTCTTCAAAAAGCGATTCCATTTTTATAGATCTCATTGGAAATCTTTCATTGAATCTAAACCTACAACTGAAATCCACGTTTCTAACCCTAAATACCCTCTTCTTCTTCCTCAAAATATCTTGGGTCCTGATACAATTCCATAGGGAGGTCTTCATCAGATGATAAATTCCACATTGTGATTTATAAAAATTTGATGCAAACAGTCAAAGGAAAATAGCATTTTTATAGTTATAATAATATCACACGATAAAGGTCACCTGGCTATTAGTATGGGTTAAAACTTTGAATAGGTTTGACAAGTGTAAGCTTGTAACATATAAATACTGTGATACTGATACGAGCGGATATTTAAAATTGTACTGCTGAATGAGTGAAAATTTACTGGTTACTATTAAACTTGTGACTTTTGTTTTCAAGAAACACTTATAATAATACTAAGTTTTACTAGTGAATATGTAACTTGTAACTTTCGTGAAACATGCCCTTGCTCAATATAAAATACTGAATTTATTTTAATTTCAGATAACTCAGTTCTTGTACAGCACTATATGCTTTATGAGCAATTACAGATACACATTGACGTCCAACGGAGTTGTTGTGAATACATGAATTTCACGCTTCACCTACCTGGGATTCTACTTCTCCAAGGAAAGGGGTGTAGGCAACAGCTCAGGATAAGGGAGTTCTAAGTAAACAAATTGAATTCATGACCGCGCCTTTACTCCAGCCATACTTTTGCACATTGCATTTTAACTGTCCAAGGTTTTAAGTCAACAAATCAGTTTGCACGTATACTATATTCTATCCCGGATTACAGCCAAAAGTAATATTATAAATTGAACACGCAAATAAAATTGACCAACGCAACCAACAAAAGGCAGTACAACCCTAATAGCCCACGCAAAGACATTAGACAACAGGGTCAAACGACTGAACGACCGAACACCTTATATCTACTACAGCTGTCTAATAGAGATTTTATTTTTCGCAATGGATTAATGCATCTATACACGAATTTAAGGAGCTAAATTTTTCTGATCGGGTCGACATTACAGCCCAGAAATTGAGCTACGAAAATGTTCATACATCCTTAGATAATCTTAAGTGGTGTTTTGGTGACACATCCAAAAAAAATTAACTCAAACACTAAGAACTCAATTGCGGTTAGCAAACTTGTCGCATTATCAATAATTTCACAAAATGGTTCGTAGTTATCCATCATTACCTAATTTCAGTACACAAAAAAAGAACAAAAATAATGTAAGATCACTAAAGCGATTGCTAAGCGGGTACAAAGATGGCAACAGACCGGAAGACAGACCGACAAACTAATAGAATGGCAAAGGCCTTACTGACCCATTATAAAAAAAACTAACAAAAGCACCGACGGAAGAAAATGGGTAACATGGATTTTCGTGATTCATGCAATACAAAAAGTCCAGAAAACTTAGCCAAAAATCTGATATTTTACACAAAATTGCAGTACTTCGCTCAAGTATGGTGTGCAAGTAAAAGGGTAATATAAGATATAGTTTAATGCCCTATCAGATATGTTGTATCACATTTGTCGAACAGATTTTGTTAACACTTGTAGAAATATATCTCCTCAAACTCAAACTATGCTCGTATGTTAAACTAAATCTTACCTTTGGAAGACATTGTGACAATCTTTTAACCAGTCTTGTTGAGGTATGTACAAGCTGCTCTACCAACGGTATCCAAAGTATCTCTGGGTTATCTTGGATAGAACGTCAATATTTAAAAACATGTTGAAACAACTGCGCAAAAAAATAAGTGCTCGAAATAACATTATCTAGAGACTTTACAGCACTACCTTGGGGGCATTGGCAAATATGTTACGAACATCTGCACTGAGTTTGGTGTATTCTGAGTATTGTGCACCGCTATGGATGAACAGCGCACATACCAAAAGCGTAAACACTCAGCTTCATATAGCACTGAGAACCATTAGTGAGTGCACCGTCTACTCCATCTTACTGGCTCCCAAAACTCAGTCACATACCTCCACCTGCCCTAAGAAGACAAAACGCCTTGTTAAAAGAATACTAGAGAATAATAATTAATAACATCCAACTCCCTATCGATGAGGATTTCCCGGATCTGGAAATAAGCCGGCTTGGATCTAGGAAACTGCAAATGCTATTAGCACAATCACTGGCAGCCAATAACTTCGCCATCGACTCCGAATGACAGATCCTCTGGAATTAAAATGCCCCACCCGACGTACGAAATTTCATTGACTCAGTTGTGAAACCCGATGACATCGACTAACCACGACGTATGTGGAAGACCTTAAAGCGTATCGGGACAGGACATGGTGTGTGTGCCCGTAACCTTCAGAAATGGGGAAAACGACACAACCCAGGCTGCGACTGCGGCGACACAAACTAAAAATTGAGCCACATAGTAACAGAAGGTGAACTGAGGTCGTATCAAGGGGATTTGAAAAACTTCTTCCACACCATACAATCAAGCCTCAAGAATGGATAGCTGAACTAGATATTTAATATAACAGTTTTTAATCTACTTAGATGTTTGTAAATCGTGCACTAATGACTCATTTACTCATATTTTTTTACGTTATTTTATATACCACTATCACTAAGTGTCAAGAAATCCGCATCAAACCCTGGAACTGCTTGCACGTAACCTTGAAAATCAAAGAATGGTACTTATTTGACAATATCTGTCATGTTATGATTTGTAATATTTCCCGATTAAAAATCGTTTACAAAAAAATAAAGTCAAGCTGATTGACTCAGTACTTCACACACATTGCGGTGATATCAGTTTATTATTTTTCCATAGCTCGAAGCTATAGGCTGATATCCCCTTGCAACTAAATCATCGCCCGCCTGCCCGCCCGCAAAAAGTGTGTTATGCCTCCAGGACTTTCCTTCATTGGTCAGTATGGACCATTGTAAATAAAACAACATTTTTAGTTTTATAACCCCCGACTCCACAACCACCACAATTTCACCCACACTTAAAAAGAAGTACAAAATGATAAGCAACCCCTAAAGCGCCTAAAAGCTAAGTTTGAACTTTTTGAATATATTTTAGTTTTTTGATTATTGCTGAGCCACCACTAACACGTTTTCTAAAAACCATACGCGTTTTCCATTCTCGCCAAGGTAATAATATTGTGTCGAAATTTCATTAAAATCAATTCAATGACTTCCACCTTACACAATACAGAGCGATCTGAAGTTATACTCGTATGTATACATCAGAAAATTCGAAGTCCCTTGGTTTCTGTAATAGGCAAGGCAATATTCGGATGGACCCAAAAAAGTGTATAATGCCGCTAGGCCCTTCTTTCACAGGTCAACGGCCAATCTATTATTGATATAACAAATTTTTCAGCTTCACCACCCCCCATTCCAATTTGACCTTCTCCCTAATAAGAGTAGAGAATTATCACAAACCTCTAAACTGCTTAAAAAAGAAGTTTGGGGGTTTTTATATTTTTAGTTTTTCTATTATTGCTGCGCCGCCACTGACAGGACTTCTAAAAATCATAAGCGCCATTCTCTCCATGGTAATAACACTTTGAAAATTTCAATAAAGCCAATTCAATAGTTTCCACGTTATACAATAAATAACGATCTAAAGGAATACCCGTATGTTCATTCATCATACATGGTTTCTGCAATAGGCAAGGCAGTGATCGGATGGACCTAAGTAGGTAAGTGTATTATGCCGCTAGGCTTTTCTTCACCATGTCAATGGACAGACTACTTTGGATATAAAAAATGTTTCAGATTTACACCCCCAATAAACCGGTGGGTGGCTCAGTGGGTAGAGCCTAGGACTCGTGACCGCAAGGTCCCGGGTTCGAATCTCGCCAGAGGCAGAAATTTATTTTCTGATTTTTCAATCAGAGGTGAATTTCCATAAACCTCGGCGAGATTCCCCACCTGACCATTCACTGTTGGGTTTTAATTAACAGTGCTGTTCCTAAAGTGGCGCTGGGAAACAGTAACAAAGCCTACACAGAACACAAATACACCAGGCTAATGATGGCCAAAAAGAGGGAAATGAGTATGTGTGTGTGTGTGTGTTATGTGGGGTCGGCAAAAAGGGTCAAAGGTGGTCTACTTGCCTGGCTTCGCCTCCCCACCACTAATGCTACTACTACTACTACACCCCCCAATCACCCCAATTTCACCTCTAAAAGAAGTCGAAAATGACCGGGAAGCCCTAAAACGGCTAAAAGAGAAGCTTGAGGAATATTTGAAGTTGCCTATTTTTTCCTAATTACTCCTCCGGCACCGTCAATGCACCTATTTTCACAATTATAGCAGCATTACCTACTACGAACCAACAGTATACCGTCACTCAAATTTCATCACAATCTTACTGAGATTATGAGGGTAAAAAAATGCCAACAGACCGACAGACAGGCAGACAGACCGACGGAAATGAGTGCCGTGGATTTTCTTCATGTAGACATCATGAAACGTCCAAAAAGTGTATTATCTCAAAATAGAAAATTTCCGCGATCACAATACTACCCTCATCTATCGGCTTGGGAAGTAAAATTTGTATGAGTGCCTGAAAAAGGCAAGACATCCACAACATCAATCACTGAGTAATGCAAGGCCAAAAGAGCAATATTCATTTAACCGTTGCCCTTACTTATCGATGAGTCCCTAGTAGAAAAAACTCGTTCTCAAAACTAGACTTTCTTCTTCTTTTGGCGTTAGAGGTGTTTTAATATCCGACCTGCATGCTATTCCTCATGTATTAACCAGTTGATTAATATTTTCCCACTTTTTTATTTTGCGTTAAGGAGCGACAAACTAGCCAAAGCCAGCCAAAGGCTAATGGGTTGGTTAAATGTGAGCAACAACGCTAGGGCTAAACATTCAAATTAGGCTACATGCTGCTAAAATACGATTATATTAACTGAAAGGCGAATACTTAGTGTTCTGGGTCGAATGATATTACTAATAGATTCGATTATTACTCAACATTCTGTGTTTAGTCTTACTGACAGCATAAAACCGTACCTAAGAAACATAACCCCCAGAGTTTACACTTTCCACACCAGATTCATATAGGTAAGCACAACTTGACGTCCCCTTGTAAGAGCGTCTCTCTTTGGCTCATGCATAATGTATAGCAGTTCATTCGATAGATGTGTAAGCAAAACATAAATTGTTTCCAATCGCTTCCACAAATCATAGTTGACGTTATGACCCACTTAAAACAAAGTTTTCGAGTCTTAATACTCCGGAGTAGATTTTTTAATACACCCCTTTAATAACTTGATAGCGTATTAGATTCCGACGAATCATTGAAGCGGTTTAGTCGCGATCTAAGTCGACGAGTTTAGTTTCCCTCAAAATGTTTATCGGAGAAAATCTGAAATCGCCGATGTTTGTAACTAGGGACACACATATAAGTATAAACATATATATGGGGATGAACTGATATCTATTCAGCTTAGAGCAGATATCAATATATCAGAGCAAGACACAATTTTTTTAACGTTATAAGCTAAGAGCAACAAATTTATCCATTTGAGATAATGTAACGGAAAATAATAAAACATTTTGAGTTTTAAATTTTATTTTCTCATTTAGTAGTAGTAGGATAATAACTTTTGAATACACTCCCTAGAAAGATGTATGCTAAATGAAAAGAAATAACAACTAATCTTCTCCATACACATGAACGTGAAAGTCTAGGTAACATACAAATCTGCCAACTAACCTGTGTAAAAGTTTTTATTAACTGTCTATTAGGAGATTTCAAAAAAACCTCGTCATTTCTCTAGAACTGTCCATTTTCTTCATGCTATTTTTTCCAGGTCAGAAATCTCAAAATTAGTAGTCAAAAAATGGTTACAGCTGAACCATTGCAAACAGCTCTTAAGTTGCATGAACATTTATGAAATGAACTTTGGCGCGGCAATGGGATCATTACTAAGCCCTATATTAACTATGACACTTTTTATACAGCAACAGCCGTTAATCTGTTCCACTTATAAAACAGAAATAATAAAATTTTTTAAAAAGGAATTACCTATTCTGGATAACAATATACAGAGGTACGAACTAAGTGGGCTCACAGTATGGTGAACAAAATAACTCTCTGATATTCCCTTAAGGTACGCCAGTGATGAAGCCGTCACAAGTGCTCCCCTACAAAATACATAAATATTATTGCTAACCGAGAAAGTGACATAACCCACACCAGCTTTTGGGGCGATAAGAGACAATCGATAGGAAGCGACCCCCAAAAATTAATTTGTCTGTTTTCTCTTGCCATCAGATTTATCGCGCTGACCCGTTTGGGTCACAATGCCAACTTTGAACAGACGATGGCCCTTTCTCTCTATCTGTCCTTTACTTGTAAGCCTGAAAGGAAAACAGATTAGTAAATTATCTTTTCCGGGAATGGCTGACAGAAAACAGTTACCATGTGAAATTGCTGATCCAGGATCGGACATCATAGGGTTTGATTTCTTATTGTTTTTGGATTGATTTCTTTATTTATATTGCAATGTACTTTTATTACCGGATATCGCTACCTTATTCAAAATAAGACATTTACAAAATTGTTTTTATTGTCGTTACATTGTACTCATGCATGGCCGTCTCTACTCACTAGGCTGGAGCATTGAAATATGGCAACGTTGGAGATCAAGCCGTGTTTTCATTTGTTGTTATGTCATGTGTATTCTTCCAGGTTGAGAAAATATAGTTGGATGGTGATTATTAATTTGTTTCTAATTATTTACCTGCACAAACGAAACTATAAAGATAACAAGATGCCTGCAAAGCGTGTAGTACCAGGTTGCAGCTCAGTAGAGGCATGAGTAGAGGGCCAAACCATGGCCCAACATAACCTTATTCCAGATTAAAAAGAACGTTCGTTGTAAGGTGATTTTGAATGGGTTTCTACTTATTTACCTGCACAAATGAAACTATAAGGATAAAAAGATGCCTGCAAAGTGTGTAGTACCAGGTTGCACTAGCAATTGTGCGTCCGATAAGGGACATAAACAGAAGTGGGTGAAAGGTATTCCTCGGAAGGGCTGGTTATATTTATAAGGATAAAGACAATAATTGACAAACATTTCAAAAGATAAGACCTATTTTAAAGCACAATGTGGTACCTATAATGTTTTCTGGACCTCCCAAATATCACAGAAAAAGACAGTTAACAGAACTCATCTGGGTATGGCCTGGGGCATACCTACGAAAGCATTTGATAGTGAAAGGGAAATCAAGACCAGCAAGAATGGCTTCACAGTGACCTAATAGTGAATTTTTCTAGCTCAAGTGATAATTTACAAAGTAAATTGAGTGTTCATTTAAGTGGAAATGGAAGTGGCGGCAGGAAACAGGTTGCGTTTATTTTTATTTTGTAGTGTCTGACTGTGATGAAACAGACATCAGATGTAAGTGGTATTAGTAGTAGTAGTTCTAAAAAGTACTTTTCTCAATTTATTAACCGAGATGAACTCTAATACATATAAAATGTAATAATTATTCTGAAACTATAGGGCCACTATTTGACAGCTAAGCCACGTTGCCACATCTAAGGCTCCGGCCTACTGTAGAGTCGGCCATGACTCATGTCAGCAGCTAATATGTATTGTGCCATCGAGGTAGAATCCCAAGGAGACGCTATAAGGTTCAATTTCGCATAACAAAAATGGTAGCAGGAGGCGTGGCTAAGTGTGGTAACAATATGGACGCCTCGCCAGAGCCGGATTACTTTCTTATTAAATAGTTTTGAAAATTCATTGCAATGATGATGTAAATGCAAAATTCATAGTATAAGTTAAGTATATGAAAAAAAACAGGCTTTGTAGAGACGACATTCATCACCAATTGAATAATACGACTGTTTTATTGCTGCGATATGTTACACTTTATTGAGATAAAGATTACAAACGCGGTCCTGTGCATTGTTATTTTTTTGCATACATACCTATGAAATGTAATTCCTGTCGATTTCTTCTTATCCCTGCCATCTCTGCTAGAGCAACTACGATAAGCACATGAAACCATTGTTTCCTTCATGAATTCACTAGGATATCACTTAAAAATAACTAAAAATCTCGGTAAAAACACCAAAAAAAAGAAGCAAACACGAAATTGTCAAAGAAACGTCAGCTGTTTGACATAAGTGTCGAATCAATATGGCCAACTTGCACCTGATTTCAGCTACGCTATCGCGCCTCCATGGGTTCTACCTCGATGGTATTGTGCATAGCTTAAGGGTCTATAGGAAACCGAGAATCCAAGAAAAGACGTGTTTCCCTGTTAGCGAGGAGGCGTGACCACCTGCTCCCTTTCTCCAGTTGTGTGTCTAAGATGAGAGAAGATAAGTCCAAATATCCAAAGCTAAGGTCCAAAGGTCACCATAAAATGAATTTCGCATTTTCAAGCTTCTGACGTTACTTTTAGTCTTACAGCAATGATTCAAAAAGCAGATTAAAGAAAAAAGCTTGCGCTTTATCATCTATTTGGCTTTTTTTGATATCGTGTTTGGTTATCAAATTACAGACATTTAAAGAATGCCCAATTAAGAGCATGAATCTGCTCTGATTGGTCAAAGCCTTTGTTAAAATGCGCCTGTTGATAAAATCGGGCCTACTAGCCACACGTCGGCGACGACGTTCGACGTGGCGTTCCACGTTGACGACCACGTTCGACGTGACTAGGCAGACATTGAATAGATTGTATGCTTTGCTTAAATGGAACATAGGGTAAATTTAGAAAACAAAAGGATGTTTTAATTGCATTATATGTCAATACTGGTATTAGAATGATTATACATATCGTTAGAACGAATATAAAATTATTTTGAATTTATTGGCGTACCTGTGATTACTTCAAATATAAGGATTGAATTCTTTCAATGACATGGATTTGAAACAACTGTAAATATATTTAAAGCGATGTAAAAACATCCAGATACTAACAATTAATTGGAAACGCAACAGTATTTTTTTCTGTGTGGGCACTAATCAAGATTTCATCATTATCATCATCATATGAATTCAGCAGATACACGGATTTCTGCTGCTATATTCTATATCTAAAATTATCTTTCTGTGCTGTAGAGCTACAAAGAACCACATAAACAAGATTTTTGTTGTCCTTCATCGTTTTCCAGCTACCCTCAATAGAAAAAATACAAGGAATTGGTAAAAGTCTCTAAATGACCCTAAATTATCCGATTAGTTGGGACTTTTAAATTAAATTAGGATTGAGTATGATATTGAGTTGAGCCGGGCCTTGGGTGATTCCGCACGAAGAAATAATATGGGATTCATTCAGCAAAAAAAATTAAAGTTATGGCATTGTTGAAACAAATTCTTACAAGGTTCATACAGCCAAAGTCAAGAGTGCTAGTGATCTGTTATAGCGAATAAAGAACTTTTTTTCCAATTTTGGTGGATGAACAGATTCATGGCTCAACCACCATTTATTCAAGATATAGTAGGTGTCTCATAATGATCTTCACTATTATCATCATGTGTCTTTGGTGGTCGAGTCAGAGATATCCTGTGTTATTTCTAATCCTTTTCTGCCTATTCTGTATGAGGTGCAAAATTTGTCTAAACAAGTTTCTTGTGTCATATGTCACTCCATGATTCTCCTTGCAAATCTTGAACTATTTTTTTGCGTTGTAGAGCTATATTGAACCGTACATATTAGATCGTTGTTTCCCTTCAACAATTACATTTCCAGTAAAAATTGTGACAAAATTCATACAGCCAAAGCCAAACGTGCTCGTGATCTCTTCTCATAGGAAATAAAAGGTTCAAGAACTTTTCCAATATTGGTGGATGAATAGACTATAGGATGCATATAGCTCAACCACCATTTATACAAGAAGATATAGTAGGTGGCTCACAATGACATTTACTATACATCATCATGTGTCCTTAGTGTTCGAGCCGGACCTCCTGTGTTATTTCAAATCCTTTTATGCCTATTCCTATGAGCTGCAAAAGGGTCTCTCTGCATTTAAATAAATAGCTTGTTTTTTTTATTAAACATTTAAAACCGCTTCAATCACGTAGGGCTATTAGCGGAAAAGATGACATGATTATTATACAATCTTAAATATTTTAGTAATAATATGTTATAGTTAACATAAAATATAAATAAATGTCTTTAATAAACATAACTCTTCATTGGTTTGGTGTAGGAGCGCTTCTTGTATGTCTCGATAAGTTGATGGATTTTCTCGCATTTAGGTAAGAGGTACAGTCTTTGAGGATGTGTAACGCGTTCATTATATGCTGGACATACAGGGTGGCCAATCTGGTGACGTTATTAATTTTTTTTAGATAGCCCGTATCGAGACCTATCAAAAGCAACCCCATGTATGTGTAGCAATTATTGATAGTTTTCGAGTTATGATTTATGTTTGGAAAATTTAGAGATTTTCCAGTGTTTTCATGAAATCGTCAAAAACAAAAACAAAAAGGCTGCTTGGCTTATATTGTTTCTGTAGTTATACTCAGTATTAAACCTATTTTGATACCCAATAAAGAAAACCTGTATATCCGACCAATAATTAAGTACATTTTGGGCCCAAAGTTTGAAATCACTGTTTTTAGTCAGGAGACCAAAACCTTCAAAATGAGATTAAAAATACGTATGCCTGGTTCTGGAGCTCCAAACTAATCATAAACTTCACATGATATTATACTTTCGAAATAGTAATGCAAAAATAGCACTTATGGGAGCATTTTGCGCCGTACGTGACTTGAAGGTAAAAAGGTGATAATTCACGAATTTCCAAAAAGACTTAAAAAAACTATTATTTTACTTTATTAGACATAATTAAGGAAAAAGGACTCGTAACAACTAATAAACCCGATAATCGTTGATGTTTTAATGACTTTTTATAAAAAAACTAATACCCAAATTGTGATTTTTGATGTGCTTTTGCTATGTATTGTTGAACTTGTTAAAGAAATCAGGATCTTCTCGAACCCTTGATAACATAAGCTCGCAAAAGCTACTCTGAAAGGAAGGGACAGCATATGCTATGACACCGCTTTCCAGGTAAACTCCTTTCCTTTGTTAACATTCCATACAACTTAATTTAGCAGAAGTTCAATAGTACATAGCAAAAAAACCTCAAAAATCACAATTTTGGGTATTCGTTTTTTTTATCAAAAGCCATTAAAACATCAACAATTATCGGATTTATTAGTTGTTATGAGTTTTTTTCTTCAATTTGTCATAATAAAGTAAAATAATAGTTTTTTTTTAAATCATTTTGGAAATTCGTGAATTATCATCAAGGGAAGGCGTATGCTACGGCACCGCTTCCAAGGTAATTGTGCCATGGAACTGAAAGTAAAATTATTGTTTTATTATTCATTTCCTTTGTTAGCAATCCATACAACTTAATTTAGCAGAAGTTCAATAATACATAGCAAAGACACGTCAAAAATCACAATTCGGGTATTATAGTTTTCAAATAGTACATAGCAAAGACACGTCAAAAAATCACACTTTGGGTATTAGTTTTTTTATTAAAAGTCATTAAAGCATCAATGATTATCGGTTTTATTAACTGTTATGAGTTTTTTTCTTTAATTTGTCATAATAAAGTAAAATAATAGTTTTTTTAATCATTTTGGAAATTCGTGAATTATCACATTTTTACCCCTAACAGTCCACGTACGGCGTAAAATGCCCCCATAGGTGTTACTTTTTCAATACTATTTCGGAAGTGTAATATCTTGCAATGTTTTTAAGATTAGTTTGGAGCTCCAGAACTAGGCATACGTATTTTTAATTTTATTTTGAAGGTTTTGGTCTCCTGACTAAACACAGTGATTTCAAACTTTGGGCCCAAAATGTACCTAATTATTAGTCGGATGTACAGGTTTTTTTATTGGATATCAAAACAGGCTTAATGCTGAGTATAACTACAGAAAAAACTAAATCCAAAAAGCATTTTTGTTTTTGTTTTTGACGGTTTTGTGAAAACACTGGAAAATCTCTAAATTTAAAAAACTAAATAACGACTGGCCACCCTGTGTAGGAGCTTAACTGTTTCCGAAGAGGTACTTACGTGATGTGGTCTTTTATTCTTTGCTTTATATCTTCATAGGTCATATGGACTTCTGATTCCTTTGGTTTGGTTGCTGCTATCGATGCTGCCCTGTTTGCTTTTTCATTGCCCCGGGATTCCTGTATGTGACGGTAACCAGGCGAATTTTATATTTTTGCCGATCATCGCTAACGGGAGCAGAATTAATTTGATCTCTATGAGAATGTTGATGCGGGGATACAACCGTTTCATTCCTTCCAGTGCACTCAAAGAATCACTTGCCAATAGGTAGTTGGAGCTTGGGATAATACAGACATTAAGGGCTTCTTTGACGGCTGACAGTATAGATATTGCAATGTTTTGGGAGTGTAGAAGATATTTTTTGTTGATTGCTGAAAATTACGGTGCACCCAACTCCTGTGGTTGACTTCGAAGCATCTGTGAAAATCAGTTCGAAGTTCTGATGAAATTATAATAATAATGCTTTTGCATTTGTTATATATGAGCTTGTGGTTGGTTTCAGCTTTTAAGTGGCTTTTAAGGAAGGTATCAGAATTTCGGAGTGGCAGCGTCCAAGGTGGAGGGTGTGCAGAACAAGGGGTGGCTTTGAGGAAGTGATCGGTATTAAAGTTGGTCAGCCTAATTCTTTCAGCTTTTAGCAAGTGTTTGCTGTTTTGAACCAAGTTCATGGTTTTTCTAATGGATAGGACATTGTAGGCTGGATTATTTGGTGTGCTTGCAATCATTGCCGCTAAACATAAGGTGAGATATTGTCTCCGAGGGTTAATGGGGGTTTGTAAACTAGTACGTGTATACTGTCGATAGGAGCAATTTTCAGTAGCTCCATTGCAAGTCTGATTACTGTGTTTTGGAAAACATCAAGTTTCTTGAGTAGGAATTTGCTTGCCGTTCCTTAGCTAATACTACCGCAATCTACTTCGTATTGTAGAGTGCTGTGATGTCACTACCCCTGGATTTATTAGCTATAATTTTGATAAGATCTGATCTGCCGTGACATGTTGATAAAATAAATATTTGACGTTGTCGACCATTTGAATCTGTGAGTTATTTAAGGTCAAATATATATTCCTTCTTTGAGAATTGGCTTGGCTCAAGATTATCAATCTTTTTTTATGTGTTGAGAATTGAAATCCTGATCCTAAGGTTCAATTTTCTGTATTATTTAATGTATGTTGGATTATTAATTCTTTGTTGTAGATTATTGGTGTACGTATTTATCATGTCATCGTCGTACAATATGTATTTGATAGACTTCTTCAATATTAGTGAATGAACAGACTGTAGGATGCTCAACCGCCATTTATTCAAGATGGGATTCATTTATCAAAAAATTTAAAGTCATGGCATTGTTGAAACAAATTCTTGCAAAATTCATCCAGCCATATTCAAGAGTGCTAGTGATTTAGCGAATAAAAGAACTTTTTTCCAATTTTGGTAGATGAGCAGACTGCAGGATTCATGGCTCAACCACCATTTATTCAAGATATAGTATATAGTAGGACTCTCATAATGATCTTCACTATATCATCATGTGTTATTCTTTACCCTTTTCTGCCTATTCTACATGAGCTGCAAAATGCGACTAAATGAGTTGCTTGTATCACATGTTACTCCTTGATTCTCTCTCAAATTTTCAATTCTTTCTTTGTGCTGTAGAGCTACAATGAACCAAATAATTATACCCTTTGAAATGTACGTTTATCGCCGTATACTCAGAATATCGTGTGTTCAAAGAATAACTAATGATGAAGTCCTTAATCGTATGAAGAAACAAAAAGAACTCATTCTTATCAACAGGGAACGAAAAACGGCTTATATAGGTCATACCATGCGAGTGGAAAAATACGAACTTCTGCGTCTGATTATAGATGGAAAAGTCCAAGGTAAAAGGTCTGTCAGCAGACGCCACAATTCTTGGTTGAAAGACATCTAAAGATGGTTTGGTTGCTCATCGCTTGACATGTTTCGCATGGCCGTATCTAGAACTACGTTAGCTGTTTGGATAACCAACCTTCAGAAGGAGACGGCGTCATAAGAAGAAGAATTATACTAGATAGTTGTTGTCCTTCAACATTTTACAACTACCCCCAATACATTATTGCTAAAAATGTATGAAATCGGTAAAAGGCGCTACACTAATCCAAAATTATTTATATATTATATAATAAGCTGAGACTTTAGAGTTAAATTAGTATTGAGTATGTCGTTGAGCCGGGCCAAACACCCCGTTTAAAGAAAATATTATGAGTTTCTTTGAGCGAACCATTCACAGTTATGGCATTGATGAACCCAATTATTACAAAATTCATACGGCCAAAACCAGGCGCACTCGTAATCTGCTCTCAGCAAAAAAAGTTTGAAAATGTTTGAATAACTTTTCCAATATTGGTGGATGAACAGACTGTTCAACCACCACTTATTCAAAATACAGGGTGTTAATTAAGTATGTTAACAAACTTTAACCACGAATAGTACTCCAAAAAATAGAAAGAAAATGTCATATTAACATGGATCCGGAAATGCTTCCTAAGGGAGCTACGATCCTTTGCATGGGGCACCCTGAAGATGGTTTTCCCTCGATATTCTCGAAACCATTCATAACAAAATTACGAAATTAGGTACGATGGGTAAACTTTTGACGCTGAATCTGATTCTGAATTCAGAACTTCATAATTTTAATCAGAGGCGTATCATTCGGGAGGAGTTAAGGGTAAAAATAACCCCATTTTCTAAATGGTAATTTTTTGACATTTTGATTTTAGAATATGGTATTTCAGAAATTTCTACGTAAAAATGGTTTACTGGTACATCTCGATAGAGCTAACCGTTTTCGAGAAAAATGCATTTATTTATTTACAATAGCCTGCATCGATTCAATAATTTGGATTTTTCTCTAAAACGGTTAGCCCTATGGAGATGTATCAAGAGACCATTCTTACGTAGAAATATCTGAAATACCACATTTTAAAATCAAAATGTCAAAAAATTACCATTTAGAAAATGGGGTTATTTTTACCCTTAACTCCTCCCGTATGATACGCCTCTGATTAAAATTATGAAATTCTGAATTCAGAATCAGATTCAACGTCAAAAGGTTACCCATCGTACCTAATTTCGTAACTTTGTTACGAATGGTTTCGAGAATATCGAGGAAAAACCGTCTTCAGGGTGCCCCATGCAAAGGAGCGTAGCTCCCTTAGGAAGCATTTCCAGACCCATATTCATATGACATTTTCTTTCTATTTTTCGGAGTACTAGTCGTGGTTAAAGTTTGTTAACATACTCAATTAACACCGTGTATAGTGGTGGCTCACTTCATATCATCATGTCAGACGTCCTGTGTTATTTCTATTCCTATTTTGCCTATCCTATATGAAGTGTCAAAACTAAACAACTAACTGAATAGAAAATATTCTCACACTTCAGCTGGTATTATCTTTTTTAATACTGATCGGCTAAAATAACTGCAAATTAGGGCTGGTTTTCACTTTGAAAGTACAAACCCTGTGATCACTTTCAAGGAAAATGTGTGCTCACGATTATCATCTGTACAGTCAGTCAAATCAGTCAAACTGCGACAGCGAAACTGGCAAGAGGGAACCCGCCTAGTGACTTGTTATTCTCTAAAACAAAAACTAGATATCCGCCAAACATTTTTCATGTCATTAGGTATTTACCAATATAAAAATAGATCAAACTTGACAAAACACGAACATAGATATGGCATAAGATATGCATGTAATGTTGTACCAAAAGCAGGAAAAATACTTTATTACGATGTCACACATTTCTAGCTCCGAGACTATACAATGAGATACCAGAAAGCATAAAATGTCAAGTTCCTTTAAATTCATTTAAATATGGTTTAAAATAACGGATAGTAAATAATAATCGCATTAAAATTCACCAACTTTTAGATAGATGTAATACCTATTATTACTAATATCTATAGAATACAAATATTCCTGAATTAACCCTTATTTGTGGTTTCTATTTTATAATAATTACCTTTACCCAAGCACAAGTTTTTAACTTTTTTGGGGCACTTGTTGTTTATTGTATTTTATTTATTTTATATTTACAATAAACGCTATATAAGATAACCAACCTTAACGACGTTCGTTCGGTACAACTAAAGCCAAATGAGTGCTATTCATTTATGAAATTTATTCGGACTATAGAAAAGTTGCAAAGTATATGAATAATCTTTTGATTATTTATAAATTATTTTTATATTTACTAGGTATTTATAAGCTCTCTATTTTAAAATATCAGTTAATCTAAATTAGTTATTTTGACTCCATTGTAATTACGTAACCAACCTGTCAACAGCGCGCTTTTCAGCATTGACGTTCTAGACGTCAGTGGTCCTTAGATAACTCAAAAGATGTTAGTCAGGGAGCTGGCGGCAAACTTTTATGGGTAATTACACTGAGAATTCACAGTTCTTGTAGATGATTTTTTTGTAGCAAAGCAAACAAAATCGTATGTTAGTTGACACGACTCCGTGATCTGACATTTTGAGAGTATGAGTATCTCGCAAAAAAAATCGGGCTATTTTACTGAAAGTTGAAATGTGCACACAGTTAGTTGATGTTCGTGAAGTTCATCATGAAAAAATATGTTAGCTGCAAAATCTGTGCATCTTAACATGTTAGCTGCGGGCATGGTCACTTATAGGGAATTAGAAAATCGGACTGTTTTACTGAAGCTGGAATAAATTTGTATGACAATGAATAGTACGAAAAGTACTCGGAAAAGTATGAAAACAATTGATAGGTTGATGTGGATGCAGATTGTCTGTACTTTGGCGGTAGAGCACAAAATCTTTGGTAACAGTTTCGGTGGAACATCGGATTCACTTCCAGTGTTTTGGCAACAATACATTATAGAGAGCCAGATAATTTGTTTTTCTTATCGCCAATACAATTTTGTACTTTCCCAAAGTACAATTCACTGAATAATACTAATGGTTTACATTTTTGGTACAGAATGAACATGATGACATTTTGAATCACGTATGACCGAACATTAGGAGGCTATTGAAAGACAATGCTATCGTTTGTATGAAAAGAGGTTGGAAACCTTATCAAAAACAAAAAAGAATGCACCGCCGTTATTCATATAATTAGCCTGAGCTTAAATGCCTAAAGGCTAAGCCGAAGATTTCTCTGGCTTAAGTAACACTTAACCTATAATTTTATTCACATGTCAGTTTGTGACGTTTGTGTTTGAAGGGAAAAAGATCGGTAAGCTGATTTTTCAAGGACATTCGTCCATGGAAGCAGCGTATTTTTCTATTTAATTGTAGACAAAACATATTTTAAGAGTAGACCAAAATATAAATAGTGTTTTGACATTATAGATGGGCCTTAATACTTTTAGAGAAGACGCTGTAACAGCATCCGTTTTTATTTAAAGCGCAGCTAACAGACACACCCGCGTAGTTAACAATTATTTTTATAGTTCCCATACCATTAATTGTCATATAAATGCAGCTGACATATTTTTTTGTGATGAAAATATCAACTTTCTATCTGCAAATTTTCAACTTCAACAAAATACCCCGAAATCAGCAGCAGCTAACATAGACCTTTTTTCAGAATAGCAGATGAATCGAAACGTTGGAATCTAAAATTATATAGACAATAGAAGTTCGAAACAGACCTTATGAAACATCTACCTTGCCTACAAATTTCAAACAACATATACACCTTTTTTATCATCAACATCACGAAGCCGTATACTAGAGAAAACCAGCCCCAGTACAGGGTGAGTCAAGCTGAACGCCTCGGACTCTTGCGACCAAGCGATACCACTTTTCGAAAAACCGACTTTACAAGTATATGTAGATCGAGTTGGACTACATTTTAAAAATAAAAACTTTTATACAGGGTGTCTAATAAAAGCGTGACATATAAAAGTTATGTTTTTTTAAATGGAACACCCTGTATATTATTGCATATTTAGATTCCCGGGTGAATTTTAGTGTGACTTTACGTATTACACATGCTACTTAAAGCGAACCGTTTAGGTGCAAATCACAATTTTGAGTATAAGTAGGTGTTTGCAAAAAATTGAATATCGCAACTATTATAAATCTTAGAGGGCTGTGACTTTGCCGCGTTACTAAGCATGAAATGTGCCAGCTTATGTTAGACGATCGGGTTGGAATTACATTTGTACTTGGAGAAATCGGTAGATCAATTAAGGAAACTTCAATCAAAGGCAACTTGATTTTTTCAAATGGGAATGCATAACCTTTTTTATACGATCAAATGTGCAATTTGATATTCTTTCTAATGATATCAAGTTGTGAGTATCAATCTATGGTAGTTTTCATTAAATTTTGAGATTTCAATCAAATCGTTGTTTTTCAATTTCCCTACTTATAAACAAACTAGCAGGCCATGAAATATAAATAAAATCATATTCAGATGGAAGACAACAACTAACATAAATTCCCTACAAAAATTAACTCTAACCAGAAACAACTGCGGTAACATGTCTAATGTTAAAGAGTAGCTGCAGTACGACAGAAATGGATAATTCTTACAGCCTACTAGCGACTGCAATGTACTAGAGATTAAAAATTTCCAAAATCACCAAACACTTTGAAATGAAAGCAAAACTTTCAGCGATTGTTGCCTTCAGTTTAATATCTTCAGAACACAATTTCACATTTAATGGTATAAAACTGTAGTCATTTCCGTCAAAGTCAAAAGTATTGAAGAATTTGCAGAACTCCAGTCAGAGGTCGGTTTCTACTTTTTTAAATCATTAAATGTGAAATTTTATTCTGAAGCTATTAAACTGCCAGCAATATTACGTGGTAGATTTTCTTTCATTTCAAAATTCATAATGGTTTTGTGAATTGTCAATCCTTAGAATATTTGTAGTAGCCGGTATGCTGTGAAAAATACCCTTTTCTGTCGTACTCCAGCTGCTTTTTGACCTTAGATGTGTTATGTCTGTTATTTCTGGTTAGAATTGATTTATTGTAAGTCATTTTTATAATTTTGTCACTTTACCCTAGTTCGTCCGTATCTATCTGTTAATTTAGTTATTTTGTTCCATCTGAATAGATTTTGTTTATATTTCATGACCTGCTAAGTTGCTTATAGGTAGGAAAATTGAAAAATACAGATTTTATTGAAAATTTGAAATTAAATCAAAACTACCAGAGACCGATATTTACAACCGCATATCATTAGAAAGCCTGTCAAATTGCACATTTGATCGTATAAAAAAAATTAAGCATTCCCATTTGAAAAAATGAAGTTACCTTTGATTAAAGCTTCCTTAATTGATCTACCGATCTCTCCAAGTACAGACGTAATTCGAACTCGACCGTCTAACGTAAGCTGACACATTTCATGCTTGGTAACACGGCAAAGCCACAGACCTCTAAGATTTATAATAGCTGCGCTATTCATTTTTTTTCTGACATCTACTTAATACCAACATTTTGATTTGCGCCTAAACGGTTCGCTTAAAGTCCCATATGTGATACATAACGTCACACTAAAATTCACCCGGGAATCTAAATATGCAATAATATACACGGTGTTCCATTTAAAAAAACACAACTTTGATATGTCACGCGTTTATTAGACACCCTGTATAAAAGTAATTATTTTTAAAATGTAATCCAACTCCACCTACATACACCAGCAAAGTTGATTTTTCAAAAAGTGGTAAAGTTTGGTTACAAGAGTCCGAGGCGATGAGCTTGACTCACCCTGTATAATGGTCCGGCGAAATTTGATGTCAGCTCCCATACTATAAGACACAAAAGATAATCAACAAAGTAACCTAACCTAACCAAAGTTATATGACAATATCACCATGGTTACTGTAAAGAGAGGGAAGCGCTATTGCCAGATTGCAATATGGTGAGAAACAGTTTTAACACTATCATGAATAAAATAATTAATAACTAATTCAAACGGTCGTCAACCTCATTTTTTTATCCATTAATATGAACTACATATTCCAAAGAATAGTTCTAAATGTCATTTATTTTTTTGTCTAATCTTAAAATATATTTATTTTACCTTCAAGGGCAAAAATTCGGTACTGTCTCATAAGAGCCCATGTTAAAATTCCGATTTTCAATCGTTAATAACTTTCTGAAATTATCGATAATATGTGTTGACTTTTTTAGGGTAAACACCTATGTGATTAAACTTATCAAAAATGAAAAAAAAAAATAATTTCATCTAATAAGCACTTATGTGAACGAACGTACTTAAGCAGAAGTTTTTATATGGATACCAAGGACTATAATGGAACCAAATTGAAAACAACAGCTCTCTGCTCTTGCTGCTTGTTCTAAGCTTCGGAATGATACGGAACTCGATAATTATAGAATCAAAGTTCACTCTTAAATTGTTAATCGGGGCATAAAACGAAAAAAATCACCGTTCCTAATTATTGATTTGGGTCTATCATTAAACCAACTTAAACGTTTTAATGTCATTCTACGCAAAATTTAGTTATTTACAGTATTGTATGGAATGACATTTTCCGTTCGACGTATCATTTCCCATATACAGAAGTTAGGCTCCCCTCCTGGGATGGTGCAAACTTAGATTGCACGCATCTAAGATATTTTAAACATATTAATATAATTTCTAGCTTACCGATAATTAACTCCTCAAAATACGAGTATATTAATTTGGTTGGCGTATGGAGATGTCTTGTATTTCAATTTTTCCGCCAGGCGGCATAATAGGATTTTCTAGACCAATTGCTTAGAACGCAGATTTGCAGTTTTGTTTAGGTTGTGTAGTAATAACTGAGGGTATTCGTTACACTTGTTATTAAGCAGCATATAGTCAACACACTTAGACATACAGCTTTTCGGAAATCTAATAAAAGAGACTATGAAACCTTTTCTTTTATTAACATCCTAATAAAGAGTCTGGGCAAATTTGCCTACTTCAAAAGAGCATTTGACTCTCATAACTCATAACTCCATGGCTAGAGTTACCTAAAAAAATATATTAACATTGAAAGTTGTTAAAACATGATAAAAGCAAATAAAATAACCAGTGCCAGTATTGTCTTAGTATGAATACGTCTGTCGAAGCTTCGATTCGATGTTCAATAGTCGGTGAAGTCATCTGTGTCTTATCATTGCTGAATTAATTTCAGAACCAGCATATAAATTAGCATTAGTTTAGCTTAATCTACAGTATGCCTCACCTACATATCTGGTACAGGACAGGCTGCTTCCAGCTAAAGAGAAAACTCATCAGTTTCCTCTTATATTACTTAGAAGACTTACATACCTTAAACCAGCAAGTACTAACAGATGCGCACCAGCGCCGAAGTTTCCCCCACAGGAGGCAGGCGCAGCCCAAATCTTGAGGCGGAGGCTTCGGCGGAGGTCTGTCCACGACCTACCTGGCGCGTCCCGATGGCTGATTGGGTGTCCCCAGAGGGGTGAGGTGGCTCTGAATTTAAAATGATTTGGAGTTCACCTCGCCCTTCTGGGTAGGCAATAGTAAATATTGCCCGCGGATCATGTGGAAACTGAAGAGGACCCTGGCCTTCGGAGCGGGAGAGACCCTCGTTGATGCCGACGTCGACCCAGCGCATACCGAGCTCGGTTGGCGTCAGTGTGCCGAGAGCTCTCGTGTTCTGCTGGCTGGGATAGCTAAGTCCGGGCTTGCCTCTTTGGTAGTGTTACGAGGACGAAGATGACCTGGCGAGGAAACGGAGATGATGATGAAAAGGAATGCACAGCGACCTGGTACCATATGATGACGACCCGGCGATGGATATGGACAAATTTTTACTTTTTGATATGGATAAGTTAAATACAGGGAACAATCTTACGGAGCAGGGGGTCGGATCCCCAGTTCCGGTCGGTGTCGCGGGTGAGCGAGCAGGCCCCGCCCGACCGTTAGCCAACGACTGCTCAGCACTCTCGGTGGGAAGTCAGGCCGAGGTGCAGGAAATAGCTACTGGCGTTTTGACCAACGAACAGGCTGTTCGAAGGTATGCGGTAGGCGACCAGGCCGCAAACGCTACTGGAAGAAAAGACCCGCGAGGCGGCTTAGAAGCAAATCCCTTCAAAAGAAGGGATCTAGTCCCAAGGAGCCCACCAAGGGAAAGATCGTGGTCCGTATCAGAAACGGACTTCGATCGTTCGAAAATGGCAGAGGAAAATCCAGCAAAGCGGAAGAGAGCAGAGATACCGCTAACAAAAGGTGAACAGAAGGTTTCACCTATTGTCAAGAAGCTTGTCGAGAAGGTCGATGAGCTCAAAGAAATCTTAAAGGTCAATGTAAACACCAAGACCAGCATTAAAAGGGGTGTAGAGGAGATAGGGAGGCTTGTGAATAAGCTCAAAGACCTGGACCTACATGGCGAAGACAAAAAGACACCGGTACAGTCTAGAGACCAAGGATCTCAGACAGATGCCATTCAAACGACGAATAATACCGTCCAGACTGAGGGGCCTTGGCACTCCAAAAGCAAGCGCCAAGAAGAACTAGCGGCAGAGATCACCAAGGTCCTCAAGAAAAACCCGGAGGACTATGAGGCTTTCAAAGAAGTCTCGAAAAAACAATGGCCTACATCAGTTTATGCCAGAACGCAGGAATGCGAAGGAAACCCGGTATTGGGGAAGCAAGGTGAGAGTGACCTCGTACTATGTACGGACAAACACCAAACCTACGACAAAGGAATAAATAAGTCGTTCCTGCTAAGATACCCTGAGGTAGAAAATCTAGGTACCGAAGGGGGAGAACTAGAAGGATTCTCGTACCTAAAATACGAGACTCGTATAGCTACGAGTAAGGGGCCAGGACAAACCACAAAGAGCTATGTCTATAAAGTGGTGCTGGACGAAGACGAGGACAAAACATTCGCAAATGTTATTAGTCTGAGAGAGACCACGGTCAAGGAGGGCCGTTCGAGCATTGCCGTCCCTACGCCAGATCTGGCACGAAAGGACCAAATAAGAAAAATGTTGGAGTTTGTCTTCACGGGCACCGACATTTTGATAAAATATTATATTCCACCTAAAAGGGGGTCCGGCCAGGGAGGAGAAACTGCACAAGGTAGTGCCCCAGGAAAGCCAGATCTAGCTCGGCGGCCAAGAAATACAGACGCCGTAATTGTTGCCGCGGAAGGACTTAGCTATGCACAACTGCTAACGAAAGTTAAGCAGGAGGCTAAGATCAACGACCTAGGAATCGTGGTAAACAACGTGCGGCAGACTAAGAAAGGTGAGCTGCTTATAACAGTACCCAAAGCAGGGGGAAGTGCCGAGCAACTAAGGGAGGCAATTGACAAATTGAATGTTGCGGGAATTTCCACTAGGAATACCAGCCGCGTCACGTTGCACGTACGCGGCATAGACGGGGTCACTACCGACAAAGAAGTGGAGTCAGCACTTCGAGAAGCGGTAGGGGACGACAAAAACAATTCTGTTGTAAGATCCCTGAGACCCACAAGAAACGGCAACCAAGTGGCGACGGTCATAACCTCCATTGAAGTTGCCAGCAGGCTATTGGCCAGGGACCGGGTTAAAATAGGTATCGTGATGTGCACGATACAAGAGCGTGTGACGGTGCAAAAGTGCAGGAGGTGTTGGGAGATTGGCCATCAGGCCAAAAACTGCCAGGGATTAGATAGGGCAAAGCTCTGTTTAAATTGCGGAAAAGAGGGCCATAAAAAGGCCGAGTGTAAAGAAAAGGAGTACTGTCCTATCTGTGAAAAGGCGGGTCATAGAGCAGGATCGTATTCCTGCCCTGCTTATGGTCGTATGCTGAGACACCTGCAGAGGAACAGCAGGCGCCAGCAGATAGCAGTGGCCAAGGAGGTCTCGGACATGTAGAAACTCCTCGATTATGACTAAGGTCTTACAAATCAACTTGAATAGATCCCGCGCGGCGCATGACATGGCTCATGCGGTAGCCTTAGAAAAGGATATCGACATCATTATAACATCTGAGCCGAATAGAAAGGCGTCCATGCATCCCAAATGGCATACCGACTTAAATCACGATGTTGCAGTCTACTTCCGTAACCAGAACATCGTGGTCAAGTCCATTACAAGGAGAAAGGGATATGTCTGTATCTATCTCAACAAACTAACTGTGTACTGTTGCTATTGTTCTCCAAATATTCCGTATGAAGAATACGAAAAGTACATGGAAGCACTTTGGACTGATGTGGAGGCGTCAGAAGGCAAAGCCATAGTCCTTGGAGATCTAAACGCAAAAGCGACAGATTGGGGTTCCCCAAATACGGATAAAAGAGGTCGGCTACTGTGCGAATGGCTTGCAGCTTTAAATATGGTAGTACTGAATGATGGAACACCTACCTTCTTCAGGAGAGCCTACCAATCACATCTCGACGTCACCATTGCTTCGGAGAACATAGCCAGGAATATAGGAGGTTGGTAAGTTTTAGATACAGAATCACTGAGCGATCATAGATTCATATACTTCGAGATTCGGACTGCAGACAAGGTACGCAAGGCCACTTGTGAGTACCATACACCTTTTGTCGACATGGTCAAGTTTCGAGAAGTTTTGAAGTCTCGCTTGGAAGGTATCCCAGATTCGGTCGAGTATACGGTAGAACAGTATACAGCACTAATTGAAGAAATGACCTAAAGCTGTACGATTAAAAGAGGAACAAGGACTGCCATGGTTCCCTATTGGTGGAATTCGGAAATTGAATCGGCACGAGTAGTCTGCAATGCAGCAAGACGCGACCTAGCACGCGCTCGGCGCAGAACAGGCGTCGCAGAGCCAAACGTCAATTTCCTCCACGACCTGTATAGGGAAAGAAGGAAGAGGTTGCAAAACCTCATCCTTGCAGCCAAGAGGGAAAAATGGAAGGAGCTATGTTCTTCTCTTGAAGAGGACATTTGGGGTGAAGGCTACCGAATCGCAACAAAGAAAATAACAGGCATGGCGCCCACGTGCAACTTAAGCGTCGAAAGGAAGGTCGAGGTAGTGCGGCAACTCTTCCCAGTCCGGCAAGATGTCTGGCAACATGACAGCTTGGACGAGGATGTGGAACCGTTTACAATGGACGAACTACGGGTAGCGGGAGAAAAAATTAAGACCAGAAAAGCACCGGGTCCAGATAGAGTTCCCCCGGAGGTCATCAAAGAATTGATTGCCACTGCACCGAGCCTACTGCTAGGACTACTGAACCGTCTTTTGAAAATACAAACTTTCCCGACCATCTGGAAAAAGGCTAGAGTAGTGTTGATTGCTAAGGGGGGTAAACCCCCAGAGCTTCCTTCGTCATACCGACCCATTTGTCTTCTGAACACAGTGGGAAAGCTGTACGAAGTACTAATCCGGCAGAGGTTAGAAGCGGCACTCGAAAAAGCGGGAGGCTTGTCGCCAAACCAGTTTGGCTTCCGCAGTGGCAAGTCAACGAACAACGCATTGGAGGCCGTTCTATGCTCCGTAGAAGGAACCTCCAATAAATGGGGAGCACTGGTGACACTTGACGTACAAAATGCCTTTAATACGGCGTCGTGGGGCATTATAATGGAGGAGTTGAATAACCGTGGCATACCGAGGTATTTACGGAATCTGATTGGCAGCTATTTTAGTGACAGAGCTATAAAAATAGCAAACGTAGAGCTAGCGATGTCTACAGGAGTTCCACAGGGATCAGCTTTGGGTCCTCTTCTCTGGAATGTACTGTATGATGGTGTTTTAAGGATAGTTCTTCCACGAAACACAAAGACTGTGGCGTTCGCGGATGACCTCGCTCTGGTAGCCTCCACCAAAGACGAGATAACTTTGGTGCAAACAACAAACGAGGCGCTGAGAAGGATAGATGAGTGGATGTCCAGACACCACCTTCAGCTGGCACCAAGCAAAACTGAGGCGGTCATTCTCCGGGGTTCTAGGATCACTAGGAACCAAGTGAGTTTCCATCTTAGAGGGGTGCAAATAGTACCCAGCAAATCGATAGTGTACTTGGGGATCACCGTAGACAGCGAACGATGTTTCAACGAACACATAAAGAGAACTGCGGTGAAAGCAGAAAGAAAGGTGGCATTACTGTCACGTATAATGCCAAACGTAGGCGGCCCAAGTATGCGGAAAAGACAGATCTTGAACGGAGTTATCCACTCAGTTATGCTGTACGGAGCTCAAATATGGTATAAAGCGATGGAGAGGAAAAAGCACCAGCAAACAGTAGACAGGGTGCAAAGAAAGTCGCTGCTGAGGGTGGCCAGTGCGTATCGTACTGTGTCTACCAAAGCGCTGCAGGTTATAACAGCATTTGTTGGCCAAGGAGAGGAGATACATGTATATCGCGGAAGGTGCTCTGCCAGAGCGGCGGAGGACCGCCAGGCAGAAAACCATGGAGGAGTGGCAGGGGATCTGGTCCAGTACAACGGAGGTGGCGCAGTGGACTAAGCGTCTGATTCCAAATATACAAGAGTGGGCAGAGTGTAAACACAGGACAACCTGCTATTACCTGACACAGGCGTTGTCGGGCCACGGTCCCTTTCGGGTGTATAGAAACAAAATAGGACGAGCGACGGACGATCGTCGTCGACATTGTGGCCAAAGCGACACAGTCGAGCATGTCCTATTTGAGTGCGACAGATGGTCCTATTACAAGCAGGAAGCGAGAGCGAACCTGCCTGAGGACCTGACCCCAGAGAACATGGTGCCCATCATGATATCGAGCGAGAAATGCTGGAAGATAGTACACAAGATGGTTCAAGGCATCTTAAAATTGAAAGAGACAGAGGAACGTCGGGATATGTAACAAGAGGAGAAGAAAAAACATATTTAACTCATCTTGCACTGTGAAGAATATCGTTCACGATGATGCCCGGTGCAGATGGAGATCGAGCAGAGGTAAGGAAAGAGGGAATGGGTTTTAGCCGGTCGGGCCGTGGTGACATGTCGGATGGACGCATTCGCGTCCGTTGGACATGACATCAGAGGACTCAAGCTGGTTCAACGTCGGGCGGGCAGACTCTCTCTCACACCTCTAGGTGTGTCAGTCTTTCTGTCCTTGCGATCAAGCCGATTTCCTAAACCCTCTATAATAAAAAAAAACTAACAGATGCGCAAGCAAAGTAAATATTGAGTTACTCTTTTTTGTGTTATATTGTACAACTAACAAAAGTTGAATTCATACCCACTGTAGAACATCCAATAACGTACAAAATTATTTCCAATTCCAATTAAAAATACAAAGAGCTTAACAAACCCATTTTGACAGAACGCTACTGTCCCATAACAGGCGCGCCCTTATTCGCATTCATACAATCGAAAATTTCAATTCCATCCAATAATCTACGAACGAATATGCTATTATCTTCAAATAATTTGAAATTGTAAACGCGTGCTGTCATTATGTTAAATGAGGCCTGCCATAAACGCGTTGATACCATAGAATCGACAGTTTTAAACTACAAAAACAACAATTTTCCTGGGGATACTGACAAATGGAAATAATAAGCCCACATATACAGACTACTGCGTAATGTACCTATTGGAGTATTGCAAATAGCAGCCCGCATGTGGCCTTTATTTTATCAGGAAACGTATACTCGTGTAAAAAGGAAAATCATATTTACTTTTAGTCGTTCTATAGCGGACTACAATAAGGGGTGCCTGTATATGCTTTTACTATCTGTCAAAATTTCAGGTTATTCTAGGTTTGTTTAACCGCCCTAATTTATAAATAGCCTATGGAACAACTCTGCAGTTGTTACACTTTTCACTCACCACAACAATTATTCATTTTTTTACGTTTTATGTTGTCTACATTATGAATATTTTTATGTCAATCATTTCCGCTGATCTGTCTGTTTGTCTGTTTGTTGCTATTTTTGTAATATCTCAGTAGCCGCTTCACATAGTAGGTAATGGTGTGATAGTTCTGAAAATCGATCAATTGGCGTCGAAATAAATAGCAAACCTTCTCAGAAAGGATCGAAGCTTTGTAGTCATTTTAGAGGTTTTTGAATATTTTCCACCCTTTTTTGGATTTGTGAAACTAAGGTTGCCTAAAAATCACCTTGGTAATATTCTGTACTTTATAGATTTATCCTAGCATTACCATTGAAGTGATAGATGTGGTCTTGGAATTTCTTGATACATAAGTCAACACATTTCTTCTTGTAATTTAGGAACTATCAGCTTGGTGAAATTTTGATACTGTATTACTATGTCGAAGGAGATAGAAGCATTGTACAAATTAGGAAATCCCTGCCGGAGTTGGCGAAGTAGTCATCAAGAACGGATAAAGTAAAGAAACATTTCAATTCTCTTCTCGGATGCCTTGGAGGTGGCTGATCATTTTCTACCTCAATTGAATCCTATTGTCACTATAATTTGAACTTATTTTCTAGTGGCCGAGACTATAAATTATGGATGTTTACATGTATGTATATATCAATATACAGGGTGATTGGTAATTCGGTACATTAATTTTGAGACGTGACAGATAAGTGGTAGATAGTGTCGAAACTACTATGTGTTGGGAAGTGAATTCCAGGAACGATACAAAAGAATGAATTTATCTTAAAAAGTTTCTGGATAATCAACTGTGTATTTTGCGGTAAAAATATGTCCATCTTTCTAGATATCCATTGGTGCCATAAACTTGTTATAAATGTGGTAAATGGATGCAATAAGATTTTATTTAATTCCTAAAAGCATAAAGCATCTCCGAGAGCACACAGTTTCAATAGATCGGTTGGGAAAAACCTCATCGCATTTCTTATTTTATAATATTATATATATTTTAGAATAATAATAATATGCTAGTAAATTATGATTATGATGAATAAAAAGTGGTCGGTTAACAAAAACTCCAGGAATGGTCTCAAAATTGTGTAATCATAAAAGGAACATTCAATCTGTAATTTAAAATTGATTCGTCTTGAAAATTCGCTAAGCAAGCAGAACATGCAAGCTACGTTATGAAGTACCTTGTATCTGTAGATTTTCAGTTATGTATGGACCCGTCCATTAAAAGAATTCTATTTGAAAAAGCTGCATCTTTGGCGTCCACATGAGGTAATAACCGGTAATAATAAAGGTAAAAGGTAATAATAAAAATAAAAATAATAAAATTCCAAAAGTCTGTAATCCTTAAGACCTGTAATTTAGTACGGTCATTCCTAAATTCCGATCAGTAATAGTTTAGGCGTTGACTTGGCCTAGCCCGTCAACATTTGTCGTCACCGCAGTCTTGCGAGAGAAGCTTGAAAAAAAACATAATAATAATAATTATGCATCTCTGGTCGGCGTGTAAGACGTACGCTGGGACGGCTTACGTCCATCGGCACAACGCGGCTCTACGAGTGCTATATTATCATTTGAGGCACTCATACGGTATCGATGAGACACCGGTGCTGCCATACGCTCCAGGGGATATAGAGTCCATTGTGGAGAACGAGAGATGCCGGATTTACTGGAACTACTCGTTCCCCACGCTCGAGCTTGTACAGGCAAACAAGCCCGACATAGTCCTTCTCGACCACCAACAGAAGACGATGTTCGTTATTGAGTTTTCGGCGCCTGCCGAGGTGAACATCGTCTCTAAGGAGGAGGAAAAGTGGACCAAATATCAGGAGTTGCTCGGTCAACTTCGCAGGCTCTGGCCAGACTACACTGTAAGTCTGCTGGTTGTGGTCATTGGATCCCTAGGTGGAATGAGGAATACGCTGCTCTCTGCACTGTGCAAAATACCGCTGTGCCGTGCGGCGGCGCACATCTTAGCCGCCAGAATGCAGAAGGCAGTCATCCTTGGGTCCCTTCGTCTACTTAGGGCGCACGATTCGCGGACCCAGTGATTGCTCACCTCACTGTGTGAGGAGTAGTCATTGGGTAATGGAACAGCAGCTCGGTGTGTCGGAGCCCGGGCTGCACTTTTTTTTTGTTTAAAATATAATAATGATTACAAGAAGTACATAATTAAAGATCCATCCACCTCTGATGATAATTGCAGAAATTGCCACCAACAGAAGGAAACAATAGAACACATAACTAGTGGATGCAAAACTCTCGCTGAAATACATACAGACAAAACCATCCCAGCAAATAGGCTAGATATAGTTTTCCAGTCAAAGACAGACAGAGTGACCTACTTAATAGATATTGCGATTCCCAATGATATGAACATCCAAAACACCTACGCTGGGAAGATATCTAAATACACCGATCTCGCCATAGAAATAAAACGATTATGGAAACAAAACAAAGTTGTCATTGTCCCCTTCATTATGTCGGTTTCAGGCCATACTCCAAATATATTTACACCACACCTGCAACAATTGGGCCTGGATGAAACTTGAAACTTGAAACCTTTCAAAAGTCTGTAATCCTCAAGACCTGCAGCATTGTACGGTCCTTCCTGAATTCAGAATAATAATGGGTCAGGTGTTGACTTGGCACAGCTCGTCAATACTTGTTACTACCGCAACCATGCGAGAAAAAATAAGAAATACAAAATAATAACAATAATAGTAACCGACAAAAATCCATTCTTCTGGCAGGGTCGCGTTCCTGCAAAACACGTACTGGCGTGTAATGGTACGGATACAGAACGGTCGTGTGCGCAGTGAACCACACCCGCCACTGCGAAATACCGTACTGAGGCGATTTGCAACAGTGTAGGTGGATGCCGTAGAATCTTGTTTAAATTTCGATTAATTTGATCCACATCTTTGGGATCATGAGGATGAGGCCTATCGGCATCACTGGAGCGTCGTCAATAAGTTCCTGTCTCGCGTAGACGTTGAATAGTCTCATAGAAATCTGGTTGAGTGAAATACGATTAGGGTACTGCCGTCTGTACCTCACGCGAGTAGCCGCCGCGCTTCCATTCCATAAACCGTATATGAGCACAATGTCCGTATAGTCTCCATCTGTGGACATAATGACCAATAGCGAACACACTGTAGATCGATCATGAACGTACGTACGCTAAAGGTGAAACTGTAGATGATTTCCGTGCACGCGTGGACACCGGCGCCGTTGCCCGTTCTAAAAGTAGAAATGCAGATGTCACAGCACAAAATCTACAGTTCCAGCTTTAGTCTACGTACGTTGATGACCGATATATAGTGTGCGCACTAGGTACTAGTTTCAGACCTACTCCGTTCTGAATGGTTTACTACCCTTCATTTGTTCATGAAGGAAAATGTACGAATCTAAAATACTTTATAACGTGGCTTGCATATTCTGCTTTATTACCTAGAGATTTTCCAAGACGAATCCATTTTAAATTGCAACCTGAATTTTTCTTTCAAAATTATACAGTTTTGAGAGTCCGAGAGACCGAATTTATGGTTAACCGATCACTTCATATAACGCCAAACGCCCTGTTGAAACTTTGTACTCCCGGATGTTCATCATGTTTGTCGAGCTTACATGCAATGTTATTGCCTGTGTTTACTACATTTATAGCAAGCTTATGGTAACAACGAACAACTAGAAAGATGGACTTTTTTTTATGGCAAAGTACTCAGTTAATCATTTGGTAACTTTTTTAGATATTATGTAACGTTTCTTGAATTCACTTTTTAACACATGCTGATTTTGACACTATGTCGCAAAGTGTTTGATCCATTATCACTTTCTTTTAGTCGATTACGACATAATAGCACAGTTTGTGGCAAAAAGGCTGCCTAATGTCAATGCTCGAGGAAAAAATGATATAATAGCATATTTTCTAAAGGTTTGTACCAAAAATTCGGAAATTCGACAATAACATTTTGTTTTGTTAGGGTTTTGGAGGTCTGTATTTTAATGAAATTCTTAAAAATTCAACTTATCTCGGAGACTTTTAGGAAATACATATATGGCAATTTATTAGCTTACCACTTTATGAAGTATCCAAGTCAATTATCGAATTACCAATTACCCTGTATAGATAGATACAAACATTTTCGCACCTCTTGTTCTACAAACTAGTGCCACAACTTCAAGAATATCTGTGTATTTTGAAGCATCCTAAAAACGCCGTGCTGGTCATTCAGCTTTCTCAACCCATAGAGGTGTTTCTTAAAAAAGATAAAGAAAAAAATACGGAAATGTAACAACATAAGTAGGTTTGTTAATATTATTATCCTTGAGGCGGCAAATTTACACATGTTTGTTGTTTTATTCATTCTATAAAAATATGTTCAATAAATTTAGATTACATATTTTATATTAACCTACATGCAGGGTGTCCCACGACTATCAAGACAAGCAATATATCGGAACTGGGCAGTAGTAGCGAATTATAATTTTGGTGGTGTAAATTAGAGCAAATATAGTATCTTTTCTTATTATTGTGTCATCCAATGAGGTATTTGTTTTTGGTCACGTGACGTCCGATTCAAAATTTTTAATGGGAGACCCTCTATATTTGTGATTTCTTCTGTTCCTCCTGATACAACAATTCCAACAAACCAGCACACTTGGGGTCTAAAGTAATTAATTCAAGAGTTACAGATACTTAAAGGATGGTACCACTACCATTGATTATAACATCCATTCCTACAGTTAAAATTACGAGTATTTGCTAGTGTTTCATAATGGTATTGGTACAGTCCTTTAAGTACCTGTAATTAAACATTTTGAAACGGACGTCACGTGACCAAAAACAAATACCTCATTGGGTGACACAATAATAAGAAAAGATATTTGCTCCAATATACACCCCCAAAGTTATAGTTCGCTACAACTGCCCAGTTCCGATATATTGCTTGTCTTGATAGTCGTGGGACACCCTGCATATAGGTACATTTCCGCCTTAATATACAATTTCATCATTTCTTTTATTATCAGATACACAAAACATTTTCATTCCTTAATAGACACTTGATGATGGTTTAAGTATAATAAACCGAAACCTCGTGAAAAGGAGTGTAGTTTAAATTATTTACTGAAATCCACGAAAAACAGCTATGTCACAATAATATTTCTATGTCATCATAAGAAAGCACCAAAACATAATGGCTAGATTACGTCCAACAAAACCCGCTTTATCCGTACTGTTTTGTGTTTATTAAATTATAGTGTGCCATGTCGATGTTTTTCAAGACACGATAATGTATGATGGTCCATAGAACCTCTGTTAGACTTTTAATCTGTATATTTTTTCCGCTTAAACTGATACTCTACACACATTTATAAAATCAGGTGTCTCATAAATAAAATTTATAAAAATCTGTACCCACTAGTACGCTTATTTACTCTTCAGCGTATTGCTTGCTCGATGGCCCATGCGACACATCTTTTACAACTCCTGGAACCGACATTTTGTGGTGCTTTTAAATTAATACCCGTTTTACATCAACAATAAATCCTTGGTTTTAACGATGGATTCAATTCACGGTCAAGTTTCACGCCAAGCCTGCTCTAGTTTGTGGTCAAGTTGGACGTCAAATTCGGTAGTGCCAACCATTAAATCATATGAAGCATGTCATGCATGTTACATACCCATCACTTCATTATGCCCACTCCGTTAGTTTGCGTAGCTTAGACAGATATTACAGATATCTCGAAAACGGTTACCTCTAGGAGCCTAATAAAGTACACCTTTTCCACGAAAAACATATCGAAGAAACGAGTTTTTTGATACTCCCATTGATGCACCAAACCGGAAAACAGTCTTGATAATTCAAATGAGTTCAATGTGCCGTAGGTGGCGACCTTTAATCATGATAGCAAAACCGTTATTGAATTTGAAATTCTCGCCTTAAAAAAACCCGATACGTAATTCCAGATCGCTGTGTCATTCTATTGCGGCATAATTGAGCAAAAACGAAAACAAAAGTAAAAATTCGACATCACGTATCTTAAAAATTAAGCATTTTGAGGCTCTTCCTATATCAATGTTCATAGAAAAGTGTGTATATTCTGTAAATAATCAGTTTAGGATCGAAGAATCAGGCTGTTTTTGGGTAGAGGGTTGTCTGACTATACAACTACATCCATAACTACAACTATAAATGCTTTTCTCCTGCAATCTTTGCATAAGCCGTCATATAAGTCAGTTAGCAGAAATGCAGCCTCCTCCTGACGTTTTTTGATTTGGGTGACTTGGAATTCCGCTAAGCCATCACTTTTACGACTTTGTGTCCATGAAATAAACTATCCAGAAGAACCAGGGCATATTTGTGTGGTTGAGGAAATAAAATCTGCAGCGCTAAATTATGGATTGGAAAGAAGCCTAAATATTAAAAAAACTTATAAAGTTTAAAATTTAAACCTTACGAATTGATCGACTTGATTTTTTCATGTGACCGTAATCTGAAATGCAATTTATCAGGGTAGTCCAATTTATAATGGCATAGCACTTCATTGATAATGTTCAAATAATGGTAATTTCTATATATACTTATACAGGGTATCCCACGACAATTAAGACAAGCAATATATTGAAACTGAGCAGTAGTAGCTGAATTATAATTCTGGAGGTGTAAATTAGAGTATATTTTCTTATTATTGTGTCACCCAATGAGGTATTTGTTTTTAATCACGTGACTTCGGATTCAAAAGTATTAATGGGACGCCCTGTATATTTGTGCCTTTTTGTGTTCCTCCCGATAAAACAATTCCAACCAACTAGCACACTTGAGATCTAAAGTGATTAGTTCAAGAGGTACAGATATTAAAAGGATGGCACCACTACTATTATGAAACAGTAGAAAAATAATTCAACTGAAAGGTACATGTTACAATCAATCGTAGTGGTACAATCCTTAAGGTACCTTAGCTCCTGAACGAATCACTTTAGACTCCAAGTGTGCTAGTTTGTTGGAATTGTCTTATCGGGAGGAACACAAAAAGGCACAAATACACAGGGCGTCCTATTAATAATTTTGAATCGGACGTCACGTGACAAAAAACAAATACCTCATTGGGTAACACAATGACAAGAATTTACTCTAATTTACGTCCCCAAAATTATAATTCTCTACTACCACACAGGCAAAGTTCTCAGGTGCAGGCAGGTTTCGTAAAAGGACGCGGTACGCGTGAACAGATCTTAAACTTAAAACAAATTATTGAAAAAGCCAGAGAGCATTATTTTCCAGTCTTTATCTGCTTTGGCGTTTTGATAATGTAAAGTGGCCTAAACTGTGGGAAATCCTCATCTCTATGGGAGTTCCTTATCACCTAGTGTTTCTCATACTGCAACTCTGTGTGCCTAATTGGGCTCGTGTAAGAATTGATGGTAACCTGTCTGGTAACTACAACCAGAAAAGGAGTTCGTCAGGGATGTGTATTATCTCCGATGTTATTTAACATTTACTCACTTTGAATTTGTGACGAGACAGGCATTGGATAATTGGAATGGTGGTATAAAAATTGGCGGAAGCAAAATATCCAACTTAAGATTTGCTGATGATACAACCCTTATTGCTGCATTTGAGGAAGAACTAGTAGCTCTATTAATAGATACGCTGCACTATATTGTTGTGTTTAAATACAACAATATAGTGCAGCGTATGGTCATGGTATTAACTGCAACAAGACGAAGGTTATCATCGTAGATAGAGAGCATGACAATCATCGAGAAATAAAGTCCGTTGGCCGTTGTGAGGTAGTTCAAAGTTTTGTGTACCTCGGTTCTTTGATCGACAATTCGGGTAGGTGTGAAAATGAGATTTGACGACGCATTCAACAGGTACGTGTGGCCATGACACAGCTTGCTAGAATATGACATGACCATAACATCACTAAAGCTACCAAAATGTCACTGGTTCAGTTTCTTATGTTCTCCATATTTTTGTATGCATTGGAAACTTGGACTGTTAAAAAGGCAGATCGAGCTTGCATAGATGCTCTTAAAATGTGGACGTGGAGGAAAATGCTGAGAGTTACTTATACCGCCCATCGAACTAACATTTCCATACTTGATGAGCTCGATAATCCAAAGAGAGTATCCTTCATTGTGTCGACAAGTATGCTTATATTCTTCGGACATATACACAGAAGCGATAATATGGAGAAACTTGTAGCTCAGAGTAATGTCAGAGTGGGCGGCGCCGTGGCCGTTCCCCTACCGCTGAGTGGATACGACGAAACAGTTGCTGAGTATGAGTTTCAAGAGCGCCACTGACCTGACAGTAAATCGCGAACGATGGCAAGCAACTGTTCTCAAACCTATTGACAATATTCGTGTCGGCAATACTCTAGCTCCGACTTAATGCATTTTACGAGTTCACAACATATCTGTTAAGACATTGTGACTACGATGATGTCCTGAAGTTATGCCATTATGAAGTGGACCACCCTGTATTGCGCATCAAGCAACTGAATAAAAGTCACCTGCGTAAGAAGGAGAAGTCTCCTCTACCAGTTGTCTGCGAAAAACTCAGTCACTTGGCTCCATTTTTGTAGTGGCCCCTTTCTCGTACGCTTATGTGGCATGTAGATACTTTACATTATTCCCCATTCTGTTGCTTTATAGCGACTACGCTGCTTAACACAAATAGATATTACACCCAATATTCCGATACAGACCGTTGAGGACTGAAATCACGGCCGTTTGACTGTGCCGCGTCTGCGAAACTCGATCTCCAACTTGCAAATCGAAAACTTATGCAACACAGTGTGGCGTTTCCTTTATAGGCAATTGCGCCTCGAAACAACAGCTTCAGGTAAGCAGAAAGTTGTGTATAAAAGTGTGGAGTAAGTTGGTCCAGGATGGAAAGATTTCGCTGTGTTAGGTACCAGATTTTCTTCTTATTCTAAGTCGTACAGGTACGTTGTTCCCTGATAATTAAAACTTATACAGGGTGTCCAGATATTCGACCGACAATGCTTGATAGGTGGTGTACCCCAGTTTTCTATGAACATTGAGATAGCAACATGAAGCTTTATAATGCTTAGCTTTTAAGATACAGGGTGTCAAAGTTTGACTTTTATTTTAGTTTTTTCTCAATTATTCCGAAATAAAAATGCACAACGATCTAAAATTACGTTTCGGAGGATTTTTTAAGGCTAAACATCCAAATTCAACAACGGTTTTACTATCATTAATAGAGGGCGCCACATACGGCACATTTAACTCGTTTAAACTATCAAAACCTTTTTCAGTTTGGTGCGTCAATGTATCAAAAAAAAATCGTTTCCTCAATATGTTTTACATGAAAAAGGTAGACTTTGTTTAAGTCGCGAGAGGTAGGGTCAGGTGGGGCAATTGGAATACCAAAGTAAAAGCATTAATGCACTATTTTTGGCATTATATTTTATATACTGGTCCTGTCATAACACGTGTAATTATTTAAATCCATGCTCAGTACTTATCAAAGCTATTTTGCTGACCGACATATACATATATGTTCCATTTGGCCGTTCATCCTTGTAGACGCGTATAGCACCAATTGAGCACCCAACTTTAAGTCGGGACCCATCTAAAATTACGGGGTAAGTTTTTTATCGGCTTTATATAAGAGTTCGATGTGCCGTAGGGGGCGCCCTCTATTCATGATAGCAAAACCGTGGTTGAATTTGGATTTCTCACCTTAAAAAGATCCCCAATACGTGATTTTAGATCGTTGTGCTTTTTATTGGGAAATAACTGAAAAAAAAAAACGAAAATAAACACTTTGACACACTGTCTTGAAAATTAGGCAGTTTATTTTAAGGCTTCATCTTCCTATCTCAATGTTCGTAAAAATGTGTCGAGCGTTGTCGGTCGAATATCCGGACACACTGTATAAGGGTTTTCGCCAGTCATAATATGATCAACCTCAAGGAATTCAAATTTATTTTAACGCCAACACGACAAATGTGAAGCAAGACAGATCTGTGTAATCAAAAACGAATCCTCACTTGAATTGCTGTTTCATTATTAACATACGCCGCAAAGCTAATTAAGCTGCATGCAATAGTCATTCCGGGAGCTCGCACTCGGAAAAAAGCCTCGCCTTCTTTGATTACGAGAAACACAGCAAGGTCTTGCATCCACCCAACCTATACGGCGTGTGACTTGATAGAAAATATGTCTACCAATTGCCTACGTCGCGTCGTTTTTACGTTGGATTTTCTATACTTAAATCTAGTTTACGTTGAAAAAATGGAAGTACTCCATATTATATGTTATAAACAACTATAAGTGCAAACTGAAGCACCAAATATGATGATAAGCAGCCCCCATCATAAAGAAAAGCCCACTAGCGCGCTGACTAGACACATCTGGACAGGCCGTGACTAGTGTTTTAGTCGTTTTGTTTTGCTCAAGGGAAGAAATTTATCTACGCTGAAGATTTTGTTTGTGATAGCTGAATAATATCTTAGTACATACAATTGTTATGGCAAAATGGGGGGAAAATTCGTTTAAAAGTATATTGAATATAAGTGCCTGTGGGATGTTCGAAACGAACTGTACAAAAATAAACAAAAACGTCAAGCAGCATACCTAAAAATGCAAGAAATGATGGCAATGGAAGGTTTTGGCCAGAAAGAAATTGCACAAAAGATTAAAAATGTTAGAACGACGTATTCTCAAGAGAAAAAAGAAATAAGTGAATCAAAACAATCAGGCGCTGGCATTTCCGATGTGTATATGCCGACCTTGAAATTATTTAAAATTTTAGATGGAGCTTTGAATTTAATCGTTGAAAACAGACAAATATGGAGAGTATTTTTTAGTTTCTTTATTCGGTAAATATAGGTGTTTAGGGCGTCACACTTATCAAATTGGTTACTAAACTTGTTATTTATTACTATACTAATCCAATGCTAAAGAAGAACGCTTTCCAGGATTTCGCTTTGAGCTAAGCATTCCCTTGCATTGAATTTCTCACCAACCAACACTAGTAATGTTTCCTTTTCCTAAATCCTCCACATCAATAGATCCAGGAATCAAATAATACCCATTTCCCTCTCTTAATCTAAACCAGTTATGAAGAGCACAGCATACACGTACAATTTTATCTACTTTGCCAGGCGCAAATGGTATTGCTATTTCAAATATCGTAAATTTGCATACTAATATACCAAAACCATTCTCTGCTAGACTACGAGCTCGTGACAACCTATAATTAAAAATTTTCTGTCCCAGTATTAAGTTGTTTTCAGAAAAATGGTTTCAGTGAGAGTGGTTTCAATGGAAAAGCGTCATCTCCAACTAAAAATGATCCTACTGAAAGAATTCTATTTTCGAATTTACTGAGCATATTACAGTTCCGAAAAGCTCCACCATCAGATATTCGTCCATTGCAACTTACGTCAATATACAGGGTGTCCCAGAAGTCAACGTCAAGCCGCTACGGGGTGACAGGATTGGTTGTAACTATCATGAGAAAAGTCAGAAAAAAAATCTATCCCATACAATTTGAAAATTATGGGCATTTAAAAAAACCTAGAAATTTTCTCAAATTATAACAATTTTTTGCTTATTGTGGTTAACTTTTATTATTTTTGTTCATTTAAACTTTGGCACCGTAACCCTAAATAACATTTCTAGAAGCACAGTCAAAAATAATGACACAATTTCCCCAAGTTTTCTAAAATGGAGACTATTTATTAAACTATGAATTTAAAATTTTCAAAGTTTGCCGATTTTGAAAGACCCTCCTTTAAAAAAAATGTACTAAAGTACCTCGGCAAGTGCCACTAAAAGTTGGCGCATTGAACCAGGATTGTAAAATGGTACAATACTTGTTAGTTTAATACTAAAAAAAATGAGTAAAAAAAGGAAAACCTCAAGTAACCCGATTTTTGCTAACCCATTTCACTCAGGTCAGATGTTCTTTATTCGCACCAGCTTCTGGTAGGTTCTTGATTTTACGGCAAAATGATGAGAGAGGTGGATAGTGGATATGTTTGCCATCAGTGAGCAAGACAGATAGTGACGCCACTTTCAGCAAATTAAACAAAAATAAGTAAAATTAATAAAATAATGAAAAATCATGAACTAGCTTAGTTTAGGTTTAGGTTTTTATTACATTAAAAGTTCAAATTGTGTACCATCAGCCTCAATACACGTCCTACATTTTCTTAAAAAAGATCTACTTATTAGCCAGGCACATTCAATGCGAGAAGATGGATCCCAGTATCGCTTTAAAGTAAGCCTGTGGACCGGAATTTTAAACGGCAAAATTGTTTGGCCTTTTGAGCTGCCTGAGAATTTGAATGGCACGAATTACCTACATTTTGTACGATAAAAATTACCAACTTTGTTAGAGGACGTACCACTAAAGCGGCCTACAGACGTTGATGTAAGCTGCGATTCCTCAATCGACGACTCAAGGTTTAATGAGACTTGCATCAGTTGCATAAGTTCCTGCTCAAATGAAAACCTGTTGCGATGCCCGAATTGACTTAATATTTCATGCACATTTCATGCAACACAAGAATAGTAGGGTGGGCTTATTTCTTTGCATCGACGCAATACTATACACGTTGAAACCTGAATCACTGCATCAGCGTCAGCGGCTCTGCGACATGGCTCACCGTCCATAATAGGATTCCTGAATCTGCATCGCTGCAAGCTGCAACTGATACCAAATTCGTGATTCGGTGCCACACACGCTGCTACATGCGTTATTAAACGTAGAAGTCGCAGCATGCATCAACTTCTGTAGACCGCTTAACATATCGTCGCCACATGAGGTATCAACAAGATGGCTGCCCAGCTCATTACGCAGTGCAAGTAAGAGGTTTCCTTGACAAAAAATATCCGGTAGGTGGATGTGGACGTTCAGGCACTATCTAGTGGCCAGTCCGTTCCCCAGATTCAAATCACCTGGAATTTTGTTATCGGGGTGTTCTCAAAGAAAAAGTTTATTCAAAGCCCATTGAGAGCGTAGCCGAGCTGCGTAAACAAATGTCTCAAGCTGCTGAGGACATGAACTCTCGAGGGTATGCCTGGCTAATAAGTAGATCTTTTTTAAAAAGATTTAGGGCGTGTACTGAAGCTGATGGTAAACATTTGATTTGATTTGAACATTTATTGCCTGACTGTCATTCCAATAAACCTAAACTAAACTAGTTCAAAATTTTTCATTATTTTATTAATTTTACTTATTTTTGTTGACTTTGCTAAAAGTGGCGTCACTATCTGTCTCGCTCACTCATAGCAAATATGTTCGTTATCCATATCTTTCATTATTTTGCCGTAAAATTAAGAATCTACCAAAAGCTTGCGCGAATAAAGGACATCTGATTAGAGTGAAATGGGTTAGCAAAAATCGGGTTACTTGAGGTTTTTCTTTTCTTACTCATTTTTTTTAGTACGAAACTAACAAGTATTGTACCATTTTACAATCCTGGTTAAATGCGCCAACTTTTAATGGTACTTGCCAAGGTACTTTTGTACATTTTTTTTTGAAGGAGGGTCTTTCAAAGTTGGCAACTTTCAAAATCTTAAATTCATAGTTTAATAAATAGTCTTCTTTCTAGAAAACGTGGGGCAATTGTGTCATTATTTTTGACTGTGCTTCTAGAAATGTTATTTAGGGTTACGGTTTCAAAGTTTAAATGAACAAAAATAATAAAAGTTAATCACAATAACCGAAAAATTGTTATAATTTGAGAAAATTTCTAGTTTTTTTTAAATGCCCATAATTTTCAAACTGCATGGGATAGATTTTTTTTCTGATTTTTCTCATGATAGTTACAACCAATCCTGTCACCCCGTAGCGGCTTGACGTTGACTTCTGGGACACCCTGTATTTAAAACAGCAATTGTGATCAACAATGGACATGCTGTTAGTTCCCTTGTAATTGTAATACAAACCAGCGTCCGCCGATCTCTTTAAAACTATACGGTTGCTATCTATTGCTCCACAATATTCGATGAAAAATTTAATCGCTCGTGAAGTCCCATTTTTATTTCTTTCCATTCATCTATGGTGCGTGGCGCTTAAAAAAATATAATTACAAATACATATCTACATATTGTTATGTAACAGAATTTAAAATATTGTATAGGTGATGTAAATAGGAATATTTTTGTTTTGGGATGATGTCGATGACGAAATTGCTGCTGGCAGTGGCACTCAGATGAAGAACCATCTACACCCACAACAGATGGAAAACAAAAATTTGTTCATTCGGGCCAAGAACGGATAGTACAGGAAGCTCAAAATATTGTTTCTGACTTGAAAAAGGCTAAATGAAGGCATAACCAATCCAGCGCAAGAAAATGAGTTTGATTCATTTGGTAGAAATTTTGGGATGCAGCTGCAAAACATGCCTCTAGAGTTGGCCCAGAAGCATAGGAGCGGATACAAACAGTTTTGTCCAGATTGCGTCGGCAGCACCTACAAAAACAGCAACGATTAAGATCATATTCATATACATCGACTTCGTCGGCTTGTTCTAACGTGTCCAATTACTTAGGGCCCGTTGCTTCGGCATGCAGCTCTAAGAATCCTCAATATGACGATTATAGTGAACCACAAATTGAAAAAGTCAGGCTCCAAAATGATAACCAGCAGGGTTTGAGTAATATGAGCAGTATTTTAGGTGAAGCAATGAAGAATAAGTTTACAGATGAGGAACTATCTAATGATACTTTTTCATTTAGTCTAAATGTGTAGCCGAATGATAACATACAATTTGTATCTGGATATGTATAATTTTTTACTCGTTTTTTTATTAAAAACTACTCACCCTAAAATATTTTTTCAATGCCTCATAAACTGCGTCCATATATCTGGAATCACTACTGATAAGCTTGCCTTTGATGTTCTATAAAAATGTTGTAGGCTTCGCAAACTGTTTCCAGTAGCCAAAAAATATAATACTGCCTGGAACTTTTTTGGTAGCTGGAATGGCATGTCTCATTATAGTAACATTCTTTTGAGTAGATAATTTTACTTTATTTAGTGAAATATCAAATTATTCCTTCGACATTCTGAGGGCAAGAAAATAATCTTTTTGGTCTTCTATAGCCAGTTGTTCTAAAAGACAGTTAGATGCTCTTCTAAAAATCCAATTTTTTACCCATAATCGTTTAGGCTTTCCCATTATCTCTGAATATATATCTTCTGTTTCGTGAATCACAAGTTTTAAAATTGAACGAAGAAGGGCTTTTGTTTTCATTTGCACTTTTCGATTTACAGCACTATTTTGAATAGAAAATACACGATGTTTATTTCGAGGTTCTTTTCGGGCGCGATACTCGACTTTGCGCTAATAACTCGTCTAAAACACTGGCTTAATGTAGACGCTCCTTTACTAGACTTATTTAAAAAAACTCTACTAATATACCTGACCTGAGTGAGCAGAACACACACATGACTAAATTACTTCACTCTACAAAACTACTGGCTGCGTGTAAACCAGACATCAAGCGCGTGAAGCCGAGTCACTTGGTTCCATTTCGTGGTACGCTTATGCGACCACCTGTAGATACCTTACATGATCTCCACTCTGCTGCTTTATTGCTTATTGTAGTTTAACACAAACAGATATTAGACCCAACATTCCGGCGCAGATTATTGAGAATCTGCAGTCACAGCCTATTGACTGCATCGTATCTAGGAAACTCGATCTCCACCTTGCAAATCGAAACCTCATGCAATACGGCACCGGCGTCGGCGTGGCGTATGCGATCATGAAACAGTAGGTAGTTTTCGTTGTTCTTAATTAATGGGTAGTTCTCGTTGTTCTTAATTAATCTTACCGCTTCGGTTAACAAATACGTTGTCAGAACCGCTATTTGACAGATAAATAAATAGTTTTCGGAGCAAGACACCAACTGTAAGATGCCCCCTAACCTCATTTTGAGCAACAACTTTGACACCATAACGTCAATATAGCAGATGAGTATTGTAAAGGTTGTTGTTTGAAAGAAAATCATAATTCTATAGTGTCCGCTGTAGTTTGCCCTAAAATGATGGACGAGTTGATTTTATTTGACTCCAGTGACGACTCAGATTTTGAATATCTCTCTGACGCCTATCACTGATACATGTTTTCCAGTTGCCTCTAAGAAATTGGCAACCACCAGGTTGCATTTGGAAGGATCCGCATAAAGATTATTTACCAGTATTTCTGTTAATAAAATTTGGTCGTCTTCCTTGGTAAAACAAACTCTGACTCTTTTTATTATTTGTAACACACTCTTTGAGCTTGACGAATTTGGCAGCATTTTTGTAAAACGACGGATAATAGTTGTTGCAGATCTACTCAAAGGCCAAAACCAGTGTCACTGTCAAAACCAAAACAGATTATGATCTAATTTTCTTTTGTGCTGCGCATGCACGTCGCTTCGTTAGTCGCTATGGCTATCGTCCGCACAATACCGGCATTTAGCAGTTACGATATACGTAAAACGAAATGCATATGTCAAAGTTGTCAAATAGCGTTAAACGGAACATCACTTTGTAAGTAACGAAAACTGCCTAATCTTACCGCTTCGGTTAACAAATACGTTGTCAGAACCGCTATTTGACAGATAAATAAATAGTTTTCGGAGCAAGACACCACTGTAAGATGCCCCCTAACCTTATTTTGAGCTACAACTTTGACACCATAACGTCAAAATAGCAGATGAGTATTGTAAAGGTTGTTGTTTGAAAGAAAATCATAATTCAATAGTGTTCGCTGTAGTTTGCCCTAAAATGATGGACGAGCTGATTTTATTAGACTCCAGTGATGACTCAGATTTTGAAGATGCGATCTTGTTGGAAGTATTTGACAACAACATGTTTTCCAGTTGCCTCTAAGAAATTGGCGACCACCAGGTTCCATTTGGAAGGATCCGCATAATTTGCCAGTATTTCTGTTAATAAAATTTGGTCGTCTTCCTGGGTAAAACGAACTCTAACTCTTTTTATTATTTGTAACACACTCTTTGAGCTTGATGAATTTGGAAGCATTTTTGTAAAACGACGGCTAATAATTGTTGTAGATCTACTCAAAGCTCAAAACCAGTGTCACTGTCTAAACCAAAACAGGTTATGGTCTAATTTTTATTCGTGCTGCGCATGCGTGTCGCTTCGTTAATCGCTATGGCTATCGTGCGTACAATACCGACATTTAGCGGTTACGATATACGTAAAACGAAATGCAAATGTCACAGTTGTCAAATATTGGAACGAAACGGAACATCACTTTGTAAGTAACGAAAACTGCCTACTGACTTCGGATTTGCAGGTTGTGTAGAAAAGTATGCTGCCGAGCAAATGATAATGGGTCTATCTACAAAAATGCCGTATTGAAATAATCGAAGTTATATTTTGTTAAATGCCAACCGCTACCGGAACTTACAAAGTAACACATGTATTATTATAGCGAATTTCCCTCAAAGATTTAGCAGTTTCTTCAGATTTTGTCTATTGTATTGAGATCTTGATCGAAAAGGTAGCAGAACCTTTATTGATGTACCGAATGTAAAAAAATCCTTCCTTATTTAAGGAAAATAAAGTAAACATTCTACCAAGTTTACAAAAGATCACTAAAGTCTGTCCACTGAAGAAAAGGAGTAAAAAATTATTTCAAACCCATACTTTGGGGCTTTACTCGGATAAATCGAACTTAATTTTTCTGTTTATAATAACATCACTGCTTTCAGTATGCAGTTTTGTAGACAGTGTGCATATAACCCTTGACCATACACTAAAAATTTACATATATTGTGCATGGTTACTCCGTTTGTTCGGTGGATAAGGTTTTTTTTATAGTTATGTCATTTTTAACTCTTCTCCTTTTTAAAAGTGGAGCTTCTAACCTATTTCTGGGTCGTAATACTGCTAAAAGATAATTTTTCTGTTAGACTGAAATGCCTCTGTCTGCTCGTCGAAGGAAAACATGAAAAAACCCATTGTTTAGAACTTAAGCATGAAGAAAATTTAATTTTTTGAAAGCATCACACAAAAGCTTACTTCATCTCTTCGTGTCGACCTTTGATGTACCATTTTATTTAGGTAAGACCTGAGACTGTTTTATTTTAATTTTTTATATACTTTTTCTTCAAAGTCGGTAAGTATTAAGTTAGTGATTTATACCTACTAGGAAAAGTTGGAAGGATTACTAAATTAAAGGGGTGTGTCTGAAAGCATCACGAGAGGTATCTATTTTGCTGTAATTCAGTATGAATATACATTCACGAGAATGAATGATGAATGAGAGAGGGAGAGAGAATAACGCGACTTGAGAATAAAGTACCCAAAGCAACTGTAATGATGCAACGCATCTGACCTAACTTTATTTCGAATGCCTATTGCCTCATTCTTTCAACAAAAAAAAAAGATAATAATAGCAACTACCAGCTTTCTACTGAGCCTCCAATCAAATACATCAGCTGTCCTTCAAGTAGAAACAAATAATGGAAGTCATTAAAGCACACCGATACCCGCATTACGATTTTGTCTTATCGCAGTTAAGTATGAGCATGTGGACCGCACATTGCGCTCTTGTCCAGCAAAAACTTATCACCTAGGGGTAACTAACTGTAAATTCTTACGCAGTTACGGCCGTCTGGCTAAGTGAATGTTTGTTACGCCTACTTGATTTGTAGTTATGACTGCTTTGTGCAGATATGGAAAATATTTTTGACATTCCTGAATCACTTACATCGCAGATATCCTTTGATAAAAGATATCCTTATGTCTATGTATGAAAATGTCAGTTGCGCCCATTAGAGTTTGCACGGCAGTTTCGCTAAGGATCGTAAAGTCTGTCTGTCCTTGGGTATCAGGTTGTTCGCTTAAACCAATTACAAGTACCTACGTTGTTGCCTGATTATTGAAACTTTGACAAGACTTTCCTCTAGTAAATTGATTCACATTCTAATTACAAGCAAACCAGTTCTGTTCTATCAGAAACGTATCCTCATCTAATTTGTTGTTTTATTATTAAAATACTTATAAAGCCAATTAAGCTGCCAGTGATTCCGGACGCTCGCGCACGGAAAGATCCCTCGCCTCCTTTGATTACCAGAGGCGCAGCAAGATGTTGTCCACCGTCTGCCTCCGAAAAGTGACACTTATACATAAACAAAATATTTATACATTCTGAGATCAAAGATTACCTTATCTCCATGGATAAAAGCATAGCTTCGCTACTTATAAAAAATTAAGATTATTATTATAGTGTAACATCAGTTCCCAGATGTTACTCTGACATGTACCGACTTTATGTTTGAAGCCTAAGAGGTACTAGATATAATATAAAATAATTATGTACATTTGGGTGGGCCTCGCTCTCTGGATGACTCTTTCATAATCTATATAAGGACACTAGAACAAGTCACAGTACACGGCAGTACACGCATAAGTTACGGATAGATTACAAAGTAGGGTCATACTAATGCAGAATGCGATACGATGCGATGCTAATAACGACCTCACTGCCTCTCTTCATACTCGTACAATCTGTATATATATATATCAATCCAGTCTCGTACAGAATAGTTGGCTGATTCTGTATATTAAATAAATTATACCCTTTGCTTAAACAAAACCTAAGGTATACGAGGGCTGCTCTATATCTCCGTCAATCCACCAGTACGCAGACAGCTGTTTCACGCTTATTAGCGATCATCAGTGCGTAAGAGCTCGATTGACGGAGATATTATTTAGAGCGGGCGCTAGAGGTAAGTGAGTATGCAAAATGTGAGTACCGAATTTTTTCAATGAATTCGAGTACAGAACTGATCAAAGATTGAGAATGTGGATCTTGTCGGTCAAGTTTTTGGTCCATTTTTTAAATAAATTAAAGTAATAATTTTTAATTTTTTATGAATAAAAAGATATAGGTTATACAATGTATCCGGTCGTCGGTGTCGGAGCCTTTAGGGGGATGAAATACAGTATTTTTTTATCGACAAATCACCTCCCGTAAGTAGTGTTTCTCCCACCATAATAAAATGGCAGCCATTTAGTTGTGCGGACCAGAAGAACTCGACACCGAACTGGAACATCTAAAGAATGCTCTTTGTAATGTCCTGACGTAGGACAGTAAATAATACGCGGTTCAATGCTCAATGGTTTATTTTGATAAGGTGCGGTACCTAACATAGAGCGCACGCGGAACCGGACATAGCAGAACTCCCCGGTTGATCCACAGGCATACCAAAGGTACCCCACAGGGGTCATGCGCACTCTTCGGGAGACAGGGGCGTGCTCAATATATCTCTTAAGGCAAATTGTTACACAGAAAAGGAAATAACAAGAACAATGAGAAGAAATAGGGCAAAATCAGAACCTAAACCGATAGCAAAAGCTTTTCTACCCTACCCCTACCCCTGGAATAACAGACAGAATAGGAAAAATGTTACGAAAGGAAAACGTAAAGACCATCTACAAGCCCACAAGAAAGATACAGGAATATTAGAGAATGGAGAAGGATAAAAGAGACCCACTCACAACACCGGGGGTTTATCGCATACCATGCACATGTGGGAGTGAATACATAGGAACAACGAAGCGATCTATAAACACAAGAATTGCAGAACATAAGGCTAGCTGCCGACTAGGCCATACGGACAAATCAGCGGTAGCCGAACATGCGATTAAGGAGGGAAGTCACAGGATCAAGTTTGAAGAAACTCAGGTTCTTGCCGCAACGTCTTCACACCATGCCAGACTTCAAAGAGAAGCCATCGAAATACAAAAACATCATAATAATTTCAATAGGAAAGAAGAAACACAGAAAGTCAACCGACATGGGTACCTACCCATCCTAAAGGAACTGAAGACACTACCATATCGCGAAGGGGCGGGGCTACCAACGTTACCTGGTTGGGCCACGTCACCATTAGCAGGTATAAATACAGGTGCAGATCCAACAGCCGTCAGTATTTTGGAAGTCGCCGAAGTGAAATAGCTTCTGAAGATGCCATCCACTCGTGGTGGCGAAACGTCAAGCTTTAACGATAAACGACACCGGCCTAAAAACCCAAGAACCACAAATTCAAAAGAAAAAAATGTTACAACTATTGTTCAAAATGTCCTCCTTGGTATTGCAGACATGCTATTGCTCTTACTGACACATGTCGCGTAGAGCGACTGATCATCGCTTTGTCATTCCGTTATCCATTTCCACATGAATAATTTTGCAAAAGAGCTCCTCGCGTGTATTTGGTACGTCGCCGTCGAATAAACTTTCTGTTTCATTGTATCTCACAAGAAAACACCAAGCGGGGTCCAGTCCGGTGAACGCGGTGCCCAAGCGATCGTTCCACCACGTCTAGTCAACGGCGAATGTCGTTCATTTAAAGGGTTTCCCAAAGGCATGAGAGCTGTTTGTACGAAATCTTCAGACACAGCTTTCAAACATTTTGCTACTAAATCTGTTAGTTTTGTCGCAACCACAGAAAATATCACATATGCTTTTACCTAGGGATTCAGCAGCCACATGACATCCTAAAAATATCTGAAAACCGTCAAACCATAGACCGAGCCACCGAATATTTGTTAGATACTTCTAGAAATAAACTGCCAAGACGAATAAACCTGCACCAGCGCTGCTTATTATAATATGAGCAGATTGACTCCTTACTGCTTGAAATAGATGGGAAAACATTCTTGAATCAGCTTCTAAGTGATTTGATTGTAATTCAAGTATTTCACAAATTAAAGACCCTTGAAACTCTAAGCATTCAGTTGGATCGTCTGTCATCCACAAATATAGATCTCGCATTGTTCTTTTACTTGTGCATATTCTGGAACACAAAAAAAATCGAATAAGTTAGCAAAAAAAGCTTTACAATCAGCAGGAGTACTTGCTGAATGCTTGAATATTATGATATTTTTAATGCTCTGGCCCTTACTCCGTAATTTTGTCTCCAAAAATGTTATAGATATGTCGTCATATCCATCAAATATTAAATCTATTCTATTAACGCCAGACAATAAACTAAATAACCAAAACTTTTTTGAAGAATATCTCGTCAAAAACTGCAAACGTACTGAACTTGTTTAACTGAATTTTGTGAACGTGAAAAAGTACCATACCATTAATAATATAAATTATAGGAGTATCTAGATTCAGGTCTTGCTGAGAGCGTGTACCACATTTATGATTTTCTGAAACTTCAAACATATACAAAAAATTCACAAAAGTATCATTATTGCATAATTATTCAAAAACACGCCTTAAAACTAGACGTCAACGGAGTAGAAGAACACTAAATGCGTACGCGTGCTATGCTTACTATATGGACGAAGAGGGGAATGGGAAGGGTACGGGAAGGCACCGTAACATCTGACGGCAAGATGTGTTTTTTTATTATTTAGGGTCTCTGTAGTAAGAATCCGGTCACAGTTGCCGTCACTCAGATTTTGCGTGCGCAACTACCTCTAGAGCCTGCACTAACATTTGAAAACTTTTTTGTCATTGCACCATAACCCCAAAATGGGAGGGATCGGAAATAGAGGGGCAGTGTTAAAACGGAAAAAAATCGTTAAATAACCGAATGAAAATGTGGTAGTATTTTAGTACAACTACCAGCTAATGTTCCAAAAAATCGTCATCCGAAATCTACGGGGGGTTAGTGCCTACCGATTTTTTTTAAATGATAATAAAAAAAATCGCGACGAAACCGGTCGGAACTTGCTGGAGTTTTTTTGCAGATATCACAAAAAATACTGTCATGTGTTTCTGCTGGGCAGTTTATGACAAATTTGAGCTTAAAGTTCGACTTTCGTTAGAAATCGTAGAAAATTTACTCATATTGTTCGAAACGGATGACTTTTCTTATACATATTCTTGGGAGATCCAGTAATGACATGGATCAATTTCATCCGTTTTTACTATGTTTAATTCCATTTTCCAACCGCTATAGGGGGTGACACTATTGAACATCTTCTGAAACGATACAGACGGCGCCGACGTTCAATAATTTTACATTAACATTAGCTGGTAGGTGTACTAAAATGTCACCGCATTTTCATTTGGTTACTTAACGGGTTTTTTTTCACGTTTAATACCCCCCTCGTCTCCTCTATCTCCGATCCCACCCATTTTGGAGTTATGGTGCATATTTTCCAAACTGCCTCCTCAACTCAAATACCAAGCGTCATCCGGTTTCTTTCTGGACACTAAAACTACGAGTCATTGCTCTGAGTCTACTGTATGGGTGGAGAGGGGCATGTGCTGGGAGGGGGAAGGGACTATATCATCTGGCGGCAAGATGTGTTTTGTTATCACTTAGGATCTCAGGTATAAGAATCCGGTCATAGTTGCCAGCACTCGGATTTTGCATACTCAACTACCTCTAACGCCTGCACTAATTAGCTCACCTGCAATTTCTGCGAATCTGAGGAGTAAATTGGTTGACTGAACGATTCTTGCGGTGCGCCATCTGGTTCCCGAAGGTAACGGCAAACCAAAGAAAATCGCTGCTAAACAGCAGCAGACTTCTTGGTGTAACGCCACGGCGCGTCTGCTTGGCCACCAGAGAGCGCGGTTCTATATGCTGCTGCATATGAAAGCCAAAGCCGAAGAAAATTGCAGACAGTGAATCGTGGTTGTCACAAAATCTTGATATGAGATTAAAATTTTTCATCATATACGTCACCGGAGAGTTCAAACCTAAATTAGTGTTCGATCGTTTCATCTTTAAAAATGCAGTGAAACAGCTGGGGCATAAAAATTAGTTTGTGACAACAACTCCATAGAATCTGCCTTATTATGCAACAGCTTATATAAAAAAATTTCTTAAATTTAAATCAGACACATTACACCTAGAACATAACAATTTTTCGGGATACACTCCATCACTATTAAGACTTAAATATTTTAAAGCGTCTCTACACGTTTTCCAGACCTTGTTTTAATGCAACAATGTTGTTAAATGACAATGAAGCTATAGAATCCGCTAGCTTCAGCTATTTTCACACTAACATCTTCACTCAAAATTCAACCTCTCATCAAACCAAACACCCAAGTCTCTGATTAGAGTATCCCTGACAACTATAACACTAGAAATCCTGTAGTGAAAAAGAATAAGTTACAATTTTACATTTGGATGCTATCAAGGATAGACCATTTTCTAAACACCATTTGCGGATTATGTCTATACTTCGTTGCAACAAAAAGCAGAAGAAGGGACAGGTCATTGATCAACAGCAGAAACAAAAGCGGTTCCAGACTGGATTCCTGCGGGACGCCGGATATAGCAGTGTATTTTTCAGATTTATATCCAAAACAATGAACACATTGCAATCTGCACTGTAAGTAAGATTTAAAGAATGTAATAAATGCTGTATTGAAGAATTCTGAAGTTTTCCTATTAAAACTTGATGATCCATCCTACCCAATGCCTTGGAAAAATCCATATATATATCACATCTACTTGATCTTGATTATCTATATCATTAGTCATGTATTCTGTAACTACCGTAAGGAGTGAAATGCCTGTTATGTTCAGAAAATCCATGCTGAGCAGGAGATATCTGATAACAAGCAAGTGGATATATATGTTGGCAAACAATGACTTCAAACACTTTTGCAAAAATTGACAGGATGGAAATTGGTCTATAGCTTTTATCATGGTCCTGTCGCCATCTTTAAATATAGATAAAATATTTGCTAAATTCCAAGCAGTAGAACACCGGCACAATATTTAATAAGAAAGGATGGAATTCCATCACGTCCAGCAGTAAATTTGTCTTTTAGATGTTTTAACACTTTAAATACATCATTTCCAGAAATGTTTGGTAATGATAATACAGACTAGTTTGAGTCTACACCTCGGTCTACACTAACATTGGCTAGAGTATGACTAGGTTGACAGATTTAAAAAAAGAAGCAAAATTGTTTAAAATTTCCTGTGCACAATTTATAACACTATTATCGTGGCACATAGTGCCTGGTAATGTTGGAACATTTTTCTTATTTTGTATAAAAGGCCAGAAGTTCTTAGTATCGATATTGATAGATATAAGAACATTTTCTACATACGCCTTGTAAGCAGAGGAAATCATTGTTTTTATAAGTGACCTCAGTTTTTTTGTATTCCTGAAGAAAGTGCAAACGCTAAGCTTTCTTCTAGTTCCTCAACATTTTCGCCTTAACCTTTATATTTTTTATGATATCTGAGGTGTACAACTTGAGGTAAACATGTGAATAATGTTTAACTTTAAGAACATGATCTTCAAAAGTGTTATATAATTTGGCATAGAATGCATCAACGCAATCATCAATTTCATCAAATTGAAGTAGGAAAGACCAGTGAACAAGAAGAAGTGAGTTATATAGCGAAATATAATCGCTCGTCTAAAGTTGCATTGCCAGGTTTAGTCACGAAGCTAGATATTTTTTTATGGAACATCCCACTCACAACTAATGCTGGGTGGTGACCATCCTCTTGCACTAGGGGTTCCAAACCATGTGATACAACTATGCCATGTAAATTTGATATTACTAAATCTAGTACCCTTGACAAGCTATTTTTAACATTGTTAAACTGAGGAAAATTGTAAATTGTGAGAAAATTACTAAATACAGTTGATTTTCTGTCAGTCGGAAGTGCATCAAAAAAATTTGGAATACTAAAATCGCCTAAGAATATAACATCTTCGGAACAAATACAGTCGATTCGATACAGTGTTTCAAGAGAGTGTTCAAACGTGTCTGAATCAATATTTGGTGGAGTATATTATTATCTATTGTATTAATGATGAATATACTATTACGATGAAAATCACACTTGACAATCACAAAATCAATAACGGGAAAATTGACATCAATATCGCTAGTGTTGATAACTCTAATCCTCACCCTGGAACGAATGGCTAAGACAACACCTCGCCCACTTGCCCGATTGTTAATACTAAATTCACGATCTTTCTTGAACTCATCACAGACTGGCGGTAATAGTTCAGTACTTAAAATGTCCATACTTAAGTTTGATTCACTCAACGCTATAAAGTCATATTCCCACTCACTAACAGATGAGTAGAAGGTGTCAATCTTCGAACAAAGACCAAGCACATTGTGGTAATATCCAGTGACATCATGGAATTCCTTGGGCACATCTAGTTTGAAAATATGCGTGGAATACCTTTGACGTATTTAATTTTCAGATTGTATTCTCTAGCTTACTTTATACCCTCTAACTCCTCCTTCAGATTTTGTAGTACTCAACCTGACGTGGCCTTCGGTCGAATGACAAAAATATTCTTTTGTTTTTGAAATCCCTATGATTTCTAAGATTTTTCGCTTTATTTACAATTTGACGTACGTCATCTATACTTTGTACAAGAATTTTAACAGAACTATTTCTGCCACTCTGGAATTTTTCCAGTCCATTTGCCGCTCTTTACGCTGGGACTATCAAAATCCGGATCGGATCGATAGGACTAATTACCTTAATCACAGCCAATTCATCGCGAACGTTTCGGTTTTTAGGTGACTCCTCTTGACGTACTTCATCTAAACCGAAGACGATAATATTGCATTTTCTGATATTCCTTTGGTTGACTTCTTCAACTATCCCTTTTAATTGCTTAGGTCGATAGACGATGCACCTTTCCTGCTGTCCTTTAGCTCCCTAAGCTCAGATTGTAATTCCAGAATCAGTGACTTGAGCCCCTTAAGCTCATTCCCAAAACTTCTATATGAAGTACAAGACCAGTCTAGGCCCTTACTACTTGCTTCAGAGAGAAGTTTCAGTTCCTCGAGGGACAAATAAACACACGAATTCTTGAGCGACTTCTTGCATCTGGAGCAGTTGATTAGAAGATTGCTTTTAAATGCTCTGTTGTAGCACGCACAGTACTCTGTTGAAGGCACTTCACTGGAACTATAGTCCTTCCTCAATCAAATTATAAATGCTACGCCACTGGGTAGTTATTTAGTCGTTCACATAGATACAAATTCAGGTTATGAAATAAATAACTTGCAGGCAGTTGGCCAAACAATAACACTGCAGAAAAACAGCTGATGTGAAACTTGCATCTCTTCACCAACCACAATACACACGTATCAAAATTTTTGCGTTTAGATTACTCGACTTATAAACAAACCAAGCAACAACACTGCATTACCATTGACCATAGCCGTACGTACACGTTAGAAGAAATACAAAAGAATCACACTTCAGCACTTCAAAATTAAAAAAATCTTCATTTGCATACAAGTTTCTTAAACGGATATACATATGTAGAATTTTTCTAACAGTTTGTTTAAGTGTTCGTAATATAAAAGCAGACAAAACTAGCAGTGACGCAGTAACACTTGCATACCAGAATTATGTATAAACCTAGCCAAAAGTTTACGAATAATGTCCCCAATACGAGATAAAGTTGGCATCCTCCATTTCCCATAAGAGAAAAGTCATTCGAAACAGGTGGGAGATATTTAACGTCCTTCCGATTTGTGCTATTTATTTCCAGAGCATGTTTTATTTACCATTTAATCGGGAAAATAGATCCGGATCCCTAGCGGACGAAACTTTGTTAATGGTAATGCCTCCTGGGAATAGAACCGAAGCGGTCAACGGATGCGAGCACGTTTTTTACGTGGATTGATTTCAGGATACTTCATGGAAAAAGTTAGGGGTCGAACCGAGAAACTAAATTGCAGTTCTTCATGAAATGTGGTCCATCTGGTACACTCTCTTATTCCGCCATAAAGTTCCGCAAGAACGTTTAAGTAGTCATTTGCTGACTGGAAAGTTACGAGGGTTAACCGAATTTTCGATCTTCAAATTTATTATTATCCCCAAGCCTTGCCAAACTTCATTCATATTTCATATTACGGAATATTAAGGAATTTTACATTAACCGTGGTGAAAAATCTTATCTACTAATTCCATTAAATCTGCTACCTAATTTCTTATCAAATAATGGCAGCAATGATATTGTGTCAGATATTGTAGGCACTGCATACTTAAATAGTATGTATACCAAGTATAATGGAAATGTGCTACCGCGCCAACCGAAATATTGTCAAAAGTTGAAAAGATATTTTTTCATTGCTACTCTATCTCATTGGAATATAGCGAGCGAGCATGCGTAAATATCTAGTAATTTGGGTTAACCATGCTGAGCGCATCACACTATTTTTACTACGATCGAAATTCGAAGTAAATGCTTTAGAATATTTCAAATTACATAGATCACAGATTCTATTAATATGCGGTTTCGTTTTGTCAAAATCATAATATTAAAACCCATGATGTTATTTTATGTCGCACTGCGAATGTAGCCATTATTAGCCCTGCACAGGGACACACACATATCTGTTAAATTAACAACATACTGGGGTCTTGGTGACCCAGCTCCGTTGTGACGGGTTGGTGACAAGACAGTAAAATTTTAAGGGTGAAATCTTTGCGCAAATATTCGATAGATATATAATTTAGGCACCTTAAAGATAAAATATATTCAACTTACATAAAGCGTTACTTTTTTTATAAGTATGTTCTAATGCGCGTGTTACGTTAGCGACCAAAAGAATAATTATTCTAAGGTAACTAAATTAGGGGTACGAATATAACAGATTAAGTATGTCCATATACATACATAAGAATGAAATGATATCCAATGAATTTGAATCTTTTATACTGCTTTATAACGTGACTAGTACGTTCTGCTTGACTACCTAGCAATTTTTAAGAGATTACCTATCAAATTTTCAAGGCGAATCCATTTTAAATTACAATTTGAATATTTCTTTTGAAATTATACAATTATGAGACCCTATACCAAGATTTTGGTTAACCCATCACTTTTTATTAGTAATCATAATATAATAGCACATTATTCAAGTAGCCCTAACAAAAATTAGAAATCCGATAACAAGTTTTTGCAAAACGGTCTGCTGAAACTTTATTATACTCGCGGAGATCCGTTATATTTCACTTAAAGAGCTTAAATGCAGTCTTATTGCCTCTGTTTACCACAGTTACAACAAGTTTAACATACCAGTAGATAACTAGAAAGATCGGCATGTTTTCACCGTAAAGTTTACGGTTAATTATTTGCTGAGTTTCCAAGATAAATTTTTTTTTTTGTAACGTTTCTTGAGGTCACTTTTCACCACATGCTGCTTTGACAGTATCTCGCAAAGTGTTTGATACATGGTCAATTTATTTTAGTAGATAATGACGTGATACCGATGCCGGCACAGGCAGTTCATCATATGTCGGGTTGCTGTTGCTACATCTGCCGATCGGACTTTAAAAACAACAACAATGGCGCACGCTTATAACAATAATGAACTGGTGGATATGATTTTAATGTACGGTGAGTGTGGTCAAAATACCGCGGCGGCTTCGCGAGTGTATGCCGATTGTTTCCCTAACCGTACTTACCCTGCACATCGTCGATTTGTCTCGCTCGTGCAAAGAGCTAGAGGCACAGGATGTCTGAATCCACATCGTGGTGGACGCGCTGGAAGACCTAGACAACCTCGTATGGTCTAAATTGAAGAAGACATCATAAATCGTACTTTTACCTGTAAGACGCATGCGACAGGATCGTACTTACAACTTCCGTAGCAACCAAATAGTGAGTACTTGCTTGACATTTTTTTACTGTTTTGCTGCTGGTTCACCGTGCATTAGCTTTGCCGCTTCAAGGGCCGTTGCTTCTAAAGAGGAAAGTCCCAACTTTTAGAACACCCTGTATATTGATATTCTTGAAAATTCTCCATACAAAGGTGCCAGTAGTCAGTGTCATAAAGATAGACGGTAGGTATTGGTTTTTGTTTCAAATAGCATTTTTTGTTGGTTGATATAACAAGTCGATTCAAATAGTTTTTCAGTTGTAGACTTTAAAGAGCAGTTTAAAATGACTTCGGTCCTTTTTACGGTATCAATATTTTTTTTAAACCATTGTATTTTTATACACACATTTTATTATTCAAATAGCTACGATTACTAACATTATAGACTTTCGTGTTCAGAAAAACTCATAATCTAAAAGTTTTCTACATCACAATATACGTCAGGTGTGTGATCCCTAAAGATAAATCTGGATCCGCCACTGCCTATGTGACCGGACTATAACAAGAAACAGTCATCACCAATAAATCATCCCCTCAGATTAACTCCCCCAGCAGCAGTAGAAGCACATTTACAACGATAACTTCCTGGTCCTTCTTTCAAGCATTCTTATCCGGAATGAATTGTCTGCTCTCCCCATTGTGCTGGGCCCATTCAAACCGAACAACCGGCATAATTAGTTTCCAAGCATAACTAACGAGTACCAACTTACATAATAAATATCCCGTTGGTTATTTAGTGTCTTGGTGTGCTTTGGAACTCTCCTCTCTCTCGCTTTTGTTGCCCAACCCTTACGGTGAAATTGCCAGAGGTAGCTATGGCAAGACGCGTTTTTTCTCGCAGTCAAGTTTTGAATGAATGTCGGCAGTCACTTCTCTACATAGAAGGACCTGGAAATATGAGTATAACGGATGACACACTGGTTCCGGTGTCACTTATTTTGTTGAAATCTCTTTGTGGTGCTTCTGTATTACGTTTACAGCCCGGTAAGATAGTACGTAATCCTCACAAGATCTCGCAAACATTCTGGTTTGGCTAAGAATTTATATATAGACGCGTTTGCGCACCTATAGACTAACAAAAGCTTCTAGAGGTTGATTCACCCAAACTGTTGATTAGACTCTGTTATACTTATAATCTGAATTTGATTTGAAAATTTTTGGGGTAGGTAGGCTGATCTTTCAGCGACTACTATCAACATTCTGTATATTACTGCTTTTTTGCTATTCAGCGTTGGACTCTACTCTAACTTAGTAGTTTTTTCTATCTCAACAGGTTATTGCTCATATTTCATGGCCCGCTATGTTGCTTATAGGCAGGAAAATGAAAAAAAACACCGATTTGATTGAAAATTTGAAATTAATTGAAAACTAACAGAGATTGGTGTTCACAGATGGAACAATTCCATTGTTACAAGTTCTTCATTAATTTATTTTGTGATGTATAGGTTCAGTAACAAATTTTGGTTACGCCACTGTTACGAACATGTTTAGCTTTATCGATATCGCGTCGACCTCTTAATATCAATAGTTGGGTTTTACTAGTATACAAATACATTAGGTGGCGCTTGATAGCCGATGATTTTTAGCCAACTATTCATTAACGTAGATTTTTATTTAATTTTCTGGAGTATGTTTACAAATTATCCCATACAGTTGTGCATCTCAACCATTCATTACACATAATTGACATGTTGACAGTTTTCCAGTTCACTTGGTTCTCTGTTATTGGTTTTTTTATGGTTTGCAGCACTTATCGTTCGATGACATTTCCTTCGACTTCACCTTTCGATCTGTCGCCGAAAAAATGGAGATCGGAAAACCTTGGTTACGATGTCGTTTTCGCCAAAATGATGTAACTTCCTCAGAAATGCCGACACTATGACAATAGCTGCGTTCAGGGAACTGAGCGCTATTTCGGAGCGCTTTACATAGAGCGGAATACTGAACGGTCCACGTCCAAAGTGTCACACTCGACATATTGCATCTTGACATGACATACTAACATACTCATTCGCAACCGCCAGATTAACATCACAGAACACTAACTTGATTAATATCTTGTTTCGATTGCTGCCCCAAAACTGTAAATACCGGTGAAGAGTTGAAAACCAATCAAGACCGACATTAATATTAATGATGTTTTACCTATCGTGAAAGAGCTTGCGCAACCACTCTATGATGGCCTGGAAAATAGGATTGCGGTGACCAGAAGCATAAATTATTTTGAAAGTGTGGTACCTCAGTGTATCGATTTCTTAGTAATCTACGTTTCGGTCGTTATATTACAAAGTAAAGGTTTGGATTTCTATTTTCAGTAAAGTCGGCGACGCTTACTGCCGTTTTACAAATCAGAAAGCAGATGAGTTTAGGTGGGTTTTAGTTATGTTTCCCCACTGAATTGTCGCTACCCAAATCGAGCGTAAAATAATTCTGCTACATAGAACGGCGTCCACTTAATAAGAAGCGAGCCGTTTAGTGACTCTGCTACCTGAGCGCTCCGGAGCGATCGAGAGCGAGAAATTTGACCACTGTAATCACACTTTAAACAATTATTTTGTAAAGTAGCTGCCCACTAAGATGTTCATTTGTTTCTTGCTGGGGTTGAACTCTAATTAAGCAGCAGTATGTCAAGTTTGGCTGGTTTAGCCTGGTCGACTCCTTGATGGCTGCAGGAGCTGCGGGCCCACCCTTACATCAAAGGTTTGGTGAACCTAAGAATAAGTCGCCAGTTCTTGAATCACAGTGTGGATGACATTCAGCAGGTTTTTTATATATTGGATCCTAACAGCTGCACTGTTTTTTACTTTATAGACTGCACTGTATCAGGTTTTATTTATATTTTATAGTGCACTTAAATTTTATCCTTCAATTTTCTTTACCTTCATTAGCTGTTTCATTAAATGTTTATATTATCACGACGGCCTACTTTTCTTCACCAAAGGAATCAAACTGGACGTAACATCCACTGCTTTACTTAACAGTTCAATATAATATCTCTTAACCTTATCTCAGCGACAACTCAACTTAACTGAACTCGCCACGCTACCCGTGGCGCCTTATATACACTTCATCGAACCACCTAGAGACTTCGATGACATTCTAGAATGCCCATCCGTCATTCCCCAAAACTCTAGACGATTCGATGACGTTTACACTTCAAAGATCTAACCTAACACTTTGGCTTTACATCATGCATGACAACTAATACACAATACACGAATACCATAATATACAGTATGTGACATTCTTCCCCCCTTAGCGTTCGGCATCCTCGACGAACAACTTCGATTCTTGTATCACCACAGACATCGGCATAGTCGACTTTCGGTTTTCCACATCCCGTACCTAACCTGTAGACCAAGTCATGGAGGCGGTTCATCACCAAGTAGGCTCCCTCCAAATGATGTTGAAGCTTTGAATGTCTAACCTCCTTTCTGTCGTGTGTTGTAAGACCATACCAGATCACCTTGTAACTGCGATATACTTTGCTGAACTTGTGATTCTCGTTTTTAGCTCCAGCAGCGTTCTCTTTTCCTAACTCTGCTATCATCCTCTTCAGTTGCGCCTTTTCGTCTTGTCGATTGTCAACTCTCGACGCTCCCTTCTCGTCACTCAGGTTGCTCTCCAGTTCCTCTGTGAGTCTGCTCAGTTTGTCTTCTAGTTGCACAATACTGTTCTTCTACTTACCATTCTCGCTGCTTAGTGCGCGACTTGATCAGAGCCCCATGACACGTCCTCGAGCGCAACGTTAAGCTCTGGTCCTATCTTCGCGTTTTCTCTCTCTAGCTGCGCCAATATTTACTTCAAATCTACATCGTCATTTTGCATCGCTGATATTTCGTACACACCCTTGTTTGCATTTTTAATGACTTTGTTCGAATTCTTCTTTAGCCGATCGCTATCGACCTCGTTTTCCATCTGCGCAATCTTTTGCTTTATCTTATTATGCTCATACTTCAATTGTTCCATCCCAGAACTATCAGCCTGTGCTGCAGCCAAAGCGTCTTCCAGGTCCTTTTTCAGTCGAACGTTCTCATCTTCCAAATTTGCCAGTTGTTCTCTCATCTTATTGTCAACGTCTCTTGCTTTATACAAGTCTTTCATGACCTTTCTTACAATATCAAGCGCATCTGTCATATCTGATTTCATCTTCTTGATCTCTGCTTCATGATACACCAACCTTTCTCTCAGCCTTGACTTGTCTTCCTTGACCCCGGTCCTTTTGGCTTGCACAATCGCGTGGTCCAGGTATTTCTCTAAGGATGCGTTCTCAGCCTCCAGCTAGGAAATCCTCTGTTTCAGCATTGCATTTTTGTCTTAACTTGGTCACATCTATCCTCCGCTTTCTTCGGCTGATCCAAAGCCTCCAATCTCTTGATGTCATTTTTCAAAGCAGAAACTTCTCTGTCGTGTTTTTCGTTGAGGTTTCTCAAGGCTGACTCGTGTTGATCATTGTTCTTCAACAGGTTCTTTTTGTCCCTTTCAAACTTGTTCTTAATACCTATACATTCCCGTTTCTGAGAGTCAAGCAACAGCTTTAGCCTATCCCGGTCTGCTGTTGTCCTTGAAGCTTTGCGATAGTTTCCTCGTTCTTCTTCAGCAAATTCTTCGTGACTCTGTCAAACTGCTCCTTCATTGACTTTATCGTGCCTTCCATAAATTTCATTTTGCTTGCATATTCACCTGCTTTCTCTACATTCACCTGCATCTTATCGATCTGTATGCCGCAGCCTACTCTAAGGTGCTTATGCCCACATCTCCAGCACGTAAGCTTCTCAGGTGCTAGATTTGTGAGAGGTTTCTTTGGAAGGTACCACCTCTTCTTCTTGGAACGAACGCTGTCGCCCTGACTTCTGCTTCATCATCTTGCTCTACAGAGCGCACCCTCCGCATCATTCGCGTGGCTTTCGTGGCAGCTTCAATTTCTAGAGGCTTGACCAAATTATGTATCTTGTAAGGTTCTGGGACTGGATAGTCTCACAATTCGCTGAACGTCCAGGTCCGCAATGCCTTCGACAAACTGACGAGCAGCGACGTATTCCTGTGTCTCGATGGAACTGCTGACGAATGCTCGTTTAGCTAAACTATGGACTTTGTATGCAAATGTGGTTAAATCTTGCTCTGTTAAGTGTGCATCTCCAAAACGTAACTTTAGTCCAGATGTTATCTTATCATAGTCACGTAAATCTGATGAGCAGACATTTTCCAAAATAGCTGCTGCAGAATCTCTGAGCATTGATGTCAGCACACAAGCTTTTTCCTCATTCGACCAGTTATTCATACGTGCGATGTTTTCAAATTGCATATGATAGATATCCCATGACGTTTTTCCATCGTATGGATAGGGCTTTGCTACCACGCCACTGTGTCTATCAGTAAAAGCGGGTGCTGCAGCTGTTAAACTACGCTTGCCTGCACTAAACTCTTGCAGCTCCTCTCTAACCATTTCTTTGACCTGATCTTTCACTTGCTGAAGCTGATCCTCAACGTGTGTTTCTGATGTTGCTAGCTGCTCCTCAATTGCACTAATACGGTGGTCTTGATTCTCAAATGCTTGGCTTACGGCTTGCTTCTGCTCCTCGAACCAAGTCATCACCAGTTCCTGTCCACTCTTCAAGTCTGCGACTGCCTCGTCTTGATGGTGCTTCTGCTCGTCCAACCGAGTCATTACCAGTTCCTGCCCAGTCCTCAAACCTGCGACTGCCTCGTCTTAGTGGAGCCTTAGATTTTTTCTTCAAGTTTCACGACTGCCTCGTCTTGGTGGTGTTTTAATTTTTCTTCCAGGTCTTGCACATTTGTTCTCGTCTCAGCCGCACTTTGTTCTAATCTCTGTTCTAAGCTGGTTCCCATTTCGGCTGTTTGTTCTACGCTGCTTCTCATAATATCTGTCTTCATTTCTTGTATCATAGCCATCAATGAACTCATTTCGGACGCCAGAGGTTTTGCATCTTACATTAACTGACGCTGTACTCACTTCTTGATTCCTTTTCCTGACTTGATTCGATGGATAATCCCACACTTCCGACACCAATTGTCACGACGGCCTATTTTTCTTCACCGAGGGAATCAAACTGGACGTAACTTTCACTGTTTTACTTCACAACTCAATACAATATCTCTCAACCTTATCTCAGCTACAGCTCAACTCAACTGAACTCGCCACGCTACCCGTGGCGCCTTATATACACTTCATCGAACCATCTAGAGAATTCGATGGCATTCTAGAATGCCCATCCGTCATTCCCCAAAACTCTAGACGGTTCGATGACGTTTATGCTTCAAAGATCTAACCTAACACTTTGGCATGCATCACTACTAATACACAATACACGAATACCATAATGTACAGTATGATACAATATTAATATTACTCAGGCATTTTCATTAACCTCTCCTTCTACAATTTAGTAACTGTTTAAGTCATTTTAAACTGTGGATGCATAGGGTGGAACTCATGTCCTTTTGTTACATATCTCATTGTTCTAACGGTGTAGGTTAGTTGGCTGCGTTGTTGCCTCCTGGTCTGGCCTTCAGGTCTGCCGGTGGGTTGCATAGCCTCAGAAAGTTTATTGTTTACTGTACATCGTTCATTATAATACATTCACAATTTAGAATAATAGTCTATACAAAATAATGTCAAGTAATAATTTTTGTAAGTCAATATTATATAAATATGTAGATCAAGTGGGGATTGAACTAATACAGCTATCACATCAGGCTTGGAAGTCTGTTTCGTAATAGTGTATTGCTCTATCCCACATCAGATCATGTACAGAATATTGATATTAAGTATGTAACTCACCCAAACAGGAATGCAGTATCTGATAATAGATTCAACGAGGGCTGTATACAGAATCATTAAATTTGTTCTTGATAGGATGTCACATAATTCATAAATCTTATGCATTAGACTTCTCAAACGTTTGGAGTCATAGATAATATGATCTCGCCATTTTAAATGTTGATAAATCATGGTTCCTAAATATCTAAGTGATTTAGTTTTCTTTTATTATGCTACAATTACACTGTTTGGTATCATCACAAGATGGTTCATGTAATTTGATATCAATCTCTTTTGGTTGGCCTGTAATTGTTGGTGAAAATGTTATAAATTTCCCAAGAAGGACCTCTAAACATAATAGCAGTATCATCTGCATAGCATATTATATCATAACAAAATTATATGAAACTTTGAATGTTTAATGTTACAGAAAATCTGGTGATAATTCACGTTTGGTCCAGAAAAAATGGAGTCCAGTTGATCGACTCAGTACCTCCCACACATAACAATGATATCATTTTATTATTTTCCCTTTGCATGACGCTATAGTCCCAGATCCCCTTGCAACCAAATCATCGCCCGCCTGCTCTCAAAAAACATCCAACACAAAAACTCTAGTAAATAGTTTCTGAAATCTCTCCATAGGAACTAGAACGACACAATTTTTATTCCGCGAACTGGAGAAACGAAACGATCAGGAACCCTCAAATTGTATGAAAACGAATTTTGAGTGATTTTTATATTTCTAGTTTGTTTATTATTGCTGCGCCACCACTGACACGATTTTTAAAAACCATACGCATTTTTCATCCTCACCACGGTAGTGATACTGTCTCGAAATTTCACTAAAATCAATTTCAGGTGACACAATACAGAACAATGCAGAGCAATGCTCGTATGTAACATACAACAGAAAAAAAATACTTAGTTTCTGTAATAAGCAAGGCAATGTTCCGATGGACCTAAAAAGGTGTGTTCTGTTGCTAAACCCTTTTTCCGCAGGTCAATGGAGAGCCTATGATGCAAACAAAAACTTTTTTCAGTTTTGCAACCCTCCACCCCCCAATCACCCCATTTTTACGCATTACGTAGACATCATAAAAGCCCAAAAAGCGTATTATCTCAAAATCGAAAATTTTCGCGATCACAATACCCCCCTCACCTATCGCTATGAGAAGTAAAACTGACTTTGAATATTTTGGATACTCTAAGCAGCAGATCCACCCCTAGGTAGGGTTGTCACCTATTCCTTTTTTCATAGCGTATCTGGGTAGGCATTCTGAGGATAAAAAAAGCGGGTCTGCATTCTACGTTTGATACAATTCGAGTCAAGACATCAAACCGATTCGATTGACACCCTTTTTTACCTCGACCGATTTGGTTAGGACATGTCGCGATATATACGTAGGTACCTATTGACATTTCAAATTTTCAACGAGGCGTAGATTTTCTTCGGAAATTTTCCTCCATCTGGGGGTCATCTAGTCCGATTCAGAGCGTCAAGCAGAGCCAAGTGACACCCATTCTGACCTCAACTGCTCAACCGGTTTGGTGTTAGTGTTAGTGTTAGATACAGAGGTTTCAAACTGCCATGATTTTTGATCAGAGCATTTCCCCGGCCTTACGAAAATATTACAGCCTCGCACAAATCCTTTTATTTATGACTTTACGAAAAAAAAAAAAGATTGATTTGTGAATGGAATCAAAGACACTACACGATTTTAAATAAAATAGTGACCTCATTTGTGTAGAAAAAGGAATAATATTGTAATCCATAACATGGCCTGAATGATGAACATGTGAAGCCAAAGCACACTTTTGTTAGGGTGAAGTCTGGCATCATTTCTATGTGAGGTTATTCAGCCCTTAAGGGAAGGCAGCTTGGTCGATGTAAACTGAATCACAATTACTTCATTGAATGCTATGAACAATATTCATTGAACTAAGCAAATGAACTTCATCTTTAAATTTTGAGAATAAGCTGTTATTAGTGAGGGCAATTTTGATGTTCAACACACTAAAAATCCTGACTATTTAGGAGTTAATCCTATGATAGAAGGAAGCTTTGCATATTTAATTGCAACCAGATCGTTAGGTTGAGAAATGGCAACCTGAGTATCAAAACAGTGCTGTCCGAGCTAAAAAGAATATTAACCGTGTGCTTAACATATCAGTTACTAGTGAATAAAAGGTTAGGGTTGTGGAAAAGTTGTTCGGCAATTTTGACGACCCTGCTCTTCATCTGACTAATTAGGTACAACTTCCTATCGACTCTATGGCAATACTTAAAATTGAGATATCTCCCAGATCTGCTTTTGCTTCCTATACCAATCTACCAATAGAGTATTGTTATCACAGCGAAGGAACCTGGTATGTAGAAAAGGAACCGATTAGCTAGAGTCCCCTTTTTCAGTTGTGAATTGAATATAAGGGTAACAGCTGTTGAAACTTTCCAGAATTCCATTTAACCCATCTGAAGGTAGGCAAAAGATGATGTCTTAGATAACCATATCCAATATGTCGCCCATAACATATGCCGCCTCAGTAGTTGAGAAGTTACCTGTAAAATAGGGACCATTATGTACAAGTAAGCAACAGTAAATCTAGAATGCTTGGTTGTAAAGTAGGAGTATCACAATGTACATGTAATGTTCCCCCACTATCCATGCAACTATCCATGAATTAACAAGATCTGCAAGTGATTAATTAAAACGAATATATGAATGCTTCATGAATAATGGACTTGTTCTAGTTAAAGAAAAAACATTGTTTCCGGTTATCTTATTCATCAGAATACAATCACAGCCTTCTCATTAAAGCAAAAGAGGGCTCTATCAAACAATCGAAAGATGTTAAATTTCTTGATATACATCTGAGAAATAACTGCAAATGCTGAGGTTTGTTGTGGATAGATCTGTGGTCTTGACTTACTATCACTCTTATTTCCACCCCACTATCTCTTATACAATAATTGCCTGGGGAGCACCTCAATGTGCCCACAGAATCTTTGCAGTACAGAAGCGAGTTTTAGGAATGATAGCTTCAGTAAATTCCCCGGTAAATTCAGAGATCTTTGCAAAAATATTTTCATCAATTACAATATACTGAAAACCATAGAAGTGTCAATACATATGGAATGGCTCCTTCCCATTTAAACAATGTACCACTTTCGCGGACGACATAAGAAAGAGAGGTCGATGAGAGAGATAGGGCTCAACAGGGAAAAAGCACGCATAAGAAAGAGAGGTCAGTGAGAGGGATAGAGCTCGTCAGGGAAAAAGCACAGCCACCTACCTCGTAACAAACTACGTGGCGCATCGGCAAATCTTGTGCCGTTTTCCCTGATTAGCGCTATCTCATTCTAGCCGCAAACGAGTGCACGCATGCCCATTCCATATGTATTGACACTTCTATGCTGACAACGCACTGCATCTATACAGAGTGATCAATTTGTATTCCGAAGTTTGATACCACCATTATTATGGCAGATACAAAAAAAAACTTTCGGAAAAAAGCTGAAGATAAATCTAAGGTCTAGATCTAAAAATTATTTTATAACATACAGGGTTATTAATTAAGTCATGACATACCAAATTTGTTTTTCCAAACGCAACACCCTATATATTACCCCAAATTATATTTGTGCTCGCTTTCCCTATTCCGGAAATATAGGGTTTTATTAGGCTATACAGGATAATTTCAGAAATATGGCCACTTTTATGTTAAAATCTTAATGAATTCATCACCGCGTATCTTAAAAAATCAATAACTGGAAGCGCGATTCTCAATCCTAGAATAATTTCGTGGCTATTCAGTTTTGTCTAAAATCATCAATTTTCTGCTATCTTTGATGTTGTATAGAGGGTGAACCATAACTAGCGACCATAATTTCCTTTGTTATTTTAAACAGAACACCCAGTATTTTAAAGCATCATCAGAAAGTTCCTACAAAATACTTCCACTTTTATTAAGCATTCCCCATACCTAAATGTAACAGTTATGGAGCTATTTCGATTTTAAGTAGTAAAACGATTCCTAATAATGATACTAAATTTTTGCCAAATACTGAAAGTTTCTCTGAATTGGCCATGGCTACCGTGGTTGTTATACTGTTTGAACTTTCTTAGAAAAGAACTAAGTCAAAGATGGAAGGACTCGAAGGACGGGAATGAAAGATATAACAGGAAGTCGTAACTGGAAATCAATTAAACATTTGTGGCTATAAGACATGCTTAGCCAAAATCTATATTCTCGTTTTTGATACGTTGGCACATAAACCTTCTTGTAATAACTAATATAGTCTTGGTAAAGGCTGTTTAGTTTTATTTTCGGATAAGTTTTGTAATTGACATGTGATTTTCAATTTGTTAATTGCCGGCTGTAATAGCCAATTGACACTTAATCACAACTAAATTACTAATTTCAATTATTTAGCAAATACAACAAGCATAGCATCCAACTCTAACAAAAACCAGAATTCAGCAAAAATATTGTTTTACTACTTCAAATCGAAATACAGTTGCGATCTAACACCTAAGCAGTCCGGACGTCTTTTCTGTGCGCTCAGGTGTAGGTATATCGTATCGACGCGTATTTGTAATATTTTGGTGCATCTACTGTAAGTACAAACATTTCCTTTTTTAATTGTTACTGGTAGGAGTGGAGTTTTTTTGCCCCGGCTCTGTTTACAGATGCCCGGCGGCCAGAAAAACGGCGGCGGCGGCGGCTCACAACCGCCGTCGAGCCATAACAAACAGTCCAATATTAATATGTATGTGGAAGATGTGATTTTCATTGAGAGTGAATCGGGCAATGCGGATAATTCACAAGTTGCAGAATCTCTAAGTAATGTAAACAATGCAGACAAAAATACCGGTACATCCATCACACAAGAAACTCTCGAACGTCGTCAGCTAAATACCACTAATAGATTTAGACTGTCTGATTCAGGTCCGTACTGTATTTTTGTAGAGCATATTGATCGGAATATAGGAAGACTACATCCTATGAAACTGGGGGAGAAGTTGTTAGGTTTGAAAAAATATGATGAACATATCGTCGAGATTAATATTGTTGGGCGTAACCGAATCAAAATTGAACTCGATACAGCGACAACCGCAAACCAGCTGGTCGAAGATACCTTTTTTTCAGATAACAACCTTATAGCGTATGTGCCAAACCACCTAACAGACAAACGAGGTTTAGTAAGGGGGGTCGATACCTCTCTAGATGAGAATAAACTTCTAAAATCTATCCAATCTAGTGTTCCGGTTAAAAGAGTCCAAAGAATGACCAGGATTGTTAAAGAAAACGACGTGACAAAGCGTGTCCCACGTCAGATGGTAATAGTTACATTTGCGGGAAAACGCTTACCTGATGCAATATACATCAACAAAGTCAGGTGCCCGGTTGATGTCTACATCTCACCTGTTATGCAATGCCTTCAGTGCTTGAGGTATGGGCATTCTGCTAGTCAGTGTAAGGGGAAAAAGAAATGTAGAAAGTGCGGTATGGAAAAAGCAGAAATTTGTCAAAACTGTGACGTTTTTTGCATTTACTGCGAAAATAACAGCCATGATTCTACCTCTCGTGACTGCCCCAAATATAAAAGGCAGTTACGAACTAAGGAAGCTATGGCAAACTTAAACCTTTCATTCACCGAAGCAGAGAAAATTATAGATAACCCTGGCTACACCAGCATCGTCCAGAAAAATAGATATGCGCCCCTTGCCAATTACGATTCTGAATTCCCCCCACTTAGATCCTCTAATTTACCAAGTTTACCACACTCCAGCCAACAAATAAACCCTAGTGGTGCTCCTCAAGCGCAGACTCCAACTAACCCCCCTAAAAAAAGGAAAACTGTAGATATGACTCCAAATTTTACTCCTATACGTAGGGATTACCCTACTAATTTCTGCTCGGCCCCTGTTTTTCAGTTTGGACAGAACCCCCCCAGCTCTGAACTTGAGCGCCTTGTTAGTCAGCTTAAGAACTATTTAAATACAGCCATTCAACAACATTACAACAACGCAAGTAGCTCAAGCTCAGAGAAGTTCCGTACGCCTCTTTTGGATGATGAATTTGACAATAAATTAAAAACTTTCCTAGGTAACCTTTTCACATAAAGCCATGGGTACTGAATCACTTAAGATCGTACAGTGGAATGCTAGATCATTACAATCAAACAAGCATTCGTTAATCCAAATGTTTAATGAAGAACACTTTGATATCGCTATAGTCTACGAGACGTGGTATAAGCGTTCACATGACGTTAGGTTTAGGAATTTCAACGTAGTCAAAAAGGATAGGGCAGATGGATATGGAGGCGTTGCTGTCTTCATATCCAATAAATTCAGATTCGAAACCATTCAATTCAACAATAACTTCAACCCTCAAATCGAGGTTTGTGGCATCAATTTACTTACAAAGAATAAAAAGCTCTGTATTATTGCTCTTTATAGACCACCCAGAGTTAAAGCAACGACCATAGACTATATAAACGTATTCAGTCAGATCCCCCATGATTGCATTATTGGTGGTGATTTCAACGCTCACCACAGCGTTTGGGGCTCACCGACATGTTCAAGAGACGGTGACGTATTAGCGGAAGCGATAGAGGAATTTCAGAACCTCATACTTATGAACGATGGATCAGCTACACGTGTTAGCCCGCCAGGACAACAAAAATCTGTCGTTGATGTCACACTCATGTCAACAAACCTTTCATTGTCTGCTAACTGGTCGGTCATGACAGACACCTATGGGTCTGATCATTTCCCCATCCAAATCACAATAGATGCAATACACATGGACAAAAGCCTCATCAATCCAGTCTCCAAATGGTCCATGACAAATGTTAAATGGGATGTCTATTCGTCCGAACTAAATAAGTCTCTCTCCGACATACCAAATTTAGAAGGTGCTAATGACATGGCAGAGTTTCTGATAGCGGCTATCTCAAATGCTGCAAACAAGTCTTGCAAAATTTTACGTCCATTCTCAGCCCAGGCAACCTCGCCACAGTGGTGGGATGAGGAATGTGCAGAGGTCACTAACGCCAGAAGAGGTGCTCTTAGAATTTACAAATCAAACCTTACCATCCCAAACTTTCTCGCATATAAGAGACAACAAGCTCTGTGCAAACGTATACTCCAAACGAAAGCAAAAAAAAGCTGGGCGACATTTTGCTCAAGCCTAAATAGACAAACTAGCCCCACAACCATCTGGAATAGAGTCCGAGGGTTGAATAACCCCAAACGGTATCCTGTACACGATAAAACTCAAACAGAATCTCTATTGCACAAGTTAGCACCCGACTATGTTCCTGAGCCAAATATTTCTATATCTGACGATCCGCCAGAATCTCACTTTCTACTAGCCCCTATTCACCTTAAGGAGCTGGAAGCTAACATCAAGAAGTCATCCAAGTCCACTCCTGGCCCGGATGGCATCAATTATCAAATGCTGGCAAACTTACCACACATTGCTTTAGATTTTCTGTGCAGGATATATAACAAAATTCTGCTAGAAGGCGACAATTGTGACAGTCTGAAAAAAAGTTTAATAATACCAATTCCAAAAGTCAATGATCCAAATACCATGAGACCTATTGCCCTCATGTCATGTTTATTGAAAACATTTGAAAGGATTATGAAGACAAGACTCGAATGGTGGATGGAAAGCCAAAAGAAATTCCCGAATTCTCAATTTGGCTTCAGGAGAGGGAAGGGGACGCTAGATTGTGTCTCATGTTTAGCTACAGATATCCAGATTACTTTCTCCAAAAATAATTTCCTTGGCTCCCTATTTATTGATATCTCTAGTGCTTATGACAATGTGGTTTTGAATCTGCTATACGATAAACTGGTTAGACTCGGCATTCCAAAGCAATTTTCTGTCGTCGTGGTTAATTTATTCAAAAACAGACAGATCTCTATCAGATGTAATGGCAGAGTCCTTGGTCCCAGAAACGCAAGCAAAGGACTACCACAAGGTTCCGTCCTCAGCCCATTATTATTCAACATCTATACTGCCGACTTGCATAATAGAGAAAGTACATCACAGATCCTCCAGTATGCTGATGACTTTTGCTTCTATGTTATAGATAAATCCTTTCAAGCATGTGTCGACAAACTTGACTTGAGTCATGGGCGACTGCAAAACATACTTCTCTGAACAAGGTCTGGAAATATCACCATCAAAATCTGCGGTGGTAATTTTTACACGTCATCGTCTACCAGACGTCAACAACCTTAACCTGTGTAATCTTAATATTCCTGTCATGAACAACTTCACTTATCTTGGAATCACGTTGGACTCGAAACTAGCCTGGAACGAACACATCAACAAATGCCTGGGAAAATGCGAGAGGAGCCTTAACGTCTTAAAAGCAGTCAACCGGTATAAATGGGGAGCTGACCCAAAAATCAATTTGCTCTTCTATAGAGCCTACACGAGATCTATATTAGACTATGGCTGTTTTCTATATGGCTCGGCTACCAAAACTCGGTTACTAAAGGTCGACAGGATTCAGTTTAAAGCTCTGCGCCTCGTATTAGGCGCATTACGTTCCACCCCCACACCAGCGTTACTAGCTGAATGTAATGAGCCTCCTTTACACTTGAGGCGCATCTTCCTTGCAGAAAAATTCATAGTAAAATGCAAATACAACAACCAAAATCTCATTATCGGCAAAGTATCAGAACTGTCATATTACAATCTAACTAATAGATGGTGGCAGAATAAAAACTCTCCACCTCTAGCAGACGCCTTCACCAATGTCTCACAATACAATATCAAGGAGAGGGGCATTCCATTCTACACATCAAAGTTTGATATATCATTCCATGAGGCAAGTGTCATAATCCCCAATTTCAACCATCCAGATGCTAATCAAACCCTACAGGAAATATTGGCACCATTTTACAATCCCTGTATATTATATACTGATGGTTCTAAGTCACACGACGGTGTAGGTGCCGCTGTTTATGTTTGCAATAACAAAGTGAGCTTAACTTATAAGTTAAATCCAATCTGCTCGATATTTACAGCGGAACTATCAGCCATTGAGCTTGCTCTAGATTGGGCCAGCAAAAATACCCAGTATGAGCAAGTTATTATTTTGTCAGATTCTCTCTCTTCTCTAAAAGCCATTAAACACTCTGCCAATCATATCTATTCTGATGAAATCGTAACAAGTGTTGTAGAAAAAGAACTGGTCCTACGGCAACAAAACAAAAATGTCACATATGTATGGGTTAAAGGACATGCCGGAATAAAAGGCAATGAAACTGTCGACTACTTGGCTAAAGACAGCGCAACACTTGGTGAAAACATATCTAACCTCACCAGGAAAGACATAGTTGCATGTAGAAGAAACTATATGATGAACCAGTGGAAAAGCGAATGGAGACAATTCTGTACCAACAGCAACACCGTTTACAGTAAGATACACAGCACTCTTCCCTGTACCGAACTTGGAGATCGGAGCCACCCAAGCAGGAAAATAAATACATTATATATTAGATGCCTTTTTGGACACGCAAATGTTAACTCTTATAAACACCGAATGGGACTCTCCGAAACTGACACCTGCGAGTGCGATGGAAACATCGACGATCTAAATCACTGGCTGTTCAAGTGCAAATTCAATGAATCCAGTATAAATAATATGTTCAGTGCCCTGTTGGCTGCGAAAATTCCACTTCCACAAAATCATACATCCCTTATGTATTTAACTAGGGTTAGCGGTACCGTCCGGTCGATTTTATGGAACTCTTTTAAATTGGTGAAACGCTATTTATAATTAGGTACTCACATTACTGTGCAAGTTATTTAATGGTATGTCAAAATGTTTGTTTGAATGAAGTACTAGCGTTTTGTACTACCTACTGTCTTTCCATGTGTAAACCTTTTCCATTCCTGTGCCAAGTGTTGTGTGTCCAATTTCAAGTCGCTATGATAGGCATCATCAGCGTGAAGCGTGTGTCCCTGTCTTTTCCTATTGGCAGTCGTCAACACATATTCTTAGACGCTAGGTTAGGTAGATGAGTGTGAATGCTAAATTTGTGAACGCTTATACCAACTATCGTGGCTGAATGGATTCACACATCCAAAGCCATTAAAAAAAAAAATCGAAATAACTCCATAACTGTTACATTTAGGTGTAGGGAATGCTCATAAAGTATATTGTAAGAACTTCCTCACAATGCTATAAAATACAGGGTGTTTCATTTAAAATAACAAAGAAAATTATGGTCCTGAGTTTCAGTTCACCCTGTATACAAAATCAAAAATTGCAGAAAATTGATAATTCTAGACAAAACTAGACAACAACGAAATTATTTTATCATTGAGAATCAAGCCTCCAGTTATTAATTATTTAAGATTCATTGAGATTTTCACATAAAAGTGGCGATATCCCTAAAAATACCCTGGATAACCTGATAAAACCTTGTATTTGTGGAATAGGGCAAATGAGCACAATTCGGGATAATATATAGGGTGTTCAATTTGAAAAAACACAACTTTGGTATACCGTGACTTTATGAATAACCCTTTACATAATAAAATGTAGACCTTAGTTTTACCGACAACTACTATCGGAAAGTTTTTTGTATCTCTCAAAATAACGAAGTTATCAAGCGTTGGAGTTGTTGATCACCCTGTATGTACCAGTTGTTGGTTTCTGTCAAGACAAATTGCAGTTCCTTTGAGGTATTTACTTCAAACAGGTGTTACAATACAGGAAATTCTTCTATTTTGCAAATCCCTGCACATAGACTGTCGATAACTGCAAACAGTCCCACATACATGGGAATCAAATTACTCAATAAGCTAACAAGAAGCAAAGAAGTTTGCACGAATTCAAAAAAAATATCAAATCTTCATTTCTAAAGCTGAAGTTACATTTACGAGTTGGTCCTATACAAGTGAACGAATCGTATACGATTTCGCATGTGTAAATGTCAACTCGTAGGTCGTATTAAAGTTGCGAGAGATCCAAATATGGCTACGAGTGTAATAGTTTTTTATTAATCCAATATGGCTGAAAATTTACCACCTAAGGAGATCGACCAATTTATCGACTTATGGGAAGTAGGGAATATAAAGATATCAATACAAGAAACAAAGCATATTCTGCAATAGCAGATATCCTTAACATATCGGTGGAAAGAGTGAAGGAAAAAATTAATAATCTACGTTCGACAATATAACCAAGAGAAGAAAAAAATTGTTGCTTCTCAGAGAACAGGTGGATCGATATATTTTTGTAAATAAAATTATCAACTGTTATTCCCCACACCGATAGGTGAGAGGAGTATTGTGATCGCGAATCCCTGCTCAGGTAATAACTCTGTTAGCAACTTTTCTTCAATTTCCACAATGTTGATTGTAAGGATGTTTTAACCCACCTTTTTTTTTCTAACGATCTCTTCACATTCTATTTTCTTTTTCACCATTAACATTAAAATTCCTGTACGAGTACCCCTATACGATTCACTCGCAAATTTAATTAAACTTTAGCTTAAGAAAAGCGTATTAACGAGTTCCTCTGTGATGAAAATGTTTAGTTACATCCTACTTTTGTCCATTTAACCGTAATGCATACGTGTTCTTGTTATTTTATTGCTTTATTAGTTTTGGTGGAGGTGTTTGACTTTTGTATATATGTTGTTGGTTGCTGTTTACTATTTTCTATGTTTTCTTATGTATTTTTGTTTGTACCTAGACACTTATACATAATGTTTGTTTATGTCACAATTATGACGCATTCTATATCATCGCTGATGATCCCTGAGTAAAGATAATTATTATTATTATTCTGAATTCTCTCAGTTCCTCTCGCATGACTGTGGTAGCAACAAGTGTTGGCGGGCTGTGCGAAGTCAACACCCGATTATTATTACTATTCCTCTAAAATAGGAGAGTGAGTGCCTATAGGGGTGCCAAACGTTAATAATGAATTATCATTTTGGGCTTTAAATTAAAATCTGCAATATTACATCGCACAGATATGACACACGGGTCTGAAGAGCCAACCATTTTTTCGCTGTCCCTGGATATGATAGGTATGTATTAGCGCAACAAGTGCAAATAAATCTAGGAAGGAAATTCCGTGCAAGATCCGTTATTACAGTCCTGCAGCGTGACAGAGAGTGCGGAGCGCTTCGGAGAAAGGAGAAATACCACCTTCAGATAAATTAGCCTCATTTATTTCTATTACGGCTGAGTAACAGCATCCCTTACACTTGGGAATACCCTCGAATAGCCGTGGTCGTGCTGACGATGCTGAATGTCTGCTCAAGCGTCATTGTCAATATTACAATTTGTATTCTTCGTCCAATTCGACAAGTAGTTGCAACATCTCTGTTATAGCTTTACTTAAAAGTCTTCATTGGCAAATTTTGATTTAGATAATGACTTGTAAATTAATTTTTACTATCGTCTAAGAAGGTATTATAAGAAATAGTATAACAGTGAGAAGAAAGTTCTCACATATAAATAACCGTTTCATGTTTGTTATTTCTTATGATAACTACATAACGTAAATCCGCGTCACTCATTTCCGTCAGTCTGTCAGTTTGCCCGGTCCGTCTGTCTGTCGGTCTGCCGGTCTGCCGGTCTGTCGGTCTGCCAGTCTGTCTGTGTGTCTGTCTGTTGGCGTTTTACTGGCCTCGTAATCTCAGTAACCGCTATGGGTTGTGATGAAGTTTGTGTAGGGATACTCTGACGTCGTTGTATGTAGTGCTGCAATAAATTTTGGAAATCGGTGTAGGGCGGCAGAGTAATTGGCAAAAAAAATCAAGTATCCCGGAAACCTCGTTTTTACAAATTTTTTGTATGGTGGTAAAATTGAGGTGGTTGAGGGGTGGCGATGGAGGATTTCAAAACTCAAAATTTTGTTGTGTTCGTAACAGGCTGTCTGTTGTCTGTGGAAGAAGAAGAAAGAAAGCGGCATAATACACTTTTTTAGGTCCATCCGAACATTGCCTAATTGCCTTGCCTATTACAGAAACCAAGGGACTTAGAATTTTGTGATAATACATACGAGTACTGCTTTAGATCGTTACGTATTCTGTAATCTGGAAATAATTGAATTGATTTTAAAGAAATCTAGACACAGAATTGTGGATACACCTTTTTAGGTCCATCCGAACATTGCCTTACTGAGTAATGCCTTAGGTGGTATTATACAACCTGGAAGTGATTCTAATGAAATTACGATTCAAAATAATGACTGTGGCAAAGATGAAAAACCGGTATAGTTTTTATAAATCACTTTGTCCAGTTAAAGCTTGCAGTATCATTTCAACAGCAGCGGCTGTCTAAATAGAATATGAGTATAGAGATAAATAATATAGATCTCAGCGCAAATCTAAAATTTTATGGGAGGTAAACATTAAGGACTACATCAACTTTATGCTGTCTTTAATGATTACCTTCCTTTTACACCTCATGGGTTGAGTATTATTTCTTAATTCTGCCCTGTTGTACACTTTTTCCATCTCCGCCCCTGTCAGTGTCAATGAAATTATCCAAACATGGCGTCACTGACTTCAGATATTTGCAACATGTCATCACAAAGGAAACGACCCTGCGTAAGACAGCTGGTTGTTTGTTGAGCCGTGCTTCTGTCACGAATCAGCTGTCTTACTGAAGGTCTGAGGATGCTTTGCGCCGATCCCTTTGCGCATCGATGTTTTGGGTTAGAGAGAGATGGATTTCAACAGCGGCGGCACAGCAGGGTCTTGGCTATCTACAAAGAATATGAGTATAGAGATAGATAATGTAGATCACGGCGCAAATCTAGTACTTTATGGGAGGTAAACATTAAGGACAACATAAGCTTAATGTTATATTTAACGTTTACCTTCCCTTTACATAGCATAGGTTGAGTATTATTTCTCAATTTTGCCCCTGTCAGGGCGAATGAAACTATCCCAAAATGGCGTCGCTGTCGTCAGATATTTGCAACATGTCGTCACAAAGAAACCGACCGTGAGTAAGACAGCTGATTGTTTGTTGAGCCGTGACAGAAGTATCAACCGTAGCTGCCAACGGTGTGCTCTACCAACAAACTTTCTGACTGGTTTTTGTAGTTGCTCTTATTTTTCGACAAATAATGTCAAATCTCCAGGTTTTATAGCATTGAAACGCCATTTTCCACCTGTTTGCTATTTGTTTTCGGTCGGAATAAAACCATCAGTTGCACGTGGTGCCTCGAACGGCCGCCGCCGGTATATATTTGTCGATACGTGAGCTACACTCCTCTTAGCAATTTCAATGTCCGGTGGCTGACCACAAGCAATTAAAAGCCGACCCTCATCCCTCGGGAAGCAAGTCTGGTTTGAGCACCCATGTTTAACTACCCATTGTTCGTCCTCTGTGAATACACACTTGGATTTGTAGTCCGGGAATACTAGCCATGAATTTTGAGTTTCAGAGAAAGAGAAGTCAGATAAGTAACAAAAAACTACGTAACATACTTAGCATGAGACGTGATATAGTATTAAAACTGATGGGGTACGGTCCAACTGTAACCCCATAAAGTAGCATAGTTAAGGGGCCTGGGTAGACACTTTTATACGTATGTATTTGCCATGTAAAACACGGACTTACAATTTCCCGCACAACTCACTTCATTTTCAAACTATATATTTAATATTTCAGAAGGCGATAGTTAAAACCTTAGTGAATGACAACTATTTTCGATTTTCTCAAAAAAGTTTTTTAGTGTGCAAAAAAAACTCGTAATGCAAAATCATACATTCTATAAATGCCTGCAATTTAACAACCAAACACGATATCAAAAAAAGGCTAAATAGTTGCACAAGCGCAAGCTTTCTTATTCAATTTGCTTTTTGAATCATTACTGTAAGTTTAAAGGTAACGTCAGGAGCTTGGAAATGCGAAATTAATTTTTATAGCGACCTTTAAACCTTACCTTTGGACCTTTTGACCTTACCTTTGGATTTTTGGACTTATCTTCCCTCATTTTAGACACACACACTGGAGAAGGGGAAGAGGCGGCCATGCCTCCTCGCTAACACGGAAATACGTCTTATCTTGGATTCTCAATTTCGCGCGCTATACCCTAGACCCTTAACGAGATTTATAGACAACAAGCTTTCTGACGATTTATTATGACTATACACATCGAAAACGTATTTCATTAGTTTCTACTTCAGTCTTCAACAGTATAATTTCATTAATCATCTTACTTTAATACCTTCGAAAATCTGTGTAGTGACATCACAGTGTTTACTAATGGTTCTGCTTCAAAAAAGTTTTTTAGTGTGTAAAAAAACTCGCAATGCAAACTCATACATTCTTCAAATATCTGTAATTTGACAACAGAACATGATATCAATATAAGGCCACAGAATTGCCCTAGCGCAAGCTTTCTTCTCAATTCGTCTTTTGACCCATTACTGTAAGCTTAGGGGTAATGTCACAATATCAGAGGCCACCGGTCGGTCGCTCTAAGCTCCTCTCGATGCGAAATCGTCTTCGCGGACACATACTTAAGAAAGCGCTAACACGAGAATAAGTATTTTTTTGAATGCTCAAGTTCGCGCGATACCCTGCCTCGAAGGTATTACAGAAAATGGTGAAAGCATACACAAACCTCATTCCCTGCTCCCCCCCCCCCCAATTCCCAAGACTGATATCTGGATGCTCCCTTGACTGCAAGGGAATTGAGAGAGTACCATATTTACGTACAAGTAGAGGAGTGAGTATGTTATAATTTATGATTATTGTAGTTCCAGTATTTTTCGTAGGACTTTGGACGCTTATACAATGACGTGATAATGTAGCTAGTAGGTTTTTAATCGCAATATTGGGAAAGGAAATATCTTTTCGCACATTTCGTAAGAAAAATGCAATCTATCAATTAATGTTAGCAAAACTATCTTAAATACATAAATATTTACTGGAACATCTATGTTAATATCAATGCGATTAAGTTAGTGGTAGTAGTACTGTGCTAAGTGGCCGTATTGTAAGTAAAATGTCTTAAACAAAAGAATAATTTGATGCTTTTTTAGATACGTGCTCCCTCTTCCTTCAAAGCAGATAAGATGCTATCCCATTATAATGCAAGTTGTCTTTTCTAAGGTTTATAAATCCAGGAAAGTCCAAAATGATGTTGTTTTGTACTGAGCAAAAGAAAAATTATACTATTTCAACATTAAACATTCATATCAATAAATCAAAATTTACAATACTAAAAAAACATTCTTGAACTAGTAACTGACATTAAATTGAGGTTTATCGAGCACGTTAAAAGTGTTTCTTACAAACCTTATCGAAGGCTTCGTACCTTGATTGCAAATAGCTTTCTCTCAAATGACAAACTACGTAAGAAACTCTGTGAGGCGTCGGTGATATCAGTCTTAAATTACTGTATCTAATATTTTGTACTTTCCTTGTTTGGATTACCTCACTTAGAAAATAATCTATATTATACAAAACAATTGTCTTCCATTTGTCTCTAGAATGCGTAAATTTGACCATGTTTCAGCTAAATACCCTATACTTAATTAGTTCAAAACTAATGAATTGGTGAAGTATCATTATTGAGTTTTTGTACATAAATTATTGTTAACGTCACAGCCTCTTTATCTCAGAGAAGAAAAAATTTCATTCAACATTAATATACACCATACACAATAAAACTCCCAGGAATAAAATAATTATTATCATACCACATACGACATTATTTAAACGAAGTTTTTCATATAACGTTGCTATTATGTATAATTATTTAGCAAAACCCTATAAATAATATTCCTTATCAATTTTTCGACCAAAGTTCAAATGCTTTATATTTAATTCAGCACTTACCTAACAACTGCATCATAATAGACATATTATACAAACTGTATTATATTTGTTTCATTTTATCCCTTTTGATACTATAATATTTGTATCTGATTCCTGTTTTTTGTAACAGAATTGTTCAACTCAAAATTATCTGTAATTTTTAAAACTTGTTGCTAATCTCATTGGTTAAGTGTAAGAGTAGCGCTAACTAAACTTCGCCAGTGAGGTTTTCTAAACTTTTTGTTACGACGCAAGTGTAACAAAACAAAGGCGACATTATTATTATTAATGTATATCTCTGTGAATCTTTTCCCGTATTTTTGAGTAGAAGTTAATAAGCTTTCCGATTCCAATACACCTACTGTCACACATTAAAGCTTCCCTGAAAAATATTTACAGCCTGGGTATGTCTACTATACCTGCATTATAGAACTATGAACCTGCTGGCCGTGCTTGACATGTCAGGAAGTCTTGAACGCTGTGTATAAATTCGATTCAGGACCCTATTGGGAAATTCATACAGAAACACTGTCCTACATAAATAAAGCTATTTCGGAACAGGATTTATGAGCATACTTGAGACGTGTCTATGTTTAGGTATATATTGGCATGTACAGGGTGGATTCAATCGGATTTAAGGTAATCGCGCGCTTATCTCAGTTGGTCGTGTATACGCATATGACATAAACTTACCAGAACTTTAGCAGTACTAAGGCGGATGATAAAAAAAATTGCAAAAAGAGCTTCAAAGCTAAAGTTCTCCAAAATGTATGAGCCTACCTCATAACCTATTAAAAATTGTATATACGAGATTCAGAACGATACTTTTGAGAGTGCAAGGGGAGAATGATTAGTCCATTCTCTATTGTAGTACAATATGTATAAGTACTTTATAAGTACGCATTTTTCTACGTACTATGGCATTTCGATACAAGTATTTCATGTTCAGTTATAACAGAGCATTCCGTTAGATAACTTGTTCTGCTTAATTTATATTCAAAATCTGCTGGACGATCTAGAAATTTTGAAACCATATTTTTCAGCTTGCTTCTTAATGGTTCTATGTTGGAAAATAATAGTCGGTGGAAAATATAGCTTTAATATATGTAACTGAATCGGTGAGATTTGAAGCAGTATGACTCCCTAGTTACAGATTTTCAGATGAGTTCAGTTCAAAATCGTCTCCTTCATCGCTTCAGTGTGAAAACAATACGTTAAATATTTTCAATTGGGCTATGGAAGCAAGGTCATACCAGCAATAAGCAAAAAACTGTACAAGTCCACAGGTTGTACTGTTTTTGATATCAACGCTTAAAAACTAGGTTTTTGAACTTGAAGGTAGATTAGGTTATAAAATGTTTTTAACGTTGCAAAATGTGAATACGCAACGTTATTAGCAGGTGTGTATGCACCAGACTAATGTAGTATAGTTTATTTGTCATCAATGTACATTATACATCATACATGCAAATAAATCAAGTTATCATCCGCGAGAGCAACGCTCTGTATGCGGTCATCAACTTAGTGTCAAGAACGATAAATTTTACATACAAGAATTATGTGTTCCCAAAGACTTTTTGGAATTCGAACACGTTGGGTGAGGTAAGTTCTTTCACAGTTAAAACATTCATCTCAGAGGGGCTCTAAATTTAAATGATTTGTCATAGTTTTTATAAACAGGCCACACAATTGAATGAGCTTAAAATGGTCAAAAAAGATAAAGATTTGCTCATAAGTAATACACCAAATTCGCATAAACCATTTTAAATTAAAAGAAAGGCTTTGCTTCCTAGTTGGCCTAAAAACTGTTATAGCAAGCAATTAGCAAGCCGAGATCTAGAATGCCGATATAAAATTATTAGACGCAACTAACGTAGCTTTTGACAGGTTCAACAGAGAACAGAATATCTCCCACTTCCCACACCATTCTTTAGAACACGCGCACTGACATGATATGAGGTATGCAGATATTCCGCCAGTGGCGGTTTCAAAACCGAGGTGGCGACCAAAAATCGTAGTTAGGCGATTAGTGACTTTTGTCTATTTCTAACTTTAGCTTCATTGAGTTTTTCCTCAAAAATAAGAGCTAGCTGCATGAAGCCGGTTGTTTCACAATTGATACTTTCATCGTACTGACTATTCAAGGGATTGAGCAGGCAAGTAGAATTGGTCGACCTTCGTCATCGTTATTGGGCAGACTACGCCAACCACCCCAATTTCACCCCCACCCAAAAAAAGTAAAAAATGATCAGTAACCGCTAAAACGCCTAATAACGAAGTTTGAGCTAATTTTATATTATCGGTTTTCTTGATATAGGTGTGCCGCCACTAACACGCTTTCTGAAAACTATACGCGTTTTCTATCCTCGTCACGGTAGTAATACTGTGTCAAAATTTCATTAAAATCGATTCAATAGTGTCCACTTTAAACAATACAGAACTGTCTTAGAATAACTCCCTAACTAGTCGTTCATTCTGAAACCTTAAATACCACGGTGTTGTCTGTCTTATGAGCAAATATTATGACACACAGATGCATCTGGAAACTTCCAACTTGTCTGTAAATTGAATTTTGATAACGTTGCTACTATGGTGAGGATAAAATACTGTGTAGTTGCTGCGATTCACTGCAGTGGTAGTGGAGTAAGAATCAAATAATTATTACTATTTTTTTGCTACTATCGACTCCTGAAATAAATATATATTTTGTATACAGGGTGTCCGGATAGTTGACCGACAACGCTTGACAGGTGATAGACCTCTCATATTTCTATGAACATTGAGATAGGAGCATAAACCTTTAAAATGCTTAATTTCCAAGTTACAGGGTGTCAAAGTTGTACTTTGATTTTTGTATTTTCTAAATTATTCTGCAATAAAATGGTAGAATGCTCTAAAATTACGTGTCAGAGGTTTTCTAAGGCGAGAAATCAAAATTCAACCATGGTTTTGCTATCATGATTAGAGAGCACCGCCAACGGCAAATTGAACTTATTTAAAGTATCGAAATTTTTTTCGGTTTGGTGCATCAACGTGAGTGTAAAAAATAGTTTTCTCAATATGTTTTACGTGAAAATGGTATCCTTTGTTTAAGTCCCTAGAGGTAACCGTTTCCAAGATAACCTTTAGAATAGAATAATTTATTGGTGCTTCTACACAAAATGTGTTTACACAGGTCAAGAAGAAATTGTTGACTAGTTGTAGAAAAATATAAAGAATACATAAAAATTAGCATACACTCACAATACAAATAGAAATAAAAATTGGCATACACTCACAGATAAAAATATATAGGCATTTAAACAGGACGAAACTTTATTCACAGTTCGCGATGTGTATTATGCCGCTAGGTCGTTCTTTCACAGGTCAGCGGCAGTCTATTACAAATACCACAAATTTTTTAGTTTTACAACCCTCCACCCCCCAACTATCCCAAATTTCCGAAACGCCATCTCACTTTTCTGATGGCCGTTTCCAGCACCAAAGCCATTTATAGTTTCGGAAAATATTTATAATTAATTTAATTAAAATGATTAAAAGTTTTTTGAATTACGTAATTTCACTGAACATCAAGGCATTGCATGCAGACTCGTACAATAACGTTTGATGCGCGAAATTAATCTGGGGGAAGAGTAGAAAACCGAATACATCCAAAATGTTTGTTATTACCCAGGGTGTGTGCAAAGCATTTAATCAAGTCACTTGAAGCCATTTTTCTCATGAATTCGATAATCTAACGCCGGGACTATTGCAATTTTTTATGTAGAATTCACATCACATTCCCAAGTCTGTCTAGTTACGTGAATGTTTGGGAACATTTTGGACATTAATATTTCTAACACACAGTAGTTTTAACTTCAAGAGAAGAGGAGCACATTCCATTCTTTTCTGTAAGGTTGGCCCTACTGCACTTCTGCATACCGCCCTGTAAAAATTCGTATGGAAACACAGAATCCATTGATGTTCCAGGCAGGTGACAGGTGAAATTTATAGGCCAATACTTTTTATCCAGGTTGAAAGAAAGGTTTATGGCTGGTGGAGTAATCTCGACGTCGCGTTCCGGTAAAATACGTCATAAAATGGTCTGGGTCACTGTTATAACGACCTGTCAGTTTCCTGTCTATATAGAAGATAATCATATTGTAACATACTGTATATTATGGTACTCGTGTATTTGTATTAGTTGTCATTGGTTGTAAAGTCAGTGTGCTAGGTTAGATCTTTTGAAGTGTAAACGTCATCGAATCGTCTAGAGCTTTCGAGAATGACGGATGGATGCTAGAAATGTCATCGAATGCTCTGGATGGTTCGATGAAGTATATATAAGGTGCTACGGGTAGCGTAGGGGTCAGTTGAGTTGAGCTGTACTTGAGATAAGGTTAAGAGATATTGTATCGAGTTGTGAAGTAAAACGGTGAAAGTTACGTCGAGTTTGATTCCCTGGGTGAAGAAAAAGAGGCCGTCGTGACAATTGGTGTCGGAAGTGTGGGATTATCTATCGAATCAAGCCAGGAAAAGGAAAGAAGAAGTGAGTACAGCGTCAGTTAATGCCAGTTACAAGAGCTATGGCGTCCGAAATGAGTGCATTGATGGCTATGATAGAAGAAATGGAGGCAGATATGAGAAACAGCGTAGAACAAACAGCCGGAATGAGAGCCAGCTTCGAACAAAGTTTAGAAAAAACTGCAGCCAATCTTCAGAGCAGTCAAGAACAAGCTGTATTAAGTCTTCGAAGTAGCCAAGAGCAGGCAGTCGTGAACCTAGAAGAAAAGCTAAAGCACCACCAGGATGAGGCAATTGCAGGTTTGAAGAGTGGGCAAGAACTGGTGATGACTAGGCTGGAGGACCAGAAGCGCCATCAAGACGAGGCAGTCGCAGACTTGAAGAGTATCGTAAGTCAGGCATTAGAAAATCAAGACCAGCGTATTAGTGCAGTAGAGACTCAAATAGCGACATCACAAAAGCATGTTGAGGAACAGCTAGCGACATCATAAAGGTACGTTGAAGAACAGCTACATCAAGTGGAGGATCGTGTCAAGGAAATCGTCAGAGAAGAGCTGCGAGACCTTCATTCAGGTGAGCGTTGTTTAACAGCTGTACCACCCGCTTTTCCTGATAGACACAGTGGCGTAGTAGCAAAGCCCTATCCGTACAATGGCAAAACGTCCTGGGACATTTATTATATGCAATTTGAAAATATCGCACGTATGGATAACTGGTCAAATGAAGAAAAAGCTTGTGTGCTGACATCCATGCTAAGAGACTCTGCCGCAGCTGTTTTGGGAAATCTCTGCTCATCAGATCTACGTGACTATCATGAGATAACATCTGCACTAAAGTTACGCTTTGGAGATGCACACTTAATAGAGCTACTACATAGCCAACTGCACAACCGGACACAGCAAGCCGAAGAGGATCTGACCACGTTTGCATATGAGGTCCAAAGCTTAGCTAAACGGGCATTCGTCAACAGCCCCGTCAAGACACAGGAATACGTTGCTGCTCGTCAGTTTGTAGAAGGTATTGCGGACCTGAACGTTCAGCGAATCGTGAGACTATCCAGACCCAGAACCTTACAAGACGCTTTGGTCAAAGCTCTAGAAATTGAAGCTGCCACAAAAGCCACGCGAGTGACACGGAGGGTGCGCTCTGTAGAACAAGGTGATGAAGTAGAAGTCAGGGCCACGTCGTTCGTTCCAAGAAAAAGAGGTGGTACCTTCCAGAGAAACCCAGTTGACAGAAATCTAGGAGGAGCTGAGAAGTTTGCTTGCTGGAGATGTGGGCAGAAGGGGCACCTTAGAGTAGGCTGCCGGATACAGGTCGATAAGATGCAGGTGGATGTAGAAAAAGCAGATTAATATGCGAGCAAAATTAATTCTATGCAAGGCACGATAAACTCAATGAAGGAGCAGTTTGACAGAGACACGAAGAATTTGCTGAAGAAGAACGAGGAAACTATCGCTAAGCTTCAAGCACAACACAGAGTAGCTATGAGGGAACTTACAGCAGACCGGGATAGGCTAAAGCAGTTGCTTGACTCTCAGAAACGAGAATGTATGGGTATTAGGAGCAAGTTTGAAAGGGACAAAAAGAAGCTGTTGAAGAAGAGTGACCAACACGAGGCAGCCTTGGGAAGGCTCAACGTAAAACACGACAGAGAAATTTCTGCTTTGAAAAATGAAATCAAGAGATTGAAGGATTTGGATCAGCTGAAGATAGCGGAGGATAGATGTGACCAAGTTAAGGACGAAAATGCAATGCTGAAACTGAAGATCACCCAGCTGGAGGCCGAGAACGCATCCTTAAAGAAATACCTGGACCACCCGATTGTGCAATCCAAAAAGACCGGGGTCAAGGAAGACGAGTCAAGGTTGAGTGAAAGGTTAGTGCATCATGAAGCAGAAATCAAGAAGATGAAATCAGATATGACAGATACGTTTGATAGTGTGAGAAAGGTCGTGGAAGACTTGTATAAAGCAAGAGATGTTGACAATAAGACGAGAGAGCAACTGAAAAAGGAGCTGGAAGACATTTTGGCTGCAGCACAGGCTGATAGTACTGGGATGAAACAATTGAAGTAGAAGGTTGCGCAGATGGAAAGCGAGGTCGATAGTGATAGGCTAAAGAAGAATCCGAACAAAGTCATTGAAAATGCAAACAAAGGTGTATACGAAATATCAGCGATGCAAAATGACGATGTAGATTTGAAGCAGATACTGGCGCAGCTGGAGAGAGAAAACGCGAAGGTAGGGACCAAGCTTAACGTTGCGCTCAAGGACGTGTCATGGGGCTCTGATCAAGCCACGCAACTCAGGAGCGAGAATGGTAAGCAGAAGCTCAGGATTAAGCAGCTGGAAGACAAACTCTGCAGACTCACTAAGGAACTGGAGAGCAACCTGAGTGACGAGAAGGGAGTGTCGAGAGTGGAAAACCAACAAGACGAAAAGGTGCAACTGAAGAGAATGATAACAGAGCTAGGAAAAGAGAATCCAGCTGGAGCTGAAAATGAGAATCACAAGTTGGGCAAAGAATATCGCAGTTACGAGGTGATCTGGTATGGTCTTGCAACAGACGACGGCAAGAAGGGTAGATGTCCGAAGCTACAACGCCATGGAAAGGAACCCTACGTGGTGATGAAGCGCCTCAACGACGTAGTCTGCAGGTTATGTACGGAAAGTGGAAAACCGAAGGTTGACTATGCTGATGTCTGTGGTGATACAAGAATCGAAGTTGTTCGTCGAGGACGCCGAACGCTAAGGGGGGAAGAATGTAACATACTGTATATTATGGTACTCGTGTGTTTGTATTAGTTGTCATTGGTTGTAAAGTCAGAGTGCTAGGTTAGATCTTTTGAAGTGTAAACGTCATCGAATCGTCTAGAGTTTTCGAGAATGACGGATGGATTCCAGAAATGTCATCGAATGCTCTGGATGGTTCGATGAAGTATATATAAGGTGCTACGGGTAGCGTAGGGGTCAGTTGAGTTGAGCTGTACTTGAGATAAGGTTAAGAGATATTGTATCGAGTTGTGAAGTAAAGCGGTGAGAGTTACGTCGAGTTTGATTCCCTGGGTGAAGAAAAAGAGGCCGTCGTGACAATATGTATTGGAGCATAGAGTTTATGTTCGTTCTTTCTACGTAACTGAATTTAGTTATCACTAGGCGTGTTAGGTGACGTTTTGTGTTCTCTAATCTAATTATTGCCCGCGCAAAGTCAAGGCTATTCCACTATTGTTAAGACATTAACAGACTGGCGCGAACTATTCGTGATACCCATCGCGGATTCGCCTTAGTTGCGGAAGTTTCGCGTTAGCGGCGGTAGCGATAGTCGCTTACCTGTTTACACTCAGGCGTTACAACGCAGACGGTGTCGCAGAGAAAGTATTGTTAAAAAATGTAATATAAAACACAGAAGGCGAAATAATCTCCAGTAGCAAAATGTCCTTCCCAATTCAATTGGTGTTAGTTAAAGCGCCTCTCATGTATCAGTTTAATGTTTTTTAGCACGTTACGTCAGAATCTAAACGAATTTTAAAATGGTGTTTTGCCATTCTAAGTACCTATATAAAATATTACTAAGAATAATATATTTTTTTATATATTATATTTCATCCGTTTTGGAAAGTCTTAAAAATACCACGTGAGAATTACATAAATCTGTTTCTGAATTAGTGTCATTTTATATTAAATTATAGGTATTTACCGCTTACACCAAGCTTTTTTGATATTTGATCCCATATTTGATCTTTTTTGCACATTCCTATAATCTTCGTGGGATAAGTAGAATAATATAAGATAATTTTTAATCAGTTCGATTAGTTTCTCTTGTTTTGCTATGGCGAATCGGAAGCCGCAGCGACCAAAACGCAGTCGGAGGCGAAATGGAATTCGCGGCGAAATAAACGCTGTCAGATCCGCAGTCGACGCGGAAAAAATCGTACAGATCTGAATAGGCACGTATGCAGCTACGTAAACAATATGGTGCGATTTTTACCGACGCGAATTATTCGCAGTCGTCGCGAAACATTCGCGCCAGTCTGTGGAAGTCTTTAAGCCACTCCTCGGTCATGGTTGTAGATACTTGGAAAATGAATGGCTTCATGTTATGGGCACTTTTCCAAAATCCTCGTTAATACCACTAATTTTGGAATATTTTAGGTTTAGATATTAGAATAGTTATAACGTATTTACCCAGAACTTTCTTGACACAATATTCTTGTAACCAAAAGTGGTTCAAGCAGATTTGTAATTCTTGCACCATGCATTCAAAACTTTTGCTTCCCGAAAACTCACCGCTAACTCTTGATTTTCAAGCAGTCCCCCCTAGTTTCCCTACATAAATGATACCCCTATTTTATTTAAAATCTTGTGATAGCTTTGATGTTATTTTTTTTCGTAAAATTATAAGCGTAATACCCTATTCAGTAAGTTAATCAATGGTAATACCAATAAGGGGGTTAAGGGAGAGCGGAGACTCGAGATCACCGGATGTTTATAGGTCCTCCAGCCTCTTCACTCTAAGGGGGGTCGTAAGGCCCGCAAGACCGTCCAGGAGTGGGTAGGAGACCAATCCGTCACCTGCCCCGTGCAGAAATGCACCTTTCTCGCAGTGGCCCCTGTCTTCGTCAGATGTGACGAAGCTAGTCCTGGCGGATCTAGGCTGGAGCCCCGAAAGGCTCCCTGGCAATGGGCAACAGCATTGCCAGTATTGGTGCCAGCTCCTGGGGGAGGGTGTACTCACGATAAAAGTGAATGCATCCATGCCTAGGAGATCGCACCGAACGTCCTCTAGGATAACTGAAGAACCCAACCCAAGTGTCATGCGATCCTTGCTAAAGGGTGCGTGGCGGTGGGGGTGCACCGTCGCTAACGGAGCCTCTGGGATACCAGGCGACCTCCCAGAGTAGCAAGCCTTACACTCGTGCAGGGGGCGCCGCGGGTGTGGACCATGTAGTTGGATTTATTATGAGTAGCAAAAATAATAATAATAAAGCCAAATCCGGGGGCCCCCCATCAGGGGACCCCGAACATCAACCGGGTGGCCCCCCATCAGGGGACCCCGAACATCAACCGGGTGGCCTCTCACCAGAGGACCCCGATAGAACCCTCACTGGCGAAGAGCAAGTGAGAGACATTTCAAGGGAACTCGCCAAGAGGGTGGGGACCTTGAATCTGAAGAAAAAGGGTAGGACGGGAGCGCAGAAGAAGCGGGCCCGGAGGCTAAGGCTGGCGCAGGAGGGGCAGGGCTCCGGAAGTCGAGATGCCTCTTCGGGGGCATCTGCTTCGGGGGGCGCTGGAGCTTCTGAGCGGGCTAGGGCGCCTTCGGGTGTTGTAGCCGCGGCTTCGGCGGGGCCTAGCATTGCTGGGAAGCGTCCGAGGTCGGCGGGTGTGACACCGGAGGGTGCCTCATCGCGGAAGAGAGCTCGCACTTTCGCTCACGTTAGCTACGCTAGAGTGGCGCAAACCGGGCACAGGGTAGTATTCGTTCCCGAGGACTACCCTAGTACTCAGTTGGTGGAGACGCAAGTCTTCAGCATCCAGGAGTCAGTGAGCGGACCGATGGACGGGCTCCCACTTGAAGGGGCCCTTCCAAGGTTTGCTGACTGCTACTTCTCGAGGGGGGCGGCCATCTTTGTTTGCGAGAACGAGTTCTCGCAGACGTGGCTGGAGGCTCAAGTTGGCAACCTGAGGCCCTGGGAAGGAGCACGACCCAGGGCGATGCGGTTTGAGGACCTGCCCGTCTTCAGGAGGGTGATGGCTTGGTTCCCGGGCAGGCAAAATCCTGGGATACACCCCAACTCGTGGAGGGTGATGGAGGTCAAGATGGAGCTGAAAGGCGTACGTCTTGTCCTCAGCGTTGACTCCATTAGCTGGGGTGTAATCGAGGGCAGGGGGCTGCGGCTCTACTGCGGAGCGAGCTCAGCAGCAGACATACGAGGGTGGACTGCCAAAAAATGATGAGTTACATTTCTTTTATTCAAATTAATTTGCAACATTGCATAGCAGCTTCTAGGGTTCTTACTCAGACGATCACTAGGGGTCGCTATGACATAGCTCTTATTCAGGAACCCTGGATAAGGAACGGCATTATTAGCGGGCTTAACATTCCAGGGTATACCATTTTTAGTAGCGGTCCGGAGACAAAGCCTAAAGTGTGCATATTATGTAATAATATGAATGCATGGCAACTAATGGACTTTACAACTAGGGACATGGTTGTGGTGGTGATTCGCCTCAGAGAACAAGGCATCGAAAGAAGTTTAGTGGTATGCTCAGCGTACTTACCGTATGATTCAGGAGATCCTCCTCCTTCAAAAGAGATGGAGGACCTTGTGTTTCACTGTCGAGATAATAATCTCGAGCTTATCGTAGGGTGTGATAGCAATGCCCATCACACCCTATGGGGTAGCTCTAACACTAATAGACGTGGCGAAGAGCTGATGGAATTTCTAGGGACGTCGAACCTAGAGGTTCTGAATGTTGGCGACACTCCTACCTTCTCAAACAATGTGAGGGACGAGGTCCTAGACATAACACTGAGCACAGTCGGTATTTGTATCATTACAAATACCGACTGTCAAGGACTGGACAGTATCCTTGGAACCGTCACTGTCCGACCATAGACATATAACGTTTAGGATTGACGGGAAAAAAGAGGGAATCTTTGTTAGAAATCCTAGGCAAGCAAATTGAGCTTCTTTTAAAGAGGACCTAGGCAGCAGGCTCCGTCCTATAGATCAGGATCTCAGTAAAGGGGAGGGCTTGGAGGCGGCAGTTGATTCCCTGTGTAGGGACCTCCGAGCCTCCTTTGAGGATAACTGTCCCCTACGCAAAGTGGGCGTGGCGGGCAATGCCACCTTCTGGACTAAGAAATTAGAAACCAGGAAAAAGTCCCTGCACAAACTACTCACAAGAGTTAGGTACAGGAAAGGTACTCCTGATTGGGAGGAGTATAGGATAAAGTATAGGAATATAAGAGGGAAGTCAGAAGGGCCTCCAGGGAATCTTGGAGGAACTTCTGCAGGTTCATCAATGATATTCCTGCGACAGCAAGGATGCATAGGATCCTTAGCAAGGACACCAAGTCCAAGTTGGGGACCTTGACGGACTCCAATGGTCATAGAACCAATAACGAGGAGGAAACGCTTGAATTGCTGATGAGTGTGCACTTTCCGGCATCGGTTGCCGCTCAACAGACAAGTGCACGTAGGCCACTCCGCCGTCCTCATAGAGAGGAATGGCAGACGGCAGGAGAAGTCGTCACTTATGACCGCACAAGATGGGCAATAAATACTTTTGCTCCATACAAAAGTCCAGGCAAGGATGGCGTCATTCCAGCCATGCTACAACATGGACAGGATCTGGTACTACCATACCTAATTAGGATATTTCGCACCTGCGTGGCTACTGGCTTCACACCGAAGAGCTGGTTGCATTCAAGGGTCGTTTTTATTCCTAAGCCGGGCAGAGGTAGCTATACTCGTCTGAAGGACTTTAGACCGATTACCCTTTCGTCGTTTTTACTAAAAACACTGGAGAGGTTGGTTGATAGATATATCAGGGATGGGCCCTTACAGAGGGTTGGAATCCATGCCTATCAGTTCGCATACCAGGCGGGAAAATCAGATGAGCTGGAACTTCATCATTTGGTCAGCAGGCTGGAGAAAACGTTAGATCAACGGGAAGTGGCTATGGTAGCATTTCTTGATATCGAGGGTGCGTTGAACTGTACCACTACCAATTCGATAAGACGTGCCCTAGAGAGACATGGAATTGCTCCAATCCTAGTGGAGTGGATTCTTACTACTCTAGAGTGCCGAGTGGCTTCTGCAACGCTTAATGACATAAACTACAGCGTTGCAGTGGCGCGAGGCTGCCCACAAGGCGGTGTTCTTTCACCTCTACTATGGTGCTTAGTGGTGAATGACCTACTCGTAAGACTAAGTAACACAGGGGTCTACGTACAGGCCTATGCCGATGATTTGGGCATAGTGGTCAGGGGTAGATTCATTAATACAGTCTCCGAGGTAATGCAAGGCGCGCTGCGTGTTGTGGAAACGTGGTGTAATGAGGTGGATCTGTCAGTGAACGCTGAGAAGACGGAGCTCGTTATGTTCACTAGGAGAAGGAAGATGGAAGGCTTCGTGAGGCCTACCTTTTTCAGAACGACACTTGAATTGTCTCAGTCAGTAAAGTATCTAGGAGTCATACTGGATCACAAGCTGACTTGGAGGCAGCACGTGGATTATAAGGTAAGCAAGGCTCGAAACTCATTATGGGCCTGCAGAAGAGTTGTCGGTAGTAGCTGGGGCCTGAGCCCAAAAGTGGTGCACTGGCTCTACACTACAATAGTCAGACCGTCATTAATATATGGCTCCATAGTGTGGTGGACCTGTATAAAGACGGAGGCAATAAGAGCCAAACTTAATAAGGTTCAACGTTTGGCATGTCTTAGTATGTGCAGTGCGCACAACACCTTTGAGTGCCATTGAAACACTATTGAATCTTCCTCCTTTGGATCTGGTAATTCAAGCGGAAGCTAGAAAAACCGGTTTCCGTCTCTGGAGTCAGGGTAGCTGGACTTTTATGAATCTATGCAAAGGACATTCGGCGATTCTTGCAGAGTTGCAGGAGGATAGTCCTATTTTGTTGGCGAGGAGCGATATAGTTTCTCCTACGCATCGCTTCAATCGCAAATTTACGGTGGTGATCCCGTCAAGGGAAGAGTGGGAGTCTATCAAGGGAAGAGTGGGAGTCTAGGGAAAGACAGCTCATCGAAGGAGGAGGACAGGTCTGGTACAGAGACGGTTCACTCGCTAGAGAGGGCTCGGGCTCGGGGGTCTACGGACCCCATACAAGACTTTCATTCCCTCTTGGGGGGCACACCACAGTATTCCAGGCTGAGGTCTATGCGATACTGGCCTGTGTAAATCGTATTCGGGAAATTGACGGGTCTAGGGGGCGGATTACTATCTGCTCTGACAGTCAGGCAGCCATGAAAGCACTGGGTGCTTGGAAAATAACGTCGGGACTGGTCCTGGAGTGCAGGAGGGCTCTTGACGACATCTCAGCTAAACACAAGGTATCACTGATGTGGGTACCTGGGCACGCTGGGGTAAAGGGTAATGAAATGGCGGATCATCTGGCTAGGATGGGATCCGGAAACAGTTTTGTGGGCCCGGGACCAGCCTTAGGACTGTCTGCAAACTTGATTAGGAAAGCAACTGGAGAGTGGATCCAGAATCAACACTCTCTGAGATGGAATAACATCTCTGGCCATCTCCTTCAGGCTCGGGAGCTATTAGCAGGGCCTGCAGAGAGAATAGGACGATTTTGTCTCTCTCTGGATAGGAGTAACTTGAGATTGCTAGTAAGCTTATTAATGGGTCACAACACCTTCAGGCGTCACTTGTTTGTGATGAGGGTGGTCAACGACCCAACGTGCACGCGGTGTGGTGAAGAGGAAGAATCCTCGGCACACATCTTGTGTCGCTGTGAAACCCTGGGTTATCACAGGCAGACTATGCTGGGCTCAAGAACCTTGGAACCAATAGAGATAAAACGGATAGGACCTAAGAATGTACTTGCCTTTGCCAAAAGGGCAGGTCTTAGGAACTAGCGCGGATAGAGGCGCAAAAGGGCCCATCGTGTGGCCTATGCGCCAGCCACATTCCGTGCTGGACAGCCTCTGGTCCTTATTCATTCATTCAATACCAATAAAATAAGTATTTGTTTGGCACCTAAAATGTTTTCGTATCATATTTTTGCTTCAACCATAATGAAATAATGCTAATTGCTCTAGCGCTAGTATACCGACTTTCAAAAATATTGGCAGTATTACCTACTATGACCATCTAATAATTATTTTGTAGCTCAAATTTCATCAAAATCGATGGAGTGGTTACCGAGACTGCGCAGCTAGATGAATTGGAGTTTTGAATTATGTTTTTTGTTCTAAATGGAAACATCATATATAAGTGTTATACTACTTTTTTCCTTTTCTTTTCGCAATAATTCAGAAGTTATATGAAAATAAAAGTTGATTTTTGAATCCAGTACTTTTTTGCTGAAAACCAAATTGCCAACACCACCCGGCATAATACATATGACTGTTGTGGTATAATGTAAGTTTTCTGTTGCACTTTAATTATTTGTTTTAAATTGTAATTTTGTTTAAAAAAAAATTAATTGTGAATGTTAGTCATTTTGTATCTGTTTGACATTTCTGGTATTTTATTTTAGTTTCAATACCTGAAGATGACACCTAATAGAAGCGTGGCGCGTAGGATTTGGAAAAATTATAGGTGGCGTGGCTGATGCGTGGCTCACAGACGAAATAATTACTAACTTACGCAAAATTATTTATGTCGGATTTCTTGAGAGATAGTGCGTTGGTTATAGGGGTTATAAGGAATGGTGGACATGATTGATCCTTGAAGGTTTGAAAATAGTTTACTCGTGTCGAGAGTATACAAAGAGAGGTTCAGTGATAGAAGGCAACAAGATTCAAGATTTTTTTAAAAAATGAAGTCTAGTTGATTGATTCGGTACTTCTCACACATTACGGTGATATCAGTTTATTATTTTCCCATAGCATGAAGCTTTAACAGAGATCCCCTTGCAACCAAATCATCGCCAGCCCCTCCCCCCAACTGCCTCATGCCGCTAGGTCTTTCCTTCACAGGTCAATGGACAGCCTATTACCAATACTACAAACTTTTCAGTTCCACAACCCCCCACCCCCCAACCACCCCAATTTCACCCCTACCCAAAAAGTAGAAAATTATGGGGAACCCCTAAAACATCTAAAAACGAAGTTTGAGCTGTTTTCATCTTTTTAATATTGCTGCGCCGGCCACTGAAACGATTTCTAAAAATCAGACGCATTTTCCATCCTCGCCAAAGTAGTAATACTGCGTCGAAATTTCATGAACATCAATTCAGTAGATTCCGCATTATAAAATACAGAACCATCTAAAGCAATACTCGTATGTATACATCGGAAATTTCTAGTCCTTTGGCTCCTGTAATAGACAAGGCAATGTTCGGATGGACCTAAAAAAGTGTATTATACCGCTAGGTCTTTCACTCTCAGGTCAGTCGACAGCCTATTATGAAAACAACAAATTTTTCAGCTTTACAACCCCCCACCCCCCACTCACCCCAATTTCACCACCACCCAAAGAAGTAGAAAATGATCAGGAACCCCTAAAACGCCTAAAAACGAAGTTTGAGGAATACTTGAAATTTTTTGTTTTTTGCTAATTACTCAGCCGCCCATGCACAAAATTGTAGCGACATAACCTACTACGACTCCACACCATATTGCTACTCAAATTTCATCAAAATCCATGCAGCGGTTATTGAGAGTACGAGGCTAGAAAAACACCAACAGACAGACAGACAGACCGACCGACAGACCGACAGACCGACAGACCGACAGACCGACAGACCGACAGACCGACAGACCGACAGACCGACAGACCGACAGACCGACAGACCGACAGACCGACAGACCGACAGACCGACAGACCGACAGACCGACAGACCGACAGACCGACAGACCGACAGACCGACAGACCGACAGACCGACAGACCGACAGACCGACAGACCGACAGACCGACAGACCGACAGACCGACAGACCGACAGACCGACAGACCGACAGACCGACAGACCGACAGACCGACAGACCGACAGACCGACAGACCGACAGACCGACAGACCGACAGACCGACAGACCGACAGACCGACAGACCGACAGACCGACAGACCGACAGACCGACAGACCGACAGACCGACAGACCGACAGACCGACAGACCGACAGACCGACAGACCGACAGACCGACAGACCGACAGACCGACAGACCGACAGACCGACAGACCGACAGACCGACAGACCGACAGACCGACAGACCGACAGACCGACAGACCGACAGACCGACAGACCGACAGACCGACAGACCGACAGACCGACAGACCGACAGACCGACAGACCGACAGACCGACAGACCGACAGACCGACAGACCGACAGACCGACAGACCGACAGACCGACAGACCGACAGACCGACAGACCGACAGACCGACAGACCGACAGACCGACAGACCGACAGACCGACAGACCGACAGACCGACAGACCGACAGACCGACAGACCGACAGACCGACAGACCGACAGACCGACAGACCGACAGACCGACAGACCGACAGACCGACAGACCGACAGACCGACAGACCGACAGACCGACAGACCGACAGACCGACAGACCGACAGACCGACAGACCGACAGACCGACAGACCGACAGACCGACAGACCGACAGACCGACAGACCGACAGACCGACAGACCGACAGACCGACAGACCGACAGACCGACAGACCGACAGACCGACAGACCGACAGACCGACAGACCGACAGACCGACAGACCGACAGACCGACAGACCGACAGACCGACAGACCGACAGACCGACAGACCGACAGACCGACAGACCGACAGACCGACAGACCGACAGACCGACAGACCGACAGGGTGATGTGGATTTCCATCATGTAGACATCATCAAACGGCCTAAACGCGTGCTGTCTCAAAGTCACAATACTGGTTGTGGGAAATAAAATACATGTGCTATTCTGAAAGTCTACATTGTAATTTTAGATCTCATGAGCTGAAGTATTGCATACTTTAGTACTGTGTATCACGAATTACAATAATTTTCATGAAATATTCCATATTTATGTACGTAAGGGAACTTTTACACTTTAAAAAGACCTGAACTATAAGAACTCCAATTATATCTCAAACGTACATCTTATACGGTACCAATCCACCAATTTTTTGCTGTATACACCGCTTCCTTCGATAGTGTGAAGATATAAGTCAAATAAGTCATGTATGTTGCATGCAGAAATACTACAACATCCTTATCTAAAGTACAAATATAATGCATATGCCTAATAGACCGAGGAAACGCCGTCGAATATTAAGTGAATAATTCATCTGAACCCGGGCCTTCGGCCGCAACTCTGACAGTAATTGCCGCCCGTAAACTTCTTGCGGACGACAAAGTAACTTCCTGAGCTGTACTTGTCATCTGACGGAGCCGATTATTATTTGCTGGTGCCCGGAGTAGATGACAGGGGGCGTGACACCCGCGCCGCAATTTAGTGCCCGCCAGTATTTGTCTCTGCTTTTTACACGGTCTGTGTATGTGTCATGGACACTGTATGTAGTCGAGCGACTTCTTATTAGGACGTTTTGCCTGGCAGATTCCATTATATTCGCGGTCGTGGTCGCCTTGCGCTGAAGCAAAATGAACTTTTTCCGCGGTCGCAGTTTTCTGAGCGCATGAAGCGACCACATATTTGTTATATTAAAATGAATAAATGAGACACACTACAAAAATTGACCGATTTTCCCCTTAAGGGCCTTCGAAGTACATTAGATTAGGACTTAACAGTTACTGTATATCCTCAAGGTACTTTTACTATACGATACCTTTAATAGCTTTGGTTGAATCTGTGTTACTATTTTTTCTATAAGCATTGCGTGCCGCTTGCTAGATCAGAAATACTTTCTGGAAAACCCACTATACGCTAGTATCATTCGCACAGCTTAAACTTTAATTATCAGATAAAGGCATTAAAGCAGGTATGATCTCAATACTAATTAGTCAAAACTCCAAGTTCTGTGTGTGGGCCAGAATTACAGCGCTTACGTAAGCTTTCCGGGTGTAACCTGACAAAGATACATTTTTAATACTTGGTAGGATTCAAGTATCTACCGTTAGACTAAAATGAAATCTAAAACAAATTATTAAAATCTTTGGTAAACGCTTAAATATGCCGGTTAGTTTAACGCGAATAAATATTTATCATTGAACAACTTTTTATTCCAACGAGGTTTTGACACATTTTTACTACGTTGGCAAAGAAAAAGTGTACAGGAAGCGGTAGGGTATGATAAAAAATGGAGTCAAGTCGATTGACTCAGTACTTCCCACACATTACTGTGATATCAGTCTATTATTTTCCCATAGCATGAAGCTTTAGTCTGAGATCCCCTTGCAACCAAATCATCGGCAGCCTTTCCTCCCCTAAAATTGTCTTATGCCGCTATTGCAGAGGTCAATGGACAGCCTAGAACATCTAAAAACGAAGCTTGAGTTGTTTTCATACTTTTAGTTTTTTTATTATTGCCACATACGCTGCCACTGACACGATATTTAACAAACATACGCGTTTTCCATCATCACCACGGTAATAATACTGTGTCAAAATTGAATTAGAATCAATTCAATAGTGTCCACGTTACAAAATACAAAAAGATCTAAAGCAATAAATACTCGTATGTATACAGAAAATTCCAAGTCCTTTAGTTTCCGTAATACACCAGGCAATGTTCGGATGGACTTAAAAAGTTGATTTATGTCGGTAGGTCTTCCTTCACAGGTTAGTGGACAGCCTATTGTGAATACAAGAAATTTCTCAGTTTTTCAACCCCTCACCCGCTAACCACCCCAATTTCACCCCACCCAAAAAAAACGCAGAAAATGATCAGGAACCTCTAAAACACTTAAAAACGAAGTTTGAGCTGTTTTTATATTTCCGACAGACCGATAGACCGACAGACCGACAGACCGACAGACCGACAGTGTGATGTGGATTTCCATCATGTAGACATCATCAAACGGCCTAAACGCGTGCTGTCTCAAAGTCACAATACTGGTTGTGGGAAATAAAATACATGTGCTATTCTGAAAGTCTACATTGTAATTTTAGATCTCATGAGCTGAAGTATTGCATACTTTAGTACTGTGTATCACGAATTACAATAATTTTCATGAAATATTCCATATTTATGTACGTAAGGGAACTTTTACACTTTAAAAAGACCTGAACTATAAGAACTCCAATTATATCTCAAACGTATATCTTATACGGTACCAATCCACCAATTTTTTGCTGTATACACCGCTTCCTTCGATAGTGTGAAGATATAAGTCAAATAAGTCATGTATGTTGCATGCAGAAATACTACAACATCCTTATCTAAAGTACAAAATATAATGCATATGCCTAATAGACCGAGGAAACGCCGTCGAATATTAAGTGAATAATTCATCTGAACCCGGGCCTTCGGCCGCAACTCTGACAGTAATTGCCGCCCGTAAACTTCTTGCGTACGACAAAGTAACTTCCTGAGCTGTACTTGTCATCTGACGGAGCCGATTATTATTTGCTGGTGCCCGGAGTAGATGACAGGGGGCGTGACACCCGCGCCGCAATTTAGTGCCCGCCAGTATTTGTCTCCGCTTTTTACACCGTCTGTGTATGTGTCATGGACACTGTATGCAGTCGAGCGACTTCTTATTAGGACGTTTTGCCTGGCAGATTCCATTATATTCGCGGTCGTGGTCGCCTTGCGCTGAAGCAAAATGAACTTTTTCCGCGGTCGCAGTTTTCTGAGCGCATGAAGCGACCACATATTTGTTATATTAAAATGAATAAATGAGACACACTACAAAAATTCTGTATAGCTGTTGTTGATTTGTGTTTACTGTTCTATCAGTAAGATAGGTTTACATAACTGTCAGTTGAAATCTCTTCAAAAGTGTAGTGAGTCTTCGTAGAACTTATCACCTAGTGAATGCTTAGTGACGTTTTTGGCGCCATCCACGGAGCGATAGCACTACAGGGTGTCCAGTTATTGTGTAATTCTTCGATATCTCGCAAGGTGTACCTGATAGAAGAAAATATCAAATACAAAAGTTATTTGGTTACTTAAGGCGCATACCCTAAAAATATTTTGAAATATACAGGGTGCTGCGGGAGAGTAGTATAGTGATCAACTTAATTTTTTTATATGGAACTGTACCTTTTTTTAAAATTCATCTAGTTTCCATCATTGATCGCTATTTAACCCTAGAATATTTTTGGGATCGGTTGCGACGTTGCCAAGTTATAATTTATTTTCTATTAATTTCCGGATTTGCAAGGCCGCAAGTAATACGTCGAAATTGATATATTCCTTTAACTTTTCTCAATAACATTACACAGCAAGTTACTTGACTACTAAGTGGATATTGCTTTGGATGTTACCAGCAATACGTATCTACAGGGTGTTTTGGCAGAATTTTAAATTATGGCTACTTGAAGGTCATTTTACATTGTTTTTTAAAATGTAACACCCTGCATTTTTATTTTAAATCGAAATATCTACTAATACTCTATCTCGCCTTGCGCGAAAAAGCGTTTGCGAAGTCGCCAAGTTATAAATTATTTTTCAAAATTTTTAAACAAATATCCCGATTTTAATTTATTTTGAATAGAATTCTCAACTTATTTTTATTGCAATGAATTTCGCATGTCGAATTTAGCCAGATTTCACAATATCAAAATTTTGTTTCTATTAATTACTGAGATACGGCAACACCGCTTTTACTTCCCACACCGATAGGTGAGGGGAGTATTGTGATCGCGAACACTTTCGATTTTGAGATAATACGTTTTTTGGGCGTTTTATGATGTCTACATAACGAAAATCCACGTCACTCATTTCCGTCGTTCTGTCTGTCTGTCTGTACGCGTTTTCAGTAGACGGTACCGGAGCGCCTAAATATTTCCAAAACTGCCACAGCCGGAGCGGTGAAATTCAATACTAGGGGGTTTTTGAACATTCAGAGCTCAATAACGTTAACGTCAGTGTTGTCGGATTTACCAATTTTACGTCATAATTTTGAATGGAATGCCCCATTTATGAAGCCTAACGTAAAAGTGGTAAATCTAACAACAGTGACGTTAGCGTTTTTGAATTCTGTATGTTCAAAAACCCCCAAGTATCGAATTTCACCGTTCCAGCTGTGGCAGTTTTGGAAATATTTAAGCGTTCCGGTACTGCTTACTGAAAAAGCGGTGTTGCCGTATCTCAATAATTAACAGAAACAAAATTTTGCAATTGTGAGATCTTGCTAAGTTCAACATGTGCAATTCATTGAAATCAAGATAAGTAGAGGATCCTATATAAAATAAAATAGAATCGGGGATATTTGTTTAAAAATTTGGAAGAACATTTTATAACTTGGCAACGCCGCAAACGCGAAAAAAAATATTACAAGATAAGATAGGGTATTAGTAGATATTTTGATTTAAAATAAAACATACAGGGTGTTACATTTCAAAAAACAAAGTAAAATGACGTTCAAATTGCCGTAATTTAAAATTCTGCCAAAAATACCCTGTAGATACAAATTGCATGTAGCATCCAAAATAATATCCGCTTAATATTCTGGTAACTCGCTGTATAATATTATTGAGAAAAGTTAGAGGAATATATCAATTTGAACGTATTACTTGCGACCTTGCAAATCCAGAAATTAATATAAAATAAATTATAACTTGGCAACGTCGCAACCGATCCCAAAAATATTTTAGGGTTAAATAGAGATCAATGATGGCAACTAGAACAAATTAAGAAAAAGTCATGGTTCCATATGAAAAAATCAAATTGATCACTATCCTACTTTTCCGCAACATGTATTTCAAAATATTTTTAGAATATGCGCCTTAAGTAACCAAAAGACTTTGGTATTTGACATTTTCGCCCTGTATATCAAGATAAGGCCCAATTTTCCACACTAGTACAATACTTAAGAGAAGGAGGGGGTGCCTCTACAAGGAGCAACCCGCACCCTTCAAGGAGCTACACGAATTGTTCGGTAATTGAACGAATATCAGTAACTCAACTTCCTAACCGTGGTCCATAGGATTTCACAGTTACTCATTTACGAAGTTAGTGCGTGAACAGTAAAACCTGCCTTATGTCTTATGTCAATCAATGGTACCGCTTATGTTAAATAAGTTTGTTGTCAAACATTTTGTATGTAGTTTGATAGTGTATAGGGATCACCAAAACGTCAGCAAAGATGTAATAACTAAACATATCTAACTTTAATCATCAGCCAGTTGAGCACGATGCATTAAAATATTGTGATCACCCCAAAAAACATAACCATAGCTCTCCAGCAATTGAGGTTTTAAAGTTTTTTTGTGACAAATGAACAGATCAGTATAGCCATTATAGCAAAACAGCTTTTTTTGCAATAATTCAAAAGTTATATCAAAATAAATATAGATTTTTGATTCCAGTACCGAAGACACGCCGACAGATCCCGAATCCGTCTAACGTCACTTTTTTTATAACTGAGCAGACCGCGCAGGCAGGGCCGCGGCTGCTGCTGTGAAAGGGCTATGTTAGGGGAAGTTTGTTAACGCGAGATTTGAATGGGCCAATACCCGCAGGCCCAGTAAATACATCTTCTGGCAGTCCATTCCAAGCCTTGGGCACCCTGTGAATAAATGTGCGGTTGTACCGCTCAGTTCTTGATGTACGAAGAACGACCGTCTTAGGATGAGATGCAGCGGTCGCACGGGTACATCTGATAGGAGCAGTGAGCGGCGGAACGATAGAGGATAGCTCAGAGGAGCAGATTCCGTTGGAATATCGGTAGAAGAGTGAGAGGTCACCAACAACACGCCGGTGAGAAAGTGGCAGTGGAAGGTGGCGAGTTAAGGCCTGGTCGCCAATTAGTCGAATTGCCCTTCTCTGGACGGCATCTGGTATAGACAGGGTAGTGGGGGCAGCAGCTCCCCAGACATGAGAGCAATACTCCAGGCAAGGTCTTATCTGGGCTTTATATAGCGTGAGGAGGTTACATGGTGAGAAATACTTTCTGGCTCTAAATAGGTACCCAACCTTTTTACAAGCAGCTGTTGCAATTGACGCGTCGTGTTCGAACCAGACCAGATTTTCTGTAATGTTGACTCCTAACAGCTAGAATGAGTGACTCCTTGGCAGAGCCCGGTTGTTCATTAGAACCTGGTGTTGGCTTGGGCACTTCTTGTTTGATAGCGTACAATACTGGGTCTTGGAGGCATTAAATTTAACCATATCCTTAAGCCCCCAAGCGGTAATGGTATCGAGATCCTTTGAAAGTGAAGCTGCCACTGCCAGTCTTCTGCGTTCCAGCTCGACCACAGAGATCGGTCTATTGGTCATGATGCCTGCATGCAGCGTACTGTCATCCGCAAAACTGTGGATTGGGTTTGTAGTGCTAGAGAGTAGATCATTGATATGAAGCAGAAATAATGTCGGAGCCAATACCGATCCCTGCGGAACCCCGGCATTGATGCTATGGAAAGAAGAGGAAAAGCCGTCTACCACGACAGAGATTTTCCGACCTGAGAGGAAGTCTGCGAGCCAACCGCAGAGCTTAACATGGAGCCCATAGGACGGGAGCTTGTTTAGGAGAGCTGCATGCCACAGTTGATCGAATGCCCTTGAAATATCGAGAGCAACGACGTGAGCCTCGCCAAATGACTGGATGAGTTTGCTCCACACATGTGTGATGTAAGCCAGGAGATCTCCAGTTGATCTTTGGTGTCGGAATCCGTATTGTTTGTCAATGATTAAGTGATGGAGCTCTAGGTATATCATGAGCTCTTGGTTGACGCATTTCTCCATCACTTTACTGATTACAGAGAGCAGAGCTATAGGTCTGTAGTTGGTTGGATCAGTTTTGGATCCCTTTTTTGGCACCGGCTGGATGCAAGCTGTTTTCCAGTCTTTCGGGAAAATGCCGGAATGGTAAGACATCCGAAAGGGGCGGGTAAATATGGGAGCGAGCTCCGGTGCACACTTTTCACAACAATATAGGGGATCATGTCGGGCTCATTCGCCTTATTAATGTCAAGTGACTGCAGCACCTTCCGAACTATTTTTGTTCTGAACGTTATTTCGCTCATGGCTTGGGGTACTCTCGGTATGGATGGTAACTGGGCACTGGATGGGACTTTTACAGTGGAGCTTGCTGCGAACGTCTTTGCAAATATTCCGGCCTTGTCCTTGGAAGCAGTTGCTACTGTTCCATCCGCACATGTGATCGGTGGAAAGCTACTCTTCGAGAAGTTACCCTCTATTTGTTTGACCAGAGTACAGAAGGAGCGGCTGCCATTGGGGTGTAACATAACCTTCTTTTTTATTTTGGCATCGTATTGGCTTTTTGCATGTCGGATGGTTTCATTGTATCTGTTCCTGGAATCAATATCAGCCTGTCTGTTTTTGACGGTGGGGTTCTGTAAGTAAGTAAGTTCGGTGGGCCAGAACTTTTTGCAGACGAGCTGTGTCACAGGACTTGTTGAACCAGTTGTTGGAATCTGGTTTGTATAATTTGGTTGTATGCGGGATGTATCGTTCCAAAACGTTAATTGGTTAACGTCTTGAACAGTCAGCCTTCCGACCTGATGTCCGTGTTCAAGCGGGGTATTGGTTCATAGCCCAGGCATTGCATCTCTTTTTTTTAATTTTTTTTGTATGAAAAAATGTATTGCACATGTTGTACAATTTTTTATCTACGATCGAGGTAAATATGTTTTTGAATAAAATTTTATTCGACATTGCTCTTGCACTACATAGTGTAAAAACTAAGTACCGGAGGCGGTGGAAAATTAAAATAATCAGTAGAAATGAAGTTTGTCCACCAGTATCAATCGCCAATTGCTCTGATTGCGATATCAAACCTGTACTTAATCGAAGAAATTAAAATTATTAGTAATTTTTGTTGTACTTGTAAAATGTCTAATAGAATTCGATTCAAAAACATATATTTATGTCGATCGTAGGGAACAATGTGTGTAACATGTGAAAAAGGATATCAATGAACTTTGGTACAAAAAATAAATAAAGAAAAAGAGTTGCAAGGCCTGGACGTCGAACAAAATTATACACTAGTTACAAGTAGCTGCTTTCACGATGGCTGGGAATCTAGAATCTGCTATCAGAGTAGGACGTCGTTGATGTGACGTCACACGTGCTCGAGAGCTACCATTTTGAAATTTGATATAACTTTTGAATTACTGCCGAAAAAAAGAAAACAAAAGCAGGTTTGTTATATAATTTGTATATGATATTTCCATTTATCACAAAAAAAATTTGAAGCCAAAACCCCAATTATAGGAGATTCACAAAGAATGGACGATAAACTCAGCACTTCTCACAAATCTAGATGCCACAATACCATATTTGCTCTGTTAAATTTTAGTCTTTCTATTAAACGCAGAACCTCTCGAAAGTACAATGCCGAATGATGCATAAAAAATTATAGCTTTAGCGTCTGCTATTAATTAGTGGTATATTTTCATTGGTACTGAAAATCCTATAATAACGATGTGGCAGGTTATTTGTTGAATAGATGAAGATGTGTAAGTTATATTAATGAAAGTGTAAGGGTATACACCTATTGATGATGCCAACTCACATATCGAACAGCTGAGTATACCCTTTGTCCAAATTCCAATGTCATTAATTCTAATATCAGACTTTAATCCACACTCACATCTTTGAACATCTGCACACATCTTGGGGACGCTCTTCGCAGCCAATTCTACTGTAGACTTTCAAGGAAGTACTCCGACCACCACCATAAGCGTGAACTCGAGAATGGCAGAGGTCAAATTTCAACATCGAGATGTAAAAAGCATCCTCCAAAAACTGAACACCAATAAAGCTACTGGTCCTGACCAAATTCCAGCCCATTGTCCTTAAACGCTGTGCCGCTGAGCTTGCACCTATTCTTTGCAAGCTCTTCAAACTTTCATGTCTAAGGACAACAATAACATCATAAATGATCGCCAGTATGGCTTCCGTGGGTACAGGTCTACAGGTGACCTCCTTGCCTACGTCACTCACTTGTGGAACAGAGCAATAGACAATCATGGCGAATCCCGTGTTGTTGTACTTGACATATCGAAGGCTTTCTACAGAATGTGGCATGAGGGACTTCTGGTCAAGCTTGCTGCTTATGGACTACCACCTGGCCTGCACCAGTGGCTGAATAGCTTTTTGAACGACCGATCTCTGTTTGGTGTAGTCGAGGTCTGTTCATCAGACGTATTTTCAATAAACGCTGGTGTTCCTCAGGGATCTGCCCCATCCCCTACACTGTTTCCCCTGTACATCAATGAGCTGCTAGAAATAACATCCAATCCAATCTACAGCTTCGCAGATGACAGTACATTACTGTCGTGCATGGAACCAGGCAAGCGACTATCATCCCAGGAGCCGGTATGTCGGCGACAGCAGCATGCCTCACAGATCAACGCAGATATCGAAACAATTGTCGAGTGGGGGGGGGGGGGAGTTAGCAAATAAAGTACAGTTCAACGTACAAAAAACTCAGGTAACAACAAAGAAGTCTCACGATGGCTTACCAACCGTGAAAATGGAGGGTCACCCCATAGTCGAATCACCTTTCGTCAAGCTTTTGGGGATCAACATCAACAATAACATGTCCTGGCACGACCACCTCGTCAGTATTGCTAAAATGGCACCCCAGAAGCTTGGAGTTTTGTTCCGCTGTAGGAAGTTCTATACACCAGAGCAACTGCTGCTGCTCTACAAGGCACAGATCCGACCATCGCTGGAGTATTGCTCCCATGTGTGGGGATACGCTCCGAAGCACCCTCTAAAGCTTCTGGACACAAAGGACCTCCGCAGCGTGGAACATCGAAGGAGGGTGGCTGACCTATCCCTGTTTTACAGATTCTAGCACGGAAGATGTTCGAGTAAGCTCTCCCAGATAATAACACCAAAGGCCGTCCGAACCAGGAACACTAGAGAAGCTCTGCGAGCTCATCCTTACCAGATCGAGGTCCTTACTCCCCGAACCAGTCTCCTCCAGCATTCCTTCTTTTGGAGAACTTCGACGCTGTGAAATCAGCTGCCGGGGAATTTGTTTTCTGGCGGCTACAACCTGCAGCCTATCGGTGTGGGAAGTAAAAGGATACACATTTATGTTACAAATATCAACTTGATCCGACACTTGTCCTCTCGCAGCGCTTCTACTGCGCCATATGCTTTCAGCCTTTGTGGGAGGCTGACCATAAAAAAACCTTCTCCCCACCTATGGAGGACCTTCAGGCATTGCATTACACGAGAAATTACGGTTGCAGCTAGAGCAACTATTCCTGTGACGTATGGGTTTACATTTAACAAAGCAGTTCTGTGGTGGGACGATAACATCCAAAGTGCATTCAAGACTAAGAAAACCGATTTTTTATATCAAAATAAATATAGATTTTTGAATCCAGTACCGAAGATACGCTGACACATCCCGAATCCGCGTGACGTCACATTGTATGCCTTTCACCAACCACGTCCTAGTAGACTCTATAGATTCTCAGCCAATCGCGAAAACACTTGCTTGTAACTAGTGTATATTTATTGCAACATACACGATAAATGAAGTTTGGAACTCGAGACGAAGTCTACGATTGAAATAAATATCTATTTGAATGTTTGAAGTTACATTCCTGTAATAAGGTACCTAATGAAATATATAATAATATTAGTATAAAATAAAATAATAATATAGATAAAAAAATCAAATTTAAAAAATAAATTATATAGAACGTTAATTGGTCTGCGAGCTCATCCTTACCAGATCGAGGGCCTTACTCCCCGAACCAGTCTCCTCCAGCATTCCTTCTTTTGGAGAACTTCGACGCTGTGGAATCCGCTGCCGGGGAATTTGTTTTCCGGCGGCTACAACCTGCAGCGTTTCAAATCTAACGTGAAACGACACTTGTCCTCTCGCAGCGCTTCTACTGCGCCATAGGCTTTCAGCCTTTGTGGGAGGCTGATCATAAAAAAACCTTTTCCCCACCTATGGAGGACCCTCAGGCATTGCACTACACGAGAAATTACGGTTGCAGCTAGAGCAACTATTCCTGTGACGTATGGGTTTACATTTAACAAAGCAGTTCTGTGGTGGGACGATAACATTCAAAGTGCATTCAAGGCTAAAAAAACCGATTTTTTCAAACCCGACACGTATTTGGCGAACTATCTTAGCATCTATAAAGGTAGATTTATACTAAATCTTGAGCTTCAGGTCTAATTATTGACATCCAAAAGATCGAAACAGATCTGTCGTGCCTGATGCGATTCAGCACATGTTCCAAATCAGAATTGTCATAACTTTGAGCTCGCTATGTGTAAGGTGAAAATAATTTTCTTTATGTTTTCCCAAAGGAAGCCCTCAAGCGAATAGTGTAATTTAATGCCCGTAGAAGTAATTGTCTTCGGGGAAGTTGTTTCTGTTGACTCACGGCTTCCACATCAGCCAGACACCGGGCTTTACACAGGTCCACCTGATAAGATCCAAAAGATCGAAACAGCGCTGTCGTGGATTGTGATACCCTTGATCTAACTTTGGGTAAGATGAAAATCATTTTCTTCAAGTTACGTTTAACATTTTAAGCGTTTTGGAGTACAACCTTAAAATGAAAAGCGTTTTAAAAAAGGTCCAAAGACTCAGGATGACGGCTATAAAATTTTCCGGCCTCTCCAAATCTTTACCTCAAAGAAATAACTTTAAAATACTAAGACATCAAAATAGAATATGTTAAGCACCCCATTACATAATATAGAGAGTAATCATGCAATTAAAATCCGATAAGAGAAAAATTGTGCCTTATACCCCCTCGGGACACTATTCAGAAGAGGGAAATTAGACTAATCGGTACGCCTAACCCCACAAATGACCTCCACAGCTTGAAACATCGAAGAAGGGTGGCTGACCTGTCCCGGCTTTACAGATTTTATCACCGAAGATGTTCGAGTGAGCTCTCCCAGATGACAACACCGAAGGCCGTCCGAACGAGGAACACTGGAGAGGCTCTGCGAGCTCATTCTTACCGGGTCGAGGTCCCTACTCCCTGAACTAGTCTCATCATTATCATTCATAAACAATTTTTATTTCATCCATTTACATTATAGATTAGTAAATATTGATCTATATATATATTTGTTTGCTTACCCCCACCACTTCTTGCAGTACAGTCGTTACACTCAAGTCCGCTAACAGGGTAAATCTATTGCATTTATAAGTCTATTAAATTTTTGCGATAAACTTTTTATTGATTTTTGAGCAGACAGTGGTGTACTACATTGTGCTCGATCAACTCAAATATAGTTAGGGTTGTGAAACTTTACTAATGCCTATATACTTCAGACATGGGAAACCTTACCCATGCCTCAATGTGAAAATATGACAGAGCCTTACCCACACCTTTTCCTCATATTAACCGTCTGACGATAGCCAATGAGTTGTGACGGGTTGATGTCTATTTAATTTTGGGCAGGTCAACATACAACTGTATCGAAGTTTCATTATAATCAATTTCAGCTTCCACAAACAGAACGATCTAAAAGAAATACTCGTATGTATGAATATACATCAGAAAATTCTAAGTCCATTGGTTTCTGTAACAGACAACGCAGTGTTCCAATGGACCTAAAAAGGAGTATGATTCCGCTAGGTCCTTCGCAGGTCAGTGGAGAGACTTCTATCAATATAAAAACTTCTTCAGCTTTACAACCCCCTCCCCCCACTACCTCAATTTCAACCCCCCACCCAAAAATGTAGAAAATGATCGAGATCACCTAAAACCGAAGTTTAAGCTGTTTTTATATTTTTTGGTTTATTATTATTATTGCTGTGCAGCCACTGACACGATTTCTGAAAATCATACGCTCTTTCCATTCTCGCCAAGGTGGTAGTAGTACTGTGTCAAAATTTCATTAAAGTCAATTCAGTAATTACCTCGTTATACAATGCAGAACGATCTGAAGCAATACTCATCTTATGTATATGTTATGGTTAGTGTTTACTTGGATAGTTTAAACAAGAGCTGGATAGTATACAAACTATCCAAATGCCTGGTTATTTTGATGGAAAATCATATTTCTACTAAAATAGCTATGAATATTGGTTGGTTTGTATACTATCCAGCTAGTTTACAAACTATACAAGATATGCCGCTCAAGTATATACCAGAAAGGTATCACACATATTAACCAGTGTTTCTGGTTAGTTTACAAACTATCCATATCATTTGGATAAGGTATGCACCTAATATCTCTAGTACTACATAATAACCAACTCGTTGGTTAATATGTAAACTAACCAATCCTCTTTGGTTATTTAGTTTAGAACAATAATTTTTAATCAAAAGTGAAGTTTATTCATGGGTAAAACATACAATGGCTATTCGATTCGATTCTCTGTAAACGATCTTATAATCATTCTTGTTATATTAGTGTTAGGTTCCTGTTCGCGTATTCTCTTTATAGGTATGTTGCAGAAGTACACTGTAATCACTGCCATTCATTATTTTTGAATTTTGGGACTTTTTATTTTTATAATTAGATACCTATTCCCGGACAAATTTTACAAGACACGGCAGTAAACAACACCAACACGTCACACTTGCACTTTCCATAAATATAACCTCACTTTTCTGTTAAATTGGCCAAAGAAAATTAGTCAGTTTACATACTAACCAAAGGGGACTGGTTAGTTTACATACTAACCAACGAATTGGTTATTATGTATTACTAGAGATATTAGCTGCATACCTTATCCAAATGATGTGGATAGTTTATAAACTGACTAGAAACACTGGTTAACATGTGTGATATCGTTATGGTATATACTTTAGCGGCATATCTTGTATAGTTTATAAACTAGCTGGATAGTATACAAACCAACCAATATTCATAGCTATTTCAGTAGAAATATAATCTTCCATCAAAATAACGAGACATTTGGATAGTTTGTATACTATCTAGCTAGTATATAAACTATCAAAGTAAACACTTTAACCGTAACATATACATCAGAGAATTCTCAGTCCTTTGGTTTCTGTAACAGGTAAGACAGTGTTCAGAGGAACCTGAAAAAGTGTATTATGCCGCTAGGTCTTTCTTTTACATGTCTATAGACAGCCTGTTATGAGTACGAACATTTTTCAGTTTTGCAACCTTCCACCCCCCAACCACCTCAATTTCACCCCCACCCAAAAAAGTAGGAAATGACAGACAACCCCTAAAACGCCTAAATATGAAGTTTGAGGAATATTTGAACCCTTTTTGTTTATTAGTCCGTCACCCATGCATCGATTTTCAAAATTATAGCAGCATTACGTTCTACGACCTCCCAACATACCGTTCGTCACCCAAATTTCATCACAATCGATGCAGCGCTTACTGTGATCACGATGCTAGAAGAACGCCTCAGATAGACAAACCGATAGATAAACCGACAGACCGACAGAAATGAGTGACGTCGATTTTCATTATGTAGACACCATGATACGCTCAAAAAAGCGTATTATCTTGAAATCGAAGATTTTCGCGATCACAATACTCCCCTTACCAATCGGTGTGGGAAGTAAAAGGATACACATTTATGTTACAAATATCAACTTCAACCCAATTTCAAGGAAATCAAAAATCTGATACCAAATTTGATATTTCTACCTCAACTGTGTCTTGTAGCAAAATCCCAAAGAGAGGAACGAATATCCGGGCGCTAAAAGATGTTTTGCTCCTTTCGGTCCCTAATCAGATTCAAAAGAAACAGGTCTCCAGTGGCCGTAGAGGAGAGAGATAATGATTATAAACTGCCTTACTTAAGGTGCTCTTAACAGCCAGACGGCGCTATATTCAGGAAATGTCCGAAGGCATTACGTTAGGCGTTTTATTGTAAACGGAACATCACCCAGCAAAAGGACAGGGGTTAATAGGAGAGATAAGGGAATAAAAACGGATTGAGAAATAGAACTTTTAGTGTATGGCTGGAAAAAGGAAAAAGGGCCCAACTGGATGATTTTCAGTTTCTGGACGATAAAAAAAACTGACGAGTGCGAAGAAATGAACATGAAATGTCTTGACACTTTGATACTATACGGTGCTGGTTTAAAAAAATGTCAAGTTGAAGTCCTCGAATGTAGGTAACTTGTGTAATAATTATTATTAATTCCTCCATTTAACTTGACCTCCTTGTAAAAATCTTCACATGATTAGGGAACTTCTAAGATTCCAACTGACATAAAAAATGAAGTCAAGTTGATTGAGTACCTCCCACAAATTACGGGTATACCAGTTAATTATTTTCCCATGACATGAAGCTATGGTATGAGATCCGCTTGCAACCAAATCATCTCCAGCTCCCCCCCTCCAAGTTGTGTTACGCCGCTAGGTCTTTCCTTCACAAGTCAATGGACAGCCTATTATCAGTACAAAATATTTTTCAGTTTTATAACCCCCTACCCCTCAACAACCCCAATTTAACCGCCCAAAAAAAGGAAAATGATCTGGGACCCCTAATGCTGCAAACACATCTGAGCAAATGACCCGAATGAGCACTTCGCGCCGAATGGGCATTCGCTCGGCAATTTTTTACTGTCCAGCACAAAACCACATGAGCATGCATTCGGAGGCGCTCCATCAGTTCGCCGAACTGTTTCATTGACCGCGGTGGAAAATCTACAATAGGTACAGCTAGTGCCACGTTTATAATTATTTATGAGTTGCTGAAGAAGAAGATTCGACGGCTAACTAGATGGTCGTCACGATTATTTCTTCAAGAAGTCGAGATTGGAGCCTCAACAGTTCTTTTATTTTGCATGATATCTGAAGTGACAGCGATGGGAGGCGATTTAAAAACCTTACCAGGATTTCAAAAAGAGATTTCTGATTTCTGCTTAATGCAATTAAGGATAAAATATCCGGAATATTTTTGCAATTTCCAGCCAAGCATCCTCCTTTTTAATTTTATTGTAATAAAACTTGTGTTTAGCTTTCCCCAATATTTATCTTCTTACAAATTCCGTAATTAATAGCAAACACGACTCTTGTGAAAAATCCATTTTGTGCGGAGTGTTTCGGTGTTGTGTGCTTAAACCAGTCCAGACTGAGCACGAATTTCCTTTGATGGACCGACAACTTTCGCATCGGCTGGCGCACCGCATGAGCCTGTTCAGCGCGGTGCGTGCATACGTCCACATCTGAATGCTCATTCGGCGCGAAGTGCTCATTTGTTTCGTTTGCTCAGATGTGTACGTGGCATAACAAGCCTAAAAACGACGCTTGATCTGTTTTTATATTTTTAGTTTTTTGATTATTGCAGCACCACCACTGACACGATTTCTACAACCCATACGTGTTTTCCATCCTCGCCACGGTTATAATACCGTCTCAAAATTTCATTGGAATCAATTTAATAGTTGTCACGTTACAAAATACAAAACGATCTAAAGCTATAAGTACTCGTATGTACACAGAAAATTCTGTCTCTTAGTTTTGGCATTAGGCAAAGCAATATTCGGCTGGACCTAAACAGGTGATTTACACACCGACAGACAGACAGACCAACGGAAACGAGTGACGTGGATTTTCATTACGTAGACATCATGAGACGCCTAAAAAGCGTATTATCTCGAAATAGAAAATGTTCGGTGTGGGAAGTAACAAGTAGAAAATGATCAGGAACATCTAAAACGCCTAAAAACGAAGTTTCAGGAATTTTTTTTTTATAACTACTCCGCCGCCCATGCAACGATTTTTAAAATTACAGACAGATGGACCGACGGAAGTGATCGCGATCACAATACTCCCCTCACTTATTGGTGTGAGAAGTAAAAACAGAACACCCAGTATTAATGAATTTATTGCACAATTTTCTACTCTCACTGCAAGAGAGCTTATGCAGAGCCTCTGTCTGTTCGTCTGTCCGTATATAAAAGGTAGCCAAGACTACATGTGCTAGAGAAAAACTAAATACAGATTCGGAATCAGCATTAGAAAACTAGTTCGGGAAGAAACCAGTTTTGTCAATATCGCTTCCGGTTCACAGTGAGAGCGCCGTTTGAATTTACTCAGGTGAATTAGCAGTGCTGTTCCAACAGCAGTGGCGCCGGGAAACGGTAAAAAACCTATACAGAACATAATACATAAAACACACGAGGCAGGATCATATGTTCGGTGACGCACAATCTACATGGCTGAGCGGCTAACAGCGCCGGCGCTCGTATATCGAGTGCAGCAGCTTCATGCGCAGTCAGCACTTGTATGGGTGACTTTAAAGGGACCCCCGTCACACCGTCCGGGGAGGTAGCACCATTCCAACGATGCTGTCCATGCATCGTCCCTCTGGGAGTTAAAGAACGTTAAGCCTTAAGGGTCTAGTCCTAACGACTCTCAGGGGAAAAAAGAAAAAACTTCTATACGCGACGACAAAGCACCACCGTATTTGAACATCTGTGTAAGTGTGCATCCTTGTGGCTATATCTCGGAAGAACTATCCAGCCTCACTTAACCCCACCACTCCTTATCAAACTCGCTCAGCTGATGAACATTTTCCCGTATTCTCACTCTTTGTGTGGTACAGCAGCTCTTTGCAATGTTTTCACGACGATAAGGCCCATTTTCGTGTGACACAGATGTCGCTGTTTTAGTGCCACGACCGCAAAAGTCACGAAATTTTAAAACATGCAATCTTCAAAGTCACGTTGTCACGACAGCAATTTGAAGTCGTGGAATTTAGTGTCGCGATATAAGAATCACAAGAATCAAACAACACTTACAAATGTCACATTGCCATAACTTTAAGTGTCATGTCTTTTATTGTCGCATGAAAACGAGCCTTTAAATGCGAACTACTTTTTTGTGAAAACAGACAACAACAAAAAACAAAAGGTGCCATGACACTAAAAGTAGCGACATTTTAAGATTTGCAAATTTCAAAGTCACGTTATTACGGCAGCAATTTGATGTGCTGGCATCAGTGCCCGACATAAAAGTCATCAGAATCAAACAACCACTTAAAAATGTCACATTATCATGACTTTCAGATGCACACGACATCCGACGGTACGAAACTGTTCCTATTGGTTGAAATATTCAAAATGATGTCAAATCAAAATATTTCGACAAATAGGAGCAGTTTCTTATCTTCGTATCGTCGGATGTCGTATGCATCTGAATTAAGCTAGAAAGTGCCATGACAATTAGGGCCGGTTTCACCGGTTCCTGATAAGTGCCAGGTAGCTTATCTGTCAGATAGGCCTATGTTATTTATATGGCGTTATCTGACAGATAGGCTGTCTGACAGTTATCAGGGACCGGTGCTTAGACAAGGAAAGAGAGAGGACGGAACCCGCGACTGACATTTCTGATACCAAATGGCACCAAAGCGCTATTCCCAGTGGCGTAACTAATGGGATTAACGTTCTGGTTGAGCTATTTGTAGAAATAATCTTTTTCAAATAAAATTTAATGAAATATTGTTATTCAGGGTTTCTATATGGCCAATTTCGCCATCCACAATTAAAACTTAAGTGACTAACATTACCGTAACCGTGATTTTCATTCGACTGCTGTTTTGTGGCCAATAATATATAAAAATTGATAATGTATATATTTTATTCAGTCATGAACATGTTATGTTCATTTGCAGTATATGACTGATGGAAGACACGATTATACTTCTACCCAGAAAGAAAAAAACTGCTTGTAGTTTGTAGTAAATCAATTTTTTATTATTAAAGAACACATAATACCTATAGTATATTTATATTTATTGACATTATGTTTATATATAAAATACTGTCTATTACATACTGTAAACAGAAGCAGCAATAAAACATTTTTGTTATTATAGATTAGCTTACGAGATTGAGGAATTTGATGCCTTCAATCTCGGAGTCCCCATATGCAGTAAAAAAATCTACTTGCTGTTACGCTGTTACTTGCTGTTTGTAGTGTGTAATGAAGAGCAGTATTTTTAATTACTCCAACGAGGCTTTTTTATACATAACTTCTTTTTGCGACGGTGGCAATAATTAAGGAAAAAGCTGGGGGGTTAAACATAAAAATTATCTCAGACATGAAATAAAGTAAGTTTTGGGCTAGAAATACAAAGGTCCTTTGATCTTATCCAAAATCAAAACATTTACAAAATTAGAAAATGACTCCTAGATTAGCTAGTAGTAAATAAAAACGAACAATTCATTCAATATAGGTGAGGTCCTATAACTTACATAGAAATTACAACTCTATTTTATCACTTAACCCCTTGCTTCCAGTAAGTTCTAATTTATTGCAGTTATGTATTTACTTATGGGGAAGTTTGGGTGAAACTCAGTATTGTGTGCTTCAACAAAAATAATTTTTTTGTAGGAACGTGGCATTTCGCTTGCTCCTACAATTGATGGCAGTCAATATTACAGTCACGAAGGTCAAAAACTACCAATATTTTACTGCCCTTTAAACAGAATCGTTTTTGTTAATTGGCTCCGAACTGGATTGTCCTGTTGTGATCGAGATTTTACAATAAAATGGATTCTGATATTTAAGTATTTTGTGCATACAGCTTTTATTAAAAAATATATATGATTTACATCATTTTCTAATACGTGACGTTCTAAGCAGCTGAAAATAGGGGTGCCTAGAAAACTTGATATTATTTTGCTTATCAGCAAAGGTACAAAATGTTTGGTGTGAATACAATTTTCATTAACTCTCAGAAAATGTTCCGATTTCAAACATATCTTGATAACATCATTTGATGGGTAAGTCAGACCGCCGTGGCTTTTAAATTCAATTAGGGAATTGAGAAACCGATCTCTAGTACCAATCAATGCTGTGACACATGTTTCACATTTTATTGTTTTTTGTAATTGGTGCGAAACATAACCAGCAATATATTGCACAATTTGGGATGAACATTCACTTATCACAGGTGCATTCATGATGTAGTCATGATCCTTCCAAATAGTTTCTAGATCATCAGAAGGCTCATTTATGTCTATTAAACTATGGTTAGATAAACTACTATTAATTACATCTTCAGACCTTACATTTTTTGTAGAACTACTTAGAATAGGGATTTGATCTAATGGAATACAGTTACCCATACCGCCCTCTCTAATTTCTGCTCGAACCAGAAGCCTTTTGTAAGCAGCTAGAAACTGTCGAGCGGTTGGGTTATTATTCCAGCCACCTCTTGATCTAATTGACGAAAAGAATAATTCTAAATGATCTTGACTAATCTTATACAACGAAAGGTACAGTAATGTTTTTCTCTCAGAAACAAGTTCTTTGTACAATCCTAAAGAACTTGATAATGAAATTATTAATCCAATAAACCCAGTTTTTCTGTTAGACATGATTACTTGCTCATTATTAGATAATTTCAACTTTGAAAGATAAAAAATTGCACTATTGATAAATTCCGCAGATCGATCTATATTTTTTTGACATAATGCTTTTTTATAACCTGGTGCTACTAGGGTTCTGCTGTTTAAAATATCGAAAATGCTATTTACAATTCTAATAAATTTAACTGTTGCCTGACTACCTTTAAAATCCTCAAGATTCAGCTTTTTTTCGCAATACTCAATAGCATCGGCTACTGATGCACTAAGTAACTGAACTGCAAGCCGAACCTTCATTTTTTGTTTGAAAAAAATAATATGAGCGCGACGTAACTTATTCCCTAAATGTAAGCCCTCGCTAGTTTGCAGCTTCTCTAGAAGCGCTATGTATTTCCATTGAATAAAATTGTTATCACAATCAATTAGGATTTTCTTTTCACCAAATGCATTGCGAACAAGTTTTATCATATGACATGGATCATAAAAAATATATACATTGTGATCTGTAACTCTGAAACTTGTCTGTATATTTGAAATGTTAAATAAGAATCCAAAGTTATGACACATAGCGGTATTAGATGGAGCACCATCGAATGTGATTGACATAACTTTGGCTCCCGTATCTTCAATCAGATGGATGCATTGAGATACAATTGAATGTTTTTGACTGCCATTCAAAGAATCTGTAAGAAAGTAACCGACAGGTAATTTCCAAGTTCCATTGATGCAAACCAACATTATAACAAAAGCTTCTTTGGCTAAAGCATTAGAGTCATCGTTTAAATTTGTACCACAGTTCACATAACCATGGAATTTTTTTCCATCCCATTCTAAATGTTTCCGTATGGCTATTTCATCGATAATTAATGAACAAATTATTGGTCTGTCAGATGATTGAACCTTATTTCTTAAGGTATTTATTGATTCCTTGGTAAAACCAGGCTCAGCATCCACATTCTGAAACCATTTAGCAATAGTTTTGCTATGCGGGAGACAAGTGTCAAAAACATCTCTCACATAGTTGTATGCCTTTGGTGAAAAAAAATTTAATGTCAGGGCAAATTTCCTAAGTTCAGGTGAATATTGAACATTTCTCCCCATTTTTCTGTTCAATATTTCTATGTTAACCTTGCTCATATTTTGAACTAAAACTAAATTTTCTTGAGATAGTAAATTTTGTCGCTCTAATTCCTCAGCAATTATTTTTAAAGAGGCTGCTTTTTTGTGTGCTCTTTTCAGTGACTGACCAAGGGCACGGATTTTTTTCGTTTTTTCCTTATTCTTATCTTTTTGCAGCAGCAGTTCTCTTCTAAGTTTCTTTTTCCGGGGAGAGTCGTCCTGTGCAGCCAGAGCTGAGGTTGATGGCGATGGTTCTGGATGAACATCACGTTCACGGGGTCTTTTTCTTTCTTTTGCCTAAAATAACAGAGCTGTATATTAGACAATGTTTGAAACATTATTTCCGAAAGAAAGACAGAACAAATTAATTTATGATTTAAGTAGATGTGAATGAGTGACTGAATCTTATAGGAAAAGTGACAGTAACATTTTGTTTTGATTTCGTATCGAGTAAACACACCTAAATATAGTTGTTTAATAATGTAACTGTAACACAAGAAATTATTACATTTTTGAGGTTAGCTGCCTTTTGATTTTCATAGCTATCAATTTTTAAATGGTTATTCAGCCATTCGTAATCGTATTTCTCCTTACTTTATTGCACTGTTTATTTTGGAAACGTCATCACTAATACTCAAATATAAAACCAAATTTGAGACCATAAATATAGAATATAGGCATAAGGCATAAGAATGATTTTAAATTAATATCACACCCAAATCATAACTCATTAATGATCCAATTATATACAATGGAGTGAAGATTTATAACAAACTTCCTCCTCACAGGTTTTAGTGAATATCCCAAAAGTTTTGTTTGTTATTATATAGCTTTGTCAATAAGAATCTTGTAAATTCTTAGACTATAAAGTATATCGATCTATCTATCTATCCATCTATCCATCTATCCAACTATCCATCTATCCATCTATCCATCTATCCATCTATCCATCTATCCATCTATCCATCTATCCATCTATCCATCTATCCATCTATCCATCTATCCATCTATCCATCTATCCATCTATCCATCTATCCATCTATCCATCTATCCATCTATCCATCTATCCATCTATCCATCTATCCATCTATCCATCTATCCATCTATCCATCTATCCATCTATCCATCTATCCATCTATCCATCTATCCATCTATCCATCTATCCATCTGTCCATCTATCCATCTATCCATCTATCCATCTATCCATCTATCCATCTATCCATCTATCCATCTATCCATCTATCCATCTATCCATCTATCCATCTATCCATCTATCCATCTATCCATCTATCCATCTATCCATCTATCCATCTATCCATCTATCCATCTATCATAATCCTAGAATGTTTATTATTTTAATATTGATTAAGCGTAGACAATGTAAGCTAGGAATTATAACTTACAATTTTTGGACGTAAGTATTCCGGAAGCTCGTCAAATATGGTGGGGACTGCTCCTTTCAGAAGATATACTTTTTGATTTGTTTGATGAAGGAAATTCTGTTCAAAATGCTTAGAACAAAGCCTATCGTTGCTTGTAGGCTTCCAACCTTCGATCCTCATATTTTTGATCCATAAATCATGTCTAGGAAGATCTTTAGGAAACCTGTCGAGGAAGAAAGAAAATTAATTTTATTATTCATACAACTACAAATAAAGGCCACCCTTGAAATGCACACCTTGTATAAGGGTATTGGTATATTATATATTACAATGCAGTCATAATATTTCTATTCAAAATGTAAGCTATAATAGATACGCCACTGGAAAACTGATTGTATTTGAACCAAAAAATCCCTTAAAAACATAATTTTTAGACTTTACGTGCTCAAAAACATTATGATTCGCATGTTAGTGGTACATTCCAAATTATATTTCGGATACACATATATCTTTGAACTAGATATCGAGATATTTGCATGAATTTCGGATACACCAAAAAAATAAGATCATAAATTTACCTGTGAAAAGTGATTCCTGGCTCCTTCCTGCTGCTGTGGCTTTTACAACGGTAAGCTGCACACCCCACCATTACGCTCACCACAATATTTCACAATTATTGGTCTTAAAAACGTTAAATATCGCAAAAAACACCACCTTGACACTACCGTCAGTTTTCCACCAGCATTTTGACAGCTATTCATTTTCGGTATCAGCTAATCCATATAGCATCAAATGGGCGTGCGGTATCCCCTCTCTTTCCTTATCTAAGGACCGGTGGAACCGGCCATTGTTGTCGCAAAAAACGATATAATAGTGTTTCTGTTGGGACTGTTCAGTGATACTAATGGGTAGTCATCTCATGTCTTATTTATCCTAGATAACTCAAGGTTCTTTATTTCATTTCCTCGCACGTTGGAAAAGTTGCGTTTCCTCGCGCTAAAACTTATATTTCACAACGGCAGACATATGTAACTTCTACAACTTAGAGCATCTCGACTCGTCATAAAGTTGCAGAGCGTTTCAAAAAGTGCACGGCTTTAAAATTTATCACTTCCCGTTTTCTCTATATCTGCGCTGACATATTACCGAACGGTGTTGTTCAGCAATCGGGAAACGAAAATATGGATTTCCAAAAGTGTAATATTTCTGGATGGAATTGGCGGGTCTTTCCAGGTTTCCCTTAAGTTTCCTCCAAAAACAACGCACATAAAACACAAACAGTCGATATCTTATTGCGATTGTACACTGAAAAAACTTATTCCTTGAAAGACCCAAAAGAAGGTTAGGTAGAAGAAAGGCTTGCAGTATTATTATGATGAGCATTGCGAGATGCTTTTGAAATGCTCCAGAAGTACCCCGTTGCAAGTAAACAAAATCCTGCTATTTTTAGACTGCTTTGCCTTTTGAAGGAAATCTACATTTGTTTAATCTCAATGAAAAACGAGCAATAGTAGTTTCTCCTCAGATCTATGCTGATATTTGGCATTATGCATTCAAACTCTGTTATACCGGCAACGTCAGCTAACCAAGATTGACGACAATCCATCAAGCAACCTTTCTCACTTCCAACACTAAGTTTGGTAGCTAGAACGGAAGGCCTAGAGACCCTTATCCAGTTTTATTTATGATAGTTCATGGAACTCACCGCAAACGGCGAATTTATAGCCTGACGACGCATCTGATTCAAAGTGCGACGTGTGGGACTTATTTTATATTTTCGTACTTGGTACTGAACAAGCAGTTATTAATAGAGACGTTCATTCTACATATTTAATGAAGATTAGATACCTCAAATAGAGATAGCGACGCGCTATTTAATGCACTCTGTTTCGCCTAGTTGCGTTCTGCACACGGTAATTGTTATAGCTGCATTACTTTCTACATAGGTCGAAACGCGTTCCCGAAAGCAACATTGCAGTTGAATAAGAAATGTGACCACTTTTATACATAAACCTATGAAGCCTAAAAACCTGAAACATTTCTTCTTTGACTATCTTTATATCTCTTACGGTCTTCATGATCCCGATACTTTCCCTACCTATTTCGGACACACTGTTTGTTTGTATCAAGAACTAAATACCACATCACAACACATCTCATGATATAGATTCCTCATGTCAACACCTCCTGCCCACCGGAAGACTACACATTAAATACAATAGCTATAATACGAGTATATAGGAAAATATTCTTAGTAGTAGGGTAAAATCTGCATCATTAATATTACCTTAAAACATTGCTATAGTCTGAACAGATTCTTGGCAACCTCATCATCCAGGAATGGAATGCGCAAAAAAACTACTCCTAGGAAAAAGTACACACAACTTATCTTTCTGTCTGGCGACCTTGATGAGCTCGATACGGTAGCCGACGAAAATATATCGATGGTTGATAATGCCCAATTGAAACCTCTCGGTAGGTAATGTCCCTTGGCCCTTCAATATCCACGTAACAGGATAGTCGGCGTGGTCGCGAAACGGTAATCCCCAAAGACGGTTACGGCGGGACGAGGATAAAAAAAAATAAAAAAAGGTTCTGCAACAAGTAATTGTCGCAATTAGTTACGATTACAAAAGTTAGATTAACCCCACAGTGACAAAACAACCCCCAAACTAAAATGAAATAAATCTTACCAGGTAGAATTACAGCTAACACTTGTCTCCCCTTTATCCGACACTATAATCGTTTTCAATACGGCAATTGATTAGGATTCCGGAGCAAGACAACAACCCCACTACCAAACTGTGGTATATCTTTACTCCGTACAAGTACTATCTGAAGATCGGACTGGATTCGGAAACCAAGAGAACGACCTCGATCCGGGTTGGCATATTTATACCTGTATTTCCACAACGAGGGCATTCCTACTTCGCGGATCAACTAATTTTTATTTCGACAGTCCGGGCGCGCTCATAATACCCATTTGATTTCGATGGTCCAGGCGCGCTAGTCGTAATACCCTGAATATTCGCATCGCGCGATTTCCGACCGTAACAGATTAGATTAGTTTGTTTGGGGTGGACTCTAACCGTCACACGTGAACTGAAGCTTATGGAATGCCTCACACCTATAGGGTCAGGTAAATCAATTCCTGTGCCCTTGACCAGGTTCAGAAGCTTTTTCCCAGTGCTATAGTCAGTTTCGCCATCTGGCTCCGTCACAGCAGACAGAGCATTTCTCCTCAATCCAAGTGCCTCGCAGTCTAAAATGATATTTCGACCAGTATCATGAGATAGAGATAGATAGAGGGAGAGAGAGAGATACTGTGATGTGTGAAGTCTACACTCTTGTGCTGTGTCTGAGATACCAGTAGTGTTTAGGCATTGTCTGAAGTAACCGTGTCTAGTAATAAGAGCAATAATCTGCCTAAGATCATTCCGCTTGAGCTTCACTAGCCAGGTAGTGAACCGCTTATTTGGCCTCGTAAGCAGCTTTTTGCCCAGTGCTTGTCCAGAGTACGCTTACCATCTCTGGCAATGTTTCTCGTTGAATCTATTGGTTGATAACCGTGTTGATAACCATTTGTATAAAACTTGTCTACACTTGAAAACAGGCTGTTGAAACATTGTCTTGCGCATCGCCGTTTGAATCCGATGAAGAGGACAGTCTCTTACTGGAATTGCATCTCGGAATGTTTTGTACTTTCAGCCTATTTTGTGGCTGATTTATTCACAAGTTATTCATTCAGAACTTTACTGCCATCACACTAAATGTCTCCTGACATCTCTTTCCAGATCAGTTAAAAGAGCTATGTCACTATATTTTATTCGAGCATTTAAAGATGACCGGACCCAAGACCTTTCGTCATAGCGGAGTCGCCTATACAAAGTTGACACAAGCTGGGACTGTTATGATTGCGCTATTTTACATACTACTCCTTACCAGTTCGTATGCACAAAACTACTTGTATTACTGCGTGTTTTTTTGTATAGTCTGCATGCTTGCACTATATTATAAAGAGTTACACAACATACTTAGTAGTTGTAGTACAACTTTGTTATTAACATGTTCTGAAGCAGAAGAAATTCTGATCCGCCTAGCCCAAAACACTGAATTGAGATTTCTCACCACGAGTACTGCTGTCAACAAGTCGGCCCTTTAAAAAAAGGTTTTATGACAGTTCCATTTCACGCAAGTAGAGAACATATTGCTGATTTGCCAGCTAGATTGACATTCGTTCCTTGCTCTTCGTTGCCGACTCCATTGTTTTCAAACAAAATATTGACAGATGAAGCTACGTTTACTCGTAGCAGTATTCAACTTTAGAAATAAGCATAAATTGGATTTAGAAAATCCGCATTGACCGAGAACGTCATTTCCAACATTAATTAGAAATTAACGTATGGTGTGGTATCATTGGTAATCATGTACATATTGGGCCCTTTCAAGAACATGTAGTTTTCTGTTGTCTTCTGCTTTTTGCACAGATTTTACAATTAGCCCTCGTCAAGGTCATTATCTAGAGGTGAGTGGTGAGAACCGATATCATAGCTTCAGCACTAGAATACCTGGAGTTGTTATAATGAGGCTCATAAAAAAATGTATTAACAAGCATAATAAAATCGTGTAAAGCACTATTCATCAATAACATTTTCATACAAAAAGGCGATGATAAATTAATATATCAAGTGGATAAACGATATGAATATCCGCCACTTGCATATATATGATTGTATACCTATATACTACTCGCAAGTGAAATCTGAATACCTAGAAAAAAAGGGATATTTGCATTGAAAATTTGTACACAGCTTGGAAGTACCATCTCTAGTACACAGGTAACACTTTTTGTTCATTCAGACGCTACTTAAGTACACGACACCTTTAAAATCTAGACGTGCAAAAACAAAGCATGGCTTTTTGTCGATTCAAAAACGATTATATCTGTTGCAAATGTGGCGAGAGACTAGTTGGCTGTGTAAAGATGCCCCCTAGAAGAAGACAGCTCCAGTTTACGCAGTTAATCCCGTTTGAACGGGATCGAACTGTAGGCCAACGAGAACGTGGTGCTGCTTTCAGAGCAGTTGCTGTAACCATAGGGCGTAGCGTGGCTACAGTTGTAGCAGTATGGCGCGCATGCATCGCAGAAGGGCGAATGCAGCGAGCTAGAGGTTCTAAAGCACGTATATGAAATACAGACCGGCAAGATCGTCATCTACGACTAATGGCCCTTCGAGACAGAATGCGATCCACTCGGGCTATTGCTGACGCTTGGTACGCAGTTATAGGGAGGTCCATTCGAATCCGCAAGAGGGCGAATGCAGCGAGCTAGATATTCTGGAGCACGTAGAAGAACTACAGATCGGCAAGATCTTCACCTACGACTACTGGCCCTTCGAGACAGATTGCGCTCTACTCGAGCTGTTGCTGACGGTTGGTATGGAGCTATAGGGAGGCCCATACGAATCTGGACGGTGTACCACAGATTGAGTGAAATGAGCTTAGGACCATATCGTCCGCATCCAATGCTTCCATTTACGGCAACTCATCGTAGCCAACGGTTAAATTGGTGCCAAGGATACCGACAATGGCATGCTGGGTGACATCAGGCGGCCTTAACCAACGAGACCAGCGCCGTGTTTCTATGCACTATGCACTACAGGGTCGGGTGGCTTTGTAAATACGTCAGCGTAGTATGCATTTTGTGGCAGGCACCCGAAACTATCCGATCGTCATGGTCGTCATGGTGATGAAACACGTTTCTATCTCTTAAATTACAGATTACCGGCGCAGGTTTTGTCTGGGGGCACACAAGACGAACGCCAACTCGTGAGACGACGAAGGGGTGAATGACGTGATCTCCAGTTGAGCGTCATGTACACCGTTTGATGGTTTGGGGTATCATTGCATTCAACAGCAAGCAACTCACCTTTGCTTGTGGTTCGTGGCACAATGACTGCGCAACGTTATGTGAATGAGGTATAAAACCAATTGCCGTTCCATATGTCCGAGGCCAAGAAGAGGGTTTCTTCCAGCAAGATAATGCACGTCGTCATACTGCAAGGGTATTGATGAGGTTCCTACAGGAAGTTGAGGTCAGATTACTCCCGTGGCCTCCACAATCGCCCGATTTATCGCGAATTAGAAAAGTATGGGACTGGATGGGTCGATACATAGGCGATTTACCCAATCCTTCGACCACGCTGGACGAAACGGAACAGTATATGCTGTGAGGGCAGCTTGAGAGGCTGTACCTCTTGAGTTTATCAACAAACAGATTAGGAGCATGCCACGTAGTCTAGAGGAGTGCATTCGTCAACATGAAGAGACCACTCGTTATTGATCTGTTGTATTTTTTGTAAACTAATTATGGCAAGTGAGTTAGTTTATTATTGTATTTAGTCCTTATTTCATCAACCGCAACCCTTATTTTCTCAGTGTTCGGATTTCACTTGCGAGTAGTATATATACAATCACAACCCGTACGTTGACGAGATGAGAGTACATAATATTGTAGTTTAGCGGTATTTCCTTTGCATCTGCTGTCATCAGTTTTAAATTATTTAGTTGGGCGCAATTATGCTGGCCGAATAGCCGGACAGGTTTAACCGCTGAAAATTATTCCCCTATTATTGTCACCGTGACGTTTCATTTGAATTCATTATCCATGCGATTTGTGGTGGAAAGTGTGACAAATGATTTTGGTTTTTAAAGCTTCTGGATTTCATTAAAAAAACTAACTAGGGCAGCGGAAATCAGTGTGTTGTACAATTCTAGTACCATTCCCTACGTTGTGGCTCCCAGTGTTATTGGAAACAATCAGTATAATGTAGGTACTTTGTATATATATTACGGGTACAGTTACGATACAAAATGTATTCCACTGTTGACAGCATCTTGCCGCATTCCCGTCATCCTTCGCCAACCATCTCTATCCAAGGCATCTTCTTCCTCTAGATTTCGTTCGTTCATCGCTCTTCTTATGCTTTCATTCCATGACCTACGTGGTCTGCCCCTTTTTCTTCTCCCAGGTGGTCTCCACTGAAATATTCTTTTGGGCCACCTCTCATCAGGCATTCTTAATAAATGACCGAACCACTTCAAGGATCGTCTTTCTATTCGATCCAGCACTGTTTCCTCCGCTTTCATTCGAGCTCTTACTTCTTCGTTGGTCTTTCTTTCTAATCGCGATATCCTTGCACTTCTTCTGATGTAGTCCATTTCCACAGCTAATATCCTTCTTTTTAAATCTGCATTCAAAGTCCACACTTCTGATCCATAGCCCAAAACTGACTCCACCATTGCTCTACCCACTCGCTTCTTATTTTTGTTCGAGATATTTTTGTCCCACCAGAATGAGTTAAGGCTTCCTATGATTTTCCTGCTTTGTTGAATTCTGTGCTTTATTTCTGTTTCTCCCACTCCGTTTTTATCTACAAGTGCTCCTAGATATCTAAACTTTTCCACTTGATTAATGCTTACGTCGTCGTTAACTAGAACTTGAAACCGAGCATCGCTGTTTACTACCAGATATTCTGTTTTTTCAAGACTCATCTGTAACCCCCACTTTTTGTATTCGTCATACAGCCGTTTCATCGTAAATTCTAGATCATACGCGTCTTGAGCTGCGACAACCTGATCGTCAGCGAAAAAGAGTGTGAACAGTGTACCACAGTCATCTATCGGGATTCCCATTCCGCCACATCGTGCTTTCCAACTTTTAAGCGCCGCTACCACATATAGATTAAATAGTAGGGGAGACATGCTGCATCCCTGTCTCAATCCCTTGGTGACATTTATCGGTTGTGAAACTGTCAGTCCATTTTTAGGTAGGTAGGTACTTTGTCCAATAAGTTAATAGCGTCAAATTTATTGACACAGTACTCACCACGCATTCTTGTCTTTTACAGAGTATAACTAGAGAACCAGAGGAAGAGTAGCAATTTTATTCATTCACCCGAAACCAGACACAGACGACGTCGTTTCGCTTTTATTAAAGCTCGTCAGTGTGACTTAGGTCTCAGACGAATGAATGAAATTGCAAGACAGTGCCTAGCTGACAAAACTTGCACTAGTAGTAGCAACTTATAGATATTGGGAAGCAGTACCTTGAAAAAGTATTGGTTCGCCATCTGTCCACCAAAGCCGGTACCTGAGCATTTAATTTGAGTATCCGAGCACTGTTTATGTGACCCGTTTAAAAGCATCAGGTATAGAAACCTGCGGGTACGACAACGAAACAGACTCCTTTTGTGAAGATTTTAATATTTGTTCCTCCTGCGCACAGTGATTAGTCACGCTGTGGGTTAAATTTAGATATTTATTTGACGGAAAGAGCATGACACTTTTATTTTATTTTATATTGTATTTTCTGCCGAAATAAACATTATAATTGAAGACACGAGTGGATAAAGGTGCCATGTAACATTTTTTCAAAAATGTGTATTTTTCATTCAATAAGCTTAAAATATGCTTCTACTTCATTCTTAAGTCCCTTTGTTATGTTATTTTCATAAATAACATCGATATTTAGGCGACAAAGGTGTCATGTACAATACTTTTTATAGTAAAGCCCAGAGATATACCATTTGTTTACAAAGTGAGAATATCCGCAAAAAGTGCCGACAGAGAAAGGGAACGGGGTCGGACTGGGCATTCGAATTCGTTGGAGTGGGCAACAACGAAAATGTTCATTCCATCCAATAAAGTGCTCATACATCAGTTGGTTAAACAAGATGTTTGAAACTTTATTATCTGTTGATAAATATATGGTAGAGACATTTCAATATAATCGTATAAACCATATGGTAAAGTCCATTACGATGACGCTAAATGGCTTTAAATTGGGAATAAGGGTATACTCAAACCATTGCTCAAATATTCCCGAGTCCATGTTTTTGTGGTAGTCTATATTGCAGTCTTCAATTTTCTTTCCGCATAATTTGAGTGCGTTTTCGACCTAGCCGTCATCCGTCAGATGATCCGCAGTGTAAGATAACTATACGGAATCCTTTATTTGGTGGAACGCCTTTTAGCTCACACTTCTTTGTACCGTCGGTCCATCCCTTTTTAGCGGTATCATGGGTATCATACCAGGTCTCGTCAAGTTAGTACACTGACCTCCCCTCGTTCCGGTATTGCTCTATCTTATGCAAGTAATCGTGCTGCCATCCCACAATCCTTGCACTTTCCATTAGAGCCATTCGTTTGTTCACAGTTCTGTACCTAAACCCAGTCTTCCTAATCCATCGCTGCAATGTACTCCTTGGATACTGTCTCCCCATTCTAGCCAATTATCTTTGAACGGATTCGATTGTGGGTAGTTCATTAATTTTGTACTTTTCGTACACAATATTCCTCAATAATTTTGTGATCGTGGGATATAGTTCTTTTGAAACACCAGCATCAAACCTACGCTTCCTCTTTTGTGGCCCCTTCCTCAAAATTTAACATACTGTTGGATATGGAACGTGTGTTAGAATTGACGTCTTTTTGATCATACTCCCCTTATTTTCATTCTCCGGATCCTTCCTTAGTTCATTATCATTTAGTACTACTTGTTTTGCATCTGCGCTAAGATGTGACCTTCTGTGAGGTTTTAATTGGTCTACCTCCACCTCCCTCTGTTCAAATTCATTCAGTGTCCGTACTATAGTCACTACTTTCACCACCGTAATGACAAACCCCCGACGTAGCTTCACTGCTGTAGGGTAATTCACGTCGCTGTGAAATCCCATTATCTTCCCAAGGCCGAAACATACTCTAGCTCTCACACTTCCGAAAAAAACGTCCGATTTAGGGCCGGTTTCTCATGTCCAGTTAAAGTGTCAGATAGGTATCTGCCAGATAGCGTTGCTATGGATACAACTGTCAAATAAGGTTTACGTGACTTCGTAAGTATAGCCTTCAATTGTTTAAACAATTTGTCGAACAGTTGCTGTTATCTTGCAGATTGAGAAACCGGTCCTCAGACAGAAAAGAAATGCACCAAAGTAAAAGCAGATTGGCGTTGCTATCAATAACGGTAGCAGTACCTGCCTAGACAATTTGACTAAGTCCGGTCCTCTTCATCGATCGAGTCGCTAATAATCCTGGAATGTGTCGGTCTTATCATAGTTCAGTCAAAATACACATCGTGAGCGTCATCCGACAGATTTACGTTCAAATACAACTTAGTGTTTCATTTTCACCATTCTAAAAGGTTACGTTTTGTTAGAAAATTGGTTAAAAGCACATTCCATGAATTGGTTACCAGTACGAAAGTATAATAATGGTAACCATTGAATATTATCAAAAATGTATCTATTTCAAATGATGAACTGTACTAAGAGATGGTATGCAGTTTTTATACAGCGCAAAACGTACACAAATGGTATATCTCTGGGCTCTACTTTACTTTTCACAGTGGATAAAGGAGTCAAGGTAAGAAAGAGTATAAATATGGTTCTATGAAAAAAATTTTGAAGACAACGAAGGACATCCAAAGAAAAAAAGAAAACCCAATTAGTGATTAGATTAATTGCAAGTTTTGTGTTTTTTGCAATAAAAAACACCAATGTGTATACCTAGCTCTTTTTCCCATATACTTTTAATACAAGCCATACCAATTTTTCATGTATAAAGGTGTCATGTACATTCAAAATCCATTTTCCCGTGAAATATGAAAGTGTCTCCAAATTAAAAAAAAAACAGACGAAGAAAATACATAATTAAGCTTTAAAAATACTTGAACCATATGCCTCAAATGTGGTGCATAAAAAAGTTCCAATCGAAAATCTTTAAATCGATTTTTCTCAGAATAATTATTTTGTGACATGACACCTTTATCCACTTGTGTCTTCAATTATTATTGTAACATTTATGTATCATTTTGCTAAGGTACTATCAGTCCATAGATCGAAGCAATATCATGAGAACTTCTCATAACTAGACCAATAGACGCTACAACCCGATAAAAGTAGTCATTGCATCAGTTATTTATCGATACTCATCCACACAGACACTGAATATGCTATAGTCTTTATTAGACCAATTCTGCAAGATGTTTTGAATGAAAGCTGTTTATTAAAACTTCTTATTCTAGTATAATGTAGCTTCACATAATAATCTTGAGCTCATTTGGCTACTTCATTATAGCCCATGATATTGACTCGTCGCCTAAAATATGGTTTAATGTTGAAAATACAGTATCAGGAATTAAAATGTTGGTGATGTTTCTGCCCCCTCTGCTCCTCCCTTCGTTTTGAGACTGAATTAGCCACCACAGGCACATTTTTCAAAATCTATATGTCTAAGCCCATAGACTTTCTTAGCTACCCTACCTTTCTGTGATGGAGTAGCCAAACACAATCTTTCCATGCCCAGGTAATATCTCCGCATCGCGTCTGTGGCTGTTACGTTGTCAGCTAAGGAAATACCTCCACAATATGAGGTCAACGAATATGTACTGGAAGATGAGACTGTTGCGTACCTGCTGTCAGCTGTCTTATCAATACGAGAAACCGTTCTGGGGGAACGATTGCCTTCCTTGGTGAGATTAAGGGAAATCCTGCTGAGCTGCATCACCATCTGTCTCAATAGGTTGTGACAGCTGCGCACTCAGTTTTGAGGGATCATTGGGACGATGAACAAGGGGCCCAATGGAATCTAATTGCTGTGATCTTGGTAGACCATCATACTTGCAATAGAGAATACAAAAGTCCATAGATACGACACATTGTCCTCAGCCGATATTTGGATAAGGCTGTAAGGTACAAAATATCACAAATAACATTTTTTGAGACATTTGGAAATACAAAAAAAAACTGGAGTTTCACCGCCCACCGTCACTTAACATTGCAACTCTACCAGCACCCAAGAAAAAGTGAAATAATCAACAGATCCGAAGATGTACATAGACAAAGCTTGGAGCGGTTCTAGATAATTTTTTTTAAAGTGCATTGATTTTCATAAGTAAAGTCGTATATCAATGCCTACACTACATACATTAGTATAACGCACCCCAACTTCTATCAAAATCGGTGTAGCATTTTTGCTAAAGTAGTTTTCCAAAATTATTGGTTCCAATATACTTCATACTCAGCTTTGGCAAATACAATTGCATTAAGTAGAAGCGTTCCACTCGTTAAAAGCTATTCTAAAGAAAATGGTACTTATTAAGGTTACTAAATAATGGAATCAACATTACTGGCTCAAAACGATACTTCGGTTTAAGCTCACTGACTGATATGGCATTCAGTATTGTGAGTTCCACTTGTTTAGCTTAACATATCACTAGAGTAGCCGAGCTCTACCGCGTACAGAGTACCGGTAAACTAAGCTATGCATAAAGAAAATCGGAGCCTCTTGTAGTAAACGACTGCTAGAGCTCTATATTCCACAGCCTTCTGCTGCAAACTTTTTTAAATTCATTTGGCAGGAATATTTTCAAATTCTTTCCGCAAAGGCTGAAAGCCTATGACGCTGTAAAAGCGCTGCGAGAGTGTAAGCGTCTGTGCGCATTAGATTTGGAACGCTGCATGTTGTAGCCATCGGGAAACAAATTCCTCGGCAGCTCATTCCACAGCGCCAAAGTTCTTCAAAAGATCGAATGCTGTAGGAGAGTAGTTCGGGAAGTAGGGACCTCAACCTGGTAAGGATGAGCTCGCAGAGCCTCTCTAGTGTTCCTCGTTCGGACGGCCTCTCGTGTTATTATCTGGGAGAGCTCACTCGAACACCTTCTATAAAACATGATCTGACAGACTTCGTCGCTGTTCCAGGCTGTGGAGGTCCTTTGTAAGGTTAGGCGTATCGATTAGTCTAACTGCTCTCTTCTGGATAGTATCCAGAAGCTTTAGAGAGTGCTTCGGAGCACATTCCCACACATGGGAGCAATACGGTAACGATGGTCGGATCTGTGACTTGTAGAGCAGCAGTAGTTGCTCTGGTGTATACAGCTTCCTACAGCAGAAAAAAACTCCAAGCTTCTGGGATGTCGTTTTAGCAATGCTGACGACGAGGTCGTGCCAGGACATGTTGCTGTAGATGTTGATCACCAAAAGTTTGGCGAAAGGTGGCTCGACCATTGATCATCCATTTCCAGAGTTGGACAATTGTTTTGATATCTACGCTGATCTGTGAGGCATGTAGAAAAATATATCGTACAGGGTGATCAATTTATACTCCAAAGTTTGATACGTCCGTCGTTATGGAAGATACAAAACAACTTTTGAATGAAAGTTATAGATAAAGCGAAGGTCTACATTTTAAAATTATTGTATTATATACAAGGTTATTTATAATGTCACGGCATACCAAAGTTGTGTTTTTTCAAATGGAACACCCGATATATTATCCCGAATTTGAATTGCGTTCCTGTTCCTGATTCCGAAAACATAGGATTTTATCAGGCTATACAGGGATATGGCCACTTTTATGTGAAAATTTTAATGACTTCATCACCCTGTATCTTGAAAAATCAATAACTGGAGGCCTGATTCTCAAAGCTAGAATAATATTGTGGTTGACTAGCTTTGTCTAAAATTATCAAGCTTCTGCTATCTTAAATTTTGTGTACTGGGTGAACCAAAACTAACGACCATAATTTTCTTTGTTGTTTTAAATGGAACGCCCAGTATTTTATAGCATCGTCAAAAAATTCTTACAAATACTTCAACTATTGTTAAGCATCCTATTCCTATATGGTTATGGACAGTTATGGACTTATCTCGATTTGAAGTAGTAAAACAATATTTTTGCCAAATTCTGGTATTTGTTAAATTGGCCATGGATGCTATGCTTGACAGAACATAGTAAGTGTTGTTGTATTTGTTAAATAAGGGCCGGTTTCTCAATGTCCAGCTAAAGTGTCAGATAGGTATCTGACAGATAGCATTGCTATGGATACAACTGTCAGATAAGATTTACGTGACTTGATAAGTTTAGCCTTCAATTGTTTAAACAATTTATCTAACAGTTGCTATTATCTTGCAGATAAATATTTAACTGGACATTGAGAAACCGGTCCTAATTGAGACTAATACAACTCCAACTGCATGTACACAAGTAACACGGAGACAAACCAAATCAAATCAAATTAAAAAAAATGGAGTCAAGTTGATTGACTCAGTACTTCCCACACATTACTGTGATATCAGTTTATTATTTTCCCATAGCATGAAGCTTTAGTCTGAGATCCCCTTGCAACCAAACCATCGGCAGCCTTCCCTCCCCTAAAATTGTCTTATGCCGCTAAGTATTTCCTTCAGAGGTCAATGGACAGCCTAAAACATCTAAAAACGAAGTTTGAGTGGTTTTCATACTTTTAGTTTTTTGATTATTGCTATATACGCTGTCACTGACACGATATTTAACAAACATACGCGTTTTCCATCCTCACCACGGTAATAATACTGTGTCAAAATTTAATTAGTGTCCACGTTACAAAATACAAAAAGATCTAAAGCAATAAATACTCGTATGTATGTATACAGAAAATTCTAAGTCCCTTAGTTTCCGTAATACGCTAGGCAATGTTCGGATGGACCCCTTCCTTCACAGCCCCTACCCTACACCCTATTATGAATACAAGAAATTTCTCAGTTTTTCAACCCCCCACCCCCTAACCACCCCAATTTCACCCCACCCAAAAAAACGCAGAAAATGATCAGGAACCTCTAAAACGCTTAAAAACGAAGTTTGAGCTGTTTTTATATTTTTACTTTTTTTTATTATTTCTGCGCCGCCACTGGCACGATTTATAAAAACCATACGCGTTTTCCATCCTCGCCACGGTAGTAATACTGTGTCAAAATTTCATTAACATCAATTCAACAGTTTCCTTGTAACACAATATAGAAGGATCTAAAGCAATACTCTCGTATGTTTACACCAGAAAAAGTTCTAAGTCCTTTGGTTTCTGTAATAGGCAAGACAATGTTCGGATGGACCTAAAAAAGTTATTTATGTTGCTAGGTCTTCCTTCATGGGTCAGTGGGCAGTCTATTATGAAAGCAACAAATTTTTCAATTTTACAACCCCCCACCCCCCAACCACCCCAATTTCACCCCCACCAAAAAAAAGTAAAAAATGATCAGGAACCTCTAGAACGCCTAAAAACGAAGTTTGAGGAATATTTAATTTTTTTTGTTTTTTGCTAATTACTCCGCCGCCCCTGCACCGATTTTCAAAATTATAAGAACATTACCTACTACGACCCCCCAGCATATCGCTGCCCAAATTTCATCACAATCCATGCAGCGCTTACTGAGATTACGAGGACAGAAAAACGCGTACAGACAGACCGACAGACCGACAGACAGACCGACAGACAGACCGACAGACAGACCGACAGACAGACCGACAGACAGACCGACAGACAGACAGACCGACGGAAATGAGTGACGTGGATTTTCGTTATGTAGACATCATGAAACGCCCAAAAAGTGTATTATCTCAAAATCGAAAATTTTCGCGATCACAATACTCCCCTCACCTATCGGTGTGGGAAGTAATATCAATTGACAATTGTATAGTTGAGAAACATAGTATTATTTACTAGATTCTGTCAAACACGGTAGCCATGGCCAACTTTCGAGAAACTTTCAGTATTTGGCAAAAATGTAGTATTATTAGTAATCGTTTTACAGCTTCAAATCAAAATCGCTCCATAACTGTTACATTAGGTATAGGGAATGATTGATAAAATTGGAAGCATTTTGTAAGAATTTTCTAACGATGCTATAAAATACAGGGTGTTCCATTTAAAATAACAAAGACAATTATGTGAGCTTTGATTCACTGTGTATACAAAATCGACAGTAGCAGAAACTTGATAATTCTAGAATAAACTAGATTAACAAGAGATTATTCTAGCATTGAGAGTCTAGCCTGCAGTTATAGGTTTTTTTAAGATACAGGGTGACGAATTCGTTAAGATTTTTTATAAAAGTGGCCATATCTCTGAAAACACCCTGTGTAGCCTGATACAACCTTATATCTCCAGAATAGAGAAAATGAACGCAATTAAAATACGGGATAATATATAGAGTGTTCCATTTGAAAAAACACAACTTTGGTATGCCCTGAATTTATGAATAACCTTGTATATTATACTACAATTTTGAAATGTAGACCTTCGCTTTGCCTAAAACTTTTATTTGGAAGTTCTTCTTGAGTCTTCCATAATAATGGATGTATTTAACTTCGGAGTATAAATTGATGACCCTGTATATACAGGGTGGTCCACTAAGGGAGCGGTGCTCCCTAGCGGCCATACCGTTTAAATTAGACGAAAATGTTTTAAATAAAAAACGTTTCTTTTCAAATGCTCTACATTTAGAAAATAATTTCGAAGATGGCGGACTTCCGGTTATACCGGAAGTAGGCATCAACTTCCTTATTTTAAATGGCATAGCCTGTATATTATTACGTTTTTGAATTCAGCGTCGATTTTTAGGTCCAGTTTGTTAACCATTGTTTATGTCTACGAAGCGTATTTTCGGAGTTATTCAGCAATTTTTACAAAATTTGACGTTTGTAGTACTTTACAAGAAACGTTAATATCTCGGAAACTAAACGCGATATAAAGATGCGGTTTTCGGTTTTGAAACAAGCGAGGAACGTGTTTGTTTTTCATTAAGATCGTTGTTTCAAAAAGACATTAATTCAATAGACTAGCAATTTTCAAATGTGAAGAATTAAAAACGTTAAAAACTTTTATTTTTCAAATGGGATGGTATCATAAGTTTCACATCGGTGGATGCGAAATGAAATTCTCTTTCACTTTGATCTAGGCACATGTGGTTCTATCTTTCATGGTTTGCAAGATATTTACGGTTTTGTAATTATGGTGTAGGAATTAGAAAAATCGTAGGTGGCGTGACTCGCAGACGAAACAAATGGCAGCAAACCTTTCGTCCAAAGTGTTTCGGTCTCTAATACTAAAATGTGCTTTCGCTCCATCTACCTATAACCACATTATTCTTAAAAACTCCAGTGGTAAATTTTCCAACAGGTTTTCCAGATTTTCATTTAGAAAATTTTAGAAAACCTTAGTTTAATATGCGGTTTCCAATAATACCACCCCAAATGCTTAGACTCGATGCTGGTTGCCAACAAACCTCTCAAAATTTGGATTTAGGTCGGTATAGAAATGTAAATTATGCCAGTTTACATGGCCGTTAATGATAACGCTGTAGCTACATTTCATAAAAGGAAAATGAAAGAATTTCATAAGAAATGTAGCTTCATTCGTAAACAACACACTTTTCGAAAGGAGTGCATCTTGTTGGATTCGAGCATGACTCCAGTTACAGAAATTCATCCAGTTTTCAAAGTCTTGTCTATCAACTGCTTGATTCAGCTGCACGTGATAAAGATGCTATATGTACTCCGTTAAGATCATGTTCACAGATGTTTGACCAATGCCCAAGTAGCGACTAATTTCTGCTGTAGCACTGCTATGCGGATCTTTAACTACAATTGCGAGAATGTCGAACTCACTATCTTCATGTATTACTACTACATGTTTCCTTCTCTCATACTTTACGCTCACGTAAATCCAAATTTTGAGGAGTTTGTTGTCACCCAGCATGAAGTCTAAGCATTTGGGGTGGTATTATTGGAAACCGCATAATAAACTAATGTTTTCCAAAATTTTCTACATGAAAATTTGGAAAACCTGTTGAAAAATTCACCACTGGAGTTTTTAAGAATAACGTGGTTACAGTTAGATGGAGCAAAAGCACATTTTAGTATTAGAGGTCGAAACACTTGGGATGAAAGGTTTCCTGCCAATTGTTTCGTCTGCGAGCCACGCCACCTACGATTTTTCTAATTCCTACGCAATAATTACAAAACCGTAAATATCTTAAAAACCATCAAAAATAGCACCACATGCATCTAGACAAAAGTGAAAGAGAATTTAATTTTGCATCCACCGATGTGAAACTTATGATACCATCCCATTTGAAAAATAAAAGTTTTTAACGTTTCTAACTTTTGTGACGGGTTCTGGTGAGTGTGACGTAACGTGTGGTGTGAATGAGCTCCGTAATTAAATCCAAAATTCAGGAAGATTACGAGCGTTTAATACCTAACTGAACACGAAATCAAGGAAGTAAAGTGCAACAAGCTAACTGAAGTAAAAAGCAGCTAAGGTAGGATAAAATAATAATAGATTATAATTAATAAACGATATAAATAAAATCACACCGATAAAACAAGGCTTCCGACGGGTCGACCGGGGCCAGGTTTTTTCCGCGGTGCTGATAAGGTAACAAAAAGTACCAAAGAATTCCAACAAATACGGCAAGAGTCAGGCTAGGCTAGAAAGGAGAAACAGGGTCGGAGTAAGGTTTAAATACAAATAAAAATATTACGGAGAAAATACATGGACAGAGATAGCTCAGAAGATAGAAAAAGGAAAAGCGACAGGGAGGAGGAAGAAGAAGAAGGTGATAACGCATTTAGGAAAAGCATTTAGGAAAAGCAAAAAAATAGATAAAAATATAAAAGATGATGAAAATGATGGAGCAAATGGGTAAAACTATGGAAAATCTATCAAAGGAAGTAAAGGATATGCGACAAGACCAAAAAGAATATGCAAAAGAAATTAAAGAAATGAAAGAAGAAAATGGAAAGTTAAAGCAGGAAAACATCCAGTTGAAAAAAATGATAACGGACATGGATGAAAGGCTGGAAAGAATCGAAAATGAAAAAAGACGAAATAACGTTGTATTACAGGGCTTAGAACTAGACACATACGATAAACAAACGCTGAAAATAAACATGGAAAATTTTATAGAACGAGAGCTAGGAATAAGAGTAAATGTTACCGAGGCCATAAAATTATCGGAAAAAACATGCTTAATAAAGCTAGAAAATGAGTCAGCAAAGACAAAGATTATGCAGAATAAAAATAAGCTAAGAGAAAAGCATCAAGCAAAATATTTTATAAATAACGATCTATCAAAGACTGATAGAGGTATAGCGAAGCAAATAAGGGTTAAAGCAAACGAAGAAAGACAAAAAGGAAAGCGAGCAAAAATAGGTTACAGGAAATTATACGTGGGAGACGAAGAATGGAAATGGGATACAGAATTACAACAGTTAGTTCTTATCCCAAAAAACTAATAATAGCAACAGGGGAATCGCAAACAAAAGATAAAATGAACATGGCAACGAAAAAGGTTAATGAACATATAAAACTACAAACATTAAATGAGACAGAACAAAGAAAAATACAAATTAATCTAGGAACATGGAATGTAAGAGGGATTTATGAGGAAGGAGCGATCAAAACCCTTATTAAGGAAATGAATGTATATAAAATGGATATAGTGGCGCTACAGGAGACGCATCTACCGGGCAACGGAATACAGGAAGTAGATAATTATATCCTCTTCAAAAGTGGAAGTCATACTAGGACTTTTGAAACAGGTTTTTTAATACATAAGAATTGGAAAGATAGTGTTATAGATTTTGTACCGAGGTCAGACAGATTATGTAGCATCAGGATAAAAGGAGAGAATGAAAACATGTCAATTGTAAATATTCATGCACCAACAGAGGAGAAAGATGAAGAAACTAAAGACATTTACTACGAAGAGATGGAAAGAGTAATGGATAATATACCAGGCACAGATATAATAATTGTCATTGGGGATGCAAATGCAAAAGTAGGGAAAGAAGACATATACAAAAAAATAACAGGAGGCCAGAGTAAACACGATGAAACAAACGAAAATGGACTAAGATTAATCGAATTTGCTATAGAAAGAAATATGAATATAATGAGCACCCGCTTCCCAAGAAAAGACATTTATAAAGGTACATGGATAATCCCTGGCAGAAATGACACAAATCAAATAGACCACGTGTTGATACAAGAAAAATATGATAAATTAATAATAAACGTAAGAACGTATCGAGGCGCTGATATAGACTCAGATCACTTCTTGGTAGGGGTCAAAATAAGATATAAAAAAACAGAAAAAAGAAAAGGAAAAACAGGTAAGCAGACATTTTATAACATAGATGACTTGAAAATGGAAAACATTGCGAGACAGTATGCGACAGATATAGAAGAGTATCTCTATGAAGGTGCAGAAAACAAGAATTTAACCATAGAAGAAAACTGGAGGAGAATTGAACAAGGAATTGTAGGCGCCACAAAAAGGAATTTGAGGAAAAGGAAACCACAAGGAACGAAAAAATGGCTCGATGATGAATGCGATAAAGAGATACAACAAAAAAGGCGGCTTAGGCAAAAGATGCTTCAAAACAGGGACGACAATATCATTAGAGAATATTATAAGCAAAGAAAAAAAGTAAAACAACTGTGTAGGAAAAAAAAGCGGACATTCTTAGAAGACCAAATAGTAAAAATAGAAGAAGAGTATCAGCAAAAAGAAATCAAAAACTTCTATAAACACGTAAAAGACATAAGGAAAGGTTTTCAAACCACATTTACATATATAAGAGATAAAGAGGGTAATCTTATAGGAGACGAGGAAGAAAAAATCAAAAGGTGGAAAGAATACTTTGAGGAAATATTAAATGCAGGGACAAATGGAAAGGACCTTGATGTAAAACAAGAGTCAACAGAGGACAGAGCAATACAAAGTTGTAATGACAATACAGCAACCCCATCAAGAGAAGAAGTGGACGAAGTGATAGAAATGATGAAAAATAATAAGAGCCCTGGAGAAAACGGAGTAACAAAAGAAAACATAAAATATGGTGGTGAGAAATTGAAAGAAGAAATCTACAAGCTAATATGTCAAATTTGGAAGTCAGAAAAAATGCCGGATGCGTGGAAAAAAGCAGTTATACTACCTATATATAAGAAGGGAGACAGAACAGCCTGTGAAAATTACAGAGGGATCTATCTACTTGACGTTACGTATAAAATCTGTGCATCAGTTATAAAGAGAAGGTTAGAGATATTCATGGAGAGACTGCTGGGTGAATATCAAGGGGGCTTCAGAAAAGGCAGAGGGACAACAGACCATGTGTTTATGCTAAAGCAAATTGTTGCAGGATGCTATGAATATGACATACCGGTCCAAATGTTGTTTGTGGATTTTAAAAGAGCATATGACAGTGTCAAAAGGTATGAACTTATCAAAATATTAAAGGAGTTAGAAATCCCAGACAAGCTGGTAAGATTAATTAAAATGACATTAGAGGACACACAGAACACAGTAAAGGTGAAAGATAGTAAAAGTGATAGCTTCAGAACACACCAAGGCCTACGTCAAGGCGATCCCCTGTCGACAACCCTCTTCAATTTAGTGTTGGAGAGCGTAGTAAGGAAAGCTGGCATCAACAGGAAGGGGATAATATTCAACAGAAACCACCAATGTTTGGCCTATGCGGATGATGTGGTCTTAATAGCAAGAAATCGGAGAGAGCTGGAAGAAATAACCCTACAATTAATGAATGCAGCAGAAGAAGTAGGAATGGAATTTAATAACAGTAAAACGAAATTTATGGAAATAAAAAACAAAAGCGGAAGCAGAATTAACACCAGTTTGAAAGTTCAAAAGCAAGATGGGACAAAGGTAGAATTCGAGGAGGTGGATAATTTTATGTATTTAGGTGTATTAATTGACAATAAGGGACAGGAAGAAAAAGAAATAGATTTAAGAATAGCTAAGAGTAATAACTGTGCAGGAGGTTTAAGAAGAATCCTTAAATCAAAGGAAGTATCCAGACAGACAAAAATAAGAATCTATAAAACAATATTAAGACCAACCCTAACCTATTCGTGTGAAACCTGGGTTATGACAAACAAAATAAAACAAAAATTGGAAATTTGGGAGAGGAAAATATTAAGAAGAATCTTTGGAGGCAAGCATACAGAGCCAGGATGGGAGAGAAGAATGAATATAGAATTGTATGAGCTATTCAATGAAACACCCATAAGTAATTTTGTGAAATTAAGAAGATTGCAGTGGCTTGGACACTTGGAGAGGATGGAACAGGAAAGGGAAGTGAAACGAATCGCATGGAGAATACCGGAAGGAAAAAGAAAGAGAGGAAGACCAAAGAAACGATGGAGAGAGGCAGTGGAGGAAGATCTAGAAGAGAAGAAAATCCAGAACTAGAGGCAACAGGCAAAAGACAGGAAGAAATGGAGGGAAATCACAAGGCTATGGACCTAAAAGGTCTGCAGACAGCCTATGTACATACAACTTTTCAAATTTGAAAATTTCTAGTTTATTGATTTAATGTTCTTTTGAAACAACGATCTCACTGAGACACAAATACGTTCCTTGCTTCTCTCAAAACCGAAAACCGCATCTTTCTATCGCGTTTAGTTTCCGAGATATTAACGTTTCTTGTAAAGTACTACAAACGTCAAATTTTGTAAAAATTGCTGAATAACTCCGAAAATACGCTTCGTAGACATAAACAATGGTTAACAAACTGGACCTAAAAATTGATGCTGAATTCAAAAACGTAATAATATACAGGGTGTTCCATTTGAAATAAGGAAGTTGATGCCTACTTCCGGTATATCCGGAAGTCCGCCATCTTTGAAATTATTCTCTAAATGTAGAGCATTTGAAAATAAACGTTTTTTGTTTAAAACATTTTCCCATTATTTAAACGGTATGGCCGCTAGGGAGCACCGCGCGCTTATTGGACCACCCTGTATACAGCATACAGCGTGGGCCAATAGTGTGTGGTTGGAAGATTGTGGGCTTACTAAAAAATATTTAAGAAATCTGCCACCTCATCATGGAAAGGACCCTTGAGGGTGATAACGTAAAAATATTTTCACTTAAATTTTGACGTTGGTACAGGGTGATTCATATCAAATTTACATTTTTTTGAATTGAACTCCCTATATATTATTGCATATTTAGATTCCTTGGTGAATTCTAGTGTGACTTTATGCATCATCCGTGGAACTTTAAACGAACTGTATAGGCGCAAATCACCATTTTTGATATTGAGTAGGTATCAGAAAAAAATCGAATATCGCAGCGATTTTAACTTAGAGGGCAATGACTTTGCCTTGTCACTAAGCATGGAATGCGTCAGCTTAGGTTAGGCAATCAAGTTTGAATTACATTTGTACTTGGTAGATTAATTTCAGGAAACTTCAGTCAGTGGTAACTTGACTTTTTCAAATGGGAATGCTTATTTTTTTATACTATCAAATGTGCAATCTGATAGGCTTTCTGGTGATAGTAGGTTATGAATATCAATCTCTGGTAGTTTTAATTTCGAGATTTCAATCAAATCGGTGTTTTTCAACTTCCGTACCTATAAACAAACTAACAAGCCATGAAGTATAAACAAAAGCATGTTCAGATGGTAGAAAACACCTAACTCAGCAAAAAGATACGGAAAAACTAAGGTAAAAGAACAAGATTATGAAAATTCCCTACAACAAATCGACTCTAACCTGAAACAGTGGCGGTAACATGTCTAAGGTCAAAGAGAAGCTGGAGTACGTCTGCTGTGAAAAATATCCATTTCTGTCGTACTCTAGCTACTTTTTGACCCTAGATGTGTTTGTTACCTCTATTATTTCTGGTTAGAGTTGATTTGTTGTGTCATTTTTATAACTTTGTCTCTTTACTATAGTTCGTCCATATCTATCTGCTAAGTTAGTTGTTTTCTTGCATCAGAACAGTTTTTTGTTTTTATTTCAAGGCCTGCTTAGTTGCTTATAGGTAGGAAATTTGAAAAACACCGGTTTGATTGAAAGTCTGAAGTTAAATCAAAACCCCCACAGATTGATATTTACAACCGTATATCATTAGAAAAGCTGTTAAATTTCACATTTGATTGTATAAAATAAATTAGGCATTCCCGTTCGAAAAAGTAAAGTTATCTCTGATTGAAGTTTCCTTAATTGATCTACCGATTTCTCCAAGTACAAATGTAATTTAAACTCGACAGTCTGACATAAGCTGATGCATTTCATGCTTAGTGAGACTTCAAAATCTCAGCCCTCTAAGTTTTATAATAGCTGCGATATTCATTTTGGTTTGATTAAAGTCCCATGTGCGATACATAGTCACACTCAAATTGACACGGGAATCTAAATATCTATTTAAAAAAACATAAGTTTGATAAACCACACTTGTATAAAAGTTTTATAAAAGTCTTTATTTTTATAATGTAGTCCAACTCGACCTACATACACTTGCAAACTTAGTTTCTTGAATAGTGGTATATTTTGCTCACAAAAGTCAGAGGCGTTGAGCTTGACTCACCCTGTATAACCAGGCGTACCGAAAACAAGTCGAAAACGAAATGTCTTTTGTTGAAATGTTGACGCAGGCAAAGAGGGTCAGTCGTAAAACCAATAAGACTTCCTCACTGACTGGCCTCAAAATATAAAGCCTCCAGAGTTTACAACATCAACCATATGGTATCCTTGTGAACTTGGGAAAATACTTGTATACAACGGGTACCTACAGAGTGAGTCTTCAGCAGAATGGTAGTTAAAATAATCTGGAAAAATGGGGGTACCGGCTGGATTCGAACCAGCGTCTCCGGCATGCTAGGCCGACGCGTTACCAACTGCACTACGGTCGCCCGTATTGCAGCCGATATACCGCGTCGACGACTTGGTATCGAATCCGTAGACCCCCACCACTACCGGCACTTCCCCGTATTTCTCTGCAAACCATGCATTTCAGTCATCCAGAGAGATCTAGTCGGCTGTTGAGTGAGTGTGAATCTCTCACCGCTATTTGCACGACAGTTCTCTTTCTTACTGAACAACGACTACTCAGTCGGCCAGAATTTCGTGAAATGAAGGTGCTTGCTTACTCCGCAAGACGGAGATAAATTCAAACATTTGGTTCACAGAAAAATCGGAAAAATTAAGGGGTACTGGCTGGATTCGAACCAGCGTCTCCGGCATTCTATGCCGACGCGTTACCAACTACACTACGGTCGCCCGTATTGCAGCCGATATGCCGCGTCGACGACTTGGTATCGAATCCGTCGACCCCCACCACCCCACTGTCGTGCAAATAGCGGTGAGAGATTAACACTCACTCAACAGCTGACTAGATCTCTCTGGATGACTGAAATGCATGGTTCGCAGAGAAATACGGGGGAGTGGTGGGGGTCGACGGATTCGATACCAAGTCGTCGACGCTGTATATCGGCTGCAATACGGGCGACCGTAGTGTGGTTGGTAACGCGTCGGCCTAGAATGCCGGACACGCTGGTTCGAATCCAGCCGGTACCACTTCATTTTTCCGATTTTTCTGTGAATCAAATGTTTGAACCGAAAAATTTGTTGTATTCGTAATAGACTATTTATTCATTGGCCTGAGACGGAAAGACCTAGCATCATAATATTTCTTTTTTAGGTCCATTCGAATATTGCCTTGCCTATTACAGAACACAGGGGACTTTTCTGATGTATACATACGAATATTGCTTCACATCGTTGTGTATTGTGTAACGTGGAAACTATTTAGCTGAGTTATATGAGATTTGGACAAAGTATTAATAACATAGCGACGATGGTAAACACGTATGGTTTTTTCAAAATCCTGTCAGTGGCGGCACAGCAATAATAGAAAACTAACAATATAAAAATAGCTTAAACCGGGACTCAAACTTTGTTTTTAGGCATTTTAGGGGTTCCAGATCATTTTCTACGTTATTTGGGTGGCTGTGACATTGGTGTGGTTGGGGCTTGGGGAGGTGTAAAACTGAAAAATTTGTTGTTTTAATAATAGGCTATCCATTGACCTGTAAAAGAAAGACCTAGGGCCACAAAAAACTTTTTTTATGGGCGGGCGGGTGATGATTTGGTTGCAAGGGGGCCTCAGGCTTCTTGCCATCGGACAATAATAAACTGTCGTCACCGTAATACCGTAATGTATGTATGTAATTAAATGTAAGTGACATATCTCAGACAAAGTTTATAGACTTTGCTCTTCTTGAAAGATGCATGCAGTGTATTCATGAGACCAATATAGAAGTATCATAAGCTCAATATGAAATGAACTATTTCAAAAAATTTCCAATGCACCGACGCCGTGGCCTGATTAAAATGGATTTTTCAGCCATGTCATGTTTTCAAATCAAAACAATATAAATTAAAGCCGCATAGTTTGCAGTAAGTATTGTTCATTTTTCCTCCCATAGGAGTGACACGTCGACAACAATAACATCCCAAAAAAGTGCCGGCTCGGAAAATGTTTGTTCGGTGACCGTCCGAAAGTCGTGTTTTTTCACTCGGATTTTTTTTTTCATCCCTCGCTGCTGTTTTTTCGGACTTTTCAGCGATATATGTTCCAGTTTCAGCTTAAAAAACTAAAACGCTTTAACTACGAACGTTCATTGACGTTTGGTTAACAAAATCGCATTTCATGCGCTTGGACAGAATAGCATATTACAAAGCGATCTGCAGAGTGTTTATTGTATAACCGCCGAATACGCTTATTCTCTAGAATCTATCAGGTAAATTTACGTTTTTTATTCTGCATCTCGCTTATTTTTCAGTTTTCGAGAAAAAGTTGTTCATTTAAACGAATTTTATACCCGGTAAAAAAAGTACCAACTTAGGACTCACCCTGCATATTATTTTTTTTTAAGAAATTACTTTTCACCTGATATTTGGAAAATTGGATCCATATGCTCCGCGTTAACATACAGGGTAAGTTTTTAGTGCTGGATCGGTCGATAACTCCACTACTGTAGAGGATAACAAAAAAAGTTGTATATAAAGCTGTAGTTAAGGATATGCTTCTTGCTCAGAAAATATTTTTATTGTACACAGCGTGATACATAACTACGTGGTGATGCAAACATATATTTTTTAAATGGGGTGCCCTATATATTATGTCATATCTAGATCCTACTGATAATCCCCCTTATCAAAATATGAGGTATTGTAACATTATACAGGGTATTTCAAAAGTTACAACCATTTTCTATTTTTATATCCAAATCACTGTCAAATGAACGTACTGTATATCAGAAAGTAATGAATCTCAAATATTTTTTCTTACATCGAAGGATAAAAAATATCCCCTAGTTTTAAAATCAATCGTAAAAAAGCCAACGAGGTATATTCGTATACAGGGTGATGTAGAATGCAAAATCTAGATTTCCTCTTTTTTTTCAAATGTAACCCCAATATTTTATTATAGCAAATCTATTTTAGTACTGAAATTTATTTGTTTTGAGAAAATACTATCGAATTTCATTTGTACTTAATGAACAACTGAAATATAACGCCATAACAGTATTTTATCAAGCCAAAACAGTGAGCTATCGAGATAATAATAAGTCAAGTATGCCGAGGAATCGATTTTATAGACGTCGTGCATAATTATCAAGTAGGTCTATCAGGTAGGCTATGAAATATTAACCTACAGTCTGTTAAAACGATTCTTCAATCTTTCAAATATACCAGTTTTAGGCTGCCTCCGTTCTGGATATTTCTGTTGTTAGTTCATATATTCTAGAGGCAAGTAAGCAATTTCTCAAAGATTCTCCTAAATGTCCTCTATTTGTTATTGCATCACGTGTACCAAATTGTATCCTCAGCATACTTGACTTCATTTTCTCGATAATTCAAGATTTTGACTTCGTCAAATAAATACTATTATAATTCAGTTGTCCGTTAGATAAATAAACAAATTCCATAGTACTTTCTCAGAATAAAGTAAATTACAGTACACAAATGGAAGATATATTTCAAATTACAGAAAAATCGAAATAACGCTGAAACTCATGAATGTAGATATAACTAGAGCTGTACAGAGATGAAAGAGCATATTAAAGCGAATTCTTTGGTATAATCAAATGCTGGGGGTTACATTAAAAGAAAATGCAGTCAAGTTGATTGAAACAGTACTTCCCATACATAACAATGATATCATTTTATTATATTCCCTTTGCATGAAGCTATAGTCTGAGATCCATTGCAATCAAGTAATCGTTTGCACGTCCTCAAAAAACATCCAACACAAAAACTAGTGAATAGTTTCCTAAGTTTCTCCGTAGGAACTAAAACGACACAATTGTTATTCTGCCAGCTTCAACTGGACAAAATGAAACAATCAGGAACCCCCAAATTGCTTAAAAACGAAGTTTGAGCTATTTTTATATTTTTAGTTTTTTATTATTGCTGCGACGCCACTGACACAATTTTTGAAAACCATACGCATTTTTCATCCTCACCACGATAATAGTCCCTTGATTTCTGTAATAGTCAAGGCAATGTTCAGATGGACTTCACAAACGTCTATTATGCCGCTAGGGCTTTCAATCGCAGGTCAATGGACAGCCTATTATGAGTAGAAAAAATTTTTGAGTTTTACAACCCCCCGCCCCCTAACCACCCAAATTTCACCCCCACCCAAAAAAGTAAAAAATGACCAGGAACCCCTAAAATGCCTAAAAACAAACTTTGAGCTATTTTTAGTCTTTTCATTATTGCTGTGCTGCCACTGACACGATATTTCCAAAACATACGCGTTTTCTATCCTCGCCGCGGCAGTAATACTGTGTCAAAATTCCATTAAAATCGGTTTGATAATTTTCGCGTTACGCAATATAGAACGATCCAAAACAACGCTCGTATGTATATGTTGTACTCAGTAACCGAATTCGGCCACTGACCGAAATTAATACCCAGAACGCGTTGTGGATTTCTGTAATTTCTCACATTGCATTCCGGGTAATTTTTGTATGTGCAGAATGCGTTTTGGGTAAATTACAAAGATCCACAATGCGAAACTCCGAATGTCGTCGGAAACGCACGACCATTTCGCCTTATGGGTAATACAAATAGTCACAACGCGGAAATCTAATAACCCTACATAACCGCAAAATGTTATTTTTTCCTTTATTCAGAACAATATTTAGTACAACTCGACAAGAATAGCTAGCGACGTGAGAAATATGAAATAAAGAACGCCCCTCGATGCGCAGTGGACAGCGAACAAATTTGCCATTTGAAATAAGGTATTTCGTAGAGGAACGGTACACTCTGAGCAAAATCAAGTATGTTGAATGGATGATATGTGTTTTATAGGAAATGCATGTTTAAAATTGACGTCTGGCACTAAGTCGTGGGATTATCACAGCAAAATGAATTATAACAATATTAAGACATGGCTTCGAGGAAAGCTTGTTCCAAATATATCAGCAAACAGTGTAATGGTTATAGATAACGCGCCTTACCATAATGTTAGTAAACAAATGTCCTCCTAGGGCAACCAGGAAAAATAATATGAAAGAGTGGTTAAGACAGCGCAATATTCCATTTTCAGAAGACATCTTAAAATCTGCATTACCTATACGGTTCAATAAAAATGCATAAACCCAGGTACAAAACCTATGAAATAGATGAAATTATGACTGAAGCAGGTCATTCTGTTTTACGACTTCCACCGTATCACCCCGACTTAAATCCAATTGAATTAGTATGAGTATCCCTCTCGAAAGCAAAATGTGACAGAAAAAAACATGGAACTCAATTTTAAACACTTAGAGAAATATTGTGATGAGTTTTTTCCACATTTTCGCAAGAAGCGTAGAGAAAAGGCGTGAAAATGTAATTTCCTACGAGCGCTATTTTACTGAAAAAGAATAATTTCTGATTGCAGATTCGGAAAGTGATTCAGAGTGAAAGTGAACTTTCAGAACTGTAGACATTTTAATGCCACCTAATAATCATTTATTATTTGTCATCAGTACCTTTATTAACAAAGCAAATGTTTTCCTAAGGGTAACTGTTTGCCTAGAGTGTACGCGTACACCACAGTGTACACAGAAACACATTTCTATTTCTTTTCCGCCGAATGCGTTCTCACTATTTTCTATGCGCAACCGGCGCAATTCTCAAGTCTCTTCCTATGTTTGTCGAGTTGTAAAATCAGTGAGTCTAAGTCGACAAAAACACTTCGGAAAGAATTCGACAAGAACAAACTCTATACAGGGTGGGTCAATAGTGCGTGGACGGAAGATTATGGGCTTACTAAAATATATTTTAGAAACCTGCAGAACCTTTATAAACCTGTAGGGAACCTTGAGAGCTATAACATATCAAACTTACATTTTTTGGAATAGAACCCCCTATATATTATCACATTTTTGGATTGCTTGGTCAATTCTAGTGTAACTTTATGTATCATACATGGAACTTTAGACGACGGTTTAGGCGCAAATCACCATTTTTGGTATAAGTAGGTATCAGAAAAAATATCGCAGGGATTATAAAACCTAGAAGGCCGTGACTTTGCGGTATGATCAAGCATGAACAGCCTCACCTTAGATTAGACGGATAAACTTGAGTTCTTTTTATAGTTGGAGAAATCAGTAGATCAATTAAGGAAACTTCAATCGCAGATAACTTAATTTTTTCAAATGAGAATGCCTATTTTGGTTTATAGAATCGAATGTAAAATTTTATTACCTTTCTGACAAACTAGAGTAGTGAGGCAAGATCATGAAAATTCTCTACAACACATCAGCTCTAACCGGATACAACAGCGGCAAGATATCTAATATCAATGAGAAGCTGGGGTATGACAGAAGTGTTTGTTATTCACAACCTACTAGCTACTGAGGTCTACTAGAGCTTGATAACTTTTCAAAACGATTAAAAATTTTGGAACAAAAGGAAAACTAGCAGCGACTTTTGCTTACAGTCCAACATCTTTGGAATAAAATTTCACATTCAATGAGATAAAAAAGTAGTCATTTCTGTTTAGTTATCTCAAAAGTGAAGATATCTCCAACTGGAGCATTCTGAACATCTATTGAAATGATTGCTAGAATTTTTTTTAATTACGGTATGTTGTAACTGTGTTTATTTCATGTAGTTTTCTACAAACTAAATTATGTTTTACAATTCAAACGGACTGCAATTCAAGTTTCATTTTCCGCGATTTTGCTAATAAGTACAAGTACCTACTGAAAAATTTGAAGGGTTCCAGTCAGAGGTATCATTACTTTTGACTTACGGAAACGGCTACTTTTTTATGGCATTAAATGTGAAAATTTATTCAGAAGACATAGACATTCTACTGCCAGCAACAGTCACTAGTAGTGTTCCTTTGATTAAATATTTTTTACTGACTTTAAAAATAGGATAATAGCTAGTAGGCTGTGAAAATTAGGCGTTCTTGTTACCGCTATTGTTTCTGGTTAGAGCTAATATGTTGTAAGGAATTTTCATAATCTTACCTCGTTACTCTAGTTAGTTGGCTTGCCTACTACATTGCTTAATTTGGTTCTATGTATATTCCGTGAAGCGAAAACTATTGAATTGCTTTTAATGAAATTTCGACACAGAATCTACTGTCGCGGCTAGAATGGAAAACGCGAAGTTTCTGAAAAATCACTGAGGTCCTAGTTCTCAAGGAGGGAGACGCAAGAAACTATTTACGAGTTTTTGTGTTGGGTGTTTTTTTTTGCGGGCGGGTGGGCGATGATTTGGTTGCAAGGCGATTTCAGACTATAGACTCATGCAATGGGAAAACAATAAAATGGTACCATTATTATGTGTGCGAAGTACTGAGTCAATCAACTTGACTCCATTTTTTTCATTCTCACGCCATAGGTGTATTTTCGAAATCTCAGGAACTCCAGTTTTAAAAATTTTGGAAGTTGAATAGTAAAGGGATGTTGTATGTAGTGCTGCTAAGCACTCAAAAAACTAGTATCTTCAAAAAACAATTACAAGCTCTGTTGCAGCGATTTTCCGATGTCATATTGTAAAACCCCAGTAAAGTTTAACAAAAATACTATAGTTCTGTAGATTTACTAAATTTTGTAAAAATGTTTGCGCATTTTACGAAAAAATACAAATAGTTGAGTTTTCACAAAATATTTGTAAAATTACAAAGGTGTGCTGTTTTTTTACAACAAAAAATTACATGATAATTGTTACAAAATGTTTGTTTTTTTACAGTTTTCTTTTGTAAATTTATTTAGAAAAATATTTCAATAATGCTAGTAAAATAATTGATTTCTTCGGTAGTGATAATTTGACTACGCCTAAATGGTCATTTGCGCGTTGGCAAAGGCGTGAATAGAGAAACAGTGGAAGTGCCGGTGCAATTTTTGCTTGAAGATTCATTGGATAAAATGATAAAATAAAGACCAAGTGCATTGAGACGAGGTAAGCAAGTACTGTAATATTAAGAATATATAATTTATTTAAAAAATAGTCATGATTACTTGTGGGCTTTGTTGTTTTAAAATGCAGATCGATAGTTATATAACTGCCAACTGCCGTCAATATTTTCATACAAACGCTGTCTTTTATAAATGCAAGTGTGATGGTCGTTATATACATTTAAAAAAATTCTGAAACCTATTGCCCTTCCATCCTGAGACATCCCGTATACCATATTTATTTATGGATGCATTCATTTTATTTTTCTTTGGTATGATATCACCAATTAATAAAAAGATTTTTAAGCAATATTTTGCTTTAAAAACAATATTTTGTTTAATTTCAGACTCGATTTCAGATGAAGAAGGAAAAAAGAAATTTTCCACTAACATGGAAAAAACTCTGCTCATCAACATAAGTTCTTTTGAAAAAGCAATAAAATAACTATTAGCCATACATTTTAGTTTTAACCTAATGTATTCAAAAAAGGCATTAGTAATTTTGGAAATGATTCATAAACATTTTTTTAAATGCATCCCGACTCTGAGACAAAGTCAAGTCACACTCCCAGTAAGAAAAGGCTATTTTCTTTTACTAATAAACTGGCACGTTGACTAGTTGCTTGCCTAGCTAACAAGCAGTTATCCATTGTTGTTTTTCAAGTCAATATTTTAATTTTTTATTGTATTCAAACTATTTTGTTCATTTTCCGTATACGGAACTAAGTTCCTTTATTGTATATATGTTTTTTGCCAGCCGATAAGACTGAAACGGTTAATTTTTGTATTTATAGAATTTTAATGTCGTGTTACCTTATTTTCACACTAAATAAAAATATGTCTATAATGGCAGACTTTTCGTTTTTCGAATTACTGAAAATTTTGTCTAAAAAACTTATAATGGTTTTATAATACAATGTTTTTTATTATTACAAGAAAATGATGTAAAATTACTTATCCACAACATAATTTTACGAAAGATATATGTAAAAAACCAATCTGGTATCCTTAAGACTATGTAAAATTCCAAAACAATTTTACAAATTATCATGTTATGTCTGTTGTGATATTACAAAAATGTGTGTGTTGCGAATTTACAATATTAGAAGATAGCTAAGTGAAATTACAAGTCTGATTTGTAATATTACTAACAAAATCGGTGGTATTAAATAGCCAACAATGTTGTTAGTAATTTTACAAATCAATATTTATAGTGAGGTTTTGAAAATTCTGTTGATAAAGAAAATATTAGCAAACAATAAACAAACATTATTTTGAGTGGTGGAAAGGATGGGACCTCACACTGTTTGTGTCCACGGATAAGTCTCCGGTTTGCCATAATAAAATAGCACTGTACTTTTCAGACCTACCTAAGTTTGGCTTTTAGGGTAACCAAATAGTTCTAGATATTTTGGTGGTTAGGAGTTGGATAGTAATGTTTCAATTATACTAACAAATGCATGAATATAGACAGATAGATCTTAATTTCACAGATATTTTGGCTTTACCAAAACTATTAGCACATGTTCTGACCAGAAAGCTATGACAGATAACCTAGGAATAAATATTATAAGTAAATACCTTTGCTAAAGCACTAACTTCAAGTCTAAATTTAATGCAGTGCAGCTTGCGATTCAATTCGTCGACTATATAATTATATACAAAGAAATTTGTCAAATAAACAAAAGGGTAAGGTGAAAGTTTTCACACTTAACTTGTGGGCCAGATTTCTGCTTTCCCCAACCCTATTCTGCACATTCAGTAGCTACAATGATTATGAATACTTCGAGTGCAAAAGTTTTGTCCAGACGTAGAGCGCCTTCTCATTCGGAAAGTCTGGGAGAAGGGTGACCTAGTGGGAATATCATTGACGACATCAAACTATCTTCTATGATCATATGCACGATCAACAGAAATATCAATGTTGTTCCACCACTATATGCTGTCTGATAAAACTGCCATATTATTTCTGGGTGAAACATTTGTCAATCTTCTTCTGTGGAGTGTAGATGTATGCTGTACCCAATTTTTCATCGTTTTTTAATTAAATTTCAATGTAATGTATGTGTTTGTGTTGTATAATATAATAATATAATATAATAATGTGGGCAGTGTCTTTACCTATATCTAGCGAAACTCTTGCCATGCTGTTTAATATCATGAAAACTTCGACATTCTATAAAATTACACGTAAGTTCGTCACAGCAGATGATGATGACTTCTCACTCCTTCACCGATATCCAAATGGAGTCTGCTCCTCTGAGCTATCCTATAATTATAACACCACCGCTCACCGAGCCATCTAAGATGGACTCGCGGGACTGCTACATATCATCCCAGGGAGGTCGTTGTTCATACATAAAGAACTGAATGGTACGACGGCATCAACAAGCTTCCCCTAACGTAACCTTTTCATAGCAGCGGCGGTACTTTGGTATATAGGCTTTGCCCTTACGGTCTGCTCAATTATAAAAAAACAGAACGCTTGATTTTCTAGCAACGCGTATCTTTCTAGTATATTCAGCAGCTCGGTTTCCTACAGAATCCTTAAGTGCAACTGGTGGATGCTATTTCCGTAGATAAGCGGAAAGCATGCAAAAGTTTTTCTAACGAGAACAGTTTACCCCACTCAAATATTTGTAGGTTTTCTCATTTATCCGCCCCAAAACCACACTAATGCATTTCCCTATAAAAAGTTAAACGACCTTAATGACTTCCACTTTCCCAGTATCAATGCGATGTTGTCGCTTCCTATTTATGGTCCGGAGCAGATTTTGTAGAGGCACTTGATAGACATAATTATTTGAGATGTCAAGAAAAAGTGTATATATAGTAAATCAAGGAGGCTGCGATTCAACATTTGACTTTTGTTGGAACTTAATTATTGAAATGAAAAGTAGAGCTGAGATATCTGATAAAACTTTGTATTGGACTGGGTAACCGAAACTTTTGAAATGACTGAAAGTGTTGTTAGCTGTCATTTTTTTAGGATTAGGTCAGCAATAAAACAGAACCTCCTTACTATTCTTTATCCGTTCAACGTTTTGACTAATATACAGGGTGGGCCAATAGTGCGTGGACGGAGGATTGTGGGCTTAATAAATAATTTTTCAAAAATCTGTCACTTGATCATGGTAGGGACCCTTGAGGGCTATGACGTAAAAATATTTTCACTCAAATTTTGACGTTTATACAGGGTGATTCATATCAAACTTACATTTTTTTAAATGGAACCCCCTATATATTATTGCATATTTGGATTCCTCGGTCAATTTTAATGTGACTTTATGTATCACACATGGAACTTTAAACGAACCGTTTAGGTGCAAATCACCATTTTTGGTATAAGTAGGTATCAGAAAAAAATTGAATATCGCAGCGATTATGAAACTTAGGAGGCCGTGACTTTGCGGTACATTTAAGCATGAAATGCGTCACCTTAGGTCAGACGGCTAAAATTGAATTCTTTTTGTATTAGGAGAAATCAGTAGATTAATTAAGGAAACTTCAATCACAGATGACTTGATTTTTTCAAATGGCAATCCCTATTTTGGTTTAAAAAATCGAATGTAAAATTTGATCACCTTTCTAACGATATAGCATTCTCGATATCAATCTTTTTTGGTTTTCATTTTATTTAAAATTTTCAGTCAAATCGGTGTTTTTCAATTTTCCTGCGTGCAAGCAACCTAGCAAGCCATGAAAAATAAACAGAAGCTCGTTAATATGGAAGAAACCAACTAACTTAGTAGAAAGATGCAAACTAACTGGAGCAACGAGGCAAGATTATGAAAATTCCTTGCAACATATTAGCCCTAACCGGATACAACAGCCCCAAGATATCTAACGTAAATGAGTAGCTGGGCTATGACAGAAGTATTTGTTTTTCACAGCCTACTAGCTATCGAGGTCTACTAGAGCTTGACAACTTTCCAAAACGTTAAAAAATTTTGAAACAAAAGGAAAACTACCAGCGATTTTTGCTTACAGTCTAACATGTTTAGAATTTCATATCTAATGGGATAAAGAGATTAGTCACTTCCGTTTAGTTAAGTCAAAAGTGAAATCTCCAACTGGAGCATTCTGAACATCTATTGAAATAATTGCTAGAATTTTTTAATTACGCTATGTTGTAATTGTGTTTATTTCATGTAGTTTTCTGCAAACTAAATTATGTTCTACAATTCAAACAGACTGCAATTCAAGTTTCATTTTCCGCGATTTTGCTAATAAGTAGAAGTACCTACTGAAGAATTTGAAGGGTTCCAGTCAGAGGTATCATTACTTTTGACTTACGGAAATGGCTACTTTTTTATAGCATTAAATGTGGAAATTTATTCAGAAGACATAGATATTATACTGCCAGCAACAATCACTAGTAGTTTTCCTTTGATTAAAAATTTTTTACTGACGTTGGAAATTGACTAATAGCTAGTAGGCTGTGAAAAATGAGCGTTCTTGTTACCGCTACTGTTTCTGGTTAGAGCTAATATGTTGTAAGGAATTTTCATAATCTTGCACCGTTGCTCTAGTTAGTTTGCATCTTTCTACTAAGTTAGTTGGTTTCTTCCATATTAACGAGCTTTTGTTTATTTTTCATGGCCTGCTAGTTTGCTTGCATGCAGGAAAATTGAAAAACACCGATTTGACTGAAAATTTGAAATAAAATGAAAACTAAAAAAGATTGGTATCGAGTATGCTATATCGTTGGAAAGGTAATGAAATATTACATTCGATTTTTTAAACCAAAATAGGCATTGCCATTTGAAAAAATCAAGTTATCTGTGACTGAAGTTTCCTTAATTAATCTACTGATTTCTCCAAGTACAAAAAGAATTCAATTTTAGCCGTCTGACCTAAGGTGACGCATTTCATGCTTAGTAGTACCGCAAAGTCACGGCCTTCTAAGTTTTATAGTCGCTGCGATATTCAATTTTTTTCTGATACCTACTTATACCAAAAATGGTGATTTGCGCCTAAACGGTTCGTTTAAAGTTCCATATGTGATACATAAAGTCACACTAAAATTGATCAAGGAATCCAAATATGCAATAATATATAGGGGGTTCCATTTAAAAAAATGTAACTTTGATATGAATCACCCTGTATAAACGTCAAAATTTAAGTGAAAATATTTTTACGTTATAGCCCTCAACGGTCCCTACCATGATCAAGTGACAGATTTTTGAAATATTTTTTATTAAGCCCACAATCCTCCGCCCACGCACTATTGGCCCACCCTGTATAGTCACCGTCAGGCATCTAGAAACAATTGATGGTATGGGCTTTGTACCGATTGAACTTGAAACAAATCGCATTCAAATTAAAAAAAGACGAAATAAGCTAGCACTAACTATTTGATAGATAACGCTACATGTTATTTGCCGAAATGCAAAAACAATAAAGTGACTTTGGTTGAATAACTTAATTGTTGCCAAATACGTATATATGGAGAGCAACTTACCAAAATATCGAAGTTTTCATCGTATTGAAAAACTAAAGATGCTGTCCAAAGTAATAAAATTCAACATTTTTTTTTACAAGACAGACACATACCATTGAAACTTAAATGAAAAATTGGATGCAAAATACACTCCGTAGAAGAAAATTGATGAGTGAACTGATGAAAATCATTTGGTGTTTTCCGTATAAATCATAACAATAACGTATGTAGCAAAAGTTTTGAGAATTTTTTTCAAAACTTGAGAGGTAGTTTCACCGTTGGAAACAATTCATAAATCGTTACCATGGTAACAAGTCAACACCTAAACGTAACAACAAAACCATTTTGGTTATGATATAAGTTGTCAAAATGTCCTACAAGTTAGATCTTCGGAAGAGTATTTACAGTCTAGTTGGACGACTTGAAAAAAAAGAAACAGTTCACCTATATCAATATCAAAATATTTCTGTTGCCACAATTTATTGAGCGATCCGTGAATGCGAAGAAGGCATTCCTTGTATGAATTTACCAAAAAGTGGACGTCCAAGAGCGTTGAATGCTGCTACAGTTCAAAGAATGGTCAACAGAAGTGAACATCGAGATGGAACTTCAACACGAAAACTTGGACCCATCTTTCACGTCAATGATAGCACAATGTATAGAGAAATGAAGAGAAATAACTTAAAACTCTGAAAAAGAAAGAAAACGTCCAAAGTATTCCCCAAATCAAAAGGAATTCGTCAATGCTGTCGCAATTTACGTCGTACTCACATTGCAGGCAACATAAAAATTATTCTTGACGATGAAAAGTATTTCACATTTTCAAAAACCCAGAAATCAAAGGTGATGATGGTTTTTATAGAAAAGACTTTGAAGCCTGTCCAGATAATGTCAAATTCAAACGAAAAGAAAAGTTTGAAAAGAAAGTGTTAGTGTGGTGCGCTATATCAGAATCAGATCTGAATCATATTTATTTCACAGTCGTACGTTTGACGAGTTAGGGCCGAAGCGGTTACCGCAGAAGTCTATACTCAAAGATGTTTGCCTAAACTGCTCAATTTTATGAATACTCACCATGCTAATGACAATATAATGTTTTGCCAGATCTGGTTTCAAGTCATTATGCTTTGCGTACGAGAAACTGGCTAGAACAACACGGAATACCTTTTGTACCACGAACCGACAATCCTCCCAATCTTCCTCAAGCAAGATCTATCGAAACTCTTTGGGCTCAACTGAGTGCCAAAATTTATAACAATGGCTGGGAAGCTCAAAATGAGAAGCAGTTAAGAAGAAGAATTATGCTGAAGGTCAAAGAAATTGATTTAGAATCTATCCAAAACCTAATGAGGAACATTAAGAGGAAATTGCGGGCCGTAGAAGATCATGGCTCATTAGCAGTACTTTAATATCATTTTTTTTATATTTTTTTTTATTAAGAAATATTTTTATTTTTTGTAGTTCTTGTAACAGTTTAAATATATTATTGTGAGATATTTTTTTAATTTTTTGAAAAACTTTTCAAAACTTTTGCATCATACTTTATGTAATGTTCTTCATTTGTAGAACATAGGCGAAGTACAGAAATATGTAAAATAGTTCGTCTCTTAGGTAACTTGTTTATTAAATTTAGATAAGAATAAAGTATTTAAGTGGTATAAGATGTTTAATCACGGTTGTGAATCATTTGCAAAAATAGCAGAAATTAACGATCTGTTACAGAATGATCACAGGATTGGCATAGATCGCATTACTTGATAATGGTACTACTATGGCACTGCGGCAAGACAGATTCTAAAAGTGATGACCAATGAATAGAAACGGAATCAAGTGACAATTTGTCAAAAGTAGAAAAGCAACTGCAACGCACCCTGCAGTTTTTGAATAATATGGTTATATGCGACGAAAGTTGGTTTTATCATTACAACGATGAGTTGCAAAGTATGCAATGCATAAAGACAGTCCAAGACTGCAGATGATTAAAAGTGATACTTTGAGGACACTTAAACACAAAACTAAAGCAAAACGGTCGCTTTATCGCGACTACAATAAATAAATGAAGAATTAGGGAACGGAATTATGATTCGCCCTCTTATTCTCCCGACTTTGCTCTATTTGACCTCTATTTGTTTCCTGAAGTCAAAAAAGAATTGGATGGACGAAGGTTTGAGTTGGTTAGATATCATTGACTCAACGGTATGACGAGTATACTGAACAGAATGTAAAAAGGTTGTTCTGCAGAAGTTTATGAACATTGGATATAGCGATGGGATAGGTGTATTGAACAGAATAGAGAGTACCGTGAATGATAGCTGTTGAAGGTTTTTAGAAACATACTTAGCTTTTATACTATGGCACCAGACTTAGGATTTTCTGATGCACCCTCGTCTGCGTAGGTTTTTGTGAATCTGCTAAAATGTGATTTTTATTACTTCGCGCACCTTAGGTGAGATGAGTACCGTAACTACAAAAATGTTTTACTATCAGATGTGTTTTCGCTGGTCTGTCTGGTCGATATTCCCTCCATGAATTCAGATGAAATTTGGAATGCAATATATGCCGTTGGAGTAGCTGATGCCAATATCATTTGACTATTTATTGCAGTGTTTATGTGAACGGGCTGAAATTTGTTGTAGTGGAGGATGGAGAGCGTGGTAACTCTAAAATATTTATTATATGTGTGGTATCACATTTTTAAGTTGTTATGATTTCTATAACTGACTGTGAACGTTCTAAAAAATGTTTCCGCTTTAAGAGAAATCTTCTACGTATATAGCCTTGTCGCTTCCTCGTAGTACGTACATACAGGGTGGCCAATCGGGTGACGATAATATTTTTTTTTTAGATAGCCCGTACCGAGACCTATCCAAAATACCCCCATGTATGTGTACCGATTATTGATGGTTTTCGAGTTCTGATTTTTTTTTGAAAACCTAGAGATTTTCCAGTTTTCCCAAGAAATCGTCAAAAACAAAAACAAGAATGCTTTTTGGCTTTTATTTTTTCTGCAATTATACTCAGTATTAAGCCTATTTTAATATCCAATAAAGAGAATCTGTACATCCGAACAGTAATTAAGTACATTTTGGGCCCAAAGTTTGAAATCCTTGTTTTTAGTCAGGAGACCAAAATCTTCAAAATAAAATTAAAAATACTTATGCCTAGTTCTCAAGCTTCAAACTAATCTTAAAAACTTTGCAAGATATTGCACTTTTGAAATAATAATGAAAAAGTAGCACTACGCGCCGTACGTAAGTGTTAAAGGCAAAAAGGTGATAATTCACGAATTTCCAAAATGATTTAAAAAACCATTATTTTACTTTATTATGACAAAGTAAAGAATAAAAACTCGTAACACCTAATAAACCCGATAATCATTGATGTTTTGACGACTTTTAATAAAAAACTAATACCCAAATTGTGATTTTTGAAGTGTTTTTGCTATGTACTATCGAACTTCTGCTAAATCAAGTTGTATGGAAACAACAAAGGAAAGTAATAATAAAACAATAGTCTGACTTTTAATTTTATGGCAGAATTACCTGGGAAGCGATGTCGTAGCATACGCCATCCCTTTCTTTCAGAGTAGCTTTTTGCGGGCTCAGTTGTGTTAATTAGTTTTCGGTAACAGGCAAGGTAATGTTCGGATGGACCTAAAAAGGTGATTTATATCGCTAGGTCTTCCTTGGCAGGTCAGTAGACAGCCTATCATGAAAACAACAAGTTTTTCAGTTTTTCAACCCCCCACCCCTCAAACACCCAAATTCCACCCCCACCCAAAAAAAAACGCAGAAAAGGATCAAGAACCTCTAAAACGCCTAAAAACGAAGTTTGAGGTATATTTGAAATTTTTAGTTTAATTTCTCCGCCGCCCATGTACCGATTTCCAAAATTATAGCAGCATTACCTACTAAGACCCCACAGCATATTGCTGCCCAAATTTCATCACAGTCCATGCAGCGGTTACTGACATTACGAGGCTAGAAAAACGCGTACAGACAGAGAGACCGACAGACAGACCGACAGACAGACCGACAGACAGACCGACAGACAGACCGACAGACAGACCGACAGACAGACCGACAGACAGACCGACAGACAGACCGACAGACAGACCGACAGACAGACCGACAGACAGACCGACAGACAGACCGACAGACAGACCGACAGACCGACCGACAGACAGACCGAAAGACAGACCGACAGACAGACCGACAGACAGACCGACAGACAGACCGACAGACAGACCGACAGACAGACCGACAGACAGACCGACAGACAGACAGACAGACAGACAGAGCGACAGACAGAGCGACAGACAGACCGACAGACAGAGCGACAGACAGACCGACAGACAGACCGACAGACAGACCGACAGATAGACCGACAGACAGACAGACCGACAGACAGACCGACAGACAGACAGACCGACAGACAGACCAACAGACAGACCGACAGACAGACCGACAGACAGACCGACAGACAGACCGACAGACAGACCGACAGACAGACCGACAGACAGAACGACGGAAATGAGTGACGCGGATTTTCGTTATGTAGACATTATTATAATACGCCTAAAAACCTATTATCTCAAAATCGAAAATTTTCACGATCACAATCCTCCCCTCATCTATCGCTCCCAGGTAATTCCGCCGTGGAATTAAAACTCAGATTGTTGTTTTATTATTCCTTTCCTTTGTTAACTTTCCATACAACTTAATTTAGCTGAAGTTCAATGGTACACAGCAAAAAGCACAGGTATTAATTTTTTTTATTAAAAGTGTTCAAAACATCAATGATTATCGTGTTTATCAGTTGTTATGAGTTTTTTTTCTTTAATTTGTCATAATAAAGTAAAATAATAGTTTTTTAAATCATTTTGGAAATTCGTGAATTATCACCTTTTTACCTTTAACAGTAACGATCGGCGCAAAATGCCCCAATAAGTGCTATTTATTCATTATTATTTAGGATGCGCAATGTCTTGCAGAGTTTTTAAGATTAGATTGGAGCTCCAGAACCAGGCATAGGTATTTTTAATTTTATTTTGAAGGTTTTCGTCTCCTGACTAAAAGCAGAGATTTCAAACTTTGGGCCCAAAACGTACTGAATTATTGTCCGGATGTACATGCTCTCTTTATTGGATATCAAAATAGGCTTAATACTGCGTATAATTGCAGAAAAAAATAAAAGCCATAAAGCATTCTTGTTTTTGTTTTTGACGATTTCTTGGAAAAACTGGAAAATCTCTAAGTTTTCAAAAAAAAAAATCATAACTCGAAAACTGTCAATAATCGGTACACATACATGGGGGTGTTTTGGATAGGTCTCGGTACGGGCTATCTAAAAAAAAATATATTATCGTCACCCGGTTGGCCACCCTGTATACATACATATCCTTTAAATTTCAACTAAAGATAGGACGGTCATTTGCGATTTTTCAGATGGTCGCACTTACCCTTTATAATATACATATGCCCAATGACACAAAATTTTGCATAAAAGCACGGAACGCTCAACACATGGATACGTACATGAGTGTATGTGCGATTAATGTCTCGTGTATCTGTAATTTGCTATTGGATAAAAGAGAAGCTGAGTAGCACAATTATTCAATACCATCTTCTGCAATTGGTGCAATAAGACAATGAATATCAGATATCTAATTGAAACCTTTAGTGCTCCTATGACCTACCCTACAAAGTAACCAAAGCGTAAAACTCTATAGGCAATGGGAGTCCTTAGTAATTCTTTCTAAATCACATCTCGATGATGTATATATTTGGCGCAGTAAAACAATGTCTTCATAATGGATCCCAGTAGACATTCAGATAAAATATATGCTGAAAATGGCCTCAGAATGTTCACTTAGGGGCTTTCTGGCTCCCGCAGATTCCCGATAAATGCATTGCTCTATAAATTCCCTTCTAAGTGCTTCTACATAGAATATATTCATACTTATGGCGTTTATCTAAATCGAATGGAGTGACATGAATAAGACTTTTTGTTCCACTACCAGAGCTGCTGAGAATACCTAGTACCTATTTTTAACCTTTTACGCATCTATAACTTGAATGTAACGTTTTCGATTTTATATTGTATAGATAATAACGGGGCTGAGTTGTAGAGCTAATCATGAAAAAAACGGATATTCTTTTAAATCATTCAATCTTATATTTTGTAATTTCACATTTTTACTCCTTTTTGGGTAAAATTTGGGAGCGGTAGGAAATGTAAAACCGCAATGTCTCTATAAAACTTGACTGAAGAGACTAACTGGTCATCAAGAAACAGGTAACATAAAATAGTGACTCAATTTTGAAAGCAGGGAGTTTAGGTTACGGCAGGTTTGAGGAGGACAATATATATGAATAGGTCTATATTTGGTGTATTCGAAACGACTAAGAGGAAACTGCACTTCATTCGCACTGTTCTGTAGTCAAAGAGATATACTGAACCATGCCCATGGCTTTTAAAATCAGGGAAACGCTAAATTTATTAGGTATGGGCTTCCAGGCCTCCAGACCTTGGGACACATATTTTTGGATAACTTAATTTCTGTTCAAGCAAAATGCTAATCTGCAAGTTTATTCAATGTTCTGCAACGCCTTCTGGAAGGATACCGAAGGCGTTCAATAATGTTGGACCTCCCAAAAATATATATAAAGAACGTCATCCGTTTTAAACAATATTAACAATTTTTTAACGATTATTAACGAAAATTAGGGCACAAGCGAACTTTAAGCTCAAATTTCTCATAGACTGCCCACCAGAAACGGATGACAGTATTTTTTGTGGTATCTACAAAAAAAAACAAAGAATCTTCTATCAAGTTCCGACCGGTTTCGTCGCGATTCTTTATTTTTATTTCAAAAAAAATCGTTACGCACAAGCCGTCCGTAGACTTCGGATGACGATTTCTTGGAACATTAGTTGGCAGGCTTACTAAAATGCTGTTGCATTTTCATTCGGTTACTTAACGATTTTTTTTCAGTTAGTAATATCTCTGATCTTCTTTCTCGACACCAAAATTACGTGTTATTGCTCTGAACAGACAGCTTCAAATTCATCAGACCAGCCGTCGTAGCCGCTCTTAATATTACATAGAGTTAGCGACGAGAGTCAGCTGTTTGGGAGTTAATATTTTTTTGAAATTTATTGAGGAAAGTCGACAGTTTTAATTATCGTTTATGCAGTAATGGAATGATTATGCTATGAATATTGATTAAAAGTAACTGTTCATCTCCACTACACAGATTACTAATAGGTACAGTTTAAAGACACTAAAAACACCTTTAGTGATAAAGTTGACTGAGGAATTAAAGATAAATATAGTTTACTACAAAAAACCAAAAAGAAAACACGCTTCGAAAGAACATCGGACTAAAAAGTTACAAATAATTTTTAACATAAATGCTTGAAACAATGATGAACGTAGAATACCTACTTGTTTGATTGTGAAAAAAGCATGGGTACTTTGTGCCATATTATTCGTAAATCGAGTGCCCGGCGCTTTTTTACAATCATACTAGTATTTTTTGATCACGATTGTTTGGAGATTATTTTAAAAATCGCCTTTAACTTTTTAGTCCGATGTTCTCTGAAAACGTGTTCTTTCGTTTATTAAACTATATTTATTTCATTTGGGTTAGCCAGTACTTCCACCTAGTTACGCTTCAGGTACAATTTACAATATATGTTCAATCAATTTTCGTCTAAATATGAAATAGCTTGAATATCAGAAGCAGTGAACTAACAGTAACAACTACTTTGAGAGCAAATACCTGATCCGGCATTGAACTGTACTATTAGCTCGAGTGTTTCTGTGGATTGGAACAAAGACTGTGATATACTTAAGCTCACATTGGGTAAGTTGAAAATCATTTTCTTCATGTTTCCCCCAAAGGAAGAGCTCAAGTCATGGTGTAATTCAATGCAAGGAGGGGTATTTGCCCCCGAAGTAGTTGTTTCTGTTGGTTCACCGCTATAATGTCAACCTGACACCGGGTCCCTGTCCTGATGATATCCGAAATTTCAAGACAGTGCTGTCGTGAAATAGGAACATCGTGCCTGATGCGACTCAGGTCATGTTCCAAACAAAAAGTGTGATATCCATTAGCTCACTTTTTTGGGTAAGGTGGAAATCAGCTGAAACTTTCAACGCGTTGCGTAACCCATGCTTAAAGGTATAATTAGCTTGAGGTATATAAAACTGTTCAACTTATGACGACGCTTACATGGTACAATAACAACGCTAATTGTGGCTCTATCAAAAGGATTTGTAGTCATTAAGGTAGGTAAGTGGAACATTGAAATATAGTTAAGCCAAGTTTCATTTTAATTCTATGTAGGTACATATCTTCTATGCCTGCAACAATATTAAAGAGTGCACTGCAAAATTCGATAGAAAAGTTCCACCTGCACTACACACCGTAATTTTCCTATCGATTGGCATACTCCAGGAAAACTACGATGGAAAAGAGTGTTTCAGGAAATAATTGCCATAAAAACGTTTGAAAAGTATTATCTGATAGATAACCGTTGAGAGGACAGCTTAAAATATTTTGATTGATAGTCGCAGTTTCTTGTAAAAATAAGACAAACTCCAACCTATAGAATAGGTTGCCGATGTAGAAAATTAAAGTTGCTTATAAACCTCTTGTCTTGAATGGTGTGCAACAGATCTAAAAATTTATTATGAATTCTTGAAAAAGCAGAAGACAGATAAAAATAGACACGATATTCACAATAATCATCATCTCGTGTCGATAAGCTAAAATACGTGACCTGCTGTGCCAGAAAGGTACCAATAAATTCGTTTCTGTAAGGGCGAGGATTGCGATGAACTTTTCACAAAATACTAATTTGTTAAAATAAAATATATTCATATGATGTAATGAAAGGTCTACATCAGCCAATTCCAAATTTCAATTTCATTTCGTTTTACGTCGAATGACTTACAATAACGAGAATCGTAGTTCCAGCAGGCCAGGTCTTCAGTTTCCTGTGGGACGTGTCCATAGGTTGTTGCGTAGAAGACCGAGAAGAAGGCGTAAGATGTTTGTTATTGCTGAGCTATTCATTAAAATATGGCACGCCTTCTTGTACTAAAAATAAATACATTAGTTTGCTAATACTCGTCACACATTTGAGCTGCTCCATGATTATAATAGTTAGCATGATTGGCAATATCTAGAACAAGGCAAAATCTCATTAAGCTTTGGAAAACAGGATAATTGTTTATCTCTGGTTAATTGTTGACGGTGTAGTATATATTGGGCCTTTCGTTACTCTATTGTTTCATATGCCTGTGTATAGTTCAGCAAATACCTACATAGTCAAATTTAATATACAGGGCCTTCCTTAATATCATGTACAAAGGAAGGGAGAAGATTCAATGATGTTTTTCAAATAAACGTAGTAAAGCTTCGTTACCGGTATACAGGGTGTCGACATTTCCATATTTTTTCAGTTTTTTAATACCTATATCAATTTTAGAGGTTATCTCAAATTTGGAATATATAATACGCAATATGTGCTTAATAATTGCACATATTAAACTGTTTTCAGGGGTCATGCCCCATTTTCTGACCCAGAACTTTTTAGCGGTGCGACCCAGGTAGTTTCAAAAAACACAATTATTTTTCTAACTCGTTTAGAAGCTTTTTATCCTCTTGAACTTCTTTAGATGAAAATAATGTATTTGAAATATGGTTTAGTAGGCTATGGCTTTATTTGGATAACTGTTCTGTTTTACTAAATTTGCCATGTAGCATCTTAAATAGTAAGTTGCATCGTCAACTGTTGACGATTGAGTTGTAAAGTGTAGAAGTATTCTAAATGGAGCAAAAAAAGGGGGCATGACTATCTAATGAAGAAATATCACCCTGCAGATTCTGCCAAGCTCTAACAACATTACAAAGAGTGGAGGAAAAACCCAAATGCCAAGAACCACCGCAGTTTTATCGACGCCAGAAATTACTGTAAACGCGTGATTGACAGCAGCAAGGAGCAACCCAACCAAAAATTAAGGACAAGCTCCTCTTATGTCCTAGTTCGTCCAAAATATTCTGGTCTGTAGCTAAGGCTGTTAGTCAGAGCTTATTCTATTGGTCAGTACCACCCTTGACCAGAGAGGACAAGTTTATCGCTTCTACTACTACAGAAAAAGCAGACAGTTTAGGGAGGCTTTTAGCAGCCAATTCTACTGTAGTAGAAGTACTTCGATCACCACCATAAAGACGCACTCGAGAACGGCAGAGGTCAAATTTCAACATCGAGATGTAAAACGCATCCCCCAAAAACTAAACACTAAGAAAGCTACTAGTCCTGACCAAATTCTGGCCATTGTCCTTAACGCTGTACCGCTGAGCTTGCACGTATTCTTTGCATGCTCTTCAAACTATCGTATCGGCGAGGCGCGTTTCCCGCTTCGTGGAAGATAGGCTGCGTAAAACCCATCCCTAAGAATGGCAAAAAACCGATCCCACCAACTATAAACCTGTGTCTCTTCTCAGCATCATGTCTAAGGCTATGGACATTGTAATTAATAAACAGCTCCTGAAATACCTGGACAACAATAACATCATAAATGATGTATGGCTTCCGTAAGCACAAGTCTACGGGTGACCTACTGGCCTACGTCATTCACTTGTGGAACAGAGCAATTTAAAATCAAAGCTAGTCCTGTGTTGTCGCACTTGACATATCGAAAGCCTTCGACAGAGTGTATCATAAAGGACTTCTGGTCAAGCTGGCTTCTTATGAACAACCACCTGGACTGCGCCAGTGGCTGAAGAGCGTTTTTTTTTTGAACGACCGATCTCTGTTTGTTGTAGTCGAAGCCTATTTGATCATTTCAATAAAAGCCGGTGTTACTCAGGGATCTGTCCTATCTCCTACACTGTTTATGCTGTACATCAACGAGTTGCTACAGCTTAGCAGACGAAAGTACATTAATATCGTGCATGGAACCAGGCAAGCCGCTATTACCCCAGGAGGCGGTACGCCGGCGACAGCAGTATGCCTCACAGATCAACTTAGATAACAAAACAATTATTGTCAAGTGAATTAGTGAATAAAGTACAGTTCAACGTACAGAAAACTCAGGCAACAACACGGGCAAAGAAGTCTCATGTTGGCTGTGGAAATGGAGGGTCACCCAATAGTCGAGTGACCTTCCGCCAAGCTTTTGGGGATCAACATCGACAATAGCATGTCTTGGCACGACCACGTCGTCAGTATTGCTTGAACGGCATCCTAGAAGCTTGGAGTTTTGTTCCGCTGTAGGAAGTTGTATACACCAGAGCAACTACTACTACTCTACAAGGCACAGATCCGATCATCGCTGGAGTATTGCTCCCATGTGTGGTGATGCGCTACGAAGCACTCTCTAATGCTTCTGGACACTATCCAGAAGAAAACAGTTAGACTATTCGATACTCCTAACCTCACTTAGGACCTCTACAGTCTGCAACATCGAAGAAGGATTGCTGACATATCCCTGTTTTACAGATTCTATCACGGAAGATGTTCGAGTGATCTTTCCTAGATAATAATACCAAAGCCCTTCCGAAGAAGGAGTACTAGAGAGGCTCTGCGAGCTCATCCTTACCAGGTCGAGGTCCCTACTCCCCCAACCAGTCTGCTCCAACATTCCTTCTTTTGGAGAACTTCGAAGCTTTGGAATGAGCGGCCGGGGAATTTGTTTACCGACGGCTACAACGTGCATATTTTCAAATCTAAAGGCATCCATCGGATCTCGGAATCCGCAACCCGGCGGTGGCGACCCGGAAACAGAGGGAACTTTCGGACACAAGCGACCGTGTCACGAAGCCAGTGGGCGCGACATGTGCAGCGCGATGGGGCTGCTCGAGGAGTCGCGCGACTGAGTTACAGGTTTGTTTGTTTGTTTATTTGCTATTTAGATACATCAAATGTACATTAGCACGTCAAAATTATGTAAAAGTAATACTTATAAATATAGAGAATGTAGAAAAACGAATAGGTACATAAAAACACATCACATCACACATTAAAAATACTATTTAAAATGATTTAACAATATAGTCACAAATAGAAAAAATTAAACAGGTATTGCTCACTAAAGATTGTCTTCTAAAAATTCTTTAATGCTGTAATAAGCTTTAGTCACAAACAGATCGGTGATCTGTTTCTTATATGATTCAATTGAAGAGGATGATTTTATTGCAGACGGTAGTTTATTATAGAAAATGATACAGTTGTAAAGTGGCGATTTTTTAAAATGTTCTGTTCTATGCTTAGGGATTTGTATAAGATTGCGGTGTCTAGTATTGCGATTGTGGTTTGTAAGATGTTTCTCAAAATCTTCCCAATGCAATCTTATAAACACAAGACAGTGAAGGATGTAAATGGAGGGCAAAGTTAATAAATGTTCCTTAATGTATGTTGACCTACATGTCTCTCTGGGACCTAAATTAAAAAGTAGTCTAATAATTCTTTTTTGAGAAACGAAAACTCTGTTACTTGCACTGCTGTGACCCCAGCTTAGTATATTGAAAGAAATGTACGGAAACGCTAAGGCATAGTAAACTGACTTTAGGCCATTTAAATCGAGGCAGCTTTTAAGCTGGCTGAGTGCATAGAAGGCACTATTTAGTTTTTTGCAAACAACGTCAACATGCTTAATCCAGTTCAAAGAACATTCCCAGATACATCCTAAGTATTTAACAGCATCAGATAGATTTATTTGGACTGCAACTTCAGGGCTTAGGGTAGGAGTAGTACGCATGTGGTGTTGTATTGAAACTGTCTTTGAATTGTTGAGAATTAATCTGTTTCTACAACACCAGGCATTCATATCATCTATAACTTGAATAATCTTTGTCTGCAATTGTTCTGTGGTTTCAGAAGATATTGTAACTGCAGTGTCATCAGCAAACATAGTTACACAGCCGTCTTTGATATAGTCGGGTAGATCGTTAATATAACAAAGAAATAATATAGGTCCCAAGATAGAACCTTGCGGGACACCTAATTGTACAAGATGACTGCTAGAAGACCCACCATTGCACGAGATAATCATATTTCTATTACTCACATAGGAATCAATCCACTTCACGATGTTGCTTGGAAACTGGAGAGCGTGTAGTTTAGAGGACAAGAATGCGGGGTCGACAGTATCAAAAGCTTTAGTTAAATCAAAAAATAATGTTACTACTCTATTGTTGCTATCCAAATGTGAAAATATGAAGTTTAGCATATGCGAGGAAGCTGACTCAATTGACCTGCCCACTCTGAATCCATGTTGCTCATTTGCTAATAAATTATTGTTTTGTAGATAGCTAGTTATTCTAATATAAATAACTTTTTCAAATAATTTTGAGATGCAATTTAAAAGTGATATTTGTCTGTAGTTATCTATGTCGCTTTTGCACCCTTTCTTATGTATGGGAATGACGAGGGCAGTTTTTAAGCAATCAGGAAATATGCCATGTAGAAGTGAAGGGCGTCCGCTGAATTCAAAAATGGCATCTTTTCGCGATGAAGATGATGGAAATGACTGCAAAATATCCGATTCTCGATGATGATGGATTTAAATATTTGAGCCTGATATAAATTTGATCTTATTTCTCTAATGCACGCGACTATAAATTATGGATGTTTTTCATGGATTTCTGTCAGTTATTCAAACTACACCTTTCTTCACGACGTTTCGGTTTATTATGCTCAAATTCAAATCAAATCAAATTTAAACTAATTTTTGTAATGACCGCCACTATGAATTATGGCTATTTTCTGTGGATTTCGGTCAGTAATTCAAACTATAGTCTTATTTACGACGTTTCGGTTTATTACACTTAAACTATCATCAGTTGTAATTATACGAGATGTCAGTTTCATTTCTGTAAATTTGTTTGCGGCCGAATTCAGCTCTCCCAACCCATAGAGGCTGTTTCAGAAAAACAAATTTACAGAACTGTAACCGACATCTCACAAAATTACACCTCATGATGGTTTAAGTATAAAACCAAACGTCACGAAGAAGAGTGTAGTTTGAATTATTGACCCAAATACACGAAAAGCAGTCATCCATTTAATACAAATTTAAACTTTTTTTGATTCAATCGACAGTACGGCCTGAGTTGGCTTTTCACTACTATTCAAGTTTTTTTTTATCAATATCTGGAAGCAGCCTTCGTCAACCCCCGATTCACATATTGGATAGATCTAATTCCTTTCTGTAAAAAGTAACATTGTCATAATATCATCGGCCTCTTCTCATTCCTCCAGAAGCCGCTTCTTGAGTTTCCGTTTTGATCTATTCAAACCATCAGTCTTAGTATTGATTAAATAAATAATATCCCACAATATGACCGCGTGGAGTCACACTACTGTTCTCAGTTGAGACGTAGCAAATACCGTTCATGCTCGCGACCTTAGTCGTGCACGTTGTTATCCGAATGCTCCTAGTCGCGGGTCAGGCATAGGCGTCAGGGCAGCCGAATATCCAGGTGCTGCCCGCACATGTGCCTGCTACCCTCGATGTCCGAGGTCAGGGCCATTAGATCATTGGAATACTGAGCATAATTTTCAGTTTCTTCAATGTGAAAACTATGTGCAATTTTCAAGGTATTTTATACCATGTGAGACTTTCGTAGCAAGGTAAACATTTTGTGTAAAGGGTGTCGCCCCTGTTTTAAATTGATTGGCTTCCGAACGATCATGTTGCCCCCAAAAAATGTTTCTCAATATGTTGATTCAATAGTGTACAGCCATAAAGTATTAGGGTGTCATAAAAAACGTATTATTCTCTCAACACGATCAATTTCAAATAAATTGCTTATTTAAAAATTAAATAGAAGTGGGTCAGTGTTATTCCTTGTGGAATCTCGTATGATACCAACATACTCTTACCACTGTACATGGTGTCCCATTTTGGGCACTTTTACGGGGTATCTCGGTTATTTTTGAAGATAGAGAGTTGCGGTTTTAGCGACAGTGTGCTACTTTTTTGTGAAACTAAAGATGCCGTCAAAAAAATTATCATGGCCCTCTTAGTTTTTGAGATACAGGGTGAAATCGAAAATTATCGATTTTGAGAACACCCTCGTATCTCGGTTGTCTTTTATCTTATTGAAAAGTTTAAAAAAGGGTCTTATAGAATTTTTTTGTAGAATCCAGTGGTGTAGTTTGATTTTCTTTACTCTAACCATTTTTCGATTATAAAGCAAACATATATTTTTTTAAATACGTCAATCGTAAATAATGCAGGCTTTTCAAAAATGTATATTAGTACGAATTTTTTCTGAAAACTAAGCTCAAAATTTCATTGTTTACTTTATTTGTAGCAGTAGGCCACGACTGATCTATTTAAAACAATATCCAAGTAAACAATTATTAAGACTAAAAACTAAAAACATCGAGGAGCTTTTAGAGATGTTGGTTCAAATTGGAGACTATTTTCCCGAATGCAAATCTGGTACAATTTCTTATTATTTTAACGACATTTAAAAGAATTATTGGTCTCCTTCATGTTATGGCGATTAAAAATTCCCAGACTTGGATCTTGTGCAAATGTTGAAGTATCTTAAACTTGTACTGTATTTTTTTAGTTATTTCTGCAGTTGATTTTTGTACCCCTACAGCTTCTTCTTTGTGCTTACAAGATGGTGAACGCGTTGCTTCTATGTAACCTAATACGTGTGTTTCCCTTTGCTCCATATTCTTTTTGAAATAAGTTTTAGGACGTGGTTGAATAAAGGATCCGTACCTAACTATATTTATTTTTAGACGAGCTAATATATTTGAAAACGGTTGCTGTGTCTCTGGGTATCTAGGCTGCCATTATTATAGAAAATTGACAATAATTAAAATGAAAACACAGATAACAAAGCTATATTTAATGAAAATGTAATTAAGAGCCTTTTTTACAGATTTGCTTTTTTGTTTTTAATAGATGAGTCATAGCTAACTATCTACTCAATATTATAATAACACAATATTCATCATTGTGACATGATGAGACATTATTATTCAAAAAAATGTATTCTGATTTTGTTTTTTTCGAATATGAGTTGGAAGTCTCTTGCAGAGTAATAACTGCTTAGATTCTTATTATTTATAGTTGTTTAACCATGGCCTACTGCTACAAATGAAGTAAAAATTGGAAAAATCAAATTTTGAGCGTAATTTTCAAAATAACTTAATACTAATATATATTTTTGTAAATCCTGAATTATTTTCGATTGACTACAAAAATAATATACAGGATGTTCCATTCAAAAAAATACATATTTGCTTCATAACTGAGAAATGGTTAGAGCAAGAAAAAATCAAACTACACCGCTGAATTCTATAGACAAAATTCTATTAGACCCTTTTTTAAACATTCCAATAAAGTAAAAGACAACCGAGATACGAGGGTAGTCTCAAAATCGATAATTACCGATTTCACCCTGTATCTCAAAAACAAAGACTGTCATGATAATTTTCTTGACGGCATCTTTAGTTTCACAAAAAAGTAGCACACTGTCGTGAAAACCGCAACTCTCTATCTTCTAAAATAACCGAGATACCCCGTAAAAGTGCCCAAAATGGGACACCCTGTACAGAAATTCAATTTACATACAAGAATTGAATTTTGCCAGGTAAGTTAACTGCACAGAACTTTTCAGAGGATCCAAGCACTTTTTTAACACAAGGAGGCCCAGGTTTTTCTAGCTTGAGAAGGCAATACGACTATTACGGGTATACTTAGGCCCGATTTTATCAACGTGCGTATTTAACAAAGACTTTGACAAAGCTTCTCTATTGGACGTTATTCAGCAAAAGCTTTCTATTGGGTATTGAGGGCTATGTTAATAAGTATCATCCAATAGTATTGTATCAATATTGAAAACGACACGTCAAAGCTGGATGAAACTTTTGTCAAAGATATTTTAGAAATTCATGGATCAAAATCATAGCAGGATATCAGAACAAAGCGATTGATTTGCAAATAAATGCCACATTTTCCATGTTTAGATTATAATTATTGTGTAATTACTAATTGCAAACTGCAATAATTTGTGATAAAAGTAGTGGGTACCTATATCAATCACAGCAACTACCTACCTTATTTAATAATAACTAATCCCACGTCCATCAGTCAGAAGGATTATATGAAAATACATACTTTTATGAAGAATCAATCTTTAATTTACTGGATGCATGTTTGTTGTAGATCTTCTTATAGAAATATTCACAGGTGCAGCGTACACATTGTACATAAAATAGGGTTATACTTAACTATAAAATGGCAAGCTTTGCCGTTCTGGGTTTCTGGATAGGCAACCAGGCATACGTTTGGGAAATAGCTGTAACTTTTGAAATGTAACAAAATGCTACTTTTTCCTCCTTTTACTATAAAACAGAGATATATTGCAGGTATTCATAATTATTATCGATAGTAAATTATTGTTTTATCCAAATAATGCAGTGAGTGAAATTCTTGTCATCATATCATTTGATACACCAAGAAACTAGTGATCAAATGTACGGCTTTTCTGGAATCTGACTGGTTGAGATTAACAATTGTTAAACTTTTTGTTAAACAAGAAAATGAAATTTTTCACCCATTTAGGATGGAAAATCAGACTTGAAAATATACTAGATGGTTCACAATGGTCGATTGTATAATTATAAATTATGTCATTATGACCTTTTGTGAGGTAAACTTCAAGAGAAATCAATAATTTTCAGACTACTTTGACAGATGCATGTTCTTGAAAGGGCTGCTCTGATTGGTCAAAGTCTTTGTTAAAATCTGCATGTTGATAAAATCGGGCCTTAATGTTGCTAGAATTTGTAAGAGCCAGCCTCATAAACGGGTCTTTGCAAATAGTCTGATAAATCGTTGTAGGTCGATTGTAGTCCTTTTAGCAATCACAGCTTCCTGAATTGACGGCTCATGCAATTTTTTGCGTATTTCCACAGAAAAATGGATGAAGGCCAATTCAGTGGTCGCCATTATGTCCATTTAAAATATTCTTAGTTAAAAGGTTCTTTCCAACAGCATATTTTGTACCGTCCACTGAACCGTCACGAAACTGTTCGGATCATTTGTGGTGCGCATGCGTTGATTTTGGATGGTTTCGTGACCGTACAAACAGGAAAATCTGTTGGAACGGATCCTTCTCTTATTTCACTGGACTCGTATCAGTTCTGACAGTTATCAAAAAAAAAATAACCTCGATTTCATTTCAAAAGCCACCGTCAAAAGCCAAGACCCCAAGAGCTTTATTAAAATTGGTCGAGGCCTGAGTTTTCTGACGATGACTTGGTGTTAGTCTATCAACCATAACCGAAAAATGAGGATTATTTGGGTAATTTTAGCCATGAATAATGGTTGCCACTCACAACCAGCTATTCCTGTAGCTCTATAAACAAGGAACCTGGGTTATGATTTCCATAAAAATAACCGAATTTATCATAACACGTTTATATAACACCGTATAACATTATTGTTTGACTCCATTTGCATTTTTTTCTTTGGTGAAGTTTCGGCCAACAAACGAGCCAGCCAAACAACAAGCAACAGCAAAAACAAAAGAAGCAAAATCAAATCACACTCAATGTCAACACTCAATACTCAAGGAAGCAAGAAAACAGAAGGCGCATAGAAATGACAAAATGAAATTGTGCGCCAAGCGGGCGATTTACTTTCTACTGCGCATGTCAGTCCTCACAGTCCTTCTCTGGACCAAGTACCGATTTGACCGTACAGAAACCGTCCCATGAACGGTAACGAAATCTGTTGGAACGCTTTATGGACCGTTTCATGAACGGTCACAAAACGTGTTGTAACGCATTTCACGTTCTGCGCATGTCCGTGACGATACATTGTACGGTATTCAGGCCTGTTGGAAAGAACCTAATATCTACTGTTTTCTCTGCTCACAGTTCTCTCATGCAACACCGATAGAACATGTCTTATGGCAATTATGGATGTTAATTTCACAAAAAAAAAACTATTTTCCTGGTCTAACAATTGAAGCCATAAAAATGGTGCGATCCCTTCAACACGCAAATATTGATATGTAAATTCGGCAAAATGTATAGAACGTGAATACAATTTTAACACAGAATTGAAAATTTGGAAGGTATACGCCCGCATATATTGTGGAACAGTTATTATTATTTATAGCAGTATTAAATACATGCACAGCGGTTTGCAAATATATGTCTATTATGTATACGACTACGCTACTCTCAATTAGGTTATAGGTTTAACATTACAAAGGATCTAGTATTTTCAATTCCCACGACTTAGGTGAGAAGACTATTGGAATAGCGAAGTTTTACGATAATACGTTCTGTTTTTTGACCCTCTATGTTCTGCCTATCTGCCTGCTGGCCAATTTCTTTGTTTCCACTGTCCTGGATGGATTTTTATGTCACTCAGAATATGATATGACATGAGATCATAGTAGGTGATGCTGCATATTTTGGAAAATCGGTGGACCATTAGAAAAGCGACGACTAAAAATACCTCACGATCGCCACAAACTTCGATTTTATGCATTTTAGGGAGTCCTGTTTTATTTCCATTTCTTTCCTGGTTCGCTGAAATTACAGCGACATGAATTTTGTGGGGATCTCTGAGACTTTCTATTCACTCATCATCACAGTCACAATGTCTTAACAGATATGTTGTGAACTCGTAAAATGAATTTACTCGTTTCACAAGTTTCTCTTGGGATATCTTTAAGATCTTTAATGCAGTAGTTTTCCCTTTGCTTTCTGCATCCTCATGCCTTTGACCAGACGGTATCTACTGATTCATCCGCCTTTAGGGGCAATTTCTCACCCCAAGGACAAGAAGGTGCCCTGACTCTTCTCAACTCGTCCACCCAAAGCTGTTGGTTGAGAAGAGGTTACTGTTTATATCGACAGTAGTTCGGTTCCTTTTAGTCGCCTTTTACGACACGCAGGATGTACAATGGGAGATATTCTAACCCGCCCCCACACGGGGGTCCTATTCACTAAGAACTCCTTACTGCTTTAAAAGTGACTTTAGTTGTATTCTATACTTTACCTATCCGAACATTGCGTTCAAAAGCTTATATGTGCAGTATTTGGAATGTTTTGATTCACATTACACTTCCCAATACTATAGCCCATAACTTAGAAAGTACCTATTAGTTTAATTGTAATGAAATTCCGACTCCGTATTAAATCAACTACGATATGGAAAATTGTACAGCTTTCAAAATCAAATTGGAGTGAGAATAGAGAATTCGAAGGTCAATAGGTTTTAGTATCCCTTGGAAACAAGAAATCATGTACTGTTTCTGTAAATCATGCTAATTGGTGAGACCTTGCCTTCAAATGGCAGATAACATAAGCACGCCTCAATCTAGTCCTTAAGAGGGGGTACGTATAGAACGTACATGAGAGCTGTTTGCAATGGTTCAGCTGTAACCATTTTTTTAATATGGATTTTGAGATAACTGAACTGAAAAAATATGAGCATGAAGAAAAAGGACTGTTCTGTGTTAATGTCGACGTATTTTTGAAATTTCCTAATAGACAATTATTCAAAAATTGCCAAAGGAGACGCTTTTTTGACTAAATTCACGGTCTCATGAATCACCCTGTATAAACTTATTCTAAAATCGGGATCGACAATAACATAGACTGAAGTTTTAAAAAAACTAAAACCACGTTTTCGTGTCAAAAATTATTAATCTACAGGGTCAAAAATGGCTACAGCCAGAGCCTTGCATTGAACAATCGCGCGTCTATTGAGACACTGATAAAAGATAGAAAGATAGATATTGTTTTGGGTATCAACTAAATTTTTAGTCGGTGGTTTGGGCTGGTTTGGGTGACTTATTCATATATACTGCAGATCAAAAGTTAGGAACTACTAAAATGTAAACAAATCGCGGTAATTGGTTTTGAGTAGTTATGATTTTCAGGATTACTGCGAAATCTTACAATTTTCAACCAGATTTGTAAGTAACTAAAATTTAAATTACTGGCAGGCCCAAGTCTAAAGTCTTGGGCTGACACTTTTTTGCGTCGCGCGTCGCGAATAGAAATTACATTTTTTACTTTGTAACATGAACTGATAAAAACCTTGTATTTTCATTAACATTTATTCATTCCAGAAGACATGTTCCTTTGCTAAGTTCTCCACTTTCACGATTTTTTGTGTTCAGACGGCAAAGTAGCAATAGTAACATTTTTCTTCTCTGAATACCTTCTTCATCAGGTGTCATATATCAGGTAAAATAAGGACACCATCTTGGTGTGGCAACATTAGAGGTCATTATGGGCATCCATTGTAGTCCGCAATTAATACTCGCATTTTTTTATTAATCGCTCAACATCAGAGAAAGCAAATTTTTCTTTTTCTTCAGAGTACATAATCGTCTTGGCATAGGTGCATAGGTATATATGTGTTGGAGGTGTTGCATTCTCTTTTTGAATACTTCATCGAAATACCGAATTTGGAGGCCTACTAGGGGGGGAGGGGGGCAGGCCTAATTTGGTTTATTTTTCTGTTTGTTGTGAGTCCAACAATAATTTTGCTGGCGCCTTCTGGGGGTGCTATAGGCAAAAAAGTATGAGACATGATAGTTTTTTTTTTAATTTATAGTTCCAAGGGGGGAGCACTTCCCCCTATCTCCCGTATTTACGCCAATTCTGTAATACGTTTACATCTTACAGTTTTCCAACGGCATTGGCATATCTAGAGAATTACTCCAAATACAGTGAACTTCACTGAATTTAGCTGCTTTACAAATAACATATACACGCATAATACTGTCATTGGTACTTCTTGTTGATTTTTCATATTTACACCTTATTTTCCGTCTTATTTTTGTTATTGTACATACGATAAATTCATTTTTTGTGTGACAACTCAGTTGTATATGTATATACCTGAAATACAGAGAAAAGGGATCAACTGTGATGCCGGGTATAAATTTCTCAACGACGGCGACGGACGATCAAAAAAGGGTCAGCGGGAGCCGGTTCGGCATCGCCATCACAGACCCCTCGGGTGCGGCGCCTACAAATACTTTTTACAACTTGGTGGTATATCCCTGTAGTAGGAATAGTAAATAGGCCACGCCCCCTCTTACTCGACTTCTTACCTCTGCCCTTACCCCGCAAATCTGTTATCATCAAGCAGTTTACTATAACCTCCACTTAAACACTTTAGAGATCTATAATATTATTTTTTATTTTGTCTAAATTGTATTTTGAACATAATTTTATTACGTCGTAATCACAGAGCACTGGAAGATAATGACCAGGTTGCAGCTTATTTCCGAGGAGAAACAAAATGTTAGGTTGGTATCTACGAAACTTCTAATTAAGGCACGTGCCTTATCTGTTATGTTTAGCCAGTTACACTGAGTCTCGACTGTGGTTGTTCAAACGACGAAAATAGAACTGTGGACAGATCCTTTTGATGGATTTGTCCCTTCACAAACAGAAAATCACTTAATTCCTTCCGCAAGGATATATTGTTTATTGTTTATTGGGATACAGTATACGTATGTCAATGTCGTCACGTCAAAGGCCGGGCCCTGTATGAGGCTTTTAAAATATTTCACATGTTGAATGTATACATTACAGTTTAGCTAATTTAACGACAGTGCTGCTTCTAGCTGGACATTGGTATACATCCTTCGTGATATTTAATAAATTCACCACGATACCTACAGCCTTGCTAAAAATTGATGATTTATATCTTTAATTTAGATGTGACATTTGGAAGGTTCGGATTGCCTAACAGTATTGTCACAGATAATGCTGCATATTTCAAATCGGAAGAGTTTCAAACATTCCTAAAAAATAATCACATTAATTTTAAGCAAATTTCTCCTTTTCATCCATCTTCTAATAGGCAAGCCGAAAATTTTGTAAAAACAATAAAAAAGGCAATTTCAGAATTGATTGATTACTCGATTGATTATGAATCACTAAAAAACTTAGATTTGGTTTTGAATAAATATTTACTATCATACAGGGTTACACCACATACTACAACTGGAATACCTCCAGCAAAATTAATGTTAAATTATGTTCCCAGGACTGTTTTGGACTTTCTGAGAAATATTGAAAACTACTAGAAATGCGATAAGTGATAAAGATGTTCAAGGTTGCTGAAAAACAAATAAAACCAATTGATAAGTATGGAGGAAAGAGAAGGAGAGTTTACAGTGTTAGTGAGTCTGTAGCTGTTAGGGATTACAGAGTACAAAATAAACCAAGCTGGATAGAGGTATTATTAAAAAGAAAATTGGATCAAGAACCTATGTTATTTACACCCTTGGATTAGGTAAAACATGGCGCAGACACATTAACCAAATTGTAGACAATACTTTTTCTGTAGATTGTTTAGGAAGTGATAAAATGGTGGATTCAGAAAGTGTTAACGGTGGTGAACAATCAGATGATGAACGGATTAGTGATGGCGATTTAGCAGTAAGACGTAGCAAAACAAATGTAAGACCTGCAAATTATAAAATATAAGTGGTTTGACTGAAAAAAAGGGTAACTTATTTTTTTGTATTATATAAGAGGGAAGTGTAGGGTATTTACAACATTATTGTTCTTAAGTTTGCCACACTCATGTAGGGAATTTATATACGTACCTATATTGTCAAGTTTCCCAGACTCTGCGCAGTGGGAGGAACAGTCATCATTACGGGCTCATGGACGCATAACGTACGTCGTACTTGATGGGCATATCGCGTTGTAACTTGAACTTCTAACCGCTAGTAATATAGTTCTAACAGAAATCATTGGTGTCTCACCGAGTACATTACGAATGTACTAGTTTCATATTATTTATAAAATTGATCGTTCATTATAGTCACTAATAAGTCTTAAAATTAATACTCAGCGTCGTTAATACATTGACAAAATGTATTACACTTTGCAACAATAAATAAAAATAGAAATACAAATACAAAATTAAAAAGTAAAAGCATAGATTCACATAAAAGTAGAAAATAACAATACGCACTTCGAAGTAGAAAGCTACTTTACAAAATTTAGATTATTTATTTTTCGGAGGAAGTCCATGTATAGCCATGTATAAGAAAGCTCAGGCCATAGATTCATGCACTAGGAAAATAATAAAATGGTATCGCCATTATGTGTAAGACGTACAGATCAATCAACTTGACTCCATTTTTTTTGTATGTGTATGGAGCTCTAAGTCTCAGTGGGAAATTAAATTTGCATTTGAAATTTATATAATGTTACCTTACCAAGCTCAGTAAGTTCTGTTCCCCACACCAATTACCCCGGGAGGCATTTATCCGCTTGGTTTTATAATTGAAAAAAATCAATACCGACACCGCACAGACTAATTGCCGGGCGTGACTGTAGCAAGTTGTGGCAGATTAGAATTTTATTTGTAAAGCCATTTATGTATTTACTGAAATCGGGAAGCATGGGAATTTTAAATGGTAATCGAATTTGGAAGACGAACGTATTATTTTTTCACTCGTAATAACTTGTTTAGCTAAAATATAGAAATAGAACGTGTGTAAGAACAACTAGATCTGTTTTTTACTAAACTGAGTTATTGATGTGGTAGAATTTGATTAATTCCTGCGAAGATCATTTATATACAACAAGTGCAGCGAGTGGATAAATTAGTGGCCATGGCAAAAACGAGAAGTGCTGAACAATTAATACAGAAGGTATGTAACAGTTTTGCTGATCGTTTAGAAAAGAAGATAGATAAGAAGTTTCAAGTATTTCACGAAAAACTGGAAGAGTTATCAAATTCTTTTATTGAACTGGAGCAGTCCGTATCTGCAAATAAGGCATCAATAGATAAACTAAATGATAAAAGTAACGTCTTCGAGCTAAGCATGAAGAAAACCCAATACGCATTTTGGGCCTCCAGTAAAAGGATAATGAGGACTCCGTAGCTGCTGCTATTGATTTTTTCAATGTATTGGGGATTAGCTGTACTGAATTAGACATTGCCACGGCGCGCGGCGTTCAGAATAGATGATACTTCCACAGGTAATGCTAACCGTCCAAAAGTCATGCTTGTAAATTTAACACACGAAAACTACCAACTGCTGAAGATAGCCAAGCAGAAGCTGGGAGGTCGCAATGTATGGTCAGTTGCGGGGCAAATTTACGTCAAATGTGGTGATGAAAAATGACTAGTTCGTTCTGACGTAGACTTGTTGCGATTCTGAACAGGACCTCACCGATGCGGTTGTATACAGTTTAACCTTCATTCTTGTTTACTTTTTATATAGACCCTCTTTTTGCTAATGTCGAGTTTCGTTGGAATTCCAATGTAATGTTTCACCTATACAGGGTGTCCATTAGTATGTGATTCTTTGGTATCTCGCAAGGTATACCTGGTAGAAGAAAATGTTAAATACAAAAGTTATTTGGCTACTTAAGACGCATATCGTAAAAATACTTTGAAATATACAGGGTGTTGCGGAAAGGTAGAATAGTGATCAATTTGATTTTTTTAAATGGAATCATAACATTTTTTAACCTCGTTTGTTGTATGTCGTCAGTATCTATTTAACTAGAAAATACTGCTCGAATCGGTTGCGGCGTTGCTAGGTTATAATTTACTTTCTATTCATTTCTGGATTAGCAAGGTCGCAAGTAATACGTCCAAATTGATATATTTCTGCAACTTTTCTCAATGATATTGTACAACTGGTTACTTGAATGTCGATTGAATATTATTTTGGATGTTACTATAACTAGGTGCGTATGCGTCTTCTGAAAAAATTTAAATTATGGTAAAGTCATTTCACTTTGTTTTTTCAAATGTAACATCCTGTATGTTTTATTTTAAACTGAAGTATCTACTAATACCCTATCTCGTCTTGTAATATCTTTTTTGCGTTTGCGACGTGGCCAAGATATACATTATTTTTCCAAATTATCAAACAAACATATCCCCGATTTTTATGAATAGAATAGATTTTATTTAACATGAAGGTACTTGATAGTAAAGGTTTACAACGTAAACAAGTTTTAACTTGTGTTAGTATAATAATAAAATCATTTTAGATGCTCAGATGTTATCTATTTTTTATGCCGGGTTCGTAAAAAGTGCGCTTAAATATCTCCAAAACTGCCACAGATGTAAAAGTAAAACTCAATACCTGGAAGTTTTTGAATATACAGAATTCAAAAATGCTTGCAGCGATGTTACCAGATTTATCACTTTTACGTTACACGTCATGATTTTGTTACTTTAAAAGGATGCCCTATTTATTTTTATTGCATTGAATTGCGCATGCCGAATTTAGTAAGGCCTTATAATTTTATAATTTTTTATCTATGAATTACATACCTGTGGCAACATCGTCTTTTCAGTTAACGGTACCGGATCAAAATTCAATACTTGGGGGTTTCTGAACACGAACTGAATTGAAAAATGCTAACATCAGTGTTGTCAGATTATCTACTTTTACGTTTCATGTCATAAGTTTGAATGGAATGCCCTAATCTGATGTTAGCATTTTTTAATTCTGCATTCCAGCGATAGCAGTTTTGGAGATATTTAACCACTCCAGTACTGTTAACTGAAAAAGCGGTGTTGCTGTATCTTATTCATTAATAAAAACACGATTTTGAAATTTTGAGACCTTACTAAATTCGACATGCGGAAATCATTCCATCAAAAATAAGTAGAGCATTCTATTTAAAATAGAGTTATGACGCAAACGTAAAACTGGTAAATCTGGCAACATTGTTGTTAGAAATTTTGAATTCTGCATATTGGAAAACTTCTACGTGTTGAATTTTATCGTTCCAGCTGTCCAAATTTTGGAGATATTTAAGCGTTTAAGCGTTCTTGGTTCTTGTAAGTTTACTAATTCGGTATTCGAAATAGATAGTATATATTATAGGGACACAAGTTAAAACTTGTTCACGCCGTAAACCATTACTAGGAAGTACTTTCCAGTTTAGAAGGATATACATGCGTTCTATTAATAAAAGCCGTGGATATGTTTGATATTTTGGAAAAATAATTTATAACTTAGCAAAGTCTCAAACTAAAAAAAAAATGTTACAAGGCAAGATAGGGTATTAGTAGATACTTAGATTTAAAATTAAACGTACATGGTGTTGTATTTAAAAAACAAAGTAAAATTATTTTCAAATTACCATAATTCAAAATTCTCCCGAAAACACCCTGTAGACGCGCCTAGTTAGTAATATCCAAAATAATATTAAAATAGCATTCAAGTATGAATGATTGAATAGTATAACAAGTGCAATACGCACGACTCCGTTGAGCGCGCTAGAAGCACTGCTGAATCTCCCTCCACTCGACTTGGTAGTTCAAGGGGAGGCAAGGGTGTCTGCGTTCCGATTGTGGAGTCAAGGCAGTTGGTGCTTTGTGAATCCTGGCAGGGGACACTCTGCCATTCTCTCGGAACTGCAAAGGGATGACGCTATTCTACATAATTATGAGAAGTGATATAATTTCTCCTACATATCGCTTCGACTGCAAATTTACCGTGAGTTATTCTGCAAGGGAAGAGTGGGGGCCAAGCGGCAGGCGGCCTTTTGAGTAGAGAGGGCCAGTCTGGTACACCGATGTCTCACTTACCAACGAAGGCTCCGGCGCTGGGGTTTATGAGCCAAAAGCAAAGCTCTCCCTCTCTCTTGGGCGAGCAATACACCACGGTAGGTATTCCAAGCAGAGATATATGCGAGTTTAGCTTGCGTCTTTCGTATTTACGCAATTCAGAGGCCAAGTAGATGGATCACCATCTGCTCTGACAGCCAGGCTGCATTAAAAGCATCAAGTGCTTGTAGGTTTACATCAAGGCTCGTTCTTCAATGTAGAAAAGCCTTGGATTATATTTCGGCAAGACATCAGGTGTCACTTATGTGGGTGCCTAGTCATGCTGGAGTTAGTGGCAATGAAATGGCGGACGCGCCAGCAAGGCGAGGGTCGAGGAATAACTTCCTGGGTCCTGAACCGACTTTGCAGCTGGCAGTAGGTACCATTAGAAGGAAAATAGAGATGTGGTTGCAAAATCAGCATCTTGTCAGATGGAGAGGAGTCTCTGAATATCTCCGCCAAGCTAGAGAACTTATTTCAGGACCTCTGGCTAAGGTGGGGCGGTTCTTTCTCTCACTGGACAGAAGCCGACTAAGGTTACTTGTCGGCCTGCTATCCGGCCGTAACACCTTCAAACGTCATTTGTATGTGATGGGGGTGGCAAGTGATCCGACGTGTACACGCTGTGGCGGAAGAATCCTCGGCACACATTCTATGTCGTTGTGAAGCCCTTGGGTATCACAGGCAGACTATAATCGGTTCAAGGGTTCTTGAACCTGAGGATATAAGATGGGCAGGACCCAAAGCCATCCTCACCTTTGCGATGAGATCTGGACTTTTTTTTTTTTTCTTAAAGTTTTATTTAACACATAATGTTACAAAGTCAGTCTTAGTATATAAAATTATATAATGAGAAATTAACAGTAACACATTATTTGGAAATTAAATATTTTGTTTATATCAGTGTGTCCATATCTTTTTACTTTATTCCATCTATCCCGTCGTATTAGTTCCAGAAATTCATCAAGATCTCCCTTTTTCTCTAAATTATTATAAACGACTGCCTCACAAAACCAAATCCATGTATTCAGCTTACATTTAGGCTTCATATCAACCAAGAAAAGTTCATATATATTTTTATTTTCAACGTTCACACCAAATTTACTTCTGCTATATTGCTGCCACCATTTCCACACAACGTCGGCCTGTCCACACTCCTTTAGTCGATGTTTCAAGTCATCTACCTTTTTGCATTTACTGCATAAGTCTATCTGATCTAAACCATGTCTTGCTAACTTTTCTCGACAAGGATAAACATTATTTATTGCCTTATACGTTGCCCCTCTCCATGCTGTGTTTATGTGTCGATTTGAAATATTGTTCCATATTTTTGGCCAGTTCAGCTGTAATTTTTCTTGTATTTTTGGAGGCATATAGTTATTTAACATCACATCTTTATATATGAGCCTAGCGGGCCATGCTGCTTTTTGTATCATACTCCATTCCCTCACCTTTGTAGACATTATTTTAAATGAAGGGTGTATTTTCCCTTGGTTCTGAATATTAAAAATACTAACTAACAGTGATTTATAGTATATTTTACTACCAGATTGTTGCCATGATTCAAGATTTTTCTTTATAAGTAATACCAAGGCCTTATTTTCAACATCTATTAGCTTTATGCCTCCTTGTTCATGTGTGTTGTACAGTTGCTTCCTTGCCACCCTGTATAAATGTCCTCGCCATATATATTTCCCCGTTATCAGGACTATTTTTTGCGCCCAGTTTTTTGGTAAGGGCAAAATTTGTGCAATATACCACACTTTGGACATTATATAGCTGTTTAAATACCATATCTTTTTTATTAAATCTAACTGTCTTAGATTGTCTGAAAATATTTTCGCGTGTATACCTTGTATAATCTTTGCCCAATTGATTTCAATCATGTTAGTAAATTTTTTTGTAAAGGTTATACCCAGAATTACTACCTTGTCGTCATAATGAAACAGATTATTCGCGGTTTGTTGTGTATTCCAGTTTCCTAATGGTAAAATTTTTGTTTTATTTAAATTAACTTTTGCGTTGGATCCACCTTCATAAATTGCTAAATTTTTTTTTACGTTTACAAGATCATTCGCATTTTTGAGAAATATCGTTACATCATCCGCATATGCGGAAATTTTATACATCATATTATTCAAAGTTATGCCTTGATTTGTAAAACTACAGAGTCTAATGAATGGTTCTATGCTAATACTAAATAGCAACATGGAGAGGGGACAACCTTGACGGATAGAACATTTAATTGGGAAGGGTTGTGTAAGATGTCCGTTAATTAATACTTGAGATTGAGCATACCTATACAGATTTTTAATCACTCCTATAATTTGTAATGGAAAACCACAGGTTTCTAGGACCTTCCAGAGATAATTGTGAGCTACTCTGTCAAACGCATGTTGCAAATCTAATGCCAAAATAGCAGAATCTTGGTTTCTTTGTTCTGCATCTATTACTACATCCCGGACTAACATAATATTATTGAATATGGATCTCTCTAATCCACATGTCTGTTCTTTCCCGATTATTTTATTTAGCATGGGTTTAATTCTCTTCGCCAGGATTTTGGTTAGCAATTTATAATCGGCATTTAATAAAGTTATCGGTCTGAATTGTTCAATTTTGTTAGCGTTTTTACACTTAGGTATCATTACAATGATTGCATCAGAAAATTTTTGCGGCATATTGTTTCCATTTACTAGTAATTCATTGTATACATTCAACAAATCTGTGTGCACTAAATCAAAGTATTTAGAGTAAAATTCGTAGGTCAACCCATCTGGTCCAGGGCATTTTTTCTTCTGTGAATCCTCAATTGCTTCAACTAGTTCTTTTTTGGTTATTTTTTCCATTATAGACTGTCTGTCCGTTTGCATCAGCGTTTTTCTTGTATGTGCCAAAAGACAACGTATGTCTCTTTCGTTGCCTACTTTTTCTGAAAATGTTTGTTTGAAGCTTTCAAATACTAACTTCAACATTCCATTGGTGGATGAGACTTTGTCGTTACTTTGATTATATAGAGAACTAATGTTTTGTTGTTGGTATCTTTTTTTCATTTTCACCACTTCATATAAAGAAAGTCTATCTGAATCGTAATCTTGATTTTTTTCGCTGTATTTCTCTTTCATCTGTTTTTCTTTTATATTGAATAGGGTATTTTTAATCGCTTTGATCTCGCTAAGAACATTCTCACCTTTTTTAAGTTTGTCATTCAGTTCATTTAAAACAGTATAGTAAAAATTCATCTTTCCTTTATATTCACAGTTATTTTGTATCTCTAACTGCCTGAAAAATTTTTTTGTTTTTGTTTTAAACATAGTCGACCACCATTTAATAATGTCATTTTGATATAAAGTGTTCGCCTTCCAGTTACGTAATTCTGCTTCAAATAGTTCTTTATTACTGTCTTGACTGAATGTAGAAGTTTTGATTTTCCAATAACCCCATCCATGTTTCGTGATTGCTAGTTGATTACTTTTCCTATAGAATACTATAGCACTGTGGTCAGAGAAAGCAACAGGAATACATTTAATATCTGTAATGTTTATCTGTTCACCTTGTGTAATATATGCGCGATCTATTCTTGTTGCACAGTTAGTCCTGTGATAGGTAAATTCGACTTTTTTTTTATGGATTACTTCCCAAATATCTACTAATTTTAGATTATTTATCACGTTGCTAAGTGTTTGCGAAATTTTTATTTTGTTTACACTATCTTTGGCTTTTATGACGCAATTGAAGTCTCCTAGGAGAACTAAGGGCTTACCAAGATTTAAATGGGGTGTCAATTCGTTTAGAAAAAAGGCGTTTCTCAGACCGACGTTCTGTGACCCTGATGGAGCATATACATTTATATAGTGACTTCCTTCTATTGTAGCGGACGTGATCCTGCCGTCAGGACTCATTAGTACGTTTTCTATGTTAATTCCTTTCCTGATTATAATACCTGTCCCTCTTTCTGAGCTTCCAGCGTTTAAAAAATAGTCATAATTTCTTAGTGTTTGTATTATACTACTATTGATTTCCTGTACAAACAGAATGTCTATATCATATTTTATGATGAAGTCTGTGATTAGGTTTTGTTTAGTAGTGTTTTTAATGCCATTTATATTTACCGTGGCTAAAGTTCGTAAGAAGATGAATGTTATATAAAAAAAAAGGGTTATTACCTTGAGTCCTTTCTAGATCTACCTTTAACAATTTTCAGATTATGTTTCCATTTCCCCACTATCCGAGTGTTCCGAGAACGATTCCCTCCTGTTCTCTGGCCCTTCTGCTCTCTTTTTCCTGATTTTCAGTTTGATCTTCTTCGTTTCCTCTTCGCTTGAAGTATTGCCGGGTCCTTGTTTTTCTTTCAGTCTTTTCTTTTCTTTTTTATTTTCGTCAGCTAAATTTTCTTTTTCAGTTTGCACATACCAGCTTACGTTCGTTTCTTCTTGTTCTTCATGTTTATTCTTGTTTATTTCCTCATCCAACATGCTGCCTTCAATAGACATTGATGGTTCCTCCGCTTTATCTTCTGTTTGTCTGTTTTGACTTCCTATTTCCTCGTGTTTTTCCCTGTTCGATGTCTCTTCCCTTGTTCCTACTTCTGCCTTATCATTCTGTGTTATTTGCTCTTCATTACGGGTGACTTCTGCGTAATTTCTTCCTTCGTTGTTTTCTGTATTCCTTTGCCTAACTTCACCATTGTTTCCTTCTGGAATACCCATTGGTGCGTTTGGGCGCAGCCTATTTTTGATTAATTTGGGGCAGTCTCGTCTCACATGACCTTCTACATCACATATCATACATGTCCTCACTTGTCCAATGTATGTTGCTAATGATGTGTGCCCTTTTATTTTAAGGTATGAAGGCACCGGTTTTTTCATGTTCATGGCCGCTGTTCTTACACCATTTTCTACCGGATACAAATATCCATCCCCTTTCCATATGTCGTTTTTGATATATTTTACTTCTCCGTATTTGTTTAGTTCCGTTTGTATGTCTGCATTATTCATTTCGACTGGGAAGTCGAAAATTTTAACAATAACTTCTGGTTCTTCCTCGTACACATTGATCAGATGCCTTTCATTATTTTCATCAATGAAGTATATTCCCTCTTTGTGTTCTTCTTGTGTCTTTTTTACTAAATCCTTGCTCACCAGTTTTATGTACACTTTCGCTTTTATGTTGTCTACTTGTATGCATTTTATTTTGGACTTGGGAACTAGGGTAAGGAGAGGTGCAAAAGGGCCCATCGGTAGGCCTATGCACTGGTGGTTCCAGCCACCAGATAGCCTCTCCCTCTCTTTCATTCATTCGTTCATTCGTTTAACATTCAAGTAACATTTTTGAGAAAAGTTAAAGGAATATATCAATTTGCGTATGGCATTTTTTCACTAGGTACGCCTTGCGAGATATCAAAGAATTACCCACTAAATGGGTACCCTGTAATATCACAGGTATATTTTTATTTCGTCCTGTGGATTATGGAATAATATATTAGTATGCTCAAAAACAGAGTATGACTTTATTTACACTATAAGTATTCTTACAAGCTACTATAATGTTATAATACCTTACATTGTTGAAAGAGAAATTATCAGTATCAGAATCTAAAAATGGGATAATATATAGGGCGTCTCATTTAAAAAAATATATGTTTGCATCACCACGTAGTTAAGGATTACCCTGTATAGATCAAAATATTTTCTCGACAAGGAGCACATCCGTGGCTGCAACTTTTTTCGCTATCTTCTACAGTAGTGGAGTTATCGACCGAGCCGGTACTAAAAACTCACCCTGTATACTAGAAAAAAACCTACGCAATGCAATTGTAAGAATTTACCTATTTATTTATTTATTTATTTGTTTGTACTATACAATACAAAGATTGCCACCTCGAAGGCTGCGCCTTGTATGAGGTATTGGCTTGACGTATTGAAATCTTACATTGTAATTTAGCTAACCTATCTTTAGCTGCTCTCTCTCTCTCTCTCTCTCTCTCTCTCTCTCTCTCTCTGGACTGCTACCTTTGTATGCATTTCAACGGTGTTCACTTCATGATCTTCAACTTATCCCTCTTGATCAGCAGCACACATTCTTCTCCAATCTTATTGACGATTTCATCACTAGAAACAAAAATTTGGATGTGACGTCCGAGTGACGTCAAGATTACACAATGGTAATGGCTGTGGTAGGGGTGTTTATAAACTAGTCAAATAGACGGGGTTGCACTATCACCCTTATATCTTTTATGTGTAGAAAAAAACATCTATCGATATAATTATGAAGTATATCAGTTGATGAAAAGCAAAAAAAAAATCCGACTGAAGGTTTAATATGCCACTATCCCTGTCAGTGTGCCGAGATATCTATAACCTTAGCTATAATAATTCATCATACAGGGCAAAATAATGTGCTCTTTTTCCAATCATATAAAAACTAACTTACATCTAGAAAAAAATTTATACAAACTTACATTTAGGTCTGGAAATTTTCGTGACCTTGGCGGTTCTAGCTAGGCCGCACAGTAAGACAGGCCGGCATATATATCTATCTCTGTCGTCGCCTACGTCACAAATATCGACCTAAGCCATCCGCCGCGCTGTCCGGTTTCCGCGGGATAACACTGGCAGTACTGGCACTTGTGACTGGCACGTTATATTCCCGTGCAGACAGCAGACGAGTGTGCATTTGAGTAGATTTGAGCAACACGTGTTATTTTATTATATCGGTAAGGTGAAAGTTTTATTTGATATTCTGATTTGATCTTGTGTTTATTATTTCTGGAATTTTAGGCTTATATAGAGAAACTATACAATAATGCCTTCGATGACAAATTGTGTGAAATCTAATAAGAAAAGAAAAACTGATAAGCTGTCCAGTACTTAGTTCTTCCGAATACTAAAATACTATTTATCCTTTCGTTCCCATTTTCTATTACTTTGTGATTTATATGTTTGTTCCCATATTTTGTGTTACCTAAAGACTTATGTTTCTGTTATTGTTGTTTCTTACTTTAATTTATATGACCTACATATTTTTCCATTTTTGTTCATATTTTGTATTCCTTCGTGATTTATATGATTGTTCCTATATTTTTTAATACCAGAAGAGTCGTTTTTATTTTATAGTTTCCTATTTATTTTATATGACCTGAAAATGTTTTTATTTTTTGTTTTTAGTTCGTACTACTTTGTGATTTACATGTTTATTCCTATATTTTCTAATAGCTGAGAGTTATTTTTCTGTTACTGTTATTTGTATATGACCTGAAAATATAACCTATTTATTTTTTGTTCCTATTTTGTATTACTATTTGATTTGTATGTTTGTTCCCGTTTTTCAACACCTAAAGAGTTATTTTTCTCTTAGTGTAGTTTTTTATTTTTTTATGTCACCTGCTTAATAAAATAGTTTGAACCAGAATGGGAAATGCCTTATTTTAACTGAAAATCGATATTTTCGTTGTTTTATAATAGTCAATTAAGAATTATGGGTAGGTATCTTTATTTTCTTTTATACCTTACAATATATCAGAACTCCTGATGAGTAAATTATATATGCAACTATGCCAAAAAATCGATTTACGGCAAGCTGATATAATAAAAATACCGCGCGCCCCATATAAACACATATAAAAGTCGGTCGAAGTTTGTGACGTCACGCAAGCTGCCTGCCGGCCTGTCTTACTGTGCGGCCTAGGTTCTAGCCGGATACGAAAATACCCCGACGATGCATCGAAATGCCCAATGCTCTGACGTAAGCCTTAGATGGTATGCTCGTGCCTATTCATCGCTTGAAGCTCTACTATTCCAACTGTTATCAAGGTCTGCCCAGGCCAAGTTACCGATAAAGAACGGCGTAATAGTCGAAAATGGAAAGAATAAATGTAGGTTCTGCAACGAGTGATTGTCGCAATTAGGTACGGCTACGAAAATTTTGGTTTAGCCCACAGTTACAAAAAAACCCAAAAATTTTACCAGGTAGAACTACGAATCACTTGTTGCTTGTAAATCCGACACTACAGACCGATATTCAATACTAGAGTGCCTTGATCCAAATCGGAGAAATACATCACATCAAATAATCTCAACAGCGGAGGTCTGTCCGATTCGGCACGAAGAGAGCGAGAGAGAGGCTTTTGCAATGGACCTGGACGCTACTTATAGATTGCCTCTGCTACTAACACCAAGTAAGCATGCGGGAAGATTTTGAATTGAGTGTCCCAGCTGTTGGGATTTTGATATAGTCTGGTTGCGAGAGCATTATTATATAACTTCAGTACGTATCACGCCAAATCCGACAGCAGCAGGCTGCTCCTCTGTTAAGAGTATATAGTAGTACTATACACAACCAAGTAGTGTCTTAGCATGGGTACTGTTCTAGTTGATAATCAGGCTATGCCAAAGAGTCATACTTTCAAGCTTTTGGGAGTCAACGTTACGAAAAATATAATCTGGCGTCAACACGTTTCGTCAATATGTTGCAACAGCTGCTGGGAAAAAGCATATTTGGAGACATCTGATATATTGGTCACATATCTAGGGGACTTGAGTATAAGGACTGTATTGCAAGGATTGCTGAACGAGTTCGTTTCAAATATAAAAAATATTTTCAGCACTGGTAGAAATAAATGTCTCTGCAATATCTCTGCTGCTGGAATGTTCACCGTGGGGGTATACAGACACTGGTGGGTTCAGGAACCTGTCCAGAGCGACCTCAACCCCATCATCGATGATAAGTCACACACAGCTAAGGGCATGTGCCCTCAGACACTGACAAACCCAAATAGAGACATCAGGTCCAAAAACGCTCCAAGGAACGTCACAGCTGCACAATACATGCAGGACATGCTCCCAAGACACTGGAGACAGTGAGATTCCAAGACACCGAATATGCTCCAAAGAGGCTCCCAATACATTGCTAAGACATCTATGGCACTGCTAAGACACTGAATGAAAAGACAGACAGGGCTAATATAAATCACTCCATATTGTTATTTTTAAATACACAGCGTATAGCCAGCAAGACAAAAAACCTACGAGTACGAGGAGGAAAATGTATTTTACTGCAAGAAAAAGACCTAATCAAATGAACAGAAGCTACACCTGTGTTTACACCTGTGGTAAAACTAAATTCATAAATCAATATATTGTAAGTAAACTAATAGCTAATAGTGTAATACGAACAGAATAGAATCAAGAAAAAATGATGTAATTAAATCTGAACTATCAGGCCAAAAATAATCAATTAGGGAACGTGCAACTACTCACCATGAGGAAAATATCACACATTAACATACTGATCCATGGTGTCACTTAAGGAGTTATCACTGAAAATACAAAAAGAAGAACCACTTTAGTCGCCGCCATGATAGCGGACTACAAAGTGCAGCCTTCCGGTCAAGGAGAAGGCGATTGAACCATCGCATCTTCCCGACCCTCTCATTGGTGGAGAGTACACCTACGCGGTGTATTACTTCTAGTTGCGCAATTACAACATTGTTAGTCGGTCACATATCCTAGAGCAGTATGGAAACGATTTCCCATAGCTGAAAATTGGTAGCAACGTTGGGCAATCGGCATACCAAATGCCGCTACAAAATAACAATGGGCGTGACATCCATAAATAACGAAGGGTTAATATCAAATCGTAATAGTAACTGACTAAAGGTCAGATAAAAGTGAAAGAGAATTTAACTTCGCATGCACTGATGTGAAACTTCTAACGTTTCGACTTTTCAAACTTAATGTGCTTTTAAAACAATGAAGCTACTGAAACACAAGTATGTTTCTTACACGCTTTTATTTCATAAGGAATTTTATAAGAAATGTATCTTTATTCGTAAACAACACACTGTTAAAGATTAGTGCATCTTCTTGGACTCGAAATTCATTCCGTTTTCTAAGTCCTTTCTTTCAAGTGCTTGACTTAGCTACACGTAATAATTCTTCATTAGAATCATGCTCACGGATGTTTGACCAATGCCCAAGTAGCGACTAGTTTCTGTTATAGTACTGCTATGCGGATCTTCAACTACAACTGCGATAACGTCAGGCTCACTATCTTCATTAACCACATCTTCCTTCTTTCATATTTTATGCCGACAGCGACGTAAATCCAAATTTTGGGAGGTTTGTTCAAAACCGGCATGGAGTCTAAAAATATGGGGTGTTATTATTGGAAATCGCATAACAAACTGAAGTTTCCAAAATTTTCTAAATGAAAATTTAGAAAACCTGCTGGAAAATTCATCAATGGAGTTTTTAAGAATAATGTGGCTACAATTTCAGTATTTGAGATCGAAAGGTTTCCTGTCAATTGTTTTGTCTGCGACTCACGCCATTTGCGATTTTTCCAATTCCTACGCGACATTACGGAATAATTACAAAATCGTAAATATCTTGAAAACCATTAAGGATAGCTAGATGAAAGTGAAAAAGTATTTAAGTTCGCATCCCCTGATGTGAAACTTATCATACCACCTTTGTGTGTTCAACGTTTTAAAATTTTCAAATTTGAAAATTGCTAGTCTATTGATTCAAAGTGCTTTCGAAACAAGGATCTAACTGAGACACAAGCATATCTTTGGTCGTTTTAAAACTGAAAACCGCATCTTTCTATCGTACTTAGTTTCCGAGATATTAATATTTTTTCTAAACTTCGAAAATAGGCTTCGTAGACATAAACTGTGGTTAACAAACTGAACCTAAAAATCAATGCTGGCTTCAAAAACGTAATAATATACAGCGTGTTCTATTTAAAACAATTAAATTGATACCTACTTCCGGTATAACCAGATGTCCGCTATCTTTGTAACTACTTCCTACAAGTAGAAAAGAAGCGCTTTTTTATCCAAGTCATTTTCTTCTAATTTAAAAGGTAACGCCACTAGAGAGCACTGCGCGCTTATTGGACCACCTTGTATAATATGTATAAAAAGTGGTGGCTCATTCTGCCTGAAAACTGTAGAGAATTGCTATTTATTAATCTATTTATTAATGCAACTTACATTGCATTCCTTAATGCCGAATCGGGGTCGCAACCTACCTAAATCTTCTGCTACTATTGAAGTACAGCCACGCTGCACACTAAAAGATGGTGCTGCACATATTTACTGGGACATACTTATATGCGATGTTGTCAGTACGTTCAAATAAAAAATATACTAGTTGAAATCGCGACTCTGGGTCTCACTAGGACCTTGCATATGCATTTAAGGGTTAATGAAACACAGCATCAGTTACCACCCCTAACCTAACATTTATAGCAGCCTCCTTACTGTAGAATTTGGGCTTTGCCTTCGCGGCTGTGAAAAAATATATATTTACTACTGTACTGTACTGTAATTCAGAAATTTACTGAGAATTGATTATTGGCAAGCAATTACAAAAATCTCTACTATTGAAGTTCTTGTCTACCAGATATGTCTTGCGAGATAATGAAGAATTACACACATATTCACATGGAACGCTATTTATCGCTAATAAAGAAACTAAAACAAGATGAAATTGACCTTGCCGACCACTTTAAGCCCCTAAACTGCAGCACAAAGGACACAGCCAAAGTACGCCGTGATTAATCGTGCATCAAAACAAGCGCCTACTACTGAAACGCCACTTTATCACTCGCGCTGTTTATTCTAATGTTATTAAGCCCGAATTAATGATGGCAGTTTCATTTGCAATTTCATCTGTCATATCCTTGCTTTCCTGCGCTGTGCCACGGGTTTCAAGTAGGCAGTAATTAATAAATGGAATTAATGACTGGATGTCCTCTCGCCGCTTCAACAGCATAGAAACATACACACATGTATCATGTGTATCGCGTTAACATTATTCGTTCTAGGCGATCCGTATTTCAATCTAGTAGTCCGAAATGAAACATAATTTCTGGCTTCGATTGTTATAGAACATGCCGTCGCCTGAGGGCAGAAGTACACCAGGTCACAAAATGTAAATTTTACAGAAGAAGCTGTTTTTTCTTGTCTTCGAGGTATTATAACCTGAAAACCTGCTTGATAAAATTTACATATCAGATCTTACAGCTCATTTCTGCAGGTTCCGGTTTTTTTGATAAAATTAACTTGAAACGATTCTTGAGATGGTATAATTGCCTTGTAAAATTTAGCTGCAATTATCTATAATTAGTTTTTGTGTAATTAATTTCCTAATATAATTTGCAACTCTATGTTTTTTCGTCAGGTTTACGTCATTTGAAAGAAAGTGATGTAAAAAATTTAAACAGAAATGGTTGCCAGCTCTCAGTCATTCGCTGCCTCAGGGTTGCCAGGTGTGAATAGGTATATTACTGTTAATTATCTGCACTCACCTGGTTTTTTTAACTAACACTAAATTGTTTTATCCATATTAATTAAAAAATCCATGGTTGCCAGTTGGAAAATGGCCGCAAAAAGAAGGTGCCATACTTTTTTTTACCGATTCTCGCTCCAGGTGAGTGTTTGTTATTTTGAACTTTTTCTAAACGGCTGCTTAGAAAAAAATTAATTTGGCACGCAGGATAAGTCGTCATATAAAGAATATAGCGATAAATTACCAAAACCAGTGGTATAGAGATATGGCTATACAATTACCCTTTTTTGAACTCCTACGCCATATTATATTATTCAATGTTTCATACTTTCCAAAACAAAAAAGTGTTCTTGCATTGTCTTCATACAACGCATTGTTTTCGAGATTATTGCGATTTTTTCCGGTTGGGCAGGACTACTGACATCAAATTTAATAATCTGGGCGCAGATTTTGACGTTTTCACGAATTTAATACATCCCAAGGTTCACTATAGTATAATATCCCACTGCTCGACCCTGCAAATATCTGTTTTTTATGAAATTGATTGTAAATTAATCTTGACAAAATATAGAACAGATTAACGATAGGTTGCTTTTCGAAAATTAACCACAATTAGCTGTAATTAATTTTAGTGCGATAATTCGCTAATATAACTTGCAACTATATTTTTTGGTCTTTTAAAGAAATATCTAAAAAATTAGGAAAACATGGTTGACAGCTCTCAGTCAGCCTTAGGGTTGCTAGGTATGAACAGGTGTGTTACTGTTAAATATCGGCACTCACCTGTTTTTTTTAAGTTTAATAATTATCTCAAAAACGGTTCGTTGTACTAAAAACATGCAACAACACCTTTGTGTTTCGAAAAGCATCAAGCGTTAAATAATATTATTTTTATTGGTAAAAAGGTCAGTGGTGTAGGAATTTGTTTAAGGAAGGATAATTGTGTACCCATATCTCCACCACTGGTTTTGTTAATTTATCGCTATATTCTCTGGATCATGGAGAATCCTTAGCTCATCCTGTCAGCCGTTTAGGAAATATTCAAAATAAAAAAACACTCACCTGGGGCGAGAATTGCTGATACAAATCATGGCAACCTCCGTTTGCGGCCATTTTCCAACCATGAATTTTTGTAATTAATATGGATGAAACTTGAATTGAGTATTATTTTTTATATGAAAAGCAGGTGAGTGCAGATAATCAACAGTAATACACCTGTTCAGACCTGGTAACCCTGAGGCTGCGGCTGACTGAGGGCTGGCAACTATTGTTTTCTCAATTTTTTTCATAATTTTCTTTCAAATGACGCAAAATTGACTAAAAAATACATAGCTACAAGTTATGTCAGCGAATTGAGTACACTAAAATTGATTACAGTTAATTTCGGCTGATTTATAAAAGGCAACCTATCATTAATCTATCCTATAGTTTCTCATGATTCATTTAAAATCAATTTCATCAAGAAACAGATACCTGTAGAATCTAGCAATGGGATTGTATGCTCCTGTACTATATGCATTAACTGATTAGATTAGATGCACTACTTGGAATTGGGACACTAATTATGTTATAGAAAATATAAAAAATGGTGGACATAGTACATAGTAGGACAATTGAGGACTGGGAGTCAGGGTCTGGGGTGAGCAAGGACTGGTTGTATACTAAATTACGTCCTACACATCCGAGCAAACCTATCTCCTCCGATGCAGTATTTTACCTCCAAACATGCGAAAACAGAACTAGTCTTAGTCCATTATCAATGTATACTGTCTGACTGTCTCCAAAACGGCATGTCAGAACTAGTCTATCCCCAGAACAGAGAAAATAGGCTAGTTTGAATTCTGCTAATTTATTGCCCCCCTTCAGTATGGACTTGGTATACTTGTGCAGTCAATTCGTGGATCTTTAACGTACACGCAAGCATCTAAATACCAAAATACGACAGTGTCGACTTAGCAGTCGACGTTCAACGTTCAAAATTCCTTTCAGAAAAGATCCTGAGAAAGCTGAGGTTTCCTGATTGAACCTCTGCATATAGAATAATTGAATGGAAAATGTACGTTGTGTTTATAGAATTTGCATCAATTCAACGGACGTCAACGTTAATTTTGCGTCGACTACATTAAAGCAACGAAAGGTTATACATTAAGTTTGTTGTCTTTGAAGTTATATTGCTATATATTAGGCCAACACCTACGCATGGATTCATGTTTTGTTGGTTATTAACACAATTATCGGAAATACATCATCAGCTTACAGCACTGACGATGACACTACGAATGACAACTATTTGTAATATAAATTAATGACTCTAGCGCATCTTTTGGGACTTGGGATCGCAATATCAATACATATCGCACATTATTTTTTACCCTTACTGTTCATAGATTACTGTATTTAATAATCTTCCTGAGTCGTTCAAGGGGTTCAAAAATTAGGGCAACTAAAAGGCATCAAGCGCAGGATATCCAATGTAACCACTGCTACCACTACTACTGCTACGGACCAGCCATTACAACGGAGTTCTCAGGCTCCGTGTTCAAATTCAATATTCAAGCACGTGACAAACAAGGCTCTTCTATCTATGGATGGTTGGATGACAAATCTCGACTTGGAGCTGGCCCTGATTAGAGGAGAGTGGCTTGAACCAAAAAAGTCCATTGTGTACCTAGGCATCACTTTAAACAACGAGAGTCCTTTCAGTGAGCAACTCAAGGGAGTAGCAGCCAAAGCGGAAAAGAAGGTGGCAGTTCTTTCCCGGCTCATGTCAAAGGTCGGTAGACCTAGTACTAGAAAAAGGGCAATCCTGTGCGCAGTAGTTGAGTCAGTGGTCCTTTATGGATGCTCAGTGTGGTAAAAAGCCAGTAAGAGGAAAAAACACCAACAGAAGTTGGATAGGCGAGGTTGGTAAAGAAAAGCGCTGCTAAGGGTAGCTGGGGCATACCGCACCGCATCGATCAGATCTTTACAGGTAACACCGCCTCGTAACCTTTTAGCGATGGGTCAAAGCACATTCAGGTTTACAAGTCAACGAAGTAGTCGACAGATTAGCAAAAGAAAGTATATACAGCGGAGTGGGAATTGAAAACTCCATTAGCGTCCAAGAGTGCATAAGTGAATGCAAAAATAAAATGAAACAGAAGTGGAACAACACCTGGATGGAGTACTGCAATCAAAAGCCAACACGATACATTCTCATAAGTCCATCAATTCCTCACGAATTGTGGTTTATGAATCTTAGTCATAAGCGTAGAGATATAGTTACTATCAGCAGATTGAAATTTGGACACGCTTGCTACCTTTATCATCTGAAAAAAATTGGTATTCAAAGCACCGATACATGCGATACATGTAACAGAGTAAGCGATTTAGACCACATATTTTTTGCTTTAGCTTTACTCTAATCTAATAAAAAAGAAGACACAAGCCCCATTCAATTTAATATCCCTTCTAGCCACTAATAGATCAGACGTATTTGACGCATTACTGGCATTCGTAAAAATATAGGAATTGGCAATTCCAAAAATCGATGAGACCTCTAGCGGCAAAAATCTACACTGACAAAGCAGGTACTCGAATTTCGGACGGCACACAATTAACATGCCATTAACCGTTTATATGCCGTTTATGTTTCTTCGTTCAGTCGTGTTTTCGAGTGTGTGCTTTGTTAATTGGTATATAGTGTGTTAGAATATTTCTTCGGACCTTCTTCATTTGCTATTGTCAAGATTATGGCATCTACATCAGGCTCAAATCAAGAAAGGCTAGCAAGTTGAATACAAACTGTAGTGTTTATGGTTGCCACTCCAAAAAAGACTATGATAAAAGCATTCATTGCCACGCATTTCCTCCAAAAGCATGTCACAGCGTGCAGGATACCTGCTATCCTCCATATTTGTGTACAAACGCCAGCGCCCTCATCGGTAATTGGAATCGCCAATAAGGTTGTAGGATAGGAGTAGAAATAGGTTAGCCTGTACACCTTTGTTTCCACACCCCATGGAATGTATGACCTTTCGTCCCGTGGTCTACCCCGCCTGTGTAAACAAAGTCACCCTGACAGACCCCTGGGTGTGAAGTGCGTTAATCCTAACCCCTCCCCTTTGCTTCTCCTGAACAACTTCCGTGATCGATCAGGTTAGAAGTTAGGAAGAGATAGTTTTAAAAATCAACCCATCCAACTAAAACCGAGCTGTATATGATATACTATAATAGTTACTGGCTGGAATGAGCTTACTGCTCCAGGGCCAAAAAGAACCTTTTAGCGGAAGCAAGAGCGCGCTTGCACAGAGGTAAAGAACAGCTCCAAACTGCTAGACTCAGCACACTAGAAATATGGCAGTAGCTATGGGCACCGTCCTTAAGGCAGTGGATGAAGTGTAAGCACCGAACATCGTGCTATCTTCTCTCACTTGGGAGCTGTCAGGCCATGGCCCTTTTAGGGTGTTTAGGCACCAAATAGACAGACTAGTTGATTACTTGTGGCATCACACCACACATCGAAGCACGCACTGTTTGACTGCAGTAGATAGTAGTAGTAGTTTATTGTGAGAAAGAATCAATACATATATGTGGATACATTTCAATTATAAATAAAGGTTTCACCATAAATTTGAAAAATGCCCAAAAAGAAAAATCTTGTGCTGGGCCTCAAATTAATTCACAGTGCAAACACAAAGTTATATATAGATACATAGGTAGGAGGGTGAGAAAGTAATAACTCACATCTTAACAAAAAGTAGGATGAAAAATACTGGTGCTAGATGCCCTAAAGAAAGTACATAATAACAAAAAATCAATACACAGATATGTGGAAAATACATTTTGATCATACATAGAAGTTTCGCAATAAATCCGGAAAATTCCCAAAAAGAAAAATCTTGTGCTGGGCTTCAGACTAATTTACAGTGCCAAGCAAAAGGTTATATACTATAGATAGATACAAAGGTAATTAGGAGTATAAGGAAGAAATAACATACCGTAACAAAAAGTAGGATTAAAAATACTAGTGCTAGATACCCCTAGAAAAAATACAAAATAACAAAAACTTGGTAGGTTTTAAGTACTATACATAAACAATGAACAATATGTTAGAGTTTTTACTTCTTCTTCTTATTTAGGTGCCGTACGCAATGCAGCGTGTAGGCGCGGCACTGCTCATCATGTTAGATCATATGTAAGGTATGTTCTCTTGCTTTTCTGAATAATGTTCCGATGTCTCTGATACCGCACCAGTTTCTGATATCTCTGAGCCAAGAATGTTGTTTTCGTCCTGGCCCTCCTCTTCCTCCTATTTTGCCCATTAAGATTTCTTTCGGGATTTTATATTTGGAGCCTCTTAATATATGTCCCAAGTAAGCTACTTTTCTGTTTTTGATAATGTGCAGCAGCTGTCTTTCTTCATTTGCTCTTCGTAGAACTTTTTCGTTGGTGACGTGGTCCATCCAGGGTATTCTTAGTTCTTAGTTTTCTTAGAGTCCACATTTCGAACGCTTCTATGCGATTCATTGATCTTACTTTCATTGACCAGCTTTCTGACCCATATGTTACTATAGGCCAAATGTCAGAGGCACTTCTCGGCGAAGGAGAAGGAAGGAAGACGTTTTTACACTATACATAATACATATTAAATAGAAAGTATGATGAAAAATACTTTGTTTAAATAGAAAACAATCGGAAAGAGACACATACATGCACACACATGCACACCTATGCACATTTACACATACGTACACACATATATATCGATCAATTATTCTTAAATATTATTGACAGAAAAAAATAGGCAGTATGGACGAAAGCTTCATTGTAGCTGAACTATTATACAGGGTGTCCCACGACGATTAAGACAAGCAATATATCAAAACTGGGCAGCAGTAGCGAATTATAATTTTGAGGACTTAAATAAGAGCAAATATAGTATGTTTTCTTATTACTGTGTCACCCAATGAGGTATTTGTCTTTGATCACGTGACGTCGGATTCAAAATTTTTAATGGGACACCCTGTATATTTGTGTCTTTTTGTATTCCTTCCGATAAAACAATTCCAACAAACGAGGGTTGCTCTATACCTCCGTCAATCCTCCAGTACGCAGACAGCTGTTTCAAGCTTATTAACGATCATCAGTGCGCCATAGGTCGATTGACGGAAATAGAGAGCATCAATTTTTCCATGTTTAATAAACATGTGAAAGATGTGCGAGCAGACAGAAGGAATTCTGCCGGTGCGCCATCTAGTACCCGAGAGTAACGGCAACCAAAGAGAAACGCTACTAACAGCAGTAAACTTTTTGGTGGAACGACAAGGTTCGTTCGCTTTTGCCACTAGAGGCACGGACTTTGACGCAAGCAGCGTAAAGCCGATATACGAGGGTTGCTCTATACCTCCGTCAATCCACCAGTACGCAGACAGCTGTTTCACGCTTATTAGCGATCATCAGTGCGCCAAAGGTCGATTGACGGAAATAGAGAGCATCAATTTTTCCATGTTTAATAAACATGTGAAAGATGTGCAAGCAGACAGAAGGAATTCTGCCGGTGCGCCATCTAGTACCCGAGGGTAACGGCAACCAAAGAGCAACGCTACTAGCAGCAGTAAACTCTTTGGTGGAACGACAAGGCTCAGGTACTAGATGGCGCACCGGCAGAATTCCTTCTGACTGCTCGCACAATTCCAACAAACTAGCACACTTGGGGTCTAAAGTGATTAATTCAAGAGCTACAGGTACTTAAAGGATGGTACCACTACCATTGATTATAACATGTACCCCTACAGTTAAATTACTTTGGTAGTGTTTCATAATGTTAGTGATACATTCCTTTAAGTACCTGTAACTCTTGAGTTAATCACTTTAGACCCCAAGTGTGCTAGTTTGTTGGAATTGTTTTATGATACAAATCATCTTAGAAGCTAATGGGTCAGATGGACACAGACACATGGAATAGAAAATACCTCATCTTGCGCTGTGAAGAATATCGTTCACGATGATGTCCGATGTGCAGATAAAGATAGAGAATGTAAGGAGAGAGGGAAGGGGTTTAACCGGTCGGTCCGTGATGGCATGTCGGGTGGATGCAACTACGTCCGTTGAACAGATTCTCTCTCGCACTTCCGGGTATGGTAGTACTTCTGTGCTTCTGTGCTTCTATGTGAGTACATAAAAGATGGTTCAAGGCATTGTAAAATCGAAAGACACAGGGTAACTTAGGGACATGTAGCAGAAGCAGGAGGAGAAAAAGAACATACATAACTCATATGAAGAAGAACATATCTAACTCATCTTGTACTACAAAGAATATCGTTCACGCTGATTCCAGATGGAGATTGAGGTAAGGAAAGAGGGAACGCATTTTAGCCGGTCGGACCATGGTAGCATGTTGCATAGACGCCTGAACATTAGAGGACTCAAGCTGGTTCAACGTCGGGTGGGTAGACTCTCACATTACCGGGTGCGCAAGTGCTTCTGACCTTGCGATCAAGGCGATTTCCTAAACCTTCTATAATAAAAAAACTATACTAGTAGTAGTATTAGCAGCGAAGAGGCAAAGCCAGGTAAGAGGGGCATTCTTGAACCCTCTTCCTTACCCCATACAATCAACAATAAAAGCTTTCATGATGCTCTGGAGAACTTCCTTTTGTCGAAATTACCAGACATGATGAACATCAGTTCGTCCCACTATTGTACTGAGTATAGTGATTCCTACTCAAACTCCGTCGGGGACAAATATCTGAACCTTAGGTTGCGATACACAGCCAAACCTGCCCAGGAAGTTCCATGCTCTTCCCAACATCTAGAGCAGATGGAGTTATGAGTGACAAATATTCGCCCAGCCGGCAGTGGCCTGTGAGAACCTTTATAAAAACATTGAGTGACTATCTGGCTTTAACTTCTGCCGATTATTTAACAATCAACGTGACGTGCGTTTCTTTCATGGAAGAAAGGCGTGCAGGCCCTAAGCGCAAAACTTTTTTGCCTTTTAGACAGAAGCCTGCTGCTTCGAGCGCGATCCGACAGTAACATACACAAAGCTATGGAGCTGATGTTTAATCTCGCCCATCATCAAATGATCTCTGTGGGGATAGTTAGTGAGAACTTGCTGTCTAGACTGAAGGCATCATTGGATCTCACCAACCAGAATTTGGATATGAGGACATTGATTTCCCCAAACCGCCTCTATTCTGGCGTATGGCCAACTACCGGCTCTCATGCTATACCCACGTACTTATAACGCCTTCTTGGGCAATGCGGCATTGACACACTTTTTATCGTGAGGTACAGCAGCGGTTAGTCTAACATTACCTCCAGAGAAGCACCAGGTATTGTTCCCTTATTACTCATTATTTTCAGTGCTGCTAGCATCTAAACCTTAGCAAGCTTGCACCTAAGTCTGCTATTACATGACGCCGAAGCGGCACGATATTTCAGGAGCGAATTGCCGACGCGATACCGCGTATCTTAAAAATATGTTCGTTTAAACGAAATGCTTTTACACACACGCGGCGCGTCAAAAATATCAATCCGACCTGCGGTAGCGATCTGCGGTCAATAATGCTCTTTGTAAGGTCCTCCGGTCCGCTCTGACTAACAATGACGAACAGTACATTCGATAAATAACCGACTCGAATTGTGAAAGCTACTAGATCATAATATGCATATCCCAGTCAAGCAGCGACTTATTCCTTCGGCGGTTGTCATATAAGGCTTACTTACCGCTGTCAAAAATAGGTCGAAACAATATTTTTGTTTTGAACCAACTGATTTAGAGCAAATAATACATAAAGAGAGAAAGACGTTTGGTAATTGGGAATTTATGTCTTTGTTAAGTATCAAGGCAATGATCCAGACATAAAAATCCTCTAAATGGTAGCCATCTACTGAACTATGAAATATCACATAAGACCCCACTTCATCCATGACGAATTTCTTTAAAGTAATTTCTTCTCTATTTCTTAATCAAAAGAAGTAAACCCAATAATGTCACCATAAATCGCTCGCAAGACTATACTGGCTTTAAATACTGATGATCTGACCCCTCTGAACGCAGTATCGCTCCTATGATCCGCTAACAGCATACCCTGCCGTTATATAAAAGGCTGCTTTTATAACCCCGACTACCAAACCGAGCAGTCATACTGAATCCTGGAATTGAGAGCTGTCTTTTATGTGATTCTACTGTCAATAACTACCCCCAGGTGATTGACCTTTTGACCTGAAGGGGATGATTTGATGATGAACAAATTCGATATTCAATATACTATGTTCGGTGATTACAAAACTATTTGAAATATTAAAATATTTGGATACCCCATTTCCTCCGATTTTTAAAAAATAATAAACATTTGAAAATCCCGACAGATGCTGATAGCTAAATACATATTTATGTATGTTGGATGAAAATACCAGTTTGGTGAGTGGTTAACGTATTCTGATATAATTTTGACACGATTTAGGAACTTGACCGTAACATGTAGCTGTGTGCACAGCAAAACCATTTTCCAGTAACTGTGCAGGCCGGTGGTCACCAAAAGGCACTCCGGTCGCCTTAGCACGGACCTAAGTAATGGCCGTCTCACGCACAATAAAGTTACTCGCAACCCTCTGATCGGTATCGGCCCTGACGTCAACCTTCGATTTCTTAATAATCGAAGGGTCCCTGAATGGAGAAAACGTTTCGCGCGTGACCAATCTCTTACGGAAATGGCTACTAGCGTTCGTAGCTCATAAAGTACAGGGATTCACATCGGTTTTATTGGAAGCAGGGGAAAATGCAAAATGTAGTCTCGCTAGCAATTCTCAGTATATCAGAATCAGGTTGTAATATTAATGACGCGTATGAATTAAAACAGCATTTACGCAACAGTCAGCGTAATGGTGTGCAGTTTTTGGGTACCTATATAAGTATGTAACATCTAACGTTTATGTGATCTGAGATATTCGGTCGACCTAATTTTTCAGCTTTTAGCATACCTTTAATATTCACATACATGAAGATACTGGGGGAGAATATTTTAAAAGTACCGAATAAATCTGCTTTCACTAATTAAGTTGAGGACACATCATCAAACTCAAATTTGAGGTATAGTTAATCGGAGCACTGGCTTTTAAAATCAAATATTATATTATTATGGGACTATATGAGACTATCAGTCCGCTTGTCTGCCTGTCGATTGGAGCAGAGACATTTATAGAATCTGATGTTTTTAAAAGGATGAGCGTTGTGAAGTATTTTGTGCATCAAGAAAGACCACAGAGACGCCAAAATGTTAGTTAACCGCTTTGTATTCAATGGATGCTGTTACAATACAGAATAAGTTACAGCTTACATGATGGAGTTACAGTATTGAAGCTACCATAATTTAACACGTTGCGGCAAGAACTTCAAATTTGATCCTATGAGCTCTCTTGTTACCGCTGATTTGTCTGTATAACCTAGTTGGCAACTAGCATTATGTTCTGCATTCTTCGTGTTTATTAATCGCTTCGTTGTTAATATGTATATGATACGGTCAAAGATAATATTTCGGTCTTTAACGATATTGGCCGGTCATTGTCGCCAATAGCGTGAATATTCATGTAAACTGGTCAGTGTTGATAAACTAGGAGTGGATTTACGTTTTTACGACTTTGCCCAGGCAATCTTATTATTGTCCGCTCCAGAGTGGGCTGTCATGATTTGAATCAAGTTCCGCAAGCAAAGGAACCCTCAAGCAAAAATTTACACGAAGCGTATTCAATCCATTTTTGGAAAAGCTTATATTATTGGAAAATCTCAGTGACGATATTAAACGGAAACAAATTTTACTTACAGACGCTGTAAGACAAAATACAATTTCTGTAAACCAAGGTTATAAGCGTCGTTATAAGTAAGGGCGGCTGCAAAAACAAGAAATGTGCGTGCCGTACCAATGGAAAAATCTGCAATCTGCAAAGTGTCACGGTTCATTACCACGATATAATAAAAATGCTTAACGGATGCTTTGATCTAGATTTTATAGACATGTTTTAACATTTTTGAGTTGTCATATTTAATGATTAGGTATTTGATATTTTAAGTTTCCTTCCGAGTTTTTGTGAAGCTATGAAAATATTTTTTTAACAATAATAATAATATTTATTTGCAATGACATTATTTACAAAAAGGTGTCTAAAAAAGATATATAACACTATTTCATTACAAAAAGGACTGAACACAATTTAAAAAAAGATCCAGTTCAGCCCTATTAATCTGGAAGGTTACGTACAATATGTCGCACAACATTAAATTACAACATTATATTATATAAAAAAAATAATTATTCTTATGCAGCTGGTATAACAATTTATCATAAAAGTACTTACAAAAAAATTAGAAAAGGAAAATATGGGAATCTTCTATTACTGAGCATTGATTAGATATTTTTTAAAACTGTACTTAAAAGTTTTTGGCTCTAACATTTTTAAATAGTCGGGAACTTGATTATATAAATAATAAATATTATAAGAATATAATAAATATAGAGGTTCTATGAGGTGGGGGTGATATTTTACCTCTAAATCTTAAATTTAAATTGTGAACGTTAGTTCTGAATGTTGCCTTTTTTGCCAAATAAGGAGGTCTTCTATAAGATATGATGTTATGCAACAATACCACTGAATGTAAAATGCACCTGCTCTTCATATTAAGCCAATTTGCATCTTTTAGCTTGTGCGACGCTTTATCATACTTGCTGATACCATATATAAACCTCAAACAGGATTTTTGCACTTTCTGAATTCCATCACTTGTGTTTACTTCTAAGCAGGGGTTATAAATAACATCACAATAGTTAAAATTACTTAATACTAGAGCATCCGTTAACCCAATCTTGAGGAGTTGCGACAAAAGATGCCGGTGCGGATACAGCATTTTCAAATTCGCGTATGCTTTTTGTACACATTCACTAATATGGCTTTTGAATCTAAGGTTATTGTCAGTGATGAGTCCGAGATTCCTTGCAGAAGACACACACTGTAGCTTATCGTTTCCCACCAAAATATCAATGGATGCTTGGATATTATCTTTATCTTTACCAAATAATAAAATTGATGACTTTTTCGAATTGATATTCAAGTTGTGACTATTAGAATATGAAAGAATATGTTCTCTGAAAAAGAGGAAAAGTACAGTTGTGTGTTGTCAGCATAAAGATGCACTCTACAATTTTTTAGGCACTGTGGTAAATAGCAAGTATATATGGTGAACAGAAGGGGCCCAAGAGTGGAACCTTGTGGAACTCCACAAGAAACAGTTTGTCTTGAAGAATCTCCTCTATCAGTGCTTACACACTGCATTATTCTTCTTCTTCGTCCTTTTCTCTATCCGTTCCGGACGTTAGCGATCATCATGGCGATTCTGATCTTGTCGGCAGTACATCTAAATAGCTCGGCAGACGTGACACCATACCATCTACGAAGATTTTACACTGCATTCTACCTAATAAATAACTTGTCATCAACTTTACAGCATCTTTTGAAAATCCCACAAAGTGCAATATGGATATCAAAATGTCATGATTTAATGTACCAAGTGCTTTAGAATAATCTAAAGGCAGTAATAAATTAGACTTGCCCCTATCTATAGCTGTTATAATATCATCTGTTATACTAAGGAGTGCTGTGGTACAGCTATTATAGCCTGGTCTAAAGCCTGACTGTGTTTCTGGTAAAACATTGAACTCATCCAGATGCTCTCTAATTTGGAAATTCATAACATTCTCTACCACTTTAGATAAAACAGGTAAAACATTAATTGGACGCAGATCGTCGAAACAAGTTGCATTAAGTTTTTTTGGTAGAGGGTTAATTTTAGCTACCTTCCATATATCAGGAAAAGTACAATCAAGGAGGCATGAGTTGACAATATTCGTGATAAAAGGTAAAACTCTAGGACAACAGAGAAGTATCATTTCTAATGTTATTTTATCTATCCCTATAGCGGGTGAGGTTATTTCAATTAGTTTTTCTTTTACTACTTCCTGAGACACTGCGTGGAAGTTAAACAGACGTTGAAAGTTTGTGATAGTGCTGTTTTTATAAAACTGCAGTATATCTTTTTCAAGTGATGTTTTATGGCATGCGTGTTGTAAATAGTATGTATTTAAATCCTCCGGATTATTCAACTCGTCAGGAATGGAGCTGCTTTTTTTCTTCCTATAGATACTTAAACTATTCAAACGTTTCCACAGTGTCTTTATATCATGCATATTATAAGCTGTACAGTATTCTAGATAACACTCTTTTTCATTGCGAATTGCGATATTAGTTTAATTTTTGATTTGTTTGTAGTAATTCCAGTTATCTTCATTCTTTCTATGTAAATATCTTTTAAACGTCTTATCTTTTAATATAATCATTAATTTTATCGTATCTGTTAAGAATGGAGATGTTTTATGTTTTTTACGAATTTTAGGGTATATAGTATTGTCACGACGGCCTCTTTTTCTTCACCCAGGGAATCAAACTCGACGTAACTTTCACCGTTTTACTTCACAACTCGATACCATATCTCTTAACCTTATCTCAGGTACAACTCAACTCAACTGAACTGCCACGCTACCCGTGGCACCTTATACACATACACTTCATCAAACCATCTAGAGCATTCGATGACATTCGAGAATGCCAATTCGTCATTCTAGAAAACTCTAGACGATTCGATGACGTTTACACTTCAAAGAACTAACCTAACGCTTTGACTTTACACCATGCATGACAACTAATACACAATACACAGATACCATAATGTTACATTCTTCCCCCCTTAGCGTTCGGCGTCCTCGACGAACAACTTCGATTCTTGTATCACCACAGACATCAGTATTGTCGACCTTCGGTTTTCCACTTCCCGTACATACCCTGTAGACCAAGTCATTGAGGCGGTTCGTCTCCAAGTAGGGTCCCTCCAAATGATGCTTCCGACATCTACCCTTCTTTTTGTCGTGTATTGTAAGACCATACCAGATCACCTTGTAACTGCGATACTCTTTGCTCAACTTGTGATTCTCATTTTTAGCTCCAGCAGCGTTCTCTTTTCCTAACTCTGCTATAATCCTATTCAGTTGGACCTTTCCGTCTTGTCGGCTGTCAACTCTCGACACTCCTTTCTCGACACTCAGGTTGCTCTCCAGTTCCTCTGTGAGGCTGCTCAGTTTGTCTTCCTGTTCCGCAATCCTGTTATTCTGCTTACCATTCTTGCTCCTTAGTTGCGCGGCTTGATCAGAGCCCCATGACACGTCCTTGAGCGCAACGTTAAGCTCTGTTCTTATCTTTGCGTTTTCCCTCCAGCTGCGCCAATATTTGCTTCAAATCTACATTGTCATTTTGCATCGCTGATATTTCGTACACACCTTTGCTTGCATCTTCAATGACTTTGTTCGAATTCTTCTTTAGTCTATCGCTATCGCCCTCGCTTTCCATCTGCGCAATCTTCTGCTTTATCTTATTATGTCGGTACTTCAATTGTTTCATCTCAGAACTAACAGCCTGTGCTGCAGCCAAAGCGCCTTCCAGCTCCTTTTTCAGTCGAACGTTCTCATCTTCCAAATTCGCCAGTTGCTCTTTCACCTTATTGTCAACGTCTCTTGCTCTATACAAGTCTTCCATGACCTTTCTCACACTATCAAGCGCATCTGACATATCTGATTTCATTTTCTTAATTTCTGCTTCATGATGCACCAACCTTTCACTTAACCTTGACTCGTCTTCCTTGACCCCGGTCTTTTTGGCTTGCACAATCGCGTGGTCCAGGTATTTCTTTAAGGATGCGTTCTCAGCTTCCAGCTGGGTGACCTTCAGTTTCAGCATTGCATTCTCGTCCTTAACTTGATCACACCTATCCTCCGCTTTCTTGAGCTGACCTAAAGGCTTCAATCCCTTGATTTCATTTTTCAAAGCAGACACTTCTCTGTCGTGTTTTTCGTTGAGCTTTCTCAAGGCTGCCTCGTGTTGGTCATTCTTCTTCAACATATTCTTTTTGTCCCTTCCAAACTTGCTCTTAATACCACCCATACATTCTCGTTTCTGAGAGCGAAGCAACTGCTTTAGCCTATCCCGATCTGCTGTAGGTTCCCTCATGGCTACTCTGTGTTGTCCTTGAAGCTTAGGGATAGTTTCCTCGTTCTTCTTCAGCAAATTCTTCGTGTCTCTGTCAAACTGCTCCCTCATTAAGTTTATCGTGCCTTGCATAGAATTTATTTTGCTTGCATATTCATCTGCTGCTTTTTCTACATCCATCTGCATCTTATCGACCTGTATCCGGCAGCCTACTCTAAGGTGCCCCTTCTGCCCACATCTCCAGCACGTAAACTTCTCAGCTAATAATAATAATAATAATAATAATAATAATAATAACCCCCATCGGGTGCTAGAACGTTGTCGTTCGTTTGGGGGCTTAGGAAGTGAATTTTTGACAGGCGAGCTATGTAGGTGGATGGCTCACAATGGACTTTAATGTCATCGTAGAGCTACGACACCAGCAGGGTTCATGGTCAAAAGGTCATTTCAACCAAGGCTAGCACACTCAGGAAGCTGGGAGCTCGGTACTTACCCTACCTAGCACCAAGCTCCTACCTTTCCCCAAGCTATCCTGACTTCGGTCGGATAGGGGTTTGGCAAATCCGGGAAAATATGCCACAGAGGGCTGAGCGCCGGTCCTTCTGTCACACACCGTTATTGCGCCCCACACTTCAGCGACTTCAGTAGGGCGTGGCTGGGGAACGTCGTGAGGGGTAAGCAACCGGGGGGCTTGCCTTAATTGGCCGGCCCGTGAGGAGAAAGCCTCAACAAAACCCGACAGTAAAGTCGCAAATCCTCCGGAGCACCTTGGGCCAACTTCGGAGTAAATATAAGTCCCTTCTCTCCTGGAATGGGCGTCACCCGGGAGAGCGACTTTTAAATCGTCCCTACTCGTGGGAACACGATGCATAGAGTTACTTCTAAAAACAACCAACGACGGCCTAGGGTACGTCGATTAAACTCACCCGAACCCCAAACCCAAACAGAACAACCCATAGAACGCAACCCAGCTGCGGATGTTTTGCCGGCACAGCCGACAACCACCAAAGCTGGTAAACCCAGACAGCGCTTACAGTGGACCACTGAAATGAACAAATCTGTAATGCACTGTTACTACACCGCCACTAGACTAGAAACCATATCTACAGGCTACAGACATGAGCTGCACAGGCTATTTATAGCACAATACCCACATCTCGCAGAACGTGTAACGGAACAGAGACTCATTGACCAAAAACGGGTCATAACAAAAAACAACCGCCTGACGCCCGAAGAACTACAAGCTATAAAGATTCTTGTATCTAATGAAGTAAATACTGTCCGTCAGAATGACCCGCAGACCTCAAACACAACCACAAGCGACAACACCACCATACCCACAGAGATAGACCCAGAACATGAGCATACACAAGATAGACCAGACACCGCTGTCCAACCTAATGATTCGTTAGCTATTGAATCAATCACAGAAGGACATACCATTCATACCCGAAATAACCAACCTCCAAACAAAGACACAACTAATGACACCAGCATACACTTAGAAATAGATCCAGAGCATGATCATGCACCACATACACCGGAAACAACATGCTCTAACTTACCTTCCACAGCCACACAAAGCCAAAACATCACTCTACCACCTGCCATCACACAATCTGCCAAACAAGTGATGAACACACAATACAACAAATGGTGTGGCACCAATCCTGTACTGCGAGATCCCCTGCCGAGACTAATTTTTAAAAACAACACCCGACAGATCTTACACACAATAAATGCCAACATAATACCACAATTCTTAACCAACGACAGTAACCTAGAGGACATCCATACTGTTATATATGCCGCTGCAGCAACCACACTCATAGTCAACGGCCAAAAACTTCCAAAGCGATCTAAAAACCACACAAGCAAAAGATCTAAACCTAAATGGCAAATTAGAATCGAAAATAAAATTAGCACACTCAGAAAGGATCTCGCGCACGTCACACAATACACCAACAATAACAACCTCTCAAAACGCATACAGACAACAATAAACAGACTCAAATCTAAATCACCACAACAAACAATACCCGAAATAGCCGATACACTGAAACAGAAACTTGCCGTCTATGCAGCTAGACTCCGCAGATACAACGAGTCCAACGACAGAAAGGATGCCAACAATCTTTTTCAAAAAAGTGAAAAACAATTTTATCAAAAGATGACATCAAATAATCAGATAATAACAACAGAACCTCCAAGTAGACAAGAGTTAACCGAGTTCTGGGGAAGCCTATGGTCAGAACCAAAAACACATAACGAAAACGCTCCATGGATCAGACAAGAAGAGGAAAAACATCAACATATAGCGGAGCAGGCAGACGTTGTTTTTACACCAGATGAAATAGCCGAGACGATAAAACACACTCACAACTGGAAGTGCTCAGGCGTAGATAACGTGCAAAATTTCTGGTACAAGCAGTTCAGCGCAACGTATGAAATGCTAACAGAGCAAATCAATAAAGCCATACTACAACCTAATAGGCTTCCCAAATTCCTCACACAAGGAATAACTTATATAAAACCAAAAAACGGAGATACCAGAAACCCTGCCAATTACCGCCCGATCACTTGTCTCCCAACCTTGTACAAGATCATCACCGCAACAATAGGCAAAAGGATTGAACAACATCTCACCCAAAACAACATATTGACTGAAGAGCAAAAAGGATGTAGAAAACAAAGCCAGGGCTGCAAAGAACAACTCATAATTGATAGTGTGATCATGGAGCAAACCAGAAAAGAACACAGAAATCTTCATACCTGCTTCATCGATTATAAAAGAGCTTTTGACTCTGTACCCCATAGCTGGCTAACGAAAACTCTTCAAATATACAAAATTAACCCAGTCCTTCGCCAGTTCCTTACAAGAACCATGGAGACATGGCGAACCAACATACATCTCAAAACTCAGGACGGCCATATCCAAACAGAGGAGCTACTCATACGACGCGGTATCTTCCAGGGTGATTCGCTTAGTTCACTGTGGTTCTGCCTTTGTTTAAATCCACTCTCTAACGCACTCAACAACACAAATTATGGTTTCAACATCAGACACCAGAAAGTCAATCAGCACAGAATAAATCATCTTCTCTACATGGATGATATAAAACTATATGCAGCCACTGAAGTGCAACTAAAAGAATTACTCAGAATAACAGAAGTGTGTACGTCAGACGTCCGGATGGAATTCGGTATGAGCAAATGCAAGGTGCTCCACATCAATAAAGGCCAATGGAAGAACCAATCCGAACAGGAAATATTAACTGGCGAAACGCTGGATAACATGGACAAGGACGAAACGTACAAGTATCTGGGCTTCAGTCAGAACATTAAGATCGATCACACACAAGTCAAGGCTCAACTAACACAAGAGTTCAGAAACCGCCTCCTTAAACTTCTAAAATCAAAATTGAATTCCAAAAATCTTACAAAAGCAATAAACACATTTGCTATACCGGTCCTCACATACTCCTTCGGCATCATCAAGTGGTCACACACTGATATAGAAAACATCCACATCCTCATACGGACAGAACTTACGAAACATCGAATGTCACATCCAAACGCGTGCAAAGAAAGGCTCACCATTGACAGAAAACAAGGAGGCAGGGGGATTATAGATATACAGTCACTTCGCACAAGACAAATAAAAACGCTCAGAGACTTTTTCCAAAGCAAACAGACAAACTTGCATAGGTCGATAGTAAAGGCAGACAAAAACTATACTCCACTAAACCTATCCCGCTCAGATCACTCAGCAGACGGACACAATCACATAGAATTACAACAAGAAAAAATAAATACTTGGTCACAAAAAGCACTCCATGGCAAGCACAGATACCGCGTCACACAAGAGCACATTAATGAAAGACAATCATACACCTGGCTGCAGGATGGCCAACTCTTTCCAGAAACTGAGGGTTTTATGCTTGCTATACAGGACCAAGTGATTGCGACAAGGAACTACATGAAATACATAATTAAAGATACATCCATAACCGACGACAATTGCAGAAAGTGCCACCAACAAAAGGAAACAATAGACCACATAACAAGCGGATGCAAAACTCTCGCTGGAACCGAGTACACAGCTAGACATAACTCTGCAGCCAAGGTCATTCACCAAGCACTAGCCACAACAAACAAGCTAATAGAAAACACAGATCCATATTACAATTACACACCGACATCAGTACTCGAAAACAAGGAATACAAACTGTACTGGGACGTTGAAATACATACAGATAAGACTATCCCGGCAAATCGGCCAGATATAGTTTTCCAATCGAAGGCAGACAAAGTTACCTATTTGATAGATATCGCTATTCCCAACGATACGAATATCCAAAATACCTACGCTGGGAAGATATCTAAATACACTGACCTTGCGATAGAGATAAAACGACTATGGAAGCAAAACAAAGTTACTATTGTCCCCCTAATTATGTCTGTCTCAGGCCTTACACCAAACACTTTTACACCACACCTACAACAGTTAGGCCTAGACGAAAAGTTACACAAAATATTTCAAAAATCTGTAATCCTGAAGACCTGCAATATTGTACGATCCTTCCTAAATTCCGATCCGTAATAGTTCAGGTGTTGACTTGGCGTGACCCGTCAACATTTGTTGCTACCGCAGTCATGCGAGATAAACTTGAAAAATCAGAATTATAATAATAATAATAACCGCGAGGGGTTGCTAGATCCCCTCAGTGGCGCCTCCCCAAGGTGGCGGATAGGGGAACGCCTCCCAGATATGGGTGGTACCGGGGAAATCAAATACCCGGGGCGGACCAAAACTAGCTCAGTGGAATAGCGTCTGCATCCAGAGGATCGGCTATTCCACAATTAATAGGACACGACGGATCTCCATGTGAGGAGCGGTACTCCGACAGCGTCTGTTTTTCATGTTAGAAGCGGCTGTTTTCATAAACCCCCAGGAAGCCACCAACATCAACAGGCTATTCGGTGCGTGGCGACACCGAGGGGTATACCGAAGCCAAAGGATGCAAGTCGGTCGGCAACCTTCACAGGTCCATCCTCTGGAGGCAATTTGGACGGCTGCCTCCGGAAATGTCGGCTGCGGGCCCTAAGGCTAACCACCTGACGGGCCCTATCTTCGGGTTCGACCACCTCGAAGGAAAAGCACCCACACCGAGCCGGTTTCGGAAGCCGGCGTTGGGCAAGGTGGCGGTGCTTCGAATCGCCCTAATGACGACCCCCGCAATGATATGGACCGTTTTAGGTGGACGACGGAGCTCAGGGATGACCTGCTGAGCTGCTACGAGAGCAGTAGCCCGCGCCGTAGGGGATACATGTCCCGCATGTATGAGAGGTGGTGTGAAATGCACCCAGAGCATAGCACGCTTACCTCTCAGAATTTGCGAGACTATGTATCGTACCTCCGGAGGCAGGGATATGTTCGTGCTCCAGCTCAGCCTGCCCCTTCGGCGGACGGAAGGCCTGTTAACCAGGCTGAAAGTTCGCCGGTAAGGCCCGCTGAGAGGGAAATCGACCAAGTCGTCTCACCTGGGGATTTCAGGGACCGAAGGGCCTTGCATAACAACGGAAGGTCCTTGAAGCTGGCAGATTTGAAGAGAGAGGATGAGGTTGTTGGTGAACGTCTATCGGAGGCCTCTGACATTTGGAGCATCAATTGCGAAATTTACGCTGCGGCTCTGAGGCTAGCTAGACAGGGGAGAGTGAGAGACTCTCCTGTTGAGAGAGCACAGAGACGGGTGCGCCAAATGGAAGCGAAAATCCAGTTGGCTCGCCGGGAAGCATCCCGTATCCAGTGTGTGATGGAATATAGAGCGGCTGGGAAGCCATTTACGCGCCGAGTGCGCCAGATAGCCTACGGGTTGAGGCGCGACCATCATACACTCAGTCAAGCGGTACTGGTTGTTGTCAAGCAACACTGTCTTGACAGGATACGGATGCTAATCGCTGCTAAGCGATCGTTGGTGGCGCGGGCGAGAGGTCTGGAACAGAACAGAATGTTCTACGAAAGACCTTCTCGCCTTTTCCAACAGCCGCCTCCAGCCATAGAGCAGCCGCCAACTGCTGATCGCGTGGAGGCCTTTTGGAGGGACATTTACGAACAGCCCAAACCTCTCTCAGCAGACACTCCGGCCTTGGCGCAGTTCGAGTCCGTTTGTAGGAGGACTCCTAACTTGAATGTACTGCGTCACCCGATAAACACGGAAGAAATTCTTGACGCCTTACGAGGCGCAAAGAATTTCGCAGCTCCTGGCCCGGATGGCATAAACACCTACTGGTGGAAAAAATTCCCCAGTTGCCACCGGCATTTAGCTAGAGTTTTTAACTCGTGGCTAAATCAGGAGCAGCCAATTCCGGCTTGGTTTGTCGAGGGTCGAACCGTGCTTCTCCCGAAGACCGGAGATTTGTCTGATCCCAAAAACTACAGGCCAATAACATGTCTGAACGCGTGTTACAAGCTCTTCACCAGAATCTTGTACATGCGTATCCTTCAAGCTGTGAATCCTGTATTTCTCGACGTGTATGAACAGAGAGGGTCAAAGAAAGGAGTAGCTGGCTGCAAGGAGAACCTGTTGATTGACCGATGTGTCACGCAGGACTCTGTGCAGTACAAGCGAAACCTTTCTATGGCCTGGATTGACTATCGCAAGGCATTCGACAGCACGTCTCATGACCTCATTGTGCGGCTGTTGGAATGTCTTTCGGTGGATAATCAGATAGTGGGATGCATCAAACAACTGATGCCACTCTGGAAGACCCGGTTTACCATAACATCAGGTGAAACTCGGGTACAGACAGAGTTGGTGTCATTGAAAAGAGGTGTCTTCCAAGGAGACTCCTTGAGTCCCTTGCTCTTTTGCATCTCACTTTTGCCTCTGTCCATAGCGCTGAGAAGTACTAAAGGATACAGCTGTGGCACGCCCAATAACCGGAGGCATAAGGTCACCCATCTGTTTTATATGGATGACCTAAAACTTTATGCCTCCGGCCAACGCGAACTACAACAATCGCTGAGGGTGGTGCAGGAGTACAGTCATGCTATCGGAATGGAGTTCGGGACAGACAAATGTGCATTGGTTCATCTCAAGAAAGGACGAAGCGGAGATAGTGGAGATGAGGAACAGCTCGTTGATGGGAGCATCTTGCGACAACTGCATGCCGGAGATACTTATACCTACCTTGGAGTGGCGCAGCGTCATGTCCAAGAGGCAGCATTGGTTAAAGAGTGTCTCCGCCGCAAGTATTTGCACCGACTCCGGCAGATCTGGTCGTCAGAACTGTCCGGCAAGAACAAAGTCGCTGCCACAAACATGCTTGCGGTCCAATTGTTATTATACACCTTTGGTGCTATACACTGGAAAGTGAACGAGCTGAAGGAAATCGACACGAAGACCCGCAAAAGGATGAATATGGAGAGAAGCCTGCATCCTAAGTCCTCTGTCCCGCGAATATACCTCCCGCGACACCTGCGAGGGCGTGGACTATTGAGTTTGGAGCGTCTGCACAACAGAGTAGTGCTGGCCACTGCCTGCTATGTAACGAACAGCACCGATCCCCTGATCCGCTTTGTGCGAGAGCACGAGAATGCGGGAAAAGGAGCCTTTCTTTTTAGCGCAGCGAAACGAGCAGCCGAGGAGCTCAGCCTCACACTCGACTTCAAGCGGAGGTGTCAGCAGTCCATTACGGAACTTGCTCCCGCAGAATTAAAATCCCACCTTAAAACTGCCGAAGTCGACTTCCTTTTAAGACTTCATAAAGATAAGCCAATGCATGGAATCTTCTACAAACATCTGGAAGAGCATGGCTTGTCTGAGCAGTTGACCTTCTCTTTCCTAAGGTCTAGTGGGTTGAAGTCGGAGACTGAGGGCTTTATAATGGCTTGCCAAGACGGTGTCTTCAACACCTTGGTGTACCGTAAAAGGGTTATGGGTGTAGATGTACCCGACACCCTTTGTAGAGCTTGCCGACAGGCGCCAGAGACGCTTATGCATCTCTTGTCGGCGTGTAAGACGTACGCTGGGACGGCTTACGTCCATCGGCACAACGCGGCTCTACGAGTGCTCTACTATCATTTGAGGCACTCATACGGTATCGATGAGACACCGGTGCTGCCATACGCTCCAGGGGATATAGAGTCCGTTGTGGAGAACGAGAGATGCCGGCTTTACTGGAACTACTCGTTCCCCACGCTCGAGCTTGTACAGGCAAACAAGCCCGACATAGTCCTTCTCGACCACCAACAGAAGACGATGTTCGTTATTGAGTTTTCGGCGCCTGCCGAGGTGAACATCGTCTCTAAGGAGGAGGAAAAGCGGACCAAATATCAGGAGTTGCTCGGACAACTTCGCAGGCTCTGGCCAGACTACACTGTAAGTCTGCTGGTTATGGTCATTGGATCCCTAGGTGGAATGAGGAATACGCTGCTCTCTGCACTGCGCAAAATACCGGTGTGCCGTGCGGCGGCGCACATCTTAGCCGCCAGAATGCAGAAGGCAGTCATCCTTGGGTCCCTTCGTCTACTTAGGGCGCACGATTCGCGGACCCAGTGATTGCTCACCTCACGGTGTGAGGAGTAGTCATTGGGTAATGGAACAGCAGCTCGGTGTGTCGGAGCCCGGGCTGCACTTTTTGTGTTTTGAACTATATAATAACAATTAAGTCATTGGATCCCTAGGTGGAATGAGGAATACGCTGCTCTCTGCACTGCGCAAAATACCGGTGTGCCGTGCGGCGGCGCACATCTTAGCCGCCAGAATGCAGAAGGCAGTCATCCTTGGGTCCCTTCGTCTACTTAGGGCGCACGATTCGCGGACCCAATGATTGCTCACCTCACGGTGTGAGGAGTAGTCATTGGGTAATGGAACAGCAGCTCGGTGTGTCGGAGCCCGGGCTGCACTTTTTTGTTTTAAACACACAATAATAACAATAAATAATGTTCCCAGAAACGGAGGGTTTCATGCTTGCTATCCAGGACCAAGTGATTGCAACACGAAACTACAAAAAATATATAATTAAAGATCCATCCATAACTGACGATAATTGCAGAAAATGCCAACAACAAAAAGAAACAATAGATCACATAACAAGCGGGTGCAAAACTCTTGCCGGTACCGAATACACAGCCAGACATAACTCTGCGGCCAAAGTCATCCACCAAGCATTAGCCACAACAAACAAACTAATAGAAAACACAGATCCGTATTACAATTACACTCCGACATCAGTACTCGAAAACGATCAATACAAACTATACTGGGACGTTCAAATACATACAGACAAGACTATCCCAGCCAATAGACCAGATATAGTTTTCCAGTCAAAGCTCGACAAAGTTACATACCTGATAGACATTGCTATTCCCAATGATGTGAATATACAAAACACCTACGCTGGGAAAATATCTAAGTACACGGACCTTGCCATGGAAATAAAACGCCTGTGGAAGCAGGACAAAGTTACTATTGTTCCCCTCATTATGTCAGTCTCAGGCCTTACACCAAACACATTTACACCACACCTACAACGGTTAGGCCTGGACGAAAAGTTACACAAAACATTCCAAAAGTCTGTAATTCTGAAGACCTGTAACATCGTACGATCCTTCCTAAATTCCGATCAATAATAGTCCGGGTGTTGACTTGGCTCAGCCCGTCAACACTTGTTGCTACCGCAATTATGCGAGAGGAACTTAGAAAGATGAACAATAAATAATAATAATAACAGCCCCCATCAGGTGCTAGAACGTTGACGCTCGTTTGGGGGCTTAGAAAGTGACTTTTTGATGGTCAAGCTATGTCGGTTGATGGTTCATCGGAGGCTTTGATACCACCGCGGTATTATGCCGACAGGGCTTGTGATCAAAGGGTCACTTCAACCAAGGCTGGCACACCCAGGAAGCTGGGTGCTGGGTGGACTTTGCATGGCCTACCGAGCACAAAGCTCCTTTCCCCAAGCTATTCTGACCTCGGTCAGATAGGGATTTGGCAAATCCGGGGAGAAATGCCACAGAAGGCTGAGCGCCGGTCCTTCTGTCACATACCGTTATTGCGCCCCACACTTCAACGACCTCAACAGGGCATGGCTGGGGAACGTTGTGAGGGGTACGCAACCGGGGGGCTCGCCTTAACCGGCCGGCCTGCGAGGAGAAAGCCTCAACAAAACCCGACAGTAAAGTCGTAAATCCTCCGGAGCACCTTGGGCCAACTTCGGAGTAAATATAAGTCCCTTCTCTCCTGGAATGGGCGTCACCCGGGAGAGCGACATTTAGATCGTCCCTACTCGTGGGAACACGATGGATAGAGTTAAGTTTATGAATAACCAACGACGGCCTAGGGTACGTCGATTAAACTCACCCGAACCCCAAACCCAAACAGAACAACCCACAGAACACAACCCAGCTGCGGATGTTTTGCCGACGCAGCCGGCAACCACCAAAGCTGGTAAACCAAGACAGCGATTACAATGGACCACAGAAATGAACAAATCTGTAATGCGCTGTTACTATACTGCCGCCAAACTAGAAACCATCTCTACAGGCTACAGGCACGAGCTGCACAGACTATTTACGACACAATACCCACATCTCTCAACACGTGTAACAGAACAAAGACTTATCGACCAAAAACGCGTCATCACAAAGAACAACCGTCTTACACCCCAAGAACTGCAAGATATAAAAAATCTTGTATCCAACGAAATGAATATCGTCCAACCAAATGACTCCCTAACCACTGAACAGATTGTGGAAACCCAAAACAGTGATACCCAAACTAGCCAGACTTCAAACACAGCAAAAACTAACAACACCAGCATACACTCACAACTAGGCCCAGAATATGACCAGGCACTAGATACACCAGACACAACAATCACTAACCTACCTTCCACAATCATACAAATCCAAAACATCACTCGACCATTTGCCGTGACACAATCTGTCGAGCAAGTGATGAGTACGCAGTATAACAAATGGTGCGGCACCAATCCTGCACTACGAGATCCCCTGCCCAGACTAATTTTTAAAAATAACACTCAACAAATATTACATACAGTAAATGCTAACGTAATACCACAATTCATAAGGGACGACAGTAACCTGGAGGACATCCACACAGTTATATATGCTGCCGCAGCAACCACTCTCATAGTTAATGGCCAAAAACTCTCAAAGCGGTCTAAACACCAGACAAGCAATAGGACTAAGCCTAAATGGCAAATAAGAATCGAAAACAAAATTAGCACAATCAGAAAGGATCTGGCACATCTCGCACAATACACCATCAATAACAACCATCCTTCAAGGCACATACAGAGAACAATAAATATACTGAAATCCAAGTCACCACAACAAACAATACCAGAAATTACTGATACACTCAAACAGAAACTTGCAGTTTATGCAGCTAGACTCCGCAGATACAACGAGTCCAATGCCAGAAAGGATGCTAACAGCCTTTTTCGGAAAAGTGAAAAACAGTTCTATCAAAAGATAACAGCCGACAACCAGATCACAACAATAGAACCTCCCAGTAAACAAGAGTTAACCGAGTTTTGGGGAAGCCTATGGTCTGAACCCAAAACACATAATGAAGACGCTCCATGGATCAGAGAGGAAGAGGAAAAACACCAACATATAGCAGAACAGGGAGACGTTATTCTTTCAAAAGAGGAAATAGTCGAAACAATAAAACATACCCACGACTGGAAGTGCCCAGGCGTGGACAACGTGCAAAATTTTTGGTACAAACATTTCAGCTCAACATACGAAGTGCTCACAAACCAAATCAATAAAGCCATACGTCAACCTGATAGGCTTCCCAAATTCCTCACTCAAGGAATAACGTATATAAAACCCAAAAATGCAGATACCAAGAACCCTGCGAATTACCGCCCAATCACTTGCCTTCCTACCTTGTATAAGATCATCACCGCAACATTATGCAGGAGGATTGAACAACACCTCACGCAAAACAACATCCTCACTGAAGAACAGAAAGGATGTAGAAAACAAAGCCAGGGTTGCAAGGAACAACTTATAATTGATAGTGTGATCATGGAGCAAACTAGAAAAGACCATAGAAACCTTCATACCTGTTTCATAGATTATAAAAAAGCATTCGATTCTGTACCACATAGCTGGCTAACGAAAATTCTGCAAATATATAAAATTAACCCAGGACTTCGTCAGTTTCTTGCAAAAACCATGGAGACATGGCGAACCAACATACACCTTACAACTCAGGACGGCCATATCCAAACCGAGGAACTACACATACGACGTGGTATCTTCCAGGGCGATTCCCTCAGTTCACTTTGGTTCTGCCTCTGTCTAAATCCACTCTCCAATGCACTGAACAACACAAACCATGGTTTCAACATCAGACATCAGAAAGTAAATCAACACAGAATCAATCATCTCCTCTACATGGACGATATAAAACTATATGCTGCCACTGACGTGCAACTGAGAGAATTACTCAGAATAACAGAGGTTTATACGTCAGATGTCAGGATGGAGTTCGGGATGAACAAATGCAAGGTGCTACACATAAACAAAGGCCAATGGAAAAACCATCCCGAACAGGAAATAGTAACAGGCCAGACGTTGGATAACATGGACAAGGAAGAAACGTATAAGTACCTGGGTTTCAGTCAGAGTGTTAAGATCGACCACACACAAATCAAAGCAGAACTTAGACAAGTGTTTAGAGACCGCCTCATTAAGCTTCTGAAAACAAAACTGAATTCTAGAAACCTTACAAAAGCTATTAATACATTTGCAATACCAATCCTCACGTATTCATTTGGCATCATCAAGTGGTCACACACTGATATAGAAAACATCCACATCCTCATACGGACAGAACTGACGAAACACCGGATGTCACATCCAAACGCATGCAAAGAAAGGCTCACCATAGACAGGACACAAGGAGGCCGAGGGATTATAGATATACAGTCGCTTCGCACAAGACAGATAAAGACACTCAGACATTTCTTCCAAAACAAACAAACAAATTTACATCGAGCAATAGTAAAAGCAGACAAAAACTATACACCACTCAACCTATCATGTCCAGACCACGTCGCAGACACACACAATCCCACCCAATCACAACAAGAAAAAATAAGCACCTGGTCGCAGAAACCACTCCATGGCAAACATAGATACCGTGTCACCCAAGACCACATTAACAAAAAACAGTCATACACCTGGTTGCAGGATGGCCATCTGTTCCCAGAAACGGAGGGTTTCATGCTTGCTATCCAGGACCAAGTGATTGCAACACGAAACTACAAAAAATATATAATTAAAGATCCATCCATAACTGACGATAATTGCAGAAAATGCCAACAACAAAAAGAAACAATAGATCACATAACAAGCGGGTGCAAAACTCTTGCCGGTACCGAATACACAGCCAGACATAACTCTGCGGCCAAAGTCATCCACCAAGCATTAGCCACAACAAACAAACTAATAGAAAACACAGATCCGTATTACAATTACACTCCGACATCAGTACTCGAAAATGATCAATACAAACTATACTGGGACGTTCAAATACATACAGACAAGACTATACCAGCCAATAGACCAGATATAGTTTTCCAGTCAAAGCTCGACAAAGTTACATACCTGATAGACATTGCTATTCCCAATGATGTGAATATACAAAACACCTACGCTGGGAAAATATCTAAGTACACGGACCTTGCCATGGAAATAAAACGCCTTTGGAAGCAGGACAAAGTTACTATTGTTCCCCTCATTATGTCAGTCTCAGGCCTTACACCAAACACATTTACACCACACTTACAACAGTTAGGCCTGGACGAAAAGTTACACAAAACATTCCAAAAGTCTGTAATTCTGAAGACCTGTAACATCGTACGATCCTTCCTAAATTCCGATCCGGGTGTTGACTTGGCTCAGCCCGTCAACACTTGTTGCTACCGCAATTATGCGAGAGGAACTTAGAAAGATGAATAATAATAACAGAACGCTGATCGCATGGAGGCCTTTTGGAGGGACATTTACGAACAACCCAAACCTCTCTCAGCAGACACTCCGGCCTTGGCGCAGTTTGAGTCTGTTTGTAGGAGGACTCCTAACTTGAATGTACTGCGTCACCCGATAAACACGGAAGAAATTCTTGACGCCTTACGAGGCGCAAAGAATTTCGCAGCTCCTGGCCCGGATGGCATAGACACCTACTGGTGGAAAAAATTCCCCAGTTGCCACCGGCATTTAGCTAGAGTTTTTAACTCGTGGCTAAATCAGGAGCAGCCAATTCCGGCTTGGTTTGTCGAGGGTCGAACCGTGCTTCTCCCGAAGACCGGAGATTTGTCTGATCCCAAAAACTACAGGCCAATAACATGTCTGAACGCGTGTTACAAGCTCTTCACCAGAATCTTGTACATGCGTATCCTTCAAGCTGTGAATCCTGTATTTCTCGACGTGTATGAACAGAGAGGGTCAAAGAAAGGAGTAGCTGGCTGCAAGGAGAACCTGTTGATTGACCGATGTGTCACGCAGGACTCTGTGCAGTACAAGCGAAACCTTTCTATGGCCTGGATTGACTATCGCAAGGCATTCGACAGCACGTCTCATGACCTCATTGTGCGGCTGTTGGAATGTCTTTCGGTGGATAATCAGATAGTGGGATGCATCAAACAACTGATGCCACTCTGGAAGACCCGGTTTACCATAACATCAGGTGAAACTCGGGTTCAGACAGAGTTGGTGTCATTGAAAAGAGGTGTCTTCCAAGGAGACTCCTTGAGTCCCTTGCTCTTTTGCATCTCACTTTTGCCTCTGTCCATAGCGCTGAGAAATACTAAAGGATACAGCTGTGGCACGCCCAATAACCGGAGGCACAAGGTCACCCATCTGTTTTATATGGATGACCTAAAACTTTATGCCTCCGGCCAACGCGAACTACGACAATCGCTGAGGGTGGTGCAGGAGTACAGTCATGCTATCGGAATGGAGTTCGGGACAGACAAATGTGCATTGGTTCATCTCAAGAAAGGACGAAGCGGAGATAGTGGAGATGAGGAACAGCTCATTGATGGGAGCATCTTGCGACAACTGCATGCCGGAGATACTTATACCTACCTTGGAGTGGCGCAGCGTCATGTCCAAGAGGCAGCGTTGGTTAAAGAGTGTCTCCGCAGCAAGTATTTGCACCGACTCCGGCAGATCTGGTCGTCAGAACTGTCCGGCAAGAACAAAGTCGCTGCCACAAACATGCTTGCGGTCCCATTGTTATTATACACCTTTGGTGCTATACACTGCACAACAGAGTAGTACTGGCCACTACCTGCTATGTAACGAACAGCACCGATCCCCTGATCCGCTTTGTGCGAGAGCACGAGAATGCGGGAAAAGGAGCCTTTCTTTTTAGCGCAGCGAAACGAGCAGCCGAGGAGCTCCGCCTCACACTCGACTTAAAGCGGAGGTGTCAGCAGTCCATTACGGAACTTGCTCCCGCAGAATTAAAATCCCACCTTAAAACTGCCGAAGTCGACTTCCTTTTAGGACTTCATAAAGATAAGCCAATGCATGGAATCTTCTACAAACATCTGGAAGACCATGGCTTGTCTGAGCAGTTGACCTTCTCTTTCCTAAGGTCTAGTGGGTTGAAGTCGGAGACTGAGGGCTTTATAATGGCTTGCCAAGACGGTGTCTTCAACACCTTGGTGTACCGTAAAAGGGTTATGGGTCTAGATGTACCCGACACCCTTTGTAGAGCTTGCCGACAGGCGCCAGAGACGCTTATGCATCTCTTGTCGGCGTGTAAGACGTCGCTGGGACGGCTTACGTCCATCGGCACAACGCGGCTCTACGAGTGCTCTACTATCATTTGAGGCACTCATACGGTATCGATGAGACACCGGTGCTGCCATACGCTCCAGGGGATATAGAGTCCGTTGTGGAGAACGAGAGATGCCGGATTTACTGGAACTACTCGTTCCCCACGCTCGAGCTTGTACAGGCAAACAAGCCCGACATAGTCCTTCTCGACCACCAACAGAAGACGATGTTCGTTATTGAGTTTTCGGCGCCTGTCGAGGTGAACATCGTCTCTAAGGAGGAGGAAAAGCGGACCAAATATCAGGAGTTGCTCGGACAACTTCGCAGGCTCTGGCCAGACTACACTGTAAGTCTGCTGGTTATGGTCATTGGATCCCTAGGTGGAATGAGGAATACGCTGCTCTCTGCACTGCGCAAAATACCGGTGTGCCGTGCGGCGGCGCACATCTTAGCCGCCAGAATGCAGAAGGCAGTCATCCTTGGGTCCCTTCGTCTACTTAGGGCGCACGATTCGCGGACCCAGTGATTGCTCACCTCACGGTGTGAGGAGTAGTCATTGGGTAATGGAACAGCAGCTCGGTGTGTCGGAGCCCGAGCTGCACCTTTTTGTTTTTTTAATAATAACAGAAATAACAGAACTCACAAAACACAGAATGTCACATCCCAAAGCATGCAAGGAAAGGCTCACCATAGACAGAAAACAAGGGGGTAGAGGAATTATAAATATACAGTCACTTCATGCAAAACAAATAAAATCACTCAGACATTTTTTCCACAGTAAACAAACAAACTTGCATAAAGCAATAGTAAAAGCAGACAAAAACTACACACCACTCGCCCTTTCTTGTCCAGACCACGCAGCAGACGCACACAACCACATACAAGCACAACAAGAAAAAATAAACACCTGGTCGCAGAAGGCACTCCACGGCAAACATAAATACCGTGTTACGCAAGACCACATTAATGAAAAGCAGTCATACACCTGGCTGCAGGATGGCCAGCTCTTTCCGGAAACGGAAGGTTTTATGCTTGCTATCCAGGACCAAGTGATTGCGACACGAAATTACAGGAAGTACATAATGAAAGATCCATCCATCTCTGATGACAACTGCAGAAAATGCCACCAACAGAAGGAAACAATAGAACACATAACTAGTGGATGCAAAACTCTCGCTGGAACTGAGTATACAGCCAGACATAACTCTGCAGCCAAAGTCATACACCAAGCACTAGCCACAACAAACAAGCTAATTGAAAACACAGATCCATATTATAACTACAAACCGACCTCAGTACTAGAGAACAATCAATTCAAACTATACTGGGACATTGAAATACATACAGATAAAACCATCCCAGCAAACAGACCAGATATAGTTTTCCAGTCAAAGACAGACAAAGTGACCTACTTAATAGATATTGCGATTCCTAATGATATGAACATCCAAAACACCTACGCTGGGAAGATATCTAAATACACCGATCTCGCCATAGAAATAAAACGACTATGGAAACAAAACAAAGTTGTCATTGTCCCCCTCATTATGTCGGTCTCAGGCCTTACTCCAAATACATTTACGCCACACCTGCAACAATTGGGCCTGGATGAAAAGTTACATAAAACCTTCCAAAAGTCTGTAATCCTCAAGACCTGTAGCATTGTACGGTCCTTCCTGAATTCAGAATAATAATAGGTCAGGTATTGACTTGGCACAGCCCGTCCATACTTGTTACTACCGCAACCATGCGAGAAAAAATGAGACATGAATAATAATAATAATAATTTATTTGCCGCGAGGGGTTGCTAGATCCTCTCAGTGGCGCCTCCCCAAGGTGGCGGATAGGGGAATGCCTCCCAGATATGGGTGGTACCGGGGAAACGAAATACCCGGGGCGGACCAAAACTAGCACAGTGGAATAGCGTCTGCATCCAGAGGATCGGCTATTCCACAATTAATAGGACACGACGGATCTCCACGTGAGGAGCGGTACTCCGACAGCGTCTGTTCTTCATGTTAGAAGCGGCTGTTTTCATAAACCCCCAGGAAGCCGCCCAACATCAACAGGCTATTCGGTGCGTGGCGACACCGAGGGGTATACCGAAGCCAAAGGATGCAAGTCGGTCGGCAACCTTCACAGGTCCATCCTCTGGAGGCAATTTGGACGGCTGCCTCCGGAAATGTCGGCTGCGGGACCTAAGGCTAACCACCTGACGGGCCCTATCTTCGGGTTCGACCACCTCGAAGGAAAAGCACCCACACCGAGCCGGTTTCGGAAGCCGGCGTTGGGCAAGGTGGCGGTGCTTCGATTTGCCCTGATGACGACCCCCGCAATGACATGGACCGTTTTAGGTGGACGACGGAGCTCAAGGATGACCTGCTGAGCTGCTACGAGAGCAGTAGCCCGCGCCGTAGGGGATACATGTCCCGCATGTATGAGAGGTGGTGTGAAATGCACCCAGAGCATAGCACGCTTACCTCTCAGAATTTGCGAGATTATGTATCGTACCTCCGGAGGCAGGGATATGTTCGTGCTCCAGCTCAGCCTGCCCCTTCGGCGGACGGAAGGCCTGTTAACCAGGCTGAAAGTTCGCCGGTAAGGCCCGCTGAGAGGGAAATCGACCAAGTCGTCTCACCTGGGGATTTCAGAGACCGAAGGGCCTTGCATAACAACGGAAGGTCCTTGAAGCTGGCAGATTTAAAGAGAGAGGATGAGGTTGTTGGTGAACGTCTATCGGAGGCCTCTGACATTTGGAGCATCAATTGCGAAATTTACGCTGCGGCTCTGAGGCTAGCTAGACAGGGGAGAGTGAGAGACTCTCCTGTTGAGAGAGCACAGAGACGGGTGCGCCAAATGGAAGCGAAAATCCAGTTGGCTCGCCAGGAAGCATCCCGTATCCAGTGTGTGATGGAACATAGAGCGGCTGGGAAGCCATTTACGCGCCGAGTGCGCCAGATAGCCTACGGGTTGAGGCGCGACCATCATACACTCAGTCAAGCGGTACTGGTTGTTGTCAAGCAACACTGTCTTGACAGGATACGGATGCTAATCGCTGCTAAGCGATCGTTGGTGGCGCGGGCGAGAGGTCTGGAACAGAACAGAATGTTCTACGAAAGACCTTCTCGCCTTTTCCAACAGCCGCCTCCAGCCATAGAGCAGCCGCCAACTGCTGATCGCGTGGAGGCCTTTTGGAGGGACATTTACGAACAGCCCAAACCTCTCTCAGCAGACACTCCGGCCTTGGCGCAGTTCGAGTCCGTTTGTAGGAGGACTCCTAACCTGAATGTACTGCGTCACCCGATAAACACGGAAGAAATTCTTGATGCCTTACGAGGCGCAAAGAATTTCGCAGCTCCTGGCCCGGATGGCATAAACACCTACTGGTGGAAAAAATTCCCCAGTTGCCACCGGCATTTAGCTAGAGTTTTTAACTCGTGGCTAAATCAGGAGCAGCCAATTCCGGCTTGGTTTGTCGAGGGTCGAACCGTGCTTCTCCCGAAGACCGGAGATTTGTCTGATCCCAAAAACTACAGGCCAATAACATGTCTGAACGCATGTTACAAGCTCTTCACCAGAATCTTGTACATGCGTCTCCTTCAAGCTGTGAATCCTGTATTTCTCGACGTGTATGAACAGAGAGGGTCAAAGAAAGGAGTAGCTGGCTGCAAGGAGAACTTGTTGATTGACCGATGTGTCACGCAGGACTCCGTGCAGTACAAGCGGAACCTTTCTATGGCCTGGATTGACTATCGCAAGGCATTCGACAGCACGTCTCATGAGCTCATTGTGCGGCTGTTGGAATGCCTTTCGGTGGATAATCAGATAGTGGGATGCATCAAACAACTGATGCCACTCTGGAAGACCCGGTTCACTATAACATCAGGTAAAACTCGGGTTCAGACAGAGTTGGTGTCATTGAAAAGAGGTGTCTTCCAAGGAGACTCCTTGAGTCCCTTGCCCTTTTGCATCTCACTTTTGCCTCTGTCCATAGCGCTGAGAAATACTAAAGGATACAGCTGTGGCACGCCCAATAACCGGAGGCACAAGGTCACCCATCTGTTTTATATGGATGACCTAAAACTTTATGCCTCCGGCCAACGCGAACTACAACAATCGCTGAGGGTGGTGCAGGAGTACAGTCAAGCTATCGGAATGGAGTTCGGGACAGACAAATGTGCATTGGTTCATCTCAAGAAAGGACGAAGCGGAGATAGTGGAGACGAGGAACAGCTCGTTGATGGGAGCATCTTGCGACAACTGCATGCCGGAGATACCTATACCTACCTTGGAGTGGCGCAGCGTCATGTCCAAGAGGCAGCATTGGTTAAAGAGTGTCTCCGCCGCAAGTATTTGCACCGACTCCGGCAGATCTGGTCGTCAGAACTGTCCGGCAAGAACAAAGTCGCTGCCACAAACATGCTTGCGGTCCCATTGTTACTATACACCTTTGGTGCTATACACTGGAAAGTGAACGAGCTGAAGGAAATCGACACGAAGACCCGCAAAAGGATGAGTATGGAGAGAAGCCTGCATCCTAAGTCCTCTGTCCCGCGAATATATCTCCCGCGACACCTGGGAGGGCGTGGACTATTGAGTTTGGAGCGTCTGCACAACAGAGTAGTACTGGCCACTGCCTGCTATGTAACGAACAGCACGGATCCCCTGATCCGCTTTGTGCGAGAGCACGAGAATGCGGGAAAAGGAGCCTTTCTTTTTAGCGCAGCGAAACGAGCAGCCGAGGAGCTCAGCCTCACACTCGACTTCAAGCGGAGGTGTCAGCAGTCCATTACGGAACTTGCTCCCGCAGAATTAAAATCCCACCTTAAAACTGCCGAAGTCGACTTCCTTTTAAGACTTCATAAAGATAAGCCAATGCATGGAATCTTCTACAAACATCTGGAAGAGCATGGCTTGTCTGAGCAGTTGACCTTCTCTTTCCTAAGGTCTAGTGGGTTGAAGTCGGAGACTGAGGGCTTTATAATGGCTTGCCAAGACGGTGTCTTCAACACCTTGGTGTACCGTAAAAGGGTTATGGGTCTTGATGTACCCGACACCCTTTGTAGAGCTTGCCGACAGGCGCCAGAGACGCTTATGCATCTCTTGTCGGCGTGTAAGACGTACGCTGGGACGGCTTACGTCCATCGGCACAACGCGGCTCTACGCGGCACTATCATTTGAGGCACTCATACGGTATCGATGAGACACTGGTGCTGCCATACGCTCCAGGGGATATAGAGTCCGTTGTGGAGAACGAGAGATGCCGGATTTACTGGAACTACTCGTTCCCCACGCTCGAGCTTGTACAGGCAAACAAGCCCGACATAGTCCTTCTCGACCACCAACGGAAGACGATGTTCGTTATTGAGTTTTCGGCGCCTGCCGAGGTGAACATCGTCTCTAAGGAGGAGGAAAAGCGGACCAAATATCAGGAGTTGCTCGGACAACTTCGCAGGCTCTGGCCAGACTACACTGTAAGTCTGCTGGTTATGGTCATTGGATCCCTAGGTGGAATGAGGAATACGCTGCTCTCTGCACTGCGCAAAATACCGGTGTGCCGTGCGGCGGCGCACATCTTAGCCGCCAGAATGCAGAAGGCAGTCATCCTTGGGTCCCTTCGTCTACTTAGGGCGCACGATTCGCGGACCCAGTGATTGCTCACCTCACGGTGTGAGGAGTAGTCATTGGGTAATGGAACAGCAGCCCGGTGTGTCGGAGCCCGGGCTGCACTTTTTTGTTTTAAACATAATAATATTTGCTCACGTAATACATAACAACATTTATAATAATAAATGAGAAATTAATGGCAAATAAATAAATAACTACGCCGGTAAAATTATAGTAATAAGAAAAATATACAATAAAAACAATCTGCGCATTTTTTTGTGAAAGTGTCCACTGGAACCAAGGGTTGTGCGTGGACACTATTCGCTTTTTTGTATATAAATTGTTGCGCTACATAATTATACAAGTATATATAATAGACACATATATCTTTAACTTTTTTTTTTTTTTGGTGACTGTGAGGGCAGAGGGAGAAAAAGATATATACACATATATACATATATTTTTTGTTTCGATTATAGCTAATGCAAACCTATCAGCTTGTGTACTTTATCTCGACCTAAGGTTACTACGTAAATTTTAAATCTACTTTTTATCATATTTAATGAATTTATTAAATTTAAAAGGTGTTTATAGTCCTGTGGAAGATGATTGTAGATTTTATGTGAAAGGTGCGTATAAGATCGTAAGCTAACGTTTTTTTGGTATAAATTCATTATCGTAGAGCCTTTTTGTTTATATCTAGTAAAGTATTCATGATGAACTTTTTCAAATTTTGTCCTGTTTTTATAAACATGAATGATAATTTGGTACATGAATAACTGTCTGAGATCTAATATACCTGTTTCAAAGAATAATGCGTTAGTAGGATACATATTTTCTTTACTGTATACTATTTTAAGAATGCGCTTTTGCAATGTATCAAGAGTTCGCATATGACAATAGGCTGTACCACCCCAGCTCAATATACCGTAACGCAGTCTTGATTCTACCAAGGCATAATATAAGGTTTTCAAATGTTTTGAATCTAAAATATATTTCAAGTACTTAAAACGATACAGAAGCTGCCTCAATGTTTTTGTAACATGATTTATATGCGAGTCCCACCTCAAATGAGAATCGATTATAACCCCTAAATATTTATAGCTACTAGCCGAATTTAAAACACAAATTGTCCCGTTACTCTTTACGTTGAGAGTTTGGTAAACTGGTAAACATCTGGAAGTATTTGAAAATGGAATGAACAATGTTTTTTCATAATTAACAGTTAACAATTTGTGACTGAATAAGTCGAATATATTTGCTAAATCAGTTTCAACTACCGATTTGAGAGTATCCCAATTGTCACCGCTATATAGAACTGCAGTATCATCTGCAAAACTAAGTAGGTAGCCACACGACCCTGCCTTAAGTACACTGTTGATATAAATTGTAAATAATATAGGCCCCAATACTGTCCCTTGAGGCAGGCCCTGTTTTATTGGTTTTTCCATACTGTAAGTATCGTCTATTTTCACTACTTGTAAGCGATTCTCCAGATAACTCTTAAATAGCTCTTGCGGTACCCCTCGTACTCCTGCATCCTCCAAGGCCCCCAACATCTGTGTATGACTCACAGTGTCAAACGCCTTGGCAAGATCCAGGAATACACATAAGGTTGGCTTGCTTATTTCTAAGAACTTTGTAATTTCTGTGGTTAATTTTGCTATTGCATCATTAGTAGACAACCCCTCCCTAAAACCAAATTGTTTTTCAGAAATAATATTGTGTAAATTTAAAAATTTGCTTAATCTGTTCTTTAAGGCTTTTTCAAATATTTTGGCTAACACTGATATTACTGAAATGGGCCTATAGTTATTAATATATTTTCTATCACCTTTTTTATGTATAGGAGTTACAACCGCAATTTTGAATTGTTAAGGAATTTGACCTGATGTAAAAATGGTATTTATTAAGTGATTCAAGGGTCTTGCTATTGATTCTGACAAATTTTTGAACAGTTCTGTTTTTAAACTATCAAATCCTGTAGATTTTTTACTTTTTAGCGATTTTATAATAGTAATAATTTCAGCTTGACTTGTTGGTTCTATAAAGAAAGAATTGTGGTTTATGTTTCGTGGCGGTGGTTGTGTATTTGGCTTTACAAGTTTTTTTGCATATGTCTCTCCTATACTACAAAAGAAATCATTGAAGGCTTCTGCTATACTCTCTGGGGTATCACAGACAACGTTAGCTGTAGTCACTATAGTTTTGGGAGTTATTTTACTCTCCTTCGAACAAATATTATTAATAACCTTCCACAAATTTTTTGCATTATTCTTATTGTCATTTATTTGTTTATGGTAGTAATTATATTTTGTTTGTTTAATAATCTTGTCTAATTTGTTCTTATAGTTAAGATATTCTAACTTCTTTTCTTCATTAGTTGGATTATATTTATATTCTGAATGTAATTTGTTTTTTTTATCAACCGAATTCATTATGCCTGTTGTAATCCATTGTTTTCGTTTTACATTACATCTTTTAATCTTTGTTATTTTTGTATTTTTTGTAGTTAGCATTTTTAATACGGAAATAAATATGTTCGTTAGCTTATTGACATCTGTTTCATTATAATAAGAGTCCCAGTCATACCCTAAAATGTCCTTATTCAAGTTACTATAGTTTATGAACTGAAGGCTTTTAGGAGAATTAACATTAGACGGAATATGCAACATTTTTATGGGTAGGCCTATTATAGTGGCTCTGTGGTCTGTGATGAAATTTTCAAATACCATTGAGACGCACTCATGTTCAAAATGAGGTATATTACTTTTCATAAATATATGATCCAGGCAGTTACTTGTTGCACCATGCACTCTTGTGGGCTTATTTATCATGGATATAAAATTATGTTCGCTATATTGATTAAGGTACTTATCAACAGTGTCACTCTGTGTATTTATCTTTATATTCATATCTCCAATAATAATGTGTGAAAAAACGTTTATATTTTTTGTTTCATCTAGATATCTGCCTAAGCCATCAATGAAATCTTCTTCATTTTCCGATGGTGATCTATACATACAAGATATAGCAATTTTTTTGTGTTCATTTACTACCACTGTTATTTGTAGTGCTCTGCAATATGCAACCTGCACCGTTTCATATGTATATTCATACCCTTTCTTTAAATAAATAACCACACCATCATTTTTATTGAGGTTTCCGCCACTGTATATAAGGTCATAACTTGCTATTTGAAATAAATTAGTATCAAGGATATTAAACGACTCTGTAAATATCATACAATCATACTCACAGTTCATTCCTGCAATCATTATCTTTACTTCATCAAAATTTTTTTTCAAACTGCATATGTTCTGGTGATATATTTTAAAAAATATATTTTCTCCCCTCTCATTCCAACACCTGTTATGATCTTTGATATCATAAATCTCCTCTGTATTTATATCATTGTAGTTTATGTCTCGGATATATGTGTCCATTATTAACTAACCTACAAAATATAACTTAAAGAGAAGCCTAAAATATAAATTAAATGTTCAAAATAGATAACTAAATAAAGAAATAAAATCATCATGTGCTCCTCATTTTACAAATTTTATATACCTACATACATACACACACACATATATATATATATATATATATATATATATATATATATATATATATATATATATGTAGACGCTTAACGGTGCTACCTCCATAGTATATATATACCGAACGTACTTCCCTCATATATAACCTACTTACCTCCGATTTCGGAGGTAACTACGAACACCCATAAAATCCATTGCCATCAGCCTGTCCAAGGCCATCCCTACCCATACACGAAAATTTGCTAGGAGGCCCCTTCGGCGCATATATAACCTCTGATTTGCTCATTTAGTTCAACGATTTACCGCAGGCGTTGCTGTAGTTTTGTTAAGACGGTAAATCCCATACAGAGTTCCCTCCATACTATATATAATGCGCATTGTTCCCTCCGGTTTCATATATAATGATCGTAGATACGTAGATACCTCCAGCTGCATAAATATAATGTGCATAGTTCCCTCCATTTCATGTGACGATCCCAGCTAAGTTTTTCTTGTATAGATTTCAGTTATTTGTGGATAAATGATTTTTCTGACTACAGCTTTGATAGTGGTAGACGGTTGGATGCTGTCATCCGTTGATGCTTTTTTCCTATCACATGTGCAGATGAAACAGTGGCCACAGCTTCTAAGGACAAAGGTGAAGTAGTAGCCAAAGCATTTGCAAAAAGTTCTATTATAAATGTCTCTCCCAATGTTCGGATATCATGGATACGGAGAGTTCCTCAAGTTATGAGCGAGATAACGTTCAAAACCAAAACAGTCCAAAAGGTGCTATAGTCGGTTGACATCAATAAGGCGACGGTGCCCAACATTATCCCCGCTGTTGTTTTGAAGAAGTGTGCAGCGGAGCTTGCTCCCATACTAACCCACCTCTTTCGGATGTCTTAAAACTCCTTCATTTTCTCAAAAGACCGGAAGTCAAAAAAGGACCCAAATCTGATCTCATGTCGCTGCTTTCAATACTTCAAAGGCATTCGATCGACTGTGACATGCGGCTCTCCTAAACAAGCTTCCATCCTATGGTTTTCCCATTAAACTGTGCGGTTGGTTAGCAGACTTCCTCTCTGGTCGCAAAATTTCTGTCGTGGTACACTGCTTCTTTTTTCCTTCCATCAAAGCGGGAATGGGCACTGGCTCCGACATTGTTACTGCTCCATATCAATGATATCTAGCACTGTAAACCCAGTTCACAGTTTCGTGGATGGCAGTACTTTACACGCAAGCATCATAAGCAATAGGCTGATATCTGTGGTTGAGCTCGAATGCAGAACGCTGGCAGCGCCTGCTTCGCTGCGAAAGGACTTGGAGACCAATACCACTTGGGACTCAAGAATATGGTAAAATTCAATGCTTCCAAGACCCTGTACTATACACTTTCAATCAAAAAGTGTCCAAGCGAACATCCTATTGTAGAGAATAGTCAGGCTACGCCAAGGAGTCACTCATTCAAGCATTACAGAAAACATAATCTGACATGAACACGTTTTGTCAACTGCAACAGCTGCGGACACCTACGCTTCAGAGCCAGAAGGTACTTCTAACCATCCAACCTTTTCATGCTGTATAAAGCTCAGATAAAACCTGGCCTGGAGTATTACTGTCATATCTGGGGTACTGCTACCCTTACTACCTTGGTTATACTTGATGCAGTCCAGAGAGGGGCAATTCGATTAATCGGTGACCTAACATTAACACGTCCCTCCAGTCTCTTTCTCACAGGCATGCTGTTGGTGACTTCCCACTTTTCTATCGGTATTCAAACGAAATCTGCTCCCCTGACCTATTATCTATAAGTTCATCAAGCCTATTAGAGCAACACCATTAGATGCACCCACTGGACCGCTCTGCATCTCACACCAAGGCAGCCGTTCATCGTCCATCAAGAGCCGCCGAGCGGTACGATCGTACCTTTGTTACCAGAATGTCCAGGGCTTGGAATTGACTGCCAAGATGAGCTTTTATTGAGCCTACTAGTGTTGGCCCATTCAACTCCCACGTCCAAATTTAGTTATAAAAACGCTGTACTTAAACTGCCGTTCAACTGTAATGGAACGCCGTTACCAAATATAACGTCATTTAAGTGACGTATTTGAACTGCCCTAAAACGGTAGCCCACCGAAGTGCTGCTGATACCTATTAGATTCGCTTTTTGTTGAAATCGCAATTGTTTATTATTATATTTCATAAAACAAAAAGTGCAGCCCGGGCTCCGACACACCGAGCTGCTGTTCCATTACCCAATGACCACTCCTCACACCGTGAGGTGAGCAATCACTGGGTCCGTGAATCGTGCGCCCTAAGTAGACGAAGGGACCAAAGGATGACTGCCTTCTGCATTCTGGCGGCTAATATGTGCGCCGCCGCACGGCACACCGGTATTTTGCGCAGTGCAGAGAGCAGCGTATTCCTCATTCCACCTAGGGATCCAATGACCATAACCAGCAGACTTACAGTGTAGTTTGGCCAGAGCCTGCGAAGTTGTCCGAGCAACTCCCGATATTTGGTCTGCTTTTCCTCCTCCTTAGAGACGATGCTCACCTCGGCAGGCGCCGAAAACTCAATAACGAACATCGTCTTCTGTTGGTGGTCGAGAAGGACTATGTCGGGCTTGTTTGCCTGTACAAGCTCGAGCTTGGGGAACGACTAGTTCCAGTAAATCCGGCATCTCTCGTTCTCCACAACGGACTCTATATCACTGGAGCGTATGGCAGCATCGGTGTCTCATCGATACTGTATGAGTGCCTCAAATGATAGTAGAGCACTTGTAGAGCCGCGTTGTGCCGATGGACGTAAGCCGTCCCAGCGTACGTCTTACACGCCGACAAGAGATGCATAAGCGTCTCTGGCGCCTGTCGGCAAGCTCTACAAAGGGTGTCGGGTACATCTACACTCATAACCCTTTTACGGTACACCAAGGTGTTGAAGACACCGTCTTGGCAAGCCATTTTAAAGCCCTCAGTCTCCGACATCAACCCACTAGACCTTAGGAAAGGGAAGGTCAACTGCTCAGACAAGCCATGCTCTTCCAGATGTTTGCAGAAGATTCCATGCATTGGCTTATCTTTATGAAGTCTTAAAAGGAAGTCGACTTCGGCAGTTTTAATGTGGGATTTTAATTCTGCGGAAGCAAGTTCCGTAATGGACTGCTGACACCTCCGCTTGAAGTCGAGTGTGAGGCTGAGCTCCTCGGCTCGTTTCGCTGCGCTAAAAAGCAAGGCTCCTTTACCCGCGTTCTCGTGCTCTCGCACAAAGCGGATTAGGGGATCGGTGCTGTTCGTTACATAGCAGGCAGTGGCCAATACTACCCTGTTGTGCAGACGCTCCAAACTCAATAGTCCACGCCCTCCCAGGTGCCGCGGGAGGTATATTCGCGGGACAGAGGACTTAGGATGCAGACTTCTCTCCATATTCATCCTTTTGCGGGTCTTCGTGTCGATTTCCTTCAGCTCGTTCACTTTCCAGTGTATAGCACCAAAGGTGTATAATAACAATGGGACCGCAAGCATGTTTGTGGCAGCGACTTTGTTCTTGCCGGACAGTTCTGATGACCAGATCTGCCGGAGTCGGTGCAAATACTTGCGGCGGAGACACTCTTTGACCAATTCTGCCTCTTGGACATGACGCTGCGCCACTCCAAGGTAGGTATGGTTATGTCCGGCATGCAGTTGTCGGAAAATGCTCCCATCAACGAGCTGTTCCTCATCTCCACTATCTCCGCTTCGTCCTTTCTTTAGATAAACCAATGCACATTTGTCTGTCCCGAACTCGATTCCGATAGCATGACTGTACTCTTGCACCACCCTCAGCGATTGTTGTAGTTCGCGTTGGCCGGAGGCATAAAGTTTTAGGTCATCCATATAAAACAGATGGGTGACCTTGTGCCTCCGGTTATTGGGCGTGCCACAGCTGTATCCTTTAGTATTTCTCAGCGCTATGGACAGAGGCAAAAGTGAGATGCAAAAGAGCAAGGGACTCAAGCAGTCTCCTTGGAAGACACCTCTTTTCAATGACACCAACTCTGTCTGAACCCGAATTTCACCTGATGTTATAGTGAACCGGGTCTTCCAGAGTGGCATCAGTCGTTTGATGCATCCCACTATCTGATTATCCACCGAAAGACATTCCAACAGCCGCACAATGAGCTCATGAGACGTGCTGTCGAATGCCTTGCGATAGTCAGTCCAGGCCATAGAAAGGTTTTCACTTGTACTGCACGGAGTCCTGCAGCCAGCTGCTCCTTTCTTTGACCCTCTCTGTTCATACACGTCGAGAAATACAGGATTCACAGCTTGAGGGATACGCATGTACAAGATTCTGGTGAAGAGCTTGTAACATGCGTTCAGACATGTTATTGGCCTGTAGTTTTTGGGATCAGACAAATCTCCGGTCTTCGGGAGAAGCACGGTTCGACCCTCGACAAACCAAGCTGGAATTGGCTGCTCCTGATTTAGCCACGAGTTAAAAACTCTAGCTAAATGCCGGTGGCAACTGGGGAATTTTTTCCACCAGTAAGTGTTTATGCCATCCGGGCCAGGAGCTGCGAAATTCTTTGCGCTTCGTAAGGCGTCAAGAATTTCTTCCGTGTTTATCGGGTGACGCAGTACATTCAAGTTAGGAGTCCTCCTACAAACGGTCTCGAACTACGCCAAGGCCGGAGTGACTGCTGAGAGAGGTTTGGGTTGTTCGTAAATGTCCCTCCAAAAGGCCTCCACGCGATCAGCAGTTGTCGGCTGCTCTATGGCTGGAGGCGGCTGTTGGAAAAGGCGAGAAGGTCTTTCGTAGAACATTCTGTTCTGCTCCAGACCTCTCGCCCGTGCAGCCCGGGCTCCGACACACCGAGCTGCTGTTCCATTACCCAGTGACTACTCCTCACACCGTGAGGTGAGCAATCACTGGGTCCGCGAATCGTGCGCCCTAAGTAGACGAAGGGACCCAAGGATGACTGCCTTCTGCATTCTGGCGGCTAAGATGTGCGCCGTCGCACGGCACACCGGTATTTTGCGCAGTGCAGAGAGCAGCGTATTCCTCATTCCACCTAGGGATCCAATGACCATAACCAGCAGACTTACAGTGTAGTCTGGCCAGAGCTTGCGAAGTTGTCCAAGCAACTACTGATATTTGGTCCGCTTTTCCTCCTCCTTAGAGACGATGTTCACCTCCCTTATAATAATATAATAATAATTATTATTATTATATTGTTTTTCACGGGTTTGCATCATAGTTTTGTCAGGTTTTGCTGAATGCAGTATCAAATAAGGTGAGAATCTGGATATTATTGGAGTCTGTTGAAAGTATTATTTAAGAGATAGGGAAAATGATATACCACTTTGTTGCAATGGGTGCTTTCTATGGAGACATATTCGTTGTGCAGGACTGTCCAGGTGACCTAAATCGAAGGTGTGGTTTTCCAGAGAATAAATACTATCCTCAGCATATTTTATTTCCCGGTGTATAGGTAGATTTCAACAGCCTGAGACTAGACACCAAATTTTAGATTTTATCGACATGACAATAGCAGAATCTTTAACGGGAAAAGCCAACATACTAATAAGCTGTTGGAAAGATTAGCTGCATTCCAATGGGCCTTTCGACGGTAGTTTGAGTACACAGAACACAAAGCCGCCAAATGCGCCACTCAATGACGTCACATCATCGGTCATCGACATTTCATTAGGCTACCGTTAAACAGCAGTTTAACTGCAGCATTATAAAAAAGCCCAAAACTGAAAACATTGTTTGAATTAGACAAACACCTACAACATTTCAGTGCTGGCGAATATACTGCCTGAGTTAATATTGTACGGATTACCGTAACACATGGCCTTCAATTGGAGGTAACTAAGTTGTGTCTTTCTAATACTCTAATATAAAAAATTGGAGGTAATAAGCAATTGCCCCTATCATACATATATAAATTATTTTTGAGAAATCTTTACCCCTCTCTTGAGAAACGGTATCGTTAGCTTCCCCTCTTTCAATATATGCATATACTGCCAGTATAACTTAAGCCAAAAGGCCGGAGGGTGGTCCGCCTTTCTTTTATCATGGAGGGAACAACGATCCTCGTATACATATATATATATATATATATATATACATGTATATATATATATATATATATATATATATATATATATATATATATATATATATATATTTATATATATATATATTTTTGGCCCGTGGTACAAGTGAGGCTAGCCCGTGCAAAATCTGCATAACAAGTGAGGACCGCGACCAAGTGAGGACCAATATACGGACCTCACAAGGACTTCGCTTGAAATTTTTGTGGTGAGTTGCGGATATGGTCTTGAGTCAAATTTGAAAATTTCAGCTGGTCCTCATTTTTTTCGTTTTATGGTAAATGTATACATTTTAGTTCACCGCTTTGCCACCAGATGGTTTCTCGAGTTTGTATACCGCCACCCCATATACGTTACATACCAGTGCATGCGACAAGTGAGGTCCTGAAATTCGGCAACGCTGAAATACCGGCAGACTATTGCCTCTCACGATATTTCGCCTTTTCTTTGTGTACTTGATTGTTTAGCTTCCCATATTACACGTTGCTGTCTTTGAGAAGAAAATTAGGTGTTGCGAGTCATAATTTTGTTCACAAGTGCCCCATCATGAGGAACTTTTGGAATGAGATCTAAGCGGCTTTTATGGCAGAAAAGTTTTAGATTGCAGGTCATCGCTCTATGCATGAAGGGTTTAGGAGTAGGATCTTCGGTATAGCGATTACTAGACAGTTCTGAAATCATGAACCATGCCTTTATGCGTGAGAACCAGCAGGTGTTTCAATTAGTTTAATATCGAGTGATACAATTTTCGTTTGGAATCTAAGATGGTCAATTCAACTGACGTTTTAGATACCGTGTGATATGCCTTTTGAAATTGTTAAAGCTCATTTTTGCACAACTGAGAAGCATATTTTAGACTTAGGTAAAAAATGGGAGAGAGTGTCTGAGAGAGTAGAGTGCTATCCGAGTCAAATCGTTCCAAGTTCGTCAGATTTTAGCTGCTCCGATAAGCATCTTAAGAGTTTTTGGTCTGGCTTGACCCGATTTCACTCGTTTCATGTCAATCCAGCTTCAGCTTTAAAAATTCGATAAGTTATAAAATACTTTTCTTTTCAAACATTCCAACAAAATATGTGAATTCCTCTCAGAGTACATATTATTATGTGATAGATGCAATACAGGGTGGGCCAATAGTGAGTAGACGGAGGATTGTTGACTTAGAAGGATATTTCAAAAATCTGTTACTTGATCATGGTAGGGCCCCTGAAGGTTATAACGTTAAAATACTTTCACTCAAACTTTAACGTTTATATAGGCTGATTATCAAACTAACATTTTTTAACAGAACCGCCTATATATTATTGCATATTTGAATTGCTTAGTGAATTCTAGTGTGACTTCATGTATCTTATATGGAACTTTAAACGGACCGTTTAGGCGCAAATCACTTTTTTTTGATATAAGTGGGTATAAGAGAAAAATTGAATATCGCAGCGATCATAAAACTTAGAAGGCCGTGACTTTACGGTGTGACTAAGCATAAAACATGTCATACTTGGAGAAATCAGTAGAATAATTAAGGAAATTTCAATCACATGTACCTTGATTATTTCAAATGGGAATGCCTAATTTTTCTTATACCATCGAATCTAAAACTTGATAACCTTTCCAACAATGTAGGATTGTTGGAATCAATCTTTTTTAATTTTCATTTTATTCCAAATTTTAAGTCAAATCGGTGTTTTACACTTTCCCAGCTTCTAAGTAATCTAGCAGTCCATAAAAAATAAACAAAAACCTGTTCAGATGGAAGAAACCAACTAACTTGGCATAAAAACGCAAACAAACTAGATTAGTGAGGTAAGATTATAAAAATGTCTTACAAGATATCAGCTCTAACCAGAAACGACAGCGGCAACAAGAAGGCTTACTTTACACAGCCTATTAGCTATACGCAGATATCCAAAATCAGTACAAAAAAAATTAAATAAAATACAAAATACCAGCGATCGTTACTGGCAGGGGAGTATCTATATTTTCAGAATAAATTTTCACATTTAGTTCCATAAAATAGCCGTAAGTCAAAAGCCTGGAGCCCTTCAAATTCTTCACTGGTACTTCTACTAATTAGCAAAATCGCAAAAAATGAAAACTGAATTGCAGTATGTTATATGATAAAACATTATTTACTTGGTAGGAACATACATGAAATAAACACAGTTACAACATGGAGTAATAAAAAAATCTAACAATCACATCAATAGATGCTCAGAGTGCTCCAGTTAGAGGTATCTTTACTTTTGACTTAACAGAGATGACTACTTTTCTATCCCATTAAATGTGAAATTTCATTCTGACGATCCTAAACTGTCAGCAGCAATCATTGGTAGTTTTTTTTTCGTTTCAATATTTTTAATAGTTTTTTGTTATCAAGCTCTAGTAGATCTCAATAGCTGGTAGGCTGTGGAAAAATAACACTTCTGTCATACGCCAGCTGGTCATTGTCATTAGATTTCTTACCGCTGTTGTTAGAGATTATGTGTTGTAAGGAATTTCCGTTTGTTGTGTTGTTTAGTTTGTTTGTGTCTTTCTACTAAGTTAGTTGGTTTCTTCCATCTTAACGGGCTTTTGTTTGTTTTTCATGACTTGCTAGATTTCTTATAAGTAGGAAAACTGAAAAACACTGATTTGACTGAAAATTTTAAATAAAATGGAAACTAAATAGATTGAGATCGAGGTAATCAAATTCTGCATTTGATTCTGTAAACAAAAATGGGTATTCTTATTTGAACAAATCAAGTTCTCTGTGACTGAAGTTTCCTTAATTAATCTACTGATTTCAAGTACAAAAAAAAATTAAATTTAACCGTCTGACCTAAGGTGACGCATCTCATGCTTAGTCGTACCGCAATGTCACGGCCTTCTAAGATTTATAATCACTGCGATATTTAAATTTTTTCTGATACCTACTTATATCAAGAATGCTGATTTGTGCCTAAACGGTTCGTTAAAGTTCAATATAAGATACATTGAGTCACACTAGAATTCACCAAGGAATTCAAATATGCAATAATGTATAGGGAGTCGCCTTCAAAAAAATGTAAGTTTGATATGAACCACCCTATATAGACATCAAAATTTAAGTGAAAATATTCAACGTTATATCACTCAAAGGTCCCTACCATGACCAAGTGACAGATTTCTGAAATATGTTTTAGTAAGTCAACAATGCTCCATCTGCTCACTATTGGTCCACCCTGTGTATGTGAATGAACGTATCAAATGTCTCCTGGGTCAGTAACCGAATAAGTTGAAAAAGTATATAATTTCATATTTTTAGGCCAATGGAGGGTATTTTATGTTTACAACAAATTTTCAAGGTTTCCCCCCTCCCCACCTTAACAATTTCAGCCCCTCCCAGAAATGGTAGATGATTAACTCATAAAACGCTCAAACAGAAGTCTGAGGGGTTTTGCCTTTTACTACGCCAACGCACAGCTTTCATGAAATGAAGCTTTACCTATTACCACCCAGCAGCATGCCGCTTTTCAAATTTCATCCACTTAAAAAACGCCACTTAGGTACACCTAAACCATATGACCAACTCTGTTTAATTAAAATGAACTATTCTTTTAGATCGATAAAAAAATACTCGGGTGGTCCTCAGTTTGCCGCGTATATCACCCGGTCCTCGTTTATCAGTTCTAATAGTATGAACAGGTATACACTGCACACATGACGTGAAAAAGTCGAAATTAGCATAACAATACTGATGTTTGAGTCCTTTACGGCCGCCACTTGCCCTCGCTTATTCCTCCTACTTGTATAAAGATACTTATGTATACTTATGTGCAGAGTGCAGCTGCGACCTAAATAATCTCTGGTAGGATTTTTGTGTATTTTTTTATTTAAACTTTTGTGCGCCCCCTTTCAAAAATTCAGGAACCGCTGCTGTTCCACAGTTTAAAAAACATTCTCTGTCCACCTTTAAAGCTGAACTCCAGTAGTATTTAGCTGTTACATCGATTTTGCTAGTAGAAACGGCAGTTCTACGTGAGCAGCAGATGTGTAGTCACCGAGGTATCAAGCCTTCAGATTACGTTACTGAGGACAAATTTTCATTTGATTTTATTTGTCAAGGAATAGGTAGGCACAGAAAAGGTCTCAAAGTAACAGATTTATTTGGAACGTGTCGGCAGATGTTTCGTAATATCTGTTTCAGATGTCATTGCCTATACATTTCAAGAAGATAATTGAAGACAACGAATCAATCGACACATCATGATACTTGAAAATCTTATAGTAAATAGAAGTCTATAATCGACCTTATGGATCGATTTACCTGGAGACACGTTTTAGGACGCTGTGCAGATAAATAACGAAGTTCATTGACCGCAACGGTAGTATTTCATCTAAACTAATCGAACAGGAGGACCAATGAATGGTAGCTTAGACGGAATAAGCAATCAGCAAGCATATCCAGGGCCGGTTCAAACCCCCGCATGAGTATTCCCATGAATGAAATAACTACTAAAATAATACAAAATAAAGATAATCAAGGATGCTTTCTCCAAGCTTAGTGATTTATTCTACTACCAACCAATCCCTCGGTGCTCATGACACATAAGCAGCGATACAATCTATACAGATGTTTAACAAATTAAGACATTACATATTCTTTTATACATGAACCCCTCCTAAGGTCACCATGAACCCCCTCCATGGTCAACGCCTAGCTACGGCCCTGAGTATATCTCTGTACTAATAGGAGAGAACAAGTGATCACCGGTACAAAACGATCTGACAGTCTTAGTGTTTTTCTAGGCTAGTCACATCAGTAACCGTGGATTGTGATAAAATTTGGGTACCGGTATCCTATGGGGTCCTAGTAGGTATTGCTCCTATAATTTTAAAAATCGGTGCATTGGTAGCGGAGTAACTTGCAAAAAACAAAAACCTCGTTTTTGGGCGTTTTAGGATTTGATGATAATTTTCTACTTTTTTGGGTGAGAGTGTGATTGGGGTCGTTGGGGGGGCGGAGGGTTGTAAAACTCAAAAATTTGTTGTATTCATTATAGAGATTTTCATTAAAATGCAGGCCTCCAAACTAAAACCCTAATAAAACAAAATTGTATTGTCGGATTTCGAAATTTTTGGTATTAGTCCTTAGAAAATATGCTATCACGTCATTACCAACTAAAAAAGGGGATCAGGTATAACACTCTTGATAGTGTCAAGATTAGCATGCTTTGAAAAGTGACTTCAAAAACGTTACAAAAAGAGGAATCTTTAAAATATCACCAAATAATTAACCGTGCACTTTAAGGTAAACACATGCCTTTCTAGTTGTTCATTGGTACCATAAGCTTGTTGTAAATGTGTACATATGCAGTAAGAGATTTAAACTCTAAAGGCATATTGGATCGCTAAGAGTGCAAAATTTCAACAGACGGTTTGGCAAAAGCTTGTCATCAGATTTTTAATTTTTGTTATGGTTACTTGAATAATGTGCTATCACATCACGATTAGTCATAAAAAGTGATCAGTTGACCAAAACTTCGGTATATGGTCTCAAAACTATAATTTTAGATAACTTCAAGTTGCGATTTAAAATAGATTCGTCATAAGAAGTTAGGCAAGCAAACAGAACATGCAGACCACGTTATAAAGTGTCTTGTAACCGTAGATTTTTAGTTATGTATGAATTCATCCGTCCAAAGAATCCTACTTAAAAAAGTTGCATCTCCGGCATCCACATGAAGCATAAGTCGACAAAAATCCATTCTTCTGACAGGATCGCCTTCCTCCAAAATGTGTACGGGCATGTAATGGTACGGATGTACGGATACATACCAGTTGTTTTCGCAGTGAACCACATCTTCCGCTAAGAAATACCAGCAACAGCGTAGGTGGAGCTGCAGGATGATTTCCGTGTATGCGTGAACACCAACGCCGTTGCCCGCTCTAAAAGTAGAGACGCAGCTGTCACAACGCACTGTATCTTAATTTGCGCAGGCGTGCGTTCATTACTGTTGATCCACAGCACAAAATCTACAGTTTCAGCTTTAGCGTATGTATGTTCATGACTGATCCATAATACGAGGTTGTTCCCTAAAGATATCATGCTTAATTTTCTACTACTTCGTTCTGGATTATTTACAACCTCTCATTTATACACCAGTGAAAATCTATGGATACACGATACTTTATAAAGTGGCTTGCATGTTCTGCTTGATTATATACCATCTTTTAAGAAATTACCTAGCGACTTTTTAAGACGATTCGATTTTAAGTTAAAACTTGAAGTTTTCTTCTAATATCATACAATTTGTAGACCCTATACTGAAGTTTTAGTTGATAGATCTCTTTTTTATGATGTAATAGAACATTATTAAAGTACAGAAAAATTAGAAATCCGATGACACGTTTTTGCATACGGTTGTTGAAATTTTGCGGTCCCCGAGATCCAATACACCTCTAGAGCTTAAATGCAATTTTGTTGCCTATGTTTACCACATTTATAAGAAGTTTGTGGTACCAATGGATAACTAGAAAGATGGGCATGTATTTACCGTAAAGTACGTGGTTAACTATTTGGCGATCTTTTAAGATAAATTCGTTTTTTGTAATGTTTCTTGATGTCACTTTTCAAAACATGCTGATTTTGATACTATCTCGAGTTTGAGTGTTTGATACATGATCACTTTCTTTTAGTAAACAATAACGTGACATCGTCTTTTCTAATCACTAATACTAAAAATTCCAAAATCCGACGGTAAAATTTTGTTTGATTATGGTTTTCGTTTGGAGGTCTGCATTTCAATGAAAATCAAATTTAGGTATCTCTGAAACAGTTGAAAATCGGACTCTACTTTATATGACTTTTTTGTTGGAAATAAGACTTCTCCTAAAGTATTTTCCATTCGTCCATTGACCTGTGAAAGAGTGCTAGCGGCGCGGCGGCCCTATAGGTCCATCCGATCATTACCTTGCCTACTACAGAAACCAATGGCCTTGGAATTTTCGGATATATGCATACATACGAAAATTGTTTTAGATCGTTAATGAAACTTTGCCACAGTATTATTACCATGCCAAGCATGGAAAATGGGTATGCTTTTTAGAAATCGTGCCGTCACTACGGCGCAGCGACAATAAAAAAGCTAAAAATATAAAAACAACTCAAACCAGTTTTTAGGCCTTTTGGGGGTTCCTGATCATTTTCTGTTTTTTGAGTGAGGGTGAAATTGAGGTGGTTGGGTTGGAGGGTTGCAAAACTAATAAAGGTTTTGTATGCATTACACGCTCTCCATTGACCTACAAAAAAAGGACCTAGCGACATAATACACTTTTTAGGTTTATCAGAACGTTGCCTTGATTGTTACAGAAACTGAGGGATTTTCTCTGACGTATGTTGTATACGAGTATTGCTTTACATAGTTCTGTATTATGTAACCTGAAATTGATTTTAATTACATTTAGACACAGTAGTATTACCGTGACGATGATGGAAATGCGTATCGTCTTTAAAAATCGTGCCAGAACTAAAAATATAAAAATAACTCAAACTTCGTTTTTAGGCGATTTGGGTGTTCCTGGTCGTTTCGTTTCATCCAATTAAAGCTCGCAGAATAAAACCAGTGTCGATCTAGTTCCTACGGAGAGGAGTATCAAGAAACTATTTACTAGAGTTTTTGTGTTGGATGTTTTTTGAGGGCAGGAGGGTGATGATTTGGTTGCAAGGGGATCTCAGACTATAGCTTAATGCAAAGGGAAAATAATAAACTGATATCACTTTAATGTGTGGGAAGTACTAAGTTAGTCAATTATCGTTCATATTGATTGAACCTCATGTATAACTGTACAGTACAAATTTCTGAATTCATAAATGTTGTACCCCTGTCAAGCATATCTACCCTTATCTAACAGTATATTCTCGTTACAGATTTGTTGCCTTTCTAGCTAACTTTATTGTATCACAGGCATAGACACGTTTTATGACGCCAAATGCCAACCGAAAGTGCAGTCAACTGATTCACGCGTTAGATTAAATCAATTTTCGAATTACGCGTCTACAAATATTGAATAATTCCCAAAACATGGTCAGATATTGAAAAAATAGAAGTCAAGTTTATTGATTCAGTTCTTCTCAGGAATACTTGTTTTTAATAACGAAGGGTGATACCATTTTCAACATCAGCGATTTAGCAAGTGAGTCATGTCCTATTTCAGTTGGTCTGATTGAAAAAGTCTTGCTCCTGTAGTCGCAGTGCCTAGACTAGTCAATAAACGTTCAAAATAGATCCGTTGAACTAAGTTACCTGAATTCGCCGTTATTGACATGTTCAGATTATTAGCAAAATTTTGGTAATTAGAGGGGTCGAATTTTTCGCTATATGTGCCACGCGGTATCTACATCCCTGTAGTCGAATTTTAACAGAGGAAAAGGTTAATTTTACATTTAGTTGCATTTATTTTCACTTAGTTGAAATCCGTAGTAGCACATGTTAATGAATGTTATTTTACTCCATGAAAGATGAATTAGTATATCTCTTTACGAATAGGAGGAATAAGTGAGGACCGCTGGCGGTGGTGACTCACTCGTAGATATTAGTATTGTTAAGCTAATTTCGACTTTTCTGCATGTCATGTTTCCAGTGTTTACGTGATTATGCTATTAGAACTGATAAACGAGGACCGGCTGACATGCACGACAAACTGAGAACCACCTGAGTATTTTTTGTAAACGTCTTTCCTGCTCTTCTCATGTAAACAACAACTGCATTAAAACCAAATCGGCCGCACAACGAATACATCACATGAAAGTCTCCTGTGTGCATGCCGAAAGTTGCGTTTTTAAGAGGACGATATTTTTATACATAGCAGCATGGTGCTGGGTAGTAATAGGTAAAAATGGAGTCAAGTTGATTGACTCAGTACTTCTCACACATAATGATGATACCATTTTATTATTTCCCATTGCATGAAGCTATAGCCTAAAATTCCCTTGCAACTGAATTATCGCCCATCCGCCTCCAAAAACAACATCCAACACAAAAACCCTCGTAAATAGTTTCTTGCGTCTCCCTTCTTAGGAACTAGGGCGCCATAGTTTTTTTCTACATGCTTGAACTGGACAATGCGAAACGATCAAGAGCCTCCAACCCGTCTAAAAACGAAGTTTGAGCTGATTTTATGTTTTTGGTTTTTTGGTTATTGCTGCGCCGCCTCTGACATGGTTTTTCAAAAACAGAGTCGTTTTCCATTCTCGCAGCGGTAATTCTGTGTCAAAATTTTATTAAAATCAATTCAATAATTTTCGCTTTACGCAATATACATAGAACGAAATAAAGCAAAACTCGTATGTGCAGATCACAAAATTGGTTTCTGTAATAGGCAAGCCAAAGTTCGGACGGACATAAAAAAGTGCAATATGCCGCTAGGTATTTCTTCTTCAGGTCAATAGACGGACTATTATGAATACAACAAATTTTTCAGTTTTACTACCCCCCACCCCCCAACCGCCCCGATTTCACCCCACCCAAAAAAATTTGAAAATGATCAGGAACCCGTGAAACGCCTAAAAACAATGTTTGAGCTGTTTTTATATTTTTAGTTTTTTTATTATTGCTGCGCCGCCACTGACACTATTTTTCCAAAACATACGCGTTTTTCATCCTCGGCTTGGGAGTAATACTATGTCAAAATTTCATTAAAATCAATTGAACAATTTTCGCGTTACGCGATATCGAACGATCTAAAACAATACCCGTATGTGTACATCATAAATTCTGATGAACATCAATTCAGTAATTTCAACATTATAAAATACAAAACTATCTAATATGTATACATCGGAAAATTCTCAAAGTCCCGTGGTTTCTATAATAAGCATGCAACGTTCGGATGAACCTAAAAAAGTGTATCATGCCGCTAGGCTTTTCATTCACATATTAATGGACAACCCATTGCGAATAAAACAAATTGAAAAAAACTGAAAATCAGTATTACAACCCCCCACCCCCCAACCATCCCAAATTCACCCCCACCCAAGAAAAAGTGGAATATGATCAGGAACCCCTAAAACGCTTAAAAACGAAGTTTGAGGCATATTTGACATTTTTCGTTTTTTGTTAATTACTCCGCCCCCCGTATAACGATTTTCAAAATTATAGGAACATTACCTACTACGACCCCACAGCATAACGCTGCCCAAATTTCATCACAATCCATGCAGCGGTTATTGAGATTACGAGGGTAGAAAAACGCGACAGACAGACAGACAGACAGACAGACCGACAGACCGACAGACCGACAGACCGACAGACCGACAGACCGACAGACCGACAGACCGACAGACCGACAGACCGACAGACCGACAGACCGACAGACCGACAGACCGACAGACCGACAGACCGACAGACCGACAGACCGACAGACCGACAGACGGACAGACCGACAGACCGACAGACCGACAGACCGACAGACCGACAGACCGACAGACCGACAGACCGACAGACCGACAGACCGACAGACCGACAGACCGACAGACCGACAGACCGACAGACCGACAGACCGACAGACCGACAGACCGACAGACCGACAGACCGACAGACCGACAGACCGACAGACCGACAGACAGACAGACAGACAGACCGACAGACAGATCGACGGAAATGAGTGACGTGGATTTTCGTTATGTACACATCATAAAACGCCCAAGAAGCGTATTATCTCAAAATCGAAAATTTTCGCGATCGCAATACTCCCCTCACCTATCGTGTGGGAAGTAAAAATTCATTTTATAAAAAGCTTCGCGTTGGTGTAGTGAGAGACAAAACCCCTCAGAATTATTTTTATAAGTTACCAATCATCTACCGTTTTTGGGAGGGGATGAAATTGGGAAGGTGGGGATGGGGGGTCGAAATCCCGAAAATTTCTTGTAAACATAAAATACCCTCGATTTCCCTAAAAAATATGAAATTCTAGACTTTTCAGACTTATCCGAATACTGACCTAGGAGACATTTGATACGTTTATTTACCTATACAGGGTGGGCCAACACTGGGCGGACGGAGGATTGTTGACTTACTAATACATATTTAAAAAGTCTGTCACTTGGTGGGGGGTGGGAACCCTTGACTGCTATAACGTTAAAATATTTTCACTTGAATTTTTAAGTTTATACCGGGTGATTCATAATAAAATTACATTTTTAAATGAATGGAGTGGAATATATTATTGCGTATTTAGATTGCTTGGTAAATTCTAGTTTGACCCCATGTATTTTATATGGAACCTTAAACGAACTGTTTAGGTGCAAATCACCATTCTTGGTATAAGTAGGTATCAGAAAAAAATTGAGTATCACAGTGACTACTAATCTTAGAAGGCCACGACTTTTCGGTACGGCTGAGCATAAGGTGCGTCAGACGGTTAAATTTGAAATCTTTTTGAACTTGGAAAAATCAGTAGATTAATTAAAGAAACCTCGGTCACAGATAATTTGATTTTTTTCCCTATAATGGTCAAATTTTAACAGAGTTCTTATCTAAGATACCAAATTACCTACATCCCTGCAAAGGTTAATTTTACATTAAGTTGTATTTATTTTCACTCAACTGCAATCCGTACTAGCACATATTAATGAATGTTATTTTACTGCATAAACGTTGAATTAGTATACCTCTATACGAATAGGTGGAATAAGTGAGGACCGGTAGGCGGTGGTGAATCACTCGAAGATATTAGGATTGTTAAGCAAATTTCGCATTTTCTACCTGTTATGTATAATATACAGTGTTTACGTGTTTATACTATTAGAAGTGATAAACGAGGACCGGGTGATATAGACGACAGAGGACCACCTGAGTATTTTTTGTAAGCGTCCTTCTTGCCCTTTTACTATTATTGATCTTCAAGTAGGTATATTTTCGGATCGATCTGAAATTCATGTAACCGTCAACCGTACTGAACCCGAATCGGCCGCACAACGCATATACAGGGTGAGTCAAGCTCAACGCTTCGGACTCTTGTGACCAAACGATACCACTTTTCGAAAAATCGACTTTGCGAGTGTATGTATGTTTCTACAGGGCGTCTAATAAAAGCGTGACATATCAAAGCTGTTTTTTTAAATGGAATACCCTGTACATTATTGCATATTTAGACTCCAGTGCATTTTAGTGTGACTTTATGTATCACACATGGGACTTTAAGCGAACCGTTTAGGTACAAATCACAATTTTGGGTATAGGTAGATGTCAGAAGAAAATTGAATATCGCAGCTATTATAAATCTTAGAGGGCTGTGACTTTGCCGTGTTACTAAGCATGAAATGTGTCAGCTTACGTTAGACGGTCGAGTTCGAATTACATTTGTACTTGGAGAAATCGGTAGATCAATTAAGTAAACTCCAATCAAAGGTAACTTGATTTTTTCAAATGGAAATGCATAATTTTTTTCATACCATCGAATGTGCAATTTGATAAGCTTTCTAATGATATACGGTTGTAAATATAAATCTCTGGTAGTTTTGATTTAATTTCAAACTTTCAGTAAAACCGATGTTTTTCAATTCTCCTACCTATAAGCAAGTTAGCAGGCCATGAAATATGAGCAAAAAACTGTTCAGATGGAACAAAACAACTAACTTAGCAGATAGTTATGGACGAACTAAAGTAAAAGGACAAAATTATAAACATGACTTACAACAAATCAATTCTAACCAGAAATAGCAGACATAACACATCTAAGGTCAAAAAGCAGCTGGAGTATGACAGAAATAGGTATTTTTTACAGCATACCGGCTACTACAATATTCTAAAGATTGAAGAGTCACAAAACCATTGTGAATTTTGAAATGTTGCTGGCAGCTTAATAGCTTCAGAATACAATCTCACATTTCATGATTTAAAAAAATAGTAACCGATACCTCTGACTGGAGTTCTGCAAATTTTTCAATACTCATAAGCAAGATCGCCGAAAATGAAGAATAAATTAAAAATCTGCTCTAATTATTAAACATAATTTATCTGACAGAAAATTAAAATATGATTTGTCAGTATTCCTTTTTTGTGATCTTGCTAATAGATACTGAAAAGTTCAAAGGACGACAGTGAGAGGTATCATTACTTTTGCCTTTGACGGAAATGACTACTGATTTATGCCACTAAATGTGAAATTGCGCTCTGAAGATATTAGACTGACGGCAACGATCGCTGAAAGTTTTGCTTTCATTTCAAAGTGTTTAGTGATTTTGGAAATTTTTAATCTGTAGTACATTGCAGTCGCTAGTAGGCTGTAAAAATTATCCATTTCTGTCATACTTCAGCTTCTCTTTAACCTTAGACATGTTACCGCCGTTGTTTCTGGTTAGAGTTGATTTGTTGTAGGGAATTTTTATAATCTTGTTCTTTTACTCTAGTTCTGCTGGATCTTTTTGCGAAGTTAGTTGTTTTCTTCCATCTGAACACGATTTTGTTTATACAGCGTTATTCACGTTATTCGACACGGAGCATTATGGCTAAAGTATTTGACAAAAAAGAAAATAATAATTTAGGATGGATAGAGACCCATAAAGGCTACATTCTAAAAATATTTTTATGTTATACAGGGTGTCCCAAAAGCACGAAATGTATCAAAGTTATGTTTTTTTAAATCAAACACCCCGTATATTATTACATATTCAGATTCCTTGATGAATTCTAGTGTGACTTTATGTATCATACATGGTACCTAAAGCGAACCGTTAAGGTGTAAATCACCATTTTTGGTATAAGTAGATATCAGGAAAAAATTGAATATCGCAGAGCTTACAAAATATGGAAGGCTGTGACTTTGCCGTATTACTAAGCATACAATCCGTCAGCTTTGATGAGACTTTCAAATTTAAATTACGTTTATGCTTGGAGAAATCGGTCGATGAATTAAGGAAACTTCGATCAGCGATAACTTGATTTTTTCAAATGGGAATGCCTAATTTTTTTATACGGTTAAACGTAGAATTTGATAAGCTTTCTAACGATATAAGGTTGTGAATATCAATCTGTCGTAGTTTTCATTTAATTTTAAATTTTCAAACAAATCGGCGATTTTCAATTTTCCTACCTATAACCAACGTAGCAGGCCATGAAATATAAACAAAAACCTGTTCTGGTAGAAGAAAACAACTAACTTAGCTGAAAAATACACATGAACTAGACTAAAGGGAAAAGATTATAAAAATTACTCACAAGAAACAAAGTCTAACCAGAAACAACGGCAGTAACATATCTTTGGTCAAAGAGGAGCTGGAGTATGGCAGAAATGGATTTTTTCACAGCCTACTAGCTACTGCAATGTACTAGAGATTGGCAATTTCCAAAACCATTAAAAATTTTGAAATAAAGTAAAAACTACTAGAGAATGTTGTAAGCAGTTTATTATTGTCATAACAAAATTTCGCATTTAATGATATAAAAAAGTATGCAATTCTGTCAAAACTCAAGTCAAAAGTACCTCTGACTGGAGTTCTGAAAATACCTCAGTACCTATTAGCAAGGTCGCAGAAAATGAAGAATGAATTAAAATTTGTTCAAATTATAAAACACAACTTAAATGGCAGAAAATTTAAATCTGATTTGTCCGTATTCCTTTTTTGCAATATTGTTAATAGATATTGAAAAATAGGAGGGCTCCAGTCAGGGGTATCGACTTCGACGCAAATTAGTACTTTTTTACACCATTACATATGATTGATAGTGGCGTGCTGGAGCAACAGTCGCTGGTTGTTTCTGTTTCATATGAGGGTTTTTGATTGCCTTGGAAATTTTTAACTTCTAGTAAATTTCGGTAGCCAGTAGACAGTAAAAATATCTATTACTGCCATACTCCAGCTTCTCTTTGACCTTAGAGATGTTATCGCAGTTGTTTCTGGGAGAGTTGATTTGTTGTAAGGAATTTTTATAATCTTGTCCCTTTAGTCTGGTTAGTGTGTATTTTTCAGCTAAGTTAGTTGTTTTCTTCTAGCTGAACAGATGTTTGTTTATATTTCATGGCCTGCTACGTTGCTTATAGGTAGGAAAATTGAAAATCGCCGATTTGTTTGAAAATTTAAAATTAAATGAAAACTACGAGAGATTGATATTCACAACCTTATATCATTAGAAAGCTTATCAAATTCTACGTTTAACCGTATAAAAAAAATTAGGCATTCCCATTTGAAAAAATCAAGTTATCGCTGATCGAAGTTTCCTTAATTCATCGACCGATTTCTCCAAGCATAAACGTAATTTAAATTTGACAGTCTCATCAAAGCTGACGCATTTTATGCTTAGTAATATGGCAAAGTCACAGCCTTCCATATTTTGTAAGCTCTGCGATATTCAATTTTTTCCTGATATCTACTTATACCAAAAATGGTGATTTACACCTTAACGGTTCGCTTTAGGTACCATATATGATACATAAAGTCACACTACAATTCATCAAGGAATCTGAATATGCAATAATATATGGGGTGTTCCATTTAAAAAAACATAACTTTGATACATTTCGTATTTTTGGGACACCCTGTATAACATGAAAATATTTTTAAAATGTAGCCTTTATGGGTCTCTATCCATCCCAAATTATTATTTCCTTTTTTATCAAACACTTTAGCCATAATGCTCCGTGTCGAATAACGTGAATAACCCTGTATTTCATGGCCTGCTAGTTTGTTTATAGGTAGGGAAATTGAAAGACACTGATTTGATTGAAATCTCGAAATTTAATAAAAACTACCACAGATTGATATTCACAACCTGATATAATTAGAAAGCCTATCAAATTGCACATTTGATCGTATAAAAAAAATTATGCATTCCCTTTGAAAAAGTCAAGTTACCTTTGATTGAAGTTTCCTTAATTGATCTACCGATTTGTCCAAGTACAAATGTAATTCGAACTCGACCGTCTAACGTAAGCTGATACATTTCATGCTTAGTAACATGGCAACGTCACAGTCCTCTAAGATTTATAATAGCTGCGATATTCAATTTTTTTCTGACATCCACCTATACCCTATATACTAAACGGTTCGCTTAAAGTCCCATGTGTGATACATAAAGTCCCACTAACATTCACCCAGGAATCTAAATATGCAATAATATACAGGGTGTTCCATTTGAAAAAAACATAAGTTTGATATGTCACGCTTATATTAGACACCCTGTATGAAAGTCATTATTTTTAAAATGTAGCCCAACTCGACCTACATACACTTGCAAAGTCGATTTTCCGAAAAGTAGTATCATTTGGTCACAAGAGTCCGAGGCGTTGAGCTTGAGTCACCCTGTATAACCTTAAAATGACCTGTGCGCATGCTGAACGTTGGGAATAATGTAAAAACGAAATGAGTTCTCGATCTAAAGGAATAGTGAAAATTTTAATTAGACAGAGCTGGTCGTATAGCTTAGGTGCACCTACGTTGCATTTTGCATTTTTTAAATGGATGAAATTTGGATAGCAGTATGTTGCTGGGTAGTAGTAGGTAAAGCTGCACTTTATGAAAAGCTGGGCGTAGGCGTAGTGAAAGATAAAACCCCTCGGCCTTTGTTTCAAGCTTTTTATGAGTTTTCAATTATCTGTTATTTTTTAGGAGGGGATGAAATAGGGAAGGTGGGGAGAGAGGGAGATGAAATCTCGAAAAATTGTCGTTAACATAAAGTACCCTCCATTGCCCTGAAAAATATTAAATTCTATGCTTTTTAGACCTACACGAAAACTGTCCTTGAAGACTTACCTACATTCTTTTTTGATACCCATTCATTACACTTAAGGCCAGTTTCACTCGTCTCTGATAAGTTTCGGATAGCGTATCTGTCACATAGGCCCATATCATTTATATGACAGATAGGCTTTCGGTCTGTCGGTTTGTCTGTCTGTTACACTTAGAACCGGTTTCACCGGTCTCTGATAAGTTTCAGATAGCGTATCTGTTAGATAGGCCCGTAATATTTATATGGCATTATCGAACATGTAGGCTATCGGTCTGTCGGTTTATCTGCCTGTTGGCGTTTTTCTATCCTCATAATCTCAGTAACGTTTGCACGGAGCGATATACTGTGGGGTCGTAATAGGTAGTATACTGCTATAATTTTGAAAATCCGTGCATGGGCGATGAAGGAATTAGCAAAAACAAAAAAAGTCAAATATTCCTCAAACTTCGTTTTTAGGATTTTTGGGGGTTCCTAATCATTTTGTACTACAGGATGGATGGTGGAGGGCTATGAATAGAGATGGGCATATCGGGTCATTTTTAAGATGCGGATCACCGGATCTAGAACACCTCAAAGATCCGGAACAGTGATCCGGTTCACGGGTCAGTCGGATCCCGACTAGCGAATGCAATCGTTCACCTTCGATCTCAAGATCTCAAGATCGAAGGTGAACGATTGGTCAACCGAAGCACGAAGGAACCGCTCAATCTGGGTACTCGGTGCAGACAGAAATGAGCCAGTACAGTACAGTACACTTCATGTATAATTTATTAATTTGTTTTATCTTTATATCAGATGATATTTATTTTTTTATAAATATGTACCTAGAAGATGTATATGTATTAATACTATTCTTTATAAATTTCGATTTGAGTAAATAATTATTCAGTTTTGAGTTTCTCGTATTTGTTAAAATACACTCCTAGTACGTAAAAGGAATTTTTTGTCTCTACTATAAACAGCCACAACTCATCATACAAGAAAAATATTCATTTATTATTCGCCCTAAAATATCTATCTAAATATTCTTTTAAATTCAGATCCCAGAACATTGAGCATTATGGCTATCCTGTAGCTTAAGCAGAACACTGAACCGAAAACTGAACATCGCCAATCGTCAGATCGACTGACCGACATATATCGCCGTGGCACGCACCATCCTGCTTTGTGATTCTGATGAACAAGCCGCCGAATTTGTGACCCGACTGACCCGTTGAGATTAAATTTAGGATTCGGTTCAGTTAGGTCACCTTAAAGATCCGGATAAATGAACCGGATCAGAACCGTTCTACACATCTCTAGCTATGAAAATGAAAAAATTGTTGTATTCATAATAGGCTGTCTAAAGCTTATCAAAAAATGGCCAAATATATGAAACTTGTCAATCTTGGGTTAATTCCGCATAATGATGTAACATTTAATAATGTAATGTAAAATCTAAATGCTAAAAGTAAAGCCATTACACACACACATACAGACTACACGCAAACACACTGACCTGTGAGAGAAAGACCCAGCGGCATAATACACTTTTTTAGGTCCATCCTAACAGTGCCTTGCGTATTGCAGAAAACAAGGGACTTCGAATACGAGTTTTGCTCTAGGTCGTTCTGTATTTGGTGGAAACTTTTGTTCGATTTTAATGAAATTTTGACATAGTATTATTACTGTGTCGAGAATGGAAATGCGTATGGTTTTTAGAAATCGTATCAGTGGCGGCGCAGCAATAATGAAAAAAACTAAAAATATAAAAACATCTCAAACATCGTTTTTAGGCGTTTGAGACGTGACTGATCATTTTCTACTTTTTTGGTAAGGGAGAAGTTGGGATCGTTGGGGGGTGATGGGTTGTAAAACTGAAAAGCTTATTGTATTCATAATAGGCTGTCCATTGACCTGTGACATTTTTTTAGATCCATCCGAGCACTGTCTAGCCTATTGCAGAAACCAAGAATTTCTTGATGTATACGTAATAATGGCATTGCTCTAGATTGTTCTGTAGCGTGGAAAATATTGAACTGATTTTGATGCAATCTCGACACAGTGCGAGTAGACAGAAGGAATTCTGCCTGTGCGCCATCTAGTACCCGAAGGTGACGGCAACCAAAGAGGAACGCTACTAGCAGCAGTAAACTCTCCTTGGTGGAACGACAAGGCTCGTTCGCTTTTTGCCACTAGAGGCACGGATTTTGACGCAAGCAGCGTAAAGCCGATATACGAGGGTTGCTCTATACCTCCGTCAATCCACCAGTACGCAGACAGCTGTTTCACGCTTATTAGCGATCATCAGTGCGCCATAGGTCGATTGACGGAAATAGAGAGCATCAATTTTTCCATGTTTAATAAACATGTGAAAGATGTGCGAGTAGACAGAAGGAATTCTGCCTGTGCGCCATCTAGTACCCGAAGGTAACGGCAACCAAAGAGGAACGCTACTAGCAGCAGTAAACTCTCCTTGGTGGAACGACAAGGCTCGTTCGCTTTTTGCCACTAGAGGCACGGATTTTGACGCAAGCAGCGTAAAGCTCCTTACTAAAAGGAAAAATATTAATCAGATATTCTTAAAATTCACACAAAAATAACAAAAGCAAAGTCTATTCGCCTATAAATGGAAAAACAATGTAGTTACAAAGATCTATATAACACTGATTCTAAATCAGTTATTTGGAGGATTCATGACCATATGTCTATGGGAGCAGAACATGATGTCAAAGCATTTGTGAATTCACACATCATTGAAGTCCATCAGGTTACACGTTACAACAACAGGGTAGTTGTTGTAAAGTGTAATTCAAAAAACACCTATTCAGTAAAGGTCGTAGAACGGCTTATATTGCGGTGTCATTTTGGCAACACAGCTATGACCTCGCTTGGTGCGTTGTATACCGATTTCGGACCTCCGTTGTTCTCTGGGATAAAAAGCGGGTATATCGTGGCTCACTTAATTCTTTCATTGAAAGGTCCTCACTTGTCTCGATATACACGTATCAATTTTCTCATCGGTAAAATAGCTTTCATGTGTATATTTGAATGTTTCTTATCAAATGGCACATCTTCGTAATATCTATCATAAAATGATGCCATTATCTCGTTGTCATTGGATCCCTAGGTGGTATGAGGGATACGCTGCTCTCTGCACTGCGCAAAATGCCGGTGTGCCGTGCGGCGGCGCACATCTTAGCCGCCAGAATGCAGAAGGCAGTCATCCATGGGTCCCTTCGTCTGCTTAGGACGCACGATACGCGGACCCAGTGATTGCTCACCTCACGGTGTGAGGAGTAGTCGCTGGGGAATGGAACAGCAGCCCGGTGTGTCGGAGCCCGGGTTGCACCTTTTTTGTTTTTGTTTTGTTTATATATATATATATATATATATATATATATATATATATATATTTATATGTAGGTTCACTGGGCGTCCGAACCAGAAACAGGTTACCTAGCGCATGGTGTATACTTTGCTGTATAGAACCAACGTTTGTGGACAGGCTTACTTGGCGTCTTTACTTGTAACGGTTTACTCAGCGTCTGGTCGATGACCCTGAGAGGGGGCAGGTATGAATAACAGAAACTCAAATTGGTCGCCACCGAACCGACGCGTAGCAAAGCGGACGAGAAGATACAGAGCAATTTCAATATTGCATGGTCAGGCACCAAACAGGCCGCTTTACACTCATCTTTCGGTTTGATATCGTAACGCGGTGAATCCAGTATTGCGTTTCGGGGAGGGGGGTTCTATAATAAGACACATGATATAGTTTATTTTTATGCTTAGTTCCAAGGGGGACATATCCCCTCACCCCCCTTATCTACGCCACCAAAGCCCCATAGCTGCGGAAACTAATTTATGCCTCGTGCTAGCGTATAGGTATAGACCTGTACGTTACATTTTTCAGTAAAGTCGCCTCTAAAGTAGATCAACCTGGAGTTTTTTAGTTGATGTGATATAAAAACAAATTTATCTTATTGCTGCCAGTTTTCAGTGGCCGAAAAAATGTTGCTATTGAATATCAAACTAGACAGAGTTGCATGATAGTTGAATGTGGTCCAATTGAAATGAAAAGAAAATCAAATACACCGCCCTGGTTGTCGCTTCTTTGGGAGTTTTGTTATTCTCGGGGGCTGAACTACCAAGCTGACTTACTCTTAGTATTGCGTTACATTTATTTATTAATTCTACGGCTACGATGACTTACACTAGGTGACAAAAAACTCGTTACCACTTTAGGTAATGTTACTGAATCCTAGTAACTATGTTTTATTAACGAATAACAGTATTTATTGGTCGTTTTAATTTCTTTTCTAACAGAAAGGAGCCAGTCAACAGATATTCAAAGGTGTGGGTACAACAATCACGTCCAAATTATTCAAAAAAGTAATTTGTTATATGCTTTATGTTTATGAGCGTGACTATTCAAAGTAGACCACTGTTAATAAGGACTTTGGAGATAATATATCGATTATTTGTAGGTTATAATAGATTTTTTTTAATTCATCGGAGGTGTTGTCAAAATCGAAGTGACGGTATTTACAGAAATTTTGTTTAGCTGTTGCAAGAAGTTAGAAAGCCTAGAATATAGATATTTATATATTGTCACTATTTATTTAGTTTTATACGAACAAATATGTTCCTACTAATGTATTGATGCGAAACGGCTGCTGTTATCTGCCTCTTTTTTTGAGAACGGATATTCAAAATGATACGAATGGGTTGGGGTGATGCGTATGACGAATCGTGGTGGCGGAAACCGTGTAGCTTTGAAATTCTAATTGCTCAGAGTATGTGTAAAGGCTCCACAATTTTTCAAACAAGTTTACTATGATGAAGTTATACACGTCCAGGCCTTTATTCGCATCTACCAGATAAAAGATACATAACTAGACTAAACATATGGATGAAATCTTTGTTATGTCAATTTTGTATTTAAGCAAAACAATCAATTTGGATTAAACAAAATTAAGAAATTTCTGTGCGCTAAAAAAAGTGGCCCGTATCTTTTTGAATTATGGAGGCAGGATAGAATTGTTAGTTATCATAGTAAATTCTTGCTTATGGGAAAACATTTATAGATGTGAAATGCCTCTAAAATAGTTTTTATGTAAGATATGTTATAGGTACTGCTTGCGTTTAGAATGGAACGGAGAATGAAAATATAAAAACATACAGGGCGCTCCATTCAACCAAATGTCGTTTCGTATCGCTCTTCGCAAGCACATTATACTTAACTAACTGAATATCCTATGTGCCATTTGTTCTAAATAAATATGAATTAAAATATGTTAGAAAAGTGAAAGTTGGAAATAATTAATGCAAAGTTAATAAAGTGTATCGTTGCTTTCAGGAAAGAACGTTAAGAAAATAAAATATCTCGGAAACAGCTGAGTCTTTATACAGGGTGGTCCAATAAGCGCGCGGTGCTCCTCCAGCGGCCATACCGTTCAAATTAGACGAAAATGTTTTGAATAAAAAACGTTTCTTTTCAAATGCTCTACATTTAGAAAATAATTTCAAAGATGGCGGACTTCCGGATATATCGGAAGTAGGCATCAACTTCCTCATTTTAAATGGAACACCCTGTATATTATTACGTTTTTGAATTCAGCATCGATTTTGATGTCCAGTTTGTTAACCATTGTTTATGTCTACGAAGCCCGTTTTCGGAGTTATTCAGCAATTTTTACAAAATTTGACGTTTGTAGTACTTTACAAGAAACGTTAATATCTCGGAAACTAGACGCGATCGAAAGATGCGGTTTTCGGTTTTGAAACAGGCAAGGAACGTATTTGTGTTCCAGTAAGATCATTGTTTCAAAAGAACATTAAATCAATAGACTAGCAGTTTTCAAATTTGAAAAGTTAAAAACGTTGAAAACTTTTATTTTTCAAATGGGACGGTATCATAAGTTTCACATCGGTGGATGCGAAATTAAATTCTCTTTCACTTTTATCTAGGTACATGTGGTTCTATCATTGATCGTTTTTCAGGTATTTACGGTTTTGTAATTATTGCGTAGGAATTGGAAAAATCGTAGGTGGCGTGGCTTGCAGACGAAACAATTGGCAGGAAACCTTTCATCCAAAATGTTTCGACCTCTAATACTAAAATGTGCTTTTGCTCCATCTAACTGTAGCCACATTATTCTTAAAAACTCCAGTGGTAAATTTTTCAACAGGTTTTCCAAATTTTCATGTATAAAATTTTGGAAAACATTAGTTTACTATGCGGTTTCCAATAATATCGCCCCAAATGCTTTGACTTCATCATGCTGGTTGTAAACAAACTTCTCAAAATTTGGATTTACGTGGGCGTAAAATACGAGAAAAGGAAACATGTAGTAGTAATACATGAAGATAATAAGCTTGTCGTTCTCGCAATTGTAGTTGAAGATCCGCTTAGCAGTGCTACAGCAGAAATTAGTCGCTATTTGGGCATTGTTCAAACATCTGTGAACATGATGATAATGGAATACATATAACATCCTTATCACGTGTAGCTAAATCAAGCAGTTGAAAGACAAGACTTTGAAAACTGGATGAATTTCTGTAACTGGAGTCGTGCTCGATTCCAAGAAGATGCACTCCTTTCCAACAGTGTGTTTACGAATGAAGCTAGATTTCTTATGAAATTCTTTCATTTTCTTTTTTATGAAATGTAGGTACAGCGATATCATTAACGGCCATGTAAGCTGGCATAATTTAGATTTTTGTACCGACGTAAATTTAAATTTTAAGAGGTTTGTTGACAACCAGTATGGAGTCTAAACATTTGGGGTAGTATTATTGGAAACCGCATATTGATTTAAGGTTTTATAAAATTTTCTAAATGAAAATTTGGAAAATCTGTTGGAAAATTTACCACTGGAGTTTTTAAGAATAATGTGGTTACAGGTAGATGGAGCGAAAGCACATTTTAGTATTAGAGACCGAAACACTTTGGATGAAAGGTTTGCTGCCAATTGTTTCGTCTGCGAGCCACGCCACCTACGATTTTTCCAATTTCTACGCGATAACTAAAAAACCGTAAATATCTTTAAAACCTTCAAAGATAGAACCACATGTGCTTAAATAAAAGTGAAAGAGAATTTAATTTCGCATCCACCGATGTGAAACTTATGATACCATCTCATTTGAAAAATAAAAGTTTTTAACGTTTTTAACTTTACAAATTTGAAAATTTCTAATTTATTGATTTAATGTTCCTTTGAAACAACGATCTTATCGAAACACAAATGCGTTCCTTGCTTGTTTCAAAACTGAAAACCCTATCTTTCTATCGCGTTTAGTTTCAGAGATATTAATGTTTCTTATAAAGTACTACAAACGTCAAATTTTGTAAAAATTGCTGAATAACTCCGAAAATAGGCTTCGTAGCCATAAACAATGGTTAACAAACTGGACCTAAAAATCGATGTTGAATTGAAAAACGTAATAATATACAGGGTGTTCTATTTAAAATAAGGAAGTTGATGCCTACTTCCGGTATAACCGGAAGTCCGCCATCTTTGGAATTATTTTCTAAATGTAGACCATTTGAAACGAAACGTTTTTTATTTAAAACATTTTCGTCTAATTTAAACGGTATGGCCGCTAGGGAGCACCGCGCGCTTATTGGACCACCCTGTATATGTAGATGTTAGACAACTATATTGATTTTCAGATATAAGCTATCTCTTTGTTCTCCCAATAATACAAAATAAAGGATGGACGTGCTTTATATTTCCCAAATTTACGATTTTGGATTTTGGTGTAGTAAATGTTGCGACTAAGTTTCTCATCTAGTAAGAAAATCGCTAGCGCTAATACTAATTTGATATTAAATAAAGTTTGAAGAATATTTGAAAAGTTATGTCTTTTTGCGAACTACTCCGCTGCCCATGCAGGCGTTTTAGGGGTTACCAAATACCAAAGCAACTGGACACTCAGCAGACCGCTCATTAACAAATACATACGTGTACTGATTGAAATCAAATTTTGCACGTTTAGTTTTCAGTTATCTGAGTCAAGGTCTCGTTTCATGCGACCACGAGGGACTCAGGGAGGCTGAGTAAACCGCTCGTTTGAACTTCGTACTATAAAGGATATTCCAAAAATAGATACGCTTAAAAAAGGTGGACGCCGAGTAAACGCTTTTTGGTAAATGTGGAGTTATTCGCGATCACATTGTACCTTGTAACTTCGAGCAGCCTTAAAGGCAGAATCGAAGCAAAAACGGCCGCTTCATCAAGACTCGGTTGCTACTGCTCCGGCTCACATAAGCGATTTGTCAACGAACAATTGAATAATTAGCGGTGGTGGTTTACCTACATACTTTGTTTCCTGAAGTCAAAAAATTAAGTCAAGTTGATTGACTCAGTACTTCCCATAGCATGGAGCTATAACCTGAAATCGCTTAGCAATCAAATCATCGCGCCAGACCTCCCCCACCCCAAATTGTCTTATCCCGCTAGCTGTCTCCTTCACAGTTCAATGGACAGCCTATTATCAATAAAATGCATTTCTTACAACTCCCCACCCACAATGTGAAATGATTCAAGAAATGTTATTTTGTGCAATTGCTATGCTTAGAAGCTGAAACTCTTAACAGTAGCTCAAATAAACCTATAGGTATTCGTTATTGTAAGCGATCATAACTTGTTAAGAAATTTTCTATAAGAAAACACAAAATCGTACTACCTAATGTGTTTCGTATATTTATGATAAAATTCGACATAGTAACAAATACAAAAATATATCAGTTACGCTAACAACAAACTGATATCTAGGGTGTCCCTGAATTTCCTTGACACGTACTATAGGATCTATCATGCCGTATACGAGGGTCGCTCTATACCTCCGTCAATCCACCAGTACGCAGACAGCTGTTTCACGCTTATTTGCGATCATCAGTGCGCCATAGGTCGATTGACGGAAGTAGAGAGCATCAGGATTTCATGTTAATAGAACATGTGAAACATGTGTAGGCAAGATGCAGAACTCTCTGCATCTTGCCTATCATGCCATGTTTTCAAAACATTTTTTTGTAGGTCAACTCTTAAAACTCACCGCCAACTTTTTTTTTCAAATAGCACCCCATAAGTTTTCCTTCTGTACCTAAATGCTCCGGTATTCTGCGATTTGATGGGGCAACGTGGCAATACTCTGCTAGACAAGTGTCTGCGGATTCGAGGACCCTTATTGGTGCGTTGGTCATAAATAATATTCTATTTTTAGATTTGTAAGAGGGAACAGATAGTTTTTAGTCTGGCGACTCGGTCAGCTTGGCCCGACCACTGTTACCAGGTCTAGTGAAATGTCACTAGATCTAGTGATTTTCTGCAATTTAGTGATTTAGTGAAAACTTTTATTAAAATATCATATTTTGACACAGTATTACTACCGTGGCGAGGATGCAAAACGGGTATATTTTGGAAAAATCGTGTCAGTGGCGGCGCAGCAATAATAAAAAACTAAAAATATAAAAACAGTTCAAACCTTGTTTTTAGGCGTTTTAGGGGTTCCTGATCATTTTCTACGTTTTTTTGGGTGGGGGTGAAGTTGGGGTGGTTGGGGGGGTGGGGGGTTGTAAAACTGAAAGGTTTGTTGTATTCATAATAGTTTGTCCATTGACCTATGGAAGAAATACGTACCGGCGTATTTTTTTTAAGTCCATGTGAACATTTCTTTGCCTATTCCAGAAACCAAGGGACTAAGAGTTTTGTGATGTATACAGTTACGACCATTGCTTAATTTCGTTCTATGTATGTAGCAAAAATTATTAAATTGATGTTAATGAAATTTCGACACAGAAGTGACTATTGCGGCGAGAGTGGAAAACGCGCCAGTGTCTGAAAAATCGTGTCAGTGGTTGCGCAGCAATAATTAAAAAACTAAAAATATCAAAACAGCTCACACTTCGCTTTTAGATGGTTTAGAGGCTCCTGATCGTTTTGCATCGTTCAGCTGAAGCATGCAGAATGAAAACTGTGGCGTTCTAGTTTCTAAGGAGGGAGACGCAAGAAACTATTTCCCGAGAGTTTTTGTGTTGGACTTTATTTGCGGGAGGGTGGGCGATGATTTGGTTGCAAGGAGATTTTGGACTACAGCTTCATGCAATGGGAAAACAATAAAACGAAATCATTATTATATGTGGGAAGTACTAAGTCAATCAACATGACTCCATTTTTTACTTCTCACACCGATAGGTGAGTGGAGTGTTGTGATCGCGAAAATTTTCGATTTTGAGAGCATACGCGTTTTATGACGTCTACATAACGAAAATCCACGTCACTCATTTCCGTCGGTCTGCTTGTCTGTCTGTCGGTCTATCTGTCTGTCGCTTTCTTCTAGCCGCGTAATCTCAGCATCCGCTCCATGGATTGTGATGAAATTTGGGCAGTAATATGCTGTGGGGTCGTAGTAGGTAATGTTCCTATAATTTTGAAGATCGGTACATGGGCGGCGGAGTAATTAACAAAAAACAAAAAAAATAAATACTGCTCAAACTTAGTTTTTAGGTGTTTTAGGGGTTCCTGATCATGTTCTACTTTTTTTGGGTGGGGGTGAAATTGGGGTGGTTGGGAGGGTGGAGAATTGTGAAATTGAAAAATTTGTTGCTTTCATAATGGACTGTCCACTGACCTGTGAAGGAAGACCTAGCGAAATAAATAACTTTTTTAGGTCCATTCGAACATTGCCTTGCCTATTACAGAAACTAAAAGAGAGTTTTTCTCTGGTGTAAACATACGAGAGTATTGCTTTAGATCGTTCTATGTTGTGTAACGGTGAAACTGTTGAATTGATTTTAATGAAATTTTGACTCAGTATTATTAACGTGGTGGGGATGGAAAACGCGTATGTTTGTTAAAAGGCGTATCACTGGCAGCGTAGCAATAATAAAAAAAGTAAAAGTATAAAAACAACTCAATCTACGTTTTTAGATGTTTTAGGGGTTCCTGATCATTGCCTAACTCTTTTTTGGGTGCGGTGAAATTGGGGTAGTTGGGGGGTGGGGCGTTGTGAAACTGAAAAGTTTGTAATATTGATAATAGGCTGTCCATTGACCTGTGAAGGAAATACCTAGAGGCATAAGACCATTTTAGGGCTGCTTATAGGAGGAAAGTTGAAAGACAGTGATTTGATGGAAAATTTGAAATTAATCGAAAACTGCCAGAGACTAATACTCACAACCTTATATCGTTTGGAAGGCTATAAAATTTTACATTTAATCGTATAAAAAAAGTTAGGAATTCCCATTTGAAAAAACAAGTTATCTCTGATTGAAGTTTCCCTAATTAAACGACCGATTTTTCCAAGCACAAACGTAATTCAAATTTGGCCGTCTAACCAAGCTGACGCATTTTATGCATAGTAATACGGCAAAGTCACTGATTTCTAAATTTTATAATCTCTGTGATATTTATTTTTTTCTCTGGCATCTACTTATACCGAACATGGTGATTTACGCCAAAACAGTTTGCTTTAAGTCCCATGTGTCCCATAAAGTCACACTAGAATTAACCAAGGAATCTGAATATGCAGTAATATATAGGGTGTTCCATTAAAAAAATATAACTTTGATACATTTTGTGTACTGGGGACACCCTGTATATCATGAACATATTTTTAAAATGTAGCCTTAATAGGTCCCTATCGATTAGAAATTATTATATTCTTTTTAATCAAATACTTTGCCCACAATGCTCGATGTCGGATAACATAAATAACCCGGTATATAGAAGAGATAATTAACACTAACAATTAAATATTATTAGGTCAAACAAAAAATACCTCATTATAATCTGCTTGAACACCGAAAACAGAACATAACCCTAGCAAAGTTATCGATGAAAATCAGATAATTGTGATAATGACGCGAAGCATGGTTGGTATATGAGACTAAATGTTTGCTAGGTGTACAAATTTATACGCTGAAGTGATAGATTTGAACATAAAATTTAAAAACAAGCTACAAATAAGATCAACAATCAATGGAGCCACCACGCTTACAATAATTGCTTTCGACAATGTATAAAAGGTTGTGTGGGAAATAAAAGAGTCTGAATTCCTGTTTAACTAGCAACATACAACAACAAATACTTTCTCAAAATGTGACTATCTGAAGAACACACCCTAAATAAGTATGACATTTTCACCAGTGAACGGTCACTGTAAAAAGCCTTTCATCTGAATTTAAAGACGAGTAGTCGACAATCCAGATCGATTACTTTTGGCGGGACGCTGCTGCTGGCGATACTATACTATCACCCAAATAGTCGGACTCCGGGCAAACAAGAATTATGTTGGGTCAATATCTGCCACTGAAAGAGGTCAACGTACTTTTCCCATATGGCTATACAAAGGACGCTATGTAAACCGCTCGATGGTTATAACGGATATTCGAAAAATAGACACGCCCAAAGAAAAGTGGACGCCGAGTAAACCTATGGTATGACCTATTCTATACACGAGCTGTATACTTTCGGCTCGCCACCAGCGCTGCGGGTGCGAAACGTCTGAACTACAAAATATCCACCGATCGATTTACGGTGTCAGATAACGTCCAGCTACTTTTGTGTTTTTTGGGATACCTGTGATAGAAGCAACCTATAGGCGAAGTTTCAGCCAGATGTCACTCGGCGTCCGTATATCTGGACGCCAAGTGACGCTGGACGCCGACTGAACCTAAGATTTAACATGGGGTTGCGCCCAGTGGTACCGTATATAAATATATATATATATATAAACGAAACAAAAACAAATAAGGTGCAACCCGGGCTCCGACACACCGGGCTGCTGTTCCATTTCCCAGCGACTACTCCTCACACCGCGAGGTGAGCAATCACTGGGTCCGCGAATCGTGCGTCCTAAGCAGACGAAGGGACCCATGGATGACTGCCTTCTGCATTCTGGCGGCTAAGATGTGCGCCGCCGCACGGCACACCGGCATTTTGCGCAGTGCAGAGAGCAGCGTATCCCTCATACCACCTAGGGATCCAATGACCATTACTAGCAGACTCACAGTGTAGTCCGGCCAGAGCCTGCGAAGTTGTCCGAGGAGCTCCTGATACTTGGTCCGCTTTTCCTCCTCCTTAGAGACGATGTTCCCCTCGGCAGGCGCCGAGAACTCGATAACGAACATCGTCTTTTGTTGGTAGTCGAGGAGGACTATGTCGGGCTTATTTGCATGTATAAGCTCGAGCGTGGAGAATGAGTAGTTCCAGTAAATTCGGCACCTCTCGTTCTCCACAACGGACTCAATGTCCCCTGGAGCATACGGCAGCACCGGTGTCTCATCTATACCGTATGAGTGCCTTAAATGGTAGTATAGCACTCGTAGAGCCGCGTTGTGCCGATAGACGTAGGCTGTGCCAGCGTACACCTTACACGCCGACAAGAGGTGCGTAAGGGTCTCTGGCGCCTGCAGGCAGGCTCTACAGCGGATATCGGGCACATCCATACCCATAATCCGGCTACGGTATACTAAGGTGTTGAAGACACCGTCTTGGCAAGCCATTATAGAGCTCTCAGTCTCCGACTTCAACCCATTAGACCTTAGGAAGGAGAAGGTCAACTGCTCAGATAGACCATGCTCTTCTAGATGTTTGTAGAAGATTCCGTGCATTGGTTTATCTTTGTGAAGTCTTAAAAGCAATTGGACTTCAGCAGTTTTAATCCGGGTTTTTAATTGTGCGGGAGCAAGTTCCGTAACGGACTGCTGACACCTCCGCGTGAAGTCGAGCGTGAGACTAAGTTCTTCGGCTGCCCGTGTTGCTGCTCTAAAAAGGAAGGCTCCTTTACCCGCAATCTCGTGCTCTCGCACAAAGCGGATCAGGGGATCGGTGCTCGTCGTAACATAGCAGGCAGTGGCCAGTACTACTCTGTTGTGCAGACGCTCCAAACTCAATAGTCCACGCCCTCCCAGGTGTCGCGGGAGGTATATTCGCGGGACAGAGGATCTAGGATGTAGACTTCCCTCCATATTCATCCTTTTGCGGGTCTTTATGTCGATTTGTCGCAGCTCTTCCACTTTCCAGTGGATAGCACCAAAGCTGTATAACAACAATGGGACCGCAAGCATGTTTGTGGCAGCGACTTTGTTTTTGCCGGACAGCTCTGACGACCAGATCTGCCGGAGTCGGTGCAAATACTTGCGGCGGAGACACTCTTTGACCAATTCTGCCTCTTGGATGTGACGCTGCGCCACTCCAAGGTAGGTATAAGTATCTCCGGCATGCAGTTGTCGCAAGATGCTCCCATCAACGAGCTGCTCCTCATCTTCACTATCTCCGCAACGTCCTCTTTTGAGATGAACCATGGCACATTTGTCTATCCCGAACTCCATACCAATAGCCTGACTGTAATCCTGCACTACCCTCAGCGACTGCTCTAAATCGCGTTGTCCGGAGGCATAGAGTTTCAGGTCATCCATGTAAAATAAGTGGGTGACCTTGTGCCTCCGGTAATTGGGCTTGCCACAGCTGTATCCCTTAGTATTTTTCAGCGCTATGGACAAAGGCAGTAGCGAGATGCAGAAGAGCAAGGGACTCAAGGAGTCTCCTTGGAAGACCCCTCTTTTAAATGATACCAACTCTGTCCGAACCCTGGTTTCACCCGATGTTATAGTGAACCGAGTCTTCCAGAGCGGCATCAGTTGTTTGATGCATCCCACTATTTGATCATCTACCGAAAGACATTCCAACAGCCGCACAATCAGTTCATGAGACGTAGTGTCGAATGCCTTCCGATAGTCGATCCAGGCCATAGAAAGGTTTCGCAGGTACTGCACGGAGTCCTGTGTGACACAGCGGTCAATCAACAGGTTATCCCTGCAGCCAGCTACTCCTTTCTTAGACCCTCTTTGTTCATATACGCTGAGAAATACGGGATTTACAGCTTGAAGGATACGCATGTACAAGATTCTGGTGAAGAGCTTGTAACATGCGTTCAGACATGTTATTGGCCTGTAGTTTTTAGGATCAGACAAATCTCCGGTCTTCGGGAGAAGCACGGTTCGACCCTCGACAAACCAAGCCGGAATTGGCTGCTCCTGATTTAGCCACGAGTTAAAAACTCTAGCTAAATGCCGGTGGCAACTGGGAAACTTTTTCAACCAGTAGGTGTTTATGCCATCCGGGCCAGGAGCTGCGAAATTCTTTGCGCCTCGTAAGGCACCAAGAATTTCTTCCGTGTTTATCGGGTGACGCAGTACATTCAAGTTTGGAGTCCTCCTACAAACGGACTCGAACTGCGCCAAGGCCGGAGTGTCTGCTTGGAGAGGTTTGGGCTGTTCGTAAATGCCCCTCCAGAAAGTCTCCACGCGATCAGCAGTTGGCGGCTGCTCTATAACTGGTGGTCGCTGTTGGAAGAGACGAGCAGGCTTTTCGGAAAACATTCTGTTTTCCTCCAAACCTCTCGCCCGCGTCACCAGTGATCGTTTAGCAGCGATTAGCGTCCGTATCCTGTCAAGACAATGCTGCTTGACAACAACCAGTACCGCTTGACTGAGCGTGTGATGGTCGCGCCTTAGCTCTCGGGCTATCTGGCGCACGCGGCGCGTAAAAGGCCTACCGGCCGCTCTATATTCCATCACACACTGGATACGGGATGCTTCTTGGCGAGCCAACTGGATTTTCGCTTCCATCTGGCGCACCCGCCTCTGTGCTCTCCCGACAGGAGAGTCTCTCACTCTCCCCTGTCCAGCCAGCCTCAGAGCCGCAGCGTAAATTTCGCAATTGATGCTCCAAATGTCAGAGACCTCCGATAGACGTTCACTCAGCGCCTCATCCTCTCTCTTTAAATCTGCCAGCTTGAAGGACCTCTTGTTGTTATGCAAGGCCCTTCGGTCACTGAAATCTCCAGGTGAGACGGCTTCGTCGATTTCCCTCTCAGCGGGCCTCATCGGCGACCTTTCAGCCTGGTTAACAGGCCTTTCAGTCGCCGGAGGGGCAGGCTGAGCTGGAGCACGAACGTATCCCTGCCCCCGAAGGTAAAATACCTGGTTCCGCAAGCTCTGGGAGGTAATTGTGCTATGCTCTGGATGCATTTCACACCACCTCCCATGCATGCGGGCCATGTATCCCCTACGGCGCGGGCTACTGCTCTCGTAGCAGCTCAGCAGGTCATCCTTCAGTTCCGTCGTCCACCTAAAACAGTCCATGTCGTTGCGTGTGTCGTCGTCAGGGCGATCCGAGGCACCGCCACCTTGCCCAGAGCCGGCTTCCGATACCGGCCTGGTGTGGGTGCTCTTCTTCTGGGGCGGTCGAACCAGAAGGTAGGGCCCGTCCGGTGGTTAGCCTTAGGGCCCCCAGCCGACATTTCAGAGGCAGCCGACCACATTGCCTCCTAGGGATGACCTGTACAGGTTGCCGGCCGGCTTTCATCCCTGGCTTGGGTTATCCCCGCAGTGTCGCCACGCACCGAATAGCCGTTTGATGTTGGTCGGCTTCCTGGGGGCGCATTTTATACCTACTGCCAGGTTTGCTATCAGCCGCCCCTAACCTGGGGTCAGACGCTGTCGGGAAGCCGTCCTTAACATAGGTGCAGCCGCTTCCTCACTATGGTGGTTCATACGCCTGCTTTCACAGCCGGTGACCACCATAGGCCCTTTTAAGGCAAGGACTACCAATCTTTTAGTCGCCTCTTACGACAGGCAGATTAAACCCTGGGAACATTCTAAACCCGGACCCAGACGGGTAATATATATATATATATATATATATATATATATATATACATCATTATAACAAACCTGAGCCAATTGGAAATTGACCATATACTGAGCCACCTACTTAGAGATGTGCTAGATAAATAATAGTTTTATTTTCATCTCCAGATATATTGTGTTGTATCTAAAAACCGTAATATACATAAGAAATTATTTAAAATAAATATTTTTGAAAATGCTTATATATTCATATTTATAGTACATACATGAGCCATGCATACATTTAATACCATTGTGAGCCTTTGATATACAAGTTTATGTAAATTATCGAATCTTCCTGAGCCAAGCAATGTTGCCAAGATTACAGCTGGGTTTCGGCTCAGAATAGTTAGCAATCAAATATATACAAATAACACGCCCACTTGACCTTGACTGGGTGGAATTATTACTCCTGATGTACTGTGTGAGGCTTTCTCGGCCACCGTCGAGTGAATTTGTGGTTCTTGGGTTGTTAAGCCGGCGTCGTTTAGCGTTAAGTCTTGACGTTTCGCCACCACGAGTGGATGGCATATTCAGAATCTATTTCACTTTGGCGACTTCCAAAATACTGTAATTTGGATTTTGGATACTGTAATTTGTATTGGTCAATATGGTCAAGTCATTCTCACGTGATGCCGTGACCAAGGGAAAAGGGATTCATTTTTATTCAGGCTGTTAATTAAGTATGATAACAAACTTTAACCACGAATAGTACTCTGAAAAATAGAAAGAAAATGTCATATGAACATGGGTCCGGAAATGCTTCCTAAGGGAGCTACGCTCCTTTGCATGGGGCACCCTGAAGACGGTTTTCCCTCGATATTCTCGAAATCTCGAAACCATTCATAACAAAAATTACGAAATTAGGTACGATGGGTAAACTTTTGACGCTGAATCTGATTCTGAATTCAGAATTTCATAATTTTAATCAGAGGCGTATCATACGGGAGGAGTTAGGGGTAAAAATAACCCCATTTTCTAAATGGTAATTTTTTGACATTTTGATTTTAGAATATGGTGTTTCAGAGTTTGTTGTCAAGTAGAAGTGTACTGATATTCAGCTGGTGGCGGTCACTTCCACTTTAAGAAAACATTCTCTATTTGTCTTAGTATTTTATTTCTTATTTGTTCAAACTCTTATTAAATAATGTTACTAAAAATAATACCTAAATGTTTTGTAATAACTCTAAACTGAATAAACTGACAGTTCTTAAGTTGTTTATCAATTATTTCAATTGTTTTTCACAGCACACTTATTAAATAAATGAACATTTATTTATTTACAATAGCCTGCATCGATTCAATGCTTTGCATTTTTCTCGAAAATGGTTAGCCCTTTCGAGATGTACCAAAAAACCATTTGTACGTAGAAATCTCTGAAATGTCTGTCTGTTGGCGTTTTTCTAGCCTCCCAATCTCAGTAACCGCTACATGGATTGTGATGAAATTTGGGCAGCGTTATGCTGTGGGGTCGTAGTAGGTAATGTTTCTATAATTTTGAAAATCGTTATACGGGGGGCGGAGTAATTAGCAAAAAACGAAAAATTTCAAATACGCCTTTAGGCGTTTTAGGGGTTCCTGATCATTTTCTACTTTTTTTTGGGTGGGGGTGAATTTGGGGTGATTGGGGGGTGGGGGGTTGTAATACTGAAAAATTTGTTGTATTCACAATGGGCTCTCTAATGACCTGTAAATGAAAGACCTAGCGCCATAATACAATTTTTTAGGTCCATCCAAACATTGCCTTCCTTATAATAGAAACCAAGGGACTTGGAATAATTTGTGATGTATACAGGGTGGCCAATCGGGTGACGATAATAATTTTTTTTTAGATAGCCCGTACCGAGACCTATCCAAAACACCTCTATGTATGTGTACCGATTATTGATAGTTTTCGAGTTATGATTTTTTTTTTTGAAAATTCAGAGAGATTTAGAGATTTTCCAGTTTTTCCAAGAAATTATCAAAGACAAAAACAAAAATGCTTTTTGGCTTTTATTTTTTTCCGCAATTATACTCAGTATTAAGCCTATTTTAATATCCAATAAAGAGAACCTGTACATCCGAACAATAATTAAGTACATTTTGGGCCCAAAGTTTGAAATCTCTGTTTTTTGTCAGGAGACCAAAACCTTCTAAATAAAATTAAAAATACTTATGCCTGGTTCTGGAGCTCCAATCTAATCTTAAAAACTCTGCAAGACATTGCACTTTCGAAATAATAACGAAAAAATAGCACTTATGGGGGCATTTTGCGCCGTACGTGACTATTAAAGGTAAAAAGGTGATAACTCACGAATTTCCAAAATGATTTAAAAAACTATTATTATACTTTATTATGACAAATTAAAGAAAAAAAACTCATAACAACTAATAAACATGATAATCATTGATGTTTTAATCACTTTTAATAAAAAAAATTAATACCTGTGCTTTTTGCTGTGTGCTATTGAATTTCTGCTAAATTAAGTTGTATGGAAAGTTAACAAAGGAAAAGAATAATAAAACAACAATCTGACTTTTAATTCCATGGCGAAATTACCTGGGAAGCGTTATCTTAGCATACGCCATCCCTTTTACTTCCCTCACCGATAGGTGAGGGGAGGATTGTGATCGTGAAAATTTTCGATTTTGAGATAATAGGTTTTTTGGGCGTTTTATAATGTCTACATAACGAAAATCCGCGTCACTCATTTCTGTCGTTCTGTCTGTCGGTCTGTCTGTCTGTACGCGTTTTTCTAGCCTCGTAATCTCAGTAACCGCTGCATGGACTGTGATGAAATTTGGGCAGCAATATGCTGTGGGGTCTTGGTAGGTAATTTCAAATATTCCTCAAACTTCGTTTTTAGGCGTTTTACAGGTTCTTGATCACTTTCTGTGTTTTTTGGGTGGGGGTGGAATTTTGGTGTTTGGGGGTGGGGGGTTGAAAAACTGAAAAACTTGTTGTATTCATGATAGGCTGTCTACTGACCTGTCAAGGAAGACCTAGCGATACAAATCACCTTTTTAGGTTCATCCGATCATTGCCTTACCTATTACCGAAAATTAACACAACTGCGCCGACATGAGCTCGCAAAAAGCTACTCTGAAAGAAAATGATGGCGTATGCTACGACATCGCTTCCTAGGTAATTCTGCCATGAAATTAGAAGTCAGATTATTGTTTATTATTCCTTTCCTTTGTTAACCTTCCATACAACTTAATTTAGCAGAAGTTTAATAGTACATAGTAAAGACACTTCAAAAATCACAATTTGGGTATTAGTTTTTTTATTAAAACTCATCAAAACATCAATGATTATCGGATTTATTAGTTGTTACGAGTTTATTTTCGTTAATTTGTCATAACAAAGCAAAATAATAGTTTTCTAAATCATTTTGGAAATTCGTGAATTATCACCTTTTTACCTTTAACACTCACGTACGCCGCAAAATGTCCCCATAAGTGCTACTTTTTCATCATTATTTCGAAAGTGCAATGTCCTGTAAAGTTTTTAAGATTAGTTTGAAGCTCCAGAACCAGACATAAGTATTTTTAATCTTATTCTGGTTTTGGTCTCCTGACTAAAAACAGAAATTTCAAACTTTGGCCCCAAAATGTACTTAATTATTGTTCGGATGTACAGGTTCTCTTTATTGAATATTAAAATAGGCTTAATACTGAGTATAACTGCAGAAAAAAATAAAAGCCAAAAAGCATTCTTGTTTTTGTTTTTGACGACTTCTTGGAAAAACTGGAAAATCTCTAAGTTTTCAAAAAAAAAATCATAACTCGAAAACTATCAATAATCGGTACACATACCTGGGGGTGTTTTGGATAGGTCTCGGTACGGGCTATCTAAAAAAAAATTATTATCGTCACCCGATTGGCCACCCTGTATATCCGAGTGTTGTTTTAGTTTTAGATCGTTCTTTATTGCATAACGCCAAAATTATCGAATGGATTTTAATTAAATTTTGACACAGTATTACTGCCACGGCGAGGATGGAAACGCGCATGTTTTGGAAAAATCGTGTCAGTGGGGGCGCAGCAACAATAAAAAAACTAAAAATGTAAAAATAGCTCAAACTTTGTTTTTCGGCGTTTTAGGGGTTTCTGATCATTTTTTACTTTTTTTGGGTGGGGGTGAAATTGGGGTGGTTAGTGGGTGGGGGGTTGTAAAACTCAAAAATTTATTCCATTTATAACAGTGTCCATTGACCTGTGAAAGAAATACCTAGCGGCATAATAGACGTTTGTTAGGTCCATCCGAACATTGCCTTGGCTATTACAGAAATCAAGGGATTTGGTATTGGTAGGGGTAGGTATTGATTTAGGTCGTTCTGAATTTAGTAACATGGAAATTATGGAATTAATTTTAATGAAATTTAGACACAGTATTATTACCGCGGCAAGGATGAAAAATGCGTATGGTTTTCAAAAATCGTGTCAGTGGCGGCGCAGCGATAATAAAAAAACTAAAAATATAAAAATAGCTCAAACTTCGTTTTTAAGCAATTTGGGGGTTCCTGATTGTTTCGTTTCGTCCAGTTGGGGCTGAATTGTGTCGCCTACGGAGAGATTTAGGAAACTATTTACTAGTTTTTGTGTTGGATGTTTTTTGACGACAGGTGGGCGATGATTTGGTTGCAACTGTTATGTGTGGGAAGTACTGAGTCAATCAACTTGACTCCATTTTTTTTGTTTAACAAAGAGTTTAACAATTGCTAATCTCAACCAATCAGATTCCACAGAAGTGGAACATTTAATCACTGGATTATTTGATAATGATATAATGATGACAAGAAATTAGGGTTTTGAATTGAATACATTTTTTAGTGATACATGGAAATAACATTTAAGTTTTATAACAAAACTATTTTTGTTTTTTTCACAATAATTCAAAAGTTATTTCAAAATAAAAATGGGCTTTTGTATCCAGTACCGAAAACACGCCCAAAGCTCCCGAACCCACGTGTCGTCAAGTATGGTTCGTTGAAGCGATCCGTTCTGCAGAGGGTCACATGACGTAGTGGTAAAATTCGATTCAAAAACATATTCATGTCGATGGTACAAAACAAAATGTGTGTAACATGAGTGAAAAGCATATCAATATATTTTTTGGTTAAAAAAAAATAAAAAAAAGTTGCAAGCGTGTGTTTCGAGCCAACACTCGCTTGAACACAGCAATTTGCTGCGTAACACTATACCACTACGCCACCCGACCCACCACTGCTGAGCGGATCGCTTCAACGAAACATATTGACTTCACATGGGTTCGGGAGCCATCGGAGTGTTTTCGGTACTGGACTGAAAAGCCCATTTTTGTTTTGTTACAACTTTTTAATTATTGCGAAAAAAAGAAAACGAAAATAGTTTTGATACAAAACTTATATATGATATGATCAAAAGTGACATCCAGCTTTGACGTTTGTTCCCAATATTAATAAAATGCTATTGGATGATATTTATTAACTTATCTCTCGATACCCAATAGAAAGCTAAATGTGAAAATAAGCGCGGTAAAAAGAAAATAACTATAATACCCATATATCCCTAATGAGAATCACTCGGAGGTGACGTCATGCGCACAGCAGGCGAAAAACCGGACAGCGGAGCATCTAGCCCTGATAAAATAGCATGCACCTGATGATCGGTGTTGCCAAATCCTCTGGCTCATGTTTATAACAATTTCCGGTATATACTTGTATATAAATTATGAAATCGCAGCGCCATTTGTGGAAATTCTGTGAACTATATTTCCTAGCAATGGTATTAACCTGAGCCACCACATTATGACGTTTTTTACCTTTCTGACATTAGAGCACGGAACATGTTTTCGTTATTTACAATCTGTGACATTTGATCTACCAAAGCTTTGTCTGAAATTGACTGTAGTAGGCCAAATGTACTGAGAAACAAAGGCAAACGGACCTGAGCCGTCTATATGGCTCACATCCGTCGAAGTGGCTCAGGTTAATACGCTCAAGTTCCTATTAGTGGATCAGGTTAGTATCAAAGAGGAAAATATATATATATATATATATATATATATATATATATATATATATATATCTGCACGGTACAACTGTGCGTCTCCAATGCAAAATCTTAGGTTCAGTCGGCGTCCGAGGTCACTGGGCGTCCGTATATCCGGACGCCCAGTGACCACCCCCTTACAACCTTGTTTTCGATACTTATAACATGTGTAGATTCCAAAACCGTTGAAATCGGCTGGACGCCCGCTGGCACCTAATACTGATTCGCGTACAAAATCGAAGTTCAAGCTTCTACCACCTGCTGCGCTAGGGGTCCTCATTTATATACTTACCGTATACAGAATCCAGTGCACCGGTTTACCCGGCGCCGTATATAGAATCCAGTGCAGGGGTTTACCCGGCGCCAATTTTTTATATTAATCTATTTTTAGAATAACTATACTACGTACACTGCAGCGGTTTACTCGGCGACTGCCGTCGTTTGTTGTCATTGAATATTGTCTCGCCTAATACATTGGAGGATTGTTTTGGATTTAATTCAGTAGCTACCGTTGCAGCTAAACTCTAGGTTTACTCTAAAGTCGGAATAATAACGAACAAATGTGCATAGATAACAGTTTTATGTTTTACTTCTATGAAGTTTAAAAGGGAAATGTAGTTCGATTCATTGATTTATGCAACTACAGTGCCTGTAACTAATATTGCTATTCTTGTGCTCGGATATGAGATTTTTGAAAATTGGTTACTACGATTATCAGTAGCACAGTAACTTTCAAATATTTCATCTAGTCGAAATAATTCTCTAAAGGCGAGACGCAATCTTCCAAAAATTTTATTCCAAAATCTAATGTTTTGAAGTCTGAATTTTTCAAAAATTTCATAATTTTTCACGAAACGTCCCATTGTTTACACAAAATGTTTCTTAACATCGGTTATTTCCGAGAGTATCACAGACTAGTAAAATTTCAGAATGTTTATTGCATCTTGAAGTTTCTCAAATTTCCAAAATTGGTCGAAAAGTTCATTCATTCAAAAAACCTCATTTTTCGAATAAATCCTGCTTCTTTGGTTGTTTTCGTTATAAATATCTCGGAATTTTCCAAAAAGTTTTGAATTTTATCGCAAGGGTCATTGCTTTGAAAAAGTAAAAATTTTTAAAATACAAACAAATAAGCAATATGTGAGTAGTTTTCGACAATATCATAATTTGGTGTAATTTAAAATGTTTATTTTTCAAAATTTCGAAAAGTTGCAAAATTGGTCGAAATTTTCACTAGTTTTGGAATCATCTAATTTACTAAAATCATAATTTTCTTAAGGTTTCTGTTTTGAAGATCCAAATCTTTCCAGGAAACTAAAATTTCAAGTGATTATCTTGAAGTCGGATAGCTCAACATTTTTATATTTTTTTGAAAATTTTATAGTTTTTTAGGAAGGCAAATCTTTTTCGAAAATTTCATAATTATTTCACAAAGTTTCAAAACTTTACGTTTTTTCAGAGGTTCTCAGTTTTTGTCAAAAGGAAACTATTTTAAAAGTTTGAATTTTTCTTAGAGACTTTCATATGATATGGGAGCGAAATAGACCAAACTCCAGTTTTCATGTTTTACGTGGAAATCAGTAATGATTGATAGCTGTTTATCCAACCCAATTGAAATATCCTCAGGTGTTCCTCAAGGGTCAGTCCTGGGACCACTCTTGTATTTAATTTACACAATTGATATGTCCAACTCCGTAGAAAACTCGTCAGTAATGTGTTATGCTGACGATACACAAATTTACAAAAGCTTCAACACCAACTCCATGGATAGTGCACTCCTTCAGATTAATAATGATCTAAATGCCATTGCAAACTACTCTCAAAATAATAATTTGAAACTTAATAAAGACAAGTGTTCTGTAATGTTATTTTGCCCAGGCCCTAAACATCATTTTATAACCAATCACTTTGATGTCAAAATTAACAACGACTCTTTGAATATGGTAAATACTGCCAAAAATTTGGAATTGACCATTGATAGTGATACTCTGCGTTTCAAAGAACATGTGTCAAATGTTTTGAAAAAATGTTATATTAATTTGAAGTCTTTATATGTAAATCGTTCAATTTTGAATTTTAAAATAAGAAAAAACTATGTGAGTCTCTCATATTTCCTAGCATATTTTATTATAGCAGTGTATACTATTTTTGTTTAGATTCGGTTACTAAGAACAGATTACAAAAACTGCAAAACATGTGTTGTATTTTCTTTGAAAAAATACTATCATATCTCTTTGAAGAGAAATCAGCATGGTTGGTTAGGCATAGAAAATGCGTGTAAATATTACTTAGCAACATTTACACATAAAATTGTTTCTTCTCGCTCCCCCCCTTTACGAAAAATTTGTATTTAGACGTAGTAATTTAGACATCAATTTTAGAGATACCCATGTATAAAACTGTACTATATCGCAGATCATACACCTACAATGCCATCAAGATTTACAATGATTTAGATGATACATACAGGGTGGGCCAATAGTGCGTGGACGGAGAATTGCGGGCTTACTAAAAAATATTTCAAAAATCTGTCACTTGATCATGGTAGGGATCCTTAAGGGCTATAACGTAAAAATATTTTCACTTGAATTTTAACGTTTATACAGGGTGATTCATATCAAACCTACATTTTTTTGAATGGAACCCCCTATATATTATAGCATATTTGGATTCCTTGGTCAATTCTAATGTGACTTTATGTATCACACATGGAACTTTAAACCGTTTAGGCGCAAATCACCATTTTTGGTATAAGTAGGTATCAGAAAAAAATTGAATATCGCAGCGATTATAACACCTAGAAGGCCCTGACTTCGCGGTACGATTAAGCATGAAATGCGTCACCTTAGGTCAGACGGCTAAATTTGAATTCTTTTTGTACTTGGAGAAATCAGAGGATAAATTAAGGAAACTTCAATCACAGATAACTTGATTTTTTCAAATGGGAATGCCTATTTTGGTTTAAATAATCAAATCTAAAATTTGATTACCTTTCTAACGATATAGCATTCTTGACATCAATCTTTTTTCGTTTTCATTTTATTTCAAATTTTCAGTCAAATCGGCGTTTTTCAATTTTCCTGCGTGCAAGCAACCTAGCAGGCCATGAAAAATAAACAAAAGCTCGTTAATATGGAAGAAAGCAACTAACTTAGTAAAAAGATGCAGACTAATAAAATTTCAAAATATTTATTGCATCTTGAAGTTTCTCAAATTTCCAAAATTGGTCTAAAAATTCATTCATTCTAAAAACCTCATTTTTCGAATGAATGCTGCTTCTTTGTTTGTTTTTGTTATAAATATCTCGGAATTTTCCAAAAAGTTTTGAATTTTATCGAAAGGGTCATTGGTTTGAAAAAGTAGACATCTTTAAAATACAAAAAACAATCAAAATGTGAGTAATTTTTGCCAATATCGTTAGGGTACTTGCAGAGGTCGTGAAATCGCCTCGGGAGTATACATAGCGTGAAGAAAACCATATCAAGAAGCAGTAGGAAACAAAAAACATGATTTTACGGATGGCCAAAAAAAGATATTTGCAAAATAAAATAAGGATATATTCAAATTTTTACACGTGACTTAAAACAAGGGCTGACGTCACAGGTATCTTATCGATATCGACAATCGATACTGCTACAGCGCAGGTCAGTGAGATTCAACTGCAAACTATTTCTGATGTTGCCAAATTTCTTTTTAAATATTTACGTTGGCCATATATCAATAATTTAATTTACGAGCGAGTTTTGTTATATGGGTATACATATTCCCAAATGAAATAAGACTTCTCTTTTATCCTACTACAGCCGTAGTTCCTCATTGAGTAATACCGAGAGATGCAAAATGCAAAACGAAATCATATCAGCTGCTCGAACGCAACCATATTTTCTTTGTGGTTTGCCAACTGCGCATTCGACTAGAGATGACACAATGCGACTCAATTTATTGATACTTAAACATATTTGAAACAGGCAATTAACCCACTAGCATTTTTGTTGCAATACATTTTTATATCTGATAGGTATCACAGTTCATCCTGTTTGTGACCGAGATTCGCAACTAATCGAAGCCATCATTTTATTTCGACGCATCCCATTATGAATGAATTCAAAGACAGAATCTAATTCAAGCCCATCCCTACAAGGTGAATTAGTAATCTAGCCTAACTTTTATTCTTTTGACTTTTGCACTTTTGTGTGTGCCTATTTTGTGGTTATAATGATCAATGTCAAAATGTTAGGTTAGCATTGGCTATCGATATCGAATATCAATACTTTACATCCCATCACTATAGGATATCACTGACGTCAGAGGTTGTTTGCGCGGCATTTTTCGGCATTTGAAATAGTTTTTGGAATATCTCTCACAGCTGATACCAAAAAACCAAACAAGTGATTTTGTCATGTTTACTAGGCTCTAAGGAACGCGTAAATGACATAATATTTTTTCTGCAAGTACCCTAGTAATTTAAAATGTTTATTTTTTAAAATTTCGAAAAGTTGCAAAATTGGTCGAAAATTTCACTTGTTTTGGAATCATCTCGTTTATTAAGATCATAATTTTCTTAAGGTTTCTGTTTTGAATATCCAACTCTTTCCAAAAAACTCAAATTTCACGTGATTATCTTGAAGTCGGATATCTCAAAATATTTATATTTTTTTTTGAAAATTTTATAGTTCTTTAGAAAGTCAAATTTTTTTCGAAAATTTCATAATAATTATTTCACAAAGTTTCTAAACTTTACGTTTTTTTCAGAAGTTCTCAGTTTTTGTCAAAAAGAAACTATTTTAAAGGTTTGAATTTTTCTTAGAGATTTTCATATGATCTAGGAGCGAAATAGACAAACTCCAGTCTTCATGTTTTACGTGAAAATCAGTAATATGCAGCTTGATTCATGTAGCAAATACAACTTTGATTTGCCGAATTTATGGAGTCACTGTGTATAATTAAAAATGAGACTGCTGATGGCTGCTTCTACAAACCCTTGTTAAACTTTTTTCGATACCTTTCTAGTTTACCCAACTATCGACCACCTCTAAAAAATTTTATAACGCCACATATTAAGATTATACTGTAAATATAAAATAATATAATGGTATGAAATTATCCAGGGCAGCGCACCTAAAGAATCTGTTTTAATTGCGCCCCACTTTCCTGTACATGCTGTAATTTTGTTTTGTTCATCCTCGACATCCATATAAATAATCATTCAACTCTCATAAGCCTTTTTGTGAACATAAAATAATTTGTGAGATAAATGGGGGGTGTCCAGAAGGGAAGTCCATATAAAATGTTAAAGATCATTGTTTATTTCATACAAAAACCAGTGTACAGGTTTACTATGCTATTGTAAAGTAAATCTATTTTTAGTATCATCATATTCTTTGTGTTTTGCAGCGGTTTACCCAGCGTCTGCCGCCGAATCTTGCCCTTGAAATGTGCATAGTACCGAAATTCCTTGAGATAACAGCGTCTTTCCCAGCTATCAAATATTCTCTGCTCACGACGTACTTGCAGATTTGTGTTTCTTGCATGGGTACTGTACTTAATAGCATGCTAAGAACTTAGGAGTTGAGCGTTTAGGCTATACCAAAAAGCCTATGAACACATTTCCTCCATAATATGCTAATGCAATTCCTCGGTATATTCCATTTCCGTGTAAGCGTAGTGTACCCACAACATAACACACTCAAAGACAATTTTTGGGCTATAGTGACCTTATATTAAGTTGCAGTACGCGATGAAAAGTTCTATACATATTCTGTGCTCAAATCTCCTTAACCATATACAGGGTGTCTCAAAAGGACCCGACTATTTGAGGTAGGGATGAAACCAAAACCGGGTTATTGTAAATACCATTGATTACTGCCAATGGAGAGATAAAGGAAGAAATTTTACTTTTTCAAAATAACATTCTTTAAGTGACGCCCATTTTGTTGACGGTATTCTTCAAAGCGTTTATGCACATTATCAAAACGGTCCAACTACTTAGAGTGCACGAGACGCAAATAAAGCGTGGTGGAGGAAGTAAGCCCACACCGCTCGCTCGGTAAGAACACTGGTTAGATATTGCACCTTTAGTTGCCAGGATGCATGTTTAGTTGCCACAATATTGAAGAAAGCATCAGATCGATAGCAACTCAGCAACTCCTTGGAACAGTTTTTGATAAAATGTGCACACACGGTTTGAAAAACGCCTTCAACAAAATGGGCGTCATTTAAAGAATGTTATTTTGAAAAAGTAAAATTTGTTCCTTCATCTCTCCATTGGCACTAAACAATGGTATTTACAATAAGCCGGTTTTGGTTTTTCCCTACCTCAAATAGTCGGGTCGTTTTGAGACACCCTGTAGCATTGTACCACTATAACTGCATAGCTGTATCATAGTTCTTGGGCAGTGACTCTTCTCTCATTAGCCATTACGCTTCTAATCAACACGCTCAAAGTTCCACTCATTCTAACGGCTATCTCAGAACCCTTGCCTCGTGGAACAAACATTAAAATAAGCCATTTAAGGGTGGACGCCTAGTAACAGCAACGCTGAATTTACAAAAAGTCTGTATATAAATTCTATTAATAGACAAGCATAAAAAATATGGACGCCCAGTGGTGCTAACGGTGAACTATGACGCCAAGCGACCTGTTTCTGAAACTTACTGATATACAGTTATATACGCCAGACGCTGGGTAAAACGCTTTTGGTCCAGACGCTGGGTGATCCGCTGTAAATAAATATATATATATATATATATATATATATATATATATATATATAGTATATATATCTACACGGTACAACTGTGCGTCTCCAATGCAAAATCTTAGGTTCACTCGGCGTCCGAGGTCACTGGGCGTCCGGATATACGGACGCCCAGTAACCACCCCCTTAAAACCTTGTTTTCGACACTTATAACATGTGTAGATTCCAAAACCGTTAAAATCGGCTGGACGCCCACTGGCACCTAATGCTGATTTGCGTACAAAATCGAAGTTCAAGCTTCTACCACCTGCTGCGCTGGGGGTCCTCATTTATATACTTACCGTATACAGAATCCAGTGCAGGGGTTTACCCGGCGCCGTATACAGAATCCAGTGCACGGGTTTACCCGGCGCCAATTTTTTATATTAATCTATTTTTAGAATAACTATACTACGTACACTGCAGCGGTTTACTCGGCGACTGCCGTCGTTTGTTGTCATTGAATATTGTCTCTTCTAATACATTGGAGGATTGTTTTGGATTTAATTCAGTAGCTACCGTTGGAGCTAAACTCTAGGTTTACTCTGAAGTCGGAATAATAACGAACAAATGTGCATAGATAACAGTTTTATGTTTTACTTCTATGAAGTTTAAAAGATAAATGTAGTTCGATTCATTGATTTATGCAACTACAGTGCCTGCAACTAATATTGCTATTCTTGTGCTCGGATATAAGATTTTTGAAAATTGGTTACTACGATTATCAGTAGCTTTCAAATATTTCATCTAGTCGAAATAATTCTCTAAGGGCGAGACGCAATCTTCCAAAAATTTTATTCCAAAATCTAATGTTTTGAAGTCTGAATTTTTCAAAAATTTCATAATTTTTCAAAGCAAGTCCCATTCTTTACACAAAATGTTTCTTAACATCGGTTATTTCCGAGAGTATCACAGACTAGTAAAATTTCAAAATGTTTGTTGCAGCTTGAAGTTTCTCAAATTTCCAAAATTGGTCGAAAAGTTCATTCATTCAAAAAACCTCATTTTTCGAATAAATCCTGCTTCTTTGGTTGTTTTCGTTATAAATATCTCGGAATTTTCCAAAAAGCTTTGAATTTTATCGCAAGGGTCATTGCTCTGAAAAAGTAAAAATTTTTAAAATACAAAAAATAATCAATATGTGAGTAATTTTCGACAATATCATAATTTGGTGTAACTTAAAATGTTTATTTTTCAAAATTTCGAAAAGTTGCAAAATTGGTTGAAAATTTCACTTGTTTTGGAATCATCTCGTTTACCAAAATCATAATTTTCTTAAGGTTTCTGTTGAAGATCCAAATCTTTCCAGGAAACTAAAATTTCACGTGATTATCTTGAAGTCGGATATCTCAAAATTTTTATATTTTTTTGAAAATTTTATAGTTTTTTAGGAAGGCAAATCTTTTTCGAAAATTTCATAATTATTCCACAAAGTTTCAAAACTTTACGTTTTTTCAGAAGTTCTCAGTTTTTGTCAAAAGGAAACTATTTTAAAAGTTTGAATTTTTCTTAGAGACTTCCATATGATATGGGAGCGAAATAGACCAAACTCCAGTTTTCCTGTTTTACGTGGAAATCAGTAATGATCGATAGCTGTTTATCCAACCCAATTGAAATATCCTCAGGTGTTCCTCAAGGGTCAGTCCTGGTACCACTCTTGTATTTAATTTACACAATTGATATGTCCAACTCCGTAGAAAACGTAGAAAACTCGTCAGTAATGTGCTGACGATACACAAATTTACAAAAGCTTCAGCACCAACTCCATGGATAGTGCACTCCTTCAAATTAATAATGATCTAAATGCCATTGCAAACTACTCTCAAAATAATAATTTGAAACTTAATAAAGACAAGTGTTCTGTAATGTTATTTTGCCCAGGCGCTAAACATCATTTTATAACCAATCACTTTGATGTCAAAATTAACAACGACTCTTTGAATATGGTAAATACTGCCAAAAATTTGGGATTGACCATTGATACTGATACTCTGCGTTTCAAAGAACATGTGTCAAATGTTTTGAAAAAATGTTATATTAATTTGAAGTCTTTATATGTGAATCGTTCAATTTTGAATTTTAAAATAAGAAAAAACTATGTGAGTCTCTCATATTTCCTAGCATATTTTATTGTAGCAGTGTATACTATTTTTGTTTAGATTCGGTTACTAACAACATATTACAAAAACTGCAAAACATGTGTTGTATTTTCTTTGAAAAAATACGATCATTTCTCTTTGAAGAGAAATCAGCATGGTTGGTTAGGCATATAAAAGCAACATTTGCACATAAAATTGTTTCTTCTCGCTCCCCCCTTTACGAAAAATTTGTATTTAGACGTAGTAATTTAGAGATCCCATGTATAAAACTGTACTATATCGCAGATCATACACCTACAATGCCATCAAGATTTACAATAATTTAGATGATACATACAGGGTGGGCCAATAGTGCGTGGACGGAGAATTGCGGGCTTACTAAAAAATATTTCAAAAACCTGTCACTTGATCATGGTAGGGATCCTTAAGGGCTATAACGTAAAAATATTTTCACTTGAATTTTGACGTTTATACAGGGTGATTCATATCAAACCTACATTTTTTTGAATGGAACCTCCTATATATTATTGCATATTTGGATTCCTTGGTCAATTCTAATGTGACTTTATGTATCACACATGGAACTTTAAACCGTTTAGGCGCAAAGCACCATTTTTGGTATAAGTAGGTATCAGAAAAAAATTGAATATCGCAGCGATTATAATACCTAGAAGGCCCTGACCTCGCGATACGATTAAGCATGAAATGCGTCACCTTAGGTTAGACGGCTAAATTTGAATTCTTTTTGTACTTTGAAAAATCAGAGGATAAATTAAGGAAACTTCAATCACAGATAACTTGATTTTTTCAAATGGGAATGCCTATTTTGGTTTAAACAATCAAATCTAAAATTTGATTACCTTTCTAATGATATAGCATTCTTGACATCAATCTTTTTTCGTTTTCATTTTATTTCAAATTTTCAGTCAAATCGGCGTTTTTCAATTTTCCTGCGTGCAAGCAACCTAGCAGGCCATGAAAAATAAACAAAAGCTCGTTAATATGGAAGAAAGCAACTAACTTAGTAAAAAGATGCAGACTAGTAAAATTTCAAAATATTTATTGCATCTTGAAGTTTCTCAAATTTCCAAAATTGGTCTAAAAATTAATTCACTCTAAAAACCTCATTTTTCGAATAAATCCTGCTTCTTTGTTTGTTTTTGTTATAGACATCTCGGAATTTTCCAAAAAGTTTTGAATTTTAACGAAAGGGTCATTGGTTTGAAAAAGTAAACATTTTTAAAATACAAAAAATAATCAAAATGTGAGTAATTTTTGACAATATCGTTAGGGTACTTGCAGAGGTCTTGAAATCGCCTCGGGAGTATACATAGCGTAAAGAAAACCATATCAAGAAGCAGTAGGAAACAAAAAACATGATTTTACGGACGGCCAAAAAAAGATATTTGCAAAATAAAATAAGGATATATTCAAATTTTTCCACGTGACTTAAAACAAGGGCTGACGTCACAAGTATCTTATCGATATCGACAATCAATACTGCTACAGCGCAGGTCAGTGAGATTCAACTGCAAACTATTTCTGATGTTGCCAAATTTCTTTTTAAATATTTACGTTGGCCATATATCAATAATTTAATTTACGAGCGAGTTTTGTTATATGGGTATACATATTCCCAAATGAAATAAGACTTCTCTTTTATCCTACTACAGCCGTAGTTCCTCATTGAGTAATACTGCGAGATGCAAAATGCAAAACGAAATCATATCAGCTGTTCGAACGCAACCATATTTTCTTTGTGGTTTGCCATCTGCGCATTCGACTAGAGATGAAACAATGCGACTCAATTTATTGATACTTAAACATATTTGAAACAGGCAATTAACCCACTAGCATTTTTGTTGCAATACATTTTTATATCTGATAGGTATCACAGTTCATCCTGTTTGTGACCGAGATTCGCAACTAATCGAAGCCATCATCTTATTTCGACGCATCCCATTATGAATGAATTCAAAGATAGAATCTAATTCAAGCCCATCCCTACAAGGTGAATTAGTGATCTAGCCTAACATTTATTCTTTTGACTTTTGTACTTTTGTGTGTGCCTGTTTTGTGATTATAATGATCAATGTCAAAATGTTAGGTTAGCATTGGCCATCGATATCGAATATCAATACTTTACATCCCATCACTATAGGATATCACTGACGTCAGAGGTTGTTTGCGCGGCATTTTCCAGCATTTGAAATAATTTTTGGAATATCTCTCACAGCCGACACCAAAAAACCAAACAAGTGATTTTGTCATGTTTACTAGGCTCTAAGGAACGCGTAAATGACATAATATTTTTTTCTGCAAGTACCCTAGTAATCTAAAATGTTTATTTTTCAAAATTTCGAAAAGTTGCAAAATTGGTCGAAAATTTCACTTGTTTTGGAATCATCTCGTTTATTAAGATCATAATTTTCTTAAGGTTTCTGTTTTGAATATCCAACTCTTTCCAAAAAACTCAAATTTCACGTGATTATCTTGAAGTCGGATATCTCAAAATTTTTATATTTTTTTTTTTGAAAATTTTATAGTTCTTTAGGAAGTCAAATTTTTTTCGATAATTTCATAATTATTTCACAAAGTTTCTAAACTTTACGTTTTTTTCAGAAGTTCTCAGTTTTTGTCAAAAAGAAACTATTTTAAAAGTTTGAATTTTTCTTAGAGATTTTCATATGATCTGGGAGCGAAATAGGCAAAATCCAGTCTTCATGTTTTACGTGAAAATCAGTAATATGCAGCTTGATTCATGTAACAAATACAACTTTGGTTTGCCGAATTTATGGAGTCACTGTGTATAATTAAAAATGAGACTGCTGATGACTGCTCCTACAAACCCTTGTTAAACGATACCTTTCTAGTTTACCCAACTATCGACCACCTCTGAAAAATTTGATAACGCCAGATATTAAGATTATACTGTAAATATAAAATAATATAATGGTATGAAATTATCCAGGGCAGCGCACCTAAAGAATCTGTTTTAGTTGCGCCCCACTTTCCTGTACATGCTGTAATTTTGTTTTGTTCACCCTCGACATCCATATAAATAATCATTCAACTCTTATAAGCCTTTTTGTGAACATAAAATAATTTGTGAGATAAATGGGGGGTGTCCAGAAGGGAAATCCATATAAAGTGTTAAAGGTCATTGTTTATTTCATAAAAAGTCCAGTGTACAGGTTTACTATGCTCCCCTATTGTAAAGTAAGTCTATTTTTAGTATCATCATATTCTTTGTGTTTTGCAGCGGTTTACCCAGCGTCTGTCGCTGAATCTTGCCCTTGAAATGTGCAAAGTACCGAAATTCCTTGAGATAATAGCGTCTTTCCCAGCTATCAAATATTCTCTGCTCACGACGTACTTGCAGATTTGTGTTTCTTGCATGGGTACAGTACTTAATAGCATGCTAAGAACTTAGGAGTTGAGCGTTTAGGCTATACCGAAAAGCCTATGAACACATTTCCTCCATAATATGCTAATGCAATTCTTCAGTATATTCCATTTCCGTGTAAGCGTAGTGTACCAACAATATAATACACTCAAAGGCAATTTTTGGGCTATAGTGACTTTATTTTAAGTTGCAGTACGCGATGAAAAGTTCTATACATATTCTGTGCTCAAATCTCCGTAACCATATACAGGGTGTCTCAAAAGGACCCGACTATTTGAAGTAGGGAAAAACCAAATGGAGAGATAAAGGAAGAAATTTTACTTTTTTTACATTTTCAAAATAACATTCTTAAAATGACGCCCATTTTGTTGACGGTATTCTTCAAAGCGTTTATGCACATTATCAAAACGGTCCAACTAGAGTGCACGAGACGCAAATAAAGCGTGGTGGAGGGAGTAAGCCCGCACCGCTCGCTCGGTAAGAACACTGGTTAGATATTGCACTTTTAGTTGCCAGGATGCATGTTTAGTTGCCACAATATTGAAGAAAGCATCAGATCGATAGCAACTCAGCAACTCCTTGGAACAGCTTTTGATAAAATGTGCACAAACGGTTTGAAAAACGCCTTCAACAAAATGGGCGTCATTTAAAGAATGTTATTTTGAAAAAGTAAAATTTCTTCCTTCATCTCTCCATTGGCACTAATTAATGGTATTTACAATAAGCCGGTTTTGGTTTTTCTCTACCTCAAACAGTCGGGTCGTTTTGAGACACCCTGTAGTATTGTACCACTATAACTGCATAGCTGTATCATAGTTCTTGGGCAGTGACTCTCCTCTCATTAGCCATTACGCTTCTAATCAACACGCTCAAAGTTCCACTCATTCTAACGGCTCTCAGAACCCTTGCCTCGTGGCAATAAGCCATTCAAGGGTGGACGCCTAGTAACATCAACGCTGAATTTACAAAAAGTCTGTATATAAATTCTATTAATAGACAGGCATAAAAAATATGGACGCCCAGTGGAGCTAACGGTGAACTATGACGCCAAGCGACCTGTTTCTGAAACTTACTTATATACAGTTATATACGCCAGACGCTGGGTAAAACGCTTTTGGTCCGGACGCTGGGTGATCCGCTGTAAATAAATATATATATATATATATATATATATATATAAAACAAAAACAAAAAAGGTGCAACCCGGGCTCCGACACACCGGGCTGCTGTTCCATTCCCCAGCGACTACTCCTCACACCGTGAGGTGAGCAATCACTGGGTCCGCGTATCGTGCGTCCTAAGCAGACGAAGGGACCCATGGATGACTGCCTTCTGCATTCTGGCGGCTAAGATGTGCGCCGCCGCACGGCACACCGGCATTTTGCGCAGTGCAGAGAGCAGCGTATCCCTCATACCACCTAGGGATCCAATGACCATTACTAGCAGACTCACAGTGTAGTCCGGCCAGAGCCTGCAAAGTTGTCCGAGGAGCTCCTGATACTTGGTCCGCTTTTCCTCCTCCTTAGAGACGATGTTCCCCTCGGCGGGTGCCGAGAACTCGATAACGAACATCGTCTTTTGTTGGTAGTCGAGGAGGACTATGTCGGGCTTATTTGCATGTATAAGCTCGAGCGTGGAGAATGAGTAGTTCCAGTAAATTCGGCACCTCTCGTTCTCCACAACGGACTCAATGTCCCCTGGAGCGTATGGCAGCACCGGTGTCTCATCTATACCGTATGAGTGCCTTAAATGGTAGTATAGCACTCGTAGAGCCGCGTTGTGCCGATAGACGTAGGCTGTGCCAGCGTACACCTTACACGCCGACAAGAGGTGCGTAAGGGTCTCTGGCGCCTGCAGGCAGGCTCTACAGCGGATATCGGGCACATCCATACCCATAATCCGGCTACGGTATACTAAGGTGTTGAAGACACCGTCTTGGCAAGCCATTATAGAGCTCTCAGTCTCCGACTTCAACCCATTAGACCTTAGGAAGGAGAAGGTCAACTGCTCAGATAAACCATGCTCTTCTAGATGTTTGTAGAAGATTCCGTGCATTGGTTTATCTTTGTGAAGTCTTAAAAGCAATTGGACTTCAGCAGTTTTAATCCGGGTTTTTAATTGTGCGGGAGCAAGTTCCGTAACGGACTGCTGACTCCTCCGCGTGAAGTCGAGCGTGAGACTAAGTTCTTCGGCTGCCCGTGTTGCTGCTTTAAAAAGGAAGGCTCCTTTACCCGCAGTCTCGTGCTCTCGCACAAAGCGGATCAGGGGATCGGTGCTCGTCGTAACATAGCAGGCAGTGGCCAGTACTACTCTGTTGTGCAGATGCTCCAAACTCAATAGTCCACGCCCTCCCAGGTGTCGCGGGAGGTATATTCGCGGGACAGAGGATCTAGGATGTAGACTTCCCTCCATATTCATCCTTTTGCGGGTCTTTATGTCGATTTGTCGCAGCTCTTCCACGTTCCAGTGGACAGCACCAAAGCTGTATAGCAACAATGGGACCGCAAGCATGTTTGTGGCAGCGACTTTGTTTTTGCCGGACAGTTCTGACGACCAGATCTGCCGGAGTCGGTGCAAATACTTGCGGCGGAGACACTCTTTGACCAATTCTGCCTCTTGGATGTGACGCTGCGCCACTCCAAGGTAGGTATAGGTATCTCCGGCATGCAGTTGTCGCAAGATGCTCCCATCAACGAGCTGCTCCTCATCTTCACTATCTCCGCAACGTCCTCTTTTGAGATGAACCATGGCACATTTGTCTATCCCGAACTCCATACCAATAGCTTGACTGTAATCCTGCACTACCCTCAGCGACTGCTCTAAATCGCGTTGTCCGGAGGCATAGAGTTTCAGGTCATCCATGTAAAATAAGTGGGTGACCTTGTGCCTCCGGTAATTGGGCTTGCCACAGCTGTATCCCTTAGTATTTTTCAGCGCTATGGACAAAGGCAATAGCGAGATGCAGAAGAGCAAGGGACTCAAGGAGTCTCCTTGGAAGACCCCTCTTTTAAATGATACCAACTCTGTTCGAACCCTGGTTTCACCCGATGTTATAGTGAACCGAGTCTTCCAGAGCGGCATCAGTTGTTTGATGCATCCCACTATTTGATCATCTACCGAAAGACATTCCAACAGCCGCACAATCAGTTCATGAGACGTAGTGTCGAATGCCTTCCGATAGTCGATCCAGGCCATAGAAAGGTTTCGCAGGTAATGCACGGAGTCCTGTGTGACACAGCGGTCAATCAACAGGTTATCCCTGCAGCCAGCTACTCCTTTCTTAGACCCTCTTTGTTCATATACGCTGAGAAATACGGGATTTACAGCTTGAAGGATACGCATGTACAAGATTCTGGTGAAGAGCTTGTAACATGCGTTCAGACATGTTATTGGCCTGTAGTTTTTAGGATCAGACAAATCTCCGGTCTTCGGGAGAAGCACGGTTCGACCCTCGACAAACCAAGCCGGAATTGGCTGCTCCTGATTTAGCCACGAGTTAAAAACTCTAGCTAAATGCCGGTGGCAACTGGGAAACTTTTTCAACCAGTAGGTGTTTATGCCATCCGGGCCAGGAGCTGCGAAATTCTTTGCGCCTCGTAAGGCACCAAGAATTTCTTCCGTGTTTATCGGGTGACGCAGTACATTCAGGTTTGGAGTCCTCCTACAAACGGACTCGAACTGCGCCAAGGCCGGAGTGTCTGCTTGGAGAGGTTTGGGGTGTTCGTAAATGCCCCTCCAGAAAGTCTCCACGCGATCAGCAGTTGGCGGCTGCTCTATGACTGGTGGTCGCTGTTGGAAGAGACGAGCAGGCTTTTCGGAAAACAATCTGTTTTCCTCCAAACCTCTCGCCCGCGTCACCAGTGATCGTTTAGCAGCGATTAGCGTCCGTATCCTGTCAAGACAATGCTGCTTGACAACAACCAGTACCGCTTGACTGAGCGTGTGATGGTCGCGCCTTAGCTCTCGGGCTATCTGGCGCACGCGGCGCGTAAAAGGCCTACCGGCCGCTGTATATTCCATCACACACTGGATACGGGATGCTTCTTGGCGAGCCAACTGGATTTTCGCTTCCATCTGGCGCACCCGCCTCTGTGCTCTCTCGACAGGAGAGTCTCTCACTCTCCCCTGTCCAGCCAGCCTCAGAGCCGCAGCGTAAATTTCGCAATTGATGCTCCAAATGTCAGAGACCTCCGATAGACGTTCACTCAACGCCTCATCCTCTCTCTTTAAATCTGCCAGCTTGAAGGACCTCTTGTTGTTATGCAAGGCCCTTCGGTCACTGAAATCTCCAGGTGAGACGACTTCGTCGATTTCCCTCTCAGCGGGCCTCATCGGCGACCTTTCAGCCTGGTTAACAGGCCTTTCAGTCGCCGGAGGGGCAGGCTGAGCTGGAGCACGAACGTATCCCTGCCCCCGAAGGTAAAATACCTGGTTCCGCAAGCTCTGGGAGGTAATTGTGCTATGCTCTGGATGCATTTCACACCACCTCCCATGCATGCGGGACATGTATCCCCTACGGCGCGGGCTACTGCTCTCGTAGCAGCTCAGCAGGTCATCCTTCAGTTCCGTCGTCCACCTAAAACGGTCCATGTCGTTGCGTGTGTCGTCGTCAGGGCGATCCGAGGCACCGCCACCTTGCCCAGAGCCGGCTTCCGATACCGGCCTGGTGTGGGTGCTCTTCTTCTGGGGCGGTCGAACCAGAAGGTAGGGCCCGTCCGGTGGTTAGCCTTAGGGCCCCCAGCCGACATTTCGGAGGCAGCCGACCACATTGCCTCCTAGGGATGACCTGTACAGGTTGCCGGCCGGCTTTCATCCCTGGCTTGGGTTATCCCCACAGTGTCGCCACGCACCGAATAGCCGTTTGATGTTGGTCGGCTTCCTGGGGGCGCATTTTATACCTACTGCCAGGTTTGCTATCAGCCGCCCCTAACCTGGGGTCAGACGCTGTCGGGAAGCCGTCCTTAACATAGGTGCAGCCGCTTCCTCACTATGGTGGTTCATACGCCTGCTTTCACAGCCGGTGACCACCATAGGCCCTTTTAAGGCAAGGACTACCAATCTTTTAGTCGCCTCTTACGACAGGCAGATTAAACCCTGGGAACATTCTAAACCCGGACCCAGACGGGTACTATATATATATATATATATATATATATATATATATATATATATATATATATATATATATATATATATATATATATATATATATATATATATATATATATATATATATATATATATATATATATATATGTATATATATATATACGCTCCAGGGGACATTGAGTCCGTTGTGGAGAACGAGAGGTGCCGAATTTACTGGAACTACTCATTCTCCACGCTCGAGCTTATACATGCAAATAAGCCCGACATAGTCCTCCTCGACTACCAACAAAAGACGATGTTCGTTATCGAGTTCTCGGCACCCGCCGAGGGGAACATCGTCTCTAAGGAGGAGGAAAAGCGGACCAAGTATCAGGAGCTCCTCGGACAACTTCGCAGGCTCTGGCCGGACTACACTGTGAGTCTGCTAGTAATGGTCATTGGATCCCTAGGTGGTATGAGGGATACGCTGCTCTCTGCACTGCGCAAAATGCCGGTGTGCCGTGCGGCGGCGCACATCTTAGCCGCCAGAATGCAGAAGGCAGTCATCCATGGGTCCCTTCGTCTGCTTAGGACGCACGATACGCGGACCCAGTGATTGCTCACCTCACGGTGTGAGGAGTAGTCGCTGGGGAATGGAACAGCAGCCCGGTGTGTCGGAGCCCGGGTTGCACCTTTTTTGTTTTTGTTTTGTTTATATATATATATATATATATATTTACAGCGGATCACCCAGCGTCCGGACCAAAAGCGTTTTACCCAGCGTCTGGCGTATATAACTGTATATAAGTAAGTTTCAGAAACAGGTAGCTTGGCGTCATAGTTCACCGTTAGCTCCACTGGGCGTCCATGTTTTTTATGCTTGTCTATTAATAGAATTTATATACAGACTTTTTGTAAATTCAGCGTTGCTGTTACTAGGCGTCCACCCTTAAGTGGTTTATTTTAATGTTTGTTCCACGAGGCAAGGGTCCGTTAGAATGAGTGGAACTTTGAGCGTGTGGATTAGAAGCGTAATGGCTAATGAGAGAAGAGTCACTGCCCAAGAACTATGATACAGCTATGCAGTTATAGTGGTACAATACTACAGGGTGTCTCAAAACGACCCGACTATTTGAGGTAGGGAAAAACCAAAACCGGCTTATTGTAAATGCCATTGATTAGTGCCAATGGAGAGATGAAGGAACAAATTTTACTTTTTCAAAATAACATTCTTTAAATGACGCCCATTTTGTTGAAGGCGTTTTTCATACCGTGTGTGCACATTTTATCAAAAACTGTTCCAAGGAGTTGCTGAGTTGCTATCGATCTGATGCTTTCTTCAATATTGTGGCAACTAAACATGCATCCTGGCAACTAAAAGTGCAATATCTAACCAGTGTTCTTACCGAGCGAGCGGTGTGGGCTTACTCCCTCCACCACGCTTTATTTGCGTCTCGTGCACTCTAAGCAGTTGGACCGTTTTGATAATGTGCATAAACGCTTTGAAGAATCCCGTCAACAAAATGGGCGTCATTTAAAGAATGTTATTTTGAAAAAGTAAAATTTCTTCCTTTATCTCTCCATTGGCAGTAATCAATGGTATTTACAATAACCCGGTTTTGGTTTTTTCCCTACCTCAAATAGTCGGGTCCTTTTGAGACACCCTGTATATGGTTACGGAGATTTGAGCACAGAATATGTATAGAACTTTTCATCGCGTACTGCAACTTAATATAAGGTCACTATAGCCCAAAAATTGTCTTTGAGTGTATTATATTGTGGGTACACTACGCTTACACGGAAATGGAATATACTGAGGAATTGCATTAGCATATTATGGAGGAAATCTGTTCATAGGCTTTTCGGTATAGCCTAAACGCTCAACTCCTAAGTTCTTAGCATGCTACAGAGTACAGTACCCATGCAAGAAACACAAATCTGCAAGTACGTCGTGAGCAGAGAATATTTGATAGCTGGGAAAGACGCTGTTATCTCAAGAAATTTCGGTACTATGCACATTTCAAGGGTAAGATTCGGCGGCAGACGCTGGGTAAACCGCTACAAAACACAAAGAATATGATGATACTAAAAACAGATTTACTTTACTATAGGGGAGCATAGTAAACCTGTACACTGGATTTTTTATGAAATAAACAATGACCTTTAACATTTTATATGGACTTCCCTTCTGGACACCCCCCATTTATCTCACAAATTATTTTATGTTCACAAAAAGGCTTATGAGAGTTGAATGATTATTTATATGGATGTCGAGGGTGAACAAAACAAAATTACAGCATGTACAGGAAAGTGGGGCGCAATTAAAACAGATTCTTTAGGTGCGCTGCCCTGGATAATTTCACACCATTATATTATTTTATATTTACTTATCTTAATATGTGGCGTTATGAAATTTTTTAGAGGTGGTCGATAGTTGGGTAAACTAGAAAGGTATCGAAAAAAGTTTAACAAGGGTTTGTAGAAGCAGTCATCAGCAGTCTCATTTTTAATTATACACAGTAACTCCATAAACTCGGCAAACCAAAGTTGTATTTGTTACATGAATCAAGCTGCATATTACTGACTTTCACGTAAAACATGAAGACCGGAGTTTGTCTATTTCGCTCCCAGATCATATGAAAATCTCCAAGAAAAATTCAAACTTTTAAAATAGTTTCTTTTTGACAAAAACTGAGAACTTCTGAAAAACCGTAAAGTTTTGAAACTTTGTGAAATAATTATTATGAAATTTTCGAAAAAAATTTGACTTCTTAAAGAACTATAAGATTTTCAAAAAAAAATATAAAAATTTTGAGATATCCGACTTCAAGATAATCACGTGAAATTTGAGTTTTTTTGGAGAGAGTTGGATATTCAAAACACAAACCTTAAGAAAATTATGATCTTGATAAACGAGATGATTCCAAAACAAGTGAAATTTTCGACCAATTTTGCAACTTTTCGAAATTTTGAAAAATAAACATTTTAAATTACTAGGGTGCTTGCAAAAAAATATTATGTCGTTTACGCGTTCCTTAGAGCCTAGTAAACATGACAAAATCACTTGTTTGGTTTTTTGGTATCGGCTGTGAGAGATATTCCAAAAAATATTTCAAATGCCGTCAGTGATATCCTATAGTGATGGGATGTAAAGTATTGATATTCGATATCGATAGCCAGTGCTAACCTAACATTTTGACATTGATCATTATAACCACAAAACAGGCACACACAAAAGTACAAAAGTCAAAAGAATAAAAGTTAGGCTAGATTACTAATTCACCTTGTAGAGATGGGCTTGAATTAGATTCTATCTTTGAATTCATTCATAATGGGATGCGTCGAAATAAAATGATGGCTTCGATTAGTTGCGAATCTCGGACACAAACAGGATGAACTGTGATACCTATCAGATATAAAAATGTATTGCAACAAAAATGCTAGTGGGTTAATTGCCTGTTTCAAATATGTTTAAGTATCAATAAATTGAGTCGCATTGTTAAAGAATTCAGATCATCTCTAGTCGAATGCGCAGTTGGCAAACCACAAAGAAAATATGGTTGCGTTCGAGCAGCTGATATGATTTCGTTTTGCATTTTGCATCTCGCAGTATTACTCATTGAGGAACTACGGCTGTAGTAGGATAAAAGAGAAGTCTTATTTCATTTGGGAATATGTATACCCATATAACAAAACACGCTCGTAAATTAAATTATTGATATATGGACAACGTAAATATTTAAAAAGAAATTTGGCAACATCAGAAATAGTTTGCAGTTGAATCTCACTGACCTGCGCTGTAGCAGTATCGATTGTCGATATCGATAAGATACCTGTGACGTCAGCCTTTGTTTTAAGTCACGTGGAAAAATTTGAATATATCCTTATTTTATTTTGCAAATATCTTTTTTTGGCCGTCCGTAAAATCATGTTTTTTGTTTCCTACTGCTTCTTGATATGGTTTTCTTTACGCTATGTATACTCCCGAGGCGATTTCACGACCTCTGCAAGTACCCTAATGATATTGTCAAAAATTACTCACATTTTGATTGTTTTTTGTATTTTAAAAATGTTTACTTTTTCAAACCAATGACCCTTTCGATAAAATTCAAAACTTTTTGGAAAATTCCGAGATATTTATAACAAAAACAAACAAAGAAGCAGGATTTATTCGAAAAATGAGGTTTTTAGAATGAATGAATTTTTCGACCAATTTTGAAAATTTGAGAAACTTCAAGATGCAATAAACACTTTTGAAATTTTACTAGTCTGTGATACTCTCGGAAATAACCAATGTTAAGAAACATTTTGTGTAAACAATAGGACGTTTCGTGAAAAATTATGAAATTTTTTAAAAATCCAGACTTTAGAGAATTATTTCGACTAGATGAAATATTTGAAAGCTACTGATAATCGTAGTAACTGTAGTAAATGTTGCTAAGTAATATTTACACGCATTTTCTATGCCTAACCAACCATGCTGATTTCTCTTCAAAGAGATATGATCGTATTTTTTCAAAGAAAATACAACACGTTTTGCAGTTTTTGTAATCTGTTCTTAGTAACCGAATATAAACAAAAATAGTATACACTGCTACAATAAAATATGCTAGGAAATATGAGAGACTCACATAGTTTTTTCTTATTTTAAAATTCAACGATTGAACGATTACATATAAAGACTTCAAAGTAATATAACATTTTTTCAAAACATTTGACACATGTTCTTTGAAACGCGGAGTATCAGTATCAGTATCAATAGTCAATCCCAAATTTTTGGCAGTATTTACCATATTCAAAGACTCGTTGTTAATTTTGACATCAAAGTGATTGGTTATAAAATGATGTTTAGGGCCTGGGCAAAATAACATTACAGAACACTTGTCTTTATTAAGTTTCAAATTATTATTTTGAGAGTAGTTTGCAATGGCATTTAGATCATTATTAATCTGAAGGAGTTCACTATCCATGGAGTTGGTGTTGACGCTTTTGTAAATTTGTGTATCGTCAGCATAACACATTACTGACGAGTTTTCTACGGAGTTGGACATATCAATTGTGTAAATTAAATACAAGTGTGGTCCCAGGACTGACCCTTGAGGAACACCTGAGGATATTTCAATTGGGTTGGATAAACAGCTATCAATCATTACTGATTTCCACGTAAAACATGAAAACTGGAGTTTGGTCTATTTCGCTCCCAGATCATATGAAAGTCTAAGAAAAAGTCAAACTTTTAAAATAGTTACCTTTTGACAAAAACTGAGAACTTCTGAAAAAACGTAAAGTTTTGAAACTTTGTGGAATAATTATGAAATTTTCGAAAAAGATTTGCCTTCCTAAAAAACTATAAAATTTTCAAAAAAATATAAAAATTTTGAGATATCCGACTTCAAGATAATCACGTGAAATTTTAGTTTCCTAGAAAGATTTGGATCTTCAAAACAGAAACCTTAAGAAAATTATGATTTTGGTAAACGAGATGATTCCAAAACAAGTGAAATTTTCGACCAATTTTGCAACTTTTCGAAATTTTGAAAAATAAACATTTTAAACTACACCAAATTATGATATTGTCGAAAATTACTCACATCTTGATTATTTTTTGTATTTTAAAAATTTTTACTTTTTCAAAGCAATGACCCTTGCGATAAAATTCAAAACTTTTTGGAAAATTCCGAGATATTTATAACGAAAACAACCAAAGCAGGATTTATTCGAAAAATGAGGAGATTTTGGAAATCTGAGAAACTTCAAGATGCAATAAACATTTTGAAATTTTACTAGTCTGTGATACTCTCGGAAATAACCGATGTTAAGAAACATTTTGTGTTAACGATGGGACGTTTCGTGAAAAATTATGATATTTTTAAAACATTCAGATTTCAAAAAATTAGATTTTGGAATAAAATTTCTGGAAGATTGCGTCTCGCCTTTAGAGAATTATTTCGACTAGATGAAATATTTGAAAGCTACTGATAATCGTAGTAACCAATTTTCAAAAATCTCATATCCGAGCACAAGAATAGCAATATTAGTTACAGGCACTGTAGTTGCATAAATCAATGAATCGAACTACATTTCTCTTTTAAACTTCATAGAAGTAAAACATAAAACTGTTATCTATGCACATTTGTTCGTTATTATTCCGACTTTAGAGTAAACCTAGAGTTTAGCTCCAACGGTAGCTACTGAATTGAATCCAAAACAATCCTCCAATGTATTAGAAGAGACAATATTCAATGACAACAAACGACGGCAGTCGCCGAGTAAACCGCTGCAGTGTACGTAGTATAGTTATTCTAAAAATAGATTAATATAAAAAATTGGCGCCGGGTAAACCCGTGCACTGGATTTTGTATACGGCGCCGGGTAAACCCTTGCACTGGATTCTGTATACGGTAAGTATATAAATGAGGACCCCCAGCGCAGCAGGTGGTAGAAGCTTGAACTTCGATTTTGTACGCAAATCAGTATTAGGTGTCAGCGGGCGTCCAGCCGATTTTAACGGTTTTGGAATCTACACATGTTATAAGTATCGAAAACAAGGTTGTAAGGGGGTGGTTACTGGGCGTCCGTATATCCGGACGCCCAGTGACCTCGGACGCCGACTGAACCTAAGATTTTGCATTGGAGACGCACAGTTGTACCGTGTAGATATATATATATATATATATATATATATATATATATATATATATATATATATATATATATATATATATATATATATATATATATATGTATACGAGGATCGTTGTTCCCTCCATGATAAAAGAAAGGCGGACCAACCTCCGGCCTTTTGGCTTAAGTTATACTGGCAGTATATGCATATATTGAAAGAGGGGAAGCTAACGATACCGTTTCTCAAGAGAGGGGTAAAGATTTCTCAAAAATAATTTATATATGTATGATAGGGGCAATTGCTTGTTACCTCCAATTTTTTATATTAGAGTATTAGAAAGACACAACTTAGTTACCTCCAATTGAAGGCCATGTGTTACGGTAATCCGTACAATATTAACTCAGGCAGTATATTCGCCAGCACTGAAATGTTGTAGGTGTTTGTCTAATTCAAACAATGTTTTCAGTTTTGGGCTTTTTTATAATGCTGCAGTTAAACTGCTGTTTAACGGTAGCCTAATGAAATGTCGATGACCGATGATGTGACGTCATTGAGTGGCGCATTTGGCGGCTTTGTGTTCTGTGTACTCAAACTACCGTCGAAAGGCCCATTGGAATGCAGCTAATCTTTCCAACAGCTTATTAGTATGTTGGCTTTTCCCGTTAAAGATTCTGCTATTGTCATGTCGATAAAATCTAAAATTTGGTGTCTAGTCTCAGGCTGTTGAAATCTACCTATACACCGGGAAATAAAATATGCTGAGGATAGTATTTATTCTCTGGAAAACCACACCTTCGATTTAGGTCACCTGGACAGTCCTGCACAGCGAATATGTCTCCATAGAAAGCACCCATTGCAACAAAGTGGTATATCATTTTCCCTATCTCTTAAATAATACTTTCAACAGACTCCAATACTATCCAGATTCTCACCTTATTTGATACTGCATTCAGCAAAACCTGACAAAACTATGATGCAAACCCGTGAAAAACAATATAGTATTAATTATTATTATTATATTATTATAAGGGAGGTGAACATCGTCTCTAAGGAGGAGGAAAAGCGGACCAAATATCAGTAGTTGCTTGGACAACTTCGCAAGCTCTGGCCAGACTACACTGTAAGTCTGCTGGTTATGGTCATTGGATCCCTAGGTGGAATGAGGAATACGCTGCTCTCTGCACTGCGCAAAATACCGGTGTGCCGTGCGACGGCGCACATCTTAGCCACCAGAATGCAGAAGGCAGTCATCCTTGGGTCCCTTCGTCTACTTAGGGCGCACGATTCGCGGACCCAGTGATTGCTCACCTCACGGTGTGAGGAGTAGTCATTGGGTAATGGAACAGCAGCTCGGTGTGTCCCGGGCTGCACGGGCGAGAGGTCTGGAGCAGAACAGAATGTTCTACGAAAGACCTTCTCGCCTTTTCCAACAGCCGCCTCCAGCCATAGAGCAGCCGACAACTGCTGATCGCGTGGAGGCCTTTTGGAGGGACATTTACGAACAACCCAAACCTCTCTCAGCAGTCACTCCGACCTTGGCGCAGTTCGAGACCGTTTGTAGGAGGACTCCTAACTTGAATGTACTGCGTCACCCGATAAACACGGAAGAAATTCTTGACGCCTTACGAGGCGCAAAGAATTTCGCAGCTCCTGGCCCGGATGGCATAAACACCTACTGGTGGAAAAAATTCCCCAGTTGCCACCGGCATTTAGCTAGAGTTTTTAACTCGTGGCTAAATCAGGAGCAGCCAATTCCAGCTTGGTTTGTCGAGGGTCGAACCGTGCTTCTCCCGAAGACCGGAGATTTGTCTGATCCCAAAAACTACAGGCCAATAACATGTCTGAACGCATGTTACAAGCTCTTCACCAGAATCTTGTATATGCGTATCCCTCAAGCTGTGAATCCTGTATTTCTCGACGTGTATGAACAGAGAGGGTCAAAAAAAGGAGCAGCTGGCTGCAGGACTCCGTGCAGTACAAGTGAAAACCTTTCTATGGCCTGGACTGACTATCGCAAGGCATTCGACAGCACGTCTCATGAGCTCATTGTGCGGCTGTTGGAATGTCTTTCGGTGGATAATCAGATAGTGGGATGCATCAAACGACTGATGCCACTCTGGAAGACCCGGTTCACTATAACATCAGGTGAAATTCGGGTTCAGACAGAGTTGGTGTCATTGAAAAGAGGTGTCTTCCAAGGAGACTCCTTGAGTCCCTTGCTCTTTTGCATCTCACTTTTGCCTCTGTCCATAGCGCTGAGAAATACTAAAGGATACAGCTGTGGCACGCCCAATAACCGGAGGCACAAGGTCACCCATCTGTTTTATATAGATGACCTAAAACTTTATGCCTCCGGCCAACGCGAACTACAACAATCACTGAGGGTGGTGCAAGAGTACAGTCATGCTATCGGAATCGAGTTCGGGACAGACAAATGTGCATTGGTTTATCTCAAGAAAGGACGAAGCGGAGATAGTGGAGATGAGGAACAGCTCGTTGATGGGAGCATCTTGCGACAACTGCATGCCGGAGATACTTATACCTACCTTGGAGTGGCGCAGCGTCATGTCCAAGAGGCAGAATTGGTCAAAGAGTGTCTCCGCCGCAAGTATTTGCACCGACTCCGGCAGATCTGGTCATCAGAACTGTCCGGCAAGAACAAAGTCGCTGCCACAAACATGCTTGCGGTCCCATTGTTATTATACACCTTTGGTGCATACACTGGAAAGTGAACGAGCTGAAGGAAATCGACACGAAGACCCGCAAAAGGATGAATATGGAGAGAAGTCTGCATCCTAAGTCCTCTGTCCCGCGAATATACCTCCCGCGGCACCTGCGAGGGCGTGGACTATTGAGTGTGGAGCGTCTGCACAACAGGGTAGTATTGGCCACTGCCTGCTATGTAACGAACAGCACCGATCCCCTAATCCGCTTTGTGCGAGAGCACGAGAACGCGGGTAAAGGAGCCTTGCTTTTTAGCGCAGCGAAACGAGCCGAGGAGCTCAGCCTCACACTCGACTTCAAGCGGAGGTGTCAGCAGTCCATTACGGAACTTGCTTCCGCAGAATTAAAATCCCACATTAAAACTGCCGAAGTCGACTTCCTTTTAAGACTTCATAAAGATAAGCCAATGCATGGAATCTTCTGCAAACATCTGGAAGAGCATGGCTTGTCTGAGCAGTTGACCTTCTCTTTCCTAAGGTCTAGTGGGTTGAAGTCGGAGACTGAGGGCTTTAAAATGGCTTGCCAAGACGGTGTCTTCAACACCTTGGTGTACCGTAAAAGGGTTATGAGTGTAGATGTACCCGACACCCTTTGTAGAGCTTGCCGACAGGCGCCAGAGACGCTTATGCATCTCTTGTCGGCGTGTAAGACGTACGCTGGGACGGCTTACGTCCATCGGCACAACGCGGCTCTACGAGTGCTCTACTATCATTTGAGGCGCTCATACGGTATCGATGAGACACCGATGCTGCCATACGCTCCAGGGGATATAGAGTCCGTTGTGGAGAACGAGAGATGCCGGATTTACTGGAACTAGTCGTTCCCCAAGCTCGAGCTTGTACAGGCAAACAAGCCCGACATAGTCCTTCTCGACCACCAACAGAAGACGATGTTCGTTATTGAGTTTTCGGCGCCTGCCGAGGTGAACATCGTCTCTAAGGAGGAGGAAAAGCGGACCAAATATCAGGAGTTGCTCGGACAACTTCGCAGGCTCTGGCCAAAATACACTGTAAGTCTGCTGGTTATGGTCATTGGATCCCTAGGTGGAATGAGGAATACGCTGCTCTCTGCACTGCGCAAAATACCGGTGTGCCGTGCGGCGGCGCACATCTTAGCCGCCAGAATGCAGAAGGCAGTCATCCTTTGGTCCCTTCGTCTACTTAGGGCGCACGATTCACGGACCCAGTGATTGCTCACCTCACGGTGTGAGGAGTGGTCATTGGGTAATGGAACAGCAGCTCGGTGTGCACTTTTTGTTTTTTGAAATATAATAATAAACAGTTGCGATTTCAACAAAAAGCGAATCTAATAGGTATCAGCAGCACTTCGGTGGGCTACCGTTTTAGGGCAGTTTAAATACAGCGCATACAAGCCGTCAAATACGTCACTTAAATGACGTTATATTTGGTAACAGCGTTCCATTACAGTTGAACGGCAGTTTAAGTACAGCGTTTTTATAACTAAATTTGGACGTGGGAGTTGAATGGGCCAACACTAGTAGGCTCAATAAAAGCTCATCTTGGCAGTCAATTCCAAGCCCTGGACATTCTGGTAACAAAGGTACGATCGTACCGCTCGGCTCTTGATGGACGATGAACGGCTGCCTTGGTGTGAGATGCAGAGCGGTCCAGTGGGTGCATCTAATGGTGTTGCTCTAATAGGCTTGATGAACTTATAGATAATAGGTCAGGGGAGCAGATTTCGTTTGAATACCGATAGAAAAGTGGGAAGTCACCAACAGCATGCCTGTGAGAAAGAGACTGGTGGGACGTGTTAATGTTAGGTCACCGATTAATCGAATTGCCCCTCTCTGGACTGCATCAAGTATAACCAAGGTAGTAAGGGCAGCAGTACCCCAGATATGACAGTACTACTCCAGGCCAGGTTTTATCTGAGCTTTATACAGCATGAAAAGGTTGGATGGTTAGAAGTACTTTCTGGCTCTGAAGAGTAGGTGTCCGCAGCTGTTGCAGTTAACAAAACGTGTTCATGTCAGATTATGTTTCCTGTAATGCTTGAATGAGTGACTCCTTGGCGTAGCCTGACTATTCTCTACAATAGGATGTTCGCTTGGACACTTTTTCATTGAAAGTGTATAGTACAGGGTCTTGGAAGCATTGAATTTCACCATATTCTTGAGTCCCAAGTGGTATTGGTCTCCAGGTCCTTTCGCAGCGAAGCAGGCGCTGCCAGCGTTCTGCATTCGAGCTCAACCACAGATATCAGCCTATTGCTTATGATGCTTGCGTGTCAAGTACTGCCATCCACGAAACTGTGGACTGGGTTTGCAGTGCTAGATATCATTGATATGGAGCAGTAACAATGTCGGAGCCAGTACCCATTCCCGCTTTGATGGAAGGAAAAAAGAAGCCGTGTACCACGACAGAAATTTTGCGACCAGAGAGGAAGTCTGCTAACCAACCGCACAGTTTAATGGGAAAACCATAGGATGGAAGCTTGTTTAGGAGAGCCGCATGTCACAGTCGATCGAATGCCTTTGAAGTATTGAAAGCAGCGACATGAGATCAGCTTTGGGTCCTTTTTTGGCACCGGATGGATACAAGCCGACTTCCGGTCTTTTGAGAAAATGAAGGAGTTGTAAGACATCCGAAAGAGGTGGGTTAGTATGGGAGCAAGCTCCGCTGCACACTTCTTCAAAACAACAGCGGGGATAATGTTGGGCACCGTCGCCTTATTGATGTCAACCGACTATAGCACCTTTTGGACTGTTTTGGTTTTGAACGTTATCTCGCCCATAACTTGAGGAACTCTCGGTATCCATGATATCCGAACATTGGGAGAGACATTTATAATAGAACTTTTTGCAAATGATTTGGCTACTACTTCACCTTTGTCCTTAGAAGCTGTGGCCACTGTTTCATCTGCACATGTGATAGGAAAAAAGCATCAACGGATGACAGCATCCAACCGTCTACCACTATCAAAGCTGTAGTCAGAAAAATCATTTATCCACAAATAACTGAAATCTATACAAGAAAAACTTAGCTGGGATCGTCACATGAAATGGAGGGAACAATGCACATTATATTTATGCAGCTGGAGGTATCTACGTATCTACGATCATTATATATGAAACCGGAGGGAACAATGCGCATTATATATAGTATGGAGGGAACTCTGTATGGGATTTACCGTCTTAACAAAACTACAGCAACGCCTGCGGTAAATCGTTGAACTAAATGAGCAAATCAGAGGTTATATATGCGCCGAAGGGGCCTCCTAGCAAATTTTCGTGTATGGGTAGGGATGGCCTTGGACAGGCTGATGGCAATGGATTTTATGGGTGTTCGTAGTTACCTCCGAAATCGGAGGTAAGTAGGTTATATATGAGGGAAGTACGTTCGGTATATATATACTTTGGAGGTAGCACCGTTAAGCGTCTACATATATATATATATATGTATATCTAAAGCATGCTTTCAGGACATTTTTCTGGTGTATCGTATATTTTGAGGACATTTCGATACTTTGAGGCCTGGTCTCAAAGTATTCTGAGCCAGAGCGCATACATTGGGGACTTTTTATGGTTTTGAGGAAACGCATAATTTGGGGACCGACCCATATATAAATACTTGCACTAGTGTTTGTTAGATGGCGCCATTAGTTATTTCGTGGGATTTGAAGTATATATAAATTCCTTACATTGCTTTCTAGAAGATTTGCCACATTTGTAGGATCTGGTAGCCTGGTCGCGCGGGGTGCGATTTGTGCGGCGTTAATGAGCCGATGAGAGTGTATGGTTATTTATGTTTTTCAGCTTAAGAAATCGATTGGTTAGGGTCTCGAAACTAAAAAACGGTTACGTGAATTATTATAACAATGTTTATAAATATATTCATCCAAGGTGGTGGAATAGTTAGTTTTAATGCATTTCTACAATATGGGTATCCAATGAAAGCGCTTGCTGAGAGTAACTCAAAAAATAAAGTGGTCATTCTAAATCCAATATGGCGGGACATCCAAGATGGCGGAATAGTTATTTTTATGCACTACTACAATATGGATATCAAATGAAAGGAATTGTTGAGAGTAACTCGAAAAATAATGTGACGTCATTTTAAATCCAATATGGCGGACTATCTGAGAGGGCGAAATCGTTATTTTTAATGCATTGCTACAATGTGGGTATCAAATGGAAGGGATTGTTGAGAGTAACTCGAAAAATAATGTGACGTCATTCTCAATCCAATATGGCGGAACATAAAGATGGCGGAATAGTTATTTTCTACGCACTTCTACAATATGGGTATCAACTGAAAGGCCTTGTTAAGAGTAACTCGAAAAACATTGTGACGTCATTTCAAATTCAATATGGCGGATCATCCAAGATGGCGGAATAGTTCTTTTTTATGTACTTCTGCGATATGGATATCAAATGGAAGGGATTGTTGAGAGTAACTCGAAAAATAATGTGACTTCATTCTCAATCCAATATGGCGGAACATAAAGATGGCGGAATAGTTATTTTCTATGCACTTCTACAGTATGGCTATCAATTAAGGGCCTTGCTAAGAGTAACTCGAAAAATATTGTGACGTCATTTCAAATTCAATATGGCCGATCATCCAAGATGGCGGAATAGTTCTTTTTTATGCACTTCTGCAATATGGGTATCAAATAAAAAGGCTTGCCGATAATAATTAGAAAAATATCCTAACGTCTCTCTTAATCCAGTATGGTGGGCTTTTGAAATTTTTTAAGCTTTGCTATAGTATGGGTTTGGTATTAAACGAAATAGTTCGCTGAGAATAAAAATACACGTTCATAACTAAAAAGTAACTAAAAGGTAAAAAATATATTAAAAGAAAAAAACTTGAAAAAGCTTTTATTTTTTAGATGCGCTAAAAAGAAGAAATTAATTTTTTTCTTAAAAATTAAAAATAATGTAAGGTCATTCTAAATCCAATATGGCGGAACATCCAAGATGGCGGAATAGTTATTTTTATGCACTACTACAATATGGACATCAAATGAATGGAATTGTTGAGCGTAACTTGAAAAATAATGTGAAGTCATTATAAATCCAATATGGCGGACCATCTGAGATGGTGGAATTATTATTTTTAATGCATTGCTACAATATAGGCATCAAATGGAAGGGCTTGTTGAGAGTAGCTCCAAAAATAATGTGACGTTATTCTCAGTCCAATATGGCGGAACATCAAGATGGCGGAAGTTATTTTCATTATTTTCTTTCACTTCTATAATATGGATATCAAATGAAAGAACGTGTTAAGAGTAACTCGAAAAATAATGTGACGTCATTTCAAATTCAATATGGCGGACCATCCAAGATGGCGGAGTAGTTATTTTTTATACACTTCTGCAATATGGGTATCAACTAAAAGGGTTTGCCGATAATAATTAGAAAAATATTCTAACATCACTATTAATCAGGAATGATGGGTTTTTGAAGCTTTTATGCCTTCCTATGGTATGGGTTGGGTATTAAACGAAAGAGTTCGCTGAGAATAAAAATACAAATTATTTGTATAATCAATTTTACTGTGTCTAGGTACCTATTTTTTATAGGTACCTCGCATAGTGTAAATAAACATGGTGTGCTCACGCGCATGCAGTCGTCCGAGCGCTGGTACGCTGTGACGTTAGCAACGAGTATTTCTGTGGGCGAACTGGCGGGAATACCACATGATGGATTATATTTTATTTTCAAAGTGATAAATTAAAGGAGTTCAATAGCAAATTATTTGACAATTATGTTATGTAGGAGTGTAAAATAGGTAATTTAACGACTTTTTCTACAAAAATGTATTATTTATTGGTAAATTTGGACATTTTTTTCACGTTTACGCCTACAATTTTCGAAACTAATCCTTTTGTTTAAATGCCTGAGTCTGACGTATATTCTCGTTCATATTAGATATAATATTATTTTGTCAGGAAATTGTTTGATGGTTTCCACTGGGGTAGCTCTATCTAATAATTTTTTAAATATGTTTGATTGTTCAGAAAACGACTGTCAATGGACTTTATCGAACTCTGTTCCAACCAAACGGGCTACTTTAATCATCTTCTCACTTGGATTGACAAGACTGACTCTAGATAGAAACTCAATCTAGTCTGGGGCCCGATTAGAAGAATGAAATTAGGTTTGGGCCCCCAAAGCTAGATTAGGATACCTATTCGTTTTTGAATCTGAAGGCCACATATCCAGCCATAAATTTCAGTTCCTCGTTTGAAATCGTGTCTGGCATTTTGTTTTTTTTTCCAATTGACACAAAAGGTCATGGTCTTCAGAAATAAAGTTATCTAGGTCATCATTTGGACTCTGAAAGTTGGAAAAATGAATATAATTTGAATCATTCTCTGTCCCGACAATATCGCTGTCAACAAGAATGTTCTAGAAAAACTTCTGAGTAAAGCACACGTCATCAGCTTCGACGTTAGAATTACTCGAAACTAAGTTTTTGGCTTGTAATGGTTCAAATAGGCACGATTAATTGCTTTCTTCTGCATATTTATTCATTGAAAATACGGCAGGTGAATATTTTCCGAGGATGTACCATAAAAATTTCAGTTTTAATAAACGTTTAATGCTAATCTGTGAAACGATTACCATTTTTCATATTAATTTTGTCCTTTTGGCGGCAAGCATTACTCCATTGCATTGCGAGATTTTAATTTTTCGGGAACATAGAATTTTACATTTAGCTCTTTCATCTTACTATGGTTTTTATAACCGACAACTGCACATTTTGGCATTGTGTATATAAATTTCAGTCTTCTATAACTCAAAATAAGGAATACAAAGTAAATTAAACAAAAATCGTTAGCGATTCTATCTAAAACGCGATTAAACAGGCCGTTGTATCATGACGTCTAATAATTCTCCGCGCGAAAAATCTTCGTTGCTGACGCAATGCGCAGAGCGATCGCAATTTCGTACGGCTGGCGAGCACACCATGTATACTCACACCACGGTACCTCGTATCTACCTAACACTTTTTTACAAATATCAATTTAAAAAAAATGGAGTCAAGTTTTTGACTCAGTACTTCCCACACATAACGGTAGTGATATTGTCACACGATATTGTAGAAGTCGGATATATATGAGTTGTTTATATTTTTTCAGGTCTCAATCAGTGTCGACGCTTCTATATTGCAGTTACGTTATTATGTAGACCTGAGTAATGATAAAACCGTAATTATCTACAAAAAGTGTATATTATAATAATTCAGAAAGTCGTAGGAGATCAAAATGATCGAAAATACCAATTTGAAATAGATAAAAACAAAATAGATTGATCTATTTATTGTATAATAACATCTCATTATACACAGACATATACAATTTTGACTATACTAATGGTCGTAAAAGAGCCTGCAAAAAAGCCGAAAGCGAAAGCGATAAGGGTCATTCGACCGGTTGGGTGTCTTCTGAAGTTTGTAGTGTCGGCACTCGATACGAGCACAGATAAAGTAAACAGCTCTTATATTTATGACCTGTACAATACCTATCTTTTATAATTTTCCCATTACAAGAGAGTTTGAAATCCCCTTGCAACCAAATCGTTACCCGCACGTCCTCAAAAACTCCAACACAGAAGTTGACAGAAGCTCTAATAAATACCTAGTTTCTTGCATATCTGTAGGAAGTATGGCGACACAGTTTTTATTCTGCAAGCTTCACCTGGATGAAGCGTAAATCTCAGGAACCCCCAAACCGCGTTAGAACAAAGTTTGAGCTATTATAATATATTTAGTTTTTTTTATTATCGCTGCGCCGCAACTGACACGGTTTCTAAAAGCTATACGCATTTTCCATTCTCGCCACGTAATAATACTGTGTCAAAATTCTATTAAAATCAGTCCGAGGTTACACAATACAGAACGATCGAAAGCAATAGCAATACTCGTATGTATGAGTATACCAGAAAATTGGTTTACCTTGGTTTCGGTAATAGGCAAGGCAATATTACGATGGACCTAAAAAAATGTATTATGCTGCTAGGTCCTTATTTCGCAGGTCAATGGAGAGCCTATTATCCGTACAAAAACGTTTTAAGTTTTAAAACCCCTTACCACCTCACCACTCGAATTTCACCCTCACCCAAAAAAAAGTAGAAAACAATCGGGAACCCCTAAAACGCGTAAAAACGAAGTTTCAGCTGAGCTATTTTTATATATTTTGGTTTTTTATTAACGCTGTGCCGCCACTAACACGATTTCTAAGCATCACACGCTTTTTCCATCCTCACCAAGGTAGTACTGTTTCAAAATTTCATTAAAATTAATTCAATGTTTACCTCGTTATACAATACAGAACGATCTAAAGCAATACTCATCATATGTATGCATCAGAAAATTCCCAAGTCCTTTGTTTTCTGTAACAGGCAAGGAAATGTTCGGATGGACCTAAAAAAGTGTATTATACCGCTAAGTCTTTCTTTCACAGAACAATAGACATCTTATTATGGTTACAACACATGTTTCAGTCTTGCAACATCCCACCCCCCAACCACCCCAATTTCACCCCCACCAAAAAAAAAGTAGTAAATGAACAAAAGCACCTAAAAAAGAAGTTTGAGGAATATTTGATTATTCTTGTTTTTTGCTAATTAGTCAGCCGCCCATGCACCGATTTTGAAAATTGTAACAGTATTACATACTAGGACCCCACAGCATGTCGCTGCCCAAATTTCATCATAATCCATGCAGCGGTTATTGAGATTACGAGGCTAGGAAAACGCGACAGACAGACAGACAGACGGAAATGAGTGACGTAGATTTTCGCGATGTAAAACGACCAAAAAGCATATTGTCTTAAAATCGAAAATTTCCCCTCACCTATCGATGTGACAAGACAAGTAAAAAGAAGCTCGGCTGGTTGTGAATCACTGCTCACAATTATTTAAATCACACGTACATACTTCTGTATGAATTTTTTGCACAGATTATTATGCTTTCAAATGGAAACTGATCCTAGATGTTTGATCCTTGTGTGAACGCCCTTGGTTTATTTTGGTATTTTTTTGGTTTTTCGGATTCAAAAACTTTTTTAATTGTAATTCGTGCTTTTGTGGTGGCAGGTAGAATAAAATTTGTGGATTATTTGAATATTTCTTCCAACCCGCAAGAGGTAGGTATATCAGTTGCATAAAACGTATGGTATCAAAAAATATGTATTTGAAGTAGGATCTAGCGACCGAACAGTGTCACCTCATACGACAACAATGGTTTTTACAGAGATGAGTTCACGTTCACGCATTCCATTCTGTTTCTAGTTTTTTAAAATACCCATCCAAACCGGAAAAGCCTATTTCAGAGAAAATGTTCAACGCGCGGCAATGTCTACAAAAGCGCGCCGGCATTGCCCCGGCGGTGCCGACACTGGTCGCAGGTCGCAGGCGAGCAGACACTTGTTGAAATTTTTTGTCCGCATGCCTGGATAACAACCCAATAATTATATTCGGATGCTCTGTCTAGGATACCGTACCTAGCGGTGTTGCCAAATTATTAACGAAAAATATTAGGGAATAAATTCCTGGAAGGATTATATTTTATATTTAAGGACGTATGGGCATCTTATGTGTTTAGTTTTATTACAAGGATTAATGCATGAAAGTAATTATACTCTCAAAGGCAATTTACTTGGTTATAATTCCCTATGGCAGTTTTGACTTCGATTTTTTAGTCTAGGTAGGTGGGCATACTTATCTATATGGATTTAACATCCATCAAAGCAAAGTTTACAGAATACATACATTTACCAAATCTAGCACTGCATGTGTACGGGTTATCATAAAAAACTACAAAGAAGCCGCTGCGCTGCGACTCGTACCTAGTTATTGTTATATTACTTGTCGTTTTAGTGTTGTGCGTTTGTTGTCTAAGTGCACAGACGATTTTGCCTAAAACCTGCATGGCATCATTCCATGATTTTATTTTGTATCCGACAATCCGCAGTATTGCTGTATATCGTATTAATTTATGTTATAAGTACCTACTGTCACAGCCGTCCACGGCTTTAGCTTAGATAAAGTTGTAGATTTTATTTTTTAAGTACTAAATAACCTGTGTAGAACTGAAACCCTTTCGCTTATTTTTTTAAACAAGTAATTAATTAAAAATATCCTATAAACTCCACATATTCTACAGCTATTCGTCTTATTGGTCCATTGGCCAAGCAGGTAGAATTTGTATTTCATAGATTCATGAAAATACTCCTTAGAATGCTGTGAAAATATACTTGAAAAATACCTTTAGGTATAAAGTACCCACATAAGTACTTTAAAAGTCTAAAAGCGGTTTATCTGTCCACCTGCCCCCAATAAACGGATTCTATAATGACATATAGGTACATATACATAGAAAGAAATTTGTTTATGTGTTTAATTCACCTGACGAGAATAGAATTATTATACAGAACTCTTGTACTAGATTACTTTATGAAAGTTTGGTGAGGCATAAAATCAATTCATGTACGATCGCCATCAAAAAATAAATGTACTTTACTTTTGGTCTTTAGACCTAATTTTTATGAAACCCTGTATCAGCGCGCCTTGCGGTGTACTGCCACAGTATACACTACCTCAGTTTTTTTACAAAAGCATACTTTTATCCAACGCTGGTTTCTGACGCTTTTGTCTCTTTCATGATATGGAGATGGCAATCGTAGAAATACAGAAATTTTAATCTGGCAACCGTGTCAACACTCACCGGTGCTCCCCTATGAAATCCCAATTTGGTGATTTTCGATATAGATTTAGTGATATTTGGATTTTTATCATACACCATACACCACACCTCTCATTGTTGCCGCTCGTATCGACTTGTCGCGAAAATAGCGACATTTTGATTACGCTGAGACGTAGCGGCGATTTAAAATAAACCGATTTGTAGCGACTTTTCGAAAAATTCTGTTTATATATTTTTTTCGCCACTGATTACTGCTGGTCTATTCTTCTTTCGGACTGTCTTGTATTGGTGTCGAGACTATGTATCAGGTAATCCTCTATTTTTGAATGAAACATCAATTGCACCAGTATACCCACGCTGAAATAATATAATATTGTGTGGCGACAACGCAACGTAGCGACGTTCAAGGCGGCTTAGTAGCGAATTTCAGTATTATCTACCTGGCAACACTGCACACCTGTTGGTTTGGTTGTATGCTGCATAGATAATTAGATGCTGCTTGTCTTAATAATGTCTTTTTTTTTCGTCATTTCGTCCGAACTCTCCGAACGTCCGAACTTTTATGTTAAATTTAACTTGTGTGGCGTGGGTGTACATATAGACATAAATTTACCCCTTGGTGAACAGGTGAATAGTGGTTTAAATAGTCTATATAAGGCAGCATTTAAATTAGATAAAAGGTAAGTTATAATATTCCCCTTGTTAGTCTCAATGTTAAAACCGGGATGAAATGCTTGTGGCCAAGATGGTGGGCTTAGTACTTAGTGCGTCACGTCACCTCAACCTAAACAGTAACGGCTTAATCGCTTAATCCTAACGTTTCATAATAATTATCTCGATGCTATAGCACTTTAGGGCCCGCCGTATTTGTCGAACATTTCACTTGTAACGGAAAGGGGACGGTCTATTATGTCCTTTTCAACCAAAATTTTTCGGTTGAAGCACTTTTTGAGAAAAAAATGTTGTCATAGTAAACCTGGCTTATCTCCGAATTTCGCGAAAATAAATCGGTAAAGTAAAATTGTTAAAACTCGATATTTTCACCCCATTTTCGTAACAGACTTGACATACCTAATAGACCGTCCCTTTCCGTTACAAGTGAAATTTTCGACAAACAAGGTGGGTCCTAAAGTGACATAGCACCGAGTACCCTATATTATTATTGCAAAGTATGATTAGTATGATACACTCAGCTCTTTTATTTGAGCATGTATGTAAGACGTCATGAAATAAAAACAGATTTTCTCATTAATTTTCTTTTTTTAGTTACTAAATTGAACCGTGTTATTTACGTTTAATAGTTTTGTACGCAAAACAAGATTCTCTTAGGTGTCCTGATTGGTGTAAACGGATTATTCAGTTGTGAGTTTCAATAGTTATGGAAGTGATCTTAGACTAGCTTCATGCTATGGGAAAATAATAAACTGGTATCAGTGTAATGTGTGGGAAGTACTGAGTCAATCAACTTGACTTCATTTTTTATTTTTAGTTGAGATATGTCTAGGTATTAACATCACTTGTTTTCCTTATTCTTTAGACATGGAGTGTTTTTGAAAGATTACTTACCTATGTATATGTGGGAGAAAATGCAATGAATTTAGTTTTTGAAGTATTTAAACTGAGATTGTTGACTTGAGGTGTATGGGGCCACTCGACTAGTTCCTAGTCCTAGGTCACACCATCATAATTATGTAGTAATTTGTTATGCTGTATCAGCCACTGTCTAAATGAAGTAAATGTTCATGTGTTCAACATAAAAAACTGATACCTATTTGCAAAAATATATAATAGTTTACTGTAAGATGATAGATAGCCCACCATTACGTTCTATAAAGCCCTCTGATTTTTAGGACAAATAATGGCAAACCGTGCTTCCAAAATGCTGATGATGGCGCAGCAATTTCAGACTGTGTCCAATAAGGCTGAATTTAAAAGAAGGGGTGAGTTGATATATGATTTCATTTTGTAAAATAGGAAATTTTTTAGATAGTTATATACTTGGATACACAATAAGTTTCTTGTAAGATACTCAGACAAGTCTCATGGTTGTGTGCAATAAACCCTTCTGATTTTTAGGACAAAAAATATCAAGTCGAGCTTGTCATATTTTGAGGATGGAGCAGCAATCCCAAACTGTGTCTAATAATCCAGAGCTTGAAAGAAGTGGTAAGTTGATAAGACCATTATAAGCACTAGACCATTATTATTATTATTTTCTGCAAATTGGAAATTTTATTGATACTTAGTTACACACTTGGATATAAATAAGTCTTATCCTAACGAAGTAGTGTTGGAATGATAGTATATTGTTCAATGAGCAGTAATGCCTGTAAAAATTCACACAGTTGAAGTCTCCAGCATGGGCTGTAGTCTGTGCTGTAAATTTACAAATGAGTTATTACCATTTCTGCAAGATGTATACTTTCAATTCAATTTTTTTTTCTTTTGATCGCAAATTGAAATATAAGATACGTCAATTGAAAGTACGTAGTAATGTAAAAAATAAAGCAATTCACTGTATGATTTATACCCTGTTACCCGATACTTTAAACTGTCAGCCGTGTCAACAGCGAACCGCTGTTCGGCTAGTGATAATTAAAAATACCCCAGATTGAGTCTTGACATATCAATTTTAAGCTTTGATGGAATACAGGGCTGTACTGAGTGCAAGTTCTACTAATGACGAGTAATTGACACTTGGTGTTTTCGTCTATGCTGTGAGGTCTCTATTGCTTATTTTACATTTTCTCAGAAAATCTGGCATTTCTTTCAGTATATCAGTATGGCTGGCCTGAATGATGACGATTACGCTTTAAATAAGGTAAGAATATTACTGATACGGTCTTGATCGCAGGATTGCCAATCAACACCACTAGTAAAAAATTAAATTTGAGATACATTTCATCAGCTGATACCTATCAAATAGACGTCAAGTCAGTTTAAAGTATCAGGTAACAGAGTATAAATACGTAATGTTATGAACTATTGCCAACTTAACCTCACTTCACTGAAATAAATACTGTACACAGTTCAAATCAATTATTTGACGTCTCATAGCCAGCCACCTTTGCAGTTATTATAGCATTTTATTGATCATATGTATAACCCACAGCTGGAGCCTGAGCTATGAAAAATAATTTACTTGTTTATAGGTAGTGTTACCTGTTCAAAAGTAATTGGGTAATTGCTTTATAACTTAATAGGAATAAGGAACTTATTGCCAATCAGTAAGTTTGAAGAACATCAGATTGATATATATGCTTTTTAAAATGTAATTATCTTAATGTTGTGTAGAAACTTCTCATTTTAATGATTTCTCAGTTCGAAAGCATGTGCACTACTTTACTGTGGTGTTAATAAACAAGCCCTGTTAATTCAAGGTGCTACCAGAAAATGCTGGAAAAAACCGACTGGCAGCGGGATTTGAACGCGCGCCTCCGGAATTCTAGTCTGGTGCTCTTACCAGCTGAGCCGTGGCAGTCATGGCTATAATTGGGGTTTTGAATAATTTATATAATAAATTGAAAGATCATATGTCTTATAATGAAATTCTTTTTTTTTTATTATATTTATTTTTGAATCCAGTATCGAAGACATGCCAACAGCTCCTGAACGCATATGTGATCAGACTGTTGTCGAATGTTGTCTTTTCACCAACAGCCTCTTAAATGGGAGCAATAGCATGAAACATGGTTAAATTTAGTAATGTGTTTGGACCAGTACATTTCGACCAAGATGCTGATACAACAGCTAGGAGACACAAAAACATTATTCAAACATTATTCATTTTTTTCTATATTGAAGTTACTGGGGCCTTTTTGTTGACTCTTTTTTTTTTAATTATTGGTCTGCTACATTGATTTTCATGGTTATATTTCTACTTGGTACAGTTCACATTCCTCACATTTTATTGTTCTCATGTGTTGATGATTCTAAATTAAGAACTAGTAATTTTTTGGTGCTCCAAGTTCATAATGTTGTCTGTTTTTGAAAGATTAAGAATATACTTAATTATTTTCTTAATTTCAGTCATTAAGAATCAGTCAAGATCATCCAATTCTGGGCTGGAAAATTTGTCAGCTGGAAAGCTTGAGGACATTGCAGCTATTTCAAGTGATGCTAGCCTGACATCATTTGGAGTACTACTTAATGATTGCATTAATGATGAAACATTTGTTGCAAAAGGAGGCACATCTGGTAAGATTATTTTACTGATTGTAGATAAAGTATAAAGTATTTATAAATAAATTTCATAATTTCAACCATTATGAAATTTTTATAGTACCTACCTATTTGCTGTAAAATGATTCAATAAGTATTACTTCTCACTCCAACTAAGGGAAGTCTGATAATTAAAATTGAGTAGGCATTTTCAACGTTGTATCACATTGCAAAATAAAAACCCTGTTTTTGTTCCCTTTGGTGTAATATAATTGGGGTTTTGAATATTTTTTTTAATAAATTGAAAGATCATATGTCTTATAATGAAATTCTTTTTATTCTTTTTTTCGCTATAATTCAAAAGTTATATCAAAATAGAAATTTATTTTTGAATCCAGTATCGAAGACATGTCAACAGCTCCTGAACCTGTGTGTCATCAGACTGTTGTGGAATGTTGTCTTTTCACCAACGGCTTCTTACTTCGGATACCTATTTCCATTAGTTTTTCTAAATTCCAAGAAAAAATTGTAACAAGTGTATATTTGTCGCACCATAGGCATTAAATGAAGTTTGCAGCTCGAGACGAAGTCTATGATCAAAATAAATATCTTTTTGAATGTTTGAAATTGGATTTCAAATTTCAGTAATAAAGCACCTAATCAAATATGTTTTTTTGGAAAGCAACCCTTGCGGCACTACCGTCATGGCGCAACGTCTAAGAACGTCATACCTTCCGACTCGAAAATGTCTGTGTTCTGGAACAGTATTGGTTCGAGCCCAGGCCTTGACGATTTTTTTTTTACCAAAAAACTGAATGATATGCTTTCTGCACATATACACATTTGTTTCTACACGTTTTCGGGAGCTGTTGGCGTGTCTTTGGTACTGAATTCAAAAATCCCTTTTTTCCAATTTTCATTTTGACATAACCCTTGAATTATTGCGAAATAAAATTTTACGTTCTAAAACTTATGATTTTCCAATTATCACAAAAAATCAATTTTATCTCCTTGGGGAAAAAACAATGAAACAACCTTCAGGAGCTGTGGACAATGATTCAATATACACTACAAAATGTGGTGTCTGGGTGCAGACCAGATTTCTGTGTCCATCTATTTCTTGTTAATTCCGAATCTGGAGTTTGAATTGGGGATTGATACCTAAAATGGCTGGTAGAATAGATGAAAATATCCAAGATTAGTTTAAAGGTTCTTACCAGCAAGTTGGGAATAGCATAACACTACTCGTACATTGCTGTTAAACCATCCCTACTAAAATCAGATGTGGTGCAGAGATCGAAACTCTGTTAGACCAAGTAAGCTGTGGGCTTTTTTTGGATTGATCTCCAACTGTGAGAACAACACCAAAGGTTTTTAGTGGATTGAAAGTTTGAAGCTTTGATTATTTTTGACAATTTGCTTGTTGTTTTATTTAAAAGAATTTATTGGTTGATGGTGGTGTTTGCAAAGATGTTAATTTATTAACATGATTTGAACAGGCTGAAGATAGTATTCAAGTATTGAAGGTTTTAAAGAACTATTGTTAGAACATATAATGATAATTTTATTACATATCAAATATATTGGCTACTACACAGGATTGTCCAATAAGCATGCAGTGCTCTTCAGCAGCCTTACCGTTTAAATCAGAAGAAAATGTTTTAAATAAAAAACATTTCTTTTAAGATGGTCTACCTGTAGAAAATGATTTCAAAGATGCCAGACGTCCGGATATACCGGAAGTAGGATTTTTAGGTCCAGTTTGCTAACCATAGTTTATGTCTACAAAGCCTATTTTCAAAGTTATTCAGTAATATTTAGAAAATTTGACGTTTATAGTACTACAAAACACGTTAATATCTCGGAAACTAAGTATGACAGAAAGATGCAGTTTCGGTTTTAATATGACCAAGAAACATACTTGTGTTTCAGTAAGATCATTGTTTCAAAAGCACATTAAATCAATAGACAAGCCATTCTCAAATCTGAAAAGTTTAAAACCTTAAAAGCTTTTTTTTTTTCGAGTGGGATGGTATAAGTTTTACATCAGTAGAAGTGAAATTAATATCTTCTTCAGTTCTATCATGACATATGTGGTTCTATCTTTGATGGTTTTCAAGATATTTACGATTTTGTAGTTATTCTGTAATGGCATATAAGAATTGGAAAAGCCATAGGTGGTGTGTGGCTCACAAGAAACCTTTCATAAGTATATTAAAAAAATTTTGTCTCTAAGTATCTAGTGCTGTTTCGAGTTCCCTCAAAACTGGTAAAATCTGCAACCATATCCTCATGATTCTGAGTAGGATAATCATGTCCACTATTAAACCTGCTATAGTTGCTTCATACTTTCTCGCCAGTGTAGTGGTTTAGTTTTAGTTATAAAGTAGCTGTTTCTTATTTGGGTTTTATACTGGGTAGTTTATACTCCTTGTGAAACTTTCCACTGAGCCTTGGTAGTTGGCTGGTATAGCCAATCTTAGTATGCATAGAAATAGATAATAACTTTTGATCCTGCCTTATATAAAATTATGATTCATATTATGGGGTGGTTTTTGAATCCCTCGTCAAATTACTATACCATTTCCAGCAGTAGTTTATTCAAATGTAAATTCAAACTGACAGGTTTAAATTACACCTGATAGTTTGAATTTACAATTGACGCAGTTGATGCTTTTGAAACTGCAGCTGCAAAAGGTATAGTTTCTGATTTTCTAAAAAACTTGGAAGTTTCCACCTTTTAATAATAATGATAATATAAGAATGATTTTGTATTCTAACAAATGAGTAACAGACACATGAATCAGAAGTTGTTGAGCATACTGTGGGGATAAGATATTTTTTTGTCTTGACACAGAGTCGACCCTATGTACCGCCTGGTTCATCAACCCCTAATTCTGCTGATAAAAAATATGATCTGCACCTCAGTACTCACATGTTGTTTGTGGACATGTATTATTGTTATACAATATGTTATAATTTCAGGCTCAGCAGAATATCATTTGGATATAGAAGATATCAAAATGAATGTTGCTTATAACTCAACTCCCATATTGAAAAAACTTTCGCCTAGGCAAACGCCTTTATTGCATATACAAGGTGATATTTCAAGCGACCCTAAGCACATAATGGATTATGTTTCTGATGAGTATACTCCTACTGAGACTTCAGTATTGCCAAATACTGAACACGCCTTGACAATATCTTCAAATGGCAACTATGCCACAAATGAGTCACAAAAATTGAACATGGTGGATACAAAGGAAAATTCTGAATTTCACGATTCAGGCAATCATTCAACATACGAGGCAGAAACAGAAAATAGCAACAATATCACAGACAGCTCTAAAGAGAGCTTAAATATGACCATACCGAAAGGTACACGACCATTAGATGAGCGACAGTTGTTTGTACCTTCGTCGAAAAACGCTGATGGTACAAAAAGGGCTAAACAATATTTTTGTCCTTATTGTAAGCAATTACAGACTAAGTTTGCTAGGCATTTGGAAACAAAACATAAAGACGAAGATGCAGTTAAGCAGTTTAGAGCACTCCCGAAAAAAAACATTAAACGGGCATGTCTAATAGAAAAAATTCGAAAATACGGAAATTTTCTGCATAATACAGATCCTAGCCTCAATACCGGGGTGTTGATAACGTGCCGACGTCCTCAGGCGAAATATGATTACACAACAAAGGATTTTGTTGCTTGCAGTCACTGTAAAGGTGTGTTCTCAAAAAAAACTTTGAGGGTCCATCATACAAAGTGTAACCCAAAACACACAAAAGGTAAACGTGGCCAAGTCAAAGCTGGAAGACGACTAATGGGTTTTTGTCATCCAGAGGCAAATGAAACAATGCAGCGTGATATTCTTCCAAGCCTCAAAGATGATGAAGTGGGATCATTAATCAAGTATGATGAGTTGATCATCCTTTTTGGGAACAAGCAGTGCAACAAATACACACAACGTCATCAGCATGACATGATTAGAAATAGATTGAGACTTCTCGCTCGTTTCCTGCTTGCTGCACAACAGATTAGGAATACTATCACTGACTTGGCTAGTATATATCACCCCAAATTTTACAGGGTTGCTGTGGAAGCAGTTCGTATTTGTGGGAACTATGATCCCATAGAAGGAATGTTCAAAACACCATTCAATGCACTGTCTCTTGGGAGTCTTTTGAAAAAATGTGCTGTTGTAAACAAATCTCGCTGCATTGAACAAGAACTGGACGATTCGAGGCAACAAATGGAGAAATTTTTCGAAATTTTTGAAGATGATTTCCCGATCACAATTAATAAAAAATGTTTGGAAGATCAGATGACAGCTCGTCGAATGAAAAAAGTAGCCTTGCCGTCAAAAGAAGACATTAAGAAGTTATATGTACACGTTAAAACAATTTGCGAAAAGTCAGTCAGCATTCTAAAAGAAGCATTCAATCGTGATGCATGGATCAAGTTAGGTCAAGCCACGCTCATTTTTCTGATGCTATTCAACCGACGAAGGGCTGGAGAAATTGAAAGGCTTCTTGTAGAAAATTATGAGAGTAGGGAGACCCTCGATGATACTCTCAATTCGGATATCTACAAAAAATTGTCAAATAGTGCACAAGTGCAAGCTTCACAATTCCTTCGATTAATGATTCGCGGAAAATTAGGGCGAAATGTACCCGTGCTGTTACATAACTTTCTCGTTGATTACGTGGACACATTGATGAAATACAGAAAAAGAGCTGGAGTGAAATCAACGAATAAATTCGTTTTTGCTGTACCATACGCAAATAAACATCAAAAGGAGTACATTCGAGCTTGCCCGTTGATGCGTAAATTCTCCAAAGAGTGTGGCGCAGCAGTACCTGATACACTACGAGGTACTACCCTCCGGAAGCATGTAGCTACATACACAGCAATGCTACGATTAGAGGATACTCAAGTAGATTTCTTATGTAATTATATGGGTCATCACAAAGATATACATAAGAATATCTACAGGGTTCCAAATGGCGTGGCTGACATGACAGAGGTATCCCGCTTACTGCAAGCGGCGATAGGCGAAGATGACGAAAGTGGAAATGAGAATGAAGATGATGAAGATGAACCAGAAATTGGATCTCAACCAAATACACCCACACAACATATGGAAACCACTGAAGATATTGGAACCCTGTCTTCTGAGGAAGAAGATGATCAAGAGAGTTCTTCTGGCACCAAACGTCAAACAGTTAAAAAACCTAGAAAATGTAAGTATTTTTTTTGCCCACTATCCCTATTTTCAGCAACACTTCTGGCTTATACAGGGTGATTCAGGCCCAATGCTTCGGATTATCGTGACTAAACGATACCTTTTTTCATAAAAATGACTTGTGTGTAAATCACCATTTTTGGTAAAAGTAGATATAATAGCGCAGCGATTATAAAACTTATATATATATATACTCATTTGAAAAAATTAAGTTATCTGTGATTGAAGTTTCCTTAATTAATCAACCGAAATTTCCAAGTAAAAAAACGATACAACAATAATTACCGGCTAACCTAAGCTGACTCATTTCATGCTTAGTTACATGGCAGAATCACAGCCTTCTCAGTTTTATGATCGCTGCGATATTCGATTATCTTGCGGTCTGATACAGTTGTGATGAAGTTGGATATTGGTGAGGAAAATTTATTATGACGAGTTGTCAGAGTACACAGAGACCTTATCATCTACCAGTGGGAGTAAACGTAGTCCAGCATCAGGTGAAAAGTGGATATATAAAGAACAAAATTAATTGTTAATGTCACATGGTTGATGGCCGTCATTATCTTATCTTTAAAAAGTAGTCCAAAATGACACACATACACTTACCTAGTTATTTCTCTGAATAGAGATATCATTTAGTCACAATAGTCCGAAGCGTTGAGATTGACTCACCCTGTATTTTTTTATACAAACCGGATATATCTCTGTCGCGCCGTAGGGTTACCATGCTCAGATGCTAAACCACCGACTGCCTGTCCGGGCGTCAAAAGAAGGAATATGCTTCAAATATTAATTTAATGTTCAACGACTGTATGCGTCAAAATTGTGTATTTTCTAAATAGTCCAGGCGGTAGGGGTTTTTTCATAGCAAAAGGTCTGAAAGAAATGAAATTTAATGGGATGGTAGAAATTGGTCCCCTGAACCTACACATAAGTTAAAAATATCGTATTTGTGCATACTTTTGGTGGAAACGATACTACACCGGCATTGTTTAATCAAGTTAAGATTCAGTTTGCGGCAGTTGGGGGTTGCCGCTCGAGGGAGGGGGGGAGGGTGTGAAAAGTGTTTTGTGACGCTTTTTGACAAATAGTGCCGTTGTGCTAGGTGATATCGAAAAAAGTTCAAATGATATGTGGAGACAACAAAATTCTTCACAATTTTGGTCTTTACATTTTTCGTGTGCGACCATTGTACAGTGCCCCAAAGTTAGGTGGTGGTTTGTCCTTGTTACTAAAATCAGAATTTTTTCGCGTCATCTGTCGAAGATCGCTATCAAAAAGTTCTGTAACACTTTTTCTCCTAAGAAAATAACATTTCTCATACCACTATTATCTTCAATTTTTTAAATAACACATTTGGGCTTAAAAAATTACGATATTTAGGACTACATCGGTACCGACTGCCGATCTTGAGTTTTCACCCTCCCACTCCTGGAGCAGCAACCCCCCGAGGTAGCAAACTTAGGTGAACATTCAGGGAACCAATGTCTACTATCCCACCAAATTTCATGTCTTTTCGACCTTTCGGTAGTAGTTAATGATGACATCCTAAATATCGTAGTTTTTTAAGCCCAAATGTATTATTAAAAAAAGGGAATATAATAGCGATATGAGAAATGTTATTTTCTTAGGAGAAAAAGTGTTACAGAACTTTTTGATAGCGATCTTCAACTGATGACGCGAAAAAATTCTGATTTTAGTAACAAGGACAAACCACCCCCTAACTTAGGGGCACTGTACAATGGTCGGACACGAAAAATGTAAAGACCAAAATTGTGAAGAATTTTGTTGTCTCCACATATCATTTGAACTTTTTTCGATAGCACTTACCACAACGGCGCTATTTGTCAAAAAGCGCCACAAAACGGTTTTCACCCCCCTCCCCTCCCCCACCCTCAAGCGGCAACCCCCAACTGTCGCAAATTGAATTTTTTCTTAACAATGCCGGGGTAGTATCATTTCCACTAAAAGTATGCATAAATACGATATTTTTCGCAACAGCACATATCAGTAGTAGGTAGGGGTCCGTTGCTAAATGCCGTATTTTTTAAAACTAAATGTGTGAGTTTAGGCAGCTGCAGATAATAAAAAAATAAGATATCATTCTTTTAGGGAAAAAAACTGTGACATGACTTTTTGATGAAGTTCCTCGCCTTAATCCACCCTTAAATTCTGTTTTTAGTGAAATTCACAAATCAACCCCTAACTTTGACGCACCCGGAGGCACCCCCGGAGGTCGCAAACTTTGGTATAGGTTCAGGGGACCAATGTCTACCATCCCATCAAATTTCATTTCTTTCCGACCTTTTGCCTCTTTTACGACGTAACGATTGGACTAAAATAAAAAATCAATGTACGAGATTTTATTTCATTATTTTGAGGAGATTTTCATTGATGTATATCATTTAAAAAAAATGGCATTAGCGGCTGGGAATTATTTCTAGATGGGTCATAGGGTGCAAAAAAGGTAATTCAGTATTTTGGACATATTCAGCTAAAAGTTATTTTGCAAGAGCCAAGTCTATGACTTCTCTAGGTAAGTCAAGCCCCCTTTGCTCTTTTGTAGCAACGCGCATAATTTTGAAGGATGTGTGGAGCCAAATAGGTCGTTTTTCGAACGTCTTAATTTTACCGTTCCTGGATGTGCAATATACTTTCAACAAAGCCTTTCTAAAAGTACCAGAAATTTACTTTTGATTGAAAAAAAAACAAAAACATTTCTCCGTCTGATGAGATTCGAACCCGGGACATTACGGTCACGAGTCTCAGCTCCACCTTCTGACCCTTCGCGTGCACGTTATAGTGTATACCTATATAACCTTGTGTTTACTTGATAGATCTTTCAGTTCCAGCGTACAACTTCCATAACAGCTATGCAATATACTGAATTGTTTCAGCTTCACCGCGTGGAAAAATAAAACGAAGAAAATGGTCGGAAAAGGAAAAAACGTTGATCAAGGACCACTTTGGGGAACCATCACTCCTCAAAAAATTACCTGCCACTAGTGAATGTCGCGAGTTCATAGCAAACCATGACGTCCTCAGAGGCAGGACGGCTCAGCAATTGAAAACATGGATTGATAATCAGAGAAAAGCAAAGTCCAGGAAAGCAGATTACAGAAAGAAGAAATACTATTTTTAGTCTTAATTTGATGGCGTTTTAACAGAAGTGCGTAAAAAACAGCTTCGTCCATTTAGTGTGTAATTCTTCGATATCTCTCAAGGTATACCTGATAGAAAAAAATGTCAAATACAAAAGTTATTTGATTACTTAAGATGCATAAACTGAAAATATTTTGAAATATACAGGGTGTTGCGGGAAAGTAGAATAGTGATCAACTTGACTTTTTTATATAGAACTATAACTTTTTTTTCTAAATTCTTCTAGTTTCCATCCTTGATCTCTATTTAACCCTATAATATTTTTGGGATCGGTTGCGACGTTGCCAAGTTATAATTTATTTTCTGTTACTTTCCGGATTTGCAAGGTCGCAAGCAATACGTCGAAATTGATATATTCCTTTAACTTTTCTCAATAATATTATACAGCGAGTTACTTGAATGTTAAATGAATATTATTTTGGATGCTACTATGTGCATCAACAGGGTGTTTTTGGCAGGATTTTAAATTACGGCAATTTGAAAGTCATTTTACTTTGTTTTTTAAATATAACACCCTGTATGTTTTATTTTAAATCGAAGTATTTACTGGTACCCTATCTCGCCTTGTAATATATTTCTTTTTGTTTGCGACGTTGCCAAGTTGTAAATTATTTTTCCAAAATTTCAAACCCCCGGTTCTTATTAATAGAACATACTATATAGTTTATTTAATATCGAAGTACTCCCTAGTAATGGTTTACGGCGTGCACAAGTTTCAACTGGTGTCCCTAAAAAAATAAAACCGTTGTCCTTGTTCATACTATATTTCGAATACTGGGTTAGTAAAAAGTTCAAGAACGCATAAATATCTCTACAACTTGCACAGCTGGAACGTTAAAATTCAATACCTACGGGTTTTCGGGTATGCAGAATTCAAAAACTCTTAACAGCAATGTTGCCAGACTTACCGCTTTTACGTTGCACGTAGTTTTATTTTAAACATAATGCTCTGCTTATTTTTATTCCAATTAATTGCCTATGTTGGTCTCACAATTTAAAAATTTTGTTTCTATTAATTAGTGAGATACGGCAACAACGCTTTTTCAGTAAACAGTACCAGAACGGTTTATTATCTCCAAAACTACTACAGCTGAAACGAAAAACATTAAAACCGCAGAGTTTTTCAACATGCAAAATTCAAAAATCATCAGTGTAACATCAGGATTTACCACTTTTACGTTATACTTCATAAAAATGGCATTCCATTCAAAATTATGACGTGAAAGGTAAAAATTGGTAAATCTGACATCAACACCTATGCTAGAATTTCTGAATTATGTATGTTCAAAAACCCCCAAGTATTGAATTTCATCGCTCCAGCGGCGGTTTTGGAAATATTTAAGCGTTCCGGTACTGCTTCTTGAAAAAGCGGTATTGCCGTATCTCAGTAATTAATAGGAACAAAATTTTGAAATAGTGAGATCTTACTAAATTTGGCTTGCGCAATCCATTGCAATAAAAATAAGTAGAAGATTCTATTTAAAATAACAAAATTATGACGTGTAACGTAAAAGTGGTAAACCTGGCAACACAGCTGATAGAATTTTTGAATTCTGCATGTTCGAAAACCTGCAGGTATTGATTTTATCGTTCCAGCTGTGCAAGTTTTGGAGTTCCTGTACCTTTCACTGACCCGGTATTGGAAATAGTATGAGCAAGGAAAACGGTTTTATTATTTTAGGGACACCAATTAAAACTTGTTCACGCCGTAAACCATTGCTAGGGAGTACTTCTTGCTAAATATCACTGTATACTATTAATAAAAATCGGGGGTGTTTGTTTGAAATGTTGGAAAAATAATTTATAACTCGGCAACGTCGCAAACGCGAAATAAAATATTACAAGGCAAGATAGGGTATTAGTAGATACTTGGATTTAAAATAAAATATACAGGGTGTTATATTTAAATAAAAAACAAAGTAAAATGACTTTCAAATTGCAGTAATTTAAAATTCTGCCAAAAACACCCTCTGGATACACATAGTTAATAACATCCAGAACAATATTCATTTAATATTCAAGTAACCCGCTGTATGATATTATTGAGAAAAGTTAAAGGAATATATCAATTTGGACGTATTACTTGCGACCTTGTAAATCCGGAAATTAACAGAAAATAAATTATAACTTGGCAACGTCGCAACCGATCCCAAAAACATTTTAGTTAGGGTTAAATAGAGATCAATGATAGAAACTAGAAGAATTTATGAAACAGTTATAGTTCCATATAAAAAAAATCAAGTTGATGACTGTCCTACTTTCCCGCAGAACCCTGTATATATCAAAATATTTTTAGGACATGCGTCTTGAGTAACCAAACAATTTTTGTATTTGACATTTTCTTGTATCAGGTATACCTTGCGAGATATTGAAGAATTACACACTAAATGGACAAATTCGTGATGTTCAGCTGCTCACTCAGCAGATCTGTTTACACTCAAATATGTAAATGTAACTCAGAATAATACGTTCTGATTTTCATTTGATTTTCCTGATTTACATATGATGCATTCTGATTTTCAATTGACTATCCTGATTTACATTTGATACGTTCTGATTTACATATGATGCTTTCTGAATTACAACTGATGCTTTCCGATTAAGTCCCACGCAAAAAATGTACCCTACTGACCTTAAATTTTCTTCTGTTCTTTTCTAAATTTAACACAGATAAAAACATCACTCTTGTCTGTTAATGTCTCTTCGTATCTCACGTTATATTCGACGAAAAAATAAAACCAACTTCATAGCCCGTCGAAAAATGTTGGAACAAGTCAACCTCGTTCTTATTGATAGGCTGTAATTCCAAGACTATATATATATATGACCCAAATGGAAGTAAAAAAGTTTCGTTCACAAGATACAGGGTGTCAAAAATGTTTTTTTTTCAAACTTCTGTATCCTCAAACTACCTTGAAAACCACTCATTAGAACACATTTTTATATGAACTTTAGTTTGGGTCAGAAATAAATCTTCGGAATTACGGCGTATTAATAAGAACAAATTTAACTTGTTTTCTTTTAAGATTTTTTAAGGTAGGCTATGAAGTGGTTTTTATTTTCTCCTCGAAAAACAAAGGGAGAGACATCAAGCGGCAAAATAGTCGTGTTTTGTCGAATTAATCTGAAAAACAACATTTACTTTTTAAGGTCAATGTGCCATATATATTTTTGACAGTATTAATCGTGAGACTGCTCCCTAAAATTCCACTGGAAAATATAATTATACTCTCGTCAGTGCTAGCTTAGCGTCTAATTGCAGTGAAAAAAGCACTGCCAAATTACAAAATAAATGGCTATAAGATCTTTCTTTCTTGGTTCTAACATCTCGAAATTCTAAAACTAGACTAGAGCAGCGGTTCAAATTATTGATCAATCAGGTGACTGGCGCCAGCGAATCACTGACGGCGACGACAGTGAATATAATGGACACTGCTAACAAGAACATGTCACAATCCTTTGAAAATCAAATACGCAGCAGTTTTATTCTTATTGAGCAGCGTATTCTCATAAATACGGCAGCAGTAATATTTGGGTGTAAATAGGTCTGCTAAATAACTGTGGAGGAGGTACACCTCACAATTTTTTTGTACTTTGCATAATAGATGAGGCACAGTAAAAGTGAATGTAATAATGTTGGATATGTATTTGAAAACTATTTCTTATTAATAGAACAGGGTTATGTATTATTGTAATATAAATAAATATCTAGCCTGTTTATTGCCTGCCAAAATGGCACTGAGGATTTTCAATTTGTCAATATAGTATAAATTATCAGAGAAGTATTAGGCTTTGATGAAATCTCATTTTGATTGAGATTGTATATGTGTACACAGTTCTAAACCAATCTAGCTATAAAACTATATACTATATAACTATAAAACTAACAAGCTCCCGGAACTATTCATGTTTTAAAACCCTAAGTATTTTGTGATCTGCTAGTTTTTGCTTTTTATATCAGATGAATATCTAATCAAGCTAATCTTGTTACTTATGCCCTTTTATCAAAACGCCGTTGTTTTTTTTTTCTGAATAAAGTGCAATATTAACTTACCTGTGTTTATTTATGTGTTAATCCATGTCAAATTTGAAACATTTGATATTTGGTTTGACAGTGACCGAGTTTCAGTTAGATACGGGATACGGGTAGTAATATGAAAAATAATAATAAAAGGCCTTTATTTTACCCTCAGCGAAGTCAAGCTGCGGCTTTTCTACTTTGAGGACCTAATCATACAAGAACGATATAATAGTATTATAATAATAAAAAATATAAGGTAAAATACAAATACAAGATAAAAGACAAATACAATATACAAGATAAAATGCAAATGCAAAAAAGTTAAAACAAAATTCAAGGGACTAGAAAACAAAGAGGCTAGATTAAATAAAAAAAACTGTTATGCTTCAGACATTTGGCGGTGTAACAGATGTTACTTATTGAATCTTATTGTGTGGTTGGCTCTCCGATCCTTCGCGGTTTACTAGGCAATTAATAAAATTACATTCAGTGAAATCAAAAAACGTTTCGTCGGTATCCGTTGCCTTGTTCTTCACAAATTTGTTGACAGAATCAAATATATTCATGATAAATGAATAAGCAATAAAAACCTAGGTACTTCAGTAGCAGCAATCCATAGGCAACATGCTAGTCAGAACACCACGTCTTCCCAGTAAGTATTGATGTATAATGCTCTTACAAATATCAAATCACCTTATATTGATTCGTATAATTATTAATTAGAAAGCGAAAACACGAGTAGTTATCTATTCAGTTGAATATTAAAAAATGTACGTGTACTGAAATTTTTAGCAATAAAACGTCTGCTGAGAAAGCTGCTTTAAGAATAGGCAATTTGGGAGAAAAGTATTTTTGCCAGCAGGTCCCTTAAGGGCTGTACTCCTTTCAGCGAGGTTTCTCATCAACATTCAAGACCTTTGTAATATTCAGCCTAGTGACAAAAAAATTAAACATTCATTCATAAACCTCTAACAGCAAAGTGGTTAGCCGTCTATTCCAATGCTCATATTTAGCGAAATTCTTTTTCATTTGGCGTATCAGTGCATTCCAAGGATGCCTTGCAGCATCTGCATACGTCGAACGTCAACGTAAGGCAAGCCACAGGTGACGCCAAACAGGACTGGCGGGATAAAATAATTATTCTACTAAACTGATAATCTCAAGGAAAACTACTTTCCAATATTTTAGGGAAGTATTGCGAAATACAAACAATACAAATGGAATATCTTCTGGTTTTATTTTATCATTAAGAATTGGAATCAGACGCACTGCATAACAAGAGTTAGATACAAGACCAGTGAATGTAGTAAAGCGACTCCATTGCAAGTAACTAATTTAGGTATCAGGTGCATTGCAGTAAAACTATTCGCCAGAAGCTCCATTCTCATCACATTCGTAAATGGTTGGATTTCCAAGAAAAAATTAAATGTACTGGAAAATTTAGCTTTTGTTGACTCGATTTAATGCCGTTTAATTTACAACTGCACTTTATAATATCTACAGCTAGGTTTTGTAGAAAAACAACAATATATATATTAGTACCACAATCCTCACTTTAATCACTTTAATTCTTGGAAGCCAGGCACGTATTTAGGGGGAGTCCCCCCCGAAAGGTCAATTAAGTGACACCCATAATCTGGACCCCCCCAAAACCAAATCCTGGATACGTGCCTGTTGAAAGCTTTCTCCATAAAATATTAAATAATACACGCCTTGAAAATATTTGACATCTTTTATTGATATAGGTATATAAAGTTGTTTTCTATGCTGCGATAATTAGGTACTTGAATATTAATTAAAATTCGAACATGAATGTTAAACCAAACTGACACATGATTTTGTTTTCCATTGTATCAAACGTTATGTACCACAATAGGTTAGTTTCATATGACAGACATCTTTTTTTATGATGAAGAATTGGACATAGTGTCGTTTATCTTCGAGGTGCAGATGTGATATACAAGACCGCATAAAATAATGTGGTATGTATATTCATTTTGTACTTTGCTGTTTTTGGAGAAAAATGGGAATATTGAGGTATTGGGGTAAGAATGTTTTGCTATTCACTTCACTTTATGGACTGTAACCACTTTTAAACCACGGTTTACATTTTACATATCTATAAAAGAGGAGAGGAATTTGGCGAATACCTTGAAAACCAAAAAAATTATATGATTTAACAAAAATTACACTTTCTATAAAAATTATTTTCAGAATCAATGTTCTAGATCAACAGACTAAATATTTGAATCTTACAATCCTTTAACACACGAAATATATCTTCTTTGCTCACCTAATGATACGTAGAGTATATTGGTTTTATCTTCCACACTCTTTTCTTGACCGTCCAATATCTGGGTAAGTAAATAATATGACGAACCAATCGATAGAACTTTTTAATTAAGGGTACCTATACAAGTTTATATATGAACAGTGATGAATTTTAAATATAATAGCTAATTGATAGGAGTCAAATTAACTATAGGAAATGAATATAATATATCTAATTTTATTGAACTGGTGTTCAACAGGTCAATTTGTTCATAATCATTCGTCCCAAGCTGAGGTGGGACATGTTTTTTTCGATAATACACCAATCCTGTGGGAACATCCAGTTAATATAGAAAATATAACTACAATATCGTCGATTTGCATGACCAGGCAATCTCTAAGTGAAAGGGCGGGTATGTCAAATAACATGAAATAATTGTAAAATACTGTGTGGCTGTGGTGCGATGAACTGCTGGTTCTTCAGCTGTTCGGCCGGCGTCGGTACGCTCTGTCGCTTTAGCGTCCATTTACTTTCTTGGGAGTCGCCAACAGGTAACGGCTTTTGGGGATGTCGGCCACTGGTTTTGACGAAACGTCAACCAGCGAAGCTGGTGGAGGGTATCGACGGCGGCCGAACAGCCTAAGAGCCAGAGCAGTGCATCAATTATTATGCGGTAAGATAGGTTGAATTGCCCAGGAAATAATTATAATATCATCGATAACTTTTTGGTGTGGGCAATCAGTTTATCGATTTGTTAATTTATAAACAAGTGATATCACTTTTGAGCCTTTGTACTCAAATTGATTTATTTGGTCAACAAAGCATTAGTATTAAAATAATGGCATTAAAATTTCATCTATACACTTATGGCACGCTAAATCTCCTTAACGACTGGACTAATAAATCGTGTCTGTGTGCTGTATATACATATACAATAATTAATGGATTACGCATTGTTTGGGGACTTTTCCTCCAAGTATATCTAAGGTATACTTTGAGAACAATATGAGGCTCATTGTTTATTTCGAGGACAGGACCCCAATAAATACGTTCCACGTTGTGGTGGTTCAAAGTATGCGATAGATATTAAATTCAAAATAACTCAAAAAATAATTCCTTATAAACAAAACTTCTATTTCCGGTGAGAAGGAGAACTTGTTACTCTTCCGTTTTGACAAAAAAAAGGGGGGGTCCCAAAGTATGCGTTTTACATACATATATATATATATATATATATATATATATATATATATATATATATATATATATATATATATATATATATATTCCTCTTTGATACTAACCTGATCCACTAATAGGAACTTGAGCGTATTAACCTGAGCCACTTTGACGGATGTGAGCCATATAGACGGCTCAGGTCCGTTTGCCTTTGTTTCTCGGTACATTTGGCCTACTACAGTCAATTTCAGACAAAGCTGTGGTAGATCAAATGTAACAGATTGTAAATAACGAAAACATGTTCCGTGCTCTAATGTCAGAAAGGTAATAAACGTCATAATGTGGTGGCTCAGGTTAATACCATTGCTAGGAAATATAGTTCACAGAATTTCCGCAAATGGCGCTGCGATTTCATAATTTATATACAAGTATATACCGGAAATTGTTATAAACATGAGCCAGAGGATTTGGCAACACCGATCATCAGGTCCATGCTATTTTATCAGGGCTAGATGCTCCGCTGTCCGGTTTTTCGCCTGCTGTGCGCATGACGTCACCTCCGAGTGATTCTCATTAGGGATATATGGGTATTATAGTTATTTTCTTTTTACCGCGCTTATTTTCACATTTAGCTTTCTATTGGGTATCGAGAGATAAGTTAATAAATATCATCCAATAGCATTTTATTAATATTGGGGACAAACGTCAAAGCTGGATGTCACTTTTGATCATATCATATATAAGTTTTGTATCAAAACTATTTTCGTTTTCTTTTTTTCGCAATAATTAAAAAGTTGTAACAAAACAAAAATGGGCTTTTCAGTCCAGTACCGAAAACACTCCGATGGCTCCCGAACCCATGTGAAGTCAATATGTTTCGTTGAAGCGATCCGCTCAGCAGTGGTGGGTCGGGTGGCGTAGTGGTATAGTGTTATGCAGCAAATTGCTGTGTTCAAGCGGGTGTTGGCTCGAAAAAAATATTGATATGCTTTTCACTCATGTTACACACATTTTGTTTTGTACCATCGACATGAATATGTTTTTGAATCAAATTTTACCACTACGTCATGTGACCCTCTCGAACGGATCGCTTCAACGAACCATACTTGACGACACGTGGGTTCGGGAGCTTTGGGCGTGCTTTCGGTACTGGATACAAAAGTCCATTTTTATTTTGAAATAACTTTTGAATTATTGTGAAAAAAACAAAAATAGTTTTGTTATAAAACTTAAATGTTATTTCCATGTATCACTAAAAAATGTATTCAATTCAAAACCCTAATTTCTTGTCATCATTATATCATTATCAAATAATCCAGTGATCAAATGTTCCGCTTCTGTGGAATCTGATTGGTTGAGATTAGCAATTGTTAAACTCTTTGTTAAATAAAAAAAATGGAGTCAAGTTGATTGACTCAGTACTTCCCACACATAACAGTTGCAACCAAATTATCGCCCGCCTGTCGTCAAAAAACATCCAACACAAAAACTAGTAAATAGCTTCCTAAATCTCTCCGTAGGCGACACAATTCAGCCCCAACTGGACGAAACGAAACAATCAGGAACCCCCAAATTGCTTAAAAACGAAGTTTGAGCTATTTTTATATTTTTAGTTTTTTTATTATTGCTGCGCCGCCACTGACACGATTTTTGAAAACCATACGCATTTTTCATCCTTGCCGCGGTAATAATACTGTGTCTAAATTTCATTAAAATTAATTCCATAATTTCCATGTTACTAAATTCAGAACGACCTAAATCTATACCTACCCCTACCAATACCAAATCCCTTGATTTCTGTAATAGCCAAGGCAATGTTCGGATGGACCTAACAAACGTCTATTATGCCGCTAGGTATTTCTTTTACAGGTCAATGGACACTGTTATAAATGGAATAAATTTTTGAGTTTTACAACCCCCCACCCACTAACCACCCCAATTTCACCCCCACCCAAAAAAAGTAAAAAATGATCAGAAACCCCTAAAACGCCGAAAAACAAAGTTTGAGCTATTTTTACATTTTTAGTTTTTTTATTGTTGCTGCGCCGCCACTGACACGATTTTTCCAGAACATGCGCGTTTTCCATCCTCGCCGTGGCAGTAATACTGTGTCAAAATTTAATTAAAATCCATTCGATAATTTTGGCGTTATGCAATAAAGAACGATCTAAAACTAAAACAACACTCGGATATATACATCACAAATTATTCAAAGTCCCTTGGTTTCTATTATAAGGAAGGCAATGTTTGGATGGACCTAAAAAAATGTATTATGGCGCTAGGTCTTTCATTTACAGGTCATTAGAGAGCCCATTGTGAATACAACAAATTTTTCAGTATTACAACCCCCCACCCCCCAATCACCCCAAATTCACCCCCACCCAAAAAAAAGTAGAAAATGTTCAGGAACCCCTAAAACGCCTAAAAACGAAGTTTGAGGCGTATTTGAAATTTTTCGTTTTTTGCTAATTACTCCGCCCCCCGTAAAACGATTTTCAAAATTATAGAAACATTACCTACTACGACCCCACAGCATAACGCTGCCCAAATTTCATCACAATCCATGTAGCGGTTACTGAGATTGGGAGGCTAGGAAAACGCCAACAGACAGACATTTCAGAGATTTCTACGTACAAATGGTTTTTTGGTACATCTCGATAGGGCTAACCATTTTCGAGAAAAATGCAAAGCATTGAATCGATGCAGGCTATTGAAATAAATAAATGTTCATTTATTTAATAAGTGTGCCGTGAAAAACAATTGAAATAATTGATAAACAACTTAAGAACTGTCAGTTTATTCAGTTTAGAGTTATTACAAAACATTTAGGTATTATTTTTAAAGTAACATTATTTAATAAGAGTTTGAACAAATAAGAAATAAAATACTAAGACAAATAGAGAATGTTTTCTTAAAGTGGAAGTGACCGCCACCAGCTGAATATCAGTACACTTCTACTTGACAACAAACTCTGAAACACCATATTCTAAAATCAAAATGTCAAAAAATTACCATTTAGAAAATGGGGTTATTTTTACCCCTAACTCCTCCCGTATGATACGCCTCTGACTAAAATTATGAAATTCTGAATTCAGGATCAGATTCAGCGTCAAAAGTTTACCCATCGTACCTAGTTTCGTAATTTTGTTATGGATGGTTTCGAGAATATCGAGGGAAAACCGTCTTCAGGGTGCCCCATGCAAAGGAGCGTAGCTCCCTTAGGAAGCATTTCCGGACCCATGTTCATATGACATTTTCTTTCTATTTTTCAGAGTACTATTCGTGGTTAAAGTTTGTTAACATACTTAATTAACACCCTGAATAAAAATGAATCCCTTTTCCCTTGGTCACGGCATCACGTGAGAATGACTTGACCATATTGACCAATACAAATTACAGTATCCAAAATCCAAATTACAGTATTTTGGAAGTCGCCAAAGTGAAATAGATTCTGAATATGCCATCCACTCGTGGTGGCGAAACGTCAAGCCTTAACGCTAAACGACGCCGGCTTAACAACCCAAGAACCACAAATTCACTCGACGGTGGCCGGGAAAGCCTCACACAGTACATCAGGAGTAATAATTCCACCCAGTCAAGGTCAAGTGGGCGTGTTATTTGTATATATTTGATTGCTAACTATTCTGAGCCTAAACCCAGCTGTAATCTTGGCAACATTGCTTGGCTCAGGAAGATTCGATAATTTACATAAACTTGTATATCAAAGGCTCACAATGGTATTAAATGTATGCATGGCTCATGTATGTACTATAAATATGAATATATAAGCGTTTTCAAAAATATTTATTTTAAATAATTTCTTATGTATATTACGGTTTTTAGATACAACACAATATATCTGGAGATGAAAATAAAACTATTATTTATCTAGCACATCTCTAAGTAGGTGGCTCAGTATATGGTCAATTTCCAATTGGCTCAGGTTTGTTATAATGATGTATATATATATATATATATATATATATATATATATATATATATATATATATATATATATCTGGGTCCGGGTTTAGAATGTTCCCAGGGTTTAATCTGCCTGTCGTAAGAGGCGACTAAAAGATTGGTAGTCCTTGCCTTAAAAGGGCCTATGGTGGTCACCGGCTGTGAAAGCAGGCGTATGAACCACCATAGTGAGGAAGCGGCTGCACCTATGTTAAGGACGGCTTCCCGACAGCGTCTGACCCCAGGTTAGGGGCGGCTGATAGCAAACCTGGCAGTAGGTATAAAATGCGCCCCCAGGAAGCCGACCAACATCAAACGGCTATTCGGTGCGTGGCGACACTGCGGGGATAACCCAAGCCAGGGATGAAAGCCGGCCGGCAACCTGTACAGGTCATCCCTAGGAGGCAATGTGGTCGGCTGCCTCTGAAATGTCGGCTGGGGGCCCTAAGGCTAACCACCGGACGGGCCCTACCTTCTGGTTCGACCGCCCCAGAAGAAGAGCACCCACACCAGGCCGGTATCGGAAGCCGGCTCTGGGCAAGGTGGCGGTGCCTCGGATCGCCCTGACGACGACACACGCAACGACATGGACTGTTTTAGGTGGACGACGGAACTGAAGGATGACCTGCTGAGCTGCTACGAGAGCAGTAGCCCGCGCCGTAGGGGATACATGGCCCGCATGCATGGGAGGTGGTGTGAAATGCATCCAGAGCATAGCACAATTACCTCCCAGAGCTTGCGGAACCAGGTATTTTACCTTCGGGGGCAGGGATACGTTCGTGCTCCAGCTCAGCCTGCCCCTCCGGCGACTGAAAGGCCTGTTAACCAGGCTGAAAGGTCGCCGATGAGGCCCGCTGAGAGGGAAATCGACGAACCCGTCTCACCTGGAGATTTCAGTGACCGAAGGGCCTTGCATAACAACAAGAGGTCCTTCAAGCTGGCAGATTTAAAGAGAGAGGATGAGGCATTGAGTGAACGTCTATCGGAGGTCTCTGACATTTGGAGCATCAATTGCGAAATTTACGCTGCGGCTCTGAGGCTGGCTGGACAGGGGAGAGTGAGAGACTCTCCTGTCGAGAGAGCACAGAGGCGGGTGCGCCAGATGGAAGCGAAAATCCAGTTGGCTCGCCAAGAAGCATCCCGTATCCAGTGTGTGATGGAATATAGAGCGGCCGGTAGGCCTTTTACGCGCCGCGTGCGCCAGATAGCCCGAGAGCTAAGGCGCGACCATCACACGCTCAGTCAAGCGGTACTGGTTGTTGTCAAGCAGCATTGTCTTGACAGGATACGGACGCTAATCGCTGCTAAACGATCACTGGTGACGCGGGCGAGAGGTTTGGAGGAAAACAGAATGTTTTCCGAAAAGCCTGCTCGTCTCTTCCAACAGCGACCACCAGTTATAGAGCAGCCGCCAACTGCTGATCGCGTGGAGACTTTCTGGAGGGGCATTTACGAACAGCCCAAACCTCTCCAAGCAGACACTCCGGCCTTGGCGCAGTTCGAGTCCGTTTGTAGGAGGACTCCAAACTTGAATGTACTGCGTCACCCGATAAACACGGAAGAAATTCTTGGTGCCTTACGAGGCGCAAAGAATTTCGCAGCTCCTGGCCCGGATGGCATAAACACCTACTGGTTGAAAAAGTTTCCCAGTTGCCACCGGCATTTAGCTAGAGTTTTTAACTCGTGGCTAAATCAGGAGCAGCCAATTCCGGCTTGGTTTGTCGAGGGTCGAACCGTGCTTCTCCCGAAGACCGGAGATTTGTCTGATCCTAAAAACTACAGGCCAATAACATGTCTGAACGCATGTTACAAGCTCTTCACCAGAATCTTGTACATGCGTATCCTTCAAGCTGTAAATCCCGTATTTCTTAGCGTATATGAACAAAGAGGGTCTAAGAAAGGAGTAGCTGGCTGCAGGGATAACCTGTTGATTGACCGCTGTGTCACACAGGACTCCGTGCAGTACCTGCGAAACCTTTCTATGGCCTGGATCGACTATCGGAAGGCATTCGACACTACGTCTCATGAACTGATTGTGCGGCTGTTGGAATGTCTTTCGGTAGATGATCAAATAGTGGGATGCATCAAACAACTGATGCCGCTCTGGAAGACTCGGTTCACTATAACATCGGGTGAAACCAGGGTTCGGACGGAGTTGGTATCATTTAAAAGAGGGGTCTTCCAAGGAGACTCCTTGAGTCCCTTGCTCTTCTGCATCTCGCTACTGCCTTTGTCCATAGCGCTGAAAAATACTAAGGGATACAGCTGTGGCAAGCCCAATTACCGGAGGCACAAGGTCACCCACTTATTTTACATGGATGACCTGAAACTCTATGCCTCCGGACAACGCGATTTAGAGCAGTCGCTGAGGGTAGTGCAGGATTACAGTCAAGCTATTGGTATGGAGTTCGGGATAGACAAATGTGCCATGGTTCATCTCAAAAGAGGACGTTGCGGAGATAGTGAAGATGAGGAGCAGCTCGTTGATGGGAGCATCTTGCGACAACTGCATGCCGGAGATACTTATACCTACCTTGGAGTGGCGCAGCGTCACATCCAAGAGGCAGAATTGGTCAAAGAGTGTCTCCGCCGCAAGTATTTGCACCGACTCCGGCAGATCTGGTCGTCAGAACTGTCCGGCAAAAACAAAGTCGCTGCCACAAACATGCTTGCGGTCCCATTGTTGTTATACAGCTTTGGTGCTATCCACTGGAAAGTGGAAGAGCTGCGACAAATCGACATAAAGACCCGCAAAAGGATGAATATGGAGGGAAGTCTACATCCTAGATCCTCTGTCCCGCGAATATACCTCCCGCGACACCTGGGAGGGCGTGGACTATTGAGTTTGGAGCGTCTGCACAACAGAGTAGTACTGGCCACTGCCTGCTATGTTACGACGAGCACCGATCCCCTGATCCGCTTTGTGCGAGAGCACGAGATTGCGGGTAGAGGAGCCTTCCTTTTTAGAGCAGCAACACGGGCAGCCGAAGAACTTAGTCTCACGCTCGACTTCACGCGGAGGTGTCAGCAGTCCGTTACGGAACTTGCTCCCGCACAATTAAAAACCCGGATTAAAACTGCTGAAGTCCAATTGCTTTTAAGACTTCACAAAGATAAACCAATGCACGGAATCTTCTACAAACACCTAGAAGAGCATGGTTTATCTGAGCAGTTGACCTTCTCCTTCCTAAGGTCTAATGGGTTGAAGTCAGAGACTGAGAGCTCTATAATGGCTTGCCAAGACGGTGTCTTCAACACCTTAGTATACCGTAGCCGGATTATGGGTATGGATGTGCCCGATATCCGCTGTAGAGCCTGCCTGCAGACGCCAGAGACCCTTACGCACCTCTTGTCGGCGTGTAAGGTGTACGCTGGCACAGCCTACGTCTATCGGCACAACGCGGCTCTACGAGTGCTATACTACCATTTAAGGCACTCATACGGTATAGATGAGACACCGGTGCTGCCGTATGCTCCAGGGGACATTGAGTCCGTTGTGGAGAACGAGAGGTGCCGAATTTACTGGAACTACTCATTCTCCACGCTCGAGCTTATACATGCAAATAAGCCAGACATAGTCCTCCTCGACTACCAACAAAAGACGATGTTCGTTATCGAGTTCTCGGCGCCTGCCGAGGGGAACATCGTCTCTAAGGAGGAGGAAAAGCGGACCAAGTATCAGGAGCTCCTCGGACAACTTCGCAGGCTCTGGCCGGACTACACTGTGAGTCTGCTAGTAATGGTCATTGGATCCCTAGGTGGTATGAGGGATACGCTGCTCTCTGCACTGCGCAAAATGCCGGTGTGCCGTGCGGCGGCGCACATCTTAGCCGCCAGAATGCAGAAGGCAGTCATCCATGGGTCCCTTCGTCTGCTTAGGACGCACGATTCGCGGACCCAGTGATTGCTCACCTCACGGTGTGAGGAGTAGTCGCTGGGAAATGGAACAGCAGCCCGGTGTGTCGGAGCCCGGGTTGCACCCTTTTTGTTTTTGTTTTGTCTTATATATATATATATATATATATATTCTGCATTCTGGCGGCTAAGATGTGCGCCGCCGCACGGCACACCGGCATTTTGCGCAGTGCAGAGAGCAGCGTATCCCTCATACCACCTAGGGATCCAATGACCATTACTAGCAGACTCACAGTGTAGTCCGGCCAGAGCCTGCGAAGTTGTCCGAGGAGCTCCTGATACTTGGTCCGCTTTTCCTCCTCCTTAGAGACGATGTTCCCCTCGGCAGGCGCCGAGAACTCGATAACGAACATCGTCTTTTGTTGGTAGTCGAGGAGGACTATGTCGGGCTTATTTGCATGTATAAGCTCGAGCGTGGAGAATGAGTAGTTCCAGTAAATTCGGCACCTCTCGTTCTCCACAACGGACTCAATGTCCCCTGGAGCATACGGCAGCACCGGTGTCTCATCTATACCGTATGAGTGCCTTAAATGGTAGTATAGCACTCGTAGAGCCGCGTTGTGCCGATAGACGTAGGCTGTGCCAGCGTACACCTTACACGCCGACAAGAGGTGCGTAAGGGTCTCTGGCGCCTGCAGGCAGGCTCTACAGCGGATATCGGGCACATCCATACCCATAATCCGGCTACGGTATACTAAGGTGTTGAAGACACCGTCTTGGCAAGCCATTATAGAGCTCTCAGTCTCCGACTTCAACCCATTAGACCTTAGGAAGGAGAAGGTCAACTGCCCAGATAAACCATGCTCTTCTAGATGTTTGTAGAAGATTCCGTGCATTGGTTTATCTTTGTGAAGTCTTAAAAGCAATTGGACTTCAGCAGTTTTAATCCGGGTTTTTAATTGTGCGGGAGCAAGTTCCGTAACGGACTGCTGACACCTCCGCGTGAAGTCGAGCGTGAGACTAAGTTCTTCGGCTGCCCGTGTTGCTGCTCTAAAAAGGAAGGCTCCTTTACCCGCAATCTCGTGCTCACGCACAAAGCGGATCAGGGGATCGGTGCTCGTCGTAACATAGCAGGCAGTGGCCAGTACTACTCTGTTGTGCAGACGCTCCAAACTCAATAGTCCACGCCCTCCCAGGTGTCGCGGGAGGTATATTCGCGGGACAGAGGATCTAGGATGTAGACTTCCCTCCATATTCATCCTTTTGCGGGTCTTTATGTCGATTTGTCGCAGCTCTTCCACTTTCCAGTGGATAGCACCAAAGCTGTATAACAACAATGGGACCGCAAGCATGTTTGTGGCAGCGACTTTGTTTTTGCCGGACAGTTCTGACGACCAGATCTGCCGGAGTCGGTGCAAATACTTGCGGCGGAGACACTCTTTGACCAATTCTGCCTCTTGGATGTGACGCTGCGCCACTCCAAGGTAGGTATAAGTATCTCCGGCATGCAGTTGTCGCAAGATGCTCCCATCAACGAGCTGCTCCTCATCTTCACTATCTCCGCAACGTCCTCTTTTGAGATGAACCGTGGCACATTTGTCTATCCCGAACTCCATACCAATAGCTTGACTGTAATCCTGCACTACCCTCAGCGACTGCTCTAAATCGCGTTGTCCGGAGGCATAGAGTTTCAGGTCATCCATGTAAAATAAGTGGGTGACCTTGTGCCTCCGGTAATTGGGCTTGCCACAGCTGTATCCCTTAGTATTTTTCAGCGCTATGGACAAAGGCAGTAGCGAGATGCAGAAGAGCAAGGGACTCAAGGAGTCTCCTTGGAAGACCCCTCTTTTAAATGATACCAACTCTGTCCGAACCCTGGTTTCACCCGATGTTATAGTGAACCGAGTCTTCCAGAGCGGCATCAGTTGTTTGATGCATCCCACTAGTTGATCATCTACCGAAAGACATTCCAACAGCCGCACAATCAGTTCATGAGACGTAGTGTCGAATGCCTTCCGATAGTCGATCCAGGCCATAGAAAGGTTTCGCAGGTACTGCACGGAGTCCTGTGTGACACAGCGGTCAATCAACAGGTTATCCCTGCAGCCAGCTACTCCTTTCTTAGACCCTCTTTGTTCATATACGCTGAGAAATACGGGATCTACAGCTTGAAGGATACGCATGTACAAGATTCTGGTGAAGAGCTTGTAACATGCGTTCAGACATGTTATTGGCCTGTAGTTTTTAGGATCAGACAAATCTCCGGTCTTCGGGAGAAGCACGGTTCGACCCTCGACAAACCAAGCCGGAATTGGCTGCTCCTGATTTAGCCACGAGTTAAAAACTCTAGCTAAATGCCGGTGGCAACTGGGAAACTTTTTCAACCAGTAGGTGTTTATGCCATCCGGGCCAGGAGCTGCGAAATTCTTTGCGCCTCGTAAGGCACCAAGAATTTCTTCCGTGTTTATCGGGTGACGCAGTACATTCAAGTTTGGAGTCCTCCTACAAACGGACTCGAACTGCGCCAAGGCCGGAGTGTCTGCTTGGAGAGGTTTGGGCTGTTCGTAAATGCCCCTCCAGAAAGTCTCCACGCGATCAGCAGTTGGCGGCTGCTCTATAACTGGTGGTCGCTGTTGGAAGAGACGAGCAGGCTTTTCGGAAAACATTCTGTTTTCCTCCAAGCCTCTCGCCCGCGTCACCAGTGATCGTTTAGCAGCGATTAGCGTCCGTATCCTGTCAAGACAATGCTGCTTGACAACAACCAGTACCGCTTGACTGAGCGTGTGATGGTCGCGCCTTAGCTCTCGGGCTATCTGGCGCACGCGGCGCGTAAAAGGCCTACCGGCCGCTCTATATTCCATCACACACTGGATACGGGATGCTTCTTGGCGAGCCAACTGGATTTTCGCTTCCATCTGGCGCACCCGCCTCTGTGCTCTCTCGACAGGAGAGTCTCTCACTCTCCCCTGTCCAGCCAGCCTCAGAGCCGCAGCGTAAATTTCGCAATTGATGCTCCAAATGTCAGAGACCTCCGATAGACGTTCACTCAACGCCTCATCCTCTCTCTTTAAATCTGCCAGCTTGAAGGACCTCTTGTTGTTATGCAAGGCCCTTCGGTCACTGAAATCTCCAGGTGAGACGGCTTCGTCGATTTCCCTCTCAGCGGGCCTCATCGGCGACCTTTCAGCCTGGTTAACAGGCCTTTCAGTCGCCGGAGGGGCAGGCTGAGCCGGAGCACGAACGTATCCCTGCCCCCGAAGGTAAAATACCTGGTTCCGCAAGCTCTGGGAGGAAATTGTGCTATGCTCTGGATGCATTTCACACCACCTCCCATGCATGCGGGCCATGTATCCCCGACGGCGCGGGCTACTGCTCTCGTAGCAGCTCAGCAGGTCATCCTTCAGTTCCGTCGTCCACCTAAAACAGTCCATGTCGTTGCGTGTGTCGTCGTCAGGGCGATCCGAGGCACCGCCACCTTGCCCAGAGCCGGCTTCCGATACCGGCCTGGTGTGGGTGCTCTTCTTCTGGGGCGGTCGAACCAGAAGGTAGGGCCCGTCCGGTGGTTAGCCTTAGGGCCCCCAGCCGACATTTCAGAGGCAGCCGACCACATTGCCTCCTAGGGATGACCTGTACAGGTTGCCGGCCGGCTTTCATCCCTGGCTTGGGTTATCCCCGCAGTGTCGCCACGCACCGAATAGCCGTTTGATGTTGGTCGGCTTCCTGGGGGCGCATTTTATACCTACTGCCAGGTTTGCTATCAGCCGCCCCTAACCTGGGGTCAGACGCTGTCGGGAAGCCGTCCTTAACATAGGTGCAGCCGCTTCCTCACTATGGTGGTTCATACGCCTGCTTTCACAGGTAATAGTAATTTTTTAATATACAAAAATAACGTTACTAATTAGAGCAGTATCCAACTCCCCTAAAAACCACAACATTACATTAGTTTGTATTAATTATAATGGAATAAATCTATTGAAGATATATTTAGACATATTATTTGAAAATATTTTCAACCTCATTATATGATCGGACTGTACTTATCTTATTATTGAAATTAACATAAATTTGTCCATTGTGTGACCAAACGTTCTTGAATGACATCTTCTCGCCAAGTTTCTCTATCAATTTCAATTTCTGTGGTGTCAAGTCCTCCTTCATGACTACCTTTGTTCCCTTCAGTAACCTCTTCTTGCTATAAATATTCACCTTCTGAATATTGTCTTTCAATTTCAACAGTATAGCTCTTGGCTTTAAGTTCATCCTCCTTGCTCCAATTCGGTAACATACTTCTATATCTTCATTTTTTAGATCTATGTCCATTTTAGATTTTACAAGGGACATTATTTCTTGACGAGTATCTTCATGATCCTTTTCTATTAAATTAAATATCCGCAGACTGTTTTTCCTTCCCTGTTGGTCAAGGAAATCGTGCTGTTTTTTTATCGATATATTTTCGTTACGTAAATTCTTAATTTCATTTTCCAGTTGCATTATTTTGGTTTTATTTTCATTCGTAACAGAATACATACTTCTTTCCATGGTTAAAAACTTATTTTCCATCGCCTCCAATTTCTCGTTTAGGGTTTTTTCTATTGCTTCAGTCACCTTATCGACAATTGTTTTTATAAACGATGTATCTTGTATACCATTCATCACAGCGAAGTTAACGACCGATTTTATTTCATCGGACATTTCTCTTGTAAGAACCATTGCACAATTTTCGTTTTTTTCACAGCACGTTTCCCTTCCACTAACGAAGGTGTATGCTAATTTTGATTGCTCAAATCCCACTTTAAACCACTTATTTTAACGTTAATATAGGAGCACACAAAACACGCGTCTAGCTCTGACCAACCATAGGCCTTCGGGATTTCTGTGAACTGGGTTTCTTTGGAAGGTATCACCTCTTCTTCTTGGAACGAACGATGTGGCCCTGACTTCTACTTCATCATCTTGTTCTACAGAGCGCACCCTCCGTGCATTCGCGTGGCTTTTGCGGCAGCTTCAATTTCTAGAGCTTTGACCAAAGCGTCTCGTAAGGTCCTGGGACTGGACAATCTCTCTGAACGTCCAGGCCTGCAATTCCTTCAACAAACTGACGAGCAGCGACGTATTCCTGTGTCTCGATGGGACTGCTGACGAATGCTTGTTTAGCTAAGCTTTGGACTTCGTATGCAAATGTGGTTAAATCTTCCTTCGCTTGTTGTGTCCGGTTATGCAACTGGCCATGCAACAGCTCTGTTAATTGTGCATTTCCAAAGCGTAACTTTAGTGCAGATGTTATCTTATCATAGTCACGTAGGTCTGATGAGCAGAGATTTTCCAAAATAGCTGCGGCAGAGTCTCTTAGCATGGATGTCAGCACACAAGCTTTTTCTTCATTTGACCGGTTATCCATACGTGCAATATTTTCAAATTGCATATAATAAATGTCCCAGGAACTTTTGCCATTGTACGGATAGGGCTTTGCTACTACGCCACTGTGTCTATAAGGAAAAGCGGGTGGTACAGCTGCTAAACGACGCTCACTGCATTAAGGTCTCGCAGCTCCTCTCTGACGATTGCCTTGGCACGATCCTCCGCTTGATGTAGCTGTTCTTCAACGTACCTTTGTGATGTCGCTAGCTGTTCCTCAACATGCTTTTGTGATGTCGCTATTTGAGTCTCTACTGCACTAATACGCTGGTCTTGATTTTCTAATGCCTGACTTACGATACTCTTCAAGTCTGCGACTGCCTTGTCTTGATGGCGCTTCTGGTCCTCCAGCCGAGTCATCACCAGTTCCTGCACACTCTTCAAATCTGCAATTGCCTCATCCTGTTGGTGCTTTAGTTTCTCTTCAAGGTTCACGATTGCCTCGTCCTGGTGGTGCTTTAGCTTTTCTTCAAGGGTCACGGCGGCGGTCGCTTGCATAACAGCTGCTTGCTCGTCCTGGTGCTGCTTCAATTTTTCTTCACTCTTTTCGAAGCCATTTCTCACATCTGCCTTCATTTCTTGTATCATAGCCATCAATGCACTCATTTCGGACGCCATAGCTCTTGTAACTGGCATTAACTGACGCTGTACTCACCTCTTCCTTCCATTTCCTGGCTTGATTCGATGGACAATCCCACACTTCTGACACCAATTGTCACGACAGCCTCTTTTTCTTTACCCAGCGAATCAAACTCGACGTAACTTTCACCGTTTTATTTCACAACTCGATACACAACCTTATCGCAGGTACAACTCAACCCAACTGAACTGCCACGCTACCCGTGGCGCCTTATATACACTTCATCGAACCATCTAAAGCATTCGATGAAAATTCGTCATTCTAGAAAACTCTAGACGATTCGATGACGTTTACACTTCAAAGAACTAACCTAACACTTTGACTTTACATCGTGCATAACAACTAATACACAATACACAATACACGAATATACAGTATGTTACAATATTTTTAAATGGAGCCTCTGACAAAAAAGATTGCAACAATTCTCGGTCTATAAGTTTGAAGTTTCTAAACGTTACCTTTTTCCTAACATTATCTAACCTATTGACAGTTTGCATATAAACCAATAAATGATCGGATATGTGTCAAAATTCCTTAGTACCGCAAATAAAATTATCTATCCCATTTGGCAACAAAATAACGTCAATTAAAGTACTGCTTGATTTTGTTAGTCTGGTTGGTGTATTGATTATCTGTGGCAAGTTGTAAGCTTCTATGCACTCATTAAACATATTATTACTTGAGGTTGATAATAAATCTATATTTCTATCTCCCCCACATATGATATCTCTGTGTGAGAACTCAGATAAACAATCTTCTAGTTGTTTCATAAAGTCTTTCAAATCACGCCTAGGACCTGTATAGGGATCCAATAGTATAATTAAATTTTTTTACCTCTATCCAGATATGCTCCAATTCCACAATTCCACATTTGAATATGTCTTTAGTAAATTAAATTTGGTGCTGCTCCTAACATAGATGCCAACACCCCACCTCTAGAAGCTCTGTCAGTCCTAACAAAATTATATCCTTCTATACGTAACAAATCATCAGTAATATCAGATGTCAGCCAAGTTTCTGACAAACCAATAATGTCACCTTTCTTGCAGTAAAATGTCCTTGAAATCTGTAACATGTGCTATTAGTGATCTTACATTAAAAAAAGCAATAGGTAGATTCCTCATTTTCCTAAAACTCGAAACAATTTTAAACTAACTAGCTAACTATGTGTCTATACAAAAAGTAAATAAATTCTTATCAAAAAAAGAGAAATATACTCTCGTGCAGATACTGCTCCAAGCGATCTAGTTTGTTATTTTCAAAATATCTTCCTCTGTTCTCACGCAAATCTTCTTGTTGTTAACCCTTGTTTATATTTTGCCATCTAATGCCCAGACTTGCGCCTTCCTTAATTTTTCTTTGGCCAGTAATAATAGTTCGTAACGAGTCCTTACCAAGCCCTCCAGTATAACTATTTTACTCCCCTTTAACTTATTCTTACTGAGGTAAACTTTGTTTTACTGCTTCATGATGTCGAAATTTTACTACTATGGGTGTGCTTGCAGTTTTATTTTTTACTGACCCAGCTCTGTAGCACTGCTGCAATGTAACATCCGTAATACCTAGCTTTGGTTCAAACATTTTCTTTATCCGAGTTTCAGTGCTATGATCCCTACTTTCTGGGATACCTAATATCCTTAACTGTGTATTTTTATTACTCTGTTCTATTTCTTCAAGACGTATGCTCATTTCGAGATCACCAGATGTTTATAGGTCCTCGAGCCTCTTCACTCTCAGGGGGGTCGTAAGGCCCCCAAGACCGTCCAGGAGTGGGTAGGAGACCAATCTGTCACCTGCCCCGGGCAGAAATGCACCTTTCTCGTAGTGGCCCCTGTCTTCCTCAGACATGACGAAGCTAGTTCTGGCGGATCTGGGCTGGAGCCCAGAAAGGCTCCCTGGCAATGGGCAACAGCATTCTCAGTATCGGTGCCAGCTCCTGGGGGAGGCTGTACTCACGATAAAAGTGACTTTTCGAGGGGGGGCGGCCATCTTTGTTTGCGAGAACGAATTCTCGCAGACGTGGCTGGAGGCTCAGATTGGCAACCTGGGGCCCTGGGAAGGAGCACGACTCAGGGTGATGCGATTTGAGGACCTGCCCGGGGCCCTCACGTGCAAGAGGACATTCTCCTGAGGAGGTTAGATAGGCAAAATCCTGGGATACACCCCAACTCGTGGAGGGTGGTGGAGGTTAAGATGGAGCTGAAAGACGTGCGTCTGGTCCTCAGCGTTGACTCCATTAGCTGGGGTGTAATCGAGGGCAGGGGTCTGCGGCTCTACTGCGGAGCGAGCTCAGCAGTGTTTACTCTGCTGAGCAAGAATAAAGATCAACGCGGGACCGCTGCTGCCGGCGGTGATCAGGGCCCAGGCGAGAGCCAGGAGCCTAGGAACCAAGGGCAGCTGGCACCTGGGGAGGCTGTTGTTGCCGCTCGGGCTCCTCCGAGGGGGACCGATCGGCAGGAACAGACTCCTCAGGAGTCTCTGGAGTTGGACAGGGATGCACCCACACCAGGAACTAGTGGACCACAGAGCAGCACACCAGTGAGCGAGGGGCAACTATTTGATAGTGACTCCGACTCAGCACTGGAGGGAGCCAGGATGCTGTGGCAGACAGATGAACGCCACAGTCAGGGCGAGGATAGCGGCAACGAACGGGGCCCCACCGTGGGGCACTAGACGTTGGTTCGCTACAGACGGACGAGAATGGACTGCCAAAAATTAATTTGCAGCATTGCATTTTCTTTATGGTCAGTCTCCCGCAAAGGCTGAAAGCCTATGGCGCTGTAGAAGCGCTGCGAGAGGATAAGTACCGGTTCACGTTAGATTTGAAACGCTGCAGGTTGTAGTAGTCGGGAAACAAATTCCCCGGCAGCTGATTCCACAGCGTAGAGGTTCTCCAAAAGAAAAAATGCTGGAGGGACTGGTTCGGGGAGTAAGGACCTCGACCTGGTAAGGATGAGCTCGCAGAGCTTCTCTAGTGTTCCTGGTTTGGATGGCCTGTGGTGTTATTATGTGAGAGAGCTCACTCGAACATCTTCCGTGATAGAATCTGTAAAACAGGGATAGGTCAGCCACCCTCCTCCGATGCTCCAGGCTGTGGAGGTCCTTTGTGAGGTTTGGTGTATCGATTAGTCTAATCTCTCTTTTCTGGATAGTGTCCAGAAGCTTTAGAGAGTGCTTCGGAGCACATCCCCACACATGAGAGCAATACTCCAGCGATGGTCGGACCTGTGCCTTGTAGAGCAGCAGCAGTTGCTCTGGTGTATACAACTAAATATTTAGTATACAACTTCCTACAGCGGAACAAAACTCCAAGCTTCTGGGATGCCGTTTTAGCAATACTGACGACGTTGTCGTGCCAGGACATGTTATTGTTGATGTTGATTCCCAAAAGCTTGACGGAAGGTGATTCGACTATGGGGTGACCCTCCATTTCCGCGGTTGGTAAACCATCGAGAGACTTCTTTGTAAGTGTTGTTGCCTGAGTTTTTTGTACGTTGAACTGTACTTTATTTGCTAATCCCCACTCGACAATTGTTTTGATATCTGCGTTGATCTGTGAGGCATGCTGCTGTCGCCGACGTACCGTTTCCTGGGATGATAGTGGCTTGCCTGGTTCCATGCACGACACTAATGTACTGTCATCTGCGAAGCTGTAGATTGGATTGGATGTTATTTCCAGCAGCTCGTTGATGTACAGCAGAAACAGTGTAGGGGATAGGACAGATCCCTGAGGAACACCGGCGTTTATTGAAAATACGTCTGATGAACAGCCCTCGACTACAACAAACAGAGATCGGTCGTTCAAAAAGCTATTCAGCCACTAGCGCAGGCCAGGTGGTAGTCCATAAGCAGCAAGCTTGACCAGAAGTCCGTCATGCCATACTCTGTCGAAAGCTGTCGATATATCAAGTGCAACAACACGGGATTCCCCATGATTGCCTATTGCTCTGTTCCACAAGTGAGTGACGTAGGCAAGGATGTCACATGTAGACCTGTGCTTATGGAAGCCATACTGGCGATCATTTATGATGTTATTGCTGTCCAGGTATTTCAGGTGCTGTGTGTTAATGACAGTCTCCTATAACCTTAGACATTATGCTGAGAAGAGCCACAGACAAACACGCCTCGTTGAACGGAAGTTTGAAAGCTTGCAAAGAATAGGTGCAGGCTCAGCGGCACAGCGTTTAAGGACAATGGCTGGAATTTGGTCAGGACCAGTAGCTTTATTGGTCTTCAGTTTTTGGAGGATGCTTTTTACATCTCGATGTTGAAATTTGACCTCTGCCATTCTCGAGTTCACGCTTATGGTGGTGGTCGGAGTACTTCCTTGAAAGTCTACAGTAGAATTGGCTGCGAAGAGCTTCCCCAATATTTCTGCCTTTTCTTTAGGAGCAGAAGCGATGGATTTGTCCTCTGTGGTCAAGGGTGGTATTGACGAATAGGAAAAGTTCTGACTAACAGCCTTAGCTACAGACCAGAATGTTCTGGACGAACTAGGACATGAGAGGAGCTTGTCCTTAATTTTTTGGTTATGTTCCACCTTGCTGCTGTCAATCACGCGTTTACAGTGATTTCTGGCGTCGATAAAACTGCGGTGGCTCTCAGCATTTGGATTTTTCCTCCATTCTCTGTAATGTTGGTTTTTAGAGGTAACTGCATCTCTACAATGCTGATTGAACCATGGCTTGCTCTTGGAGGGTTGCTTGACGACATGAGGAATATAGGCTTCCATGCCGGATATTAATACCTCTGTTATTTCTTGGGCGCAAGCTGATGGGTCTCGTGACTTGAAGCAGACGTCGTTCCAGGGCAAGGACTGGTAGTATTCCCTTAGGTCGTCCCACTTTGCTGATCGGTAATGCCAGACCCGACGAGGCTTTGCATGGTAGAGATCTGGAGAATGCGTTCTGCAGAGCGTCGAGACGGTGTTGTGGTCAGACGATCCCAGTGGGGCGGTTACCTTCACTGTGTAGACCGTCGGAGTAGTTGTGAGATATAGGTCCAACAGACTAGCAAAATCTCCGTGCCGGCTGGGAATCCTTGGTTCTTTGACTATCTGCTCCAAGCCGCAGCTGATAGCGAAGGCTTCAGCTTCACGTCCCTCGTCGTCCGTTTTGTTTGAGTGTTTCAGCCAGTATGAGTTGTGAACGTTGAAGTCCAGAAAGACTATCTCTGAATGAGGGTTATCTGATTGCAGCGCGTCCACAGTGGCGGAAAGCTTCTCGAAGAGCTCTTTGCAGTTGTTACTACTTGGTGGCCTATAAATGCAGCATATAAATTTGGAATGATTTTGGAAGGCTATTTTGAGCCATATGATGTCAAATCCTTCCAGTTCGAGCTCTTCTTCTCGATGACAAGACAGCCCAGATTTAACGTACACGCATACGCCAAACCTACGTCTAAATCGGGTATATAAGTCATAACCGGGATATCTAAAGCAGCTATCCATTGTTGAAGAGCCGACTTGAGTTTCCGTAAGAGCCAGAATGTGTGGCTTCTCTGCTTGAAGGTGTAGATGGACAGAGTTTATGTTGGAGGCATAGCAGCTTCTAGGGTTTCTCACTCAGACAATTACTAGGAGTCGCTATGACAGGAGCCCTGGATATGGAATGGCATTATTAGCGGGCTTAACATTCCAGGGTATACGTTTTTTAGTAGCGCTCCGGAGACAAAGCCTAGACTCTAGGCCCTAGAGTGTGTGCATTATGTAATAATATGAATGCATTGCAACTAATGGACTTTACAACTAGGGGCATGGTTGCGGTGGTGATTCGCCTTAGAGAACAAAGCATCAAAAGGAGTTTAGTGGTATGCTGGTATGCTGCCGTATGATTCAGGAGATCCTCCTCCTTCAAAAGAGATGGAGGACCTTGTGTCTCACTGTCGAGATAAACATCTCGAGCTTATCATGGGGTGTGATAGCAATGCCCATCACACCCTATGCGGTAGCTCTAATACTAATAGACGTGGTGAAGAGCTGATGGAATTTCTAGGGACTTCGAACCTAGAGGTTCTGAATGTTGGCTACACTCCTACCTTCTCAAAAAGTGTACGGGACGAGGTCCTAGAGATAACACTGAGTACGGTCGGTATTTGTAATGAGGTCAAGGACTGGACGGTATTCTTGGAACCGTCACTGTCCGACCATAAACACATAACGTTTAGGATTGACGGAAAAAAGGGGGAATCTTCGTTAGAAATCCTAGGCAAGCAAATTGGGCTTCTTTTAAAGATGACCTAGGTAGCAGGCTCCGTCCTATAGATCAGGATCTCAGTAAAGGGGAGGGATTGGAGGCAGCAGTTGATTCCCTGTGTAGGGACCTCCGAGCCCCTTTTGAGGATAACTGTCCCCTACGCAAAGTGGGCGTAGCGGGCAATTCCACCGTCTGGACTAAGAAATTAGCAACCAGGAAAAAGTCCCTGCACAAACTACTCACAAGAGTTAGGTACAGGAAAGGTACTCCTGGATGGGGGGAGTATAGGATAAAGCTACAGGAATATAAGAGGGAAGTCAGGAGGGCCTCCAGGGAATCTTGGAGGAACTTCTGTAGGTCCATCAATGATATTCCTGCGACGGCAAGGATGTATAGGATCCTTAGCAAGGATACTAAGTCCAAGTTGGGGACCTTGACGGACTCCAATGGTCATAGAACCAATAACAAGGAGGAAACGCTTAAATTGCTTATGAGTGTGCACTTTCCGGGATCGGTTGCTGCTCAACAAACAGGTGCACATAGGCCACTCTGCCGTCCTCATAGAGAGGAATGGCAGATGGCAGAAGAAGTCGTCACTTATGACCGCACAAGATGGGCAATAAATACTTTTGCTCCATACAAAAGTCCAGGCAAGGATAGCGTCATTCCAGCCATGCTACAACATGGACAGGATCTGGTACTACCATACCTAGTTAGGATATTTCGCGCCTGTGGTGGCTACTGGCTTCACACCAAAGAGCTGGTTGCATTCAAGGGTCGTTTTTATTCCTAAGCCGGGCAGAGGTAGCTATACTCGTCCGAAGGACTTTGGATCGATTACCCTTTCGTCGTTTTTAATAAAAACACTGGAGAGGTTGGTTGATAAATATATCAGGGATGGGCCTTTACAAAGGGTTGAAATCCATGCCTATCAGTTGGCATACCAGGCGGGAAAATCAGCTGAGCTGGCACTCCATCATTTGGTCAGCAGGCTTGAGAAAACGTTAGATCAACGGGAAGTGGCTATGGTAGCATTTCTTGACATCGAGGGTGCGTTCAACTGTACCACTACCAATTCGATAAGGCGCGCCCTACTATGGTGCTTAGTGGTAAATGACCTACTCGTGAGACTAAGTAACACAGGGGTCTACGTGCAGGCCTATGCCGATGATTTGGTCATAGTGGTCAGGGATAGATTCATTAACACAGTCTCCGAGGTAATGCAAGGCGCGCTGCGCGTTGTGGAAACGTGGTGTAAGGAGGTAGATCTGTCAGTGAACGCTGAAAAGACGGAGCTCGTTATGTTCACTAGGAGAAGGTAGATGGAAGGCCTCGTGAGGCCTACCTTTTTCAGAACGACACTTGAATTGTCTCAGTCAGTAAAGTATCTAGGAGTCATACTGGATTACAAGCTGACTTAGAGGCAGCACGTGGATTATAAGGTAAGCAAGGCTCGAAACTCATTATGGGCCTGCAGAAGAGTTGTCGGTAGTAGTTGGGGCCTGAGCCCAAAAGTGGTACACTGGCTCTATACTACAATAGTCAGACCGTCATTAATATATGGCTCCACAGTGTGGTGGACCTGTATAAAGACGGAGGCAATAAGAGCCAAACTTAATAAGGTTCAACGTTTGGCATGTCTTAGTATAACCAGTCCCGTGCGCACAACACCTTTGAGTGCCATTGAAACACTATTGAATCTTCCTCCTTTGGATCTTGTAATTCAAGGGGAAGCTAGAAAAGCTGGGTTCCGTCTCTGGAGTCAGGGTAGCTGGACTTTTATGAATCCAGGCAAAGGACATTCGACGATTCTAGCAGAGTTGCATGAGGACAGTCCTGTTTTGTTGGCGAGGAGCGATATAGTTTCTCCTACGCATCGCTTCAATCGCAAATTTACGGTGGTGTTTCTGTCAAGGGAGGTGTGGGAGTCTAGGGAAAGACAGCTCATCGAAGGAGGAGGACAGGTCTGGTACACAGATGGTTCAGTCGATAGAGAGGGCTCGGGCTCGGGAGTCTACGGACCCCATACAAGACTTTCACTCCCTCTTGGGGGGCACATCACAGTATTCTAGGCTGAGGTCTATACGATACTTGCTTGTGTAAATCGTATTTGGGAAATTGACGGGTCTAGGAGGCGGATTACTATCTGCTCTGACAGTCAGGCAGCCATAAAAGCACTGAGTGCTTGGAAAATAAATTCGGGACTGGTCCTGTAGTGCAGGAGGGCTCTTGACGACATCTCAGCTAAACGGGTCACAACACCTGCAGGCGTCACTTGTTCGTGATGAGGGTGGTCAACGACCCAACGTGCACGTGATGTGATGAAGAGGAAGAATCGTCGGCACACATCTTGTGTCGCTGTGAAACCCTGGGTTATTACAGGCAGACTATGCTGGGCTCAAGAACCTTGGAACCAATAGAGATAAAACGGATAGGACCTAAGAATGTACTTGCCTTTGCCAAAAGCGCAGGTCTTAGGAACTAGCGCGGATAGATGCGCAAAAGGGCCCATCGTGTGGCCTATGCACCAGCCACATTCCGTGCTGGATAGCCTCTGGTCCTTATTCATTCATTCTGCTCATTTCGTCCTTTCCACTTTGTATGATATTAATTTTTTGCTCCAAATCTTTCACTCGCGTTGCGAATTTATCCAATTCTTTGTTTACTTTTTGGAATACGTTATCAGCTAACATACCTGCTAACATTTCCGTGAAGTCCTTGTCTTGCATCATTTCTCGGACCATTTCTTTGGCAATTGTTTTCAACTCAGTTTTTTGTCGCTCGGTAAATACCATCTTGAAGAAATCGGTAGGTGCAGAGTTACTTTAATATTAATCACTGACTTCAAATTGCAGTTTTCACGCGATATGTTTACAGCACTGTATTTCGGATGACCTTATACGTATGTTGTGAAATTTTCGTGGAAAAATAATTACTTTGTCTAGGGTAATTTTAACAAAAACGCCGGAGCTGACATACGCGTGACTATCTGTGCGAACACATGGGCGTAGATGACTTTTTCATTTTCTCAAATAGCTGTAATATCAACTTTGCACGTGCATTAATGTTCGGTGTCGTGAATGGCCGGCAACTAAAATATCTTCAACCTTGTCCACGACTGACAGTCGGAAATAACGATATTGGCCTGTATATTTGGCTTTTAACATTGGTGGCTGGCCAATGCCGTCAATGCCCAATTTACGACAGTGGTCGTAACATATACACTCCCACATGTGCATGGTATGCGATAAACACCCGGTGGGTGTGAATGAGAGTCTCTTTTATCCTTGAGCGTTCTTAAATAGTCCTGTATCTTTCTTGTGGGCTTGTAGATGGTCTTGATGTTTCCTTTTGTAAGGTTTTTCCTATTCTGTCTGATATTCCTGGCACATACGGTAAAAAGGCATTTGCTATCGGTTCAGGTTGTTGTTTTGCCTTATTTTTAGGGGTTCAAGCTCAGTGTTGGGTTCCTTTGGTTTGCACACTTTTCGAGCCAGTTCTGTCAAAGCTGTACTAATTCCGTACTTCTGAAATGGTTGGTGGGTTGGTTTTTTATGAAGATACAGGTCAGTATTACGTACCCATATTTCTATATACCTTGTGTACCAACGTAGCTCTTTCCTTGTTAGAAGAACGTCAATCAAGGCCAGTTTTTGATTTTCTTTCACTTCCATGGTGAACTGGATTTTTCTGTGCACGCTGTTTAAGTATTTAAGAAATTCTTCTAGCTTTTTTGGTTTTTCCCACGTGTGGGTGTAAAAATGTGGTTTAGTGATTCACAAATTCATAAGTAGGCGGACCTATTACGCTACCGACCGGGCGAAATGGAACATTGGGCTTGTGAATTTTTGGTAACTCATAGAGCCCAGGTATCAGTGCTTCACCTTTGCATACCTTCATCTCCTGGTTTCGTCGTCCAGGCTTGAATTCTTCACCATGGACTTGGTTTTCCTTATTATGTTCTTCGTCGGGTCTTTTGCCAGGTAGGTGCCTAGATCTAGCAATACCTATATTTTATTTTTGCAATCTTCATTGACCATCACTACTGTGCCATTGCCCTTGTCAGCAGGCAAATCTGTGATACTTGCATCCCTATTAATGTCCCTTAATACCTCCAATTCTTTTGCCATCGGCTTGCGCGGCCATCATCCAATGAATTTGTGGTCCCTGCTTTTTAGGCCGTCGCGGCGTCGTTTAGAGTTGAGGGTTGACGTTTCGTCATCACGAGTGGATGGCACCTTCAGAAGCTATTTCAGTTTGGCGATTTATACTTGTTAATGGAGCAGGATTTTTTGCACAAAATTCAGATCAAAGCTTGGCAGCTTACCTGGATCTATTCGTTATCGTTTCCCTTTTCATTACAGTAGTAAACTGTTACTATCACTGTCTTTGCCAAGGTGGATTATCACAGGTTCCATGATAGTGTCGATGTGATGGCCTACCTGCCATACGTGTCCTTCTTCCTGCACTACGTGACAGATAGTATTTTGCCATGATTCAGGGCTTACAAGCTAAATAGCATTTTACAACAACACTGTCTTGTCCTATAACCTGAAAGCTGTGTTGTGACGTGCAATATGTCCGTATTATTAATCGTGCTGATATCAACCATGTAGGATATTTTCAGTAAACATAAAATTTTTCACACACTTGCAGTCATAAGCGCAGGCCTTTCCAAATTGTGTAAAATGGAATTAGTTATAGCGGACAACATATAACATTAAATTCAATTTATCAATGACTTACATATATTATCACGTCGAAGGCGTTCGCCTTGTATGAGGTATAAGTAGATGCTTGTATTTCACTCAATTGATTTCATGGCTCTGTTTTGACGATGATTTCGTCTTTCTTCCTTCTGGCGACCTCAGTAAATGAAAGATGACGGAAAATGGAATATTGATGCAAGCTAGAAAGGGAGGAAGAGTATTCGACAGGATAGAGTAGACCTTAACCTAATTGTTATTAAAATAATTATACTAAATGTTGGTCTACTCAAGCTACAGCCCGCTCATTCGGTACTATTTTTTGTAATGTGCCCTCCATAAGCTGCAAAATATTAAATTTTATGCTTATTTTTAATTCAAAAAGCGCAACACCACTACAAAAACAAAGGATCTCGCTGAAAACGCTATATTTTCGTATTCCCTTTACGTTTTTTTGTAGTCACGAATTAATACGTTTTGTGTCTGATGGAATGCTTTTCTATTAAAATATATAGGAGGTGTAAAGTACGTCAAATGAAGTATATGATGCTAGCAAAAAACACTACAGCACTGTAAAGATTAGCAATGCAACGGACTCTTGCAGTTTATCATGCGTCAAATAGAATTTTATTTTGTCTAGATCTAAAGAGTGTAGGATATCACCAAAGCTATTGCCTTTCAAGGCAAGTAGTTGTAGTGATAGTAATAACGGAGAGGCGAAGCTAGGCAAGTAGGCCACTTTGGATCCTTTTTGCCCACCCCACTGAACCACCACTGAAAATATTCAAATATGTCCTAGAAAGCTCCTTGTCGAACCTACCAGGGCCCGTATTCTTGAAACGAGGAATGACGTTCACGAGAGAACGTACATACCAGTTAGCATTGTCGTTCTCCCGTGAACGCTGTTTCCCGTTTCGAGAATACAGGCCCTGACCTCTTGACGAAAGTCAGTGTGTCCGTATACAGGGTGGCTAGTCGGGTGACGTTATTAATTTTTTTTCAGACAGCCCGTACAGAGGTCTATCCAAAACACCCCCATGTATGTGTAGCGATTATTGATAGTTTTCGAGTTATGATTTTTTTTTAAATTTAGGGATTTTCCAAGTGTTTTCAAGAAATCGTCAAAAACAAAACCAGAAATGCTTTTTGGCTTTTACTTTTTCTGTAGTATTCTCAGTATTAAGCCTATTTTGATATTAGTTGTTACGAGTTTTTTTCTTTAATATGTCATAATAAAGTAAAATAATAGTTTTTTAAACCATTTTGGAAATTCGTGAATTATCACCTTTTTACACTTGAGTCACGTACGGCGCAAAATGCCCCCATAAGCGCTACGTATTTTTAATTTTATTTTGAAAGTTTTGGTCTTCTGGCTAAAAACAGTGATTTCAAATTTTGGGCCCAAACTGTAGTTTATTATTGGCCGAATGTACAGGTTTTCTCTATTGGATATCAAAGTAAGCTTAATACTGAGTATAGTTACAGAAAAAATAAAAGCCAAAAAAGATTTTTGGTTTTGTTTTTGACGATTTCTTGAAAACACCCGAAAATCTCTAAATTTTCCAAAAAAAAAAAACAAATCATAACGCGAAAACTATCAATAATCGCTACACACTGACAAAGAAGTCTCACGATGGCTTACCAACCGTGGAAATGGAGGGTCACCCCATAGTCGAATCACCTTCCGTCAAGCTCTTGGGAATCAACATCAACAATAACATGTCCTGGCACGACCATGTCGTCAGTATTGCTAAAACGGCATCCCAGAAGCTTGGAGTTTTGTTCCGCTGTAGGAAGTTGTATACACCAGAGCAACTGCTGCTGCTCTACAAGGCACAGATCCGACCATCGCTGGAGTATTGCTCCCATGTATGGGGATGTGCTCCGAAGCACTCTCTAAAGCTTCTGGACACTATCCAGAAAAGAGCAATTAGATTAATCGATACGCCTAACCTCACAAAGGACCTCCACAGCCTGGAACATCGAAGGAGGGTGGCTGACCTATGTCTGTTTTACAGATTCTATCACGGAAGATGTTCGAGTGAGCTCTCCCAGATAATAACACCAAAGGCCGTCCGAACCAGTAATACTAGAGAAGCTCTGCGAGCTCATCCTTACCAGGTCGAGGTCCTTACTCCCCGAACCAGTCTCCTCCAGCATTCCTTCTTTTGGAGAACTTCGACGCTGTGGAATCAGCTGCCGGGGAATTTGTTTCCCGACGGCTACAACCTGCAGCGTTTCAAATCTAACGTGGACAGACATTTGTCAGCGCTTCTACAGCGCCATAGGTTTTCAGCCTTTGCGGGAGGCCGACCATAAAAAAAAAACACATACATAAGGGTGTTTTGGATAGGTCTCGGTGCAGGCTATCTAAAAAATAATGTCACCTGACTGGCCACCCTGTATACATCGAGTGTCACACTTTATATTCATGGAAAATAAAATATTTAGAAAACTATGAGTAGCTCAAGAGGGTAAACGCCTTTACCCGAACAAACTTAGGTCCAATAAAACCACAGGAAAATGAGACGAAGGCATAACAAACGTTCTTCGTTAGAAAATTACCTCGCCTCTCCTAAAAATTATACTTTCACAAGCCCGTAATGAAGTTGCAGGCCGATAAGATGCTTATACAAAGAAACTTCAGCAACTTACAAAACAATGAGATCCAGTGAGGTGCGCTATACAACTTTACCTCAGGCAGTTCCTTTAAACCAACAAAACGCTTAGACGGTAGAGAAGCTTAACCTGTATAAGTCCCGGGTCTTGTTTAACTAGTCCACTGACAGGTAGTTGCGTACAAAGTTCGTTAATCGACGTAAACACAAAATGTATTTTTAAAAGTTCCTTGTTAATCTTCCTGCCAGCCATCTTTCCAGATGAACACTAATTTGGATAGGCGAAACTAATATACTGTCAGTACATCAGGGGAATTTAAGCTATTTTCAAAGGAGAGAAAATGTAATATTAAGAAGAATATCGGAGATATTGTCTATAGTAAGAACGTCGGTTCTCCACTCAATTTATCATTATATCCACCGGGTTGTTCAGGTTATTTGTCACGGAGGATTATGACTAAAGTATCAGGTTAAAAATAAAATAATAATCTCGGACGGATGGGTTAATCATTAGGACTACATTTTAAAAATATTTTCATGTTATGCCCCAAAACACGAGATGTATCAACGTTATGTTTTTTTGAATAGAACATCCAATATATTATTGCATATTCAAATTTATTGGTGAATGGTAGTGTGACTTTATGTATATAAATCCACATAAAATATGGGTCTTAAAGCGAACCGTTTAGGTGTAAATCACCATTTTCGGGTGTTAGAATAAATGGAACGTCATAGAGATTATAAAATTTAGAAAGCTATGACTTTGCCGTATTACTAAGCATGAAATACGTCACCTTACGTTAGACGGTCAAATTTGAATTACGTTTGTGCTTGGAACAGTCGGTCGATTAATTAAAGAAACTTCAGTCAGAGATGACTTGATTTCTAAAAATGAGAACGACTAATTTTTATATACGATTAAATTTAAAATTTAGCTTTTCTAGTAATATAAGCCTGTCGGTATCAATTTCTGGTAGTTTTCATTCAATTTCACATTTTCAATCAAATCGATGTTCCTCAATTTTCCTACCTATAACCAAAATAGCAGTCCATGAAATATACACGAAAACGTTCTGATGGGAGAAAACAAGTATCTTAGAATTAAGGATACAGACGGATTAGAAGAAAGGGACAAGACTATAAAAATTCCTTACAATAAATCAACTCCAACCAACGGCGGTAACATATCTAAGATCAAAGAGAAGTATGACAGGAATAGACATTTTTCACAGACTACTGCGGCTACTGCAATGTAATATAGATTAAAAGTTTCCAAAACAATTAAAAACACTGAAATGAATGAAAAACTACCATAGCGATTGTTGCCCCAGCACGCAATTATCAATCACATGTAACGCTGTAAAATATTAGTAATTTGCGTCATAGTAACGATACCTCTGACTGAAGCCCTTCTATTTTTTCCACTATTAGTAAGATCACAAAAAAGTAATTATTATTATTTATTTTGTAGTACAATACAAAATAGCGCCACCTCAAAAGCTATGCCTTGTGTGAGGTATAGGCGAATAGCTATACACTACAATTTGCAAGGTATATACACACAATTTGTCCAACGTGTGGTATCACCTTATCTGCAGCTTCTTTGGTTAACTTTTCTTTCTGTTTTGTGTTATTTCGTTCGTCGTTCTTCGCAGACCATAGACCTAGACCATAACTGAAACTGCAGCAGTATAGGAGGCTATAATTTCCCATATTCATCAATGAAAACAAACAAACATTTTGTACTTGAAATTTTGACGTGATATGACAAACTTTATGTAATACTTACAACTCAGATTTAAATTTTCTGTCAGGTAAATTATGCTTTATAATTTGAACAAATTTCAATTCGCTCTTCATTTTCTGCGATGCTAACAGGTACTGAAGAATTTCCAGAACTCCAGTCTAGGTATCGGAGGTATTGTTACTTTTGGCTTGGCAGGATTCAATACTTTTTTATACCAGTAAATGTGAAATTTTATTCAGAAGATAATAATAAACTGCCTACAACAATCGCTTGTAGTTCTTTTTTTCATTTCAAACTTCTCAACTTTGGAAATTGGCAATCTCTAGTACATTTCCCTAACTAGTAGGCCGTGAAATATATCCATCTCTGTCGTACTCTAGCTTCTCTTTGACCTTAGATATGTTACCGCCGCTGTATTCTTGTTCTCTTTGGTATGGTTTGTCTGTACTTTTCTGCTAAGTTGGTTGTTTTCTTCTACCTGGATAGGTTTTATTTATATTCCACGGTCTGCTAGGTTACTTATAGATAGGAACACCGATTTTATTCAAAATTTGAAATTAAATGAAAACTACCAGACACTGATATTCACAACCTTATATCACTAGAAATGCTATCGTTCTATATTCAATCGAATAAAAAAATAGGTGTTCCCATCTAAAAAAATCAAGATACCTCTGATTGATGTTTCCTTAAATAATCGAACAATTTCTCCAAGCACATACATAATTCAAATTTAACCCTCTTACCTAAGGTGACGCATTTCATGCTTAGTAATATGCCAAAGTGACACCTTTCTAAATTCTATTATCTCTGATATACTCAATTTTGTTCTGACATCTAGTTATACCGAAAATGGCGATTTACACCTAAACGGTTCACTTCAAATCCCATGTGAGATACACCAGAATTTACCAAGAAATCTGAATATGCAATAATATGCAAGGTGTTCTATTAAAAAAACAACTTTGATACATTTCGTATTTTGGGGACACCCTGTATCACATCAAAAGATTTTTAAAGTGTAGCCTTACTGGGTACCTGTCAATCCGAAATTATTATTTTCTTTTTCACCACATACTTTAGCCATAATGCTTGGTGTCGAATAACGTGAATAACCCGGTAGATATAATGATAAATTGAGTGGAATACCGACGTTCTTATTGTAGACAACATCTCGGACATTCCTCCATCTAGCCTTCTGAGGATTTGTAGTCAGGTTCATTTTGACTCATAAAATGAGTATGTAAATTGTCAGAAGTGTACCGAGTGACATAATTGTTGCAAAATTTTCTGCAACTTCAGTACTCTCTGACGGCTCTTTACCATTCGCTTACATTTCTGTCAATTTTTTACCTGCTTTCTTATAATATTTCCGTTTGTGTTGCAAACTTTTGTGCCGGAAATTTTTCCGGATGTGATAGAAACTGACAACACCGTATTCCAAAATTAACCTACAAAATCGCCTTGACTGGTACTCACCTTGCATAAATTGTAAAGGCCATTGTTCACAATACAATAAAGGATCACAAAACACTCAAAACAGCTAGAGTTTTATTTAAAAAAATAGAGTCACACCCTACAGTTGACGCATCTTTTATGTCCTACACATTCTGGGCAATAATTTTCTCGGTGTAGGCTTAGAGTGTAACAATTGCAAGCGGCTGTAGTCCTTGTGACTCAGAAACTGGAGCACTTTGAGTGAAGCAACAAGTTTAATCTGGTGATTTACTCTTATTGCTGAACCCTTGCTTTGAGTTGGGTTCTTTTTCAAAGACATATCGATGCCGCGCATATTTTGGTGAGAGCATCTACTAATTCGTTTGTGCCTGATAATTTCATAAAGTGGATTAGTAGAAGTATATGTCACATTCTTATCAATCATTGCTCCTTTTCTTATTATGTAAAGGTAATTTTTCACATTTGTTTGTTTTAAAAGTACTCCAGAGTCGCCTCAACCAAAACAGTGCTTATATGTAATAGCGAAAAACTAAAAGTCAGATTATCCAATTATCATCAACACATCATAACCAGCACTTATGTTTTAAAGTTACTTAACCCTTAACCTCTGACGTGCGGTCTATGATATTCCATTATTCCTTTAACTATATTATGTACTGAAATTTAACGATGCAGCGCATCTGAGTAGTCGGGCGCCATGTACCATTCGGCGAAGTCTTGACACTGTTTTTCAGCTACTCGGCAATAGCAAGTTATAAACAGTAGTACACTGTATTGGCCAAATGATATTGTAATGGTAATAGGTAATAGGTAGGAAAATTGAAACGCCGATTTGTTTGAAATTTTAAAATTAAATGAAAACTACTAGAGATTGGTAATCATAACCTTATATCATTAGAGAGGTTATCAAATTCTACGTTTAACCGTATAAAATATTAGGCATTCCCATTTGAAAAAATCAAGTTATTATTGATCGGAGTTTCCTTAATTATTAGACCGATTACTCCAAGCATAAACGTAATTTAAATTTGACAGTCTTTTCAAAGCTGACCCATTTTATGCTTAGTAATACGGCAATGTCACAGCCTTCCAAATTTTATAATCTCTGCGATATTCAATTTTCTTCTGATATCTACTTATACCGAAAATGGTGATTTACACCTAAACGGTTCGCTTTAAGTCCCATGTATGATACATAAAGTCACACTAGAATTCACCAAGGAATCTGAATATGCAATAATATACGTGGTGTGCCATTTAAAAAAAACTTTGATACATTTCGTGTTTTTGGGACACCCTGTATAACATGAAATGTAGCCTTTATGGCTTTCCGCAATTATTGTTTTCATTCTTATCAAATACTTTAGCCGTTATGCTCCGTTTCGAATAACGTGAATAACCCTGTATACCGATCAAAGAAACAGAGGTTTTTCAATAATTGTATATTTTTTCTATTAGTATTTATGAAAAAATATATATAGGTAATAAAAAGTTGCTTCACTCATAAATATTGAAAAATTATGTGGCATCTCAAACCACACATTAGCTGTTATGTAATATTGTCGCACGTTAGCGATTAAAGGTTAAAGCCTCATATGCAAAAGCTTCGATGACCTAAGCTAGAAACGATGCATGCGTTCGCGATGAAAAACGCTAAAGCTTGCATAATACTGAGGCAATCAAGTTGTCCCGTATTCTACGTGAGACATGCTGAATAACCTTGTGTTCTTGCTATAATATGGATCAAACGTTATACTTCCAAATTCGAGTCAGTAGAACTTCGGCACCAGTTTATCCCACTTCTGTGCATATATGAAAACTGCATTCATAAATAGGTAAATATATCCTTATTCAAAAATTACTCACCTAATTAAACAAGCCATTAATTCTCGGATTCCAATTAAACCGAAAATATAAATCCATTAACCGCAAATAACAATTCGGTATGTGTGGGTGTTTGTCTGAGAAATGTCGCTGGCATGTCCCATAACCCAGTGACTAATGGTGCGCTAGCTGTCTTGGGTAACATATAGCCTGTGCTGCTGCCTCTGCAGCCGCTGTCTCAGAGCATATCAGCTCGTCGCGACGAATGCCAGGCAATTTACAGTTTGTTGCTTCTTTGTTGGTAGAAAGTCTTTTTTTCCATACGTTCCGGAAGGAATCGTGCTTGTCTTGAAGCCGTTGCAGCAATTTTGCGACAGGGGTTCGTGATGACTAATTGCTGAGGTTTTGAGCAAAAACCGACAAATCCCCGTTTAATAAAAAATGAAAAACTTATAGTAAGGAGGGCTTTCAGTTTCTGGATCTGTGTTCGGGCCAGATAGACTGAATCCCCCAAAAAGATGGAGCCAAGTTTATTGTCTCAGTAGTTCCCACACATTACGTTGATACCAGTTTATTATTTTCCCATGGCATGGAACTATAGTCTGAGATCCTCCTGCAATCAAATCATCGCCCACCCTCCAACCACCACTCCCGCACAAAAAACGCAGAAAATGATCAAGAACCCCTGAAACGCCTAAAAACGTTTGAGCTGTTCTTATACTTTTAGTTTATTTATTGTTGCTGCGCCGCCACTGACACGATTTCTAAAAACCATGCACGTTTTCCACCCTCGCCAGTAATAATAATACTGTGTCAAAATTTCATTAGAATTAATCCTTTAGTTTCCATGTTACCCAATACAGAACGATCTAAAGCAATACTCGTATGTACAGGGTGTATCAACGATGTGTCGGTGGACGATAACTGCTTCCATATTTAAGATACAAAAAATCTGTCTTATAAAACATGTCGAGGATGGTGGAATCTATGTTTCAAAAATATTTATCATTATACACGGTGTTCGATGAATTTGTGACTTGTTAAAGTTTATTTTTTTTAAATAGAATTCCCTGTATGTTATTGCATATTTGGATTTCTTGGTCAATTCTAAGCAGATGTTAGAAGGAGATTGAATATCTCAGCATCTATAAAACTTTGATGGCTGTGACTATGCGGTGCGACTAAGCATGAAATGTGTCAACCTAGGTAGTACTGTAAAATTTAAATTCTTTTTGCATTTGGTGAAATTGTTAGATTAATCAAGGAAACTTCAATCACAGGTAACTTGATTTTTTTTAATGGGAATGCCTATTTTTTTGTGTGTCGATATTAATCTCTCGTAGCTTCCATTTTATTTCAAAATTTCAGTCAAATCGGGGGTTTTCAGTATTGTCCGAGCGATTGTTGGATATAAAATTTAGTAAATCCTTATTTGCATCTCGCAATTCCTTGATATCTGCCTTCAGGTCTGCTATAGTGCCATTCAAGAGGGACAGTTCGTTCTTAATTATATCATTAATAATTCTTCTGAATGACTTACCATGCAAAACTTCCTTGATCAAGTTATTGACATCCCAGTCACTGTCACTACGCGTTTTACTTCTGGTCGTAGATCGCGTACTCATAGTAGTTTATATTTAATATGCGAGAATTTAGCAAGTCCGTTCTCTACGGCAGACAGTACAATAGAATTACTACAACCAAAACAAACAATTTTGCAGGGTGTGTAAAAGTTCAATTAAAAGTTCACAAAGAATAGTGAAAATAAAACTGGCAGCTCAATGGTTCACAGTTACATAGGTATTGTATCAAATGGCCGAATCAGTTTATCAGTTAGAGGTGAACCTCCTATCGGTCGACCTCAAACTGCGGACCTGCCACAAAAATTACAGAAATAGTTAACGCATTGGTACAAACTGACCGACGAACTGACATGAAAATTAGAGATATCGGACACAGTTCACTGTTTTATTAGGTAACGGTCATGTCACGGCGAAAACGCAGTCTCTCGACGATCGCCGAAGATACGCAGCATTGAGCGCGGTTAGCACTTGTTTGGGTGACTGCTTCTAAACACTGCGCGTCGTTGGCTTCCTTGTAATATCAATTTTTACTAGAAGTTGGTTTTTATAATCCTAAGTGTCTCTTTAATTAAATTTAAAATTAATAAGTTATTATTCTTTTACATAAGGTTTGACAGGCAGCGCTACAATCAGGTTAATGTCTGTCTCGACCGCTAGTTTATAACTGCAAAATTAATGAAATAAAAACAGTTTAAAGAAATAAAAAAACATTGATGATCAAATTAACTAAAAAAATGAATATGGCTTAAAAAACTGAAAAACATGCTTTTGAAGACCTTGGAACTTAAAAGTTAAAAACAATTTTTAAAATAAGCTTAAAACAATCACAATCATACTACTATTCCTCGTTCATTCTTGTTTTAAGCTTTTTTTAAAAATTTTAAAAATTATTTTTAACATTTTGTTTCTAAGTCTTTTAAAGCGTGTTTTTTTAATTTTTTGCAAACTATATTAATTTTAATGAATGACCTCGCAGATGGCTAGTGTTGAGGCAGGACAGAGATGACATATCTCCTCCGAAGAGACAATGTAGTGCGCGATAAGTAATAATCAAAGTCACCTCGAGCACGTCTACTCTCGAAAAATTCTAGATCTAATGTTATCTAATGCGGTGGTTGCCTTATTTCATTTTATTTAATCGTTGTAGCCATTTTGATGCACTTGGATTACGCTGAATAGTAGCGCTCCAAACGGGTCCAGCGATTTCGAGAAGAGAGCGGACATAGGTTTTTGTATAAGAAAGAGGAGACAGCACTGTTACACCCATATAAACACCTTTCAGCCTTAGAAGAGACATGTTTGATGTGTTCCGGCCAAAATAAATTGTCGCATACCATGATACTTAGGTCGCAGTAACTTTTGTGGAAAAAGACCGTATGACCATCGATGGAGTAAGTACGCCTAGGATTGGTTTTAGCGACGTTAATAATTCTGATAGCCTCTTCAGATCATTTTGAATCATAAAATAGTTGTCAACGGGAGTGTTGTATATTTTAATGTCCTCGGCATATGAGAAAAACGTTGAACTTATGAGATTTGATGGATCGCAGGTATACAGAAGAAGCAGAATCGGGCCCAGGACAGAGCCTTGCGGTACGCCACTGAAGAGTGGTTAAGGGGATGAAATAGAAGCCAAAATCTTCACAATAAACTTCACCCACAAAGAAATGTTTGAATCCAAAGTAGCAGATCACATGTAGTACCAAGATTCTCAAGTTTCTTAGGAGGCTCAAAGGCTCTCGAGAAATCGAGGTAGATTACAACAGGAGGTCCATAGTCATATAGATATAAGGCTCCAGTGGTTGATACATCTCAAGAGGTTGGTAATGATAGAACGGCCAGTTAGAAATCCATTTTCATTTTCAGGAAACAGTTTACAAGACAAGGTGAAATTGAGAATTTTGCTAACCATAACTTTTTCAGCAATTTTGGCTATAACAGGAACGAGACTGATTGGCGGTAGTTCCAATTGTTTTATAAGAATCCCATTCAAATTTATTGGACTGCTAATAAGAACAATATAAAAATGGGAATGAAAATCCTCCATCGATGAGTATTCAAAAGCAATGTTTATCATGAGTGTACTCTGTTTTTCTATTGCAGGCTCTATTTTGGTTAGTGAAGACTGAAAATCAATCGCAAACATCCTCTCAAAGTTACAGTAATATTCCTTTCTCCTTAATTATAATATTTTTATTTGATTGTCTATGATATCATATTGTAACATACTGTATATTATGGTATTCTGTATTTGTATTAGTTGTCATTGGTTGTCATACATGATGTAAAGTCAAAGTGCTAGGTTAGATCTTTTGAAGTGTAAACGTCATCGAATCGTCTAGAGTTTTCGAGAATGACGGACGGATTCTAGAAATGTCATCGAATGCTCTAGATGGTTCGATGAAGTATATATAAGGTGCTACGGGTAGCGTAGGAGTTCAGTTGAGCTGATTGGTACTTGAGATAAGGTTAAGAGATATTGTATCCAGTTGTGAAGTAAAATGGTGAAAGTTACGTCAAGTTTGATTCCCTGGGTGAAGAAAAGGAGGCCGTCGTGACAATTGGTGGCGGAAGTGTGGTATTATCCATCGAATCAAACTAGAAAGAGGAGTCAAGAAGTGAGTACAGCGTCAGTCAATGCCTGTAACCAGAGCTATGACGTCCGACAAGAGTGCATTGATGACTATGCTACAAGAAATGGGAGACAGGTTTGAAAAAAGTGCAGCCGAAACAAGGGCAGAAATGAGAACCAGCTTAGATAACCAGGCAGCCGTTACGCAAGCAACAGTCGTGAACCTTGAAGAAAAGCTAAAGCACCACCAGGACGAGGCAGTCGTGAACCTAGAAGAGAAGCTAAAGCACCACCAGGACGAGGCAGTCGTGAACCTAGAAGAGAAGCTCAAGCAACACCAGGACGAGGCAGTCGCAGGTTTGAAGAGTGACTTGAAAAGTGGGCAGGAACTTGTGATGGCTAGGCTGGAGGCAGAAGCAAGCAGTAAGCCAGGCATTAGAAGATCAAGACCAACGTATTAGTGCAACAGAGACTCAAATAGTGACAGTAGCGACATCGCAAAAGAACGTTGAGGAACAGCTGCAGCAAGTGGAAGATCGTGTCAAAGAAATCGTCACAGAGAAGCTGAGAGAGCTTAGTGCAGGTGAGAGTAGTTTAACTGCAGTAGCACCCGCTTTACCTGATAGACACAGTGGTATAGTTGCAAAACCCTATCCATACAACGGAAAAACATCTTGGGACATTTATCATATGCAGTTTGAAAACATCGTACGTATGAATAACTGGTCGTATGAGGAAAGGCTTGTGTGCTGACATCAATGCTCAGAGATTCTGCAGCAACTATTTTGGAAAATCTCTGCTCGTCAGATTTACGTAATTATGATAGATAACATCTGCACTAAAGTTACGTTTTGGAGATTCACACTTAACAGAGCTGTTGCATGGCCAGTTGCATAACCGGACACAACAACCCAAGGAAGATTTAACCACATTTGCATACGAAGTCCAAAGCTTATCTAAACGAGCATTCGTCAGCAGTCCCGTCGAGACACAGGAATACGTTGCTGCTCATCAGTTTGTAGAAGGCATTGCGGACCTGGACGTTCAGCGAATCGTGAGACTATCCAGACCCAAAACATTACAACACGCTTTGGTTAAAGCTCTAGAAATTGAAGCTGCCACAAAAGCCACGCGAATGACACGGAGGGTGCGCTCTGTAGAACAAGGTGATGAAGTAGAAGTCAGGGCCACATCGTTCGTTCCAAGAAGAAAAGGTGGTACCTTTCAAAGAAACCCAGCTCGCACAAATCTAGAAGGACCTGAGAAGTTTACATGCTGGAGATGTGGGCAGAAGGGGCACCTTAGAGTAGGCTGCCGGATACAGGTCGATAAGATGCAGGTGAATGTAGAAAAAGCAGATGAATATGCAAGCAAAATGAATTCTATGCAAGGCACGATAAACTCAATGAAGAAACAGTTTGATAGAGACATGAAGAATTTGCTGAAGAAGAACGAGGAAACTATCGCTAAGCTTCAAGGACAACACAGAGTAGCCATGAGGGAACTTACAGCAGAACCGGGATAGGCTAAAGCAGTTGCTTGACTCTCAGAAACGAGAATTTATGGGTATTAGGAGCAAGTTTGAAAAGGACAAAAATAATCTGTTGAAGAAGAGTGACCAACACGAGGCAGCCTTGAGAAAGCTCAACGTAAAACACGACAGAGAAATTTCTGCGTTGAAAAATGAAATCAAGAGACTGAAGGATTTGGATCAGCTCAAGAAAGCGGAGGATAGATGTGACCAAGTTAAGGACGAAAATGCAAGGCTCAAACAGAAGATTACCCAGCTGGAGGCTGAGAACGCATCGTTAAAGGAATACCTAGACCACGCGATTGTGCAGGCCAGAAAGACCGCGGTCAAGGAAGACGAGTCAAGGTTGAGAGAAAGGTTAGTGCATCATGAAGCAGAAATCAAGAAGATGAAATCAGATATGACAGATACGCTTGATAGTGTGAGAAAAGTCATGGAAGACTTGTATAAGGCAAGAGATGTTGACAATAAGATGAGAGAGCAACTGGCGAATTTGGAAGATGAGAACATTTGAATGGAAAAGGAGCTGGAAGACGCCTTGGCTGCAGCAAAGGCTGATAGTTCTGGGATAAAACAGTTGATGTACGGACATAATAAGATAAAGCAGAAGATTGCGCAGATGGAAAGCGAGGTCGATAGTGATAGGCTAAAGAAGAATCCGAACAAAGTCATTGAAAATGCAAACAAAGGTGTATACGAAATATCAGCGATGCAAAACGACGATGTAGATTTGAAGCAGATACTGGCGCAGCTGGAGAGAGAAAACGCGAAAGTAGGGACCAAACTTAACGTTGCGTTCAAGGACGTGTCATGGGGCTCTGAGCAAGCCGCGCAACTCAGGAGCGAGAATGGTAAGCAGAAGATCAGGATTATGCAACTGGAAGACAAACTCAGCACACTCACTAAGGAACTGGAGAGCAACCTGAGTGACGAGAAGGGAGTGTCGAGGGTGGACAACCGGCAAGACGAAAAGGTGCAACTGAAGAGAATGATAACAGAGCTAGGAAAAGAAAATCCTGCGGGAGCTGAAAATGAGAATCGCAAGTTGGGCAAAGAATATCGCAGTTACGAGGCGATCTGGTATGGTCTTGCAACAGACGACGGAAGGAAGGGTAGATGTCCGAAGCTACAACGTCATGGGGAGGAGCCCTACGTGGTGATGAAGCGCCTCAACGACGTAGTCTACAGGTTATGTACGGAAAGTGGAAAACTGAAGGTTGACTATGCTGTGTGGTGATACAAGAATCGAAGTTGTTCGTCGAGGACGCCGAACTCTAAGGGGGGAAGAATGTAACATACTGTATATTATGGTATTCTGTATTTGTATTAGTTGTCATTGGTTGTCATACATGATGTAAAGTCAAAGTGCTAGGTTAGATCTTTTGAAGTGTAAACGTCATCGAATCGTCTAGAGTTTTCGAGAATGACGGATGGACTCTAGAAATGTCATCGAATGCTCTAGATGGTTCGATGAAGTATATATAAGGTGCTACGGGTAGCGTAGGAGTTCAGTTGAGCTGAGTGGTACTTGAGATAAGGTTAAGAGATATTGTATCCAGTTGTGAGGTAAAACGGTGAAAGTTACGTCCCTGGGTGAAGAAAAAGAGGCCGTCGTGACAATATCTTATTTTTTGTATAATTGAGTCGCATACCCATAACCTGCCATATTTTTTTGGAAGCCACTGTTCTTCCTGATCTTTTTCATAACCATTGTGGACGCTTGTATGCTTTGAACAATTAAATATGGTGAAAACAGTTGAGTACCATATACCGCAACTTAAGAATAAAAAAATGTTAAACCTTCGATAAAATTTGCTAAACATCTTTGTCTAGCACATTGTGAGGACTGGACATAAAATAACGTCTCATGGAATATAATTTCCATTCCGCTATTTTATTGTGGTTACCCATCTTTAAGGTTTAGTCGAATGGGTCCATGTCTGCAAAGTAATCATAGATGTGATAGGTACGTGGCTTAGAACCGGTAGTAGAATAGAGCGGACTTCATGTTCCCTGTAATAAGCCTCATTGTTTAGTTTAGTAAGGTATATCGACCCTTTTGTAACTGCTCATCCAGGCTCCAGCATAGATATACATCTCTGTGTATGAGGGGTTGAAATGTTTCCATTTTCATGCGTTCATCCGCATATGGATTTCTCAGTTTAAACTAGTACCAGAAAATATCATAAAAGGTACCGATCTGGAGGTCGTGGGTTCAATTCCCGCTTACCCCTGACTTTTTTCTGACACTTTAGATACGAATTTAAATTGAGAAACCAACATGCGAATGAACGCATTAAAATAAAAACAATTCGAAAGTTCTATTCTGAGTATAGTGTCGACTGAGCATGCTACACTTTTGTATGGTATTTAAAGTTTCAGTTTCAGCATGTTTTCTTGCCTTGTATAGGTTGATAGTTGTACAGCTTGTGTTGGGTCGAAAACTAGCTTTTTTGACACGACTGTTTTTCGGAGCCTTTATGGCAAATCGATTGCAATGTATACTTCTATGAGCTTGTAAATGGTGGAATAGTAATGCTATAGGGAAATCGCCTTTAAATGTTTGACGGTATTGTCGGGAGCTATTATACCAGTCATTCATTTTGTTGAATTCTTTCACCCATACGTTTGCTGCCATCTAGTCATCATTGAGTAGAGCCGCGATCACCAGTATTCCTAACACAACATCACTGGGATGTTTAAAGACTTGTCGCTTGGTCTTTCGAATCCCTTGAGGAGCCTTGTGCAGCTATTTAAAGATGACCAGAGTTTTAACATTTTCCATTTTAGGATTACTTGTAACAATGCAGTGGATGAATTTAACACCTACCTTGTCGTTGCATCCTTCTGTGCGGTGGATTTTCGGATATTTTTATTTATGTTGTAACAGTTTCAGTTAGCAGTCCAGTTCTATTCGAGTTTTGGTACTGGTGGTCCCATCTAGAGCGCGACTTACCTGCTTCCGTGTTTGTTCATCCGGCGATTTATTAATCTCTGCGTCTGGTAGTGAGATGTTTTGTGGTCATACGGAGATGTTTTGTGGTGGTACAACTGACAGGTGCGGCTAACCATCCTCCTTTTTGCGGACTGACCTTAGTGGGGAAAGACGTTTTGATGTGCGTGCAATCCTGTGGAGGGATGGAGGACGAACCACCCCTAAGCTTAAAAGCTAGTTATGTAATGGACATCTGACACCCTAACCCAGACCGCCTGATCTCCCATATGAGGTTGTTTTCGTTTTCGTTTTTAGAGTATGAAATTTCATTTCTTTGTCCAAGAGATTTTTTTTAATGGGATTTTGTGGTAATACCCACTGTTGGTGGTAAGTGACTGAAAGTAATGATTTTTAGTATCGCTACAGCGATTTTTTTAATTATTTTTAGGGTTTTATGGTATAATACCGTATACTATATTATTTTATGGTTCATGGTATTTGGAGGATGTGGCTATGGCTGTTTAAGTCGTTTTACGACGATGGTTTTTTAAGTTTGTTGTCACCTTACCAGGATCGCTAGGTGAGTTTCATCGGGGAAATGTTTTTGGGATGGCTCAAGCACAACACATGCCCTCGTGAGATAAAACTCCAGGTTCTCGGTTACTGCCTGAATTAACCAAGGTCAAGGTGAAGTGTTGAAAAAATGGTCTATATCTATATGTAAACATTGTTACAACTTTTTGTAGCATGCACTTCAGGTAACTCTTTAAGAGCTGTCTAGACACCTTTATTGTAGTAATACTGTGTTTTTGCCCCAAACCCTTCAGGTTTGAGAGTGCAGTTTAACTTTTAAGAGACATTGAGTCTATAATCTAAGTACAAACATTAAGGTTACATATCATTTGCTTTTAAGGTTTGTACCATCTATTTCATTGGGGTTTATAAATGTAGCTACATTTAAGTAATTCATAAAAGTCTACCGCTTATGTAAAAACATTTCGAAATGGTTGAAGCGTAATTTTAACACTGGTGGTTGCAGCCCTATTTACTAGTAACTTGATTTTACCATTTTATGCTTGGTTAGTTGATGCTGGCATACTAGGGCCAACTGTTCAATCATAGGTGGGCAGTCAACACCAGTGTGAGACATTATTTTACATTTTTTATGCTGACATCCATCTTTAATAATATCACCTATATTTTGTCATTGAGCCTATCATCCCATTTATATACCTGTTTATTTTTTATTTTATTATATGCTCTTGTTTACCTATTTATTGTTTCATTGCCCTTCTCAAAGAAAACGTGACTGGTTCAGGATATATAGTTTAAAAGGTTAACTGATTTTTTTTGCTTTTTGGTGCTCAACACTCATGTTACTTAAAGCTACCTTGTTTTCCTGCCTCACAGTGTGAGCCAAGTCTAAACTTAATCTAATTTAAAGGTAGGTGGCGCCCTTTTGAATCATTTGACTCTGATATTTCTCCACAACTTTAACATCTTTCATAGTTACAGTAACATCAATCAGCCTACGAGCCCAGCTCTCCTTCCAAAACCTGAGTGCCGTTCGCATATGTGAAACGAACACGTTACAATGTTCATAAGTATGTTAGAATATACTTGTCGCTTCGTACCCACAAACTACAAACTTACAAAAAGGTATTTCTAAGCAACTGCCAGTTTGACTGCTGTGCCAAGAAACAGCTTCCTTCTACAGCCTTGGTATGATTTATTAAATTCAAGGTGATACTTTACATAAATCGTACCGAAAGTTCTATTCTCGAGATGGCTGAAATGTTTATAAGTAATATCTATAGTATCTGTCCCTATTATTTTTTAATATTTTATCTAATAAACGGCTGCAGAAAAAATACTGTACGCGACGTTACCCGAAAGTGATTTTACGGGACTCGCAGGCTTCCAGGACTCGCCTACACCTCGCCCTGGAAGCTGCCTACTCATCTCGTAAACTATCTCTTTCGGGACTTGTTACGTAAGTAACTGTTATAGTCTGTCAACTGACAAATCATAAGGAAACAAAGAAAATGATGGGCATCTTCGTTGCTTGGAGAACCTAAAGTCATGGCATTGTAGTCTGTGCCAAATGAACACTCTGCCTTCTTTGAAATTTCAGAATCGTATCAACTTGAAAAGAAAGATATTCCTACACAATAAAGCTACTTCCATCACAGCTGTCAAACTATGTTCATTCCAAATTTGTACGTTGATAATGGTCACAAAGGTAGCTAGAACATCAATAAAAGTCTTTCAGTATACTGTAGGTAGGCCAGTAAAGCGTGATGGAATCGAGATATCACTACAGGTTAAGTTTGAAAAATGACGTTAACAATTATTGAGGAAACATTAGCTTAAGATTTAAAATCAAATTAGACATTCCAGTGGAGCTAATTCCCTAGAGGGAATTAGAATTAAGCCTACGTGTATTAGTTTAGGACCAGAGACGTCTCTTCGTTTTGTTTTACTGTTTGCTTGTTGGTAGACTAATTCGGTACGTGTCTCCCTGAAAACTTTACGTTTCTGACAAATAAAATGAAGGTAAAATTAAATAAGCGTCCATTGTTCCGAAACGAAGCGAATTCCAATTTTTGAGGTGAAGCAATATTTCCCCTTCGATGGTTCGTAGGAAGGAATCACGGTTGTTCCGACCACCGTAATTTTAATTTAAAATGCAAATAGAGACCGACATCGTCGACGTCTGTTCCATCCGCCTTCGCACAGACTGCGAATTATTTGTAGTTTCTCAAGCTAGATTTTTCATTCATTCATTTAAAACGATTCGCAGATAAAACTGTGGAAATTGTATACGTATTCAACTTTGCGTAATGTGGTTCAACGAAGTATGTGCGAGAAAGGAGATGGAAGCGTAAAATAAGCATAATCCGATAAAAAATTTATTACTGACAGTATTTCTAAGTGGTACGTGGTGTGGTTTCATTTAAGTCCTTACATACTTTCAAGGCTTTCTTATTTTCAGGCTTAATGGATATTGATCACTAATGCCACCATGCCTAATTGGCATGCAGCAAGATGCCTAAAAAGTATACAATTTTTACCACTAATTCCCGGCTTTGTGAAACTTAGGATTTTATCTTCATGCCTGAACTACAGAACATGTTTAAAGGGTGAATCAACGTACATAGAAAATCTCCCAGACACAAAAAGATCGTATGAGGTTATTGTAGAAATTGCACAAAATCATTCGTGACGCCGCCGTCGGATAACACCTGGTATCATTCAGCCCTCGGCGCGGAACGTATCAGACCTTGGCTTGAGGCCTTCAATTATTGTTCTAGAGGACGTTTGGTACTCATTGCTAGGGAGCACTTTCAGGACACTGCGTATAAGGTGTACAGGGTGTCCCATTTTGGATACTTTTACGGGGTATCTCGGTTATTTTAGAAGATAGAGAGTTGCTGTTTTCGCGACATTACGCTACTTTTCTGTGAAAATAAAGATGCCGTCAACAAAATTATCATGGCCCTCTTGGTCTTTGAGATACAGGGTGAAATTGAAAACTATCGATCTTGAGACCACCCTCGTATCTCAGTTGTTTTTTATCTTATTGAAAAGCTTACAAAGGGGTCTTATAGAATTTTTTCTGTAAAATCCAATGGTGTAGTTTGATTTTTTCTTACTCTAACCATTTTTCAGTTATGAAGCAAACATATATTTTTTTAAATGGAGCACCCTATATATTATCTTCCACGTCAATCGGAAATAATTCAAGCTTTTTAAAAATATATATTAATATGAACTTTTCTGAAAACTAAGCTCAAAATTTCATTTTTTACTTTATTTGAGCAGTAGGCCATGACTAATCTATTAAAAACAATATCCAAGTAAACAATTATTAAGATACAAGATACGCAATACTTTTAAACTCAACTATTTAATTGTACTTTATACGCTATTAACTACTATTTGTGATAATGTTTAGTAAATATTACGGTAAGACTTCGTTTTAGCGGAAACCGAAATGGAGGTCGAGAGTGGTGTCAAACGACGTGGTTTGACGTCCTGAATCGAACGAGACCACTCCTAGACCGAGGAAACGTTCTGGTGAAGAGCTACGGCATTTTGAAGCTTCGTTACCTAACCTAATTTATCCAGAAAAGTTTACTTGTTGAGCTCAAAATGAGTGTTAATCGACGTGGTGGGACATCGTGACTCGAACTTGACCACTTCCAAAGTGAAGAAACATTGCAGTGAAAATCTACGCCACTTTAAAACTTGGCAATTTCAATATCTTACCTGATATAACCTAACTAATACGGTCGGGCTAAAAAAGGGTGTTAATCAACTCGGTTTGATGTCCTGACTCGAACTGTATCAACTAGTAGACTGAAAAAATGTTTATTTTGATTCTCAGTTTAGGAAATTAAGCCAAAAAAGGTCTTCGAGGGTCTGCGCCTGGGGCTTATTTCAGCATACTGAAAAAACTGAACAGGTGACCTACCCTACTTACCTGGGAGTATATTACATGGAGTTTTCAAAATCTACAAAATTAGTAACGTCTGGGGGGGCCAGCCCCCCCCCAGGCCCCCCCGTCTATACAAGTGAACAAACCTAATCCAACTTAAACCTACCTTATTTCTAGGAACATTAAGAATTCAAAGTATCATAACTTTTTTATTTTCCATTTCTTAGTATTGCTTCTGGTGTCATTGTACCCTACTCGTCAAGTACTTTCGAATTGATCATATATTTCATGGCAAAAATATAGAAATTTCGAAGTCGTTTTTAGGTTAGGTTTGAAATTTCAAAGAGGCATAGATTTTTATCGGGCCGTTTTCTTAGGCTGGGTATGGTCTAATCCCACTCGAGGCGTCAAACCGAGTCAATTAGCAGTCCTTTAAACCCTATTTAACCTATTTGGACCTCAACAACTTGACCCGTCGGGTTAAGTTAGGTTAGGTACTGAAACTTTAAAATGCTGTAGTTTTTCACCGCAGCGTTTCCTCGGTCTAGGAGTGGTCTCGTTTTACTTAGGACGCCAAACCGAGTCGATTGACACTACTCTCAAGCCTCAAATCGGTTTCCGCTAAAACGAAGTCTAGCCAATATTACTTATTGTTTTACATTCCTTAAAACCAAACATTATATCTGAAAAATATCAACACTCTATTAAATTTGAATTTGAATCAAAATGAAAACTAAAAACATCGAGGAGCTTTTAGAGATGTTGGTTCAAGTTGAGGACTATTTTCTCGAACGCAAATCTGGCACAATTTCTTATTCTTTTAATGGCATTTAGAAGAATTATTGTATGTAGTATCTTAAACTTATATGGATGGTAATTGTATTTTTTTAGAATTATTTCTGCAGTTGATCTTTGTACCCCCACAGCTTCTTCTTTGTGCTTCATCATCATAGTCACAATGTCATAACAGACTGTGGTAAACATTTTACGAGCTTCTCTTGGGATATCCTTACGATCTTTAATGCCGTAGTTTCCCATTTTCTTTCTGCATCCTCATGCCGTTGACCAGATGTATTTATTGGTTCATCCGCCTTTAGGAGCAATTTCTCCTTCTCAAGGACAAGAAGGTGCCCTGACTCTTCTCAACTCGTCCACCCAAAGCTGTTGGTTGAGAAGAGCTTACTGCTTATACCGACAGTAGTTCGGTTCCTTTTAGTCGCCAGAGAATTCCAGATGATTCGATGACGTTTACACATCAAAAAAATCTAACCTAACATTTTGAAAGAAACATCAACAACAATGCAAATAAGCAATGCTATATACAGGATGTTACACTCTTCCCCCCTTATCGTTCGGCGTCCTCGACGACCAGTTCGCTTCGATCCTTGTATGACCACAGACGATCGCTATGGACGACCTTCGGTTTTGCACTACCCATACGTATCCTGTAGACTACGTCGTTGAGGCGCTTCATCACAACGTAGGGTCCCTCCCAATGGCGTTGTAGCTTCGGACATCTACCCCTTCTCCGTCGTGGATTGTAGAACCACACCAGATCACCTTCGACGAACTTTGGGCTATTTGCTTTCAGATCGTATCTGGCTTTCATTTTGTCGCTGGCAGACTGTATGTTCCCTCTAGCAGACTCACGGATATCCCAGAGCGTTTCCTGAAGCTTGCTCACCGATTAGCATGGAAGACGGGGTTCCGTTTCTGGGGGTGGACCCAGAGCTAAGTCCAGAGGCAGCCGCAGTTCTCGACCTAAAATTATCTTCGCTGGACTCAACCGAGTTGACTCGTTCACCGCTGATCTGTAGGCCAACATTCCCAGAGGAATCTTCGTATCCCAATCAGACTGATGTTCGTTAACGAATTTTGACAGGTAATCCAGCATTGTCTTGTTGAAGCGTTCCACCATACCGTTGGACCGAGGATAAAGAGCAGTTGTTCTAGTCTTCCGAATTCCGAGTTTTCTCATTAGCTGTATAAAGACTTCCGATTCAAAGCTGCGTCCCTGGTCTGAATGTAGTTCATTACGAACTTCGAATCTCGAAACGACGTGTTCTAAAAGAGCCTGTGCAACTGTGCCTGCTGCTTGATTGGGCACAGGAATTGCTTCTGGCCATTTAGAAGAATAATCCATCACAACCAGCAAATACCTGTTTGTAAGGCTGGTTTCCGGCAAAGGGCCCAAAATATCTATGGCGATTCTCTCAAACGGTGAGCCAACATTGTACTGCTGTATGTTTGATCGTTGACGAGTACTTGGACCTTTTCTTGAGTTGCAGACGTTGCATGTGGAACAGTAATTTTCAACATCTTCGCGACAGCCAACCCAGTAAAATCTCTTCTTGATTCTTTCCAGGGTCTTTCTGATGCCAAAGTGACCTCCACTGCTACTATCGTGTAATTGTTCCATAATTGCTTTTCGTAGTTTCCTTGGTACTACAAGTTTTCCTGTAGCATGTCTGCCATCAGTGTCCTTCCAGATTCGATACAAGAGGTTACCCCTAACTTGCAGTGAGTCCCATTGTGCAAGGTAAGCTTTAGTGATGGGACTCATGGCACTTACTTCCTGTTGGTTAGGCTTGTTCCCATTCAATAGTAGCTAAACCTAGCTCAGCGTCTTGTAACTGAGTCTGCTTGAAGGTCTTTAGTGAAATCTTGGTTCCTCCCAACTCAAATTTTTCTATACTTAACGTGTTTACGTCTAATTTTCATGGTTCTTCTTTAGAACAGTGTCTAGAGTCTTTACCACAGGGCCTACGTGACATAGAATCGGCATTTCCGTGTTGCTTCTCTGGACGATGACGAATTTCAAAGTCGTAGCTTTGGAGGCATTCAATCCATCGATCAAGCTGGCCTTCTGGATTTTTGAACTTCATTATCCACTGCAAAGCTGAATGATCGGTTCTCACGACAAATCTTTTTCAGTACAATAAGTGGTGGAAATTTCCGATTTCTTTTACCACATTGTACAACTCTTTCCGTGTCACACACCAGTTTTTCTGGGCTTTGTGCAAAGTTTTACTGTAGTATCCAATTACTTTTTCGATGCCATCTTGTTCTTGAGATAAGACAGCTCCAACAGCATAATGGCTAAGCATCTGTGTCCAAGTAGAAAGTTCCATCCCTTCTAGGATGAGCCAATATCGGTGAGGAGGTCAAAGCTGTTTTCAATGCGTCGAAGGATTCTTGGCAGATGGAGTCCCAATAAAACTTATTACCATTTTCAGTTAAGGCAAATAGTGGTTTGACGATGGTAGAGAAATCTTTTACAAATCTGCGATAATAACTGCACAGTCCCAAAAAGCTTCATACCTCATGAGTGTTGGACGGTACTTTCCATTCCTTCACAGCCTGCACCTTCTCTGGATCCGTCCGGATTCCGTCTTTGGTTAACAGATGTCCGAGGTACTTTACTTCCCTTTTGAAAAAATGGCATTTCTTAGTGTTTAGCTCCAAGTTCGCTTCCTTAAGCCGCTGGAAAACTTGTCTTAGTCGGAATAGCTCTTCTTCAAAATCCTTTCCAAACACAATGACGTCATCGAGATGTATCAGTGCTGTCTTCCAAGATAAACATTCTAGTACAACATCCATTAGTCTTTCGAAGGTACTGGGTGCATTGCATAGACCGAAAGGCATTACTGTAAACTGCCACAGCCCAGCACACGATGTAAATGCCGTTTTCTCTTTATCTTTTTAGTCCATTTCAACCTGCCAGTATCCATTTTGCAGGTCCACGGTGCAGAACCATGAATAATTTCCAACTGCATCCAAAGTATCGTCAATTCTTGGTAAAGGGTATGAATCCTTTTTAGTCAAATCGGTGAGCCGCCTGTAATCCACACAAATCCTCGTTGATCCGTCCTTCTTTCTAACAGGAACTATCGGGGAGGCCCAAGGGCCAGATGATGGCTGGATCACTCCTCGTTTCTGCATATCTTTTATCATATTCTGTACTTCATCAATCCTAGATAATGGAGTTCTTCTTGGGGGCTGCTTGACTGGCTGGGCATCTCCTACATTAATTTTATGACGTACCAGATGGGTTCGCCCTAGGTCATCATTATTTTTAACGAAAATCGAATTAAATTCCCTTAGTAGCTTCAGGACCTTCCGCTGCTGCTCGGGTCACAAATTCTCACAGCCTGTGTCATACAAATCTCGAAGATTATCTGAGATCTCAGTGAGGTCATCGTCATCCTCTTCTTCCGTGACATCCAACCTTCGGATCCATGCTACTGGTTCTAGTCTACCCAGTGGCGTACCTTTCTTGATTTGTATTGAATTCCTGGATACATTCACGGCCCTTATTAACATATTTGAAAAATCCGTTATTGTTCTGGCTAATAAAATAGGTTTATTCCAATCTAGCGTAGGCTCTGGTTCAAAAATGCATGGGGTAGGTTATGTTCAAGGGCCTTGTGTGCGTATATAGGTATAACAATCTCTTTTTGCGGTGGTATTGTAAAATTCCTTGGTGACACAACATGATTCCTCTAGCTGAACAGTTCGGCAGCTAAATGAAATCTCTTCTGAATACCCAATGCTTATGGTATTATCGGTGAAGTTTATTACACAGCCAGAACTTTGCAGAAACTCAGCACCAAGGATGCAATCATTTGTGACTGAAGCGACTAAAATGGAATGCTTCTTACCGAAACTGCCGATGCGAATTTCTAATTCTTCAACACCCAGTACTGGTATACGGTCTCCATTAGCGATCTTCAGCAACATTCTATCTGTTTCTTTGGTTCTGCTTGGCGACTTCCTTCGAATTTCTTGGTATATGTTAGGGCTTATTATAGTCACATTTGCTCCGGTATCGACTAACATCTTGCATGGTATATTTTCTATGTAACCTTCAACTACTGGAGTCTTCTCAATTTTATTAACCTCTATTTCGATAACCACGGGGCTTTCGTCATGATGGCCAGCCAGTTTTTGCCCCCTAAAGCTGGCCGGCTTTAGTTTTCCGACTCATTGTCAGTATTAGTACTAGCCTCTCTTGACTTCTCTGTCACCTGCATGCGACAGCCTACTCTAAGGTGCCCCTTCTGCCGACAACTCCAGTACGTAAACTTCTCAGGTCCTTCAATATTTCTGCCAACTGGGTTTCTTTGGAAGGTACCACCTCTTCTTCTTGGAACGAACGAAATGGCCCTGACATCTACTTCATCATCTTGGTCTACAGAGCGCACCCTCCGTGTCATTCGCGTGGCTTTTGTGGCAGCTTCAATTTCTAGTGCTTTGACCAAAGCATCTGGTTCTGGGACTAGATAGTCTTACGATTCTCTGAACGTCCAGGTCGGCAATTTCTTCGACAAACTGACGAGCGGCGACGTATTCCTGTGTCTCGATGAGACTGCTGACGAATGCTCGTTTAGCTAGGCTTTGGACTTCGTATGCAAATGTGGTTAGATCTTCCTAGCTTGTTGTGTCCGGTTATGCAACTGGCCATGCAACAGCTCTGTTAAGTGTGCATCTCCAAAGCGTAACTTTAGTGCAGATGTTATCTTATCATAGTCACGTAGATCTGATGAGCAGGTATCTTCCAAAATAGCTGCGGCAGAGTCTCTAAGCATGGATGTCAGCACACAAGCTTTATCTCCATTTGACCAGTTATTCATACGTGCGATGATTTCAAATTGCATATAATAACGCTCACCTGCACCAAGTTCTCGCAGCTCGTCTCTGACGATTTCCTTGACACAATCTTTCACTTGCTGTAGTTGTTCACGCTCACCTCCACTAAGTTCTCGCATTTCATCTCTCACGATTTCTTTGACACGATCTTCCACCTGCTGTAGCTGTTCTTCGACGCGTGTCTCTATTGCTTTAATACGCTGGTCTTGATTTTGTAATGCCTGACTTACGGCTTGGTTCTGCTTCGCCACTCTAGCCATCACCAGTTCCTGTTCACTTTTCAAGTCATTGTTCAAACCTGCGATCTCCTCGTTTTGATGTTACTTCAACTTCTGTTCGGGGTTCACGACTGCCTCGACCTGGTGGTTCTTTAGCTTTTCTTCCAGGTTCACGACGGTTGCTTGCATAACGGCTGTTTGTTCTACGCTGTTTCTCATGTCTGCCTTCATTTCTTGTACCATAGCCATCAATGCACTCATTTCGGACGCCATAACTCTGGTTAGTGGCATGGACTAATGCTGTACTCACTTCTTGTTTCCCTTTCCTGGTTTAATTCGATGGATGATCCCACACTTCTGACACCAATTGTCACGACGGCCTCTTTTTCTTCACCAAAGAATCAAACTGGACGTAACTTTCACTGTTTTACTTCACAACTCAATACAATATCTCTTAACCTTATCTCAACTAGAACTCAACTGAACTACTGCCACGCTAGTCGTGGCCCTTATATACTTCATCGAACCATCTAGAAGATTCGAGACATTCAGATGACATTCGAGAACGCCGATCTGTCAGTCCAGAGAATTCCAGATGATTCGCTGACGTTTACACTTCAAAAAAATCTAACCTAACATTTTGAAAGAAACATCAACAACAATACAAATAAGCAATGCTACATACAGGATGTTACAATATTATTGTTATAATAATATAATAATATAATAAGTTATAATACATAAAAAGAACGTAAATATTAAAACACACCTAGTGCAGTTGGCCCTTTGATTCGTTGGGTTCCACAGGGCTATAACCAAAACAACATCTTTTAGCACAAAAACAATGTGTTATCGTTTCGGCCACTTCTGCAACCTTGGTCAATGTACGGGGTGACCCACGAGAACATGACGTTTTTCAAATGGCTAGCATGAAGCCGCTAGCGGTGGTAGGGAGGGGATTCAGGTATCATTACAAGCGTCTAGGTACACCCAAACCAATATCGATTGGAGTGATTCAGGCCGTACATAACCTCAAACTTTTCTTCTGTTGTGTATAGATGTTTTGACAGTTCGTTAGTTGGCAGATTATTTTGTGAGAATATTAATTTGTATTTTGCGATTTACGTGTATTTTGCGGTTTTATTATCTTGTTTTTCGTAAGTTGTTTGTAACTTGTGCAGAAAAATGATGAGCTGTGAGGAATGCAAGACCGATTTCAGCAACAGATCGAACCTAAGGGCCCATGTGAAAAGAAACCGTCCAGGTTTGCAGTTTATCTCATTAGAATATACCTGTATTTTTGTCTTGTTTGAGATTCATTTGTAATTTAATAATAGACCAAATGACTCGCGCAATTTATATTTCGAAATAAATACTACTATTCTGTTTTTACTTAGCATATGGTATAGAACAACAATAATCCCTAAAGAAATAATAATAATAATGAAATATATTATCGGTGCTTTCGTTTTACACAAATCTCAGATAATCTCAGCTCACTTAAACGTCACTCAGTTCAATACGTGTTCTTTTCATTCACTCAATTCAAGTGATGTTAGCAAAAACTGTCAATTTTAAGTTATAAACTGATATTTACTGATTTGACAATCTCACCTCAGTTTGAAATATCTCACTTCACTTGCAAAACGATTGCGCCTAATATAAAAATGCCCAGAACTACATCATTTCGTTGACCTGCCATAAAATAAAGCACTTATCATTATAATTTTTAATATTTTATTGAAGTGAATTGTTAGGAAGAAAGCTACACCAACACCCTAAAAAATTTTTTTTAAAAAACGAAATCATGACGAAATCTAACAATGTGTCATAATACCAGTAATAATGATTACAAACTAGAACCCTAGTAACCTGCAAGATAGAGCTTAGCATTTCAAATAGCCCGCGCGAATTGTTCCAATCGATATTGGTTTGGGTGTACGTAGACGCTTGTCTGTTCCGTATTCATTTCGATCTTGGGCGCCACAATATTACCGCAATACCATTTTCAGGAGGGCTAACAGTCTGAGGACAGTAAGAATGACTGTAAAGGTGTAAAGGAGAAGCCACCTGGTCCCACGAAGACTGCGAGAATGCTGGAAAATATCGAGCAGATAAAACAAGCTAGTATGAGCCTGAATTTGAGAATCTGAGTGATCGCTTGTCTCACTCACTCGATGTCTTCCAGCATCCCTGCAGTCTCCGTGGGACCAGGTGGCTTTTCCTTTACAATCATTCCTACTATCCTCAGACTGTTAACCCACCTGAGAGTGGCATTCAGTCTTGGAACAATATCGTGGCATCCAAGGCCGAAATGAACACGGATCAACCGATGTGCAGGCGTGACCGACTCAGCATTTTTAACATACGCGTCATAAGCGCACATAAGGTACTCTACGCTCCACTGCTCCATAGCTACTAAAATGGCATACATAGCATAGCTGATATCTGAATCCGCCCCTACTCCCGCTAGCGGCATTTAAAAAAATGTCAGGTCCCCGTCAGCCACTCTGTACATGAAAAATATTTAGAATAGGGGATATTAACTGATAGCTGCCCCAGGAAGTAGCTTCTAGTTTTTTGAAGACTAAATGAGAACTAAATAAGTTCATCAAATCTAAAAAACATGGAAAATTGCATCTGTATTATCGCTGATCCAAATTTAGAACTAGGAACGCACTGGTCTATTGGAGTTGCTATGGAACAAAGTAATATATAATTCTGATGTAGGCCGATAGACTTTAGACCGATCATCATTACATCATTTGTTTTAAAAACACTAGACACTTAGGTTGATTGACTTGTTCCTGAGTGACCAGCACCATCAACATGGACAGGTAATATTCAGCTACCTGCTCACTAGAGTAGCTAACAGTTGACCAGCTGCTCTCTTAAGTGTTGTATAGCTCAGGCCCTTGGATATTGGTACAACAGCTTATTTTGCCAAAACGGTCTGCTAGAACATTGCTCCTGGACTGTGAGTGCCCTTTCATACAGCTATTCATTATTTTATCTCCGGCAGATGTTATCACGGGAGTCTGGTGACAATAAAACGAATTGTTCTTGGATTTTTGGGAGGCTAATTTCATTCTTGGGGGGCGGGGCTTAGCCCCCTCAAGCCCCCACCTAACTACGCCTATGGGAGGCATGTTTGTCTATAGGCAACTTAATGTTTATATGGAGGCTTCTGGAACAATCAAACGCAGCCTACTACATTAATTTTATTGGATTCGTCTGTAAAAATGTTGACAACACCATCGGTGGTCTGACTTTCGGTAGTTTTGAGAATCGTATAGGGCCAATCAAATAAAAATTTGAGTGTCAATATTGGTGCCAGCCTGCAGGAGAGGCATACTCTACTTGTGGCTTCTGGACACGCCATATCTGTACTAAGTTGTATGCTAGCGGACTTGGAACATACCATCGTTGTCTTAGTGGCTTTTTGGGACACAGATGGTGCTTTCGATCTTCGTCCGTCTCAATTGTGACAGGCGTATTACCTTGGAGGACCGGCTGGCTCTTGCTATGATTAACGATGTAAATTATAATGTGGCAGTCGTGCATGGCGCTCCTCGAAATGACCTTTGCTCTAGTGTTTAATGATATATCTTGTAACGAAATTTTTGTTAATTTCGTTACACGTCGTCTGTGACTCCTTTTATAGATCAATTCTTCCAGAATAATATTCGATTGACAGGTAAATATATGTTCCTCCCTTATGCTTTGCCGTACGCTATTAAAAGAACCACTTTTCCGCGCCTATGGATACCCATAATACTCATGGTATTTGCTCTCTAGCCTAACTGGACTATACAGCAATACTAGATAGCAATAAGGGTTGCCTACATATGAGAAATTCGTAAATATAGTTATTTTCTGTTATTTATATGATTTAACTTTGCAAAGTTTTTAGTTTCATTCTTTTGGTGCATTTTTCGTTCCGTATTATGAGTTTATTTCATTAATAATAGTAATTCTGTCCTGATTTGCAATTAAGACTTTAGTTACTTTGAGAATCTGGGTTGGTAGTAAAAAGTCACTGGTGATGTGACAGCTACAACATCTAGAAGGTTCCAACTTTTTGTGATTTCGGACGAAAATGATAAATAGGCTCGACCCTCCCCCTCTGTCTTCTTCTTGATCTCGACGTCTTCTCTGTACCTGCCGCGCTTTTCGGAGTCCTCAGCAGCAACAGGTTGGTTCTGTCTGTCTGTTTGGCCTTCCGCCATTTTCATGACATAGAAATTTGAATTACATTGCCGTGGGGCTGGCTTTGAAGTTTATTCACTCTCCTTTCGCGAGATTTCTATTTGAAGTACCTAACCCAATAACACGGGCAATTATTTGTGAAAATTCTGCCATTTCGACATTTTGTATAACTGCGTAGTGCGCTGTACAACCAGCGAGTGATTTCGTATTTTGCTAGCATTTTGCTGTTGATATCGAACCTTTAGCCTCTAGAATCGATATCATTGATTTAGTTTCATTTTCTAGTTAGGTTGTGAATGCCATACTGTGTTATATGTGTTTTCAGCCCAAGTGTGTGCATCTGCTTCCCGAAGGAACTGACCTGGTGCTGATGTCAATCTAAGGGAATACACGCCCCTTTTCCACCTACTTCTAGACCCTGGAAGGATTCACAGGAGTGTGACTACAAGCTGTTCCTGCTACTTTGGATATAGAAGGTAAGTAAAATTTGCTTATTTCAAATTTGATCGCCATTTTTGGCAGCTATCGAGCTATTTTACGTACTTTCGCATCTAGAGTTTGTGGTCACCTCCAAGTGTGACCTTCATTCAGTTTTTTTTTGTGTTCTTCTGTACATTTTGAGAGAGGGAAGCACACTTTTTTTTATTTGGTAGAGTTCTGTGTAAAAATTGCTTAGTTTATTGTTTCCGCCATTTTGGGCAGCTAATGAGCATTTTTGCATAGGTGTCTAACCTTATTCAGTTTTCTTTATACCTCGTACAATCTTAGAGAGAGAGAGAGAAGCACCTTTCTTTATTTCTGGTATAGTTTTGATAGTTTTGAGTGTGCTCACACACACATTTTGCAAATTTGAGCTATAATTTTGCTGTACAAATTTGACAAATTTTTCCATCTTTTACAACCGATACAGCCTACCGAGGTACATTTCTGTGAGACTGAACGTACTCATAGATCTTTGTTTCTTTTAAGGTTATTGTTTTAACATTGAGAGTATTTATTGAGGTATAGTTGCACTTACCTTGCAACTACTGTTCATATAATTTCAATTTTCTGGATTATTTGTGATATTTGATTTTGAGTTATTTTAATAAATTCTAGAAGAAGACTCTAAATTTCTGGAGCACTAGAGCCAGCAGCAACTTAATAGAATCATAGCCTTGATTTTTTTTAAATCTATTAAACTGCTTTGAACTTAAGTGAACTATAGCCTTGCTCACTTCAAGACTTTGGTTTTAATTTTATTTTAAGTATTAGACTTGAAAGGCATATCAAGTATCTAGGTTAGGTGATACTTTGTTAATACGCTATTGATACTTTATTGTAAAATTATATTCCTTTTATATATGCAGATTCAGTTGTGAACCATTGTGGGGAGATATCTGCTATAGCTTCTATGTTAACTTTTAAGGAATTTCTTTTGGTATAGAATTTAAGCATTTAATAAGGGATCTTTGTTAAATTTAAATAGATATTGTTCAACTAAATTATTGGGGGCTGAAGACTGTCAATTCAAGGCCAAGTAGTACGCCTGAGCTTGCGTAACGTTTTATATCCTGGGGTTTCGTCATAGAGGGTCCAGAAACTAATCCTTCCTTTTTTTTATACTTTGCATGACGGCGGCCAGAAGTGGTGGCCGAGACAGTCCCAGAAACCCTTCAGCCTGAAAAGGAAGAAATCAAACAGGAGGGGTCTGGCCTAAGGAACCTGAAGAGGCTGCCAGTCTGCAAAAGGGGACCCTCTGAAGGAGCCGTTAGAGACCCAGTACCATCTGTCTTAGCCGAAGCAAGCCAGGTTGTATCGTCCATCTAAGCCAGCAGTCCCCATTTTTTAAATAATATATATAAATCACAACTCACTATTTATTTTATTATATTTTAAAATCAATATACTTGTTACTGTTTAATTTTCTTTTGAATTTTTCTGCACCCATCCCTTCAGTGTTTCTGGAGAGGTTGGGTAATTTCACTAAGTTCCTTGGAGTATGGAGGTGAAAACTCCTGGCGCCTTTTTTCTTCAAGTTTTTGAGCCTTTAGAGTAATCTCGCGTTAAAAGTTAGTGATTTTGCCTGACATCTCTTAAAGGAGGAAAAGAATAAGTTGCCAAGGATTCACGACCCACCGTAAGTAAACTGAGCAGCCCAAAGGCACCCCAGTTTCTGCCAGCTTGAAGGTCTCAACTTAGTTGGGACTTTCAATCTAGCTTTACAATCTCGATAATAAAGTCCAACGTTTTACTTGTGATAACGCAGTGATCGTGACTCCTGCGTATGCAGTTAGAGTTTAACTTAATCTCCTCCCTCCAAAATCTAGCCTTTGAGGAGACGCTAGGGCCGCTGTACTCCAATTGTGTAGCTAGGGCAGCTGGATATTTTATTTGCGACGGGTAGGATATGACACCTCCTGCGTAACTCTCAGCATATACATTTAAGGATTCCGTTGAAGGAGGACGACAAGTCTGTTCACAAACGATTGGTTCAAGCGGCGTTTGGCGATGTGGTATTTGGACCTGAAACGAGACTTCAATTCCTCTTGGGGGATACATCACTATAATCCAGTCGGACAGTTTCGCTGTTCTGGCTTGTATACTTGGAATAATCCGGATTCTAGGAGATATAACTATCTGCACTGATAAATAGATTTCAGCAAAATAATTAAGCTTCCACTGCTCACTAGCTTAGATACCTCGTTAGACTAGGATCCATGAAAACAAAGATGTCTTAGAAACAATTTTGTAGATCCTAAACCATCTATTGGAATACTCTCAAACTAGAGTAGGCAGTTAACTGAAGAGTGGGTACAACTCTGGTGACGCAGTACGTCAAGGCGTTTCAGCAAGCCTCGGGAATTCATTCAAAATAACTGCATGCAATAAGGGTTGTAATTGATCCAGTGGTGCAATTTTGTATGGAGAGAGTGCTCGACACTTATCCTGTGCTGCTGTAAGGCCTTAGGGTACCACAGGTATGCTGGTTTTTACGGTTCTGGAACCAGATGATGTGGGAGAGGTAGGAGTAGGATCAAATCCTGTATCAGTTTGTGTTAGAAAGATGCGTTGGAAACTAATCTGGTTTGAGGTAAAAGAGGGCATACTATGTGTATTTTTTATCAATCTTTTTATTTGTTATACAGGGTGAGTTTTTAGTATCGGCTCGGTCGATAACTCCACTACTGTAGGAGATAGCGAAAAAAGTTGCACATAAAAGTTAAACATACATTTTTTTAAATGAGACACTCTATACATTATCCCATTTTTAAAATCCACTAATAATTTCTCTTGTCACAATATAGGCATTATAACGTTGTACAGGGTATTTCAAAAGTTATAACCATTTTTATATCGAAAGTGCTGTCAAACGAACGTAGTGTATATCAAAAAATACTGAATCAAGAATTATTTGTTTACACGGAAGGATCAAAATATCCTCCGAATTTGAAATCGGCTTTAAAAATGCCTGCGACACATATTCGTATACAGGGTGTTGTAGAATGCAAAATCTAGATTTTCTCTCTTTTTTTGACTGAGTCAGGTCACCCTATGATCACCACTCTTCCACAACATGATCATAGAAAAACAACTTTAGAACACATAACGCATACTACAAGATTGCTATTGCTGTACGACCAAGTGAGATCACACAAATGCAACCAATAAATACACTTTCACGCACCTTTTACGACATGATCACAAAACAACAACTTTAGAACACATAACGCTTACTATAAGATTGCTATTGCTATACAGCCAAGTGAGATTACTCGACTACAACCAATGAAGACACCCCACGCCCCGTGACGCGATCGCAAAACATAAATCACAGAATGCCTAACACTTACCACAAGGCGTCGTATAATGCTGTACGACCGAGTCAGACCACTCGACGGCCACCGATGATGACACTCCCCGATTACACAAAATAGAACTTCAGAAACAATTACTATAAAGTTATTGCCTATTGCTGCACGGCAGAGGCAGACCACTCACACCTACATTCAATCAACCGTATCTATATATTAAAAAATTTACAATGGGGGTCAACGCTAAAATCCGGCTAGCAAATGGAATGTGAAAGTTACATAATGACAGAAATACAGAATACAGAAAACTATTTCATTCAAAATTAATAATCTACTCCTTATAAAATTTTCGCTTATACACTACCAAGAGTGAATTAGTCTAAATTTCTGTGTGGACATTTTCACTTACACAAGAAAAGAAAAAATCAGACGTCAATATTACACCTTTGATTATTCCCCAGTAACAGATTGAATTTTAAAAAACAGCATACTACGATCATTCAATCAACCGTATCTATATTTAAAAAACTTGCAATGGGTGCACAACCGCCCACGCCAAAATCCGGCTTGCAAAATGGAATGTGAAAGTTACATAATATTTAATTACCAGTGTTTCATGCTTTACAAACATACGCGTCCATTGGGCCATAAAATCGGAGGGAGAGTATATTACCCTTGCTTTTATGTTTTTGAACCCGCCTTGTTTATCTACTCTTACATATTACGGTGATACTACTTTATTATTTTTCCGTATGAAGAGATACCCTGAGATCCCCTTGGAATTAATTGATCGCCCGCCCGCCCCCAAAAAAATAATTCGACACAAAAACTCGGGTAAATAGTTTCTTGCATTTCTCTCCGTAGGAACTAGAACTAGCAGTTTTTATTCTGCAATCTTCAACTGATATCCTAATCTCATGGCATGTTGATTTTCCGATATTTAAAAACATATTGTAACATACTGTATATTATGGTATTCGTGTATTTGTATTAGTTGTCATTGGTTGTCATACATGATGTGAAGTCAGAGTGCTAGGTTAGATCTTTTGAAGTGTAGACGTCATCGAATCGTCTAAAGTTTTCGAGAATGACGGATGGATTCTAGAAATGTCATCGAATTCTCTAGATGGTTCGATGAAGTATATACAGGGTTGGGATAAAGTATGGAACCAAGCAAATATCTTTGAAACGGAAAGGGTGATATTGCTGAAAATTTGCAGGTAAATGTAGTGACGCATAATGCATCTGAAGACATTATGTTAGATATTAATGTACTTCCTGTCTAACCGAAAGTACCGTCAACTTTTTTAATTTAAATGGGACACCCTGCATATTTTTGCAGATTTTAATACATCTTTTTTTCCGAGTACGTCCATAGTAGGTTTAGTATTTGTTTCTGTAAAAATGGAAAAGATAAAGCTTTTTTATTTACTGAAACGTTCATCTTGTTTGATGTGTTACAATAAGAAAATTCAAAATGAATTATCAAGGTACTATCTCAGACATTCAAAATGCCCGCCGTTCACTTCCCGACAATATGCAAGTCTGTTGACAAATTGCTGAGTTACCTTGTCCAATCAATTCACGTCAGGATCAGGACGTCAGGAGGTAAATGGCCGGCATTTTAAACATATGAAGGAGCTTTATTTTTCCTGTTTTTACAAAAACTATTGCCCAAACCACTATGAACGTATTCGGAAAAAAAAGATGTATTAAAATCCGCAAAAATATACAGGGGGTCCCATTTAAATTAAAAAAGTTGACGGTACTTCCGGTTAAACCGGAACTACATTAATAGCTAACATAATGTCTTCGGATGCACTATACGTCGCTACACTTGTGTGCAAATTTTCAGCAATATCATTCTTTCCGTTCCAAAGTTATTTGCTTGGTTCCATACTTTATCCCAACCCTGTATAAGGCGCTACGGGTAGCGTAGTAGTTCAGTTCAGTTGGGTTCTAGTTGAGAAAAGGTTAAGAGATATTGTATTGAGTTCTGAAGTAAAACGGTGAAAGTTACGTCCAGTTTGATTCTTTGGTGAAGAAAAAGAGGCCGTCGTGACAGTTGGTGTCAGAAGCGGGATTATCCATCGAATCAAACCAGGAAAAGGAAATAAGAAGTGAGTACAGAGTGTGTTAATGCCAGTAACCAGAACTATGGCTTCCGAAATGACTGCATTGATGAATATGCTGCAAGAAATGAAGGCCCAGTAAGACAACCAGGCAGCTGTTATGCAAGCAACAGTCGTGAACCTTGAAGAAAAGCTAGAGCACCACCAGGACGAGGCAGTCGTGAACCTTGAACAAAAACTAAAGCACCACCAAGAGGACCTTGAGCAAAAGTTAAAGCATCACCAAGTGGACCTTGAACAGAAGTTGAAGCAACATCAAGACGGGGCAGTCGCAGATTTGAAGAGTGGACAGGAACTTGTGATGGCTAGGCTGGAGGAACAGAAGCAAGTGGTAAGCCAGGCATTGGAGGATCAAGACCAACGTATTAGCGCAATAGAAACACAAATAGTGACAGTAGCGACATCGCAAAAGAAGGTTGAAGAACAGCTGCAGCAAGTGGAAGATCGAGTCAAAGAAATCGTCACAGAGAAGCTGATAGAGCTTAGTGCAGGCGAGAGTAGTGTAACTGCAGTAGCACCCGCTTTACATGACAGACACAGTGGTGTAGTAGCAAAGCCATATCCATACAATGGCAAATCCTCATGGGATATTTATTACATGCAATTTGAAAATATTGCACGTATGAATAATTGGTCGAATGAGGAAAAAGCTTGCGTGCTGACATCTATGCTTAGAGACTCTGCAGCAGCTATTTTGAAAAATATCTGTTCATCAGATCTGCGTGACTATGATAAGATAACATCTGCACTAAAGTTACGCTTTGGAGATGCACACTTAACAGAACTATTGCATGGCCAGCTGCATAACCGGACACAACAAGCCAAGGAAGATTTGACCACATTTGCGTACCAAGTACAAAGGTTAGCTAAACGAGCATTTGTCAACAGTCCCATCGAGGCACAGGAATACGTCGCTGCTCGTCAGTTTGTCGAAGGCATTGCGGATCTGGACGTTCAGCGAATCGTGATACTATCCAGCCCCAGAACCTTACAGGATGCTTTGGTCAATGCTCTAGAAATTGAAGCTGCCACGAAAGTCACGCGAATGACATGGAGGGTGCGCTCTGTAGAACAAGATGGTGAAGCAGAACTCAGGGCGACAGCGTTCGTTCCAAGAAGAAAAGGCGGTACCTTTCAAAGAAACCCAGCTCTCACAAACCTAGAAGGACCTGAGAAGTTTACATGCTGGAGATGTGGTCAGAAGGGGCACCTTAGAGTAGGTTGCCGCATACATCAGGTAGATAAGATGCAGATGGATGTAGAAAAAGCAGATGAATATGCAAGCAAAATGAAATCTATGCAAGGCACGATCAACTCAATGAAAGAGCAGTTTGACAGAGATACGAAGAATTTGCTGAAGAAGAACGAGGAAACTATAGCTAAGCTTCAAGGACAACATAGAGTAGCCACGAGGGAACTTACAGCAGACCGGGATAGGCTAAAGCAGTTGCTTGACTCTCAGAAACGGGAATGTGTGGGTATTAAGAGCAAGTTTGAAAGGGACAAAAAGAATCTGTTGAAGAAAAATGACCAACACGAGGCAGCCTTGAGATAGCTCAACGAAAAACACCACAGAGAAGTGTCTGCTTTGAAGAATGAAATCAAGAGATTGAAGGCTTTGGATCAGCCGAAGAGAAAGCGGAGTATAGATGTGATCAAGTTAAGGATGAAAATGCAAGGCTCAAACAGAAGATTACCCAGCTGGAGGCTGAGAACGCATCCTTAAAGGAATACCTAGACCACGCGATTGTGTACGCCAAAAAGACCGCGGTCAAGGAAGACGAGTCAAGGTTGAGAGAAAGGTTAGTGCATCATGAAGCAGAAATCAAGAAGATGAAATCAGATATGACAGATATACTTGATAGTCTGAGAAAGGTCATGGAAGACTTGTATAAAGCAAGAGACGTTGACCATAAGATGAGAGAGCAACTGGCGAATTTGGAAGATGAGAACGTTCGAATGAAAAAGGAGCTGGAAGACGCTTTGGCTGCAGCAAAGGCTGATAGTTCTGGGATAAAACAATTGAAGTACGGACATAATAAGATAAAGCAGAAGATTGCGCAGATGGAAAGCGAGGTCGATAGTGATAGGCTAAAGAAGAATCCGAACAAAGTCATTGAAAATGCAAACAAAGGTGTATACGAAATATCAGCGATGCAAAATGACGATGTAAATTTGAAGCAGATACTGGCACAGCTGGAGAGAGAAAACGCGAAGGTAGGGACCAAGCTTAACGTTGCGCTCAAGAACGTGTCATGGGGCTCTGATCAAGCCGCGTAACTCAGGAGCGAGAATGGTAAGCAGAAGATCAGGATTACGCAACTGGAAAACAAACTCAGCAGACTCACTAAGGAACTGGAGAGCAATCTGAGTGACGAGAAGGGAGTGTCGAGAGTGGACAACCGACAAGACGAAAAGGTGCAACCGAAGAGAATGATAACAGAGCTAGGAAAAGAGAATCCTGCTGGAGCTGAAAATGAGAATCGCAAGTTGTGCACAGAATATCGCAGTTACGAGGTGATCTGGTATGGTCTTGCAACACACGATGGAAGGAAGGGTAGATGTCCGAAACTACAACGCTATGGGGAGGAACCCTACGTGGTGATGAAGCGCCTCAACGACGTAGCCTACAGGTTATGTACGGAAAGTGGAAGACCGAAGGTTGACTATGCTGATGTCGTGGTGATACAAGAATCGAAGTTGTTAGTCGAGGACGCCGAATGCTAAGGGGGGAAGAATGTAACATACTGTATATTATGGTATCCGTGTATTTGTATTAGTTGTCATTGGTTGTCATACACAATGTAAAGTCAAAGTGCTAGGTTAGATCTTTTGAAGTGTAAACGTCATCGAATCGTCTAGAGTTTTCGAGAATGACGGATGGATTCTAGAAATGTCATCGAATTCTCTAGATGGTTCGACGAAGTATATATAAGGCGCTACGTGTAGCGTAGTAGTTCAGTTCAGTTGAGTTCTAGTTGAGAAAAGGTTAAGAGATATTGTATTGAGTTCTGAAGTAAAACGGTGAAAGTTACGTCCAGTTTGATTCGTTGGTGAAGAAAAAGAGGCCGTCGTGACAATATGTTATCAGCATCAATATGCAAAGGGCAAAGCAGCAAAGTATACAGGGATTTCCTAAACACCCTATTCGAGACCTCATTCTACCTCGGCTCAGTTTAACCACTCAAAACAGAAAGTAGAAAACGATCAGAGATAACTAGAGTACCCAAGATTAGAGTTTGAACGGCTTTCATATTGTACTTTTTTTTCTAATTTAGTTTCACCAACACTAACGCAATTGCTAAAAACCACAGACAGTACGTATATCGGTATCTAAGACGGCCCACGGGATGGTTTAAAAACTTCATCGTTATCAACTTAGTGACGAGCTACACACATTACAACTCGTTCACACGATGCGGTAAAATCCCGTTTTCGGTAATTTTAACAAGTCGGCGCAAACCGAATGATACGTTCACACAGAAAACTGTTGTAAACACTTCGCATGCATACACATTGCCACTAATCACCGATTAGGCTTTATTCGGTTTTCGGTGACAACACGCGAACAAAACGACAAAATTGCCGTAGACTCACCATGTGAACACGTCCATTCAAATGGACAGGTTTACGTGTACGTGCCATTACAGTACATGGTAAAAAAGACGATTCCGTAAAATAGCTGAATCGGTGGCGTGTGAACGGGCTTCTACAGAATTATCTACAGCAATATAATTTCAAATATAATTGTGGAGCAATGAGTTGCTAAAATAACGTAAATTTTACAACTCTGAAATTTTATAAAACAGATTAGGAACTGGAATAAGCGCCTGTCGTTGAGCTTTTGAATAAAACAATGGCGTCTAGTGTCTTGACTGAGTACTTCCTGCACATTAAATGTCGAGTTCCACCATCTCATAAAAAAGTAAATAATAATCAGGGACCTTTGAAATACTTAGAAACGAGAATTTTTCAGAATCAGGAACTCCTGAAACGCCTAAAAACGATTGTTTGGAGGAGTTCTGGTACTTAATATTTTGTTATTTAACAATTTTTCCGCCGCCAATACACCAATTTTCAAAATCTATTACGACCCACACCATATCGCTACCCAAACTACATCACAAATCAAGCAGCGGTTACTCAGTTTACGCGATTAGAAGAACGTCAATAGACAGGCAGAGCGACGGAAATGACTGACGTGGATTTTCGTTATGTAGGTATCATAATACGCCCAAAAATAGCAGTATCCCGAAACTGAGACTTTTCGCAATGTTGGAAGTAAAAAATGTCGAAACGATCAGGAACATCCAATCGCCTAAAAACGTTGTTTGAGCTGTTTTTATATTTTTAGTTTTTTTTATTATTGCTGCGCCAACACTGACACGATTTCTAAAAATCATACGCGTTCTCCATCCTCGCTACGGTAGTAATACTGTGTCAAAATTTCATCTAAACAGTTCGATGATATCCATGTTACAGAATACAGAACGATCTAAAGCAATACTCGTATGTGTACATCAAAAAATTCCCTTGATTCCCGTAGTAGGCAATGCAACGTGCGAAAGGTCAAAAAAGTGCATTATGCCGCTAGGTCTTTTGTTACAGGTCAATGGACAGCCTATTATGAATACAACAAATTTTTCAGTTTTACATTCCACCATCCCCAGACACCCCAATTTCACCCCCATTCAAAAAGGTAGAAAATGATCAGGAGACTCTAAAACGTCTAAAAACGAAGTTAGAGGAATATTTGAAATTTTTTTGCTAATTACTCCGCCGCACCACGCATACACCGACTTTTGAAATGATAGCAACCTTACCCCTACTACAACCCCACATAATACCGCTATGCAAATTTCAACACAATTTATGTAGCAGTTACTGAGACTAGGAGGGTAGAAAGGCGCAAACAGACCGACAGACAGACCGACGGAAATGATTTTCCTTATGTAGATATGTAGATATCATGAGATTCCCAAAAAGTGTGTTATCGCAAAATCGAAAATTTTCGCGAACATAATATCCTTTCACCTATCGGTGTGGGAAGTAAAAAGGTATATACTTCAATACATTAAAACGGCACACTTGCTATTATCACGTTTTAGAAGTCACTTTTGACGCTTTCTAATTAGCACTGCAGAGTTTCATTATAGAGTCTACCTATATGTTGGAACCTGTTTTGAATAATTTTAGGTACAGTTTACCTATACTAATAACTGGGCCTACTGATGCAAAGCCCGGCTGAAAGGGGAAGCGGAAGCAATACGGAGTCTGCGAACAATTTACATCTTCTAAGTCCCTGTAACAAGAAATAAATTCAAGATCCGGTATTACGAAGGATGACAGTATTTTACGTATGTAAAACTTGTGGGATTTACTTTATATTTTACAGTAAACCAAGAGAGAAAATGTGCACGCGAGTAGCTGTGAGTTGGGCGGCCTAAAAGGCAGTGGCGTAACCGGGGGCTTAAACGTCAATTAGAATGTATTTCGTAAGCTTTAAGTTGTACACGCCATTTTGATTTGCTTCATGCCAAGACAACAACTTATATTTCTTATTGAGTTATAAGTTATAAAACAATTCCCAACTTTATGACCAGGGAGGTACAGCAGTTACAGAAAAATCCAAATTTGATACATTACATTTATTTGACGCCGACGAAAATGCTGAAATCCAAGTTGGATCTAAATGCCGCCGATATTAGATAAAAAATGGAGTCAAGTTGATTGACTCAGTACTTCCCACACATTACTGTGATATCAGTTTGTTATTTTCCCATAGCATGAAGCTTTAGTCTGAGATCCCCTTGCAACCAAATCATCGGCAGCCTTCCCTCCCCTAAAATTGTCTTATGCCGCTAAGTCTTTCCTTCAGAGGTCAATGGACAGCCTAAAACATCTAAAAACGAAGTTTGCGTTGTTTTCATACTTTTAGTTTTCTGATTATTGCTTTATACGCTGCCACTGACACGACATTTAACAAACATACGCGCTTTCCATCCTCACCACGGTAATAATACTGTGTCAAAATTTAATTAGAATCAATTTAATAGCGTCCACGTTACAAAATACAAAAAGATCTAAAGCAATAAATACTACTAAGTCCCTTAGTTTTCGTAATACGCTAGGCAATGTTCGGATGGACCTAAAAAGTTGATTTATGTCGCTAGGTCTTCCTTCACAGGTTAGTGGACAGCCTATTTTATTATGAATACAAGAAATTTCTCAGTTTTTCAACCCCCCACCCCCTAACCACCCCAATTTCACCCCACCCAAAAAAACTCAGAAAATGATCAGGAACCTCTAAAACGCTTAGAAACGAAGTTTGAGCTGTTTTTATATTTTTACTTTTTTTTATTATTTCTGCGCCGCCACTGGCACGATTTATAAAAACCATACGCGTTTTCCATCCTCGCCACGGTAGTAATACTGTGTCAAAATTTCATTAACATTAATTCAACAGTTTCCTTGTAACACAATATAGAAGGATCTAAAGCAATACTCTCGTATGTTTACACCAGAAAAAAATCCAAGTCCTTTGGTTTCTGAATAGGCAAGGCAATGTTCGGATGGACCTAAAAAAGTTATTTATGTTGCTAGGTCTTCCTTCATGGGTCGGTGGACAGTCTATTATGAAAGCAACAAATTTTTCAATTTTACAACCCCCCACTTCCCAACCACCCCAATTTCAACCCCACCTAAAAAAAAGTAAAAAATGATCTGGAACCTCTAAAACGCCTAACAACGAAGTTTGAGGAATATTTTTTTTTTGTTTTTTGCTAATTACTCCTCCGCCCCTGCACCGATTTTCAAAATTATAAGAACATTACCTACTACGACCCCCCATCATATCGCTGCCCAAATTTCATCACAATCCATGCAGCGGTTACTGAGATTACGAGGACAGAAAGACGTGTACAGACAGACCGACAGACAGACAGACAGACAGACAGACAGACAGACAGACAGACAGACCGACAGACAGACCGACAGAAATAAGTGACGTGGATTTTCGTTATGTAGATATCATGAAACGCCCAAAAAGTGTATTATCTTAAAATCGAAAATTTTCGCGATCACAAGAATCCCCTCAACTATCGGTGTGGGAAGTAATAAAAAGCGGCCCCCAAAGTTATCATAGCAGAAGTGCAAAATGCAAATCAGATGAAGTATTTTCAAAGTTTTGCAAATGACGTCTCCATTCAAATCGGTGTTCAAACCTGATGTCTGCATTCATGAGCATTCAGATATTTTTGAGAAGCCTATTATAGCTTTCTGTTGTAGGTTGTAGGAGCCTTCTCTAAGTCTCTAGTCATGTAGTAGATCTACTACTACATGTAGAAGGGCCAAGAGTGAGTTGACGGAATATAGTGGCCTGACTAAAACATAATTCAGAAATTTGCCATTTGGTGTTGATAGCAAGCCTTGAAAGGTTTACCCTTAAAATATTTTTACCTAGATTTTGGTGCTTGTGCAGGGTGATCTCATACTACAGCTATATTTTTAAATAGAATTTTACTTCTTACTTGAATATATTGGTGATTTGAGTGTGACTGTGTGTATCACATAACGCTTAAAACCAACAGTTTAGGCGCAAGTCACAATTGTGATACACGTAGATATATTTATATGTGAATATACATTAGATGTTGGTCTAGGTATTGTATATAATATACTCATACACGAATATACATAAGATGTAGGTCTAAATATCATATATGCGCGTCCTCAGTAATAATAATAATAACAACACCCGCGAGGGGCTGTTGTTGAGAGGTCTTGTGAGTTGAAGTCGAAGACTGCGCGGTTCATAATGGCTTGCCAGGACGGTGTCTGTTGAAGACAGACCTTGGTGTACCGTAAAACGGTTATGGGTGTAGACGTACCCGACACCCGTTGTAGAGCTTGCCGACAGTTGCCAGAGACGCTTATGCATCTCTTGTCGGCGTGTAAGACGTACGCTGAGACGGCTTACGTCCATCGGCACAACGCAGCTCTACGAGTGCTCTACTAGCATTTAAGGTATCGATGAGACACCGGTGCTGCCATACGCTCCAGGGGATATAGAGTCCGTTGTGGAGAACGAGAGATGCCGGATTTACTGGAACTACTCGTTCCCCACGCTCGAGCTTGTACAGGCAAACAAGCCCGACATAGTCCTTCTCGACCACCAATAGAAGAAGATGTTCGTTATAGAGTTTTCGGCGCCTGCCGAGGTGAACATCGTCTCTAAGGAGGAGGAAAAGCGGACCAAATATCAGGAGTTGCTCGGACAACCTAGCAGGCTCTGGCCAAACTACACTGTAAGTCTGCTGGTTATGGTCATTGGATCCCTAGGTGGAATGAGGAATACGCTGCTCTCTGCACTGCACAAAATACCAGTCTGCCGTGCGGCGGCGCACGTCTTACCCGCCAGAATGCAGAAGGCAGTCATCCTTGGGTCCCTTCGTCTACTTAGGGCGCACGATTCGCGGACCCAGTGATTGCTCACCTCACGGTGTGATGAGTAGTCATTGGGTAATGGAACAGCAGCTCGGTGTGTCGGAGCCCGGGCTGCACTTTGTTTTTTGTATATATAATAATAAATATACAGTCATACACCTGGCTGCAGGATGGCCAGCTCTTTCCAGAAACTGAAGGATTCATGCTTGCTATCCAGGACCAAGTTATCGCGACAAGAAACTACAAGAAATACATAATTAAAGATCCATCCGTAACAGAAGATAACTGCAGAAAATGTCACCAACAAAAAGAAACAATGGATCACATAGCAAGCGGATGCAAAGTTCTTGCCGGTACCGAAGACACAGCCAGACATAACTTTGCGGCCAAGGTCATACACCAAGTACTAGCCACAGCAAACAAACTAATAGAAAACACAGATCCATACTACAATTACACTCTGACATCAGTACTCGAAAACGATCGGTTGAAACTGTACTGGGACGTTGAACAAGACTATCCCAGCCAATAGACCAGATATAGCTTTCCAGTCGAAGGCCGACAAAATTACCTATTTGATAGATATTGCCATTCCCAGCTATGTGAATATCCAAAACACCTACGCTGGGAAGATATCCAAATACACGGACCTTGCCATGGAAATAAAACGACTTTGGAAACAAAATAAAGTCACAATTGTCCCCCTCATTATGTCTGTCTCAGGCCTTACACCAAACACGCTTACACAACACCTTCAACAGCTAGGCCTGGACGAAAAGTTACACAAAGCATTCCAAAAGTCTGTAATCCTGAAGACCTGTAATATTGTGCGATCCTTCCTCAATTCCGATCAATAATAGTCCGGGTGTTGACTTGGCACAGCCCGTCAACACTTGGCGTTACCGCAATTATGCGAGTGGAACTTAGAAAGTCAGATATAATAATAATAATGTTGACTTTATTGCACTCAAGGTTACAATACGGCGAAGTTTAGCCAAGGCTACTCTACCACTTAACCATACTGCAACCAGGCAGAACAAAAAGTAATACAAAACAGATAAACAACAATTAAACAAAAATAAGAGAACAAAGAAATACAAATCAAATCGATTATGAAACAAATAATAATAATATATCACATCTAGTACATGGGAAAATCAACAGCGCAGTTCAGCACAATAATATAACAGAAACATTAAGTTAAATCTAACTAATAAGATATCGTTTGACATTTGTTTTAAACCTTAATGGACTTAAACATTTTCGTAGTTAGCGTGTGTGTGCTGGTACTGGTTGTGCCTGATTACCTGATCAAGTGAAATATTGTGCAATGTTACTTATCTTCTGGCTACTGACAACACTCGCATCCAGCGTTTGACGGTAAGTCGTAGGCGGGGCAAACCACTTTTCTATAACCTTGATTTTTCTGTGATATACACACATACATGCCATCCAACAGGAAGATGATGAAAGTATAAGGTTTTTAATTTTTCTCGCAGTTCAGCACAATAATATAATAGAAACATTAAGTTAAATCTAACTAATAAGATATCGTTTGACATTTGTTTTAAATCTTAATCGACTTAAACATTTTCGTAGTTAGCGTGTGTGTGCTGGTACTGGTTGTGCCTGATTACCTGATCAAGTGAAATATTGTGCAATGTTACTTATCTTCTGGCTACTGACAACACTCGCATCCAGCGTTTGACGGTAAGTCGTAGGCGGGGCAAACCACTTTTCTATAACCTTGATTTCTCTGTGATATACACATACACATACATGCCATCTAACAGGAAGATGATGAAAGTATAAGGTTTTTTTATTTTTCTGCCTCTATATTGAACTGTCATATAATACACATTTACATTAAAAGTACATAAATGTACATTTAATGGATATATGGCATGGATATGGAAGTTCGCGGCAAATGTATATTAAATGTATATTTTTTTGATGCCTATTTTACATCGATTGGACATTCCTGCTCAATTTTTTTTATATACATATCCAGTGATTCGATATTCATTGTATGTACATTATATCTAATTTGTTATGAGGGATATGCACTGCATGTGCATTAGACGTACATATGCACATTTAATAGATATACTAGGGATGTGAAATTTCGCGACGAACGTACATGAAATGTATGTTAATCTGATATCTATTTTACATCCATTAGATATTCGTTGTAGGTACATTGTATATAATTTTGTTCTGTAGGTAAAACTTAGAATACTGTGACGTTGCAGTGTGAATAATCATAAAATACGTCAACTTAAGTTGAAAATTTGGATTCTTTTTGAAATTGGAGAATTCGGTAAATTAATTAAGGGATATTAATCAGAAATGACTTTGTTGTTTTAAATAGGAATGCGTATTTTTTTCATCCCACACCGATGTGTAATATGACAAATGTAACTCAATTTTGTTGACCACATTCAGTAACTAATAACTATTTAATCACTTAAAATACGTTAAGCGCACCCAGAATGTGACATACAAGCTTTGAAGTCAAAAGTTAATCGGCCAGCGTAAAGTGATATAGGAGGGTTGTTTTCTAGATGCTTTGAAGATATCTAAGGTACTTCCAATTTACAAAGAGGGTGATCCTAATTCCGTGGAAAACTTTAGACAGATTCATATAACTCCGAGCTTAGCAAAGGAAACTAGTGGGACACGTACAGACTTAAAACATTTTAAATTATAATCAATTTGGATTTCAAGAGGGAAAAGGCACAGTTAACGCGACAATTGAATTGGTTAGTAATGCATATGAAGCATTTGAACATCGACAAAACTTAGTAACCGTACTTACAGACTAAAGCATTTGTCCACATAAACCGTCATACTCTACTGTCAAAACTTGAATGTCATGTAAGAGAGAGTCAATGGTTTAATTTGTTCATACCTTACGAATAGGACAACGACAATGGACAACGTTTATATTTAGAACATGAGTCTAGTCAACCTCTTAAAATTTCAAGGGATGTACCTCAAGGGCCTATTGATTATTTGCATAAATGAAGAAATGCACTTCGAGTTTGAAAAGGGCACGAATCCACATCGTATTTTAAGATAAACACAGAAGGTCCGGCGGAGTTGCCATGTATATTAGTATTACGATGTTTACATATCATGAGTCGATAAAGATTATAGATTGACGCTGTTCACTTGACTTCGTCGAGACAAAAATAAATATAACCGTCTGTAGGATATTCGGGTAGGTAGGTACGATATAGCAAAAAATATAATTAATTTATGACCTTTAGAAAATGTCACTAAGAAATTATTTTTAATAATACAATGAATAATGTGGATCTAAAGCTAAGTAGCAAGTTGTATTTTTTAATCTTATTCAGTACTAAATGACGGAACGGCTGTCGTTGAACTTTCATTCTGAACTCGCTACAGCATCTAGCTTTCTATAGGATCTTTGGTATGTGAAAATAAAGTTAAAAAAATTAAGCTTGCAAGGAAAATTATTGGCAGAAACAAAATCTGAAAAATAGTGCGTATTTTCAGTGCTCAGTATCGCAGGTGCTGCTTTACAGGCATAAACTTCGCATTTTTTTTTGTATGTCTCAATACCCAAACCTCTCAACATTTGTGAGAATATACACTTGCTGACCATGAACAAGCGTGTTGTATTTTCTTTCTATGTCACCTTAAATTTTAATTCTAACACTGATGATATTTTTTTAGATGCCTTATCGGATATACAAAGCTTAAGAACTCTTCTACGTTATTCATGCAGTAGTTGATCAACACACACTATATTTCTCCTCAGACAACTAAATAGAATCTTGCTACGAAAATAGTCTGACGCAGGCTGCGACGGCTCAAAAAGGTCTCCTCCACGTCAAACCTTCGTTGCCCGGCCAAGTAAAAGGTTCACACCACATACAGTATATTACAATATCATTCTGTTTCCAGTATAGCAGGCGTTTTCAGATAAAACTCGGAAGATTTTGCAGAAACCGTGTAACATTGATTCTGAAAATTATGAACAGTCTCAGATTCAGAGTTATTAAATTTTCTGTGAGAGGAATGGCTCTGAAAATTGCACGTAGCAAGCTGAAAAATAAATTAAAACTTTCAGGTTTATTGCCTACCAAAAGCTTTTTCCAGAACATTGGGGGTGGCAAAGGTAATTTTACGCTTCGTGTAAACTATAAAATATCCTTGAAAATATCTTACCGAATATAATTCAAGCTAGAGTGCATGTATGTTATTGCTAAGTAATAAATTTAGCGATGAGAGCAGCACAATTCACACCACCTTTTCCAAGCCGAAACACTTAAAGGCGTAAATGGCCTGTCACAGACCCATAGAAATTGTGAAATGGTTTTTCTCGACGCAAAATGTAGCGACAAGTGGCTTAACTCAGAATTTCCCACAAGGTCTCGATGATAATAAGAAACCTTTGAAGGTACCTATAAGACCAACTCTGCATAGTGAAACATTATTGGATAACTGTGCTTCATGTACGGTGGAAATTGTGGAAAAGAGAGGAGATTCAGTTTTCTGAAGAGGCATTGGGGTGCTACATGGATGACTCTCGCTTACGTAATGAACAGGCCTCAGGAGCAGGGTTGTATCTAGGAAGTCGAGGAGTACGGGAGGTACATCTGTTCTGTCAAGCGGCTCTGGAAGCCATTGCGGGCCCAGAACTAGGGCTTCCCTGGTTCAGGAGTACGCGGAGAGACAGAAAGAGCTGGCAACACTAAAGGAAGTTATCTTGATGTGGGTACCGGGTCATACGGGCGTTCTTAGCAATGAGGAAGCCGATAGATTGGCCAGACTCGGCACCGTTTGTGGGCTCGGAGCCCGCTATATGATTAAGTAGGCAGCAGGTCACGTCAGCCCTCAAAAAGTGGGCAAGCGATACCATAGATAAACAGTGGAGGTAAAGTGAGGAATGCAAGCAAGCCAAGGATTTTCTAGCCAGGCTGAACACATCTAGGTCAGCGTAGCTACGGAACCAAAAACGAGGGGCCATCAGAACCCTCGTGGATGTTCTGACAGGGCACTGTAGGCTCAGGCGGCATCTATTGCTAGGAATTGATGACGACTCCCTACGTATGGGTTGTGGAGAGGCCGATGAAACGGCCTAACATTTCCTTGCGAAATGTGACTTGCTAGGCGGGCTGAGATATGAGATCTTTGGGTCTGATAGACTCTAGCCAGACGAATTACCCTCTTTAAGCTGGACCGATGTACTGGCCTTTGTTAAAAGGTCGGGAAATCTTGGCAGGGTGTGGGAGACAGGTGGTGGTGGCTGAGGGGTTATATTCGAAGATGGATAAAAGACCCTACTGGGGCCTACCTGCCAGGCGAGGCCGCCACACAGCTACTACTACTACTACTACTACGATAGAAATTGTTCTGTAAAGATGTAAATTCGTTCGGGAGCGTCATTAGCCAGCACAGGAATGAGATGCCCCGCTGGGAAATAAATAAGTATTTAAGCATAAGTTGTTATGCGACACTGATTTTGTAAACAAGTTTCCTTAACCTTCCGGCACTGGCGGACTCTGAGTCCTCATCAGACTGCATTCTCAAATTATTACGAATTTACCCACCCCTCGAGTCAATGAGCCGTGTATGCTTCGACCAAAACAATCAAAGTGTGCGTGAGTAGTGTGTGACAAGATCTCAGTAAGTGGGTTTGTCAACGATGATACAGGCAATCGCGGACTCTGAGTCCGCCGCCAGTAGGTACTCACTTTTGTTTTTATGTAGATTGCAAAGGCTGTATTTTGATTTATTGTTGAATTTCTTAAGACAAATAGCAGTGTTAAGATTTTTCAGTTTAATTCAATTTTTGCACAAATTTTCGTAGATGAGATCATATGAGAAATAGCAGGAATGACTTTATGAGATAATAATGGAGTGTCTCTGGAGGATAGTGAAGAAGAGGTTCATATTCAACGGATAAAGCATACGATGACAAAGAAGACCTAAATGAAATAGAGGTAGGGGATCATAATTCTGATACAGAACAGAATATATCAGATGGTGAAGAGAATGAAGAGACATGGTTTGCTTTTGCTGGAGAAGATAAGTCATCCAATTGGCCAAACTTCTGATCTTCTACCAAAACTAGAGCCGTCTGGATCAAAAGCTGCAGTAAAAAGCTTTATAGTCATAGTAAAAACTATTTGACAACGCTTATTCAGTTTTAATAAAGTGAGATATAAGCTTTTTATTGTTAAATGGTATTTACAATAAATGAATATAATTTAAAATAGTCTCTTTTCATATCTCCATAAATAAAAGCTGGGATTTAGAACAAAAGATCATCAATAATATATACAAAACGGACATGCGGAGCATCAGTCCGCAGCCAATGTCCGACCTCAAAAAAAGAGCGCCAGTTCGGGAAGGTTAGTATTATAAGTTCTGTAATAAAGTCCTTGGCCAATGTGAGTATATTAACGAATAAAAAAAGAAGCAGCAACCGCAGGAGGGGTAGACATGATTGTAAAAGTACAGAAAAGACTGTTGAGGTTCCTTTATGGGAAGAAAAACTTTTTCTATCCCTACAGGGTCTCATATAATATATGTAGGTGAATGTTGGACAGGTTTAAAATAAAAAAAACCTTTTACAAGAAGTGAAAGACAAGCAGTTTATATTCTGTGTTGTCAATAATGTTAAGTTCAAGGACTGTTATTGTTATGAATCTGATTATTTTTGGATTTCGCCAGACAGGCAGACGGAACTGATGAAATAGGGTAAAATATGTTTTCGCCTCTACAATACTCTCCTCACCTAAGCTACGCCTACGGTGTGGGAGGTAAACGTGTAGTTTTGCACATATCACTATTTCCAAAGTATTTTGTCATTTCTTGTTATGAAAATTACCCAAAATACCAGCATTGAATATTTTATTGTTTCGTTTTATTAGTATGACTCATTCAACGCATGGTCAATCTTCTGAAACAGTGAACATGAGAAAGCATTAATCCAGAGTTGACATTGTTTAATTGTATTGTAACATACTGTATATTATGGTATTCGTGTATTGCGTATTAGTTGTTATGCATGATGTAAAGTCAAAGTGTTAGGTTATACCTTTGAAGTGTAAACGTCATCGAATCGTCTAGAATTTTCGGGAAGGACGGATGGCATTCTAGAACGTCATCGAATCCTCTAGATGGTTCGATGAAGTGTATATAAGGCGCCAAGGGTAGCGTGGAGTAGTTCAGTTGAGCTCAGTTCTAGTTGAGATAAGGTTAAGAGATATTGTATCGAGTTGTGAAGTAAAACGGTGAAAGTTACGTCCAGTTTGATTCTTTGGTGAAGAAAAAGAAGCCGTCGTGACAATTGGTGTCAGAAGTGTGGGATCATCCATCGAATCAAACCAGGAAAGCGGAACAAAGGAGTACAGCGTTAGTCCATGCCAGTTACCAGAGCTATGGCGTCCGAATTGAGTGCGTTGATGAATATGATGCAAGAAATGAAGGCAGAAATGAGAAATCTCCAAACCAGTCAACATGAAGCCGTATCAAATATTCAAAGTAGCCAAGATAACCAGGCAGATGTTGTGCAAGCAAACCGTCGTGGACCTTGAAGAAAAACTAAAGCACCACCAGGATGAGGCAGTCGCATGTGTGAAAAGTTGCTTGAAAAGTGGACAGGAACTGGTGATGACCAGACTAGAGAAGCAAAGGCAAGCCGTAAGTCTGGCATTAGAAAATCAAGATCAGCGTATTAATGCAATAGAGACACGCGTCAAGGAGCAGCTCGCTACATCACGAAAACACGTTGAGGAACAGCTACAGCAGGTGAAAAATCGTGTCAAATAAATCGTGAGAGACGAAATGCAAGAACTTAGTGGAGGTGAGCGTGAACAACTACAGCAAGTGAAAGATCGTGTCAAGGAAATCGTCAGAGAGGAGCTGCGAAAACTTGGTGCAGGTGAGCGTTGTGTAACAGCTGTACTACCCATTTTTCCTGATAGACACAGTGGCGTAGTAGCAAAGCCCTAACCATATAATGGCAAAACGTCATGGGACATTTATGATATGCAATTTGAAAACATCGCACGTTTGAATAACTGGTCGAATGAAGAAAAAGCTTGTGTGCTGGCATCCATGCTCCGAGACTCTACGTGATCTACTATGGTACGATAACATCTGCACCAAAGTTAGGATTCGGAGACGCGCACTTAACAGAGCTGTTACATGGCCAACTGCACAACAGGACACAGCAGGCCAAGGAGGATCTGACCACTTTTGCACATGAAGTCCAAAGCTCAGCTAAACGAGCATTCGTCAACAGCCCCGTCGAGATCCAGAAATACGTTGCTGCTCGTCAGTTTGTCGAAGGCATTGCGGACCTGGGCGTTCAGTGAATCGTAAAACTATCCAGTCCCAGAACCTTACAAGACGCTTTGGTTAAGGCTCTAGAAATTGAAGCTGCCACAAAAGCCACGCCAATGGCACGAAGGGTGCGCTCTATAGAACAAGATGATGAAGCAGAAGTCAGGGCCACATCGTTCGTTCCAACAAGAAGAGGTGGTACCTCCCAATGAAACCTAGTTCGCTGAAATCTAGAAGGAGCTGAAAAGCTTACGTGTTGGAGACGTGGGCAGAACGGGCACCTTAGAGTAGGCTGCCGCATACAGGTGGATAAGATGCAGGTGGATGTAGAAAAAGCAGATGAATATGCAAGCAAAATGAAATCCATGCAAGGCACGATAAACTCAATGAAGGAGTAGTTTGACAGAGACACGAAGAATTTGCTGAAGAAGAACGAAGAAACTATCGCTAAGCTTCAAGGACAACACAGAGTAGCCATGAGGGAACTTACAGCGACCGTGATAAGCTAAAGCAGTTGCTTGACTCTCAGAAACGGGAATGTATGGGTATTAAGAGCAAGTTTGAAAGAGACAAAAAGAATCTGTTGAAGAAGAATGACCAACACGAGGCAGCCCTGAGAAAGCTCAACGAAAAACACGACAGAGAAGTTTCTGCTTTGAAAAATGAAATCAGGAGATTGAAGACCTTGGATCAGCCGAAGAAAGCGGAGGATAGATGTGACCAAGTTAAGGACGAAAATGCAGTGCTCAAACAGAAGATTACCCAGCTGGAGGCTGAGAACGCATCCTTGAAGAAATACCTGGACGACGCGATTGTGCAAGCCAAAAAGACTGCGGTCAAGGAAGACGAGTCAAGGTTGGGAGAAAGGTTGGTGTATCATGAAGCAGAAATCAAGAAAATGAAATCAGATATGACAGATGCGCTTGATAGTGTGAGAAAGGTCATCAAGGTTGGGAGAAGTTTGGTGCATCATGAAGCAGAAATCAAGAAGATGAAATCTGATGTGACAGATGCGCTTGATAGTGTGAGAAAGGTCATCGAAGACTTGTATAAGGCAAGAGCCGTTGACAATAAGATAAAAGAGCAACTGGCGAATTTGGAAGATGAGAACGTTCAACTGAAAAAGGAGCTGACGCTGACATGTAAAACAATACTCGTATGTATACATCACAGATTCTAAGTCCCGTGGTTTCTATAATAAGCATGCAACGTTCGAATGGACCTAAAAAAGTGTATCATGCCGCTAGGTTCTTCATTCACATATCAATGGACAGCCCATTACGGATACAAAAAAAATTTCAGTATTACAACCCCCCACCCCCCAACCACCCCAAATTCACCCCCACACGCTTTGGCTGCAGCACAGGCTGACAGTTCGGGGATGAAACAATTCAAGTACGGGCATAATAAGATAAAGCAGAAGATTGCGCAGATGGAAGGCGAGGTCGATAGCGACAGGCTAAAGAAGAATTCGAACAAAGTCATTGAAAATGCAAGCAAAGGTGTGTACGAAATATCGCGATGCAAAATGACGATGTAGATTTGAAGCAAATATTGTCGCAGCTGGAGAGAGAAAACGCGAAGATAGGAACAGAGCTTAACGTTGCGCTCAAGGAGGTGCCATGGGGCTCTGATCAAGCCGCGCAACTAAGGAGCGAGAATGGTGAGCAGAAGAACAGGATTGCGTAACAGGAAGACAAACTGAGCAGACTCACAGAGGAGCTGGAGAGCAACTTGAGTGACGAGAAGGGAGTGTCGAGAGTTGACAGCCGACAAGACGAAAAGGCCCAACTGAAGAGGATGATAGCAGAGTTAGAAAAAGATAACGCTGCTGGAGCTGAAAATGAGAATCACAAGTTGAGCAAAGGGTATCGCAGTTACAAGGTGATCTGGTATGGTCTTACAACACACGACAGAAAGAAGGGTAGATATCCGAAGCTTCATCATTTGGAGGGCCCCTGCTTGGAGACGAACCGCCCCAACGACTTGGTCTACAGGTTATGTACGGGAACGGGAAAACCGAAGGTCGGCTATCCTGATGTCTGTGGTGATACAAGAATCGAAGTTGTTCGTAGAGGACGCCGAACGCTAAGGGGAGAAGAATGTAACATACTGTATGGTTAGATCTTTGAAGTGTAAACGTCATCGAATCGTCCAGAGTTTTCGGGAATGACGGATGGCATTCTAGAACGTCACCGAATTCTCTAGATGGTTCGATGAAGTGTATATAAGCGCCACGGGTAGCGTGGAGTAGTTCAGTTGAGTTCAGTTCTAGTTGAGATAAGGTTAAGAGATATTGTATTGGGTTGTGAAGTAAAACGGTGAAAGTTACGTCCACTTTGATTCTTTGGTGAAGAGGCCGTCGTGGCAGTATTATTGTTTAGTAGTAATGCGGGATATGGATTTTTGTAATAGAATTCAACCCAATACTATATTGGAAGTCCGCCGTTGACTGTGTTGAAAGCATGGCATAATTTTCTTCGAAAAAATGCCGTGAAGTAATAATAGGAACGGTTTTTTTATCTACCTGATGTGCATCATTAGTATTGGGTAGTATCTGCATCTACCCTTGTAGGCTACTCTGACGACAGCACTGCTTTCTGATCTATTTCAATCTATAATAAGACAACGAGTTTTATTTTCTTAGAATATTCCAACTCGAAAATTGGGTGGATTTTTACTTGAAAGAACGGTCGCCTCTGTCTCCAGATAAATGTAATGTGGCACCCACAAAAACTGCATAAATGTTGCTAGCTTGCAAAGATGAGTGAATTAACGAATTGCTTTACGCACCTACGCTTTCTTGCTGCACGGGTACAGTATAAAAACGTGTATCGATGGAAATTACGTATACCTTTCCTCCGATTACTCATGACTGCACACCGGCTTGTGCAGAGTGCTTCAATGTCTACGTCTACACATTTCAGCTCAGGGTCGGGTTCATAGCCACGGCTAAACAAATGAGAAAAGCATTTTTTTATGGTCAGCCTCCTGCAAAGTCTGAAAGCATATGGCGCTGTAGAAGCGCTGCGAGTGGATAAGTATCGAGCTCATTCCATAGCGTCAAAGTTCTCCAAAAGAACGAATGTTGCAGGAGACTGGTTTGGGTGTAGAGACCTCAGCTGGAAAGGATGAGGTCGCAGAGCCTCTCTAGTGTTCCTCGTTCAGACGGCCTCTGGTGCTATTACCTGGAAGAGCTCACTCGAACATCTTCCGTGACAGAATCTGTAAAACATTACTTTGACTTCGTTGCAATAGTTTTAATGGACCATGGTGGGGTATGACAGGATCGATGCTAACTACTGACCAATGCATAGCGAGTTGATGCCGCTGTGACGTCAGTCCATCGCCGCTGGTTTCTGGAATTGGTAGCCAAGGAAAAATTGACTCCGGTGGTAAACTTACCGAAAGATACCCTATACAAGCCACCCATATGACTAAATTTTCAATAGTACTTGCTGACTACCTCTTAAAACTTTTTTAAATTATGATTGTATTTTATTCGGTAAAATACAACCAGACATCATATAAGGCAGATTTTGGAGAAATGGTACCATGTCTGGTGACAATTATCATATTAATGTCACACAAACTTTAGAATCGGAGCATAAATTAAAACTTTTGAGTATTTTAAAATTTCATATTAAGGATTTTATATGTAGAAGAAGATACTCATTTATAACCTGCTGATGTGTTCCTCTTTAGAGTTTTAAATACCGATGAAGTTCAATAACTGAGAATAAGATCAAAGTTCTATATTGGAGGACATATAATACAAAAATCGTTCAAAAATAAAACTAAATGAATGACGTTTAAAAATTTACCTTGTACTGAAAAAGCTGTGGTTTCAGAAGACAGGAATAATATTTTTAGTCAATCTGAATGCCTAAAAGATATCTGATGGCGGGGGATTAAATATCCTACTAGATTTTTAAATTACTGCATCATAAAATGCTATGTATATCTCCAAATTCTGATTTCAGCAAGGTACGAAACAGATTTTTTTGTCTAAAGTCAGTTGTCACTCACTTACTATTAACAGATTTTGAACTCATGCGAGGACTGTGGAATCAACACACAAATTTGTTAGAGATCTGCATTACATGTCTGGCTTATAATATACTGTTAAACGTTATATTAAAAATCTAAACAATGAGCTCAGGGAATAAGACCATGCTAGAAATGTTAGCCGTAAAGTTAAAAAAAAAGTAAGAATATTCTCCGACAACGGTATTTAGACAGTAATTAGACTTACTAAAAAAGAACATTGTGAATTCTTTTCAAATTTTATTTAGAAATATTTGTGTATATGCCATTTTTTGTTAGTTAATGTTTTGTCGACAGAGAATGGTCCCTGTTTTTTAAGTTTAAATATTGTTGGAGTATGTTCAACTTTTTTAACCGAATTGTGCAGATAAGTGGATAAATATCGTGGTGACAAGTGATATAAAATTGTCATTTCATGTTGAATGTTTATCATTTATCAACTATAGCATACCTAGTCTGTAATAAAAAACTTGTTGAAAGTAAACCGTAAACCATTATTTTCTTCTGCATCTAGTATATAACTATTTATACACGGTGTCCATTTAGTGTGTAATTCTTCGATATCTCGCAAGGTATACCTGATAGAAGAAAATGTCAAATACAAAAGTTATTTGGTTACTTAAGGCGCATATTCCAAAAATATCTTAAAATATACAGGGTGTTGTGGGAAAGTAGAATAGTGATCAACTTGATTTTTATAATTTATTTCCTACTTATTTCCGGATTTGCAAGGTCGCAAGTAATACGTCCAAATTGATATATTTATTCAACTTTTCTCAATAATACTGTACAGCGGGTTAGTTCAATATTAGCTGGATATTATTTTATATATTACCAGCAATTTTTGTCGACGGGAGGTTTTTGGCAGAATTTTAAATTATGGCAATTTGAAGGTCATTTTACTTTGTTTTTTAAATGTAACACCCTGTATGTTTTATTTTAAATCAAAATATCCACTGATACCCTGTCTCGCCTTATAATTTTTTTTCGCGTTTGCCAAGTTATAAATTATTTTTCCAAATTTTTAAACAAATATCCCCACCTTTAATTTATTTTAAATGGAATCATCTACTTATTTTTATTGCAGTGAATTGCACATGTCGAACTTAGTAAGATCGCACAATTTCAAAATTTTGTTTCTAATAATTACTGAGATACGGCAAGACCGCTTTTTCAGTAAACGGTACCGGAACTCTTAAATATTTCCAAAACCGCCACAACTGGAGAGGTGAAATTCAATACTTAGGGGTTGTTGAACATACGGAATTCAAAAACGCTAACACCAATGTTGTCAGATTTACCAATTTTACGTCATAATTTTGAATGGAATGCCCTATTTATGAAGTCTAACGTAAAAGGGGTAAATCTGACAACACTGATGTTAGCGCTTTTGAATTCCCAATGAACATTTTCCGCTACTTAAGGTAACAGAAGATTATATAAGGGGTATGTAGAGGTAACAAAGGTACATAAAGATGTTTCGGATTTTTATAATCTGTCACTATTGGTACCCAAGCAATATAGCGGGTCTATAAGATTACCATAACTAGAAGTTTATAATGAGGTGATGTAAACGTCACCATCACTATTTTATAAAACTTTTAGTAATCGTTGCCAATGGGCCTATAATAAGTTTATATAGAGTTAATAACCAAAACACTTAGTTTATATAACCAAAACACTTTCAGTTATATAGTAGTTTCGGCAATTCCCTTTATAAGAACCGGTAGATAGAAGTGTTTGCTGTATATGTTATAAAACTGGTGGTGATGGTATAGGTAACCTCCGTTACTTCAATAAAAATTTCTTGAACTACAGTAACGCAAATCACCTTAATAAACCTTTAATGGAATGACATCATCAAAGTTGTTTCAAACAAAATGGTCGCTTCTTATGTCATTGCGTGAAGTTTCACTGGATAAGCACATCATCCATACGTTTTTGTCAGAAATAAAATTAAAAGTATTGCTATATATGTATGTTTGTAATAAAATTTTGCTGCATTCCGTTCATATCCACATTCTGTATAAGGTGCCTGCAGGCAGAGCACGTTTTCATTACATTTTGAAATTTTCATACATCACCACAAAACTGCATCACCTCAATATGACCCTTAAAAACTGTGAATAAACCTTTCGCTGTGACCAAAATATCAATTTGTAAAACTCATGAAGTGGATCAAATCTCAGTTATGCAATACAACCATAGATAAAAGATTTTTGGGTTGAATACAACTGACTCGAAAATCGCATGTTTGACGAATGTAGCTATAATGAGCAGTGAGCAGAAAAATGTAATGGAATTAATGGAAATGTGCTCTGCCCGAAGGCACACCCCACCACGGGCACACCTATACCACAGCATAGTAGACAACCAGCATAACATCTCTGAGGATTTCCTATATAAAAATGGTTTCCACAGAATTTGACTTTTGGAGGGTTTTACGGATGTGAAGTTTGGGTAGAGATGCGAAAATGAAAATATCGATACCGGTACCAACTCGATATTTTTTAGCCAAATTGGCGCGTTTGGTTCGTACAGAGCATTTTGTGCAATTCATTACAGCCCTCAATAATTATATAATTATTTTCGATACCGATACAAATGTATCGATACCAGCTTGGAATGTCTCAAAATGTATCGATGACAAAAATGCTCGATATTAGTGCAGAAGTATCGAAGTATTGTTAGCATCCCTACAAAAAATCATCCAAAAGTGGGGATGCGCGTGTAATTTCCGCCAATCTGAGTTTTTGTGCTCGTTGTCTAATGTCTAATATCGATGTCTACTATACTGTGCCTATACTGTCTCAGAACTTCAACTTCGATGTTGGTCAATTGGTTATACAAATATATCCATATTCTGGGACGATGTTCACAACTCCATTTGAGGAAAATGGTATTCTTAAATCACCATATTACCATAATTTATATAGGAGGACTCTGTGCGATAACTATAACGCAATCATGGTTATATATTGTAACTAAATGTGATATAAGATCACTCTAGGTAACATTATGGTTTCCAGCATGTATATTATGGTTACTCATACAATCCGCCGTGATGGTTCATAAAGAAATAGAAAACAATACACACAATGGAAGACACTTATCTAATGTACACTTATTTTATACAGAATTGATCTATAATAGACTTTTACCTGGCTAATAGTGGAAAATAATAATGTGCCAATTGGTCAGTACATCGTAGCATCTAGGTATATTCAAGAATTCTATTTGAATCAATTTCTACAAGTGTGACCTTTCAATTTGTTCTTACTGGTTATTTGGAGAGCCCTTGCATTTTTTCAACGTATCTTATCAACTTCACAGTAAAAAATCATTTGCACTAGATTTTTCAGTCAGACTACTGCGCTGTAAAGTCTAACATCACAACAACAACAATGTCATTTAAGTATTTGCGAATCTGTCATTCATTTTCATTTCTACAGATATAGAGAAACTGAAATCGTAAATAAATAATAAAATGTATGGGAGAGAGATAGAAAAAAATTTCATCTGTTACTGACAACTGACAGATGACAAATGACAGAAAGAAGTAACAAACTTTTGGTAACGGTAACAGTGTTGACACCGTTATAGGCAGGATATATAACGGTGTTCTAAACAGAACCGCCACTATCTTGGGCTGCTAAAGGTGATGAACGAAGATCGTATAGGAAGTTATATAATAGCTACCAAAACAGTTTCATCACTCTTGGTTACATCACCTCAATACATATAGCGTTACTAACTAAAGGTTTCCGCAACCTTTATAAATGCCACATTTAAGCTCTCTAAGGGGTATATAACGGCAACAGAAATATTTCTGTTACTAGATATATCACCGTCGGTTATGAAGAGTAGATGATGTAACAGTTACGACAAACATTATATAAACAAAAATGTTTATTGGGTTCTGTATGTTCAAAAACCTCCAAGTATTTAATTTTACCTCTCCAGCTGTGGCGGTTTTGGAAATATTTACTAAATTCGACATGCGCAATTCATTGCAATAAAAATAAGTAGAGGATTCTATTTAAAATAAATTAAAATCGGGGATATTTGTTTAAAAAATTGGAAAAATAATTTATAACCTGGCAACGTCGCAAACGCGAAAAAAAAAAATATTACAAGGCAAGATAGAGTACTAGTAGATATTTCGATTTAAAATAAAGAATTCAGGGTGTTACATTAAAAAAACAAAGTAAAATGACCTTCAAGATGATGTAATTTAAAATTTTGACAAAACACCCTGTAGATACAAATTGCTGGTAACATCCAAACTAATATACTAATATCCAGTTAATATTCAAGTAACTCGCTGTATAATATTATTAAGAAAAGTTAAAGGAATATATTAATTTGGACGTATTACTTGCGACCTTGCAAATCCGGAGATTAATAGAAAATAAATTATAACTTGGCAACGTCGCAATCTATCCCAAAAATATTTTAGGGTTAAATAGAGATCAGTAATGGAAACTAAAAGAATTTAAAAAAAAGTTACCGTTCCATATAAAAAAATTAAGTTGGTCACTATCCTGCTTTCCCGCAACACCCTGTATATTTCAAAATATTTTTAGAATATGCATCATAAGTAACCAAATAGCCTTTGTGTTTAACATTTTCTTCTATCAGGTATACTTTGCGAGATATCGAAGAATTACCCACTAGCTGGTATATCCCTTTTAAAGCGCACGAAGCCAAAGCGCGTTAGGTTAATACGCGCCAAGTTAAGACATCTACCGACACAATGCGAAGCGAGCGCGGTATGGTTATGAGGCCATAAGGCCATACCCTCCTACTCGTACTCGCACCCGTACATTATGAAAGTATCCAGCCTGACCTAGAGTTGGTGGTAGTTGTTTAAAAAACGTTTTATCCGCTCAATATATATGAAACATGTTTCAAGTTTGCACGTTGTTTAGTTTTTATTTGGCAGCTAACAATAGTGAACGTTTTTAGCGAATCTGTGAAAATGGAGAAAATTGGTAATCGTCATTATGTGATAGAATATTGTCATCTAAAATGCATTAGGGCTGAATAAAATCCACACGGCGGTATTGGATGATCGTCAACTTAAAGTTGATCTAGTGGATATTCCAAAAGGTTACACCGCATACCATCTGATGATTTGGCCATGAGAAAGTTGTGTATAAGATGGGTGCCGCGAATAATATGTTTCAATTGAGTATTTAGCAACAACAAAATATAATTTTTGTACCGTTTCATAACCATGTATGAATCATGGGTTTATCACCAGAAGCAATGAACACAATGGACTGAACAGACAGAACCGGCTCCAAAGATAGCGAAGACCATTCCATCTGCAGGGAAGGCCGTGGCGTGGATTTTGTAGGACACGAAGGGGATAATTTCCATTGACAATCTTTCAAAAAAAAAAAATATATACCAAGCAGGAACATTAAGCGAATTTAATACCAAGTTTAAGCAGAAAATTCAAGAAAAGACATCCATATTTGGTTAAGAGAGTGTTCTTCCATCCAGACAATGCATTAGCTCACCGACTTGTTACTGCAATGGCCAAATTTAATGTATTAAAGCTTGAATTGCTATCTCATGCATCATATTAGCAAGATTTAGCCCCATCGGATTATTTACTGCTCCGAAACTCGAAAAACTGACTCAGTGGTCAAAGATTTTTCAACGATGAGGAAGTGATGTCAATTCGACCGTCGGTCGTAATGTAGCGATTTCTTTCTCCTAGGTCTGGTAGTCATTTATTTGCTTCATCAATTTATAAAACACGACAATCGATGATGACTGTGTCAACATTTCTTGTATTGAGATTTTTACTGTTTCCTCGAAAGTAAGGGAGAGCAGATGTACTTCATAGAAAAAGAAACAAGAAAATATAAATAGGTGTTTGAGAGACCATTGCAGTCTTCCAGATAATACAGCAACTATACACCAGAAAAAATGCAGTAAATCACACAGATAATTGCTTGCCGCTACGTTGAGCCTCTGGTTTATTTTTGCCGACAAATTTCTCACTAAATATTAAGGCTGTTAGATCTATAATATATCAGCTCGTCCAATTAATAGAATCTGTACAGAACAGTAACTCCATAAGCGTTTTATGAAATTGCTAATCAGGAGAGCTAAACAGGCGTTCAAAAATAGGTTTTTTTGCAGCGTTAATTATTCACAAGTTTTTGTTTATTTTTTGTAACCGACTATTTTGGACACCATGTTGACCCACTTTAAGTGAACGGGTTTAATTAAATTTTGTGCGCTTATCAAGAACCGGTGGCAATATAATCATTAAACAAGTTTGTTCCATTATATCGATCAGGATAACGGTTAACTACATGAAATTAAAAAAAATGGTGAATGAACATACATTTATCGCCAACATTGACGATCCTCGTCAGAGCAGGGTAAGGATGTAACTGAACAGTTTTAATTTGAACTTTGTACACTCATCAAGAGCCCAGTTCAACATTTTTGACTCATTCTTTTGAACTAAACAATGAAAAATAAATATAGTTTACGAAACTTAAAGACACGCATTTATAGCACTACACAAGTTCTTAGTATAATATAAGTTGGTAATAGAACCGAACAGAAAATACTAGTATTAATAATCAGAATAACAGAAGCTTGCTCGTCAGACGTCAGAATGGAATTCGGACTGAGTAAATGCAAGGTTCTCCACATCAACAAAGGCCAATGGAAGGACCACCCCAACAGCAAACAGTAAGTGGCCAAACACTAAACAACATGGACAAGGACGAAACATACAAGTACCTGGGCTTCAATCAGAACGTTAAAATAGACCACACACAAGTCAAGGCACAACTAACTTAAGAGTTCAGAGATCGCATTATTAAGCAGGAAGAAACATTAGATCACGTAATAAGCGGATGCAAAACTCTTGCCGGTAATACACAGCCAGACATAACTCTGCGGCCAAGGTCATACATCAAGCACTAGCCACACCCAAACAAACTAATAGAAAACACAGATCCATACTACATTTACACTCCGATATCAGTACTCGAAAACGATCGGTACAAACTATACTTGGACGTTGAAATACATACAGACAAGACTATCCCGCCAATAGACCAGATACAGTTTTCCAGTCAAAGGCCGACAAAATTGCCTATTTGATAGATATTGTCATTCCTAACGATGTGAATATCCAAAATACCTACGCTGGGAAAATATCTAAGTACACGGACCTTGCCATGGAAATAAAACGACTTTGGAAACAAGACAAAGTCACTATTGTCCCCCTCACCAAACACGTTTACACAACACATTCAACAGCTGGGCCTGGACGAAAAGTTACAGAAGATATTCCAAAAGTCTGTAATCCTGAAGACGTGTAACATTGTGCGATCCTTCCTAAATTCCGACCAATAATAGTCCGGGTGTTGACTTGGCACAGCCCGTCAGCACTTGTTGCTAACGCAATTATGCGAGAGGAACTAAAGTCAGATGAGTAATAATAATAATAATTGTTTTTATTGCATAGGTTACAAAACCACAACGTGACATAAAAAATAAGTAACCCAAATAAATCTATGCAAAGGGCAGAGTTCGCAGCTAAGTTATATGAGACACCATACAACCAAGTAATACGTTTTACAGAATGACACAATCTGAGGACATGTAGACAGATTACTAAAGTACATATATGTTATTATTGTGAAAAAAGTGGGTTGCTCGGTATACGAAAAACATAGCACAAAGCTCCCCAACATTGTTACACAATAATACTAATATTTTTCGCCCATTATCATTTTCAGCTAATATTAAGAATTATTTTCACTTTTTAGTGCGATAGAATCGCACTGCGGGGCTCCGAACCAGACAATCAGGCACATTAGGGATGAATGCCCCCTGCGTTCTTATCGGGGAAGTTGGAGCGACCTTATGAAAGCTGACGATGCAGCTCTTGACTCGATTAGGAACTTAGATATAGATATTTAGTTAGGTTCATGTGTAATTTTTTTTCTGTGATGTTTGTTTTTTTTTTCTTTGTGCTATCACTTATTGGTTATTATATACCTGTATCTATGTTATGTACGCTGCATGTAAGCCATACGAAAATAAATAAATAAAAAATAAATCGCATTTTTTTTAAACTATATACGGGTTCATATGTAATTCGACGTATACCAATCGAGGCATATAATAAAAGGGCTATAATGTAGCAAATTTAGCTTAATATATTTATAGACAAAAATCAATAGTCTTTGAGTTTTTGCAATTTTACTGGAATTTTAATAATCTACAAAATCTGACATTTTTGTCTAAACAATAAGAAATCTACGTTAAATATCAGTTACTTTAGTTATTTAAGTTCAATACACATATACTAATTCAGTACCATCATAAATAGGCGGAAAGGCACGATACTTTATAGAAAAAAAGACAGATATTCAGAAAATGGAATTATTCTCATTTTCCTTTTGGGAGACACTGCGCATGCAAACCACTGGAAAAACATACCCATAATATCAGCTTCTCAAAAAGGTATAAATGTCGAATTGAAAACCTACATTCAGGAGCATAGCCAGGATTGAAATTCGTGGAACTGAGCCTATATAGTGGTTGGGTTATCAATCACCTGTCATTCTTATGGTGATAAATATTTTCTCTGTAGGGGGTATACATTATAATTTCTAAAGTCACTAGTTTACGGACCTTATGTGTTTTTCAAGAGTTTGGCACTCACTGATAAAAAGATTGCCTGCTGGTGGAAGTCATTTTGACCATTTATTGTAGATTGAGCAACTTACCATGTAGCTTTTGATAACACAAAGTAGCTGTCTCAACTTTGTCTATCCTGTATTTTTGAAATGGAGCGGTATTTCAAAAATCGTCAAAGAATAAAATATCCTCGAAATGGTTCAAAGGATCACCCTTGAAATTTTTGCCGCACGTTTATTAAACCAAGCAACCAAAGGGGCTTGATGTGCTGCAGCCCCTCAAATTATTTTCGCCATCTATACCGGGTTATTCACGTTATTCGACACGGAGGATTATGACTAAAGCATTAGATGAAAAATAAAATAATAATTTTGTGTCGATATGAATCCATCAAGGCTAAATTTTAAAAATATTTTCATGTTATACAGGGTGTCCCCAAAACACGAAACGTATCAAATTTAATTTTTTTAAATAGAACACCCTATATATTATTGTATATTCGGATTCCTTGGAGAATTCTAATGTGAACTTATGTATCACACATGGGACTTAAAGTGAAGCGTTTAGGTGTAAATGACCATTTTCGGTATAAGTAGATGTCAGAAAAAAATTGAATAGCGCAGAGATTACAAAATTTAGAAGGCTGTTACTTTGCCAGATTACTAAGCCAAAAATGGATCAGGTTAAGCTGGACGGTCAAATTTGAATTGCGTTTGTGCTTGGAGAAATCAGTCGGTAACTACGGAAACTTCAATCAGAGATAGCTTGATTTCTTCAAATGAGAATGCCTAATTTTTTTCATACGACGAAATGTAAAATTTCGTAGCTTTGCTGACGATATAATGTTGTGAACATGAATCTCTGGTAGTTTTCGTTTATTTTCAAATTTTCAATCAAATGGGTGTTTTTCAATGTCCTTACGTATAAGCAACCTAGCAGGCAGTGTTTCCAGACTACACGATTAATAGTGTAATTACACGATTTTGATCCCTATTACAGGATTACACGAATAGAGGGCAAATTCTCACGACTTTTGGCGTTCGTTAAAAAAATAGCTATTTTCAATAAAAATTTAAAACTAATATGTTAGACTGTGAAAAGGAGTCAGTTAATTTTACAAATTTTAATTTAAATTGCCTAACCTAACCCAAGTCCGCCCCGTCCCTGTTCATATCGATATCAAGTATGGAAATTTGTTTGTGCGATCAAAAAAATTATCAATATTAGGCAACTCAGTGCCAATTTCATCGTGCGTAGTTCAATTACCCACACCATTCTGTTGCTTCTCTGTCAGTCTGCTGATAAATGACACCCGACAGTGAATTTTTAAATGATACCCTTGCACGCTTCCAAAAAATTACGAAAGTGTCGAGTATAAGCAGAAATATAAAGAAGAGTGGGGAAAAAGAATGGAAGTGAGTCCAGACAAGCAAAAAAGGACCAGTGTATGCAATTATGTATGGCATGTTAGCCTTTTACTTAGATTGGTACGTTTTAAATTATTTATTTAATATTTTTTTATGACTACACGATTTTACACGATTCTTGGAAGTCGAGTTGCACGAATTTCTCTCCACTTTATCTGGCAACACTACTAGCAGGTCATGAAATATAAACAAAAACATGTTCAGATGGAAGAGAACAAGTAACTTAGAAGAAATATACAGACGAATTAGAGTAAAGAGATAAGATTATAAGAATTCCTTACAACAAATTACCTCTAATAGAAACGACGGTTAAAGGTTCAAAAATTTCCAAAATAATTAAAAAACCTGTAACTAAAGTAAAAATACCAGCAACTGCTGCTTCAGCAAGCAGCTATCAAACACATCTTTTTTCCATGGACCGTCGCCGGGCCGCAACCCGAAGCGAGTGGGTCATGTGAACCGCCCAGTTAATCCCGGAACTGTCTGGATTGACTGTGCATCAGGATTAGGGCTGACTGTTCTCCTTCTTTTTCTGTTGTTCTCGTTCGCCCTACATGTCTCTTCCTCACCAATGCGAGGCTTAGGAGGTCGGGTTTGTGACCGTTCCTCTACTTCTTTTGCACTAAGAACCTTCCTAACCATTTTGTGTATGACCTCCCAGCTTTCTGTGTTCTTCATCTTAAGCGGCACCATGTTTTCAGCTCCTATAGTTGTCTCTAACTTCAAGGATGCTTCGTTTCTTGGTTGCTCTCATCTTTCACACATAAAGAGGGCATGTTCCGCGGTGTCTACTAAGCCGCAGTGTATGCATCTGTCGTCATCGATTTTCCCAAACCTCCTTCGGTAGCTTTTAAAAGTGCTATGGCTCGATAATGCCTAGGTGAGAAAGTATTCCGCCCTTCTGTGCTTGCATTCAAGCCAGGGAGTTAGGTCTGGTATCAGTCTCTTCGTCCACTGGAGAGTTTCGGTGTTTTCTGCCCAAAGCTGCTTCCACCTTTGAATTGTCCTCGCCCTAGCATCCCTTCTTACTGAGTGGTCACGTCCGTTTCCGGTTTTATATACATATACGTTCTTTCCTCTGCTAGCAACGATAATGAAGGTGTTGCTGTTATAACCTGCACGGCTTTCGTCGATATGGTGGGATAAGCGCTTGCCACTCCTAATAGCGACTTCCTCTGGACCTTATCCAACATGTCCCTGTAGATTTTCTTGTCCAATGCTCTACACCACACCGGCGTACTGTAGAGGACAAAGGACTGGAGGACTCCATTTAAAATCTGCCTTTTAGTACTGGAAGGTCCGCCTACATTGGACATCAGGCTAGATCAGTGGTTCCTAACCTGGGGGTGGTTACCCCGCAGGGGTAAATTAGCTATTTTACGGGGGTAACGAGAAACCTAATAATTAGGATCGTAAAATAAAAAAATACAGAGAAAAGTTACATAACACTGCGCAATCTCAGCGCATTTTGGCTCAAAGCAGATGTCATGTATCCTGTTTTAGCTAACAGAGCTTTAGAAATGCTCATACCATTTGCCACCACCATAGATGTGAGTGTGGTTTTTCTACTTTAGTAACACTCAAAACAAAGGCTAAAAATCATCTCAATGTGAAACATGACTTGAGATGTGAGTGAAGCTGAACCTAACATTACAAAGCTTGTGAATGCAAAACATTACCAACCTTCGCCATAAGCCAACACTCATTAGTTTTTTATGTTAGAATTAGTTTCACTACCAGACAGTGTAACTGGATATTATTAATCCATTCTTTATACATATAAATTAGTTAAAATTGTAAGGCTGTGGTGCAAATTATGATAAAAAAAGATGGTTGTATTTGCTTGTACTGTTTGTTTTGATAACATTTTAAAGGGAGAGAAAATCAGTTTTCCTCATAGGTCATAGGGGTAACAATATTGAAAAGGTTAGGAATGACTGGTCCAGATAATATTGCAGCCCTGATCTCCGCCTTCTCTATTCTTATTATCAATCACATGTAATGGTCTAAAAGAAGTAGTAATATCCGTCAAAGTAACGATACCTCTAACTGAAGCGGCTCTTTTAATTTTTGAGTATCTATTAGCAAGATCGCAAAAAAGGATACTGACAAATCAGATTTAAATTTTTCGCCAGGTGAATTGTATTTTATAATTTAAACAAATTTTAATTCATTTTTCATATTCTGTGACCGTGTACTGAAAAGTTTTTGGAACTCCAGTCAGAGGTATCGTTATATTAGACTTGACAGGATTGACTACTTTTTTATATCATTGCATGTGAGATTTTATTCTGAAGATAATAATCTGCGTACACCATTCGCTGGTAGTTTTCCTTTCATTTCAAAATTTTCAATGGTTTTGGAAATTGGCAATCTGTAGTACATTGCAGTAGAAGGTAGGTTGTCAAATTTATCTATTTCTGTCATACTCCAGATTCTCTTTGACCTTAGATATGTTACCGGCGTTGTTTCTCTTAGAGATGATTTGTTGTAAGGATTTTTATTAATTTTGTCTCTTTACTCCAATTTGTTTTTATATTCGTTCTAAGTTACTTGTTTTCTCCCATCTAAACATGTTTTTGTTTATATTTTATGGCCTGCTAGGTTGCTTATACGTAGGAACATTGGAAAACATCGATTTGATTGAAAATTTGAAAATAAATGAAAACTACCAGGGACTGATATTCACAACCTTACATCGTTGGAAAGGCTATAAAATTTTACATTTAATCGTCCCATCACTCTTTTCGCTATAGCAATAAATTCAATATTAGATTCCCTAGAATCTAACATAGGCAGATCTTTATTTGTGGACGATCTTGTTATGTACTGCTCGTCAAGGGAACTACAAAATATACAACAGGATTTACAACACGCTATAGATACAGTCAGTCGTGCTGCCCAAAATAACGGATTCTGCTTTTCTAGAACTAAAACAAAAACTGTGCATTTCTGTCGCCTTAGATCATGCGAAAGGCAATGCCAGCACACACTGGATGAATTGCCAATAGCTCAGGTACAAGAAATCAAATTTTTAGGTATCACTTTCGACTCCAAACTGCTCTGGAAGTCGCATATGGTGGACCTAGCGAACAGGTGTAGGAAAAACCTTAATATAATCAGATGCTTAGCAAGTACGAAATGGGGTGCACATAGGGAGTGTCTATTAGCTCTCTACAAAGCAACAATAATGTCAAAACTAGAACATGGCTGTCTTACATTTGAAGGAGCAAGAAAAACAACACTGCACGCTTTGAAATCAATTCACTACCAAGGAATAAAGATAGCAATAGGAGCTTATCGCACAAGTTCAGTCAACTCGGTTCTGTACGAATCGGACATACCACCACTGGAGATCAGAATGAGAACTAGATTGTTAAATTATGTAGCAAACATCAGGTCGCAACCAAGACATCCCAATGATAACATAATCATAGCTGATCAGGAAACGCAATCAATCTTTAACAACAGACCAACAATCACAAAACCAATAGGAATCCGAGTAGTTCAAATATGCGAAGAGACAAATATAAATATACCTGACTTATACTCACAAACATATCACGTATCAGCACCATGGACTTATCCCCCTATAAAACTGCATTTAGAGTGCAGTCTATATAGGAAGGAAAATACCTGCGCCGAGTTCTACTGTCAGAAATTTCTAGAAATAGTAAGCAACTACCCTGGAGCAGTCCACATTTACACTGACGGTTCAAAGACAGCAGAACAGGTTGGATGTGCATTTGTGGTCAATGATGACGTCTATAATTGGAAATTACATTCCGCTGCATTCATATTCACGGCAGAACTTTACGCCATATGGCAGGCTCTGAGGTATATCGAGTATGAGCAAAACAATATGTTTGTTATAGGTTGCGATTCCCTGAGCGCTCTACAGTCCATACAACAAAAATTCACCTTCGACCCTCTGATACAACAAATCCAAGAGACATATCATTGGCTCACACAGCTCAATAAAAAAGTAATTTTCGTATGGGTACCAGGGCATGTGGGCATAACAGGGAACGAAACTGCAGATAAGGCTGCGAAGCAAGCTAGCAGCAATAGAAGTGAGGACAAAATCCCACTACGGTTAGATGATATGAAATCATATATAAAATGGGCACTCTCTCGTACACCACAACCGCAGCAGGATGGAAATAACTACCAAATTAATAAAGAAATATATAGAGGTCTTACAAGAAAAGAACAAATCATAATAGCTAGATTACGAATAGGACATACACGACTAATACACTGCCACATTTTACTAAATAAAAGGGCACCTAGATGTGAGACATGCAGATGCCAACTTTCAATCCAACACATTTTATTCGAATGCCCTGCCTATGCACCTGCCAGGCAACAACTCAGGATTCCGACCAACTTGTGTGAATGTCTTCAAGAACCTCATATTAAAAACTTAATAACGTACCTAAAAAGTATAGGATTATTTTGGAAACTGTGAAGAGAAATAAACACACCGTGATTGCAGGTAAACACTGAAGAAAGCGGCAATGACCAAAGCAGTTACGCCGCTATAAAAACAAAAAAAAAAAAAATCGTCCCATGTGAGATACATAAGGTCACACTAGAATTTACCAGGGAGTCTGAATATGCAATGATATAGAGGTTGTTCTATTTAAAAAAAGTATAACTTTGATAGGTTTTGTGTTTTAGGGACAACCTGTATAACATGAAAATATTTTTAAAATATAGCCCTAACGGGTCCCTATCCATCCGAAATCATTATTTTCTTTTTCATCAAATACTTTAGCCATAATGCTCCGTGTCGAATAAAGTGAATAACCCGGTATAACGTATTACACCCCCTACAGAAAAATATTTATCACCATAAGGATATAGGCGGTCTATGACCCAGGCACTTGACCCAGTTCACCGAACTTAAATCCTGGCTATGCTCCTGAATGTAGGTTTTCATTTCGACAATTATACCTCTTTGAGAAGCTGAGATTATGGGCAAGCATTTTCAGTGGTTTATATGCCCGTTTTGTCACTATTTTGTGCTGGATACGATTATGTTGGAATGATGACGAACCTGAGAATCCTTTTATTTTGTTCAATATCTGTTTTTTTCGAAATTATCGTACCCTTTCACCATTTTCACCTATTTATGTTGGTACCTATTGAATTAGTGTGAGAACATTGAACTAAGAGTTAGGGTTAGGGTTAGGGTAGGTAAACATGTTACTGATTTTAAAGGTCGATTTTTCATTGTTCGGACAAGAAATGCCAGATTTTGTGTAACTACTGGAATTTCCTTGAAATTTGTCCATATGTATATTAAGTTAATTTTGTTGCATATTAGATCTACAATCATGACAATCTACAGGAATACGTCGAGTTACATTAAACCCTATATAATTATGTCTAGGTCAGTGTTGTTTGCAGTGATACTTGGGAAGGGTGTAAACAGCCGCAGCCGGTGGAAAATTCCAATTTTCATAGGATTTTCATTTATATCACATCAAAGGATAAAGTATAACATTTTTGGAGACGGAGAACTCTCATACTTACACAATTATAATAAAAACTATTTATAGATGTTCGTACTTGAATACTTCCAACATTAAACATTGTTCTTGTAATAATAATAGATTTGGCATCAAATAACGTGAACATGTTTGGAGCAGCTCCTAGATAAGTACACGTGCACAGATTTGAATCGGCGTTTATCCTCCATTCTCCGAAAACTAATGTAATTTTCATAATACCGTGTACGTGCCGAATGAAGTTAACCCACAGCTTTGTGCCTCATAGCTTTGAATAACCACAAAAATTTAATTTCGTAGTTGCCTTTGTAATGAAGGACAATACAACTGTCCGTGTAGCGATTTACCAGCAATGGATTTAGAGTCCGTAACATGGTCACCGTAAACATCCACTTTATATCACAGAGGGAATTTTACTATGTAGTGTTAGTCTATGTCTTGTACGTACATCTGATATACTGCACAGCAGATTCAGGATATGTAAGAAATTGGTGAAAGCACATTTGTTACTATTGTAACGCCACCGGGTTTCAAATGCAAAAAAACGTTTTTTTTCTGACTTCTGACATAGTTGTGATTTACTCTCAAATTCGCGGGCCTGGGTACACACATTTATACATATGTATTAAATTTGTCATGTAATTCATGGCTTCGCAAGTAAACGCAAAACTCAAACTACATCCATTGTAGAACGGGGGTAAAAAAATGAAGTCCAGTTGATTGACTCAGTACTTTCCACATACTATGGTGATACTAGTTTATTATTTGCCCATAACATGCAGCTGTAGTCTGAGATCCCCTTGCAACCAAATCATCACCCGCTTGTCCGCGAAAAAGTGTAGTATACCGCTAGACCTTTCCTTCACAGGTCGATGAACAGCCTATTACAAACACAACAAATGTTTCAGATTTACAACCTTTCATCACCAAACCATGCCAATTTTACACCCGCATCCAACAAAATTAGAAAATTATCAGGAACCCCTAAAAACGAAATGTGAGCTATTTTCGCATTTCTTGTTTCTTGATCACTGCTGCGTCACCACTGACATGATTTATAAAACCATAAACGTGTTCCAGCCTCACCAACTTAGTAATGCTGTATAGGAATTTTAATAAAATCTATTCAATAATATTCACTTTACACCATACGGAACGACCTAAAGAAATACTCGTATGTATACACCACAAAATTCGAAATTCTTTGCTTTCTGTAATAGGCAAGACAATGTTCGGATGAACCTAAAAAGTGTATTATGTCATTAGGCCTTTTTTTGACAAGTTAATGGACAACCTATTACATATACAACAAATTTCTCAGTTTTACAACTTCCCACCTTCCAAACCACCTAATTTCAACCCCACCCAAAAAAGCAGAACCCTCAGTCGCCTAAAAATGAAGTTTGGCTACTTTTAAATTTTTTGTTTTTGATTATTGCTGCGCCGCTACTAATACGACTTTAGAAGCCGTACGGGTTTTCCATCCTCGCCACGGTAATAATACTGTATGGAAATTTCATTAAAGTCAATTGCATGATTCCCACCTTACACGATACAGAACGATCTAGAGTAATACTCGTATGTATACATCAGAAAATTCAAAAAATGTTCCTTAGTTTCTGCTATATGCAAGGCAATATTCGGATGGAAGTGTATTAATGCCGCTAGGTAATTGTCTAACAGATCAACGAACAGTCTATGACGAACGAATCAGTCTCAGTTCAGTTTTACAACCCTAACCCCCCCTCCCACCAAACCCAATTTCACCCCCACCCATAAAAAATAGAAAACTATCAGGAAGCCTTCAAACGCCTAACAACGAAGTTTGAGGCATATTTGAAAATTTAGTTCTGCTAATTTATCCGCCGCCCATGTGCAGATTTTGAAAATTATAGCAGCATTACCTACCATGACCCCGCAGCATATCGCCCAAATTTTATCACAATCCATGAAGATGTAGAGGCTAGAAAAACGCCAACAGACCGATAGGCAGACAGACTGATATGCAGACAGACCGACGGAAATGAGTGACGTGGATTTTCGTTATTGCTTATTCATCACTTGCTTTGTACCTACAAAATTGGTTCTCTAGTGAACGTCTTGGCGTTTCTAATAGATGATTGGATATGATCCTTTGACGTTCGCAGCTAACCATATATTTGAAAGGAAGTCTCATTCATGTCCAAAACTTTGTCACTACTAAACACAGACACCTTATTTAAGATTTTAGTCTCTTACGCTGCATAATATCATACTTTTTCGTTGCTTTAAAAGTTTAGCAATAACCGGCTTCTACCGCTAATTTAAAAAAATAATTACCGGGATCTGAACGGAAAGGAAGCCAAATTAGATAACTTGTAGAGGCGACGCGATATTGGAAAGTCCTTTCCGAATCGACCCTTTAGATTCTCTTGTAATTTGAACTTAATTAAATTTCCTCCAGCTTGGCTCAGGTGATGGTTGTAAACTGTTCAGAACTTTTTTCATTTTCAGTCCGAAAATTTGGCGATCATTAAAAGTGGAATATCAAGAGCCAATATTACATGATTTAGTGAATTTAGCCCAGGTAGGGAAAGAACTCTGAGAATATTCCGTTATTCTGCCAGTATTATGAATTGATCCAAAACCAGAAGAACGGATCATTCCACCCGAATGAATATAAAGACGAAAGGCAATCAAATAAGTATTGTTGTATAACATATAGTCTAGAAGTAGAAACATGGCAGTTCGATGTAGGTATATAATGTCACACATAACGCCGAGTATGTACATTCTCCGTTATGAAATGTATTGGAAATTTCACATCGCGACGCTGTAGACCGATTACAGTTCTTAAAATTTGGTCAGAGCAGACAAATCCGTACCTTGTGATGTCTGATCTTAAACGTACCAATCGCAGAGCTAGCTTCATGCAACTGCCTACTAGAAACAAATAATTTTGTTTGTCGAAACGGGGCAAGATACGCGGCGAGGTGAGGGGCTGATACAGTACTTCGATATATTTCACTTAGTTTGTTTCTGTGGTACTGTTTATTTACTCTTAGGATAGTTGTTTTTGTTTATTATAGAACTTTAGGAAATCGGCTTGATGGCAAGGACAGAAAACACTGGCACACCCGACGTTGAACCAGCTTGAGTCCCCTGGTCACATGTCCAAGGGACGTAATCCACTGGACGATTCCGTTAAGGAGTGTTCTTATTCTACTGCTGGGTCACCCAATATTCGGCATGAGTCTAGACAGCTTGGTTATTCTAGCTTCTGCCTTCTGGTTTGACTTTTTAATGTGATCTGAGAAACACCTCTAGTTATCTATATAGACTCCCAAGTACCTCAGGGACTTACTGGGAATCCCTTTGCCTCTAAGCTCGAAGCTCACGTCCTTTCTCTTTATCCCATATCCTCGTAGTATCACTGTCTCAGCCTGTTCTGGAGCCAGATCTAGGTAATGATCACCCATTCAGTCGTCAATCTTTTACAAGGCTCGGTTCACCTTGTATGATAGGGATACGTCTCCCTGGTTGTCGCGACTAAAGCTAGGTCATCTGCGAAGACTATCGTTCTAGTGCTACCAGGTAGCGGTAGAGGGTTGATACTAGAGCCGACTCTTGTGGAACTCAGGTAGTCATTGGCAGATCTACTTTGCATACATATATGGTCCTGTCCTCGAAATAACTGCTTATTATATTACGAAGATATTTAGAGATGTTGCGCCCTCGCAACTCACTCATTATGATACCCCAGAAAGCAGTATTAAAAGCATTCCTAGCTAGGGTGCACCATTTATCCTTGAACTTTTCCACTATTCTTATTACTGTCTTAATGGCGTCGATGATAGGCTTGCCGGTACGAAAACCGAGCTGGTACTCCAACTGCCCTTCTCCATTATCTATTTCTTTCTGTAGGCTCTGACGAATCATTATCACGAACAGCTTCCCTATAGTGTCTAGTAGACATATAGGTCCGTGAGACGATGCGAGACAAGGACGTTTACTGCTTTTATTGAGCAATATCATCTTGGATCTTTTCCAGACCGCTGGGAAGGTTTGCGTCTTGAACAGTTCATTTAACAGATTCAGCAGAAAAGCGGGAGAGGAGGCGACCCTTCCATTTATGACATCCAGCGGTATATTTTCCGGGCCAGGTGCCTTTTCTGCTTTGAAACTAACTGTTGCATCTTTTAGTTCCTTCAAGCTGAACAAGACGACGTTCTCATCTGGGCTTTTTTCCTCCCACGTGTCTCGTCTGGAAGGAAACAGTTCGCGCACGAAGTCTACTTTCCTATCATCGCCTGCTTGGTGACTATGCGGTAGCCCTCGCCTCAGGTGTCATTCTTTAGGCTGTCGCATGTTCTCTTCAATACCTCTATCAATATAATTGATAAAATCATTAATTACTAATTTTGTAGATGTACTGTTTCTATGTCCAGTTTGAGCGGTTGCTAACAGATCATTGATCTCAAAATATTCAGTAATCTGGTTTTTCAATAATATCTCAAACATTTTGGCAATTGCAGGAATACGGAAAGCAAGTCTATGATTCGAAATTTCATATGATGAATCATTTTTCAAAAGTAGTATAACCTTTGTCGATTTTAAGAAATCGGGGAATATATCATTTCCGATACATATATTTATTAGTTTTGTCAATGGGTATATTATTAGATATATTGTTCAGATGCGCCACTGATCATGCCAACATGACAGACAAGCTATGCCCATTTGTCATGACAGGTGTTTATTATTATTGTCACGTTATTTTTATTTTATATTTAATTATGCAATACTACATCTGTGATACACCCTAGACAAGAGTATGACAAGATGAAAGTGTACTGGAATTCAGACTACGTTTTAAAGACTTTCCTTTGTTAGGTAGAACTTCAAAATTAAGTCTGGTTAATCAAGTTCAGGTTTGAAAAATTGTGGTTATTAGACTTTCAGTTACTTACTCGTATGCAACTTGGACCTTTCTAGTTAAGACACACAACCGAGATTTGCAGGTTCTGCAAAGTAAAATATTGAGATCCGTCTCAGATGACATGTTTCCGAAGAGATCATAATAAGAAATCTCGATATTATTCCCTACTCAATAAATCATATCGAGAAACGGACACAGTTACACTATAACAAGCTAAATAAAGAAAACGACACAGCCGGCAACTTTGCAAACTTTCCAGGGCGCGGCTCGCACTGCGAGCAAAATTAAGTTGTGAGAATTTTGATCTAAATTTGCAATTTAGCAAAATCTACTCACACCAAAATTATATTTAGAACATTAAAGATCGACAGAAGACCATACTAACTGACTGGCAACGACATAAAGGAAAATATTGCCCGGACTGCTTCAATGATAGCTAGCGTCGAATAGTATCTACATGTTCGGCAGTCATTGAGGTTCCATTGGGAGATCCATGTACTTATAAGATATGTCATTTTAGTATTCACTACAGTTTTTGTAAAATGCTACTTCCAACATCAAAATAAACAAGTTGGCAAATACTTACTTGATAACTTGTGCTATCGTCATTCATACTATGGTATTATAAGTACCTGAGAAAGAATCAATAATACTTAAATAATAAAAAATAATAATAAAATATTCATATCCACACCGCAAGCTTGCCGCCGGCGCCGGCGTGGCGCGCGGATGACCAACGTGCACGAAATAGAGAAAGAAACCTCGACGACGAATTTTGGAGTGAATAGAATGAACATCTCTTTAAGTCAGATTCCGCTTGGCTGTACGCCGATCTTAGCCTAGGTCTATATTTTGCGTTATGTGGAAGTCCACTTAGTAACTGGAAACATAGTTCTTGAGGTCATGTGCAGTTAGTGACTGTTCATTTTTCCTTCGAGTCTCTCTGTATGAGTTTATGACATCCCAAGGTGCTCTAGCCATATTTGAAGAATTGTTAATATAGTTTGTGTATGCTGCTTTTTTTTGGTTTCAAGATGTTTCGTATACTGCTTTATAAATACGCCCAATTCTACTTCAAATATAGAAAGGGTTGAAATTCATAGATTCTTGCAAAAATCTTAAGGTTGGTTTCCTGTTTCTGCTATCATAGTTGAACCAAGTTTTTTCTTTCCTGCTGGAAAGACTCGTTTTATTTCAGTTTGTAAAACATTTATAAGAGTGCTAAAAGCACCCTCAACATTTTCTGCTCGACGATCCAACAATTCCATGTTTTGTTTTCTAAAAACTGGAATAAAGCATTTGTGCCTGCTGCAGCAATCATGATGGAATTATCAAGTTATTTGCCAAATCGTCTCAATTTTTATGTTGGAGTTAGTTTTTCACAAAAATACTAATTATAGCACTGTAATATAATGATCAACCCCTCTTTGTTCTTTGCGGTGCCCCGTTGCTATGCGTTGAGACATTCGCGCAATTTTTTTAACATTTACGCTGCTGTATTTCTCTCACACATAGATTTCCCAACGGAGCCTCAAGAATTGCCGAATCTGTATAATATTTGATCTACTCCCATTACGTTAATCAGCCCTCACGGTTCAACCGTGGGTTATGAACACAGCCTACTGGATACACAGTATTACTTATCTCTTGGAAATGCATAGGATTAAATACATGCTCGAATCAAGTCATTGTTGATTATCAGAGCGGCTCTTGTGTCATAGTATCAGCACGGCACAACAAACAATCAACTGTTTTACTCACGGTCAGTTCCTTAGACAAGGAAAGAGAGAGGACAGAACGCGTGACTGACATTTCTGTTACCAAATGGCACCAAAAATGTACCAAAGCACTAACAAATTTACCTGTGATACGAGATTCCTGTCTCCTTCCTGCTGCTGTGGCTTTTACCACCGTAAGCTGCATACTCTACCATTATGCACACCACAATATTTTACAATGATTGGTCTTAAGAACGCTAAATATCATAAAAAAATATTTTGACAGCTGTCAAATAGCTATTCATTTTCGGTCACAGCTAATTTATATAGCATGAAACGGGCGTGCGGTATCCCCTCCCTTTCCTTATCTAAGGTCGGTTATTTGTGATGACGTGTTGCAAATGTCTGACGTCAGCGACGCCATTTTGGGATAGTTTTATTCGTCCTGACAGGGGCGGACTAGAAGAAAGTGTACAACAGGCCAGAATTAAATAATAGTACTCGACCTATGTGGTGTAAAAGGAAGGTAAACATTAAAGATAACATAAAGTTTATGTTGTCCTTAATGTTTACCTCCATTAAAGTACTAGATTTGCGCTGTGATTTATATTATTTATCTCAATACTCATATTCTATGTAGATAGCCGTGCCCTGCCATGCCGCCGCTGTTGAAATCTATCTCTCTCTATCCCAAAATATCGATGCGCAAAAGGAACGGCGCAAAGCATCCCCAGACCTCGAGTAATACAGCTGCTTTTTTGTTAAGCCGTGGTATGAGTCCTTAGGTCTGTCAGGTCTGGGAATCCAGAGCCAAACGTCAAAGAAATAAGAGTAGAGGAAAGTACAGAAGAAAGGTGGAGAGCAAAGAGGGAGGCGAAAATCTTTTAGAACAGAAGGCATTTTTAAATGTTTCGGCGATTTCTAAAAATATTGTTAAGAGTTTAATTTTGGTTAGTTTTCGTGGAATGCCCTAATTTTTGTTATACTAAATTCGCGATGCGTTTTTGTTATTAACAGAGCGGTCCACGGCCTTGCGTGCTTGCGAATATGCTTGGCTGTGTAGTCCACAATTTCGCGCAACGAAGGGTTGCTGCGCGATTCTGTTTGACTATAGCATCGACGAGAGGTATAGAATTAAACAGACGCTGTAACGTTTGCAAATGTCACTATGAAACGTAAAGCGCTAATTCGAACGGTGACAGTATTTATTCAAGTAACAGAGAAGTGGGGTTATGTTGTCAGTCTTGTGTAATTGTTATGTATTTAAATCGTACTGTTCATAGATTCCGTCGTAGATAAAGTTCAGTATTCAACTCGCGGTAATGCTAATAACTCACTTGTTGATTTAAAGCACTCGCCTCCGGATCGTGCCGCAAACTTCAACGCTTGAGTTATGACCATCATTACCACACCGTTGAACAATATGCTATTAATATATGATACGCTCCTAGCCATTACAGCCATTTTACAGGTTCTACCATGCTGACTGTTATACATATACTCGTCGATCAGGAATGACACAAACAACGAGCTCGCCATCCACACTGGACAATTTGGCGCAACTAATCGCGTCGTAATAGAATCCACACTTGCCTGAGCAGACCGTAAATTCCGCAGTCAATACTGTGCCGTGCCGAGCCAGAAATTTACATAGGTCGTATATCGCCTTAATAGCCGCTCCTAATGATGGCTCGGTTAACCGTGTAAGGGGGATCAGCAGAAATTCCAAGCGGACTAAACGGATATAAGCAGATATCTCGGCTGATTACTAATATTTGCGCTGCGGCGTCGGTGGCGCCGGTGGCGCCGGTGGCAGCAACGGCGGCAACGGCGGCAACGGCGGCAAGGCATCGATGTGTGAGCTGTGTATATGAGAGATAACGCTTGGTGGTATCGCTAATGAACACATTTCTATAATTTATAGCTTAGGACACTGTTCCTTACCGAAGAGCATAAAACCTGAGCTAGACTATAGCATCCCAGCAAACACTGTCAGTCGAGATGCTTTGATGGTGCACAAAAAGGCTGATATTAATTCGTTGTGTAAGCATACTTTATTTTAACCATCATTCTGCATGACACTCACCCTGTAAGTACCGGCCTATGTTTTCGAAAGTTTGGTACCATGTGCTTATCTTCTATGGCACTTAATAAAGATAAGACCGAGAGTTTATGAATGGTCCTGATGTAAGGGTGTTATTGGTCTTAATAGCTATCCCTTTTGCATGTGAGAAAAACACGAAAAATAAAAACATACAGTGTGTAAGACCCTGTATATTTTTTAGCGTTTATAATTTCCAAATCTGTTTAGTCTGTGTTCCCTTACAAGTCGATATCCATAAAATAATTACGCTTGACGATTTATGAAGTTGAGAAACGTTGGCGCTATTTGTTTATATTGGAAAATAGGACTGAGCAGCTTCTCACGGTTACTACAAAGGCTATGCTGATGCCGAAAGTTTAATTAGGAGACAGTATGGTTTATTTATATTATCATCACACAGGCACTATTATTGAGACGGTTTGAATAAAGCGCTTTTAATATTTGCTGCCATTCGGGTTTTGGTAACTTTAGAAAACAGTGTGTTAGGTTTGTGTAGTGGTGCTACAAGAAGGGGTGAGTTTTCTCACGAGCTATACTTGTTACTGCGCACTTGGTATTATTATTTTCACTGTTAATGATATTTGAGATAACCTGGTTTGAGAGATGATTTAAAAACGATTATTGATTGTTGTAATGATTATTGATTGTTGCGTTGTCAGCCTGAGGTTTATTGGCATGTTTTGTGTTTCTTGTGGCTATACCTTGAGCAGGTCTGGGACCATTGCACGGCTTATAGGGTATTACGCAAGGCTCAATGTCGTGGGGGGACACCTCGCGTTTTGGTGTCCATTGCACTCCTTAGCATTGGAGCGTTTATTGCCAAGTGGTCTAGACCAGAGTACAAGAGAAATAGAGAGAAGGAGATTGTTGTCAATCTCGGTAGCGTTGTCGCTACTGTATTGAGTGAGTACTGTATTACTCATTGCACAACTCGATACGTTTGTTTGTTCAGGCACCATTGGCATTACAGTGCTCGGAACGAAAAGCCTTGCACATACTTCCATGGTCAGTGCGTTGTCGTCACTGGGACAGCATAACAATCTAGCAAGAATATTCTGATTAATCACTGGCATAATTATTATTGACAATTCTTGATGTATTTACTTTCACAAGTTTGTGGAGCAAGTATGCTCAGTGGCTTTATTTCATTTTCAGGTGCGCTACAGACCATCCTGATATGAGAGTCAGCCTATGCCCATGTGCCCATAAAAGGTTTTGCTATTTTACAATTGTTTTAACCATTTTATTAATTTTTTTATATTGTTAGTACAATTAATTACCTCATATTAAATATGGCCATATTAAATCCATGACATTTTATTAATCATGTGCTACTATGACACGCTATCCATTTGAGTTTGACACCGACGTCTTACATTTCAGAAGTGGGATTTTACTGGGCTGGACTCGATTTCTTGACGGTCTTGGTGTACCTTTGTATTGCAAGTGTTGATATGTTTTTTCTCTACTCTTTAACGTGGTTCATCACGTTGTCTAGTAAGCTAAATCCGCGAGAGGGCAGCATCTGTACACAACTATTATTTATTTCGAAGCTCCTCCTCGTTTCTGCTAGAAATACAGAAAAGAGCCATGGCCGCGACAGCAACGTTGCCAAGGATGCTCAAAGAAGCACCCGACGGGATCCCCTTGTCCGATAACCTTTGTGGACACCCATCCGACACCCGTACCGGCAACAAAAAATCTGCCGGCTTGCCCCTCAAAGGCAGCAGTAACAGCACACGTGGCCGTCGGTATTCCATCATTTGGGATATGACCATATGAGTAATCTGTAAACTTTGAATTGGGGAAGGGCTAGGCTTAGGAACTGTTGTATTATTTCGCAAGTGGGCATTATACAGGAGGGTTTGTGTATCTTATTTTCGGATAATTGGTATTTTGTTAATATTGATAAATTTTTTCGATGTATGCATGTATGTCTTTGCTGGAAGTTTGAAAATTTCATCAGATATAAGGTTGACGGTTATTTTGGTTATGTACGATAGCGATTTGAAAACATTTTACAGGGTGTGACATGTGGTTAAAAATGAAATTGAATATTAGTACCTAGTATTTTTAAGAATTTATAAAATGCAAATTCTGGCTGTTTGGCTGATGGGTCAAAGAAGATGAGGAATACCTAATTCGAAAATATGTACCTATGTAGCCAGGTAAAAAAGAGCTAAAATGAATTGAGATGCTTGGTGATGGGCCGTAGGAGCAAAATACATTTGCATATTAGCATAACATATTTATTGTATACCTACCTACTACTTATTACGTCCACACAATCACACAGGTGAGATGAGTAAGTATTGTAATTGCGAAACATTTTTCGTATCGAGATAATTATGTTTTTTGACGTTTTGTGGAGTCATCTCAGTAACCGCTGCGCTGCAACAATTTTCTGTCGGAAAATGAAATTACCAGAACAGCTCCTAATTTCTTTTTTTAGCGTTTTAGGGGCTTCTAATAATATTTAGTTTTTTTCGGTAAGGAGCATATTAATAATTAGGATCGCGGATCGCCGGGAGAGTTGCTTGAGGGGCGAGTTGCAACCATTTTTGTATTCATATAGAACTTATGATAAAAAAACAGGCCCACTCGACCATTGTATTTGAAGATATACCTGTGGACGTGGATGTGGACAAACATCAGCGGACTATTATAATGTATTATGATTATCGTAATTTCAGTACCTAGCTACTGGACCGATTTGATAGCGTTTGGTACCCCCACCCTTACCGGCATGTATACTTGCAAATAATGCGAGTCTATAGAAATTTACATTATTTGGAAATTGAATGATAATATAAATATATATTGGAAAAGCGAATCAGTCATTTTACTTTAGGTATACCTACGTTTTATTCATTTATTATTTATTATTTTTTTTCTTCAGAGTTTAATCAACTATAAAGATATTTGCGATACGGTGCACAAAATTCGTTTAGCCCGTCGTTATGCTCGATCCCATTTATGATGCATGTGGCGTTTAGAAAAATGCATCGGGCACTACAACTTCTGGTGGCCCGAGCAAGAATGACATCAGATTTATTAATTTCAGCAGTACATTTATGTTCCTGAAAAAAGTAAAACCTGAAATAGTTAGCTAGAATTTAAAGACTACAACCCTTCAATTCATGATGATACCTATATCAAAATGTAACAAAAGTTAAAACAACGTTTCGTAAAGTAAGGACACATAAAGATTATCAACAACTGAGGTGCCAAAAAATTCAAGCTTTCAGCACTCGAATATGAACAAATAGAGAAACAAATGAAAAATCTGAACAGTGACCTGAGAATATTCAGGAGAACATCTAAAGTGATCAATAAATGAAGCAACAATGAAACAATGAAGGCGAACTACGGGTAATGCAGACAAACCACTAATACCAACACTCTGAAGAACAGTCTCCAGAAAACTAAACAAATATTCGGGAGAGGAATAGAAGACAATGTATATATGTCTCAGCATTTACAAATTGCAAGCAAAAAATCAAATTATCTCTGTGGTATACAGCACTACCTCTACATATAAAAAAGGGGTCCGCGGCGGCAGCTTTGTAACCACCACGGTTACGTACGGGCGAGTCGCTCTTGGCGGCGCGGCGTCACCTCAAACGCTTTGCGAAAGCCGCCGCGCCGGCCGCTACGCGCTATCACTGCTCATGCCGCTCCACGCCATACGTCTGCCGACGCCGCGCGGCGGCAATGCGAGGCGAGACATCCCTCAAACAAGAACTCGCCTGGAAGTATGCTATGATTTCTTATTATTTGACCCATGGGGCACCGCTCAACTTGCTAGGAAGCCACAATAATATTCTAAAACTAATTCATGTATCATTTTTTGAATCGATATATCATTTGCTTTACCTATTCATCTAAGATACCGTGATGGCACGCGGATAGTTGCACAGGTATAAGTGTTTTCCAGTTTTCAGATAGAATGAAAAAAAAAACAATCGTACATTGCTATGTGAATATATTATGTAGACAATAATGTACCTATATATGGTAACATCACTAACATCGCTTATCACATAATATCGGCACATAACTCATAAACACGTTTCCAGTAACTATTTCCTGGAATATCCTTCTCTTTGACAGTTTGGCAACAAGGCCGGTTATTTCTTGTTATCGGCCGGCCTAAAGTTATCTGTCTCACTCTAAGTAGGACGGATCAGTGGGAGGCGTGTCGGAACCGATTTTTTGATAGTTTTTCATCAATCTTTCCGTTATTATTAGAGATATCGAAAAAAAGTTTTTTTTATTTGATTGAATATCTAGGATTGCGTTGTACTACGCTCAGAAATTTCGTAAAAAGAAATAAATTAAAAAACTAAGCAAAGTATCTTTTTGAAAAATCAAGTTTTTCAAAAAAGCTTTGCGTCAGTCGAGACATATTGTGTCACTAATTATAAGAACAAAATTAGAAAGTTCTAGTATCGGTACATTTTGAAATATTATTGAAATAAAATTCAAGAAATCTAGTACAAAAAATACCCACAATCCTCGAAAAAACTATATACATTCAACGAAATACACCCTCTTAGAAGGCATGACAATATAACATCAATAAAAAATAGCTATTACTGGAAATATAAACCGTTTATAAAACGTGACGAAAACGTGACGAACCACCTTAAAGGATACTGGCTATCCATAAACATATCTACCAACCGTTATTATCATCCTGTTTATCATGAGTCGTAAACGAGCGCGTGACCCTTCTTCGTCTGATGATTTTAATAACATAGGTAGTTCGGAAAGTACAAGTAGTAGACAAAATGAGGGCCAAAACAATGATTTGAATCGCTTTACTGAAGTTATGGCAGAGTTTTTTAGAACTAATACACGTAAAGCGGAGACATCTGTTAAAGGAGACGTTATACCAATTTTTAATCCGGAAGATCGGGATCAGGAAATAGAGGCGTGGTGCTTAAAAGTAGATGAATTGCGGGAAGTGTTTGGCTGGAGTGAGAAAGCAACAATTTATTTTGCTTTAGGCCGACTTCGGGGCTTGGCTGAAATTTGGTTCAAGGGCTTACAAACCGTTAAGATGAGTTGGGTGGAATGGAAAGAAAAATTGCTACAGGCGTTTCCGTATAGAAAAGATTTTTGCGATAGTCTGACCGAAATGTTACGTAGATATAAGCGCCCTGATGAGACCCAAAATACTTTTACGAAAAGTGTGCATTATTGAGTAGATGCAAAATACAGGGGGCGGATGCAATGTCATGCATAATTGGAGGTATTGGCGACATTGTTGTTAAGACAGGAGCAAGAGCTGGACGACATCAAACTGCTGAATCTCTACACGAATTTTTAAATACAGTTGGGAATTCTGATACACCTCAGAAATATCAAAATAACAAGTTCCATTCGAGGCCCCCCTAAACATTTTTCAACGATCTCAAAGAAGGTTAGGCCCAATTCGTCCTCCGATTGTGCTAAAGAAAAGAACTACAATTCGGAAAACTGTTTTACATGTGGACAACCCGGACAGGTTTCTAAATTTTGCGGTAACAAAGTCTCTAACCGAGACATACCATGTAGATATTGTTATCGCAAAGGGCATAACGAAGTAAACTGTTTTAAAAAGAAACGCGAGAGTCGTAATGAGGAGAATCCTAAGCCGATAGCATGACTAGGCAGGGACGATGACGCAGTTAACGAGAAGTATTTTAAGGACGTTGTCATTAATAATTCTACTACATGTAAGGCTTATATAGATTTAGGAAGTTCTTGTTCGACTATTAGAGTCAGTAATGTTAGGCAACTAGGAGTGCCATACGATAAACAAGATAGCATTCTTAAAGGTTATAGGCATAGCGTTACGCATACCCTTGGGTCAACTGAAGTGTCTATAAAGATTGATCAGGTGGAGGCAAAAGTCAAATTAAACATTGTACAAGATAGCCTACAGAATGTACCTATGTTCATTGGTAGAAATTTTACAGAACTACCAAACATTTTAATTATCAAAGATAGCTCGACTATAAAGTTCATTGACACAAGTTTGAAACATAATGAGGACAATCACAATATTGACGCAGAACCTCCAGTTAGAAAAATTGTATTAAAACTAGAGAGGGACACCAATATACCCCAAAATCATGTCGGCAATGTAGGTGTATACTGTGAAAATTATGAAGGTGATCTTTTTATAGAATCAATATTATGTTCACAAGAAGGAAGATAGTATTTAGTCCCTAATACGATTTTGCGCATAGAAACTACCAATAGAACAGTTTTACCGTGCTTTAACTTATCCGACCATGACCTTAATTTCAATAAACATGTGGTATTCGCCAGGGCATGGCCTTGTACGGAAAGTAGTACAGTTGTGGACTCCAGGGAAAGTTCCTTTACTACCAAAGGATCAAATCGTAACTGGACAAATTCCCAGCTATTTTAAAGAACAACTGATAGCTTTACTTCAGGAATTTAGAGATTGCTTTGCTCAAGATACAGCAGAACTTGGATGCGCGAAATCAGCTGAGATGCGAATGCGAATTACGAGACGATAAACCTTTTTCTTATAAACCTTATAGAATGGCAAGATCTGAGCAAGATTGTGTGCGGGATATTGTTGATGAATTATTAACAAATGACATAATAAGGGAATCAGATTCAAACTATTGTTCGCCCGTACTATTGGTAAAAAAGAAAAACGGAGAAAACCGGATGTGCATAGATTACAGGAAATTAAATTCAGTGACTGTTAAAGATAATCACCCTTTGCCAAGAATTGATGATCAAATTGACAGACTACAAGGCGGTATATATTTTACAAGTTTAGATATGAAATCAGGCTACCATCAAATCCCAATGGCAGAAAATTCTAAAAGATATACTTCATTTGTTACACCTTCAGGACAGTACGAGTTTAACCGAATGCCTTTTGGTTTAACAACCGCACCTAGAACATTTCAGCGACTTATGAATCAAATTCTGAAACCTGCTGCTCATTATGCTGCTGTTTATTTAGATGACGTCTTGTTACATAATCGCACAATAGAGGAAGCACTGCATAGTTTAAAGAACATTTTACAAATATTCCGCAACGAGGGCTTAACACTAAATTTGAAAAAATGTTCGTTTCTAATGGATTCGGTTACTTTCTTGGGTTTTGAAATTAGTCAAGGCAAACTTCGTCCCGGTACAGAGAAGGTTAAAGCAGTAGAAGAGTTTCAAGCACCTACCTCTGTACATCAAGTGAGACAATTTATTGGTCTAACGGGATATTTTCGGCATTTTGTTAAAGATTACGCTATAATTGCCACGCCGCTAACAAATCTGACAAAGAAAACCGTTCAATGGCATTGGGGTGAACATGAAGACACTGCTTTCCGAAAGCTCAAAGCGGAGTTGATCAAGAGACCGGTTTTAGCATTATTCGATCCAACCTTACCTACCGAAGTACATACTGATGCAAGTATGTTAGGCTTGGCTGGCATACTATTGCAATTACATCCTGATAAACGTTTCCATCCAACCGCATATTATAGTCGAAAAACAACGGAAACCGAGCAGAAATATCATTCCTATGAGCTGGAAACGCTGGCAGTAGTTGAAAGCTTAAAGAAATTTCGTAGCTACCTATTGGGAATCGATTTCACTGTAATCACCGATTGTAATTCTCTAAAGGCAACTAGCGAGAAGAAACAAATAATTCCACGAATTGCACGATGGTGGCTTCAACTTCAAGAGTTCCGCTTTGATGTCAAGTTTAGGCCAGGTGATCGTATGAAACACGTTGATGCTCTTAGTCGCAACCCTCCTCCAACTAGTCAACAACCAAATCAAATATTTCATATCGAACAAGCAAATTGGGTACTATCTGGACAACTAACAGATGCTAAAATTGCTGAGATAAGACAAGTTCTGACGAAACCTCCACAAACTGATAGTGATAGGCACATATACAAAAATTATGCGTTGCGCGAAGGGCGTGTCTACAGGATAACCGCAAAGGGTCTGCAATGGGTTGTACCTAAAGGAATGCGACATCAAGTTGTCCAAGCAGCCCATGATGAACTTGGACACTTTGCTTTAGAGAAAACCTTATATCGTCTTTGCGAAAATTATTGGTTTCCGAAAATGAGGTGTTACGTTGAACAATATATCGCTTGTTGCATTCGATGTTTATACAACAAACGTAACACTGGACGGAGAGAAGGATTCCTTTATCCAATTGAGAAGAAATGTCAACCAATGAACATCCTCCATATCGATCATTTAGGACCATTTCCGAAAAGTAGAAAATCAAATACGTATCTGATTGTCGGCATTGATGCGTTCACGAAATTTGCATTCCTGCAGGCTGTTAAATCCAATATTACTAAGTACGTTATCGAATACCTTAAGAACATTTGTGCCACCTACGGATGCCCAAAAGTATTAATCTCAGATCGTGGGAGCTGCTTTACCTCCAAATATTTTAAGAACTTTTGCTCTCAAAACAATATACAACATGTACTTAATGCTGTGGCGACTCCACGTGCCAACGGGCAGGTAGAAAGACTCAACAGGACCATTCTAGGAGCACTGCTTTCATGCACTTTAGAAGAAGATATGTGGGACGTTAATGTAAGAAAGGTTCAGTTTGGAATAAATAACGTCGTGAACAAATCTACAGGAAAGACCGCTAGCCAACTGTTACTCGGATACACACCTAGAGGTGCCAGTGATAGTATTTTACTCGATGAAGTCAAACAAATCCCTGATGTAATAGAAAATCTGCTACAAGCTAGAAAAGAAGCTGCTGACAGGATCGTAGCTTGTCAGGAACAACAAAAGAAGCACTTCGATAAACGACGAAAATGTCCTAAGAAATATAAAGTTGGTGATTTGGTTCTGATCATGAAGAACCAGCGTGCCACTGGAACTAGTAAAAAATTATCTCCTCCTTATGATGGTCCCATGGTTATTAAAACTGTACTACCTAACGATCGCTACGTTGTAGCCGATATGAAGGGGTCACGTCGCCTCACTAGAAAAGCGACATATGCAAATGTAATTGCGGTTGATCGCATGCGGCCTTGGGTACCGGTTGGCGGTATATCTTCTGGGGAATCAGACCAGAGCAGTGATGAAGAAGGAGTAGTTCTGTCAGATCCTGATGAAGATGACGTTGATGGACTCGGGACGAGTCAATAGTAGGATGGCCGAATGTAAGACCCTGTATATTTTTTAGCGTTTATAATTTCCAAATCTGTTTAGTCTGTGTTCCCTTACAAGTCGATATCCATAAAATAATTACGCTTGACGATTTATGAAGTTGAGAAACGTTGGCGCTATTTGTTTATATTGGAAAATAGGACTGAGCAGCTTCTCACGGTTACTACAAAGGCTATGCTGATGCCGAAAGTTTAATTAGGAGACAGTATGGTTTATTTATATTATCATCACACAGGCACTATTATTGAGACGGTTTGAATAAAGCGCTTTTAATATTTGCTGCCATTCGGGTTTTGGTAACTTTAGAAAACAGTGTGTTAGGTTTGTGTAGTGGTGCTACAAGAAGGGGTGAGTTTTCTCACGAGCTATACTTGTTACTGCGCACTTGGTATTATTATTTTCACTGTTAATGATATTTGAGATAACCTGGTTTGAGAGATGATTTAAAAACGATTATTGATTGTTGTAATGATTATTGATTGTTGCGTTGTCAGCCTGAGGTTTATTGGCATGTTTTGTGTTTCTTGTGGCTATACCTTGAGCAGGTCTGGGACCATTGCACGGCTTATAGGGTATTACGCAAGGCTCAATGTCGTGGGGGGACACCTCGCGTTTTGGTGTCCATTGCACTCCTTAGCATTGGAGCGTTTATTGCCAAGTGGTCTAGACCAGAGTACAAGAGAAATAGAGAGAAGGAGATTGTTGTCAATCTCGGTAGCGTTGTCGCTACTGTATTGAGTGAGTACTGTATTACTCATTGCACAACTCGATACGTTTGTTTGTTCAGGCACCATTGGCATTACAGTGCTCGGAACGAAAAGCCTTGCACATACTTCCATGGTCAGTGCGTTGTCGTCACTGGGACAGCATAACAATCTAGCAAGAATATTCTGATTAATCACTGGCATAATTATTATTGACAATTCTTGATGTATTTACTTTCACAAGTTTGTGGAGCAAGTATGCTCAGTGGCTTTATTTCATTTTCAGGTGCGCTACAGACCATCCTGATATGAGAGTCAGCCTATGCCCATGTGCCCATGAAAGGTTTTGCTATTTTACAATTGTTTTAACCATTCTATTAATTTTTTATATATTGTTAGTACAGTTAATTACCTTATATTAAATATGGCCATATTAAATCCACTTCTTCCACATCTTATTAATCATGTGCTACTATGACACGCTATCCATTTGAGTTTGACACCTACGTCTTACAAGTGTACGGCTAACTATCGTAACGTGTGGTGCTTCGGTGATTATGAGTGCAATTAATTTGGTGGAGCGTAATCACTGGGTACTCTCTATATTCACCGTAGTCATTCGTGAACATGATTTATTACTTAGCGAACAATCATTGAAAGATAGAAATACAAGGTAGCTAACGAGAGTCTCTGCGGAGGACCCCCTGATAAGACCTGGGGTATGGTCTCAATACCCTCAACTCCCTAATGTGGCGTGGGATAAAGTTGTAACAGTAAGGTATGATCATGAAATTACTGGGAGCAGGGTGGAGGTTACTAATGTATTATTCAAAATATCTTACCCGCTCTGAAGTAATCACCAGCAGTAGCGTACCTGTCTAAATCCAGCCCACTGCCTTAACTTGACTTGGAGGATATCCTAACGAGACCTGGGGTACTGTTTTAACTGCCTAATATGACCTGGGACTTTGTAACAGTTAGGTGTAATCATGGGATTGCTGGAGAGCACGATAGAGGTTACTTAACACCTCACCGTATCTGTAGTAATCATTAGCATTAGCGTATCTGTCTAGCTCCAGCTCAATTAATGAATTAAGGTTCCCTGGGTACTGTCTCAACTCCCTAATATGATCTGGGATAAAATTGAAACAGTTAGGTACAATCACGTGATTCGTGAGAAGCACGGTAAAGGTACTTAACGATATAAACGCCTCATCCTCTCTGCAGTAATCACTAGATGGCGTACTTGTCCGGCCTGGGAACAAGATATGTTGAACAATTCATGAGGGTAGGATGCTGTCCGCCCATTGCACTCATGAATTCATATCTTGGAAGGCCTCCATACGATAGAAAGCTACGGTTCTCCTTAATATAGGAGGTAGATTGCATTAGTTCTGCCGGTGTAGGGCATGTTCCCAGGTCAAAGTCTTCACTTATTTAGAGGTGCGTACTTAGATTGATCTATCGCTAAGCAGATATGACTTGCGAGTCACATTCGTAGGTAAGGCGCCGTAAATCGATGTGGCAGGTGTGGATAGTTGTGAAGCCAAGACACACTTTTGCCGTCCGTGTGGCACCTTTAGGTTTGCGCTCTTATCTTATCTTAGAAAATACTGAGATCATCCTCAAGCTAAGTTCGAAGCCTCTGATGTAGTTCGAAAGCATCCTGGGCCGCTCAGCATTGCTTGGGAGATGGTATCAGTACCAGAGCCGACTAGCATAACAGTAATACTGTGCTTGTAATGTTTTATGAGATCCACGTCACTCATTTCCGTCTGTCTGTCTGTCGGTAATATTGCTATAATTTTGAAAATCGGTATAGGGGCGGCGAAGTAATTAGCAAAAAACAAAAAAAAAATAAATATTTCTCAAACTTCGTTTTTAGGTATTTTAGGATCATTTTTTACTTTTCTTTGGGTGGCGGTAAAATTGGGGTGGTTAGGGGGTGGGGGTTATAGAATTCAAAAATTAGTTCTATTCATAATAGGCTGTCCATCCACTTGTGAAAGAAAGGCCTAGCGGCATAATACCCTTTTTTAGGTCCATCCGAACATTCCCTTGGCAATTACAGAAATCAAACGACTTATAATATAATTATCTAATGTATGCATACGAGTATTGCTTTACATCGTTCTGAATTTAGCAACATGGAAATTATGAAATTGATTTTAATGAATTCAGTATTATTACCGTAGCAAAGATGAGAAATGCCTATGGCTTTCAAAAATCGTGTCAGTGGCGGCGCAGCAATAATAAAAAAACTAAAAATATAAAACTAGCTCAAACTTCGTTTTTAAGCAATTTGGAGATTCCTGATTGTTTCGTTTTGTCCATTTGAAGCTCGTAGAATAAAAATTGTGTCGTTTTAGTTCATATGGAGAGATTTATGAAACTATTTACTAGTTACTAGTTTATGTGTTGGAGGTTTTTTGAGGGCAGGCGGGCGATGATTTTGTTGCAAGGGATCTCAGACTATAGCTTCATACAAAGGAAAAATAATAAAATGTTACCACTGTTATGTGTCTGAGGTACTATATTAATTAACTTTTTTTTATGGAAATGAGCTGTACAGTTTTCTCCTAGAGTATTTTCCACGCGTGTTGCAACACCCAGTATATTACGACCTATCGAACCGGTTACGAACTGGTTAAACGCTTCCATTGAAACCACCTTGTCTGCTTTAAGGTAATTGTTATATATCTTCATACAACAGTAGAGATAATAATTTTATGTTTGCTAAGACACTTCCCTATTCGTTCTACCGCTTTTTGAGTTAGTGTTATAACCGGAAGCAGTATTGTTATCTATGGTTTACTATGACGTATTTTTGATGAGCAAGCGATATTACCTAACGTTGCATTTCCGTTCATTTCCCTTAAGGGGCCTGGATACACACATTTATACATACGTATTTGCCATGTAAAACACGGACTCATAGTTTTTCGCATAACTCACTCTATTTTCAAACTACATAATATAATATTTCAGGTGGCGATAGCTAAGACCTTAATGAATGACAACTATTTTCAATTTTCTCAAAAAAGTTTTTTAATGTGCAAAAAACTCGTAATGCAAAATCATACATTCTATAAATGCTTGTGTTTTAACAACCAAACACGATATCAAAAAAAGGCTAAATAGTTGCACAGGCGCAAGCTTTCTTCTTCAATTTGCTCTTTGAGTCATTACTGTAAGTTTAAAGGTAACGTCAGGAGCTTGGAAATGCGAAATTCACCTTTATGGTGACCTTTGGAACTTACGTTTGGACCTTTTGACCTTACCTTTGGATATTTGGACTTATCTCCCCTCATCTTAGATACACACACTGGAGAAAGGGAACAGGCGGCCACGCCTCCTCGCTAACATGGGAATACGTCTTTTCTTGGATTCTTAATTTCGCGCGCTCTACCCTAGACCCTTAACAGATTTGTTTATACAGTTCTAAAACAGCTCACTAGACATGTCTATTTTCAAATCGTGTGCCATCATACCTTGAGTGAAATACAGACACTTCACACTGCTCTAAACGTGCAACAATACGTTCAGTGGATGCTAGTGCTACTAGCAGGAAGGTGAACCGGATGCCGTATAAGGTACCCCCACCGTGGTTCCAAGCAATTCTATTAACATGCCCACTCTTCACAATAATGCTCAATTAGGGGGTCGTACTAGAGATTATAATTTAGCTAGTCTTTATCTATAAATGACTGAAATTCGAAACTGTTGTTAACATTGTAGTTTTAGCCAAGTGCCCGTAAGTCGTGATCATAATGATTAAAAATTACCAGATAAAATGATAGGGAGAAGTAGGAAAAAGGAATTAGCGAAAAACTCATTAATTCAAATGATAACACTCACATTCCGAAGAACCAAGCATAGTAAATATAAATCACAAAATGAATAGTACTTTATAAACGCAGATATAAGGGTGTATCCCCTAAAACTCCTAAAACTCTCGAGTTAGGTTACATTATAAACAAAATCTCAAATGCTTCCGATGTAAACCATATAATGGACCCTTCATTAACACTCGCATACTGCACGGATACTCTTAGGCACAGTGTATGTGTCTATTACATACACTGTGCTTTTAGGGTTAGTCTCATGCAGAATGGTTGCTGAAATAACTAGTAGACATAAATATTTTGCAATTTGCATGATGATTTATTATTCATCTTTCATTCGGAGCAAGCAGTAAATAGTTTTTTGTCTGACATCAATACGATCCCTACCCGCACAGCTATCGCAATAAAGGCAGCTAATTCCGGCGTCAGCTTTACGTCCTCGCGTCGTTTTTATCAGGTACACGTAAACAGTAAAACCGCCGTACAAACAAGCTACTAAAGTACATTCGGTCATAAACCATGAGTAAGTAGAGTGTGAGTAACGGATCTGTGAAAAATACGAGCCGTGTTTACGGATGTCGTGGATGACAGAGGGAAAATGAGAGGAGTGAGCAACTGTTATGTTCAGTCGTGAACAAGGCTATGCTTATCAGAAAAATGTGAAAAATACGAGCCGTGTTTACGGATGTCGTGGATGACAGAGGGAAAATGAGAGGAGTGAGCAACTGTTATGTTCAGTCGTGAACAAGGCTATGCTTATCAGAAATCCAATATGTTTTCAACTTAACGCATCCTATTATCTTTCTCAGTAACAAAAGCTTTGGAGTTATTAAATTTTCCACTAATCTACTTGCACCCCCATACTTGCGGACACTAAATAGGAAAATGTTATTGTATAAGTTTACATACGAGTATAGGATAATATGATTACAGGTACATTTTTATTGTACCATATACATACCCAACCAGTTTTACGCGATACAAAAACGCAATCTGTACAAATATGATCCCAGTGGCATCCAATGGTAGGAGGTCATTATATCAGTCTTGTGTCACTCAGGATGCCTTTCCTGGTAAACGCAAGCTTGACAAATTCCCGCATCTAGGGTAAGGATCTTTCAGAGGGTAGGGGGCTCCTTGGAGGGGCCCTGCATTTAAAATGACAACCCCAGGGTGCAGCATGGATTCTAATTTAGGGTACCATGATGCCATTCAGCTTTAAAGGATTGCAATTTTCAGCACGGATTGCATTTGCAACGACGATAACTGACCCGCAACGGCAGTCGTTGAACGTTTGTGGGATCAATCTTGATAATCCATGTTTCCCACATGGTCATGTAGCCTGTTCCGTGTTGAAAAAATCATCATTATTTATTTAGGCGCCCGAAAACAACGAAACATGTTGGATATCAAAAAGTATGTCAATGAAAACTCTGCTTTTCAGATAACTTTTGTTTATTGCAGATTTAAGTTCAATTTCAATATTCATAGCTAAGACAGGACAGCGTCTGTCGGGTCAGCTAGTATCGAATAAAATCAACTGCAAGGTTTAATAAAGTCAATACTTGCTTATTCACCTACTTCATTGAGTGTCTCCATTATACTCAGATCGTGAAACCATATTAAACATCTACAGGATGATCTTGAGGACGAGGCTGTCAAAGTATAATTTTATTATAGGTTAAACGACTGACCTGTAAGGAAGTTTAATCTCCAATTATTATACGAGAAAGCCTCGTCCGAAGAGATCACACCCGTTGCCCCGTCTCCAAGCCCAGAGAGCATGATCTGAGTAGAAACATAATGACTAGTAGAATACAGCGGGTGCAGGATGACGGGGAGGTGATACCACATTTTCCTGTAAATACGTCGTAAACGGGAACTGAAGCATATACAACAAGGTGATCTTTCCGGATAGGGCTCTCTCGTATAATTGAGGATTGAACTTCCTTACATGTAGATCGTTCAACCTCTAATTACACTTTTTTTAAGCTATTACACCCCTGCCTTTGTTACAAACAAGAATAATATTATTCAATGCTTGATGTTTTTTAGAATAAAAGAGTTTTCCCGCATTTTTTTGTACCAACAAGTTAATTGTTTTCGAGGTCTCCAGTTATGTAGGACGACTAACAGCAAATAATCTGGAAGTTGGTCACGATTTCTTAAAAAATGTTCTGTGAACTGCCGAATCATGTTTTACTCGACGAGAGATTGTAAATTTCTACAATGAGCATGCGTGGACCCATGAAAATCCCCGTCAAATTCGACCACGAAATTTTCAGCATGGATTCAGCCATAATATTGTCACGACAGCCTCTTTTTCTTCACCCAGGGAATCAAACTCAACGTAACGTTCACCGTTTTACTTTACAACTCAATACAATATCTCTTAACCTTATCTCAGTTACAACTCAACTTAACTGAACTACTGCCACGCTACTCGTGGCGCCTTATGTACTTCATCGGACCATCTAGAAAATTCGCGACATTCAGATGACATTCCAGAATGACATCCGTCAGTCTCGAAAATTCCAGACAATTCGATGACGTTTACACATCAAAAATCTAACCCAACATTTTGAACGAAACATCAACAACAATAAAAATAAGCAATGCTATATACAGGATATTACACTTTTCCCCCTTAGCGTTCGGCGTTCTCGACGAACAGTTCGCTTCGATACTTGTATGGCCACAGACGATCGCTATGGACGACCTTCGGTTTTCCACTACCCATACGTATCCTGTAGACTACGTCGTTGAGGCGCTTTGTCATCACGTAGGGTCCCTCCCAATGGCGTTGTAGCTTCGGACATCTACCCCGTCCCCGTCGTGGATTGTAGAACCACACCAGATCACCTTCGACGAACTTTGGGCTATTTGCTTTCAGATCGTATCTGGCTTTCATTCTGTCGCTGGTAGACTGGATGTTCCCTCTAGCAGACTCATGGATATCCCAGAGCGTTTCCTGAAGCTCGTTCACCCATTCGCATGGAAGACGGCGTTCCGTCTCTGGGGATGGACCAAGAGCTAAGTCCAGAGGCAGCCGTAGTTCTCGACCAAAAATTATCTTCGCTGGGCTCAACCGAGTTGACTCGTTCACCGCTGATCTGTAGGCCAACATTCCCAGAGGAGCCTTCGTATCCCAATCAGACTGATGTTCGTTAACGAATTTTGACAGGTATTCCAGGATTGTCTTGTTGAAGCGTTCCACCATACCGTCGGACTGAGGATGAAGAGCAGTTGTTCTAGTCTTCCAAATTTCGAGTTTTCTCATCAGCTGGATGAAGACTTCCGATTTAAAGTTACGTCCCTGGTCTGAATGTAGTTCATTAGGAACTCCGAATCTGGAAACGACGTGTTCTAAACGAGCCTGTGCAACTGTGCTTGCTTCTTGATTGGGCACAGGAATTGCTTCTGGCCATTTAGAAAAATAATCCATCACAACCAGCAAATACCTATTTCCCAGCCTGGTTTCCGGCAAAGGGCCCAAAATGTCTATGGCGATTCTCCCAAACGGTGAGCCAACATTGTACTGCTGCATGTGTGATCGTTGACGAGTACTTGGACCTTTTCTTGAGTTGCAGACATCGCATGTGGAACAGTAACTTTCAACATCTTCGCGACAGCCAACCCAGTAAAATCTCTCCTTGATTCTTTCCAGGGTCTTCCTGATGCCAAAGTGACCTCCACTGCTACTATCATGTAATTGTTCCATAATTGCTTTCCGTTATTTCCTTGGTACTACAAGTTTTTCTTTAGCGTGTCTGTCATCAGTGTCCTCCCAGATTCGATATAAGAGGGTACCCCTAACCTTCAATGAGTCCCATTGTGCGAGGTAGGCTTTAGTGATGGGACTCATGGCACTTACTTTCTGTTGATTCGGCTTGTTTCTATTTAATAGCAACTGGATAACTAATCCTAGCTCATCGTCTTGCGACTGAGCTTGCTTGAAGGTCTCTAGTGAAATCTTGGTTCCTCCCAATTCAAATTCTTCTATTCTTAACGTGTTTACGTCGAATTCTCGTTGTTCTTCCTTAGAACAGTGTCTACTGTCTTCACCACAGGGCCTACGTGATTTAGAATCGGCATTTCCGTGTTGCTTCCCTGGACGATGACGAATTTCAAAGTCGTAGCTTTGGAGGTGTTCAATCCATCGAGCAAGCTGGCCTTCTGGATTCTTGAACTTCATTAACCTTTGCAAAACTGAATGATCGGTTCTCACGACAAATCTTCTTCCGTACAACAAGTTGTGGAAATTTTCGATCCCTTTTACCACACTGTACAACTCTTTTCGTGTCACACACCAGTTTTTCTGCGCTGTGTGCAAAGCTTTACTGTAGTATCCAATTACCTTTTCGATACCATCTTGTTCTTGAGATAAGACAGCTCCAACAGCATAATGGCTAGCATCTGTGTCCAAGTAGAAAGTTCCATCCCTTGTAGGATGAGCTAGTATCGGTGAGGAGGTCAAAGCTGTTTTCATTGCGTCGAAGGCTTCTTTGCAGATGGAGTCCCAATAAAACTTATTACCATTTTCAGTTAAGGCAAATAGTGGTTTGGCGATGGTAGAGGAATCTTTTGCAAATCTGCGATAATAACTGCACAGTCCCAAAAAGCTTCGTACCTCATGAGTGTTGGATGGTACTTTCCATTCCTTTAGTCTGCGCCTTCTCTGGATCCGTCCGGATTCCGTCTTTGGTTAACAGATGTCCGAGGTATTTTACTTCCCTTTTGAAAAGATGACATTTCTTAGGATTTAGCTTCAAGTTCGCTTCCTTAAGCCGCTGGAAAACTTGTCTTAGTCGGAATAGCTCTTCTTCGAAATCCTTTCCAAACACAATGACGTCATCGAGATATATTAGTGCTGCCTGCCAAGATAAAATTTGTAGTACAACATCCATTAATCTTTCGAAGGTACTGGCTGCATTGCATAGACCGAAAGGCATTACTGTAAACTGCCATAGCCCAGCACACGATGTAAATGCCGTTTTTTCTTTATCTTTTTCGTCCATTCCAACCTGCCAGTACCCACATTGCAGGTCCAAGGTGGAGAACCAGGAGGAATTTCCAACTGCATCCAAAGTGTCGTCAATTCTTGGTAAATGGTATGATCCTTTTTGGTCAGATCGTTGAGCCGCCCGTAATCCACAAAAAACCTCGTTGATCCGTCCTTCTTTCTAACAAGAACTATTGGAGAGGCCCAAGGGCTAGATGTTGGCTCGATTACTCCTCGTTTTTGCATATCTTTTACCATATTTTGTACTTCATCAATTCTAGATAATGAAATACTTCTTGGGGGCTGCTTGACTGGCTGGGCATCTCCTACATTAATTTTATGATGCACCAGATGGGTTCGCCCTAGGTCATCATTATTTCTAGTTAAAATCGAACGAAATTCTCTTAGTAGCTTCAGGATCTTCCGCTGCTGCTCGGGTCGCAAATTCTCACAGCTTCTAACATAAAAATCTCGAAGACTATCTGAGGTTTCGGTGAAGTCAGCATCATCTCCTTCTTCCGTGCCATCTAACCTTCGGATCCATGCTACTGGTTCCAGTCTACCCAGTGGCGTATCTTTCTTGATTTGTATGGAATTCCTGGATACATTAACGGCCCTCATTGACATATTTGAGGAATCCGTTATTGTTCTGGCTAATAAATTAGGTTTATTGAAACCTAGCGTAGGATCTGGTTCAAAAATGCATGGGGTAAGGTTATGTTCAAGTGCCTTATGTGCATATATATATATAGGTATACAATCTCTTTCTGTGGTGGTATTGTAAAATTCCTTGGTGACATAGCGTTCATTTCCTCTAGCTGAACAGTTCGGCAGCTGAATGAAATTTCTCCTGAATCCCCAATGCTTAACGTATTACCGGTGATGTTTATCACGCAGCCAGAACTCTGCAGAAACTCAGCACCAAGGATGCAATCATTTGTGACTGAGGCTACTAAAATGGGATGCCTCTTACCAAAACTGCCAATGCGAATCTCTAATTCTTCAACACCCAGTACTGGTGTATGGTCTCCATTAGCGGTCTTCAGCAACATTCTATCCGTTTGCGTGGTTCTACTTGGCGACTTCCTTCGAATTTCTTGGTATATGTTAGGGCTTATTATAGTCACATCAGCTCCGGTGTCGACTAACATCTTGCATGGTATATTTTCTATGTAACTTTCAACTACTGGACTCTTCTCAATTTTATTTACCTCAATTTCGATGACCACGGGGCTTCGGTCATGATGGCCAGCCAGTTTTTGCCCCCTAAAACTGGCCGGCTTTAGCTTTCCGACTATACGTCAGTATTAATACTAGCCTCTCTTGACTTCTCTGTCATCTGCATGCGACAGCGACTTGCTAAGGTGCCCCTTCTGCCCACATCTCCAGCACGTAAACTTCTCAGGTCTTTCTAGATTTGTGCGAACTGGGTTTCTTTGGAAGGTACCACCTCTTCTTCTGGGAACGAATGCTGTCGCTCTGACTTCTGTTTCATCATCTTGTTCTAAAGAGCGCACCCGCCATGTCATTCGCTTGGCTTTCATGGCAGCTTCAATTTCTAGAGCCTTGACCTTGACCTTGTAAGGTTGTGGGACTGGATAGACTTACGATTCTCTGAACGTCTAGATCCGCAATTCCTTCGACAAACTGACGAGCAGCGACGTATTCCTGTGTCTCGATGGGACTGCTGACGAATGCTCGTTTCGCTAAGCTTTAGACTTTGTATGCAAATGTGGTAAGATCTTCCTTGGCTTGTTGTGTCCGGTTATGCAACTGGCCATGCAACAGCTCTGTTAGGTGTGCATCTCCGAAGCGTAACTTCAGTGCAGATGTTATCTTATCATAGTCACGTAGATCTGATGAGCAGAGATTTCCCAAAATCGCTGCAGCAGAGTCTCTTAGTATGGATGTCACACTAGCTTTTTCTTCGTTTGACCAATTATTCATACAAGCGATATTTTCAAATTGCATATAGTAAATGTCCCAGGACGTTTTGCCATTGTACGGATAGGGTTTTGCTACTACGCCACTGTGTCTATCAGGAAAAGCGGGTGGTACAGCTGCTAAACACCGCTCACCTGCACCAAGTTCTCGCAGCTCCTCTCTGACGATTGCTTTGACACGATCTTCCACTTGTTGTAGTTGTTCACGCTCACCTCCACTAAGTTCTCGCACCTCGTCTCTCACAATTTCCTTGACTTGGTCTTTCACTTGCTGCAGCTCCGTCTCTATTGCACTAATACGTTGGTATTGATCCTCTAATGGCTGGATTACCACTTGCTTCTGCTCCTTCAGCCTAGTCATCACAAGTTCCTGTCCACTTTTCAAATCTGCGACTGCCTCGTCTTGATGTCGCTTCAAATTTTGCTCAAGGTCGTCCTGGTGATTATTTAGCTTTTCTTCCAGGTTCACGACGGTTGCTTGCATAACGGTTGCCTGATTGTCTAAACCGTTTCTCATTTCTGCCTTCATCTCTTGGATCATAGCCATCAATGCACGCATTTCGGACGCTATAGCTCTTGTAACTGGCATTAACTGACGTGTACTCACTTCTATTTTCTTTTTCTGGCTTGATTTGATGGATAATCCCACACATCTGACACCATTTGTCACGACGGACTCTTTTTCTTCACCCAGGGAATCAAACTCGACGTAACTTTCACCGTTTTACTTTACAACTCAATACAATATCTCTTAACCTTATCTCAGTTACAACTCAACTCAACTGAACTACTGCCACGCTACTCGTGGCGCCTTATATGTATACTTCATCGAACCATCTAGATAATTCGCGACATTCAGATGGCATTCCAGAATGCCATCCGTCACTCTCGAAAATTCCAGACCGTTCGATGACGTTTACACATCAAAAATCTAACCTAACATTTTGAACGAAACATCAACAACAATACAAATAAGCAATGCTATATACAGGATGTTACAATGTAGTCTACAATGGCAACCTCTTTGTCTCTTAAGTGCTTCCACGGCGTTTGAGCTCTAGAAACTTACATTAAAACTTTTGATCAGAAGTCGTTTTCAATTACTAAAAGTACCTGAGGATATCAGCAAATATTTCGAAAACATTCTATCTTCGCAAAAAAAAGCAACAATGCTTTATTATTTTAAAATGCATGATAGATAGATAGATAGATAGATAGATAGATAGATAGATAGATATATATTAATCCTTTTGATCATAAATAAATGATATAGGACAAGTCACAGAAAAGTTACATAAATAAAATTACAAGGCACACACTATATATACATGTACAAGAGGACACTAACTTAGTAAGTACAAGTTTTTATATACTATAATAATTATTTAAAACAATCACACATTAAAAATTCTGATGTAGAATAGAACGCTTTTTCTAATAAAATTCTCTTAATGCTTTTTTTAAATTTTGCTAGTGGGAGCATTTTCAAGTCATTGGGCAGCTTGTTGAAAAGTTTGACAGCCATATATTTAGGGCTCTCTTCCGTTCTCGCTAACCTATGCGATGGCACTTCGAGCAGTTCTTTACTTCTGGTATGGTATATGCCACTACTTAAGGTATTAAATTGACCACGATGAGTCTTAACGTGCATCAATGTATTCAATATATATACAGATGGTAATGTTAATATTTCAAAAGACCTGAATAAATTTCTGCAGCTAGTGCGTCTTCTTACTCCCGCGATAGTCCTAATAACTCTTTTCTGCATTAAAAATAGTCTTTGTAGTTTAGAAGACGCTCCCCATATTTCAATACCATATGATAGCACTGAATGTATTTGTGCATAGTAAAACGTTAACAATACCCAACTTTCTACTATAAAACTCATCTGGTACATGCAGTAGCACAGTGGAGCAATTTTTTGACACACTTTCTCAATGTGCGTATCCCACTTACAGTTCTCCGATATGTATATACCTAGAAAATTGGTTGTTTCAACCTGTTTGATCAACAAACTGTGGTCAATTTGAACGCTAGAGTAATTAAATTTTAGAAAAACAGTTTTTTTTTTGAATTAAGTACTAGCCCGTTATTCATAAACCGCTGCCGTGCTTCAGACAAATTTGAATTTGCAAGTTCGATTACAGATTCTTTGTTATTTCCTTTAATCAATAAGGAGGTATCATCAGCATACATTACCGAGCCACTGGAAGGAAAGTCGTTAACATATATAATGTAGAGCAGGGGACCAAGGATGGACCCCTGAGGAATACCTGTATGGCAGATGTGCTGTTCAGATTGCGCATTCTCTACCTCAACATAATGCTTTCTGTCACACAGATAGCTGCGGAACCAGTTAAATGGTTTACCCCTGATTCCATACCTATCCAATTTATCTAAAAGTATTTCATGATCTACTAAGTCGAATGCTTTGCTCAGGTCAAGAAATATTCCTACACATTTTTCACCTTTATCCATGCTAAAATATAAATCATCTATAAAATGAAGTACAGCTTTCTTTGTAGACATACCTTTTCGAAAACCAAATTGCTTGCTGTTAAATAGTCTATAGGTATCAAAAAAATTAATAAGTTGCAGAGAGACATATTTCTCGAAAACCTTTGAAAATGGACTAAGAAGTGATATCGGCCTGTAATTGCAAATATCAAATGAATCACCAGATTTAAATAAGGGCTTAATTTTAGCCACTTTTAACACAGACGGAAATATTCCCTCTTCAATTGAACAATTGATTAAAAAAGCTAAAGGTTGGCTGATGCAATTAGCAGATATTTTCAGCATATTGGTACTTATTCTATCACCACCGGTAGAGTTAGAGTTTCGAAAGTTATTTATTATGCTAATTATGTCATCAGCTACAGCAGGTTGAAAAAAGAATGAATTAATGTTTCTATCAATGTTAGTTCTTCTACTAGTGGCCGTACCGTCTTTGTATAAACTTGAGATGTTGTTAAAATGATTCATGAATTTGTGAGCTATGTCTTTTGGATCTGTAATTAATGTATCTGACGTTTTTAATTTGATAGTTTCCTGCTTAGGTAGATTTTTATTTTGTTTTATAATATTCCAAGCTGTTTTTGTTTTATTCTTTGCATTTAAAATAACTTTATTGTAGTGTAATCGTTTTGCGGCTCTCAAAACCCTTGCATAGACTTTTTTGTAATGGATCACTGAACAATATTGGGTATAATATAATTTAATCAACCAATGGTATTTGATTGAAAGAAAAGAGCGAAGATACGCAACGTAATCAGCGAAATCGAGACACGAAACGTGTTCGAGAAATAGGTGGTAATATCGACGCCACCTGCAAGAGGTGTCTAAAATTTTGCTTTCGCGCTCCAGCGTTGCCGGTCCGGAGACATTGCAGAGCTTATGAGGTGTATGTAAGCCGTGCAAAACATAACTATAAAAAAAACAAAAAACATTACCATTTGCTATAAGAATGAAACTATATCTGTATGAAGGTCTTTGGGAATAATTTACAAATTCTAATCTCCTATCAAAACTAACACAGCTAACTTGTTAGACGTGAAGCACAGCGAAATTTCTCACATATGCGCCGCAACTCACAACTTCCGCCAACGTGTCGATCACATGCACTAAAACAAACTTATCTCCACCAAAGTTTACAGGGTTGGGAGGTGTTCTTAAGAAAACTGTGTATGCAACAGGCGGTTACCCTACGTTGGGTAAAATTAGCTAATTTCAAGTTAACAGTAACCTCGAACTAGATAAGGAGCAAACTCTCACCATTAGCTATGCACTCAGTGACGAAATCGGCCACTGCGAGATATCGGTCGAAATGTTAGTTTAACGGCGACATAGTGTTGGGTATAACTCCGTATATTATGATCTTACAGAGGCGGTATAGAATGGGGTTTGCAGAAACTAGGAACTAGAACTGTTATACGTCCGGATTGGTCTCACCTTACTGGCGCAAAATCAAAACATCCGTTGAAACAAAGGCCACTCCTCTACTCCACTGAAATTTTTTTGTACACAATCAATCAATCAATCAAAGACGTCCAAAACTAAAGTTTAGGCTTCTTTTATCTGCCAGCTCTCAAAAGAAACGCTACACTGTACGGCAGGCACATATATTTTGTTTTTTGTGTGGAGGTAGAACCTTGTCTAGTAATAATAAACGTCTTTATTTAGAGTTCTCTCATTTCTTCTTTATTGCTGTTCAGCTAGCCTCAGATTTTCATTTGTTTGCTTAGCTCTCACCCAAGGACCTAGTCTAGTAATAATATTAAAAATGATGAACGTATTTATTTAGACTCCTCTTATTTCTCCTTTGTTGCTGTTCAGGTAACCTCAGATTTTCATTTGTTTTCTTAGTTCTCACCCAAGAATTTTGACTTGATTTTTTTCTCAAACTGAAAAAATAACCAAAATAACCCTAAAACCATGATCGCCGTTGCAGGAAAAGGTTAGCTTTGTATATAGCTTTCACTTAACAAACGTGACTAACCTGACTTGAAAAGTAGAGAGAATCACCGTATGTACAACAATATGCCCAGAAAGCTTAATAACTGTGGCAGAAGAGCAATGCGTACAGCGGATTTATGAATCTAGCAGAATTTTTGGAAGTAATTCAGAAATAAGTCTCCTAGATAATTTTAAATTAACAAAGATAGATTATCAGACTTGACAAGCATAGAAAAATTTCTCACATATACTTTGTAACTTCCATAACTTCCGCCAATACGTCGATAACGTGTCTCTTATTAAAGTTTACAGAGTTGGCGGGTGGTCGTAAGAAAACTATGTACGCAACAAGGACTGCCCTGCGTTGACCTAACTTACCTATTTTCAGGCTAAAAGTATCCTCAAACTAAATAAGGAGCATACTTTCAACTCGCCGTTCAGCCTCCGATAGTGTCGGTCGTTGACGGATATATTTCGAAGTGTTAGCCTAACAGCAGCATGGTTCTACACATAACACTGTATGTGCTCTGAAAAAGGTAGAGTAAAATGAGACTTACAGAAACTTGTAAAAACTAGGTTCTGATTTCTAGCAAATATCCTTAAAACATGTCTAGCGACCTCCGAAATCCCTATAGTAAAGTTTGAGTATTTCTTATCATACTGGTTTTATCAAACCTGCATAAATTTCCCGAATACAGTGTAATGTTCTATTACAGGAAAAACATTAAAAACATAGTGGAGTGCCAGAGAAACAAACGAAATGAAATATACCGGAGTAGCCCACCTAGCCTCTTACCTCGCCGCGTTTCGATTAATAATATTATTTTTTTTAGCAAGCAGCTACCTGAAACTAGCTCTGTGATTGAGAAGTTCAAGGTCACATATCACGAGGTTCGGATTTGTCTGCTGACACTAACCAGATATTGAAGACAGGCATTCGTTTATGTGAACCGGGATGTGAACTGTTTCGATATATTCCACAACGGTGAGTGTAAATACCCGAAGCTGTTCGTGGAAATATGCATGATACTACGACACTGACAGATATGATCACTTGGCGGACAGATTTCGAACCGGTCTGCGCATGACGTCACCGTGTGACAAAAGTGTACAAGCACATGGCGCCAAAGCATTGATTTTTGAAAGTTTTATTTCGTTTCCTTAGATATTTAATATTCATAATATACAAAATGAATAGCTCATGCACAGTATAATATAAACGATGCATATTGCTCTGTATCTGAATAAAAAATTGGTGAAATAGTTATACAGAGAATTGATATTAATCGACGCCTGACCCGTTTGCAGTAGTTCCGAGCGTTCTGAATTTCAGATACAAAAATTCGAATCTATGTACTCAAAAAAAATTTACATTGTGGAAAAAGAACAGAGCCAGAGCGGTCTGGACGTATTTTTCTGAAATCTCATATAAGAGGTTGATTGGAGTGCCTAGTGAAACCATCTTTTTGTGGGAAAATTTCTCGGGTAGGGGGTGGAATTTTTATATACTCCATTCAGGAGCCTTTGATTACCGTTCTTATTTTTTTATATATAGATCATGATGTTGCGTCACCAGCTCTTCAAGCCAATTTGCATATGTATTTACTGTATAATTCTCTTAATAAAAGGTAGACAAGAAATAAATAACATGATTTTGTCATTAGAGGTTTTTAAAAATCATGAATAAGCATAATGGCATTATGTTTATGGCGAATGAATATTGACTTTTTTCTGCTAATGATTGGTGGAAAAATACATTACCAAATTTTCTTATTTTTTATTTATTCAAATATATGTCACAACCGCGTATAATTATGTTAAACATAAAATAAAAACATATCACAATACAACAATACAATATCTTTCTGGGCATTGTATTTAGCTAGTACAGGTGAGTTCTCGTATACTAAAGATTCCTAGTAATAACAGGTTTTTCCTCAATTTTTTTCAAAATGTTTTCACACAATGCATCTGTTTAATAATATGTTTGAATTAAAAAGCTTGATCCACTTGTAGTGATGGTTTCTGATGGCCTGGGTATAGGGCACATTATTTGTTGCTCTCTTGTGTTGTAGTTAGGTATTGATTCTGTATATATTATGAGTCTATGGGGAAATATATTTTGGACAGACAATAAGAACTGAAAAAGGGGTGAATAAGAGCATATAGAACTAGCCTTTCTCTATATGAACTGAAAATGAAGTATCAAAATACGTTCTGCAACCTGTAAATCTCCAACCATCTTTTAGCGCATTTTTATTTTATGTAGCTTTTTTTTATTTCAAATAGGAAAGGCGCTAGGAAAGCTGGATACACCGTCGCAGGACCCTGTATACTTATTACTTTATACTATTTTACAATGTTAGTGAATTTCCGTTTTCTAATATTCGAGGTCTCTCTAATTCCCCTATCAAGAATTCGTATTCTGAAATACATTTTGCATCTAGAAAACAAGCTCATCTTTGCTTCATCAGTCACATATACATTCTCTGATAATTTGTTTAAATTCGCAAGATAGTTTTTTTCAATTCTCAAAGCGTTTCCATTATAGTTGGAAAATATATGGCCGAGCTCATTACATTTTGCCAAGAACTCATCTGTATGTTTTTGTAGTCCACCTTCTGTTAAATGGTTGACCCAACAGAGAGAAGTATCTGTGCAATCTGCGCGTGAGCATACCTTCTAAAGTCGTAGTATCGTGGGAAATATGAACGTCAAACAGCGTGGCGAGATGATTTACTCCACAATATTTGTACCCTTAGAATTTTACTTTATTGTCACTCAACAATATTGCCCTGTTTTTTATCGCGGATATAAACCTAGCAGGTTGTTAGAAATAATTCACAAATGCTGCTCTACTATCAAAATCAACGCTAATACAGGGTCAATCGGGTGACGATAATAATTTTTTTTTAGATAGCCCGTACCGAGACCTATCCAAAACACCCCTATGTATGTGTACCGATTATTGATAGTTTTCGAGTTATGATTTTTTTTTTGAAAACTTAGAGATTTCCAGTTTTTCCAAGAAATCGTCAAAACCAAAAACAAGAATGCTTTTTGGCATTTATTTTTTTCTGCAATTATACTCAGTATTAAGCCTATTTTAATATCCAATAAAGAGAATCTGTACATCCGAACAATAATTAAGTACATTTTGGGCCCAAAGTTTGAAATCTCTGTTTTTAGTTGGGAGACCAAAACCTTCAAAATAAAATTAAAAATACTTATGCCTGGTCCTGGAGCTTCAAGCTAATCTTAAAAACTTTACAAGACATTGCACTTTCGAAATAGTAATGAAAAAGTAGCACTTCTGGGGACATTTTGCGCCGTACGTGAGTGCTAAAGGTAAGAAGGTGATAACTCATGAATTTCCAAAATGATTTAAAAAACTATTATTTTGCTTTATTATGACAAATTGACAAACTAAAGAAAAAAAAACTCGTAACAACTAATAAACCCGATCATCATTGATGTTTTGATGACTTTTAATAAAAAAACTAATATACCCAAATTGTGATTTTTGAAGTGTTTTTGCTATGTACTATTGAACTTCTGCTAATTTCAGTTGTATGGAAAGTTAACAAAGGAAAGGAATAATAAAACAATAATCTGACTTCCAATTTAATGGCAGAATTACCTGGGAAGCGATGTCGTAGCATACGCCATCCCTTTCTTTCAGAGTAGCTTTTTGCGAGCTCATGTCGGCGAAACGCAGTTGTGTTAATTTTCGGTAATAGGCAAGGCAATGTTCGGATGGACCTAAAAAGGTGATTTATATCGCTAGGTCTTCCTTCACAGGTCAGTAGACAGCCTATCATGAATACAACAGGTATTTCAGTTTTTCAACCCCCCACCCCCCAATCACCCAAATTCCACCCCCACCCAAAAAAAAACGCAGAAAATGATCAAGAACCTCTAAAACGCCTAACAACTAAGTTTGAGGAATATTTGAAATTTTTGTTTTAATTACTCCGCCGCCCATGTACCGATTTCCAAAATTATAGCAGCATTACCTACTAAGACCTCACAGCATATTGCTGCCCAAATTTCATCACAGTCCGTGCAGCGGTTACTGAGATTACGAGGCTAGAAAAACGCGTACAGACAGACAGACAGACCGACAGGCAGACCGACAGACAGAACGACGAAAATGAGTAACGCGGATTCTCGTTATGTAAACGTTACAAAACGCCCAAAAAACCTATTATCTCAAAATCGAAAATTTTCACGATCACAATCCTCCCCTCACCTATCAGTGTGGGAAGTAAAAGGGATGGCGTGTGCTACGATAGTGCTTCCCAGGTAATTCCGCCATGGAATTAAAAGTCAGATTGTTGTTTTATTATTCTTTCCTTTGTTAACTTTCCATACAACTTAATTTAGCAGAAGTTCAATAGTACACAGCAAAAAGCACAGGTATAAATTTTTTTTATTAAAACTGATTAAAACATCAATGATTATCGTGTTTATTAGTTGCTATGAGTTGTTTTTCTCTAATTTGTCATAATAAAGTAAAATAATAGTTTTTTAAATCATTTTGGAATTTCGTGAATTATCACCTTTTTACCTTTAACAGTCACGTACGGCTCAAAATTCCCCCATAAGTGCTATTTTTTCATTATTATTTCCAAAGCGTAATGTCTTGCAGAGTTTTTAAGATTAGATCGGAGCTCCAAAACCAGGCATAAGTATTTTTAATTTTATTTTGAAGGTTTTGGTCTCCTGGCTAAAAACAGAGATTTCAAACTTTGGGCCCAAAATGTACTTAATTATTGTTCGGATGTACAGGTTCTCCTTATTGGATATTAAAATAGGCTTAATACTGAGTTAATTGCAGAAAAAAATATAAGTCAAAAAGGATTCTTGTTTTTGTTTTTGACGATTTCTTGGAAAAACTGGAAAATCTCTAAATTTTCAAAAACAAAAATCATAACTCGAAAACTCTCAATAATCGGTACATATACATGGGGGTGTTTTGGATAGACCTCGGTACGGGCTATCTAAAAAAAAATTATTATCGTCACCCGATTGGCCACCCTGTATAGTGCCAGACATACATAACTTACAACTTCCGCAAATGTGTTGATAACATGCACCAGAGCAAACTTATATATTAAGCAGAATAGCAATATCAAACTTTGTGAAGAGTACTCTCTTTCACGCAATCAAAGTGACCTGGATTTTTGTTATGTATATATCATGAAATGCCCAAAAAGCGTATTATCTCAGAAGCAAAAATTTACATGATCACAATACTTTCTGTAGTTGTAAGAGATAAAAGGGGAATGTGTTTCTGTTATAGTTTTAAATAGTGAATACTAGCCAATCAACTTGACATAATTTCCTTTAAAAACCTACCCAATACAGTCATATCTAAATATCGTAGGTCACACTGTACCCACTGAGGAGGATACAGAGTTGTACTTTCAACTGGCCCACTTGGAATGTTGGGTTTATCTTCTGAAGTACTCAATCTGTCAACTTCATAGTGTATATATTTACATGTGTTCATGTGAAAGCATGTATTGAGGAATGAACAATCACCTGAAAAATTAATAATTATAGTTATTAATTTGTGCAGGGTACTTTGCAGCTTGTTAATTGAAAAGACTATAACCAGGGCCGTATATAAGGGGGGGTTTTACCCAGTCACACTGATTTTTATTGAAGTATGAATTAAAGCGCCAAAAGGACCCTAGAAACCTTGACAGTAGTTGCAATAAGACTAGCCCTGATTTTCTGGAATGCTTTACAGGATCTGCTGTCCTCAGAATTAATGCAGACAGATTTCCAGACTTGGAAGCGGAGCGCAATTTCTCGCATATGCTTTGGAAGCTCCACAACTTATAACTTCCGCCAATATGTCGATCACATGCATAAAGCAAACTTATCTCTACTCAAAGTTGACGGAGCTGGAGGGTGTTTGCAAGAAAACTATGTATGCAACAGGCGGTCACCCTGCGTTGGCCAAACTTAGCTAATTTCGAGTTTACAGTATCCTCGAACTGGATAAGGAACAATTAGTCATGCACCCAGCAACGATATCAGCCGCTGACAGATATAGTTTGAAGTGTTAGCTTAACAGCAAGATAGTGTTTGCTATAACTTCGTGCATATTCTCAGAAAGATGTTTTGGAACGGGCTTGCACAGCCTGGGAGAAACTGAGACGGAGACACGTTATTATCACGTCATGTAAGCTCACGTGCCAACGCACGTTACTTGAGAAATATGTGGAACCCTGCGTACGCTTAGAAGTTTATGTGCTTAGAAACATACTATTGTCACCTCATGGACATACGCGCATGGCAGCACGCTTTGGTTACATTTTCTAGTCACATGTGATTATCACGTCTAGTATTTAGTCGGGACCGCCTAGAGCTATCGTTTAGTGCAGTATAATGGCCAAAAAGATAGTTGAACCGGTGAGGCAGCAAGGAGGAATCATTCATCATGTGAGTACAGGGATCAGAATAATGTACGACAACAACCTTGGAAAGAGATCGGGTTGAAAATAGCAGGTAAACTGAAAAAATTGTTGTATTCATAATATGTTGTAAAAGGAAGACCTAGCGTCATAATATACTTTTTAGGTCCATCCGAACATTACCTTGCCTATTGCAGAACCCAAGGGACTTAGAATTTTCTGAAGTATATATGCGAGTATTGCTTCTCATCGTTCTGTATTGTGTAACTAGGAAACTATTACACTGATTTTAATGGAGTTTTCATGCAGTATTACTCCCGCGTCGAGGATGAAAAACGTTTATGATTTTTGGGAATCGTGTTAGTGGCGGCGCAACAATAATAAAAAAACTAAAAATAATATAAAAGCAGCTCAAACTTCGTTTTTAGGCGTTTTAGGGGTTCCTGACCATTTACTACTTTTTTGGGTGGGGGTGAAATTAGAGTGATTCGGGGGGGGGGGGGACTCAAAAAGTTCTTGTCCACATCATGTATGTACAAAATTCTATCAACTGAAATTGCCAAATCATTTTGAAAAGCATCAGAGCTAAATTTTTTAAAATTTCTATGAGTATAAAATTTAGGTTCAGTTTCGGTTTCTTACACTTAACAGTACAACGAGTGCAATCATGCAGTGAAGAGTCAGAGGTAGTTGTGCTAGCAGAAGTAATGAAATCAACATTACTACATATCACTACATCACCGAACGAACGAGATTACGGGGTAATGAGAGTAGGCTCTGTAATTAACTGAGTTAATCCCAAGGAACTCATCATTGACTGGAAATATTTCGTAGAAACACTGTTTTGATCTAAAAACATACAAACGATGTTAGTACAATGGACCATAGCAGTCGTGAAAGACTCCTCTAAAATACCAATGAAATGTTTATAGTTAACATTGGGTGGCTTATAGACTACTCCAACTACAAACTTCAGCTTACTACAAATAATTTAAACAAATAATTGTTCTATGTCAGAAGATACTTCAAGAACATCTATCTTGAATTTCTTTTTAATGTAAAAAAGGACACCACCACCTCTACCAACGGCTCGATCTCTCCTTCAGAGTTTATAACTAGCTATTGTTAAGATATCAGAATGAGTATAGTCATTTAACCAGGTCTACGATAGAGCTACTACATCATAATCATTTTCCTCCAAGTAGTACTTCAATTCATTAAACTTTGGCAGTATGCGACTGGATATTCAGGTGACCCAGCAAACAATCCTTATTCATAACGTAACTAAAATTACATAAAAAAACGACAACAACAGACCAGCTAATGAATAGAAGTATTATATATTTTTTCCACACCCTTATCAGTTGTTGTAAAAAAATTGCCATTGAACGTCCACACATTTTTAAAGCCATGATTTTCTGATGCTTTCTTGATAATCTTCAGACGCTGGGCAGTAAGGTCCTGCATCATAACAATCCCCGAACCCCTCAACATCCTCTTCTTACCATATACAGCACACTTGGACTGATTATCTTTAAATGTCGCTGTTATGTGCCTCGGACGTCCGTCAGATTTTTGCCCAACCCTGTATGCAGCTACAATCTCGGTTTCCTCTATATTTGTGTTTAATTTATTCAGAAATATTTCCTTAACAATGGTCGTGGTGTTTTCGTATTTTCACTCTTATCAGAAGAATACTATTGTTCTTGGCCTGCTGCTGCAGCATGTCGACTTTTTATTCTTTTTTTCATAACTGCTACTGTCATCTTTTGGTACAACTGCCTTACTGTTAGTTGATTTTAATAACTGAATTTCGGCTTTCAATGATGCCATTTCACCATCATAATAATGAAACTTTTCAGCTAATTTTTTTGCTGATATTCGTGATTATTGCATCACCATTAGCTACGTTATTGGATCTGAGAGCCTCGATAAGAGATCCCTCAAATTCTGTTTGAGTTCTAGTAGGCATCTTATAGGTAATGCGGAGAAAAAGTCAACAAGCGATAGTAGTAAAAAAAATGTTAATAAAGGTGTGGACAAACTGACGAATTCTAGCTGTAACTGCGGAGACACTCTCACACACGTCTTAACATTACGGCGGTCAGCAGCAGAAATTTCTGCAATATTATAATATATAGTTTGTATAGATAATCCAGTTGAAAGTAATTCTTATCCCAGTTTTTTTCAGTAGAAGAGGTTTCTTCGGATTTTGGGATAAATTAATGCAAGAAGTTTTTAACTCAAAGAGCCGACGTTTCGGCGTTTATTTTACGCCTTCTTCAGGGCTGATTAAAAATATTTTCCTGTTCTTGAATGCAGCTAACTTATTCATCAGTCCATTCCATTTTTTCATCAATTGTGCGGCATCTACTCCAAATTCATTTTTCACATCTTCATAGAAACCCATGGTTGGTGGAAATATCCGAACAGCTTAGTAATCCAGTTGAAAGTAATTCTTATCCCAGTTTTTTTCAGTAGAAGAGGTTTCTTCGGATTTTGAGATAAATTAAAAACCTCTTGCATTAATTTTCATTTCTGTCGGTCTGTCAGTATGTATCAAGAGCGCCACTAAACTGACAGTAAATGGCGAACGATGGCGAGCTACAGTCCTCAAAACTATTGATAATATTCGTGTCGGCAATACTCTAGCTCTGACTTAATGCATTTTACGAGTTCACAACATGTCTGTTAAGACATTGTGACTATGGTGATGATGATGTCTGTATGTTGGCGTTCTTCTAGCCTCGTAATCTCAGTAACCGCTTCACGGATTATGATGAAGCGTAGGCAGCGGTATGGTGTGGGGTCGTAGTAGGTATTGTAGAAGTCCGACATATACGAGTTGTTTACATTTTTTCAGGTCTCAATCAGTGTCGACACTTATATAGTGTATAGTTACGTTGTTATGTGGATCTGAATAATAATATAACCGTAATTATCTATACAAAATATATAGTATAATAATTCAGAAAGTCGTAGGAGGTCAAAGTAATCGAAAATACCAATTAGCAATAGATACAAACAAAATAAATTGATCTATTTATTGTTCAATAACATCTCATTATTCACAGACATACAGGGTTGGGATAAAGTATGGAACCAAGCAAATAACTTTGGAACGGAAAGAGTGATATTGCTCAAAACTTGCAGGCAAGTGTAGTGACGTCTAGTGCATCCGAAGACATTATGTTAGCTATTAATGTACTTCGGGTTTAACCGGAAGTACCATCAACTTTTTTAATTTAAATGGGACACCCTGTATATTTTTGCAGATTTTAATTCATCTTTTTTTTCCGAATACGTCCATAGTGGGTTTAGCATTAGTTTCTGTAAAAACGGGAAAGATAAAGCTTCTTTATCATTTCAGGTGTTTAAAATGCCGGTCATTCAAAGTCGGTTTTGGCGATCGCGTGAGAACTCACAAAGGAGTGTGTCAACTTTTAATGATTTACGTCCCGACAGGGGTCCTATAACACGTTTGACGGTGACTAAAAAAAAGTACCTACAAAAAAAATTACCTCAAACGGGAAGACCGCAGACCGCCACGGACGAATTAGTGAGACAAATTTTTTAAGAAACAAATACTAAACCCACTATGGACGTATTCGGAAAAAAAGATGAATTAAAATCTGCAAAAATATACAGGGTGTCCCATTTAAGTTAAAAAAGTTGACAGTACTTCCTGGTAAACCCGGAAGTACATTAATAGCTAACATAATGTCTTCGGATGCATTAGACGTCACTACACTTGCCTGCAAATTTTCAGCAATATCACTCTTTCCGTTCCAAAGTTATTTGCTTGGTTCCATACTTTATCCCAACCCTGTATACAATTTTGACTATTCTAATGGTCGAGAAACAGCCAGCACAAAAAAGCCGATAGCGATAAGGTCATTCGACGGGTCGGTTGACTTGAGAAGGATAAAGCCGGCGCCATATATGCGGTACTCGGCGAGCAACGAACCCCGATGAATTGCTATTCGGCTATGTGGCTGCAGGATTTTACCCGAATGCTCGCCATCTGCCGAGCACCGAGCATTCAGCCGGCGCCATAGCCGGCGCCACACATGCGGCATTTAGGGAACAACGAACAGCGAATATTCGCAATTCGTCAAACGCCTACTAGTGTGCAAATGGTCGGATCAATGATGGAAACTAGAAGAATTTAAAAGAAGTAATAGTACCATATAAAAAAATAAAGCTGATCACTACCCTACTTTCCTGAAACAGCCTGTATATTTCAGAATATTTTTAGGATGACGTTGATTCTACTGTCGATAAATTTTAATAATAAATAAGTTTCAATTTGCTACGAATATTCGGGCTTTCCCATTCCCTTTCTTCTCGAAACTAAACATAGCCAACTACGCACATGTAGGGCGATACGTGCTCGCTGTTCGGCGAGCAAGGTTGAAAAACGGCGAGTATTGATACTCGGCAAATACCTGCATATGTGGCGCCGGCTTTAAGGGGTCCTTTGTAGTGTCGGCACTCGGTTCGAGCACAAAAAATGTAAACAGCTCTTAATTTCTGAATTTTACAATATAATGCTATAATTTTGAAAATCAGTCCATGGGCGGCGGAGTGTTTAGCAGAAAACGAAATAATATATGTCTCAAACCTCGATTTCAGGTATAATAGGGGTTACTCATAACCTTTTACATTTTTTGGGTGGAGGCGAAATTGCGGTGGTTGGGGAGAGGCGGGTTGTAAAACTGAAAAATTTGTTGTAGTCGTAATGGGCTCTCTATTGGTACGTAAAAGTGAGGCTTAGTGGCATAATGCACTATTTCAGGTTCATCCCAATATTCTTTTCCAATCAAAGGAACCAAGGGACTTAGAACCTTCTGATGTATACATACGAGTATTGCTTTAAGGCACTGTGCATTGCACAACGATAATAATTACTGATTTGATTCTAATGAAGTTTTTACCCTGTATTATGACCGTGGGGAGGATGGCAAACGCTTTTGAGATCGTGACAGTGGCGGCGCAGCAATAATCAAATACTAAAAATATAAAAACAGCTCAAACAACAGCGAGCTGGGGCTTCTGACCTTTACCACATTTTTTTAGAGGGCGATAAAATATATTCGTAATGGACTCTTCATTGTCTATAAAAGAACGATATTATACACTTTTCAGATTTATTGTTGAAAACTGTGTTTGTGGTACGGCGCTAAAAGCTGTTCAAGCTCTGTTTTTGGATACTCTAGAGATCTTTGGTCTTTTTGTACTTTTTTGAGTGGTTAAAATGAGCCGAGGTAGAGTGGTTGGGAAACCCCGGAATAGATTTCATTGTACATTAAAGATTGATACTATTAGTAGGTATAATCTCTTTTTAAATATCGGAAGATTAGCACGACATGTGATTATGATATCAAAGATTGACGAATAAAAACTGTGTCGTCCTATTTCCTACGGAGAGAAATGCAATAAACTATTTACGAGAGTTTTTGTGTTGGATGTTTTTTGTGGTGGGCGAGCGACGTGACGGTTTTTGGTTGCAAGGGATCTCAGATTGTAGCCTCATACAATGGGAAAGTAATAAAATAAATCACTGAATTGTGTGGGAAGTACTGGGTCAATGAACTTGACTCCATTTTTTGGTCTTCTAGACAATTACACGTAACATCCAGCAACCTGACTGTAGTTGTTCAAATCACAGAGGTGATAGGTTTATCAGTAATATCATCGTTTATATTTAATATAATAATAAAATAGTTAATTTAACTCCAACCATGAAGCTTTCGTTTATTTACAGTTCATATAATATAACGATGTAAATATATAAAGCGTATCACCGCCGTATTTTGCTGTCAGGTGCAGATGGGATCGAAGTATGTGGGATTGAGGTGGAACGTGGAACAAATTACTAAATATTTTCCTCTCGATTCGCATACGACGATATAGGTATAGGTACCTATGTATAGGTAAATTTAATACGGGATAGGAATTCTCAAGAAAATTACGCTGGTTCCGATGAAAGCAGTTTGATTGACAGGCTCATGGAATTGAATACAATATTTTGCCAGTGAGCCCGCCTACGTACGCAAGTTTATTTGATTCGAAATACCGCTCCCATGACGAGAGAATTCTACTTCTAGCATTAGCAACGAGAGTACCCCAAGAAAAAACATAGGAAACAACATCAGAAAAATCAGACAAAGAAAACACAGAAATTTAATGTACCGTAAATAGATTGCTCTGAACGTAAACGTAAAGCCTCAAGATAGGTTCTGCTTGAATAAAGCCCAATTAGTGTGACCTATATCTAGAATCTCTGTTTTCTCTCCATTTATCTTGAACAGGATGTGCCTGTGATCAAAAACGGATGGTTCCAAGAAAACCCTCCTTTCTCTTACCTTATTGCAAATATCAAATTCGCCAGGGTGAGCTCTTCAAGTCGATCCTGCTGGTCCCAAGTCCAGGAAAAAAGCGAGGGTTGGATGTCACATGTCTGTGAAACAACACACCCACAAACCCGCACACCCGCATACACACAGCACCCACAGAGAAATACAACACATACACACTAGCCAAAAGGATACGGAATACGTCAGCGGATCCCTTCAAGTTTTCTGAGGACAGACACCGGGACTGATTACCTGGGCGGTAGCTATGATTAAACCAGGTTTGGCACATCTAGGCTGCCGGGTAGCACAAGGGAACATCCCACCTAGCCAGTGCAGGAGGTTGCACTATCAGCTGGTGTATACTCTCGGAGAGTAGAGCAATGCCAGGTGGCGCCTGCATTAGGACCTAGCTCTACTTTTCGAAAGGGGCTCATCTGCGGCCGCATGCCCTTCATACCGGGAGCAAGTTCGACCATGGAATAGCGAGAGAGAGAGAGAGAGAGAGGGAGAGAGAGAGAGAGAGAGAGAGACAGGGAGAGAGAGAGAGAGAGGGAGGGAGAGGGAGAGAGATAGAGAGAAAAGAGCTCTAAAGCACCACACAACACCACACATTATCAATACAAAAAACCCCACCACCACCATCATAAATCATGTAAGATAAGAAAAAAATAAGATAACGTGCTCAAAGAAAGCCCGGAGCTTCCTAGCTCCAGAGACGAAGAACAGATGGAGGTCGTCGCAGAAGACCCGGAGGAAGGAAGTTTTGGACTCAGTTCAGGACGAGAGAAAGACTTTCTCTAGTCTAGTGATGGTCTGTCCGAGGAGGAATACAAGGGATCCACCAGAGACGAAACCACCAAGACCGCCGAGCAAAGAGCTCGGCTTGAAGAGAAGAGGAAACATTACGGACCGAAAAGAGGAGTAAAGAATGGGAGGCGGGACAGCGGCAGAAGGAGGGAGATAGCCAGCAGGCAGAGTCCCACCCATCTACAGCTATTATTGCTACGCAGAGCCCTTCTCAAATCAATCAAGGAGGCCGACCACAAGGCAACCAAGGTCGATGGGAGAAGTCGATAAAGGCAATGGAACCAGCGGAAAAAAGGAGAGCTGAGGCACAGTCCAAACGACTGAACATTCAGCTCGCAATAGCGCCTTCTGAGAAGGAAGGGACCAGGAGGAATTAGCCAATATTTTCGAGGAACCCACCGAGTCCAAGTTCGCAGGCCCAAAAAGACCCAGGGCGGAAAAATAAACTCCACCCGAATGGATATGTGAGAAGTCGAGGGAAGGCAGATATGATGGGGAGGCTTATGTGTCACCTCTTTTGAGAGGCACAGTGCTACCCAAGCCTAAGAAGTCAGCTGCTGGGTCAGAACAACAAGGAGTTCCCATTGCGGAAAACCAGGTTCGCCACAATACACATATTTCACTCCTACCATTCTCACTTTTGAAAAGGGATTGGTATGCTACACAGATGGCTCTCGTCTAGGTAGCGGAGAAGCCTCAGGAGCAGGGTTTTATGTAGAAAGTCGAGGAGTACGGGAGAGTTACTCTTCAGGTACGTACACGTAAAAAATAATTCTGGTACAAGTAGCTTGCAAAATTTTGACAATAATGCATACTTTAACAATATTGTCTCCACTGCACCGAATTGCTGGTCGGAATTCGAAACAGTGTCATTCTCAGTTGAGAAATTCTTTATTCCATCAAAAAAAAACAAACATTCTGTGGATGAGATTGATTTTCGAATACTCCAGGAAACATTTTCTGTTATCGGTTGTCCACTGCTAAATGCCATAAATACGTCATTAAAAAAGGAGTATTTCCCAAGGCACTTAAAAGCTCTACAATATCTCCTACTCCAAAAGTTTCTGGGCCAAACAGACTAGATGAGTTTAGGCCAATAAATACACTGCCTAGCACTGAAAAGTTGCTTGAACTAGCTGTACACCTACAGCTAACTGAGTACATTGATACTCATAAACTGCTTAACAACAACCAGTCTGGCTTTAGAGATGGATTTTCATGCGAAACAGCATTGCAGAGAGTTGTAAATGACCTTAAACAATCATTGGACATAGGCCATATGGTGATAGCTGTAATTACAGATCTTCGGCGAGCATTCGACGTTGTCAACAGACAACTCCTATTGATCAAACTACAAAAGTATTTTGGAATTCAAGGGACTGTCTTCAACTGGTTTCAGTCGTATCTATTTCAGCGGTATCAGAATGTGAAAATAAATGGAAAAATCTCCAATAATATACCTATTGAGTTTGGAGTTCCACAGGGAAGTGTATTAGGGCCATTGCTCTTCATGCTTTTCATAAATGATATTTTTTCGGTTGATTTTGATGGATGCCAAGTGCATTTACTTGCAGATGATATTATTCTTTATGCGTCATTTAGATGAAGTAGTTCGTAGAGTTAATGTTGGATTGAACAGCATTAGCAAGTGGATTGATGAAAACTCTTTATTAGTTAATACTGAAAAGTCTAAATACATGATTATTACAAACCGACATAATGTGAAAACCGACAGTTGTGTAAAATTAAATAATAAATCGTTAGAGCGTGTTTCTGAAATTAAATATTTAGGTGTTATTATAGATGAACATTTAAGTTTTTCTAAACATGTCGATTATACTGCTAAGAAAGTCGCTAAGAAGTTAGGGTTTACCTACAGAATTAGTAAGCATTTGACGCCATATACTTAATATATAATATACAGTACCATCATCAAACCACATTTTGATTATTGCAAAACTCTATTATTCATGTGTAACAGTACTGATTTGCAAAAACTACAATTGCTACAGAACAGGTGTATGAGATTTTTGTTGAATTGCAGAATATATGCCAGTGTAGTGCGTACGCAGCAGGTATTGCAGTGGAAGCCTATTAAATTTTACACTAAATATAGAACAATGCTGTTCATCTATAAAATTTTATACAACATGTTACCACAATATTTAACCACAAACTTACAATATCGTTATAATATACATGGCCATAACACACGGCAAAAAGAACATGTACACATACATCCCAGCAACCTAATGAGTAGTAAAAACTCTCTATTTGACCATGGAATCAATGAATAGAACAAATTGTCAGATTATGTGAAAACAGCACCAAGTTTAAGAGTATTCAAGCAGCGATTATTTGAGTTACTTAATCAATAGTAATTAATATAAATCAGGATACTTCAGCGTGTCTGATCTTATGTTTGTATATCGTTTTTCTTAATGTCCAGATATAATTTATATTCTAAATATAAGTAGCGGTATTTTTTACATACATAAATTATGTTTGTTTTTAAACAGTATCATAATGAGGCCTCATATTTAAGCATTGATGTATATTTAAATGAATTAATTCTAAAGTTATAAATAGCATTATCCTAATAATAAAGATCTACTACTACTGCTACTACTACACCAAGATTTCCGAAGCAAAAGCATATGCAATACTCTCTGCTGTATGCAATGACGTGGTGAGAAAGGGTACAGAGCAGAAGGTTTACATTTGCTCTTGCAGGCAGCTCTGGAAGCCATCTATGGGCCCAGAACTAGAGTACCCCTGGTTCCAAAGTATGCGGAGAGACTGAAAGAGCTGGCGAAGCTGAAGAAAGTTACCTTCTTGTGGGTACCACATCATATGGATGTTCTTGGTAATGAGGAAGCCGATAGATTGGCTAAACTCGGCATTGGGAGACCGTTTGTCGACCCGGAGATCGCTATAGGATTAAGTAGGCAGCAGGTAACGTCGGCCCTCACAAAGTGGGTAAATGATTCTATAGATGAACAGTGGAAGCAAAGTGAAGAATACAAACAAGCCAAAAATTTCATAGCTGGGCTGAACACATCTAGGTCAGCATGGCTACAAAACCAAGGCCGATGGGCCATCAGAAACCGCGTGGGTGTTCTGACGGGGCACTGTAGGTTCAGGCGGCATCTATCACTATTAGGAATTTAAGAGACTTCCTATGGCTGTGGAGAGGCCGATGAAACGGCCTACTACTTCCTTGCTAGGCGGGTTGAGATATGGGATCTTAAGATCTGTTAGACGCCAGCCAGAGGAATTGTGGGGATATATTCGGGGATAGCAAAAAGGGCCTTCTGGGGCCTACTTGCCAGGCGTGACCGCCCCATAGCTGCTACTACTACTACTACTACTACTACTACTACTATTGCATATATGTATCGAGTGTACCTTATGTTAGATCGATAACCGCGTCTCTCACGTTATTACAATAAGTCGAAGTGTCGTCGATATTCAATATTTCCAAGTTAGTGAAACTTATGAACTCCATGAGCTTTTCACTCCGTCATGCGTCTGTTGGTGTTGGATCTGCCTCACAGATTGTGATGGGCTGTGATGCTGTCACATCCGACTACAAGATCAAGCCCCGATACTCTACAAATGGTAGACAATGGACTAATTAATCAAACGGTAATTTAATTACCTACAAATATCCATAAGATTTCTTGAAAGAAAAGAAGCATAGCCCTTAGCAAGTTAACGCTCGGGTCACCCCGTATAACTAACTAATTATATCTTTTCAATTTTGAAGACAAGAGCTAACGATCCTATGCTTGCGCCATTAATATTTTTGAGCGTTACGCCCGGTTTTTCGGCTGTCCGTGAAGTCCCGGTCATTAACTTTTTCCCGTTAAAGAAACAGAACGGAAACCAATCTCCCAACTAATTTTCCGAGTGTGTGAGGCGATGATATTTAATTGCTCTCGGAGAGGCCAACCGGAGAATCAAATATCAAAGCCAGATATATTTGCAGAGTTCACTGATTGATTTAGCCAAGCCATTTATGATATAAGCTGTTAGTGTACTGGCGTACGTAAGGTAAAAAATAGCGTCAGATAGGTTGAATTAGCTCATGGCTTTTGTTTTATTAACACTTCAACTGCTGAATGTACCATATATGGACACAGACAATTTTACGTCTCTGCCATGAGTGCCATGTGTACACATATTGGACATAGGTATTAAAAGCTTCTCGGCCATGTGTCTGGAGCTGGTACACATCTATTGTGGATTCAGAGAGTGTGAGAATATCGGTAGGTCTGGCATAGCGCTATATTATACTTACGTAAGATAAATTGTCCTTGATTTCTTTCAATTTTGGAGGAGGGACGAATACTACAACAAACTTGGAACGAAAATTATTTTTTTAGGCGAGTACTGTAAATCGACAAGTTATTACCATAACCGCGAGTTGAATAATATACTTTGACTATGACCGAGACAATTAATTAAGTACATGATAAATACGAATGATTGACAAATTAACCTCACTTCTCTATATTAAATACTGTACGCCGTCGAATTAGCGTTTGACGTCTCATAGCATTGTCACCTTTGCAGATATGATAGCGTATATTTAATCATATGCGTATCCAAAAGATCATAGGTACCTGTTCAAAAGTAGCTTGGCAGTCACTGTATAACCCAACGAGAAAACATAAACATTAAATGGAATTCTATCTCATTCATTACATGCATACAGGATGAGTTTTTAGTACCGGCTCGGTCGATAACTCCACTACTGTGGAAGATAGCGAAAAAAGTTGTACATAAAAGTTGTAGCCACGGATATGCTCCTTGCTCAGAAAATATTTTGATTTATACAGGGTGATCCATAACTACGTGGTGATGCAAACATGTATTTTTTTAAATGAGACACCCTATATATTATCCCACTTTTAGATTCCACTAATAATTTATCTTCTCACACTATAAGATACAAAAGTTATGACCATTTTTATATCCAAATCGCTGTCAAATGAACGTACTGTATATCAAAAAGTAATGAATCAAAAATTATTTTTTACACAAATGGATAAAAAATATCCTCAAATTTTAAAATCAGACATGAAAAAGCCCGCGACGCATATTTGTATACAGGGTGATGTAGAATGCAAAATCTAGATATTCTCTCTTTTTTTAAATGTAAACCCCAACATTTTATTATACCAAAGAACTAATATGCTCTTTCATCTTTGTACAGCACTTGTTGTACCTACGTCCATCACTTTCCGAAATATTTCGATTTTTCGGTAAATTTGAAATATACCTTCTATTTGTGTACTGAAATTTATTTACTTTGAGAAAGTACTATCGAATCTGTTTTTTATTTAACGAACAACTAAATTATAAGGTCATTATAGTATTTGATGAAGCCAAAACCTTAATCATCGAGATAATAAAGTCAAGTATACTCAGGAAACAATTTTGTAGGCGTGATGCATAATTATCAAGCAAATTTATCAGGTAGGCTTTGAAAAATTGACAGATTTCATAACCTGCTCAATAATTCCGTACTGTGTGAAAAACCAGCTTTAAAAAGGTATTTATGAGAATCTTTGAGAAATTGCCTACTTGCTTCTAGGATATATCAACAGTGAACAGCAATAATCAGAACGGAGGCACCCTAAAACTAACGCGTTTGAAAGATTGAAGAATCGTTTTATTTGGACTGTGTCGTTTAATATTTCATAGCCTACCTGATAGATCTGCTTGAAAATTAATTATGCATGACGTCTATAAAATTGTTTTCTTAGCACACTTGGCTTATAAATCTCGTTAATTCAGTGTTTTGACTTGACAAAGTAGGTGCTATTATGGCCTTATATTTTAGTTTTTTGTTAAGCAAAAATGAAATTTGATAGTATTTTCTCAAAATAAATAAATGTTAGTAAACAAATAGGGGGAATATTTGAAATTTTTCGTTTTTTGCTAATTACTCCGCCGCCAATGCACCGATTTTCAAAATTATAACAGCATTACCTACTACGACCCCACAGCACATCGCTTCCTAAATTTCATCAAAATCCATGCAGCGGTTACTGAGATCACGAGGACAGAAAAACGCGTACAGACAGACCGACAGACAGACAGACAGACCGACAGACAGACAGACCGACAGACAGACCGACAGACAGACAGACCGACGGAAATGAGTGACGTGGATTTTCGTTATGTAGACATCATGAAACGCCCAAAAAGTGTATTATCTCAAAATCGAAAATTCTCGCGATCACAATACTCCCCTCACCTATCGGTGTGGGAAGTAAAAGAAAGAAAAATCTAGATTTTGCATTCTACATCACCCTGTGTACGAATATGCGTTGTGAGCTTTTTTATAGCCGATTTCAAAACTAGAGGATATTTTTTATCCGTCCGTGTAAAAAAATGATTTTTGATTCATCACTTTTTGATATACAGTACGTCCATTTGACAGCGATTTCGATATACAAATGGTCATAACTTTTGAAATACCCTATAATATAACAATACCTTATATTGCAAGAACGGAAATCATTAGTAGAATTTGAATAAGGAATAATACAGGGTGGTTCAATAAGCGCGCGGTGCTCTCTAGCGGCCATACCGTTTAAACTAGACTAAAATGGTTTAAATACAAAACGTTTCTTTTCAAATGCTCTATACTTAGAGAATAACTTCAAAAATGGCGGACTTCCGGATATACCGGAAGTAGGTATCAACTTCCTTATTTTGAATGGAACACCCTGTATATTATTACGTTTTTGAATTCAGCATCGATTTCTAGATCCAGTTTGTTAACCATTGTTTATGTCTACAAAGCCTGTTTTCGGAGTTATTCAGCAATTTTTACAAAATTTGACGTTTGTAGTACTTTAAAAGAAACGTTAATATCTTGAAAACTAAACGCGACAGAAAAATGCTGTTTTCGGTTTTGAGACAAGCAAGGCACGTACTTGTATTTCGGTCAGATCGTTGTTTTAAAAGAACATTAAATCAATAGACTAGCAATTTTCAAATTTGAAAAGTTAAAAACGTTAAAAATTTTTTTTTCAAATTGGATGGTATGATAAGTTTCACATCGGTGAATGCGAAATGAAATTTTCTTTCACTTTTATCTAGACACATGTGGTTCTATCTTTGATGGTTTTTAAGATATTCACGGTTTTGTAATTATTGCGTGGGAATTGGAAAAATCGTAGGTGGCGTGACTCGCAGACGAAACAATTGGCAGGAAACCTTTTATCCAAAGTGTTTCGACCTCTAATACTAAAAGTGCTTTCGCTCCATCTAACTGTAACCACATTATTCTTTAAACTCGAGTGGTGAATTTTTGAACAGGTTTTCCAAATTTTCATTTAGAAAATTTTGGAAAACATTAGTTTATTATGCGGTTTCCAATAATACCACCCCAAATGCTTAGACTCCATGCTGGTTGTCAACAAACTTCTCAAAATTTGGATTTACGTGAGCGTAAAATATGAGAGAAGGAAACATGTAGTAGTAATACATGAAGATAGTGAGTTTGACATTCTCGCAATTGTAGTTGAGGATACGCATAGCGGTGCTACAGCAGAAATTAGTCGCTATTTGGATATTGGTCAAACATCTGTGAACATGATCTTAACAGAGTACATATAGCATCCTTATCACGTGCAGCTAAATCAAGCAATTCAAAGGCAAGACTTTGAAAACTGAATGAATTTCTGTAACTGGAGTCGTGCTCGAGTCCAAGAAGATGCACTCCTTTTCAACAGTGTGTTGTTTACGAATGAAGCTACATTTCTTATGAAATTCTTTCATTTCCTTTTTTATGAAATGTAGCTACAGCGTTATCATTAACGGCCATGTAAACTGGCACAATTTACATTTTTTTACCGTCGTAAATCCAAATTTTGAGAGGTTTGTTGACGACAAGCATGAAGTCTAAGCATTTGGGGTGGTATTATTGGAAACCGCATATTAAACTAATCTTTTTTTTAATTTTCTAAATGAAAATTTGGAAAACCTGTTGGAAAATTTACCACTAGAGTTTTTAAGAATAATGTAGTTACAGTTAGATGGAGCGAAAGCACATTTTAGTATTAGAGACCGAAACACTTTGGATGAAAGGTTTCCTGCCAATTGTTTCGTCTGCGAGCCACGCCATCTACGATTGTTCCAATTCCTACGCCATAATTACAAAACCGTAAATATCTAGAAAACCATTAAAGATAAAACCACATGTGCCTAGATAAAAGTGAAAGAGAATTTAATTTTGCATCCACCGATGTGAAACTTATGATACCATCCCATTTGAAAAAAAAAGTTTTTAACGTTTTTAACTTTTCAAGTTTGAAAATTTCTAGTCTATTGATTTAATGTTCTTTTGAGACAACGATCTTACCGAGATACAAACACATTACTTGCTTGTTTCAAAACCGAAAACCGCATCTTTCTATCGCGTTCAGTTTTCGAGATATTAACGTTTCTTGTAAAGTACTACAAACGTCAAATTTTGTAAAAATTGCTAAGTAACTCCGAAAAGAGGCTTCATAGACATAAGCAATGGTTAACAAGCTGGACCTAAAAATCGATGCTGAATTCAAAAACGTAATAATATATAGAGTGTTCCACTTAAAATAAGGAAGTTGATGCTTACTTCCGGTATATCCGGAAGTCCGCCACCTATGAAAATATTTTCTAAATGTAGAGCATTTGAAAAGAAACGTTCCAAACATTTTCATGTAATTTAACCAGTATGGCCGCTAGGGAGCACCGCGCGCTTATTGGACCACCCTGTATATAGGGTATCTCATTTAAAAAAATGCATGTTTGCATCACCACGTAGTTATGGATTACACTGTATTAATCTAAATATTTTCTGAGCAAGGATCATATCCGTGGCTACAACTTTTATATACAACTTTTTTCGCTATCTTTCACAGAGTGGAGTTACCGACCGTGCCGGTACTAAAAACTCACCCTGAATAATTTGTTTTGTGTTCTTAAGAGTTTAGGGTATAGCGCGCGAACTTGAGAATACAACAAGATAGGGAAGGTAAGTCCAATGTAGAAACTCCTGATGATACCTTTACACCTACAGTAATGACTCAAAAAGCAAATTGAAGAATAAAGCTTGCACTGAGCAAAACAGTGGCCTTGTTTTGATATAGTGTTTGGTTGTCAAGCTTCAGGCACTCGAAGAATGTATAATTTTACATTGCGAGTTTTGTTGCACACTAAGAAGCTTTTATGGAAAAAACGCTCTTAGCTACCACCTTTTAAAATCTTATATATGTAGTTGTTGTTGTAATTCTGTTCTACATACGAATCCGTATTTTATATGACAAATAAATATGTACCTATAAATGTTTTGTACCCAGGCTTCTTAACAGCATAATTTCTTCGACGTGATTCGTAGTCCCTTTTATAAAAATGGTGCATATGCCATTTGTTTAGAGCATCTTGAGTAAGTTCATGTTTTTGTTGAACTTGTACGGGAATGGGTGAGTTATTGACATTTTGCTTAGGTTGATTTCATTGAAGATAGTCAAGGATTCACTTGCGGACGTGCCAGTTATCAACTCAGATGCTATATTTAGCATTATTATACTCATTTATTATATCGGCTGACTTTCCTTTTAGGCCCTTCTTTTTGCGTTATCTCTATCATAATATTCTTTACCAGTTTGGAATCCTTGTTACGTTCGTCATGTAAATGCATAGAAGAAGTACAGAGAGCGTCTTTTAAATATTTCTCATTCAAAGCGTGCTTATGTTGAAAGTGATATAGATTATAATGTTCCCTTGAAAGAATTTCACATACAAAGCTTACAATTCAGAAGGCACATGACAGGCTTGTTGTTTCTGTACGAGTATAAGCTTCTCAATTATTCAGTTGACTGCTCCGCAACTTTATGTCAAATTAGTTTTGTCTTCCACAGGCTTGAGTCTCGTCAGCACTCCTTATCTTACTCCAGTACACCCAGAAGTAATGCAATTGTTAAGTTACCTGTATATATCGCATCTATACGACATTCACATGAATACAAAGAAAGAGTTTAAATCAGTAGCCATGCAGACGATGAACTTAAACTGATTAGTTTTAGTACTTTTATTTTTCTATGCTATTATTTGTATTTTCTACAGTGCATGTAATGTTACTAGTTAAATTGTGCATATATACTGTAACATGCTGCATATAGTTGCTTATCTGTATTGTTGTTGCCGTTTCTTTCAAAATGTTAGGTTAGATTTTTGATGTGTGAATGAATCACCTGGAATTTTCGGAACTGGCGGGTGGGCGTTTTAGAACGTCATCTAAATGTCTTGAATTCTCTAGATGATTCGACTAAGTATATATAAAGCACCATGACTAAGTAGCGTGTGTACTTGAGAGAAACTAATTTGAGATAAGGATAAGTGATTTTGTACTCGGTTGTGAAGTAAAATGGTGAAAAGTGCATGCAGTTTGATTCCCTGCGTGAAGCAAAAGCGGCCATAGTGACAATTGGTGTCCGAAGTATGGGATTATCCATCGCACGTATGAAGAACTGGTCGAATGGGGAAAAAGCTAACGTCAATGCCAAGATACTCTGCAGCAGCTATTTTGGAAAACCGTTGCTCGTCAGATCTAGGTGGCTACGGTATATATCGCATCTATACGACATTCACCTGAATACAAAGAAAGAGTTTAAATCAGTAGCCATGCAGACGATTAACTTAAACTGATTAGTTTTAGTACTTTTATTTTTCTATGTTATTATTTGTATTTTCTACAGTGCATGTAATGTTACTAGTTAAATTGTGCATATATACTGTAACATGCTGCATATAGTTGCTTATCTGTATTGTTGTTGCCGTTTCTTTCAAAATGTTAGGTTAGATTTTTGATGTGTGAATGAATCACCTGGAATTTTCGGAACTGGCGGGTGGGCGTTTTAGAACGTCATCTAAATGTCTTGAATTCTCTAGATGATTCGACTAAGTATATATAAAGCACCATGACTAAGTAGCGTGTGTACTTGAGAGAAACTAATTTGAGATAAGGATAAGTGATTTTGTACTCGGTTGTGAAGTAAAATGGTGAAAAGTGCATGCAGTTTGATTCCCTGCGTGAAGCAAAAGCGGCCATAGTGACAATTGGTGTCCGAAGTATGGGATTATCCATCGCACGTATGAAGAACTGGTCGAATGGGGAAAAAGCTAACGTCAATGCCAAGATACTCTGCAGCAGCTATTTTGGAAAACCGTTGCTCGTCAGATCTAGGTGACTACGGTATATATCGCATCTATACGACATTCACCTGAATACAAAGAAAGAGTTTAAATCAGTAGCCATGCAGACGATTAACTTAAACTGATTAGTTTTAGTACTTTTATTTTTCTATGTTATTATTTGTATTTTCTACAGTTTATGTAAGTGTACTAGTTAAGTTGTGCATATATACTGTAACATGCCGCATATAGTTGCTTATCTGTATTGTTGTTGCCGTTTATTTCAAAATGTTAGGGTAGATTTTTGATGTGTGAATGAATCACCTGGAATTTTCGGAACTGGCGGGTGGGCGTTTTAGAATGTCATCCAAATGTCTTGAATTCTCTAGATGATTCGATTAAGTATATATAAGGCACCATGACTAAGTAGCGTGGGAGTTGTTGTACTTGAGAGAAATTAATTTGAGATAAGGATAAGTGATTTTGTACTCGGTTGTGAAGTAAAATGGTGAAAAGTGCATGCAGTTTGATTCCCTGCGTGAAGCAAAAGCGGCCATAGTGACAATTGGTGTCCGAAGTATGGGATTATCCATCGCACGTATGAATGAGGAAAAAGCTAACGTCAATGCCAAGATACTCTGCAGCAGCTATTTTGGAAAACATTTGCTCGTCAGATCTAGGTGACTACGGTAAGATAACATCTGCACTAAAGTTAAGTTTTGGAGAAGCACACGTAACAGAGCTGTTGCATTGCCAATTGCACGACCGGACACAGCAAGCTAAGGAGGATCTAACCACGTTTGCATATGAAATCCAAAGCTCAGCTAAACAAGCATTCGTCAACAGTCCCACCGAGATACAGAAATACGTCGCTGCTCGTCAGTTTGTCGATGACATTGCGGACCTCGATGTTCAGCATATCGCAAGATTATCCAGCCCCAGAACTTTGCAGGATGCTTTGATCAAGGCTATAGAAATTGAAGCTGCCACGAAAGCCACGCGAATGACATGGAGGGTGCGGTTTGTAGAACAAGTTGATGAAGTCACACACACACACACATCGTTCGTTCCAAGAAGAAGAGGTGGTACCTTCCAAAGAAACCCAATTCGCACAAATCTAGAAGGACCTGACAAGCCTACGTGCTGGAGATGTGGGCAGTTGGGGCGCTTTAGAGTAGGCTAACGCATGCAGGTGACAGAGAAGTCAAGAGAGGCTAGTTTTAATACTGACAATGAGTCGGAAAACTAAAGCCGGTCAGTTTTAGGGGACAAAAGCTCGCTGGACATCATGACCCCGTGGCAATCAAAGTTGAGATTGATAAAATTGAGAAGGGTCCAGTAGTTGAAAGTTATATAGAACATATACCGTGAAAGATTTTAGTTGATATCGGAGCAAATGTAGCGATAATAAGCATATACTACGAAAGTCGAAGGAATGGAAAGTACCGGCCAACACTCGTGAGGTACGAAGTTATTATCGGAGATTTGTTAAGGATTTGTTCACCATTAGTAAACCACTATTTGCCTTAACTGAAAATGGGAATAAGTTTTATTGGGACCCAATCTGCCAAAAAGCCTTCGATGTATTGAGAACAGTTTTGACCTCCTCGCCGATGCTAGCATATCTCGCAGGGGATGGAACTTGGACACAGATACTAGCCACCATGCTGTTGGAGCTGTCCTATTTCAAGAACAAGATGGCGTCGAAAGAGTAATGGGATACTATAGTAAAATTTTGCACAAACAAAAACTGGTGTATGATGCCTAAAGGGTTGTACAGTGTGATGGAAGAGATTGGAACTTTCCACAACTTATTGTACCGAGAAGATTTGTTGTGAGAACCGATCAGTGGTTAATGAAGTTCAGGAAGGCCAGCCTGCTCGATAGATTGAATACCTCCAAAGCTATGACTTTCAAATTAGTCATCGTCCAGGAAAACAGCACGGTAATGCCGATTCTATGTCACCTAGGCCCTATGGTGAAGACTGTAAATACTGCTCGAAAGAAGAACAACGAGAATTCGACATAGACACATTAGAAATAGAACAATTTGAATTAGGACGAACCAAAATTCTACTACAGACCTTCAAGCAGGCTCAGTCGCAAGACGCTGAGCTAGGGTTAGTTACTCAGTTGCGATTAAATGAAAACAAGCATAATCAACAGAAAACAAGTGCCATCAGTCTCATCACTAAAGCCCACGTCGCACAATGGAGGTCAGGCGTAACGTAACATGAGATAGTCTTGTCTGTATGTATCTCAACGTCACAGTATAGTTTGTATTGATTGTTTTCGATCACTAATGTCGGTGTAGAATTGTAATGTATATCTGCATTTTCTATTAGCTTGTTTGTTGCGGCTAGTGCTTGATGGATTGTTATGTGTTATTGCATTATTGCTTTAATTTGGACTTTACTAGTATTTTCATATGAAATATATTACATAACCAGAATGTCAAAAAGTTGCCCCTTCTAAATAGTTGAGTCTAGAATAGACCTACCCAAGGCAACAAAATTTTCAAATGAATCACCCGAACCAAAATATAGATACCATGGAGTGAAGCACCAAAAAGGTCTTCGTTTTTAAACATTCTTATAATAATTTCTTCAATGGTTTTCAGCTTACTAAAGGATATGAGTATTCCAATTAGTCCTAAGACCTCAGTATTCGAATTCAATGAGCATTTTATTATGAAATTTTATATCGCTGTCATACAGGTGTTATCAGAGCAGAGACAAGGACACTCGAAAACCCCCAGTAACTGCTAAGTACCTACATACTGTCATAGCAAGTATGGATACGCTAAAGCAAATATTCCCAACTTCATCTGTCAACGGCCGGTATAAGTGCTGGCTGCGCTTGCTTGATTGAACAGAGTTTGTTCCTTATCTTGTTTGCAGATCCTGTTAACTTGAAATTAGCCAAGTTTGCCGGGCGCTCGCCTGTTGAATACACGGTTTTCTAGCAAACTGCCTCGAAATTCATCAACCTCGAGTGGAGATAAGTTTGTTTTAGCGTGTGTGATCGACACATTGACGGGAATATAATGTTCTGAGACATGTACATGAAGCTTGCTTCCATCACTGTACAGAGTGCCCATTTACTACTAAGGTCTTTGACCACAGCGTTAGCGTTAGTCCAGTCCTTCAAATCATGAACATGCTAATATGTCCATTCAACAGCTCTGCCTTCTGTAGAAGTGCCATCGCTAACAAAATCCGAGCTATGATTTGTACTATCTTAACTGTAATCATGGTAATAAATTTTAAAATTAATTTAAAGAATGCATGGTTTTCCAAGAAAAGGTCAATGGCATTTACTTTTTGAGTATGGTGCTTTGTTTGTGGGAATAACTGCCCCTTGAAATCCGTTGTTCAACCTTAAAACATGTTTGTCTTGAAACACGACATTGGGTATATATTTATTTTCTAAATTAACCACTTCGCTTAAATTCAAAAGGTCCCCTTATTTTTCACTGGTTTTTACTAAAAATGCAGAATGCGTCGAAAATAGGATCACTTTATCTTATACCTACAGTGTGGTGCGATTTGTACAAATAATTCAAAATTTTCATTCGAATACACGTATTTAATTTAACGTTCCCCGACATTCCATCGACCAATAATTTCCTACAAATTAATACTGACATACAGGGTGAGTTTTTAGTACCGGTGATGTAAGTAATGTAGAAGATAGCGAAAAAAGTTTTATATAAAAGTTGTAGCCGCGGATATGCTCCTTGCTCAGAAAATATATAGATTTATACAGGGTGATGCGTAACTACGTGGTGATGCAAACATGCATTTTTTTAAATGAGACATCCTATATATTATTCCGTATTCAAATTCTACTAATGATTTCCGTTCTTCCAATATATGGTATTGTTACATTATATAGGGTATTTCAAAAGTTATGACCATTTCTATATCTAAATCGTTGTCACATGAACGTACTGTATATCCAAAAATGAAGTCAAGTTGATTGACTCAGTACTTCCCACACATTACGGTGATACCAGCTTAGCATGAAGCTATAGTCTGAGATCCCCTTGCAACCAAATCATCGCCACCCCCCCCCCCAATTTCTGTTATGTCGATAGGCTTTTCTTTCACATATCAATGGACAGCCTATTATCAATACAACAAATTTCTCAGTCTCTTACAATCCCACACCCACCAGCCACCCCAATTTCACCAACATTCAAAAAACGCCTAGAAACGAAGGTTGATCCTTTTTGTATTTTTATTTTTTTTGGTTGTTGCAGCGCCACGATTGACACGATTTTTAAAAACCATACGTGTTTTCCATCCTCGCTAAGGTGATGGTACTGTATCTAAATATCATTAAAATCAATTCGGTCGTTTCCAAGTTACACGATACACGGGAAGGAAACGTTAGGAAGGACCTAAAAAGTGTATTATGCCGCTAGGTCTTTCTTTCACAGGCAACGGACAGTATATTATGAATACAACAAATTTTTCATTTTTTCAACCACCCCAGTTTCACACCCACCAAAAAAAAAAGTAGAAAATGATCAGGATCCTCTAAAACGCTTAAAAACTGAGTTTGAGCTGTTTTTATATTTTTAGTTTCTTTATTGGTTTTGCGCCGCCACTGGCACGATTTATAACAACTATACGTATTTTCATCCTCGCCACAGTAGTAACACTGTGTCAAAATTTCATTGAAATCAATTCAACAGTTTCTACGTTATACAATACAGAACGGTCTAATGCAATACTCGTATATTTACATCAGAAAAAATTCTTAGTCCTGTGGTTTCTGTAATAGGCAAGACAATGTTCGGGTGGACATAAAAAAGCTACTTATGTCGCTAGGTCTTGCTTAACAGTTAAGTGGGCAGTGTATTACGAATACAACAAATTTTTCAATTTTACAACCCCCCACCCCCCAACCACCCCAAATTTCGCCCCCACCAAAAAAAAGCAGAAAATGATCAGGAACACCTAAAACGCCTAAAAACGAAGTTTGAGGAATTTTTAGATTTTTTTGTTTTTTGCTAATTACTCCGCCGCCCCTGCACCAATTTTCGAAATGATAGCAGCATTACCTACTACGACCCCACAGAATATCATTGCACAAATTTCATCGCAATCCAAGCAGCGGTTACTGAGAATACGAGGGTAGAAAAACGCGAACAGACAGACAGACAGACCGACAGACCGACAGACCGACAGACCGACAGACCGACAGACCGACAGACCGACAGACCGACAGACCGACAGACCGACAGACCGACAGACCGACAGACCGACAGACCGACAGACCGACAGACCGACAGACCGACAGACCGACAGACCGACAGACCGACAGACCGACAGACCGACAGACCGACAGACCGACAGACCGACAGACCGACAGACCGACAGACCGACAGACCGACAGACCGACAGACCGACAGACCGACAGACCGACAGACCGACAGACCGACAGACCGACAGACCGACAGACCGACAGACCGACAGACCGACAGACCGACAGACCGACAGACCGACAGACCGACAGACCGACAGACCGACAGACCGACAGACCGACAGACCGACAGACCGACAGACCGACAGACCGACAGACCGACAGACCGACAGACCGACAGACCGACAGACCGACAGACCGACAGACCGACAGACCGACAGACCGACAGACCGACAGACCGACAGACCGACAGACCGACAGACCGACAGACCGACAGACCGACAGACCGACAGACCGACAGACCGACAGACCGACAGACCGACAGACCGACAGACCGACAGACCGACAGACCGACAGACCGACAGACCGACAGACCGACAGACCGACAGACCGACAGACCGACAGACCGACAGACCGACAGACCGACAGACCGACAGACCGACAGACCGACAGACCGACAGACCGACAGACCGACAGACCGACAGACCGACAGACCGACAGACCGACAGACCGACAGACCGACAGACCGACAGACCGACAGACCGACAGACCGACAGACCGACAGACCGACAGACCGACAGACCGACAGACCGACAGACCGACAGACCGACAGACCGACAGACCGACAGACCGACAGACCGACAGACCGACAGACCGACAGACCGACAGACCGACAGACCGACAGACCGACAGACCGACAGACCGACAGACCGACAGACCGACAGACCGACAGACCGACAGACCGACAGACCGACAGACCGACAGACCGACAGACCGACAGACCGACAGACCGACAGACCGACAGACCGACAGACCGACAGACCGACAGACCGACAGACCGACAGACCGACAGACCGACAGACCGACAGACCGACAGACCGACAGACCGACAGACCGACAGACCGACAGACCGACAGACCGACAGACCGACAGACCGACAGACCGACAGACCGACAGACCGACAGACCGACAGACCGACAGACCGACAGACCGACAGACCGACAGACCGACAGACCGACAGACCGACAGACCGACAGACCGACAGACCGACAGACCGACAGACCGACAGACCGACAGACCGACAGACCGACAGACCGACAGACCGACAGACCGACAGACCGACAGACCGACAGACCGACAGACCGACAGACCGACAGACCGACAGACCGACAGACCGACAGACCGACAGACCGACAGACCGACAGACCGACAGACCGACAGACCGACAGACCGACAGACCGACAGACCGACAGACCGACAGACCGACAGACCGACAGTCCGTCAGACCGACAGACCGACAGACCGACAGACCGACAGACCGACAGACCGACAGACCGACAGACCGACAGACCGACAGACCGACAGACCGACAGACCGACAGACCGACAGACCGACAGACCGACAGACCGACAGACCGACAGACCGACAGGCCGACAGGCCGACAGGCCGACAGATCGACAGACCGACAGACCGACAGACCGACAGACCGACAGACCGACAGACCGACAGACCGACCGACCGACCGACCGACGGACCGACGGACCGACGGACCGACGGACCGACAGACCGACAGACCGACGGAAATGAGTGACATGGATTTTCGTTATGTAGACATCATAAAACGCCCAAAAAGCATATTATCTCAAAATCGAAAATTTTCACGATCAGAATAGTTTCCACATCTATCGGTGTGGGAAGTAAAAGTGATGAATCAGAAATAATTTTTAATTTTTTTTACACAGATGAATGAAAAAAATGCTCTAGTTTTAAAATCGACTATAAAAAGAGCCCGCCTCACATATTCGTATACAGCGTGATGTAGAATGCAAAATCTAGATTTTCTCCCTTTTTTAAATGTAACCCCCAATATTTTATTATACCAAAGAATTGCCTTTAATATTCTCTTTCATCTTTGTATAGCACTTGTTATCTTCCCAGCGTAGGTGTTTTGGATACTCTTGTTATTGCGAAATAGCAATATCTATTAAAAAGGTACTTGGTCCTGGATAGCAAGCATAAATCCTTCAATTTTTGAAAAGAGTTGGTCAACCTGCAGCCAAGTGTATGACTGACTTTTGTTATTGTGCTCTTATTCTCATCGCTTATCTTATCTCTTATTATTATTTTAAACAAAAAGGTACCGCCCATTCTATAGCACACCGAGCTCGATTACCCTGTGACTACTCCTCACACCGTGAGGTGAGCAATCACTGGATTCGCGAATCATGCAGCGTAAGTAGACAACGCGACCCAAGGATAACTGCCTTCTGCATTCTGGCAGCTAAGATGTGCGCCGCTGTATGGCACACCGGAACTGCGCGAAGTGTTATTATTATCATATTAGCATTAGCTTTACCAGTTATTTAATTGCAGTTAAAAATTGGAAAGGCTGCAATGACTACGGGGCTATGTTCTTTTGTTGAGGATTAAGTTGGAATATGTCAATAATTATGATATACCAGGTAGTCATTAATTTGCTCCACATTATAACATATCAATTATTTTTGGATCAAAATGTATTGCCCTCATCAAGAATGAATAAACAATAATAAAGTTATTGGTGTATATCCTTTATCCTCTTGAGTACATGAGGAAAAACAACAGACTTCCTGACGAAAGAATGTTACAACCCCTAAGAGAAAGATTCACGTAAAACTGAAAGTGTAGCTTATGAAAAAAGTACAAAAACAGAAATAGTGATGACCAATTGTTGATAATTTGTTTCTCAGTTCATTTAAGTGAGGACTGAGAATTTAAGAATAATGTCTAGCTCTGCCACGTTCGGCTACATCAATTTTTTTTTAAATTACTTTATATGGGTAACTTTATATCAATGGGCATAACAGCAAGCAGCCCATTATGATTTTTTGTGATTGGTGCTATTGGAAGGCCACTTTTTCATTTTACACAAAAAGGCTTTCTCAGCATACACAGTTTTTTTGTATGTGTCACCAAACGCTGCCACAAGGCTGTGATGAACAATCTTTGATTATCGGTATAATAATTGGCTATGTTTCGTGTCACTTATCCTTTTCTTTGTTATAAGTTAAAGTAGTCTTAAAGAGATCCTCACCGAGATCTTACGAATCCGACATCTGACCAAAATACTGAAAGTTATCTCGTATCCAGCCCATGCCAAAAACGGGATACGAAGCAGATACACCTAAGTATAGACCTATACCTCTGCCTTCTGTGATCAGCAAAGTGATGGAGAAATCCGTGAGTCAAGAGCTCATGAAATACCTCAGACTCCATCAATCACAATATGGATTCCGACATCAAAGGTCAAGTTGAGAACTCCTAGCTTACGTCACACATGTGGGGTGCAAACCATACATTCATTTGGCGAGTTTCACGTCGTTGCTCTCGATATTATACACACATAAAAAGAAATTCTCAAGTCAAGAATTGTGATATTCTTGTAAATACATACAACAAGAATATCGGTTCTCACTCTAAGAAAGAATATTTAATGAAAAAATTACAGAAAATTTGTATCAAGAATAATATATTTTTGAATTATGTATTTATTTTAAAGAAATATGCTACGAAAGAAAATATAATTTTATTTGCAACCGAGGCTATAATAATTTAATAATAAATATTTCATAATTTTATATCAATATTATCGTTTTTTCCAGCGGTGTCCAGTTTACTTCTATCAAGAATATAGACAGCTTGCAAATGCGGACCTTCATTTACAACATGATAATCTTGGTTTGAAAATGAACGCTGTTTTACTAGCACACCCTATATTTGTATCAGGTAAATCATTTATTTGACGTCTACCAACGTCGGACTGCGCAAGCGCGCAGCGTATCACGGGTCAACTCTAACCTCTCCACCCTCTCTACTCAACAGCCTGTTGACCATCCGCGTCCGCGCCGCCATTATCGGTTTTCGGATTGTCGCATTCGCCGCCGTCTTTACACCGTAGCGTAATACCTGCATCCTGGATCCTGCATAATAGCACATAATAGTATCAAGTCAAACTGTTAAATAAATTGCCATTTCCACGTGATACCCGTGATACCACCGTGAACCATCAGTCATCGAATCTGCCGGTAGTGCTGGTCCACCGCCATTTGAGTCGCGTCCCAGTTCCCATCAGCTTCCTTAACACTGGATCTGATCTATCCAACCATGAATGAGCTATTAAAAAAATTGGGATGCGAAGACCTGACTCAGATGTTCCTAGATAAGTACCAAGTATATTAAATGTGATTTAGGAAACTTTGCAGAACTATTTCTCCAGAAAAGTTTCTACATGCTCATAGAAGAGCTTGAATGCTCAAATTAATACTACTAGGTTCCTCATCCGAGAATATCACAATTTTAGAATAAAGTTGAGCTACTTGCGTCAAGTTTATGAAATGCTCTCAGTTAAGATTATGAAATGCTTCAGTCAAGATTACCATATGCTTGATTTAAAATTTTGGTATTCTTACTGTCAAGAATTTCCCAGTTTTGCATTGAAGATATTTTCTCAATCTAACCCTTATATGGTCAAAGATATCGCATTCTCACTTTAAGATTAGCATAACTTTGCGCGTATAGGAAGTTATGGTATACTTGAATTAAAGCATGTGTGCTCCACCTAAGAAATTATTTTTATGTGTGTATGGGATGCGGCTCTCCTAAAGAAGTTTCAATCTTACGGTCTTAAACTATGCGGTTGGTTAGCAGACTTCCCCTCTGGCTGCAAAATCTCTGTTGTTGTGGTACGACTTCTCCTCTCCCTTCCACAAAATCGTAGCTGGGGTACCGCATGGATCGGTACAGGCTGCGGCAGAATTTTTGCACAAACACGGATCATAAGCACTGTACTGCACTGCACTGTACTCACTCATTCAAGCTTTTAGGAGTCAAAATTACAGAAACATGAACTGGCACGAACACATTTCGTCAATTGCAACAGCTGCTGGAAAAAAGCTCGGATAGTTATTCAGAGCCCGAAATTACTTCTTACCATCTGAACTTCTAACGCTATATAAAACTCACATTAGACCTAGTCTGGAGTATTGCTCTCATAATATCTGGGGAGCTGGTGCCCAAACTACCACGACTCTACGTGATGCAGTCTATAGATAAGGGACACTCGAATGATCGGTGACCCAACCTTAATACGCTACCTCCAGCCTCTCTTTCACCGGCGTGCGGTTGGTGACCTATCATGTTTCTATCTGTATTCAACCGGAATCTTCTTCATTGAGCTATATTCAATAATTTCGCGGCTCATCAAGCCCATTAGATGCACCCACGGTAGCGCTGCATCTCATCCCAAGGCGGTCGTTCTTCATACTCCAAAAGTGTCTAGAGCTAGGAATGGATTGCTAGGATATGTATTTATTGAGCTTACGGGTTTGACCTATTCAAGTTGCACGTCAACAATTTTACCTAATGTAGCCTTTTCACAGCAGCCGCTGTACTCTGGTATTTACGCTTTTAGATCAGTCTAATGAAAAATAAATTGGGAAAAATATATTACAGATATAAAATGAGGACTTTAGAAACATATACAGCTAAATTGGACCTGTTTTTTATGAATCATGGTTAAGCTGTAAAATTTACTCCTTTTCTCGCAGTAATTTTTGTGTTAAGTTTTTGAGTAAAATCGTTAAAATGAAAATTATAGAGCTATTAAAAAGACAGTCTGATTCTTTATGCATTAAAATCTATCAATAAGTTTTGGAGAAAATATAAAAAGATACTTTACATAATCCGATGATTGTTAACAAATTCAAAAATAATTATTCGGAATAATAATGAAGACTTGCAAAATAAGGCCATTATAAGTTTATTGAAAATTTCAGTCAGATCGGTTTGTTTGTTTACAAAACATCTTATTTGTTTATCCCAACGACTAATGGTTTGAACGTTTACTCTTGCTCAACCGATAATCCCAGAATCACTTAATAGCATGGGATGGATGCATCGAAGGTTGAGATACAAGCAGCTTTGTAACGAAATTTTTGTTAATTTCGTTACACGTCGTCTGTGACTCCTTTATAGATTAGTTCTTCCAGAATGGTATTCTAGTGACAGGTGGATATCTGTTCCTCCCGTATGCGTTACCGTTACGCTATTGGAAGAACCCCTTTTCCGCGCCTATGGATACCGGTAGTACGCCTGGAATTTATTCTTTGGTCTGTACGTATGTCTTATATGCAATAAGACTCACATGTGTGCGCAATGTGGGTTGCCTACCTGCGGGAAAATTTTAACTTGTTACTATGTTGTTGTCTATAGAATTTAGACTTGCAAAGTTTTAGTTTCATTCTCTTAGTGCATTTTTCGTTCCCTATTATGAGTTTATTTTGTTAATAATAGTAATTCTGTCCCGATTTGCAATTAAGACTTTAGTTACTTTTTGAGAGTCTGGGTTGGTAGGAAAAGTCACTGATGAGTGACAGTTACTTTCTAGAAGTTTCCATTTTTTTTGTGACTTCCGATGTAAGGTGATAAATTAGCTCGCTGACGACTTCAGGGCCTTCTCTTGGTCTGCTCTTTCGTCTGAATCTTTCTACAGCAGCAACAGGTCTGGTCTGTCCTTTTGGCCTTCCGCCATTTTTCCATGAATTAGATTCTCTGAGTTATTTGTCGTGGAGGTTAACTTTGAAGTTTATTCACTCTCTTTTCGCGAGATTTTTATTTGAAGTACCTAACACGGCAATTATTTGTGGAATTCTGCTATTTCGACATTTTGTTTGACCGCCATTGTTTCGTAGTGATTTCGTCTTTTTGCTAGCATACCGTTGATGCCGCTGATATCGAACCTTTAGTATCTAGAACCGATATCATTGATTTAGTTTCGTTTTCTAGTTAGGTTGTGAATACCATACTGTGGTATATATGTGTTTTCAGCTCAAGTGAGTGCATCTGCTTCCCGAAGGAGCCGACCTCGTGCTGATGTCGATCTAAGGGAATACAAGCCCTTTTTCCACCTACTTCTGAGACCCTGGAAGGATCCACAAGAGTGTGACTGCAAACTGTTCCTGCTACTTTGGATATAGAAGGTACGTAAAATTTGCTTAATTCAATTTGAACGCCATTTGGGCAGCTATTTTACGTACTTTCGCATCTAGAGTTTGTAGTCACCTCCAAGTGTGACCTTCAGTCCGCTTTTCCTTTTTTGTTTTGTTGCTCATTTGTACTTTTTGAGAGAGAGAGAGAGAGCACACCTTTTTCTTTTATTTGGTAGAGTCTGTGTAAAAATTGCTTAGTTATTGTTTCCGCCATTTTGGGCAGCTAATGAGCACTTTTGCATAGGTGTCTAACCTTCTTCAGTTTTCTTTGTACCTCGTACAATTTTAGAGAGAGAGAGAGAAGCACTTTTCTTTATTTTGGTATAATTTTGATAATTTTTGAGTGTGCTGATACACACATTTTGCAAATTTTGAGCTGTAATTTTGCTGTACGAATTTGATAAATTTTTCCATCTTTACAACCGATACAGCCTGCCGAAGTACATCTATGTGAGACTGAACGTACTCATAGATTTTTGTTTTTTTTTAAGCTATAGTTTTGGCAGTGAGAATATTTATTGAAGTACAGTTGCTTGTACCTTGCAACTACTGTGCATATAATTTTAATTTCCGGATTATTTGTGATATTTGATTTTGAGACATTCCAGTAAACATTTGTGGGCTTGATAATTTTTTTTTGTGGCTGTATTACTTTTCAAGATTCTAACTTTCTGGAACACTAGAGCCAGCAGTAACTTAATAGAATCATAGCCTTGATTTTCTCTTAAATCAATTAAACTGCTTTGAACTTAAGTGAACTATAGCCTTGCTCACTTCAAGACTCATATTTTTAAGTTTTATTTTAAGCGTTAGACTTGAAAGGCCTATCAAGTATCTAGGTTAGGTGATACTTTGTGGTTACGATATTGGTCCTTTATTTTAAGGTTATATTTTTTTTATATGCAGATTCAATTGTGAACCATTGTGGGGAGATATCTGCTACAACTTTGTGGAACTTTTAAGAAATTTTAGTATAGAATTTAAGCAATTCGTAAGGGATCCTTGTTAAATTTAAGCAGATATTGTTTCAACTAAATTGTTAAATTTAAGCAGATATTGTTTCAACTAAATTGTTGAGGAGGGGGCTTTTAATTGTTCGATTCAAAGCCAAGTAATAGGCCTGAGCTTGCATAACCTCCTACATCCTGGGGTTTTGCCATAGAGGGTCCAGACTCTAATCCTTCCTTTTTCTATACTTTGCATGACGGCGGCCGGAAGTGGTAGCCGAGCCAAACCCAGATACCCCTCAGCCTAGAAGGGGGAAAATCAAAGAGTAGGGGTCAGGGCCAAAGGAACCTGAAGAGGCTGCCAGTCATCAGAGGGGACCCTCTGAAGGAGCGGTTAGAAGGAGCCCACAAGCCGACCCAGGAGGAGAAGACAACCTCGTTGAGCAAGCCAGGTTGTATCGCTCACTTACAGCAGTCCCCTTTTTCCACTGTAAATTAGTCACTATTCGCCATTCACATAATTTATATTTTAGCAACCAATATACTTGTTACTGTTTAATTCTCTTTTGAATTTTTTTTTCTGCTCCCATCCCTTCAGTGTTTCTGGAGAGGTTGGGCAATTTCACTAACTTCCTTGGAGTTTGGAGGTGAAAACTCCTGGCGCCCTTTTTCTTGAAGTTTTTTTGAGCCTTTGGAGTAATCTAGTGTTAAAAGTTAGTGATTTTGCCTGACATCTCTTATAAGAGGAAAAGAATAAGTTGCCAAGGATCCACAACCCACCGTAAATAAACTGAGCAGCCCAAAGGCACCCCAGTTTTAGCCAGCTTGGGGGTCTCAACTTAGTTTGGACTTTCAATCTAGCTTTACAGCTTAAATATGGTATTTATTTATTATGAGCTTGTTGTTCTATAAAGCCATATAGAAAGGAGTCAGTTTTTTGCTAGCAACCAAATTCAATAATGCTTACGTTTATTTTTTTGAGAAGCTGGTTAAAAACCTTTATGACTAATAATGGGAACAAAGATAAACATTTTTTGTTTCTAAAATCATATATCGGCTGCCTATAAACATTTGCAGTTGACATTCTTACAGATAAAAATTGAAAAATCATAAAGAAAGAACAAAATTTTGTAATGCGTAATATCTGTAATAAATTTTTACATGAAAGCGATCATTTTTTACCCACAGACTGGTCTGTTTGCTTTCATGATCTGCTCAGTTATGAAAAAATTAAGTCAAGTTTATTGACTCAGTACTTCCCACAGATTACGGTGGCACCAATTTATTATTTTCCCATAGCATGAAACTGAGATCCCCTTGCAACCAAATATCGCCCGCCCAACCAAAAAAGTGTGTTATGCCGCTAAGTCTTCCTTTCACAGGTCAATGGATAACTTATTATGACTACAAAAAAAAATGAGTTTTACGACCCCCCAGCCCCCAACGACTCCAATTCCATCCCCAACAAAAGTAGAAAATGATCACAAAATCCCTAAAACGCCTTGATACGAAGTTTGAGCTGTATCTAAATTTCAAGTCCTTTATTATTTCTGCGCCGCCCCTGACACGGTTTCTAAAATCCATAAACGTCTGCCATCCTCGCCACGGTAATAATTAATAATACTACAGTATTATTTCATTTCATTAAAATCGATCCAATAGTTTCCACGTTACACAATACAGAATGAACTGAAGCAATATTCGTATGTATACGTCAGAAAATTTTAAGTCCCTTGGTGTCTGTAGTAGGCAAGACAATGTTTGGATTGACCTAAAAGAGTCTATGATGACGCTAGGTCTCACAGGTCTATTATGAATGAATATGAGTACAACTATTTTTTTGCGACCCCCACCCCCAACCACCCTAATTTCACCCCACCCCAAAAAAAGTAGAAAACCATCAGGAGCCCTTAAAATGCCTAAAAACCCTCACCTATCGGTGTGAGAAATAAAAATTAAGGACGCTTCAACCTTTACCCATTAAACGGTATGTTTTATCACTGATACATAGAACATGTCCAAAGATAACCTTCTGCACTATAGTGTAGAACTGCTTTCCATCTAGCTTTGTATTAATATACTAACATCATCCACAGATTGCACGAATCTTGGAGGGATCGAGGGCTGGACGCTGGCTGCCCTGTCAGCGTTTCGGTCAATAAAATTTGGACTAGTCGTCGTCTGGCGTATTGGGACAGCTTACAAAGCATGCATGTATCAGCACATCAGCCGGTGACAGCCAATAAAGCGTCTTCCTGCAATTGGCATTGACAATCGGATCGCAGCGACCAACCGTTCCCGTCGACGATTGCGATTGATCCTGTTTAAAATCAGACAGCAACTCGTGTGATTGCGGGATTACATTGCGGTTCCCTAACGTCGAGGTGGACTTTGGAGGATCTGTGATTCGACAGGGTGTTCCGTTCAGAGCGATTCTCGCACAGTATAATACAGGGTCCAGGCTCCAACGACGATTAAGACAAGCAATATATAGGAACTAGGCAGTAGTAAAGAATTATAATTTTGGGAGTGTAGAGCAAATGTTCTAACTTTTCTTGTTATTGCATTACCCAGCGAGGTATTTGTTTTGGATCACGTGACGTCTGATTCAAAATTATTATTTGACACCCTGTACAGGGTGGCCAATCGGGTGACGATAATAATTTTTTTTAGATAGCCCGTACCGAGACCTATCCAAAACACCCCCATGTATGTGTACCGATTATTGATAGTTTTCAAGTTATGTTTTTTTTGAAAACTTAGAAATTTTCCAGTTTTTCTAAGAAATCGTCAAAAACAAAAACAAGAATGCTTTTTGGCTTTTATTTTTTTCTGCAATTATACTCAGTATTAAGCCTATTTTAATACCCAATAAAGAGAACCTGTACAGCCGAACAATAAGTAGATTTTGGGCCCAAAGTTTGAAATCACACAATCAAAATAAAATTGAAAATACTAATGCCTGCTTCTGAAGCTTCAAGCTGATCTTAAAAACTTCGCAAGGCATTAAACTTTCCAAATAATAACGAAAAAATAGCACTTATGGAGCATTTTGCGTCGTACGTGACTGTTAAAGAGTAAAAAGGTGATAATTCTCAAATTTCCAAAATGATTTAAAAAACTATTATTTTACTTTATTATGACAAATTAAAGAACTAAGTTTTGTAACAAATAATAAACACGATAGTCATGGATGTTTTAATGACTTTTAATAAAGAAAACTAATACCCAAATTGTGATTTTTGACGTGTTTTTGCTATGATGTACTATTGAGCTAAATTAAGTTGTATGCAAAGTAAACAAAGGAGAGAGAGAGAGAGAGAGAGAGGAGAGAGAGAATAATAAAACAATAATCTGACTTTCTCACTATGAGTTCGTTGATAGCTTATGACAAGAGGTTTTCAAAATGACCTCCGTTCACTTCAATGCATAAACGACATCGTCTCATGAAATTATCTTTGAGCCAGCGAAACGTAGTTGTGTTTTCATTAATTTTCGTTTTACATTCGTCTAATTTTTGTTTGAGCTCTTCCACGGTGTTATTGTCACGAGGGTAGACGATTTCCTTGTAATAGCCCCAGATGGTTTAGGAAGGTTCTGTCCAAGTAGTTGCGCACTTCCCAAGCGTAGTCGCATGGAGCGCCATCTTGTTGGAATATTAGACTCCTTCGTATCTCCAGGTTTACATCTTCCAATGTGTCGGACAAGTTATTTTGGAGAAATAGACGGGGCCTATTAGTTGTCCATTTACTACTCCCATCCACGGTAATAATACTGTGTCAAAATTCCACTAGTATTGATTTAATAGTTTTCACTTTACAAAATACAAAACGATCTAAAGCAATAGATACTCGCATGTATGTAGACAGAAGTCCCTTAGTTTCGGTAACAGGCAAGGCAATGTTCGGATGGACCTAAAAAGGGGATTTATATCGCTAGGTCTTCCTTGACAGGTCAGTAGACAGCCTATCATGAATACAACAAGTTTTTCAGTTCTTCAACCCCCCACCCCCCAAACACCCAAATTCCACCCCTACCTAAAAAAACGCAGAAAATGATCAAGAACCTCTAAAACGCCTAAAAAGGAAGTTTGAGGAATATTTGAAATTTTTGTTTTAATTACTCCGCCGCCCATGTACCGATTTCCAAAATTATAGCAGCATTACCTACTAAGACCCCACAGCATATTGCTCCCCAGACCGACAGGCAGACCGACAGACAGAATGACGGAAATGAGTGACGCGGATTTTAGTTATGTAGACATTATGAGACGCCCAAAAAACCTATTATCTCAATATCGAAAATTTTCACGATCACAATCCTCCCCTCACCTATCGCGTGTGGGAAGTAAAAGGGATGGCGTATGCTACGATAACGCTTCCCAGGTAAGTGCGCCATGGAATTAAAAGTCAGATTTTTGTTTTATTATTCTTTTCCTTTGTTAACTTTCCATACAACTTAATTTAGCAGAAGTTCAATAGCACCAGGCAAAAAGCACAGGTATTATTTTTTTTTATTAAAAGTAATTAAAACATCAATCACTATCGTGCTTAGTAGTTGTTACGAGATTTTTTCCTTTAATTTGTCATAATAAAGTAAAATAATAGTTTTTTAAATCATTATGGAAATTCGTGAATTATCACCTTTTTACCTTTAACAGTCACGTACGGCGCAAAATGCCCCCATAAGTCCTATTTTTTCATCATTATTTCGAAAGCGCAATATCTTGCAGTGTTTTTAAGATTAGATTAGAGCTCCAGAACCAGGCCTAAGTATTTTTAATTTTATTTTGAAGGTTTTGGTCTCCTGACTAAAAACAGAGATTTCAAACTTTGGGCCCAAAATGTACTTAATTATTGTTCGGATGTACAGGTTCTCCTTATTGGTTATCAAAACAAGCTTAATACTGAGTATAATTGCAGAAAAAAATAAAAGCCAAACAGCATTCTTGTTTCTGTTTTTGACGATTTCTTGGAAAAACTGAAAAATGTCTAAGTTTAAAAAAAAATCATACCTCGATAACTATCAATAATCGGTACACATACATGGGGGTGTTTTGGATAGGTCTCGGTACGGGCTATCTAAAAAAAATTATTATCGTCATCCGATTGGCCACCCTGTATATTTGTGCCTTTATGTGTTCCTTGCGATAAAACAATTCTAACAAACTCGCACACTTGGGGTCTAAAGTTACTAATTCAAGAGCTACAGGTACTTAAAGGGGTGTACCACTAGCATTAAGCAAAAAATGAAAGGAACACTAGCAAAGTAATTTAACTGCAGGGATACACGTGATATTTGTACACGATAGGCGTATTTTCTTAGGTCCAAATACCAGGACAGAGATTTTTCTCGGATTGGTAATAGTAGAATAACTTGTGCACCTTATTTCAAGATTCATTATTTCTGAATCTATGCTATCTACGACTTCATAACCATAACGTTTTCAGTGGGAAGTGAGAAGCAGTAGAAACTGGGTATCACCAGCGTAAAGATGATATTTACATCTACTGAAGGAGCTCATCATACATAGGGTAAAAAGCAAGGGATCTGAAATTGATCCTTGAGCGACACCTAAGGCTACTGCCAGTGGTGATGACGTAATGGTATCTATCCTGACGCACCCCATCCGCTGTGCAAGATAACTAGTAAAAAGCTTTATTACACTAGAGTGAAATTGAGAGATTTAAGAATGGCTAACACGATTGGAAAACTGACAGTGTCGAAGGCCGTTGTGAAGTCTAAAGTACTACAATTGTAATACGACCGCTGTCTATTTCCCTGAATATGTCATATGTTATTTGAATTAGTGCAGCTTCGCAGTTATAATAATATATGATCTGAACCTAGATCTAGAATCTTGAATGAAAGTGGCAGAAGGCTTATAGGTCGCATATCATTACAATCAGTGACATCAGGTCTTTTTCATACAGCTTTCACTATAGAGATTTTCCAAGAGCCTGTGAAGTTAGAAGTACTCAAACACTGATTGAATAATTACACTGGAGTACCATCATAAGGTTTATCCTGTCAGCACCCAAAGCATTTGATTTCAGATTGTACAAAATTTTTTGAACTTCAAAATCATCTACTATTTGGGAGCCAAATTATTCTTGATTAAAATTCCATTTATGTAGTAATTCACTGTATCATGACTTACTGGCAGTTGAGGGATTGATTCTGAAAAGTATCTGTTTAATTGCTTAGGATTTCTCAACGTGGATGTCAGGTCGCTTTTTACCCAAATTCACAAAATGCAAGTCGCGCCAGCTATAACTTATTCCTTTTGTATGTACGTATTTGATACTCAAAGTAAGCTTTCTTTTCGTTCTTACACATCAATGTGGTGTAATCTTTTAACGTTTTGCAATAAGCATGATGGCTAAGATTTCTTGTGCGCTTTCCATCTGATCTTTGCTTTACTTCTAAAGGAAATGAGAAGGCGCAGGTTATCTGACGATCAGTGTGAATAAGGTTGGGAATCTTCAATAGTTTTATGTAAAGCATGTGCGTCAAACAGCTGTAGAATTTGATCATTCGGAAACATTATTTTTCCATTTATATCCGGAATACCATTTGAATTGTCAAACGGTATTTCCTCTAACTCCGATAGATGTGTATCTCAAGAATAATAATCTAATGTATTTCGCCCCGAACTATTTTTTTTACTATACGGCTTCTACATAGTTTTTTGCCCTACGCTACAAAATTGTTTATTTTACTTCCCACATCGATAGGAATGTGGAATGTAGCCTCTTCTCCGGAAGGCACATAATTAAAACAATCTCTCTCACAGAATTTTTCGTTTTGCACAATTTCAAAATATTCTTCTCCGCTGAAAATCATCTTCACGTAATTCCTGGTGTAACTGGATGTGATACAGGTGCATCTTATTGTTTGATAGTATTCTTGCATACTTCAGTAGCTTATCGCCTGTTCTCTGAAAATTTCTCGTATACTTGTATTTGGATTATCCGTAACTGCTAATAATACCTACATTGAATTCATTTTCCGAGGTAGTAACGTTTTTTGTTTTCTCCTTCTTCTCATATGCTGCATTACCTGGACGATTACATCCATCCATGGCTTTTTCGAAATTTATTTTTTCAGGTACCGACCTAATCGGCGCTCTGGAAATATTTCACGATACCTACACCCTACGGACTAGCAAGCAATCATATCGATGAATCCTTGATTTGAGAAAATCATCATTCCCAACTCCAACTGCATACACAAGTAACACGGAGACAAACCAAATCAAAACAAGTGTTAGTGATTCGTTATCATGTATGATGTTGCTGTCAAAAATATAGATGTTTAAACGTCAAGGAATAATCTGGAAGTTTCGAGCACAGGTGTCGAGCCTGTCAAGTGTGCGTCGTGAAAATAATGATGAATACGTGTACAGGGTGTTAATTAATGATAGACCGTAATTTCAAGGGCATATTTATGACTCAAATTCAATAGAAAAGCTCATTCCGGGTATCCAAATAATCGACCGACAAAACTTCACAGGTCATAGATCTCACATTGTTTCTATGAACATTGAGATAGGCACATGAAGCCTTAAAATGCTTAACTATCAAGATACAGGGTGTCAGTTTTACTTTTATTTTCATTTTTTCTCAATTATTTCGCAACAAAATGGCACAACGATCTAAAATTACGTATTGGGAGGGTTTTTCAAGTCGAGAAATTCAAACTCAACCACAGTCTTGCTATCATGAATAGAGGGCGCCACCCACGGCACATTGAGCTCATTTAAATTATCAAAACTTTTATGCGGTTTGATGCATCAATGTGATTATCAAAAAAAAAACGTTTCTATTATATATTTTACGTGAAAAAGGTATAGTTTGAGTCCCTAGAGGTAGGTAACCGTTTTCGAGAAAACCTTCATCGAAACCAATGCCACTGAATTGTACATTGTGATCGAAAGTTTCCGCACGAATGCATATCAGGCTTAGTCTCATACTTCTACATTGTAACGTGTTGGGTTATACAAAAGCGAACGGCACTCAGGTTTTGGTAGGAGAGTTGGGTTTGTGGATCGATGGTCTTTATTATGACGGATAAAAGATGCTAAAAATGTAGAGATGTAAGGCAGGAACCAAGGTAGCTTTAAATTTGATGACTGTTGAGCACCAGCAAATAAAATATCTATATTACTAACCAGTGGTGATGTCTTTCTTGAGTAGGGCAGTAAAACACTAAATAGTTAACAAATGTATATAATAAAATAAAAAACAGGAGTACATAGATAGGGTGAAAGAAGTTCATGTAAGTGCTTGACAAAATTTAGATGACTAAATAAAATGAGTGTCAAAACCACCAAAAGCAATAAGGTAGAATTCCACACTGTAATTGACTACCTACGTATAGATAGTTGATTTAATATATTACCAATCAATGAAGCATATAACTAACAATGTCATGTTATTCGCACAAAGAGTTGCAATGACTGTGTTGCACTGCGCTTTAACCATTTCGAAATCATTTCACAAGCATCAGGCTCATAGTATTGATCATTTAAGTATAACTACACATACAATCTTATTAAGTATATGGTCTGACTTTATGAAAACCAATATATGACCCTTATATCTGTAGTCAACTTATAGGGCTGATTATATAATGTAAAACTGCCACTCACAAACCTCAAGGGTTTGGGGAAAAAATTATTGTATTATACATAAAAAGTTTAGAACACTCTTATAATGAACTCCAGGCATAAAAAGTTATAACAATGTTTACCACTTTTTTTCATTAACAATACTTCACCTTGCCCTTGGTTACTAACTTGATTATGGACTGTGGCATTTATCCACACAATGGAACTGTTCTCAACTAAATCTCTCAACAAAAGCAAATTTGTTGGAAAACATCTAGCATTACCATTAGTAGTAGAAGTGGACGTAAAACTGAACTCAAACTGCGACTTTAACGACGCAATAATCTACCATAAAAATGCAACGTAGAATGTAGAACATGGGGTAGACCTTAAGACGTAGGACGTACAACGTGGTACCTAGAATGTACCTAGAACGTACCTAGAACCCTGAAAACAATTGGATCGGTGAGTGGAAAAACAGTATAAGTCCAAAATTGACGGTTTTTAACTGAGATAGCCAAAATCATATTTCAACGTGATCCTTTCTGATGTGTTGAAGAACAGTACAACAAACACGCAATGTACGCAATTTCGAGGGTACCTGTTATTGGATTGAGTGGAAGAACGGTACAACTCTGGTTGTTATATCGTTTTTCCACTCAATATCTGATTTCCGTCCTTGCTGCCTGAGTTCGACAATCGACATGCGATAAGCTGGTGGCCAAGGTACTATAAAAAATCAAGTTGATTGACTTAGCACTTCAAGCACATTACGGTGATAGCAAATTATTATTGTCCCATAGCATGAAGCTATAGTCTGAGATTCAACCCATGCAACCAAATCATCGCCCGCGCGCAAGAAAGTGTATTATACCGCTAGGTATTTCTTTCACAGGTCAATGGCAGCCTATCATGAATACAACAAATTTTTCAGCTTCACAATTCCCCACCCCCTAACCACCCCAATTTCACTCCTACTAAAAAAATAGAAGATACTTAAAAATTAAGTTGGAGGAATATTTGAGCTTCTTTATTTTTTGCTAATTACTCCGTTGCCCATGCACCGATTCTAAAAACTACAGATACATTACCTACTAAGGCTCCACAGCATATTGCAACCCAAATTTATGTAGATACCATAAAACGCCCAAAAAGCGTATTATCTCGAAATCGAAAATTTACGCGATGGCAATACTCCCTTCACCTATCGGTGTGGGAAGTGAAATTCTGTAAGTCGGTCCTGAAAGAATATAATGAAATCTTAGTTTCAACTTATCATCAGTTTGCTGATCTATGACAGTTCTGCACCAGGGTATATTTTTACTGGTGTATTCATTAGAGAACTAGGTACAAATACGTTTGAGCTGCTTAAACCTAATGTCATCCCCGTTTCTCCAAACGAAGCAGCCTACAAAAGACTATTATCAATGAACGCAAAGAAGATCAGTGATTTAAAAAAAGTCATAAAAGTACATGGATGGTGAAATTTTGGATATTTACTACAATATTACCTCTTGCAAGACCACCAACAAAGATCAACCGGAATGATAATAGGAATTTTTACAATCTAAAGCTGACATAATTTGTATGACTTACATTAATAATAAAATCTCAATTAAAAATATTTACATTTTTTATGTTTACTAAATATTGAGTGGGAAAACAGTATAACTCCAAGTTCTTTTTTCTGGTTTACAGCCCTCCAGAACACAGTTAAAGAACCGTTGCTACCTCTCTTCCGTTTCCCTAGTCTTTGCGCTTCTTACCTACTCATGAGTCTCCACGGGTACTGAGCGTTCTGTGTCAACTGGCCACAGAAATGCCTTTAGGACTGCAACTGTGATTCAGCGAATCATGAACTTTGTTTACTTTTACCTGTTTGGGGTACGACTTAAATGGAAATAGTAAAATTGAATAAAACCAATGGAACGAATCCAGTGAGAACAGTATGTTATTGATGGAAGTGTACCTGCATTACATGGTTTAGAATACTACAGTCCGTTGCAGCCCAAAACATTACAAGGACGGGTTACAGATGAAATTCCTGATGTCTTATGATACCCTGGCCAGGTAAGTAGCTCTACTAATAGTATGCTTATGTCTAGTTCAACAACAAAGCCATAATAGTAATGAGACTAAACTAAAATCTGCAATCGCACAATAATATAGTATTTCTCTTTCTTTTCAGTTATACGTGCCAGGAAAGAAACGAAATATGTTACATCGATGTCAGTGGAAAGCCCCTGATCTTACATAGCTAGAGCCCACCTGCAAATATGGTGTGTAGTTGGAGATGTCTCGATGTCTAACAATCTGACATCGGTGCTGGCAGTAGTGTCGCTGGCAGTACGACCTCAACCAAGGTAAGTAGTTAGCTTGAGCTAAGACACATAGTTCTTGTGCAAAGACTGTTTTTGTTTTGGCCTAGAATGATTTATGTTCCATAAATATTCTATTTATTGACTGAATATTCGCAGTTTCTTAGAAACCTTAAGTAAAATTAACAATGTACCACATGTGCTTAACCTCAATAATTTTACCTGCGTGTTTGGAGGCCTTTACTGGATTTCCCTCAGTTTTTTACTGCCAAATAGGGTGTAAATCCGCTCTAGGCGCAGTAAAATGACTATTTTACAAGTACCCTACATAAGTTATGCCTTTTTAGCAATAAATCCGCTTACGCGTCCTCTTGCATCAAGAACTAGCCAAAAAGTGGAAAAGCCGGGAAAAATGACAAAACCTACTTCATCTTCTAATTCACCATAAAAATGTCGTATGTAAAACTTCAATCACCAGTTTAGACTTTGACACATGTCCAACCTCTTAACCTTAAATTCTAACATCAGATTATGTTATTGTTTACAATATTATTTCCGAAGTACAATACATTGAATTCAATCTATGAACAATTAAAATAATCTAAAACAGATTAATATCCACTAAATATGGTACATAACTGTGTTTTACAATAGTTACTTTTATGTTTCAGGCTACCAACGTCTGTACATAGTGCTGTTGACTGAGACCGGGTACCTGGACTTCAGCTATAAATGTAAGGCTCTTATCATGCAGTAACAGGAAATAATGAGCAAAGAAAAATAAATAATACTGAAACACACTGGATTCTACCTTATTTACCTGATCGTAATACCCCAATATTAACTAAAAATGAAGGTACGTAGCTAGAAATTTAAGAAACCGTAACACTTTATAATATTTCCATAGACGTCATTAATGCATTTTACGAGTTCACAACATGTCTGTTAAGACATTGTGACTATGATGATGATGAGACTTCATTGATGTGAAAAGAAAACTTTATAGTCAAAACATATATTTGTGTTTTTCTCAAAACAATGATTTTGGAGATGTATTGTTTTTCCACTCGCATTCAATCAAAGACTCGCTATAGCCATACAATAAATAAATATTTCCATCCACTTGCTACAACAGTGGGTATTACTGAACGAAAATCCCTTAAAATCCAACGAAACAAAACTGGAAAGCTGAAGACAACAGGAGGTGCTGGTAAGCTAACGAGAAACGGCAGTCACACTGAGGAATCAGGCGGTCTTGATTTTCCCAAATACAAATCTGGCAAAGCCTTTTGGATCTCAAAAACCTGTCCCTTTTTCCTTTTTGCAGTCTCAAAGATGGTGCGACCTGCGACGTTATTCAACCAACCAACCAACCAGTGGAAAGTCACAAAATGGAAAGCCGTTTCGCCCAGTGTTGCCACCTCTCGCCGTACTCGGTACTTGTCAAATGTCAGAAAATGACAACGTGGACTAAAAACTACTCAAATTGTCTTTGAGTGGTACAGTCAATAACCAAAACGTACTCACAGGATAAATACACTTATATTATCCTGGATCTATTTCGAGAAAACAAACACAAACGAGAGCTTAAAATCACAGAGACATCTGTCGCGTTAACTGTTCACTCGAATTTTGAAAACGCTACAACATACCATTGACGAAGTATTCTCAAACTTCAACACCACCTATTTTAAAAATTATATTTGGATGAGAAAATCTTGGGGTTGCGGCCAAAATTTTGAAAAAAAAGAGACTGGGTCACTGCATAAAGGACACTCTGGTGTTAACAGTCAAGCTTTTGGCAATGCTTATTGTCATATTCAGGGCTTTAACGTTGAGGTTTGCCAATTTAAAAAACAGCAAATGCATTGAGTGCAACGACTTTCTATGCCAGCTACAATAATCGTCACAATTTTTCAAAAATTTTTAACTATGCTATCATGGCGTCTTCCACAAACAGGCCAGGAACAAACAACATATAAATGTAAAATTACAAACACACAACAACAGCGGCGGCACGGCAGGGTTATGACTATCTACATAGAATATGAGTATAGAGATAAATAATATAGATCACAGCGCAAATCTAGTACTTTATGAGAGGTAAACATTAAGGACAACATAAACTTTATGTTATCTTTAATGTTTACCTTCCTTTCACACCGCATAAGTTGAGTATTATCTCTTAATTTTGCCCTATTGTATACTTTTTCATACTCCGCCCCTGTCAAGGCAAATGAAAGTATCCCAAAATGGCGTCGCTGACGTCAGATATTTGCAAAACGTCATCAATAAGGAACCGACTGTAAGTAAGACAGGTGATTGTTCGTTGGGCCGTGCTTTCGCGGGATAGAACAAAATCTGCTAATCATTTAACTCTATCACACGTTGACCTGACAGGTTATGCAGGTCAAGTACCGGCGAATCACTGAGTTTATTTTTTTACTATTCAATTGATTACTTCTCCATAGCTCACGTTCAGGTGGAATAGCTTACGTTAAGGTGGAACAAATTTTCCCTTTAGTTCTGGTGTGATCGGTTATTACATTGTAACCATAACTATTATTGTTCATGATAATAATACCTTAACCGTAAATTTGACAACAAAACAATATTGACAACTCAGAACCATTGGCGTCTAAGATGACATCGCTGAGAAGCGCGGATTAAGTGGTTACAATGGATTCAAAATAATAACGTCTTTCCTTCTTGGCTAATTCTCAAGCGTCCTAGAATTGAATACGTTTGCTATCTTCCCCCAAAATTCATCTCACAGCCGTTTCAGCATGAGAGATGAACCTTAATAAGAAAACCAACTATGAGTTTTAACTATGCTTTATCTGTTTTTCGGCATGTAACAGGATACGTTTTTATTTAGATAATAGATTTAATCACACCGTGTATCAGCCAGCAATTATTTTTATAGTTTTCGTACCATTGTCATATAAATTAATTCCAGTCTCAGTAAAATAGTCCGATTTTTCCAATCTCTCATTCATGACCATGTGCGTAGCTAAACATACTGAATCACACAGATTTTGCAGCTAACGTATTATTATGTTATGAAAATTTTAACCATATATATGCAAATTTTCAACTTCAATAAAATACTGCCTCAGTATAATGGTCCGGTGAAAGTTGACGTCATCTCTCAGACTATAACACACAAACGATAATAAGAAAGAAAAAAACGAAGTAGCCTAACTTAATCGACGCTGTATGACGCTGTCACTATGGTGTTTGTTGATAAGACCTTGCCTGGAGTATTGGTCTCATGTCTGGGGAGCTGTTGCCCCTTCTACCCTGTCTATACTAGATGCCGTCCAGAGAAGGGCAATTCGACTAATTGGCGATCCGGCCTTAGCGCGCCACCTTCAGTCACTTTCTCACCGGCGCGGCGTGTTGTGTGTTGTGTTGTGACCTCTCACTCTTCTACCGATATTCCAACGGAATCTGCTCGTCTGAGCTATCCTCTATCGTTCCGCCGCTCACTGCTCCTATCAGATGTACCCGTGCGACCGTTGCATCTCATCCTAAGACGGTCGTTCTTCATACATCAAGAACTGAGCAGTACAACCGCACATTTATTCCCAGGGTGTCCAAGGCTTGGAATGGACTGCCAGAAGATGTATTTATTGGGCCTGCGGGTATTGGCCCATTCAAATCTCGCGTTAACAAACTTCCCCTAACATAACCCTTTCACAGCAGCCGCGGTACTCTGGTATTTAGGCTCTGCCTGCGCGGTCTGCTCAGTTATAAAAAAAAGAAAGAGAAACGATGTTGCCAGATTGCAGTATGGCAAGAAATAATTTTAACTACCGTTACTAAAACAACTAATAACTAATTCAAACAGCCATCAACCCTACTGTTTCAATGCGACAATATAAACTAGATATTCCAAAGAATATCTCTAAACGTTATTTATGTTTTTATCTAGTTTTAAAATATGTTAATTCAACCTTTCAATACAAAAATTCGCTACTCTCTCATAAGAGCCCATGTTAAAATTCTGTTTTTTAATCTTAACTGTCCGAAATGATCGATAACAAGTTTTTTTAGGGTAGATACCTATGTGATTAAACTTGTCAAAAATAAAAAAAAAATCTCGTTTAACAAGCACTTTCGTGAATGAACGTCCCCCTTTTAAGTCTCCTTATGAAATCTCGTACTCAGACAAGTTTGGTTAAATACCAACATTTTACCCAAATCATTTGCAGTTATGTTATCTGCTATTCATTGCCGGACACACTATATAACTGCAATATGTTATCAGGAAAAGGACCCTCGTCATATCTTTGGAGGAGACAGAATAGCTTTCTTTTGAGTTCATCGCTTACGGCTAAGGTTACATTACCTTCAAACTTATGTCTAAAAATTTCATTGAAGATCGCACAGTCCAGTGTAAACATTTGGCCAGGTACAAGATAAAATTTCATTTATTAACCGTATAACGTAACAAAAACTTTTAAATTATCGCAAAAAGATGCAAAACAACGTCCATAAAATATACAGAAACTGGAAAGATAAGTTGAATATGCAAATGCTTATATGCAAATGCATATAATCCAACCTCCAACAGTGAGACCATTAAGAATGATTCGCGCTTAGTGTTTCGGATTATTTTAGGACTCATCGCTTTGAAGCTTAGTGGTAGAGACATTACGGTTAAGGATATAATATAATGCAATTAAGTGCCATGGGTTCCTTTCTTTCCCTATAAAGTACATCATTGCCTTTTATAATATACTGGCAAGCAAAAAAATTAGGTCATCTAGGAAATTACAAATAATTTTGGAAAAAAGTGAATTACTGAATCATCGGTCTAGTTAGCGGTGAATAATTAATTTTCCGATAAATACTAGCGAGCATGTTTGCTATCTGTGAGTTGTTATCAGCCCACTTGTGACGTTTGGTGGAATAACGCGAATTTAGCCTAATTAGAACTTCGCACGATGGCTATTTCGCAGTTTGTTGTTGACTATCTCCATAAAAAGATTCTTGTGGCGTATTTTAGTTTTATTGTGTATTTAAATGGTCATGATGTCAGATCCTATTGTGGTGGCTAGAATTGTAGAATTAATGCGAGATGGTCGAGAACAACGAAAAACTGCAAGAATTGAATTGATAAGAACTTATGTGCTGAACAAAACCTGTATCAATGATCAGGAGACTGATCTCATAACCATAAGACCAGAATCTGGTAGAAAAAGGACCACCATCCAAAAAGATGATCGATCTTTGGTGTCCTCAAGTATGCGGAATAGGACAGCTCCTGGTTTGGTTGCGAAAACCAACTTCTAGAGATGTTTGATTTAACTTCCTCAGATTACTTCTACAACGGCCTTGCCTATGCTTTCGGAGGAAGGCTTTCGCTCAGACAAAAGTTAATTTATATATGCTTAAGGTAAGTAGCTTATCACATGGGGACGCCAGAGTTTTATAATAAAGATGCTCAAAGCATTGCAGCCTGTAGCACGTTTCTCTAATATCCGATAGAGTTTGCTGTATATCATCAACTTTCCTAAACCCCAATTTGAAAATTATTAGATAGCTATTTTTGTAGGATAGGAGTCCTGAGGTAAAGTTGAAGATGCAGCATTGACAAAGTGTAACTAATACGGCTTAAGTTTCTTTGATAGAAAACTGGTTAACTTAAATGTATGTATTGAAGACTGGGTACACTTACGCAACTGAACGTTTTGTATCAATTTTTGACTTCACTGTCCATGATAATCACGATACGCAACAACTGTAAATTTTTCAGAAATGGATGACTACATATTATTATTGATGGTGGAGGAGTCTGTGGAGCTAGGTACCTCAATTCGCAAGCGGTTGCAATAGATTGCTATCACCTTTCGAGTAATCTAGTCTTTAGTAACCTTTGTGACGCTTACTTTCTGTACTTGGAATCTGCGCTAAATTAGGATAGTAATGTGCAGTTTTTGTCAATGTACTCCATACTGCTTAAACCTTTTTTTAGCTGTACAAGGTCACAAAAATTTTATTGTGCTTTTTCGATAAATACAGGTTTTTTTGTATAGAATATATTGTATTTTAAAAAAGGTCACTTCTTCTATTTTGGAAAAATAGATTCGGTAATAAATGTTTTCTCACAACGAATAAAGGTTTTTGATTTTTTGTGAAATAATTGACATCAACAAAAAAGTTTATAATATCAACAAAGCTATCTATGGGAAACATTCGTTAGCATGTTTCAATTTACGGACGATTAAAGAAATGTTCAAAATAGGTTTCCAACACATTAAATTAACACTTGTAATGCAGTTTTTTAACTTTCCAAAGTCATGAGCGGTTGGGTTGTATCAATGATCTATAAGATTAGACACACCTAAGCCAGGAGAATTTGCTGGCCGCTCTAATGGACCAGTTCTTTATATACATTTAGGACTTATGACTTTTTAGACAGGTTCCCTTAATATCAATGATTAGAGTATGATATCCTTAGGTACTAGACGTTGTTTAAAATGCTTTCTTCCGCCAATCAGTGATAACAGGGTATTTTCTATCATATCTCGGAGAACTTTATTTATATTCAACAAAACGGCTTTCTGAATGCTACCAATACACGAATAAAATTTTTTCACAATCTCTTTCTTTCAGTTTTTTAAAGTTACACATTTTACATGAATGTATTGTGTAAGACTTTCGCGGCCATGATTCGATGAACTGCTTCTTGGGCTGTTCGACCGGCGTCGACACGTTCCGTGGCCTCGACGTCGGCGCGTTTCGCTGCTTGAGGCTTCGCCAACACGAGTAGTTGGCATCCTCAGAAGCTGGTGTCACCTGTTCGACGTGTTCTGAAAGACTGAGTCTCACCTCACCTCTGCACATTTTTACGTAGCGCTATTTAACAAACAAACGCTTTTGTTATTTTCAATATCCTTCACATACAAAAGACAATTGAAGTGATCTGGGTTCTTGCTATTCTCATAAAGGATTGTGCTGCCAGTGAACTTATTGAAATTCTTTCACGCACGATAACCTGGACATCCTTTTTGGGTGAAATTTAATCAATTGTAGTCTTCATCATTTTTTTCTAGTATAGATGTTGTCCCTGCGAACAGTAACATTCTAACTTTTACTTATTGTTATAATTATAATTGTAGTACTGTTGCAGCATTCAAGCAGTGTTATACGTTATTTATCAGTTATTTCACTTCTAAACCTTTTGTAATCATGAGAAGTTTCAACAAATTCGTTAAAGTTTTCAAGTATTATTATAATTATATTTTTTAACATTTCTTATTCCTTCCTTCCTTCCCATATTTCTGTACAACTGAGCCAAGTGGTTTTAAAATGCTTCAATATAAAACACTCTGAACTATGCAATTACATGACCCGGCACAAGGAAAATTCTAAGATTTTAAATGCGAATTAGAATCTCAATGACATTATTGCTGTTACTAGAAATATAGTCAAGTTTATGAAATAGGTACCGGCACTTCATTGATATCTGAACCTTAACTCTGATTTTTTTCCGTAACTTTAGTGCAATGAACTCAGCCAAATCTTCTAAACCAATGCACATTACACCTTTTACAGTAGTTCCTAAAGCGTCAAGTGATAATTCAAAACGGTCAAGTTAATTTTCCAACCCGTCACTTGTAATTTCAAACTGTCAGGTGAAATTTGTACCTGTTTTGAATTATCACTTGACGCTTTAGAAACTACAGCTGGAAAAGGTATAGTTCTCGAATATACTATTCAATGTCTTTTTCCCCGTTGTCAGCAAATCATGTTTCTTCAATGTGCTTATTATTATTATTGTTCGTTTAATTTATTATTTTCGTATATATGAGTGTTCAAAATACCACCTAGCCTACAACAGCACTATTTGGAAAACCCCCATTTTAGCAATGTTCGTCGATCTGGAAATAATTTCATCATTTCGCGCCATAGGATAATTTCTCAACCTATATTGGAATTGTAGAACAGTCGGATGATAATGTATAACTCCAGCTCGTATAGCAGAAAATAAATTCATGCGGATACTTATACCAAAGCATCACTTAAAATTAATTTTAAAGCCAACAAAAAGTGAAAGGACATTATACTAATGATCACTCTACAATGGAATGAAGAAAATGATTCACACCTTACGCAAGGATATCAGAATCCTTGTTTGGAACCCAAACCACATAATGCTTGATGTCCCTAGTGTATGAGAGCACTGTTTAGATCTTTCGGATCTAATGAGCTGGACCTGGGTAACGACCGGTATCCGGCAGGTATGAAAGCAGTGAACATAAAAAAAATAAAATGGAGTCAAGTTGATTGACTCAGTACTTCCCACACATAATAATGATACCATTCTATTGTTTTCCCACTGCATGAAGCTATAGTCTGAAATCTCCTTGCAACTAAATCATCGCCCACCCGCCCGCAAAAAAAAAACATCCAACACAAAAACTCTCGTAATAGTCTCCTGCATGCTTCAACCGAAAGATGCGAAATGATCGGGAGCCTCTAAACCATCTAATGTCGGCTACACACGTTCCGGCAGGCCTGTCAGTTCAAACTGAACTGTCTGCCTGCAGACCAGTCGCCTCGCCCCCACACGTTCAGGCAGGCCTGTCAGTTCGAACTGAACAAGGCCGCCTAAAGAGCGGTCGCCTCTGATTGGCTGACGCCCCTCCACACGTTCGGGCGAATGTGAAAATTCTCGACGGGCTTTTAAAACATTTTGTGTGTAATTTCTCGATATCTGGCAAGGTATACATGATAGAAGAAAATGTCAAGTACAAAGGTTATTTGGTTACTTAAGACGCATATCCCAAAAATATTTTGAAATATATAGGGTGTTGCGGGAAAGTATTGTATAGTGATCAACTTGTTTTTTATGTATAGTACTATAACTTTATTAAATTCTTCTAGTTTCCATCATTAATTTCTATTCAACCCTAAAATATTTTTGGGATCCGTTGCGACGTTGCCAAGTTATTATTTATTTTCTATTAATTTCCGGATTTGCAAGGTCGCAAGTAATACGTCCAAATTGATATATTCCTTCACCTTTTCTCAATATTATTGTACAGCGAGTTACTTGAATATTAAATGAATATGATTTTGGATGTTATCAGCAATGTGCATCTACAGGGTGGTTTTGGCAGAATTTTAAATTACGGCAATTTGATGGTCATTTTACTTTGTCTTTTTAAATGTAACAATGTATGTTTTATTTTAAATCAAAATACCCACGAATAACCTATCTCGCCTTGTTATATTTTTTTCGTGTTTGCGACGTTGCCAAGTTATAAATTATTTTTCCAAATTTTCAAACAAATATCTCCGATTTTTATTAATAGAACACACTGTATATTTTATTTAACATAGAAGTACTCCCTAGTAATTGTCTATAGCGTGAACAAGTTTTAACTGGTGTTCCTAAAATAATAAAACCGTTTTCCTTGCACATACTGCTATTTCGAATACCAGGTCAGTAAAACGTACATGAACGCTTAAATATCTTCAAAACTTGCACAGCTGGAACCAGAAAATCAATAGCTGCAGGTTTTTGAACATGCAGAATTCAAAAATTCTAACAGCAGCGTTATATATCAATATATCAATATATCAATTTGGACGTATTACTTGCGAACTTGCAAATCCGCAAATTATTAGAAAATAAATTATAACTTGGCAACATCACAGCCAATCCCAAAAATATTGTAGGTTAAATAGAGATCGATGATGGAAACTAGAAAAATTAAAAAAAAGTTATGGTTCCATATAAAAAAATCAATTTGATCACTGCCCTACTTTCCCGCAACACCCTGTATATTTCAAAATATTTTTATGTTTTTTTTATGTTCGTCTTAACCAAATAACTTTTGTATTTGATAGTTTCTTCTATCAGGAATATATTGCGAGATATCGAAGAATTACTCACTATATAGTGGAAACAAATTGGATACGTTTTCAAAACGTTTCCTGTTCAAGGTCGATTCGCTATTTTTTGGGATCGCATCGAGATCCAAATGTCGTGGAAACACCAGCTGTCTGTCCCTTTCTTTTTGAATGGACCAATGGTAGTGCGTCAGGTCGGCCGGATGGACGAACATATACATATGTGATTCTTCTCCGGTCGCCTGATCAGTCGTAACTGACAGACAGACCGGACCATACACACGCTCAGGCGACCGGACGTCAGGCCGGACGGAGGGACGAACATATATGTGATTCTTCTCCGGTCGCCTGATCAGTCGTTACTGACAGGTAGACCGGACCATACACACGCTCAGGCGACCGGACGTGGGCGGACCATTCAGTTCGAACTGACAGGCCTGCCGGAACGTGTGTAGCCGACATAAAAGCGAAGTATGAGCTGTTTTTATATTTTTAGTTTTTTAATTATTATCGCGCCGCCACTGACACGATTTTTCAGACACTGGCGCGTTTTCCACTCTTGCCGCGATAGTCTATTCAATCAATTAGTAATTTTTGCTTTACGCAATATACATAGAACGAAATTAAGCAATACCCGTATATGTATACATCACAAAATTCTTGGTTTCTGGAATAGGCAAGGCAATGTTCACATGGACTTAAAAAAATATGCCGCTACGTATTTCTTCCATAAGTCAATGAACAAACTATTATGAATACAACACATCTTTTAGTTTTAACAACCCCCCACCCCCCAACCACCCCAATTTCACCCCCACCCAAAAAACGTAGAAAATAATCAGGAACCCCTAAAACGCCTAAAAACAAGGTTTGAGCTGTTTTTTATATTTTTAGTTTTCTTATTATTGCTGTGCCTCTACTAACACGATTTTTCCAAAACATACCCGTTTTCCATTCTTGCCGCGGTAGTAATACTGTGTTAAAATTTCGTTAAAGTCAATTGAATAATTTTCGCGTTACGCAATATGGGACGACCTAAAACAATACTCGTATGTATATATCACAAATTCTAAGTCCCTTGGTTTCTATAATGAGCAAGGCAATGTTCGTGGATCTAAAAAAGTGTATTATGCCGCTAGGTTTTTCGTTCACAGGTCAATGGACAGCCCATTATGAATACAACAAATTTTTCAGTTTTTCAACCCCCCCACCCCACAAACCGCCCCAAATTCACCCCTACCCAAAAAAATAGAAACTGAGCAGGAACTCCTAACGTCTAAAAACAAAGTTTGAGGCGTTTTTTGTTTTTTTTTATTTTTGCTGCGCCGCCACCGACACATTTGTTTCAAAACATACGCGTCTTCTATCCTCGCCGCGGTAGTAATACTGCTACTAAGTTTCATTAAATTCCATTCCATAAGCAATATTGCTATGTATTTATCAGAAAATTTAAAGTCCCTTCGTTTCTGGAACAGGCAAGATAATGTTCGGATGGGCCTAAAAAAGGGTATTATGCCGCTAGGTCTTTCTTTTACAGGTCAATGTATAGCCTATTATGAATATAATACATTTTTGCGATTTACAACTCCCCACCCTCCAACCACCCCAATTTCACCCCCACCCAAGAAAAGTAGAAAATGATCAGGAACCCCTAAAACACCTAAAAACGAAGTCTGAGGAATATTCAATTTCTTTTGTTCTTTGCTAATTAGTCCGCCGCCCATGCACCGATTTTCAAAATTATAAGAACGTTACCTACTACGACTCCACAGCATACCGCTGCCCAAATTTCATCGCAATCCACGCAGCGGTTACTGATATTACGAGGCTAGAAAAACGCGCACAGACAGACCGTCAGACAGACAGACCGACAGACAGACAGACCGACGGAAATGAGTGAGATCGATTTTTGTTATGTAGACATCATAAAATGCCCAAAAAGCGTATTATCTCAAAATCGAAAATTTTCGCGATCACAATACTCCCCTCACCTATCGGTGTGGGAAGTAAAATGACAGTGAATTACACTATTGGTTGGAGTGCCTTCTTGGGAGAAACATGAATGAAATGTAACAGTCAGTGAAAACCATGTCTTCCAATGTTCTGCTCGGTGTCCTATTTCATTTAGTTCAGCATTTGATTTTGCTCACACACATAAAAATAATTTCTTAGATGGAGCACAGATGCTTTAATTCAAGTATACCATAACTTCTTATACGCGCAAAGCAATGCTAATCTCAAAGTGAGAGTACGATATCTTTGACCATATAAGGGTTAGATTGAGAAAATATCTTCAATGCAAAACTGGGAAATTCTTGATAGTAGGAAGACCAAAATCTTAAATCAAGCATATGGTAATCTCGACCGAAGTATTTCATAATCTTGACTGCAACATTTCATGATCTTAACTGGGAGCATTTCATAAACTTGACGCAAATAGCTCAACTTTATTCTAAAATTGTGATATTCTTGGATGAGGAATCTAATAGTATTAATTTGAGCATTCAAACTCTTCTATAAGCATGTAGAAAGTTTTCTGGAGAAATAGTTCTGCAAAATTTCTTGAATCACATTTAGTATACTCAGTACTTATCTAGGAACACCTGAGTCGGGTCTTCGCATCCAATTTTTTTTAATAGCTCATTCATGGTTGGATAGATTCAGTGATAAGGAAGCTGATGGGAACTGGGACGCGACTCAAATGGCGGTGGACCAGCACTACCGGCAGATTCGATGACTGATGGTTGACGGTGGTATCACGGGTATCACGTGGCAATGGCAATTTATTTAACAGTTTGACTAGATACTATATGTGCTATTATGCATGATCCAGGGCGCATGTATTACGCTATGGTGCTAAAGACGGCGGCAAATGCGACAATCCGAAAACCGCTAATGGCGGCGCGGACGCGGACGGGCAACAGGCTGTTGAGTTGAGATGGTGGAGAGGTTAGAGCTGACCCGTGACACGCTGCGCGCCTGCGCACGCCGACGTTGGTAGACGTCAAATAAATGATTTACTTGATACAAATGTAGGGTGTGCTTATAAAACAGCGTTCATTTTCAAACCAAGATTATCTTATTGTAAATGAAGGTCCGCATTGCAAGCTGCCTATATTTTTGATAGAAGTAAACTGGACACCGCTGGAAAAAATGATAAGCTTGATATAAAGTTATGACATATTTGTTATTAAATTATTATAGCCTTGGTTGCAAAGAAAATTATATTTTCTTTCGGGGCATATTTCTTTAAAATAAGTATATAAATCAAAAATATATTATACTTGATACAAATTTTCTATAATTTTCTCATCAAATATTCTTTCTTAGGGTGAGAACCGATATTCTTGTTGTGAGTATGTATTTACAAGAATATCACAATTCTTGACTTGAGAATTTCTTTTTATGTGTGCAGTTAAAGCTTTTATGTTTCTGGTCTCACATTGTGGCAGTTAAGAATCGAGGACATTGAATTAATGATTTTTAGCATTAGATTTGGAAAATCCTTGCTTACAACCTACGGGCGCCAAAGTTACAAAAATTTAGAGCATAATTGAAAACGTACAGTGCAGTACAGACTATAACAAAAATTTGTGAACGAATGTTATTGAAAATACTGTAGTTCCACCGTTTTATTACAACCAAACACATCTAATTAACACGAATAGTAGAAACCTACCTTCAAAATGTTGTTCAGGTTACATACACACATGAAAAGGAATTCTCAGCTTAATAGTTCTGGTAATCTTGTAAATATACAGGGTTATTCACGTTATTCGACACGAAGCATTATGGCTGAAGTATCTGATAAAAAAGAAAATAATAATTTCGGATGGATAGAGACCCATAAAGGCTACATTTTAAAAATATTTTCATGTTATACAGGGTGTCCCAAAAACACGAAACGTATCAAAGTTATGTTTTTTTAAATGGAATACCCCATATATTATTACATATTCAGATTCCTTGGTGAATTCTAGTGTGACTTTACGTATCATACATGGTACCTAAAGCGAGCCGTTAAGGTGTAAATCACCATTTTCGGTATAAGTAGATATCAGGAAAAAATTGAATATCGCAAAGATTACAAAATATGGAAGGCTGTGACTTTGCCGTATTACTAAGCATAAAATGCATCAGCTTTGATGAGACTGTCAAATTTAAAGTACGTTTATGCTTGGAGAAATCGGTCGATGAATTAAGGAAACTTCCATCAGCGATAACTTGATTTTTTCAAATGGGAATGCCTAATTTTTTTTATACGGTTAAACGTAGAATTTAATAAGCTTTCTAATGATATAAGGTTATGAATATCAATCTCTGGTAGTTTCCATTTAATTTTAAATTTTCAAACAAATCGGCGTTTTTCAATTTTCCTACCTATAAGCAACGTAGCAGGCCATGAAATATAAACAGAAATCTGTTCAGCTAGAAGAAAACAACTAACTTATCTGAAAAATACACACTAACTAGACTAAAGGGACAAGATTATAAAAATTCCCTACAACAAATCAACTCTCCCAGAAACAACTGCGATAACATCTCTAAGGTCAAAGAGAAGCTGGAGTATGGCAGTAATAGATAATAGATATTGTCTACTGGCTACCGCAATTTACTAGAGGTTAAAAATTTCCAAGGCAATCAAAAACCCTCATATGAAACAGAAACAACCAGCGACTGTTGCTCCAGCGCGCAACTATCAATCATATGTAATGGTATAAAAAAGTACTTATTTGCGTCGAAGTCGATACCTCTGACTGGAGCCCTTCTATTTTTCATTATCTATTAGCAATATTGCAAAAAAGGAATACTGACAAATCAGATTTAAATTTTCTGCCATTTAAGTTATGTTTTATAATTTGAACAAATTTTAATTCATTCTTCATTTTCTGCGACCTTGCTAATAGGTACTGAAGAAATTTCAGATCTCCAGTCAGAGGTACTTTTGACTTGAGTTTTGACAGAATTGCATACTTTTTTAAATCATTAAATGTGAAATTTTATTATGAGAATAATAAACTGCTTACATCATTCTCTAGTAGTTTTTACTTTATTTCAAAATTTTTAATGGTTTTGAAAATTGCCAATCTCTAGTACATTGCAGTAGCTAGTAGGCCGTGAAGAAATCAATTTCTGCCATACTCCAGCTTCTCTTTGACCAAAGATATGTTACCGCCATTGTTTCTGGTTAGACTTTGTTTGTTGTGAGTAACTTTTATTATCTTGTCCCTTTAGTCTAGTTCGTGTGTATTTTTCAGCTAAGTTAGTTGTTTTCTTCTACCTGGACAGGTTTTTGTTTATATTTCATGGCCTGCTACGTTGGTTATAGGTAGGCAAATTGAAAAAGCCGAGTTGTTTGAAAATTTAAAATTAAATGAAAACTGCCAGAGATTGATATACACAACCTTATATCGTTAGAAAGGTTATCAAATTCTACTTTTAACCGTATAAAAAAAATTAGGCATTCCCATTTGAAAAAATCAAGTTATCGCTGATCGAAGTTTCCTTAATTCATCCACCGATTTCTCAAAGCATAAACGAAATTTAAATTTGAGAGTCTCATCAAAGCTGACGCATTTTATGTTTAATAATACGGCAAAGTCACAGCCTTCAAAATTTTATAATCTCTGCGATATTCAATTTTTTCCTGATATCTACTTATACCGAAAATGGTGATTTACACCTAAACGGTTTACTTCAAGTCCCATGTATGATATATAAAGTCACAATAGAATTCATCAGGGAATCTGAATATGTAATAATATACGGGGTGTTCCATTTAAAAAAACATAACTTTGATACATTTCGTGCTTTTGGGACACCCTGTATAACATGAAAATATTTTTAAAATGTAGCCTTTATAGGTCTCTATTCGTCCCAAATTATTGTTTTCTTTTTTATCAAATACTTTAGCCATAATGCTCCGTGTCGAGTAACGTGAATAACCCTGTATATGTATATTGCGATAACCGTTTTCGCTCTAAGAAAATTTACTTCATGAGGAAAATATAATTTCCTTCACACCTAAAATTACAATACTATTTGATTAAGAATTGCACAAAGTTTTAGCGAGGATATCATATTTTCCAATTGAGCTCCTATTACTTCGATGAAGGATAAAAATGGATTGAGAGTTGTGGAGCACCATTTAGAACATGATAATCTTGGCTTATGCATACCGAGAGATCGCCAAAGGCCTTATAGTCATTTGTAAGTAATTCATAATTTCACCTGTATTTGTGTCTTATTGTTATTCCCTCATAAAAGATTGTTACGCAGTTATGGGAACCACATAAAGATATTCATATGTTGCTCATATCAAGCATGTAAATATGCAATATGTTTATGTAGTGTAGTGAATATTATGTATTGTGAATGAAACATAAACAACGGCGGACTAGTGGACATAATATAATATTCTACATAGTTCAAAAGTAAAGAGGCATGTTCTTTTTGTTCTGTGGTAAACGGTATTTTTCAACATGAATTAGGAAAAATACTATCTAAAGTGAAATTGTCAAATGCTTAATGCTGAATGCTTGTTCCAAGAAGGCCAAAGCCATGAGGTGTTTAATTAATAGTAACGGAGGGTTTCATGCTCGTTAGTTGCTATCCAGGATCATTTAATTGCGACACGGAACTACAAAAATACGTAATTAAAGGTCCATCTATAACAGATGACAACTGTAGAAAATGTCATCAACAAAAAAAAAACAATAGATCACATAACAAACGAATGCAAAGCTCTCGCGGGTACCGAATACACAGCCAGACATAACTCTGCAGCGAATGTCACACCAAGCGCTAGCTACAATGAACAAACTAATAGAAAACACAGATCCATATTACAATAAATTACACTCCGGCATCAGTACTCGAAAACAACCAATACAAACTATATTGGTAAGTTGAAATACATACAGACAAGACTTTGCCAGCCAAGGACCCAGTTATGGAATGGCAGACACCTAGGCGAGTTCCAGCATACTGGCAGACCCTTTAATGTCTCTTTGTCGTCTTAATTAAACAGCGTCCGAGGTGACTTCTAAAACGTGATCTTAACAAGTTTGCCGTTTTAATATATTGAATTGTATACCTTTCTTAAGTTCCCCGGCAAAGGAGGGGCAAGTTATTAAAATCATCATACGAGATGATATTTCCTCATTTTCTGAAAAGAAAATGCTACGACATATTAATACCTTTCCAAGTAATCACCCCCACCATTAAACCATAGATCTGCACCAAAAGCGGACTAACAGATAGAGAATAAAAACTTCTTTATCACAGTAAACCTTTGGAATTATTCGTATCATTTTTGTGACAGTTACTACCATTTTTAAGATTGCTACTTTTTAAGAACTTATATTCATTTTGAAAAAATTTGGGCATACGTGGTAGCGTTTTCCACATAAGAGGACATTCTTTTTATTGTGGTAGCATTAGAATTTCACGCTATGACATTATTTTTTTGAGTTACCTTCACCTTTAGCCTCAGCTGGACCAAAGACTTGATTTTTGTTTCTAATAACCTTTTTATAGTTACCAAATTTGGACAAAATCGGAAAACTTTAGTTTTTTGATGTCCGTCTGTATTTGTCGGTTACTCAAAAACACCTGAAGCAATAAATTACTCCTAAATTTGGCCAACATGAATAAATAAAGCTCCTTTCTAGTTGAAAGGGCTTTGGTGGGGATCGGAAAATGGGGGGTGGAGAAGGGTGGGGGTGCACAAAAAAATGTAATACAATATATGAATTTGATAGCGCCAGTTGAAACAGAATGTGTCTTTATGTCCAGAACGATATATCACATGTTTTTTTCCGAAATGGAGGCTGAAAAAATAAAAAAAAAATTGAAATACTCAAATGTCATCTAATTGCTGTATTTGTGCCCTGAATTGTTTGATATTAGGCAGTCGTAAATAACTTGAAGTTGTCTACGTGAGAATAATATTACTACAGGAGATGAAAAACAACCAAAGCAAAAAAGGTATACACTGCAACATACTAAAACAGCAGACTTGCTAAAATGATGTTTTAGACTCACTTTTTGCACTTTTGGAGTCTCGCCCACGCCTAAAGGAACCGTCGCCCCGTCGGGGATGGTGAATCCCCATTTCCCCTAGCATGTTCAATTGTATACCCAGCATCAATATGAAGTTTGCTAAGATACCATGAGTCTGCTGATCACTGGCTCTTAGTCTATAATAAACAATTGGGCACATTATACGAGGTTGCGCTATATCTCCGTCAATCCACCAGTACGCAGTCAGCTGTTTCACGCTTATTAGCGATCATCAGTGCGCCATAGGTCGATTGACGGAGGTAGAGAGCATCAGATTTTTGATGTCTACCAGACATGTGAAGCATGTGAGAGCAGGCAACAGAGAAGATCTGCCGGTGCGCCATCTGGTACCCGAAGGTAACGGCAACCCAAATAAATCACTACTAAACAGCAGCAGACTTCTTGGTGGAACGTCACGGCGCGTCCGCTTGGCCACCAGAGGAGCTCGGGTTCTATATGCTGCTCCATATGAAAGTCGATATACGAGGGTTGCTCTATATCTTCGTCAATCCACCAGTACGCAGACAGCTATCTTACGCTTATTAGAGATCATCAGTGCGCCATAGGTCGATTGACGGAGGTAGAGAGCATCAGATTTTTCGTGTCTACCAGACACGTGAAGCATGTGAGAGCAGGCGACAGAAAAGATCTGACAGACAGCTGTCTGGTAGACATGAAACATCTGATGCTCTCTACCTCCGTCAATCGACCTATGGCGCACTGATGATCGCTAATAAGCGTAAAACAGCTGTCTGCGTACTGGTGAGTTGACGGAGATATAGCAACCCTCGTATATCGACTTTCATATGCAGCAGCATATAGAACGCGCGCTCCTCTGGTGGCAAAGCGGACGCGCCGTGGCGTTCCACCAAGAAGTCTGCTGCTGTTTAGCAGCGATTTCTTTGGTTTGCCGTTACCTTCGGGTACCAGATGGCGCACCGGAACATCTTTTCTGTCGCCTGCTGCCAAATATTTAAACATTGACTGTCATTTCCTCTGATTATCATACCCCGGAAAAATAATATTCTTTTAAATGATGCGTTTTTCACATATATTTTTAGGTATCATTCTATCATAAGAAAAATTTTTGAGAATAAAAGACCAATAAAGAAATTCCTATATCCAAATCAAGATATCTGAGAATTACAATGTAGACCAGTTAACATAATACGTTACTCAATGATTAAACTATTATCAAAATCCTGTGTTTCGTTTTTGGTTAGTTTCATTCTATCATAAGAAACATTTTTGAGAATAAAAGACCAATAAAGGAATTCCTATATCCAAATCAAGATATCTAAGAATTACAATGTAGACCAGTTAACATAATACGTTACTCAATGATTAAACTATTATCAAAATCCTGTGTTTCGTTTTTGGTTAGTTGCAGAGCGTCTGAAGAAGCCAAATACTCGGTAAAAATAATAAGGTGAAAATGCACCATGCTATCGGTCAAACCATTCCCTGAACTATTCAGTCGTCATAATCGTTCTTAGTTCGCAATGTACGCATAGGGATTAGTAGTGGTGACGATGACTTGGGCCTGACTCGGTCGAAACGAGTCAGCGCGTCAACTGCCACCGCTTCCGTGGCATTTTCGAGACCGATAACACAAACGAACTAGTTCTCCTTTAGTTTGCGAACTAGTTCGTCTAGTCCTTTTTGAGGAATAGTTATTTCAAATAGTTCGTTCCCGAACTACACATCTCTAGTACAACCACCTTCACTTGAGTGTCAGGATGTCTGCGCCTTCCCAAGATCCATTATATTATACAAAGGAAGTCCGGAATAAAACTTTTCAGTCATCTACGTGGTCTACAAAATTCAAACAACAGTTGAGGCTCCTTTGGAGGGAACGATATAATTTAAACCAGAAGTTCCAAGGTAATCCATAAAAGTTTGAGGACCCTACTTAACTTATTAGCAACGCAGTTAGCTACTTTCCAGTTTGCTACACGCTTACAGAAGCCTCGCAAGATATTAATGAACTGTGAAAATACTCGCATAATGTATAAGAAGCCCGACGGAAGTTCAACGGAATTATTTCGGTCTTGTGTCGGAAGTTTTAGAGCAGGTGTTGCTTTTCGCGCATTTAAGCTAATTCTGTTAAAGGGAGGGGCACTCTTAGTCCTTTGAGATGTTCCAGAAGTTTCCTGGATAATGGAGGAGTATCGCTACGCTATGTGCCTTAAATATTCTATGTCTACAGTGCATGCTGGTATGGCCGTTTGCTAACGATTTACGAGCGGACTGGTACCACAAATTATCTTATTACACGGAAAAAAATACTGTTGCGTTTCCAGTTAATTGTTAGTATTTGGATGTTTTTCCATCACTTCAAATATACCTATTTACAGTTGTTTCAAATCCACGTCATTGAAAGAATTCAATCCTTATATTCGAAGTAATCACAGGTACGCCAATAAATTCAAAATAATTTTATATTCATTATAACGACATGCATAATCCTTCTAATACCAGTATTGATATATAATGCAATCAAAACATCCTTTTGTTTTCGAAATTCACCCTATGCTTCATTTAAGCAAAGCATACAATCTATTCAATGTACAAAAATTATTACTGCAACAGCAGTTCGTGATAATTCATCTGATAAAAATTAATTTTGTTCCAATGGCCCTTGTCGTTCGCTGAACTATAATCAGTATTCGGCGGGACTGATGTCCCGATTTAGTGAGGGTAAGAATAAAGAACAGGGGGATGATCTCAGTGCTACTATCGCCGCGAACTCGTCAACATGGACGAAGTTGTTCCGTTGTGTTGTTTCGGTGTTAGCCGTGTTGTGTCATCTCGTGGTTTTGCGTACTGCATCAGCAACTGTGTTATTTAAATGTGTCCACTTATATACTAAATGGAGGACCTACTGCGAAATTGGGACTTAGAAGAGCTAACACCCACATTTAAATAGTAAATAGTTTATTTCCCAACAGAACAAAGTTCCAATTACAGGAAAAAGTATTCATAAAAGAACAATCAGGAAACAGAAAAAATCAAAAAATGGCTTAAAGGCCTTATTACAAAATTCAAATTAAGCATGGTGCATAAAGGTAACAAGTCCCATCAACATACATAAAATAAGAAACCAAAAAGCACTAATTTATCACTCATACATTCAAAAATAAAAAAAAACAACAAATCAGCAATATTCACTTGTTAAACAAAAATTCAGATTGTACACTAGAGAAAATCAATATATTTGGTGATATGAATCAGCAAGAGCCACTAAAATAGAAGATAATGAATCTGCGTGTATATCACATCTACCAGAAATGCAATTAAAATTTTTTGTAGAAAAATTTATGGGAAAATTCACTCCTAAGTTTGTGTTCCATCTCTTTATCCGGAAGGAATCAAACGACCGCAATGCAACTGCAGGGACATTGAAGTCAAGTTGTAATAAAAGAGAAGGGCAATCAATCATACCATGCACTAGTTTGAAAAGAAATATTACAGCGCTCTTAATTCTTCTTAAGTCCAAACATTCCATATTAAACCGACTACATAAAATTTGCTCGCTAATCCCACGCTCAGGATAGATACCATCGACTTTAAAACATAAATACTTCAAAAAGCGCCGCTGAATCCTTTCAAGCTTAAGTTTATGACAATTATAATATGGTTTCCACACAGATGAACAATACTCAAGCCTACTACGTACATATGCATTGTACAATGTTATAATCGCTGCTATATTTGTGAATAGTCTACAGTTTCTGACAATAAAGCCGTACATTTTTGCTGATTCATTCACTATTTTGTCAATATGTTCATTGAAACTGAGACGAGCATCAAACCACACCCCAAGGTCCTTTACCAAATATTTTCTAGTGACCGTAACCTCATTGATTGTATAATCAAAACAGATTGCATTTTTACTCCTGGTGAATGATAAAATATAGCATTTAGATGTATTTAAATCAAGTTTATTACTGACGCACCAATTTGACAAAAGATCAATATTTTGCTGCAATCTGATACAGTTCTGAGTGTTAGCTATATTTGAAAAGATCTTTAGATCATCGGCATAGAGTAGGTGGTCACAATCAAGCTCACTAGAGAGGTCATTGATAAAAAGAGCGAAAAGCAAAGGACCAAGGTTAGAGCCCTGAGGAACACCAGAGGATGCTGTGTATCTGATAGATTTGTAACCATTGACACACACATATTGGGTTCGATTCATTAAGTAAGATTTAATAAATAATAAGAAACATGTATTAAACCCATGCGCAGCCAACTTTTTCAAAAGGATGACATGATCTATTTTATCGAATGCCTTCGAAAAATCAGTATATCCCTTAACTGGTAACGTGCAAGTTCGGGGCATAGTTGGTAACGTGCAGTCTGTGAGACTGTAACCTCTTTGAAGCTTAAACAATCAAATTCTCCTATTTATTTTTTGGAAAAAATACATGAAGATTTGTTGGATATATATCCTTTAATAATAATTTTGTATAAAGTAGCAGAACATGTGATGTAAAGAAAAAAAATTATGATAATTATTAACCAGAACACAGGCACAAATTTGTAGGACCAAGATAATAAAAAAAAAATTGACCACACTCAAATCTATATATTTTGTAATTGATAACAAGTAAAGAAGTAAAGCAATACACATATAAAAATATTTTGGTAAAAAATGACGGACCTGCCATGACTACCAGCTGAGAAAAATTATAACGCAAACCGTAACGTGCCGTCTCGCAGACTGAACCAAACTAACAACTAAGCACATCTGGAATGTTGTTTATGCAAACTTATTGATAAACAGGATATAAAAGGGATACCAATGGCTGGTAGATTAGATGAGGTCATTTACCAGAAATGCGGTAAGGTTTTGTTGTAGGGTCGAATTTAAGATTGCTTGCAGTCTCACAGACGGCACGTTACCAGTTAAGGGATATATTACGTCAACTTGACAACGATTATCGAGATGCTCAGATATGTACTGCGTAATAACTGTAAGATTAGTGACAGTAGATCTGAATTTCATAAACCCATGCTGCATTGGGGTGATTAAATTACGAACACTGAGCCATATATGTTCATAAATCAGAATCTCAAATACCTTAGCAAAAGCTGAGACTACAGAAATTGCCCTATAATTGCAAATGTTACCTGTGTCACCACTTTTGAAGACAGGACAAATTCTTGCCTCTTTGAAAACAGAAGGAAACTTCATAAGTTTCAATGACAGCTTAAAAATAATAAACAAAGGTTTGCAAAAAACTCCAGCACAATCCTTAACGAAAAAAGACGGAATTCCATCAGGTCCTGCAGTCATTTTATTTTTCATTTTCTTTAATACATTAAATATGTCATCTTCAGTGATATTAGGAGTATTTATCGGATGATAATTATTTAAAGAGTCTTGCAAACTCTTATTTTGATTAGTATTGGATCGTATAAAAACACTTTCAAAAAAATTAGCAAAACTATCGACCACCTGTTGAGGGTCATCAATTACTGTATCATTGTACTTCATGCTTTCAGGAATTCTTGTTGAGGGTTTCTTGCCTTGAGTGAAAGACCAAAATGCTTTCGAGTCACTACGAATTAAATTCTGAACTTCACCAATATAATTTTTATATGCAGCAGAAATTTGAGATTTGACTACTGATCTTAGATGTTTAAATTTCTGAATAAAGACCGGCCGGCCAAATTTTTTGTAATTTCTCAGCGCCCTTGCTTTGGATTTTATATTTTTTATTATCTCGGATGTGAACCAGTGAGGGTAAACACGATTGCTTCGGCGGGATAGAGGAACATGCTCCTTAAGAATATTGTCTAATTTCTTATAGAGGGCATCTAAACACAGATCAACATCATCAAACTGAACAAGAAATTGCCAGTCAATATGCATCAATGCATCATACAGAGAAATGAAATTAGCGCGTCTGAAATTATATGTATATAAATTAGAATTACTGTTTTGTTTACGAGGAATTTCAAATGTCCTGATAGCTATCCTCAGGGAAGGATGGTACTGATCAATAGTTACCACAGGCTCAGTTTCAAGAGCAACATTTACATCATTAATATTTGATAAAACTAAGTCGAGCAACCTTGACATACAATTTTCAATATAATTATATTGATGCAAATCGTAGACATTCATAAAATTGAGAATCGAAGTACGTTTTCTATCATTCAGATCTTCTTCACTGATAAATTTAGGAACATTAAAATCACCTATCAACAGAACATCGCTATCATGTAGAAACTCAAGTTGATCAAAAGATTCAAAAAATTGTTCAAAAATATCAACATTAACACTAGGCGGAATATAAACTAGAAGAATAAATAAGGATCTGTGTTGAAAAGTTATCTTCACAATAAGAAAATCAATATGAGGAAAATTGTTATCAACAAAAGTAGATGGTATACATTTAGCGTTGTATTTGCGTTCAACAGCTAAAAGGATGCCACCGCCACTGTTACTCTCAACCACGTCAAACTTGCGATCTTTTCTAAATACGTCATAATTGGAAGGAAAGAATTCACAATTGCGCACATCACTATCCAAAAATGTTTCAGTAATAGCGTAGAAGTCATATTCACAGGTTAGCCCCAGAATTGATGCGTAGAATTGATCAATCTTGGAATTCAACCCACGAACATTCTGGTAATAACCTATGAGCTCACAAGTTCTGCTGGGGGTGCCTAGTTTAAAGGCACTATATGAGGTACACCCCTAATATACTTTATACGAATATTATTTTCCCCAGCTTGCTTACGGTTTTCCAATTCAGTTTTGACTTTTCGGTAATATTCAATTTGCCGAGGAGTTCGGTCCGCCGAAACAAAGATCCTACTGTTCTTGAAATCTTTGTGGGTCTTAAGTACTTTTGAGTTCATTAGTAGGTGACGTACGCTCCCTTCACTGTCCAGCACAACTCTGAAGGGACGAATTTTGCCTTCTTCAAAGCGCCCTAGACGAACGGGTTTCAACTCAGCAACTTCGAAGTCGGCATCAATTGCTTTCAGCACCTTAGTAACCGCACTTGCATCAAGAGCTGATCTTCGTTCAGTCGTCTCTTGCTGTCTCTGTTCATTGATTCCAAACACAATAATATTATGTTTGCGCTTATTCCGTTGATCAAATTCCTCCATCATTACTTCAAACTGTTTGTCATCAACAGAAGAGTCTGGTATTTTGGCAGTTCTTAGAACCTGTAGATCACTCTGGAGTTGCAGTATGAGAGTTTTCAATCCTTTCAACTCACTGCTAAACTTTCTGCAACTATTACAGGTCCATTCAATGCCTTTATCGCCAAGCTCATTCACAGCTTTAAGATCCTCTAAGGATAAATTGACACATGCATGTCTATAGGCCTTTTGGCACACAGAGCAGTCAATAAGTAGGCTAGCCTTATATGCCTTATTACAGCATGCACAATACCCAGTTGACGGCATTTTACCGATAATGTACGTGCATTCATCCTTGAATATAGCCAACCTCCCTCGTATATGCAGAGATTTTTATCCAACGTTTTTGTGACACAGTTATATCTGTATTTGACCGGAGCAAAAAAAAGTCAACAACGTGGAAATATGAGGAATTAGATTACTTAATTGACCATTTTTACTCACAGCTGGCAGCTACCGATGAGATCAATTAAATGCACTTGCAGCACTCATCAAACACTACACTTTGATATAACTTGCAATATAGTTGCCCAAGGATTAGTTCCAAAATTCCATAAATAACGAGGAGAAACACGATCGACAAACCAATTGCTGCTGCTATAGACTACGACTACATTTGAATGTAGGTCTTTAGATTAGTCAGACAGTTATATTTTAGGTAATAATGCAACAGCTGGTGCAGGCTTATGTCTAATTCGTATATCATGCTGCTTATAACTTCACACAAAATCACACCGTTAAACATCCAAACGAATCAATCACCTGCCCTCGCAATAAAATCTGTTCGTCCAAGGAAAACTAAGTAGTTTAGAATCAATTACACAGATTCGATTCAACGACAGGCTGCGATTGAATCATTCATTGGAATCCAATGACATCTTGTAGTTGAATCGACAATACGATATAATTTGCTACCACTTCCCATTGGAGAAAACGTCGCTGTATTTGAGGAATGCTGAGTGTAACGTCCCATTGAATCCAAGCGTAAGTCTTTGACAAAACGACAGATTTTTCTGTGTGTATGAGAAATTCACATACTCTCATTTACATGTTGATTGCAAAACCAGCATTTTTGTAGTTTTAGTTTTATACATGACTTCCATCTATCTGACTTGAATATTTTCAATTGCCATTGTTAATATATACTAATCTGCATACGTGCTTCTCAATGTTTGTATGACTTTCCTTATCTTTTAGTATTTTTCACTAACTGCGCCAAAACCATGAACTGATGGTGTAAGGAAATAAACGTATAACCACAGTGTTTGCCTGAATATGTCCATGTACGTGTAAGCTAGACGCAATGAACAAACCACCACAATGGATATTCCGCCCTCTACTGTTATTATCAGTTGTTCAAGCTACGAACTCAGAGCTACTAGTGACTTTGAACAACCCGCCATCCAGTACAGTACAGGGTCATTACGAAACGTCTTACCATGGTAATCGATACCGAGCTTTTTATGAGATACCATACGCCTCCCCACCTATTGGACCGTTAAGATACAAGGTGAGTACATAGATTAGTTTGAAAGTTGTTACTGGTTGTTATGGATTGTATGCATCCTATACTCTCCAGCATGGCATGATGAGGGCAAATAATGGTTCTCCGATATTGTGAACAATACCTTCTGGTACGAATACAGTTATAGGTTTCTATGCCGCACCAAGTTTATTAATTCGCATAGAATGGATTATTCGCAACGATACGCGTAATGCGCGTCCGCAACTAATATCAATCCCTGTAAAGGATGAACCACGTTACACCGTTGAGAAGGTAAGACCCAGCTCATTTTAGTGACCCGATATAGCGGGTCATTTGCGGCTATGACCCGTTCGTTAAGGCTGCGTTTCCACCAGAGCTATGCGTGGATGTATTACAAGGAATGTGTTTTTAACGAACCAATAGAATCGCTTGAATTACTTCGCCCCGCTCAGCACACCTCTGGTGGAAACGGTCTAGTGGAGCAACGTTTTTGTACGAACAAAGTAAGGCATGGTGGCGAAGAATGTGTTTCGAGAGATGTGCGCTAGAAATGTGGGCGAGGTATCAGGGTTGTCGATTTTCATCTCTTCAGTAAATATGTATCTAGTTAACAAGTTAGTAGATTTCAGTAGACCAATTCAATAATTTATAAATTGCAGAAAGGTTAGTGAAATAAAACTGACTTAAAAATGTATTTTTTAGAAATGAAGAAAAGTAACACAGGTACAACAAATAGTAACGCATAAAATTTAAAACACCCTGCATGTTAAAAACTGAACGTATATTTGTATGTCCTATATCGATCTTGGCTATTCCATTCCTTAGAGATCGAGTTAAGACAAAAAAAAAATCCTCAGTCGCCTCTCGCTAGTTCCTTGAAACACAAGACAGAGCGTTGTCACTGTTCCATTGTGCCAAATTCCATCTATCGTATGGTTGTCGAACGCATAGATTGTAGATTTCGCCATGGAGAAATTCTATAGATACCCGAAATCTAGTAGTTCAGCATGGTTTAGATATTACGGTAGATTTAGGTGTGTTTGACGTAGAACGATGGCCAGAGAACTGAAACGGCAAATATACCGTAAAACATCAGCATTGACTGAGACGCCAACAACGGGCAGAAAAGAGCCCGCTACACATCCTCCCAGATACTATTTCATGGCTCAGCTACACATCCTCGCATAGCTCATCTTCCTTGCACATCTTTGGTGAAAACACCCACACCGTTTCACAGCTCCGCTACGCATCCTCGCTATGCTCATTTTCCGATCACATATCTGGTGGAAACGCAACCTAAGACTCGTTCAAATGAACGAGAGCCGCTGCGCTGTCAAGCGATTGGTTTAGCTACACAATCACACCGGTTTCTAGGTGGGTTACAGTTAGTTTGCTTAAATTTCTAAGACAGCCCTACAGTGTGCATATACAGGGTGGGCCAATAGTGCGTGGACGGAAGATTGTGAGCTTACTAAAATATATTTTAGAAACCTGTCACCTGATCATGGTAGGTAACCTTGAGGACTATGGCATAAAAATAATTTCACTTAAATTTTGACGTTTATACAGGGTGATTCATATCAAACTTACATTTTTTTGAATGAAACCCCCTATATATGATTACATATTTGGATTCCTTGATCAATTCTACTGTGAGTTTATGTATCATACATGGAACTTCAAATAAACCGTTTAGGCGCAAATCACCATTTTTGGTATAAGTAGGTATCAGAAAAAAATTGAATATTGCAGGGATTATATAACCTAGAAGGCCGTGAGTTTGCGGTACGACTAGGCATGAAACTCGCCACCTTAGACTAGACGGATAAACCTGAACTCTTTTTACAGTTGGAGAAATCAGTAGATTAATTAAGAAAACTTCAATCACATATAACTTGATTTTTTCAAATGGGAATGCCTATTTTGGTCTAAAGAATCAAATGTAAGACTTGATTACCTTTCTAACGATATAGCACTCTTGATATCAATCTCTTTTGGTTTTCATTTTATTTCAGATTTTCAGTCAAATCGGTGTTTTTCAATTTTCCTGCGTGCAAGCAACCTAGCAGGCCATGAAAAATAAACAACAGCTTGTTGATTTGGAAGAAAACAACTAAATTAGTAGAAAGATGCAAACGAACTAGAGCAGCGAGGCAAGAACATGAAAATTCCTTGCAACACATCAGCTCTAACCGGAGACAACAGCAGCAAGATATCTAATGTCAATGAGAAGCTGGGGTATGACAAAAGTGTTTGTTTTTCACAGCCTAGTAGCTATTGAGGTCTACTAGAGCTTGACAACTTTCCAAAACGATTGAATGCTTTGGAACAAAAGGAAAACTACCAGCGATTTTTGCTTACAAACCTCTTTAGAATGGAATTTCACATTTAATGAGATAAAAAAATAGTCATTTCCGTTTGGTTAAGTCAAAAGTGAATATATATCTAACTGAAGCATTCTGAACATCTATTGAAATGATTGCTAGAATTTTTTAAATACGCTATGTTGTAATTGTGCCTATTTCATGTAGTTTTCTACAAACTAAACTATGTCTTACAATTCAAACAGACTGCAATTCAGGTTTCATTTTCCACGATTTTGCTAATAAGTAGAAGTACCTACTGAAGAATTTGAAGGGTTCCAGTCAGAGGTATCAGTACTTTTGACTTACGGAAATGGCTACTTTTTTATGGCATTAAATGTGAAAATTTATTCAGACGACGTAGATGTTCTACTGCCAGCAACAATAGCTAGTAGTTTTCCGTTGGCTAAATATTTTTTACTGACTTTGGAAGTTGGCTAATAGCTAGTAGGCTGTGAAAAATGAGCGTTCTTGTTATCGCTATTGTTTCTGGTTAGAGCTAATATGTTGTAAGGAATTTTCATAATCTTGCCTCGGCACTCTGGTTAGTTTGCATCTTTCTCCTAAGTTAGTTGATTTCTTCCATATTAAGGGACTGTTGTTTATTTTTCGTGGCCTGCTAGGTTGCTTGCACGCAGGAAAATTGAGTAAACACCGACTTGACTGAAAATTTGAAGTAAAATGAAAACCAGAAAAGATCGATATCGAGAATGCGATATCGTTAGAAAGGTAACCAGATTTTACACTTGATTCTTTCTCATTTGAAGAAATCAAGTTATTTGTGACTGAAGTTTCTCCAAGTACAAAAAGAATTCAAATTTATCCGTATGACAACGTGACGCATTTCATGCTTAGTCGTACCGCAAAGTTACGGCCTTCTAAGTTTTATATATTCAATTTTTTTCTGATACCTAATTGTACCAAAAATGGTGATTTGCGCCTAAACGGTTCATTTGAAGTAGCATGTATGATACATACAGTCACACTAGAATTCAAGGAATCCAAATATGCAATAATATATAGGGGGTTCCATTCAAAAAAATGTAAGTTTGATATGGATCACCCTGTATAAACGTCAAAATTTAAGCGAAAATATTTTTACGTTATAGCCCTCAAGGGTACCTACCATGACCGAGCGACAGATTTTTGAAATATTTTTTAGTAAGCCCACAATCTTCCGTCCACGCACTATTGGCCCACCCTGTATATCCACTTATATTTACTACGTTTATACTTATACTTATACACAGTAAGCCCACAATCTTCCGTCCACGCACTATTGGCCCACCCTGTATATCCACTTATATTTACTACGTTTATACTTATACACTATCACACAGCCCTCGGGTCAGTCGGTCCGTCTAAATTTCGTTCGCGAATCGCAGGCCATAAGGCCCGTTAGGATCACGACGAGGCATGATTGATCGGGTGACGAGACTTTGAAAAGATTCGGTTTTTATGAACTCTTCGTTCATGAACGAGATATCCCTATTACATCGTGCCGGGACGCATATTCAGTAACAGCACCCTTGCTAATAATAATAATAATAATAATAATAATAATAATAATAATAATGTTGCTGTTTTCATAAACCCCCAGGAAGCCGCCAACATCAACAGGCTATTCGGTGCGTGGCGACACCGAGGGGTATACCGAAGCCAAAGGATGCAAGTCGGTCGGCAACCTTCACAGGTCCATCCTCTGGAGGCAATTTGGACGGCTGCCTCCGGAAATGTCGGCTGCGGGCCCTAAGGCTAACCACCTGACGGGCCCTATCTTCGGGTTCGACCACCTCGAAGGAAAAGCACCCACACCGAGCCGGTTTCGGAAGCCGGCGTTGGGCAAGGTGGCGGTGCTTCGATTTGCCCTGATGACGACCCCCGCAATGACATGGACCGTTTTAGGTGGACGACGGAGCTCAAGGATGACCTGCTGAGCTGCTACGAGAGCAGTAGCCCGCGCCGTAGGGGATACATGTCCCGCATGTATGAGAGGTGGTGTGAAATGCACCCAGAGCATAGCACGCTTACCTCTCAGAATTTGCGAGATTATGTATCGTACCTCCGGAGGCAGGGATATGTTCGTGCTCCAGCTCAGCCTGCCCCTTCGGCGGACGGAAGGCCTGTTAACCAGGCTGAAAGTTCGCCGGTAAGGCCCGCTGAGAGGGAAATCGACCAAGTCGTCTCACCTGGGGATTTCAGAGACCGAAGGGCCTTGCATAACAACGGAAGGTCCTTGAAGCTGGCAGATTTAAAAAGAGAGGATGAGGTTGTTGGTGAACGTCTATCGGAGGCCTCTGACATTTGGAGCATCAATTGCGAAATTTACGCTGCGGCTCTGAGGCTAGCTAGACAGGGGAGAGTGAGAGACTCTCCTGTTGAGAGAGCACAGAGACGGGTGCGCCAAATGGAAGCGAAAATCCAGTTGGCTCGCCAGGAAGCATCCCGTATCGAGTGTGTGATGGAATATAGAGCGGCTGGGAAGCCATTTACGCGCCGAGTGCGTCAGATAGCCTACGGGTTGAGGCGCGACCATCATACACTCAGTCAAGCGGTACTGGTTGTTGTCAAGCAACACTGTCTTGACAGGATACGGATGCTAATCGCTGCTAAGCGATCGTTGGCGGCGCGGGCGAGAGGTCTGGAACAGAACAGAATGTTCTACGAAAGACCTTCTCGCCTTTTCCAACAGCCGCCTCCAGCCATAGAGCAGCCGCCAACTGCTGATCGCGTGGAGGCCTTTTGGAGGGACATTTACGAACAGCCCAAACCTCTCTCAGCAGACACTCCGGCCTTGGCGCAGTTCGAGTCCGTTTGTAGGAGGACTCCTAACTTGAATGTACTGCGTCACCCGATAAACACGGAAGAAATTCTTGACGCCTTACGAGGCGCAAAGAATTTCGCAGCTCCTGGCCCGGATGGCATAAACACCTACTGGTGGAAAAAATTCCCCAGTTGCCACCGGCATTTAGCTAGAGTTTTTAACTCGTGGCTAAATCAGGAGCAGCCAATTCCGGCTTGGTTTGTCGAGGGTCGAACCGTGCTTCTCCCGAAGACCGGAGATTTGTCTGATCCCAAAAACTACAGGCCAATAACATGTCTGAACGCATGTTACAAGCTCTTCACCAGAATCTTGTACATGCGTCTCCTTCAAGCTGTGAATCCTGTATTTCTCGACGTGTATGAACAGAGAGGGTCAAAGAAAGGAGTAGCTGGCTGCAAGGAGAACTTGTTGATTGACCGATGTGTCACGCAGGACTCCGTGCAGTACAAGCGAAACCTTTCTATGGCCTGGATTGACTATCGCAAGGCATTCGACAGCACGTCTCATGAGCTCATTGTGCGGCTGTTGGAATGCCTTTCGGTGGATAATCAGATAGTGGGATGCATCAAACAACTGATGCCACTCTGGAAGACCCAGTTCACTATAACATCAGGTGAAACTCGGGTTCAGACAGAGTTGGTGTCATTGAAAAGAGGTGTCTTCCAAGGAGACTCCTTGAGTCCCTTGCTCTTTTGCATCTCACTTTTGCCTCTGTCCATAGCGCTGAGAAATACTAAAGGATACAGCTGTGGCACGCCCAATAACCGGAGGCACAAGGTCACCCATCTGTTTTATATGGATGACCTAAAACTTTATGCCTCCGGCCAACGCGAACTACAACAATCGCTGAGGGTGGTGCAGGAGTACAGTCATGCTATCGGAATGGAGTTCGGGACAGACAAATGTGCATTGGTTCATCTCAAGAAAGGACGAAGCGGAGATAGTGGAGATGAGGAACAGCTCGTTGATGGGAGCATCTTGCGACAACTGCATGCCGGAGATACTTATACCTACCTTGGAGTGGCGCAGCGTCATGTCCAAGAGGCAACATTGGTTAAAGAGTGTCTCCGCCGCAAGTATTTGCACCGACTCCGGCAGATCTGGTCGTCAGAACTGTCCGGCAAGAACAAAGTCGCTGCCACAAACATGCTTGCGGTCCCATTGTTATTATACACCTTTGGTGCTATACACTGGAAAGTGAACGAGCTGAAGGAAATCGACACGAAGACCCGCAAAAGGATGAATATGGAGAGAAGCCTGCATCCTAAGTCCTCTGTCCCGCGAATATACCTCCCGCGACACCTGGGAGGGCGTGGACTATTGAGTTTGGAGCGTCTGCACAACAGAGTAGTACTGGCCACTGCCTGCTATGTAACGAACAGCACCGATCCCCTGATCCGCTTCGTGCGAGAACACGAGAATGCGGGAAAAGGAGCCTTTCTTTTTAGCGCAGCGAAACGAGCAGCCGAGGAGCTCAGCCTCACACTCGACTTCAAGCGGAGGTGTCAGCAGTCCATTACGGAACTTGCTCCCGCAGAATTAAAAGCCCACATTAAAACTGCCGAAGTCGACTTCCTCTTAAGACTTCATAAAGATAAGCCAATGCATGGAATCTTCTACAAACATCTAGAAGAGCATAGCTTGTCTGAGCAGTTGACCTTCTCTTTCCTAAGGTCTAGTGGGTTGAAGTCGGAGACTGAGGGCTTTATAATGGCTTGCCAAGACGGTGTCTTCAACACCTTGGTATACCGTAGAAGGGTTATGGGTGTAGATGTACCCGACACCCATTGTAGAGCTTGCCGACAGGCGCCAGAGACGCTTATGCATCTCTTGTCGGCGTGTAAGACGTACGCTGGGACGGCTTACGTCCATCGGCACAACGCGGCTCTACGAGTGCTCTACTATCATTTAAGGCACTCATACGGTATCGATGAGACACCGGTGCTGCCATACGCTCCAGGGGATATAGAGTCCGTTGTGGAGAACGAGAGATGCCGGATTTACTGGAACTACTCGTTCCCCACGCTCGAGCTTGTACAGGCAAACAAGCCCGACATAGTCCTTCTCGACCACCAACAGAAGACGATGTTCGTTATTGAGTTTTCGGCGCCTGCCGAAGTGAACATCGTCTCTAAGGAGGAGGAAAAGCGGACCAAATATCAGGAGTTGCTCGGACAACTTCGCAGGCTCTGGCCAGACTACACTGTAAGTCTGCTGGTTATGGTCATTGGATCCCTAGGTGGAATGAGGAATACGCTGCTCTCTGCACTGCGCAAAATACCGGTGTGCCGTGCGGCGGCGCACATCTTAGCCGCCAGAATGCAGAAGGCAGTCATCCTTGGGTCCCTTCGTCTACTTAGGGCGCACGATTCGCGGACCCAATGATTGCTCACCTCACGGTGTGAGGAGTAGTCATTGGGTAATGGAACAGCAGCTCGGTGTGTCGGAGCCCGGGCTGCACTTTTTTGTTTTAAACACACAATAATAATAACCCCCGAGGGGTTGCTAGATCCCCTTAGTGGCGCCTCCCCAAGGTGGCGGATAGGGGAACGCCTCCCAGATATGGGTGGTACCGGGGAAATCAAATACCCGGGGCGGACCAAAACTAGCACGGAGGAATAGCGTCTGCATCCAGAGGATCGGCTATTCCTCAATAACTAGGACACGACGGATCTCCATGTGAGGAGCGGTACTCCGACAGCGTCTGACTCCATGTTAGGGGCGGCTGATAACACACCCGCAGGAAGCCACCCAACATCAGTAGGCTATCCGGTGCGTGGCGACACCGCAGGGTATACCGAAGCCCAAGGATGTAATCCAGCCGGCAACCTTCACAGGTGCATCCTCAGGAGGCAATTTGGACGGCTGCCTCCGGAAATGTCGTCTGGGGGCCCTAAGGCCAACCACCTGACGGGCCCTATCTTCGGGTTCGACCACCCCGCAAGAAAAGCACCCACACCGAGCCGGTTTCGGAAGCCGGCGTTGGGCAAGGTGGCGGTGCTTCGAATCGCCCTGTTGACGACCCCCGCAATGACATGGACCGTTTTAGGTGGACGACGGAGCTCAAGGATGACCTGCTGAGCTGCTACGAGAGCAGTAGCCCGCGCCGTAGGGGATACATGTCCCGCATGTATGAGAGGTGGTGTGAAATGCACCCAGAGCATAGCACGCTTACCTCTCAGAATCTGCGAGATTATGTATCGTACCTCCGGAGGCAGGGATATGTTCGTGCTCCAGCTCAGCCTGCCCCTTCGGCGGACGGAAGGCCTGTTAACCAGGCTGAAAGTTCGCCGGTAAGGCCCGCTGAGAGGGAAATCGACCAAGTCGTCTCACCTGGGGATTTCAGAGACCGAAGGGCCTTACATAACAACGGAAGGTCCTTGAAGCTGGCAGATTTAAAGAGAGAGGATGAAGTTGTTGGTGAACGTCTATCGGAGGCCTCTGACATTTGGAGCATCAATTGCGAAATTTACGCTGCGGCTCTGAGGCTAGCTAGACAGGGGAGAGTGAGAGACTCTCCTGTTGAGAGAGCACAGAGACGGGTGCGCCAAATGGAAGCGAAAATCCAGTTGGCTCGCCAGGAAGCATCCCGTATCCAGTGTGTGATGGAATATAGAGCGGCTGGGAAGCCTTTTACGCGCCGAGTGCGCCAGATAGCCTACGGGTTGAGGCGCGACCATCATACACTCAGTCAAGCGGTACTGGTTGTTGTCAAGCAACACTGTCTTGACAGGATACGGATGCTAATCGCTGCGAAGCGATCGTTGGTGGCGCGGGCGAGAGGTCTGGAGCAGAACAGAATGTTCTACGAAAGACCTTCTCGCCTTTTCCAACAGCCGCCTCCAGCCATAGAGCAGCCGCCAACTGCTGATCGCGTGGAGGCCTTTTGGAGGGACATTTACGAACAACCCAAACCTCTCTCAGCAGACACTCCGGCCTTGGCGCAGTTCGAGTCCGTTTGTAGGAGGACTCCTAACTTGAATGTACTGCGTCACCCGATAAACACGGAAGAAATTCTTGACGCCTTACGAGGCGCAAAGAATTTCGCAGCTCCTGGCCCGGATGGCATAAACACCTACTGGTGGAAAAAATTCCCCAGTTGCCACCGGCATTTAGCTAGAGTTTTTAACTCGTGGCTAAATCAGGAGCAGCCAATTCCGGCTTGGTTTGTCGAGGGTCGAACCGTGCTTCTCCCGAAGACCGGAGATTTGTCTGATCCCAAAAACTACAGGCCAATAACATGTCTGAACGCGTGTTACAAGCTCTTCACCAGAATCTTGTACATGCGTATCCTTCAAGCTGTGAATCCTGTATTTCTCGACGTGTATGAACAGAGAGGGTCAAAGAAAGGAGTAGCTGGCTGCAAGGAGAACCTGTTGATTGACCGATGTGTCACGCAGGACTCTGTGCAGTACAAGCGAAACCTTTCTATGGCCTGGATTGACTATCGCAAGGCATTCGACAGCACGTCTCATGACCTCATTGTGCGGCTGTTGGAATGTCTTTCGGTGGATAATCAGATAGTGGGATGCATCAAACAACTGATGCCACTCTGGAAGACCCGGTTTACCATAACATCAGGTGAAACTCGGGTTCAGACAGAGTTGGTGTCATTGAAAAGAGGTGTCTTCCAAGGAGACTCCTTGAGTCCCTTGCTCTTTTGCATCTCACTTTTGCCTCTGTCCATAGCGCTGAGAAATACTAAAGGATACAGCTGTGGCACGCCCAATAACCGGAGGCACAAGGTCACCCATCTGTTTTATATGGATGACCTAAAACTTTATGCCTCCGGCCAACGCGAACTACAACAATCGCTGAGGGTGGTGCAGGAGTACAGTCATGCTATCGGAATGGAGTTCGGGACAGACAAATGTGCATTGGTTCATCTCAAGAAAGGACGAAGCGGAGATAGTGGAGATGAGGAACAGCTCGTTGATGGGAGCATCTTGCGACAACTGCATGCCGGAGATACTTATACCTACCTTGGAGTGGCGCAGCGTCATGTCCAAGAGGCAGCATTGGTTAAAGAGTGTCTCCGCCGCAAGTATTTGCACCGACTCCGGCAGATCTGGTCGTCAGAACTGTCCGGCAAGAACAAAGTCGCTGCCACAAACATGCTTGCGGTCCCATTGTTATTATACACCTTTGGTGCTATACACTGGAAAGTGAACGAGCTGAAGGAAATCGACACGAAGACCCGCAAAAGGATGAATATGGAGAGAAGCCTGCATCCTAAGTCCTCTGTCCCGCGAATATACCTCCCGCGACGCCTGGGAGGGCGTGGACTATTGAGTTTGGAGCGTCTGCACAACAGAGTAGTACTGGCCACTGCCTGCTATGTAACGAACAGCACCGATCCCCTGATCCGCTTTGTGCGAGAGCACGAGAATGCGGGAAAAGGAGCCTTTCTTTTTAGCGCAGCGAAACGAGCAGCCGAGGAGCTCAGCCTCACACTCGACTTCAAGCGGAGGTGTCAGCAGTCCATTACGGAACTTGCTCCCGCAGAATTAAAATCCCACCTTAAAACTGCCGAAGTCGACTTCCTTTTAAGACTTCATAAAGATAAGCCAATGCATGGAATCTTCTACAAACATCTGGAAGAGCATGGCTTGTCTGAGCAGTTGACCTTCTCTTTCCTAAGGTCTAGTGGGCTGAAGTCGGAGACTGAGGGCTTTATAATGGCTTGCCAAGACGGTGTATTCAACACCTTGGTGTACCGTAAAAGGGTTATGGGTCTAGATGTACCAGACACCCTTTGTAGAGCTTGCCGACAGGCGCCAGAGACGCTTATGCATCTCTTGTCGGCGTGTAAGACGTACGCTGGGACGGCTTACGTCCATCGGCACAACGCGGCTCTACGAGTGCTCTACTATCATTTGAGGCACTCATACGGTATCGATGAGACACCGGTGCTGCCATACGCTCCAGGGGATATAGAGTCCGTTGTGGAGAACGAGAGATGCCGGATTTACTGGAACTACTCGTTCCCCACGCTCGAGCTTGTACAGGCAAACAAGCCCGACATAGTCCTTCTCGACCACCAACAGAAGACGATGTTCGTTATTGAGTTTTCGGCGCCTGCCGAGGTGAACATCGTCTCTAAGGAGGAGGAAAAGCGGACCAAATATCAGGAGTTGCTCGGACAACTTCGCAGGCTCTGGCCAGACTACACTGTAAGTCTGCTGGTTATGGTCATTGGATCCCTAGGGGGAATGAGGAATACGCTGCTCTCTGCACTGCGCAAAATACCGGTGTGCCGTGCGGCGGCGCACATCTTAGCCGCCAGAATGCAGAAGGCAGTCATCCTTGGGTCCCTTCGTCTACTTAGGGCGCACGATTCGCGGACCCAGTGATTGCTCACCTCACGGTGTGAGGAGTAGTCATTGGGTAATGGAACAGCAGCCCGGTGTGTCGGAGCCCGGGCTGCACTTTTTTGTTTTAAACACATATAGAATAATAATAATAATGGCTTTATTATCCAACAGTTTCCCATTTATAGGATAATTACAATAAAACAATACTTGAAAATAGCAACAGAGTTCAAGAGCCAAAGTTTGATAAAAAACCAATATATAACTAAAACTATAAGTTCATGTGGACACTAGCCACTCTAATTAATTCACTAAGTGTACAATGAAATAGGTCACATTGTGAACAGATGCTGTTATAATTATTGCACATTTTAAAAATAGGTGATTTTAATAACAAGTTTGTTCGTGCAGTAGGAAGCTTAAAGGTCATATTATTACGTAAAGTGAAATTTGGTACATTGAAGGAGATTTGTCTGAGTAGAGTAGGGCAGTCAATCAAGTCATTTAATAATTTAAACAGAAATATCAAACTTGCGGTATTGCGACGAAGATCCAAAGATTCTACATTCAAACGACTGCACAAATGACTGTAGTCAAAACCTCTCTCTGGATAAATCCCATCAATTTTGTACACTAAGAATTTCAGCAGCCTTCTCTGCACTCTCTCAATCATGCCCTTATGGCAGTCATAGAAAGGACACCAAACGATATTTGCATATTCTAGCTTCGAACGTACATAAGTAAAGTACAACAGTTTGATTGCTTTAACACTGTGGAAATTTCTGCAATTTCGGACAATGAAACCATACAATTTCATCGCCTCAGATACCATTTTTGAAATGTGATCGGTGAAGGTTAATTTTTTGTCAAACATTACACCTAGATCCTTGACAGTACTGCATCTTTCTAGTAGCTGACCTTCAATACTATAATTAAATTCGAATGTACTCTTTTTCCTAGTGTAACTTACGATTTTGCATTTCTTTGAATTTAATTGTAATTTGTTATTAATACACCACAAGTGAACAAAGTCTAATTGAGACTGCAGCACATAACAATCTTGTAAGCTACTAACTGCAGAGTATAACTTAAGGTCATCTGCGAAACATAGCCTTTCACCATCCACACCCTCACAGAGATCATTTATAAATAGCAAAAAGAGTAGTGGTCCTAAGTTGGAGCCTTGCGGAACTCCGGAAGAGGCTAGATACAATTCTGATTTGAAGCCATTGTATGACACAAACTGTTTCCGGTTAGTCAGATAAGATTTAATGAAGTTAATGGCTCTATTGGAGAGACCATAGCTATGCAATTTATCAATTAAAATACCGTGGTCAATCTTATCAAAGGCCTTTGAGAAGTCGGTGTACAATACATCAACTTGACCGGCGTTATCTAGTATCTCAGATATATACTGAGTCATAACTACAAGATTAGTAACAGTTGATCTATTGCTTACAAAGCCATGTTGGTGAAGTGATAATTGCCTTCTTATTGAAGTATATATACGTTGGTAAATAATTATCTCAAAAACCTTTGAAAATGAGCACAGAATTGAAATTGGCCTATAGTTCTCAATCTGAGCTTTGGACCCATTTTTATATATAGGGCATACCTTTGCAGTCTTCCAAATATCTGGAAATTTACCATTCAATAAACACATATTAAATAAAATAGTAAGAGGCGAAACAAAGCACCATGAGCAGTCCCTGACTAAAAAAGATGGAATCATATCCGGGCCAGCTGTCATTTTGTTTTTAAGCTTCCTTATAGCAGAAATTACCTCCTCTTCGTGAATAGGGTAGAAATCAACAATTTCATTATGAGAGTTGCTGAAATGGCCTATCGAATTACTTGAATTATTGGACTGCAGGTAAACACTTTTAAAATAGTCAGCAAATGCATCGACAATTCCTTGTGGACCAGTAAGGTCAGCAGCATTGTAAGACATGTTGCCTGGAATTCTAGATGTATTATTCTTAGAATGGACATAAGACCAAAACAGTTTTGCATTTTGTGATACCGACATTTGCACATCGTCAAGATAATTATCGTAGGCTACTTTTACAAGATATTTAATTGATGTTCTCAAACGCTTAAATTCAAGTAAATCTGCAGCATTGCCATATTTTTTAAACTTGGACCTATATTTCGCTTTTAACTTGATACTCCTAATAATAGTACTATCGTACCAAGGTGGATATTTATGACTAAAACTTCTATAGATGGGTATATGCTTATCAAAGAGACTATATATTTTATCGTAAATAAGTTCCAAAACTATGTTGACATCAGAAGGTATGAATAAGTCAACCCAGTTTACTTCGATGAGCTCGGCATATAGTGCTTGAAAGTTGGCTTTCCTAAAATTATATACTTTTCCATAATTAGTTGACTTGAACTTGAGTTCCTTAGTATAGACATCTAAATTAATATTCAGTGCTGGGTGATGATTATCTTCAAGTATTAAAGGCAAATCATCGTGAGACACATTGCAGGCAATATTCGAAGCAATAAGATCTAATAATCGGCCAGAATGATTCTTTACATAATTAAATTGCTCAAGGTTACAGAAATCAAAGTAGTTTAAAAGCGTTAGAGTTTTAGCATCATAAATGTTACGATCAACATAGTGTGGCGCATTGAAATCACCAAGAAATACACATTTCTCAATATTTAGGAAATCCAACTGCTCAAGGTTCTCGAAAAAAGATTCAAATTCACTAAATCCCAACTTATCAGGTATATACAAGACTACTACATAAAAGGAAATAAATTCTAAGCGACATTTTACAATTAGTAAATCAATAGAAGGGAAGCATATATCAAATGAATCTACATCAACGACCTCAGACTTAATGAAATGCTTGACAGCAAGCAATACACCTCCTCCAGAGTCTTTTTGAATGGTCTGGAATTTTCGATCCTTCCTAAAAACTATATAATCATCCGGAAACAGTTCGTAGCTCCCAACACTATCACTAAGCCATGTCTCACTCAGCGCTACAATGTCAAACTCACAATCACTGATAGAAGAATAAAAAGCTGTTATCTTGCTATTGAGCCCTCGGACGTTCTGGTAGTAGCATTGTATATTCCTTCGACTGCAATTGCTGAAGCTGTTGGACACATTTAGTTTAAAGATTTGACAATTTTAGGGGTCCCGTCTATATATTTAATCCTAAATTGCTGTGGACCGTCCGCATTCCTGTTCTGGAGTTCGATCTGCAACCTCTTGTAATGCTCGATCTGCCTCTTAGTCCGGTCGAAAGAAATAGATATACCCTTGTATGCACTATTCTTCAGATTCTTTGCTTTTCTGATAATATCTAACACCTGAGATTCATCATGAAAAACTAACTTGATGGGCCTCTTTTTGCCCTGGGTAAAACGGCCAAGTCTAAATAATGCCTTACTTTCAACCTCAATGCCTGGATCAACCGCTCTGAGTATCTTGTCAACTTCGGATTTGTCTTTCAGTTGCCTTGCGGCAGCTGTATCTTCTTGGTTAGTTTCAGGTAAGCCGAAAATCACTACATTTTTCTTACGAGAGTTTCGTTCATTAACTCGGCGATTATATCTTCGAACAGAACGTCCGCAGTTGAAGACCTGAGGGCATTGTTCTCAGACTTAAGAGTTCTAATGTCCTCTTGCAGTGACAAGATCAAAGCCTTCAGCTCATCTATCTGATTCCCAACATTACGGCAGTTGGCGCATGACCATGAGCAACCCTTGTCCTGATTACTCAGTATATCGGCTTCCACTGCTGTTAGGCCTACGCAGGCATGCTTGAAGGTCTTTGTGCAGACAGCACATTTTACCATTAGGTTAGTTTTGAAGGATTTATTGCAACATGCACAAATCAAATTCGAAGGCATTATGGTACGCCGCTGTCAGCCACACAGATGTAGTACGAGCAAGTGAACACAGCAGGGTTGTTTATTTTGTTTACGAAGAATGTAATTAAATACTTTAGTGCATTGCCCAACTACAAAGTTATGTACAGCAATGACGAACTGGTTACTTACATGATGTGTACCACTATGATGCACAAATAATTTCGATGATTATCAACTAAAAATTGCAAAAATTTGAGGAGCACTATAACAACTCAGTTTACTCGTTGCCAACCATAGGCGTAGATGCTAGGCGAAGGTAGCGAGCCGAAGTTAGAAACAGTAACAGCACCTGTGCTAGGAGTAGTGCACAGTAATAATAGCATCTGTGCTAGCTCTATTTATGGTTTTCACAAATTTTTACTAAAGCTTTTTCCAATACGGCACTGAAGCCGGTTTTACTGCAGTAAATTGGTTACATTATCAGTGGCTATATTGTATATTATAGTAAAAGAGATTCAATAATGAGATACTTTTCAATTAATAAAGGTAAAACTAAAAGTTCACAATTCTGAATAAAAAATAAAAACTTAAAATTCCACATATACTGCAAATGAAACTGAAATATTTATCAGTAGGAGAGACAATATCTCTGTTGAAAGTGGTAACAGGCCAAAGTGGTATCCAACTTAATTTGGTCCACAATGTATTTGTAACTCAAAACCTAAGCGCTATCGAACAGTTGCAGCGACATTGCGAACGTGTTTTAACTCATGTTAACCTTACCTCAACATCGGATTTGATAGATTTCATATCAAAGTTTTCTGGAAATCGTCTACGTCTTATGGTTTTCCTGCTGCTAATCTCCTTTTTATACAAGGATGATCAGTAGTATACACCTGTCACTAATTTCACAATCTCGAAAGTGCAATCGTGACATAAAATGATTGTCAAAGTGAAAAGTATACATAAATTTCTAGCACGGTTGCTATTACTGTAAACGTACATCGGATTCCATCTAGCGCAGGCGTCGTTACTGACATGAAGATCGGGAGCACGAATTTGAACGAATTATTTAGCAAGGGTGCTGTTACTGTATATGCTGCCGGCATCGGGCCGGGTTAGGGGCGTCGCGTTCCCCGGTCGGGGCAGTGAATCCATGTTACACCGGGCTGCTGTTACCATGAGCACCCATAAGGTTGATACTTCTGATATGAGATTTATGACGAGTAGAGTGCCGCGTGACGTAGATCTAGTCGTAAAAATGGCGGAGAGTAAATCTAGTGCTAAGCTCTGGTTTGGTCAGAATAATCTAAAACTAGATAATACTAAATAATACTAAAACTCAAGAAATACAATTTTTAAAACAAAACAAGCAACATAAAACAGTAGATAGCTTCAAATTACTATAGGCATAAGTATAGACGACAGCTTCAGTTATAATTCTGCGTTATTTTAAGTTCAACGTAACAATCAAAGCTTTCCAACAGGATTATTATTATTTTCGTATGGCTTACATGCAGCGTACATAACATAGATACAGGTATATAACAACCAATAAGTGATAGCACAAAAAAAAAACAAAAATCACAGAAAAAAAAAATTACACATGAACATAACTAAATATCAATATCCAAGTTCCTAATCCAGTCAAGAGCTGCATCGTCAGCTTTCATAAGGTCGCTCCAACTTCCCCGATAGGAACGCAGGGGGCATTCGTCCCTAATGTGCCTGATTGTCTGGTTCGGAGCCCCGCAGTCACAGGCCGGAGACTCCGTGGCACCCCACTTGTGAAGTGAGTCCGCGCACCGGCCATGTCCAGTGCGGAGCCTGTTCAATTTGACCCACAGCTTTCTGTCGAGTTCAGTGCCAGCAGTGTCATGGTTATACCCTCGGAACCACTCGCGCTCCTCAGAATTTTCAATACGTTGGCAGTTCTGATCCCACAGGTCTCTCACCTCGATATTACTGGCATCCAGCCACCTCGATATTACTGGCATCCAGCTGTTCCGCTTGCCGCACCGGGGGGTTCCGTGAGCGGAGTCTATTTCGTCGTAGGCTTGGTATGTCTTCCTGTATGGGTAGGTCCAGGTTCTCTTGTAGCTTGTGGTATTCCCTAAGCAGGGCCTCGCTCCTACGAATTGCGGGTGGGTATATGTTGCTCAGCAAAGGAAGCCAGTAGGTGGGTGTCGGTCGGATTGCTCCAGTTATCAGGCGCATAGTGTGGTTGAGCTGGACGTCGACCAGATTGGTGTGGCAGCTGTTTAGCCACACCGGGGCACAATATTCGGCTGTAGAGAAGACCAGTGCAATGGCTGATGTGCGTAGTGTATCTGCTGAAGCTCCCCATGTCGTTCCACATAATTTTTGAACAATGTTGTTACGCGTCTTTATCTTGGCAGCAGTATTTTCAAGTTTTTTGTATGAAAGGGTGCGGTCGAGGGTGACACCAAGGTACTTCGGATACTTGTTATGTCGAAGAGTGTTTCCATTAAGCTGCACTCTCAGCTCTGTACTGGCTTGTTTGTTGTTCAGGTGGAATGCGCATACTTCAGTTTTACTTGCACTGGGTTTAAGTCGCCAGTTTCCGAAGTAAGAGCCTACAATGGCCAGATCCTCCGTGAGAATTGTCTCCGCTCGTTCGAGATCTTTGGTTCTACAGGCAAGAGCGATGTCGTCCGCGTAGCAGAATTTCTTGGACCTGGTGTTGGGGAGATCGGAGATGTACAGGTTAAAAAGTAGGGGAGCTAGTACGGAACCCTGTGGTAGGCCATTACTTAATTTCCTCTCCCTGCTTACGTTCTGTCCCATGTAAACGCGGAAGTACCTATTGCTCATCATGGTGTTAAGGAGAGTTGCAGTTTTTCGACATCGGGTTGTTTTTAATAATTTATATATCATCCCTTCTCTCCAGACTGTGTCATATGCCGCGGTTAAATCTACGAACGCGATAGATGTCTTCTCGTTTTTCTGGAAACCAGCCTCTATGAAGGTTGTTAAGGCCAGTACCTGGTCGCAGCAGCTTCTCTGTGGTCTAAAACCTGCTTGCTCAACTGGGATATGTTCCATGACGAGGCCGCTAATTCTGTTATAGATGAGCCTCTTCAGAAGTTTATAGGTACAGCTCAGCAGGGAGATAGGTCTGAAGCTTTGAGGAAGGTCAGCTGGTTTGCCTGGTTTCAAGATTGCCACTATTTTTGTTCTCTTTAGCTCTTTGGGCAGTAATCCGTTATCTAGGATGTTAGAGAAGAAACGGACCAGCCATTTTTTTCCACCGTTGCCCATGTTTATTAGAAATTCTGGATGTATGTTATCCAGGCCAGGTGCCTTGCCATGTTTGGTGTGCTTTAGAGCAGCATCCAGTTCATCCAGCGTAAAAGGCGAAGAGAAATTGGATTCATCTGGGCACTGGGCTTTTAGAGAGGTGAGCTCTCGTTTTATTCTAGATGTATGTTGTCTGTCGCGGGGGGCTCTGGAATTCTCGACTATATGATTGGCAATTAGGTTGCCCGAGATATCAGGCTTTTGGCGGGGTTTGTCGGCGGCTCCGCCAAGTTTACGCAGGAGGCTCCATGCCTTTCTGCTCGAGTGTTTGAAGTCAACACTCTCCACCGTCTCGCACCAGCGCACCCTTCTAGCAGCGTCAAGGCTCAAGAGGAGGTCATCCGCAATGTCGCTGTCGCCAGATTTGCTATACTCTTCATAAAGTTGTTCGCAATGTTCATTCCATCCCGGTATATACTCTCTTCTGTATCCACGGGGGATAAACTTCTTAGCAGCAGCTAGAATAGCCCCCACAAATCGAGAATAGTTCCCTATTTCTGGCCGAATAAAACAGATGTATTTATCTAGGTGGTCAGCAAAACTCCGCCAGTCAGCTTTGCGGAAGTTCCATCTGGGTCGCGGGACAGATCTTGCTATTGGGACAGAGAGTCCCACATCAAGGATCACAGGCCTGTGCTGGCTGTGTGGGAAATTTGGTATGACTTCCCTGGATGCAGGCATTGGCTGACCCCTACTGTCTCTAGACACAAAGCAGAGGTCCGGGTTGTAGTCTCTCCGCCAAGCGGCCGATCTGAAGGTTCCCAGATCCTTGGCATCGTGAACCAGGTACAGGTTTGTGTTTTCAGCCCAATCATTGAGCGCAATACCACACTCGTTGTCACGTGCATAGTTCCAGTGCCCATGATGACTATTGAAATCTCCAGCATATATCGATGGGTGGGCAGTAATCGGCAGGACGTTCGGTGGCCATGGCACATTTGGTGGTTTGTAAATATTGTGTATAATGGTTTCCTCCAATTGTATCGAGACATAATGGATCTCATTTTCTGTATTGGCTGAGATAAGGCTGGCATGCTCGATATTATTCCTCACGTAGGTGGCAACACCGTACACACCGTGGCATGTGGCGCCCAGAAGATCGTAGCCATGGATTCTGCCTCTCCTGCGCAGGTCTTCCAGAGTCGGAGCGTGTGTTTCCTGGATTAGGACTATGTCAATGTCATAATCTAAAAGGAGCTTGGATAGGTATTCACTTTTAGCTCGACTAATGCCTTCTACATTTAAATGGCATACTCGAACTGAAGTGCCAAGTTTTTTAGTTAGTTAGGCCTGAGAAGGTCCATTTTTTGAGGCTTCTTTATCTAGGTCTGTCTGCATGTTTGTAGCCAGGAAATCCAATAATTGGTCTGGCTGCCGAGTCGCTCTAGCTCATTCAGCATTACCCAGGGTGCACGTGTAGTATTCTACTACGGACGCGAGCTAGTTTTGCACCCCTTCCAACAGGAACATGCGTTCTACACCATCCGCGAGTACATGAAAGCCAGAGTCGAAGTGTAAAATCTGTAAAACAACTGTTGTGTATTTAAATGTACTTTATATCTGTTATCTGTTTATATTCTATTCTATTCTATTCTATTCTATTCTATTCTATTCTATTCTATTCTATTCTATTCTATTCTATTCTATTCTATTCTATTCTATTCTATTCTATTCTATTCTATTCTATTCTATTCTATTCTATTCTATTCTATTCTATTCTATTCTATTCTATTCTATTCTATTCTATTCTATTCTATTCTATTCTATTCTATTCTATTCTATTCTATTCTATTCTATTCTATTCTATTCTATTCTATTCTATTCTATTCTATTCTATTCTATTCTATTCTATTCTATTCTATTCTATTCTATTCTATTCTATTCTATTCTATTCTATTCTATTCTATTCTATTCTATTCTATTCTATTCTATTCTATTCTATTCTATTCTATTCTATTCTATTCTATTCTATTCTATTCTATTCTATTCTATTCTATTCTATTCTATTCTATTCTATTCTATTCTATTCTATTCTATTCTATTCTATTCTATTCTATTCTATTCTATTCTATTCTATTCTATTCTATTCTATTCTATTCTATTCTATTCTATTCTATTCTATTCTATTCTATTCTATTCTATTCTATTCTATTCTATTCTATTCTATTCTATTCTATTCTATTCGATTCTATTCTATTCTATTCTATTCTATTCTATTCTACTCTACTCTAGTCTATTCTATTCTATTCTATTCTATTCTATTCTATTCTATTCTATTCTATTCTATTCTATTCTATTCTATTCTATTCTATTCTATTCTATTCTATTCTATTCTATTCTATTCTATTCTATTCTATTCTATTCTATTCTATTCTATTCTATTCTATTCTATTCTATTCTATTCTATTCTATTCTATTCTATTCTATTCTATTCTATTCTATTCTATTCTATTCTATTCTATTCTATTCTATTCTATTCTATTCTATTCTATTCTATTCTATTCTATTCTATTCTATTCTATTCTATTCTATTCTATTCTATTCTATTCTATTCTCTTCTCTTCTCTTGTTCTGTTCTGTTCTGTTCTGTTCTGTTCTGTTCTGTTCTGTTCTGTTCTGTTCTGTTCTGTTCTGTTCTGTTCTGTTCTGTTCTGTTCTGTTCTGTTCTGTTCTGTTCTGTTCTGTTCTGTTCTGTTCTGTTCTGTTCTGTTCTGTTCTGTTCTGTTCTGTTCTGTTCTGTTCTGTTCTGTTCTGTTCTGTTCTGTTCTGTTCTGTTCTGTTCTGTTCTGTTCTGTTCTGTTCTGTTCTGTTCTGTTCTGTTCTGTTCTGTTCTGTTCTGTTCTGTTCTGTTCTGTTCTGTTCTGTTCTGTTCTGTTCTGTTCTGTTCTGTTCTGTTCTGTTCTGTTCTGTTCTGTTCTGTTCTGTTCTGTTCTGTTCTGTTCTGTTCTGTTCTGTTCTGTTCTGTTCTGTTCTGTTCTGTTCTGTTCTGTTCTGTTCTGTTCTGTTCTGTTCTGTTCTGTTCTGTTCTGTTCTGTTCTGTTCTGTTCTGTTCTGTTCTGTTCTGTTCTGTTCTGTTCTGTTCTGTTCTGTTCTGTTCTGTTCTGTTCTGTTCTGTTCTGTTCTGTTCTGTTCTGTTCTGTTCTGTTCTGTTCTGTTCTGTTCTGTTCTGTTCTGTTCTGTTCTGTTCTGTTCTGTTCTGTTCTGTTCTGTTCTGTTCTGTTCTGTTCTGTTCTGTTCTGTTCTGTTCTGTTCTGTTCTGTTCTGTTCTGTTCTGTTCTGTTCTGTTCTGTTCTGTTCTGTTCTGTTCTGTTCTGTTCTGTTCTGTTCTGTTCTGTTCTGTTCTGTTCTGTTCTGTTCTGTTCTGTTCTGTTCTGTTCTGTTCTGTTCTGTTCTGTTCTGTTCTGTTCTGTTCTGTTCTGTTCTGTTCTGTTCTGTTCTGTTCTGTTCTGTTCTGTTCTGTTCTGTTCTGTTCTGTTCTGTTCTGTTCTGTTCTGTTCTGTTCTGTTCTGTTCTGTTCTGTTCTGTTCTGTTCTGTTCTGTTCTGTTCTGTTCTGTTCTGTTCTGTTCTGTTCTGTTCTGTTCTGTTCTGTTCTGTTCTGTTCTGTTCTGTTCTGTTCTGTTCTGTTCTGTTCTGTTCTGTTCTGTTCTGTTCTGTTCTGTTCTGTTCTGTTCTGTTCTGTTCTGTTCTGTTCTGTTCTGTTCTGTTCTGTTCTGTTCTGTTCTGTTCTGTTCTGTTCTGTTCTGTTCTGTTCTGTTCTGTTCTGTTCTGTTCTGTTCTGTTCTGTTCTGTTCTGTTCTGTTCTGTTCTGTTCTGTTCTGTTCTGTTCTGTTCTGTTCTGTTCTGTTCTGTTCTGTTCTGTTCTGTTCTGTTCTGTTCTGTTCTGTTCTGTTCTGTTCTGTTCTGTTCTGTTCTGTTCTGTTCTGTTCTGTTCTGTTCTGTTCTGTTCTGTTCTGTTCTGTTCTGTTCTGTTCTGTTCTGTTCTGTTCTGTTCTGTTCTGTTCTGTTCTGTTCTGTTCTGTTCTGTTCTGTTCTGTTCTGTTCTGTTCTGTTCTGTTCTGTTCTGTTCTGTTCTGTTCTGTTCTGTTCTGTTCTGTTCTGTTCTGTTCTGTTCTGTTCTGTTCTGTTCTGTTCTGTTCTGTTCTGTTCTGTTCTGTTCTGTTCTGTTCTGTTCTGTTCTGTTCTGTTCTGTTCTGTTCTGTTCTGTTCTGTTCTGTTCTGTTCTGTTCTGTTCTGTTCTGTTCTGTTCTGTTCTGTTCTGTTCTGTTCTGTTCTGTTCTGTTCTGTTCTGTTCTGTTCTGTTCTGTTCTGTTCTGTTCTGTTCTGTTCTGTTCTGTTCTGTTCTGTTCTGTTCTGTTCTGTTCTGTTCTGTTCTGTTCTGTTCTGTTCTGTTCTGTTCTGTTCTGTTCTGTTCTGTTCTGTTCTGTTCTGTTCTGTTCTGTTCTGTTCTGTTCTGTTCTGTTCTGTTCTGTTCTGTTCTGTTCTGTTCTGTTCTGTTCTGTTCTGTTCTGTTCTGTTCTGTTCTGTTCTGTTCTGTTCTGTTCTGTTCTGTTCTGTTCTGTTCTGTTCTGTTCTGTTCTGTTCTGTTCTGTTCTGTTCTGTTCTGTTCTGTTCTGTTCTGTTCTGTTCTGTTCTGTTCTGTTCTGTTCTGTTCTGTTCTGTTCTGTTCTGTTCTGTTCTGTTCTGTTCTGTTCTGTTCTGTTCTGTTCTGTTCTGTTCTGTTCTGTTCTGTTCTGTTCTGTTCTGTTCTGTTCTGTTCTGTTCTGTTCTGTTCTGTTCTGTTCTGTTCTGTTCTGTTCTGTTCTGTTCTGTTCTGTTCTGTTCTGTTCTGTTCTGTTCTGTTCTGTTCTGTTCTGTTCTGTTCTGTTCTGTTCTGTTCTGTTCTATTCTATTCTATTCTATTCTATTCTATTCTATTCTATTCTATTCTATTCTATTCTATTCTATTCTAATCTATTCTGTTCTGTTCTATTCTATTCTATTCTATTCTATTCTATTCTGTTCTATTCTAATTTGCACTGCTAAGTTGGCAGCGGTTGCAATTGCTCTTGATGACGAAGTATTGGAAATACAAATCCAATTTGGCGAAGACGTGAATTTGCAGGATACACCCGTGAGGAATAGCTAGATGACGCGACGGCTATTTTAGAATATCCAAAGAATGCTTCAGCTTTAGCATTGCTAAAGTAAGACCTGACCTGACAAGACAAACTTCAAAATTTTACAATCTGCTATAAGTATCTTAAGAATCCTATTTAATCTTTCCTGTAAAATGTTTAGTATTATTTTCGGAAAGAGAGTTGAGAGTCATGCGATGGTGGTAGACGGCATTGGCGCCCAGTAGTTATCTTACTAACGCGCGAATGGATTCACGCGGAACGTTTGGCGGCGAACTCGTCCTTCTGGTCAAGATCTAAGTAATTGCTTCAACGATTTTGACGAAATTTGTGCTGTGATATGCGTCCGGGTGCTGCTTTAATTTTTAAAATCTCTGTATTGGCGGCGAATTAATTAGAACTCTTTGAGACTTAATTATTGTCAAGCACTCATGGTCATTTCCAATGTACCTGGAATGGGATGGAATTGGGGTGGTGGAGAGTTTTTGCAGAACTCTCCATTACTCTTATTCACCAAATACATTGGCGATTTACTGCAATTTAAAAACCTATCGTGATACTGCCAAGACATATCTTTGAATTTGATTTAGTCTTACTCGATAGCAGTGATATTTTGGTATTATGCTGGTGCGACGACGTGATACAACAATTGTCTGGCTTCTGAAAATCCATCTATCAAGAGTATTAAACTCACTCAAGCATTCCCGTCGACACAATGGAGGATAGTCTCTTTGGATTACCGAGCTCATCCAGTATGGAAACGTTAGTTCTATGGGCGGTATAAGGAACTCTCAGCATTCTTTCCCACGTCCACATTTCAAAAGCATCTATGCGAGCTCGATCTGCCTTTTTAACGGTCCAAGTTTCAGAGGCATACAAAAATATGGAGAACACAAGAGACTGAGCCAGCGACATTTTGGTAGCTTTAGTGATGTTATGGTCATGCCATACTTCAATAAGATTTGTCATGGGCACACGTGCCTGTTGAATGGTTGTCGAATCTCATTTTCACAGCTACCCGAATTGTCGATCAAAGAACCGAGGTACACAAAACTTTGAACTACTTCACAACGGCCTACTGACTTTATTTCTCGATGATTATCGTGTTCTCTATCTACGATCATAACCTTGGTCCTGTTGTAGTTAACACCAAGAGCATATGCTGCACTGTGTTGTTCTAAGATGTTTAATGGAGCTACTAGTTCTTGCTGAGAAGCAGCAATAGGGGTTGTATCGTCAGCAGATCTTAAGTTGCATATCTTGCTATCGCTAATAGTCATACCGCCATTCCAGTTGTCCAATACCTGTCTCATCACAAATTCATAGTAAATGTTAAATATAGCAACAGCGGGGTCACTAAAAATCGTTAAAAACATATTACTCATTATGGGGACTTCACTTCCTCTGGAGCATAACTATAAGTTTGCGCCCGACGGGAAAATGCAGCTCGTGTACTACCTATTTAAGAGGTAATAATCTAAGACATCCATTTATCCGCAGGAGCCTGTACCTGCAAAACCATGGAACGGCGTTAAAGGAAACCCAGGACCAATCACTATGTGTCCGCAAGATCCGCTTCTAAATAATACAATAAACGTTGGTACGGAGGATTGCCTCATTCTAAATGTCTACACTCCAGCTGTAAGTACTACCTCTAAATTTAATTGCTTGGACCATTCATAGATAAAGATATAAATCTCCACTAGTAGCGGATGGGGTCGTATTTTTGCGCCATCTTGTAGATTGGGAAAGGGAGTGTCAATTCTAAAAAAAGAACAACCGACTTGGACATAAATAAAATGCAATAGAATGAAGTTCGTTTACATAATTCTACCTTTCCAGAAGCCATCGGCCAAGAAGCTGCCAGTATTGCTGTGGATTCATGGTGGTGGTTTTATAGCAGGATCTAACTTCTTTGTATGGGGCCTTGCCCTGGGACGTTATGACCCAAGATATCTTATAGACGAAGACATTGTCATTGTGACAGCAAACTACCGACTTGGACCTTTAGGTAATAATCCGTTTGATATCTGATATCCTATCATTAACCCGTTATATGCATCTATTACTTTACCTGTGCCGGCACAAGAAAATCATCAATAACTGTATTGGATCTGTTTCTTCTATGTTCTCATGTTGAAGCGTTCATCAAAAAAGTTTTAGTATTTCTAATATACGGCACCACTGACTTGTAAGTAATGATTTATAATTTCCTTTCCGATCAAAGCATGTGGTTAATTTGTAGGATTCCTAACAACGATGGATGGGGTTATTCCTGTGAACCTGGGTTTAAAAGATCAACGCTTGGCAATCTATTGGGTAAAGGATAACATAGAGCTCTTTGGAGGAGATCCCAATAATATAGTTCTAGCTGGAGGAAGTGCTGGTGCTGCCTCAGTTGGTTACCATTTGATAGCGACATATAAGGATCGTGAGTAAAATTACGTAATTTATTTATTATTTTATCAACTAACCAGAAGTTGACATATCACAAAAAACAGCGCGATTGATATCAGAATTAATGAGAAAGAGAAGAAACAGAGGCTTGATAAATCCAGAACTGTACTTCCACCAAAATTTGCAAAAGATGGTATCTAGTACCTTCCGAGGTACCTTCTGAGTACAGTATTTTTCCCAAAACTGTCTTCAGCACAAAATTTTATGTCTAATTGGTAGAAAAATTTGGTTGCTGAATCTTTATCTCGACGTATTATAGGTGTAAATAACTCTGGTAAAGACATTGGTAAAATTATGTCTCAAAGTGGAGACATGTTGAACACTAACTTAAATATTTGTAATGAATTTAACCGATACTTTTGCTCTATTGGTAAACGTCTAGCAGAAAAAATTAAATCAAGTATCCGATACCTAGACACACAAACAATCAGACTCTCAAACTCCATTGTAGTACATGAAATCACTGAACAAGAAGTAATTAATTCAATAATGCTGCTGAAAAATGGCAAAACACCTGGAATAGACAATTTAACTGCTGAAACACTCAAAATCGTAGCACATCTGATTTCGGAGCCATTCACTAGAATAATTAATTGTTGTCTGGAAAAGGGTATTTTTCCATCTATACTCAAAATTGCGACTGTGATGCCTGTACATAAAACTGATGATGAATATGATTTATCCAATTATAGACCTATCTCACTTATCTCCTGTTTGGCAAAGGTTTTTGAAAATATAATAAAGAACAAATTGACAGAATTTTTAGAGAAATATAACATATTTTCTGATAAACAGTTCGGTTTCAAAAAAAATAAATCTACTGAAGATGCGGTGACATATGTAATAGGAGAACTATGCAAAAATGTAGACAGAAATATTCCAACATTATGTGTATTTGTTGACCTAGCAAAAGCATTTGACACAGTTGACATATGATACTCATGAAAACTTTACAAAATTATGGTATACGGGGTCAAATCTATCATCTAATTAAAAGTTATTTAAGTAATAGAACACAAACTGTTATGATAAATAAATGCTCTAGTTCTCCATTGCCTGTAACATGCGGTGTTCCTCAAGGAACGGTACTGGGACCATTATTCTTTAACATATATATAAATGATCTATTTGCGGTTGATGTGAGCGGAGACATAGTGAGCTTTGCAGACGATACAGCTGTTATATTTTCTGCTGAAAGTTGGGAAATATTAAAATCAAAGGCTGAAAATGGTTTTAAAAAAATGTTCAACTGGTTCAGGAGTCGACTTTTAACAGTCAATTTCAACAAGACTCACTTTGTTCCATTCGCACCATACGCAAACGGCTTACCGAAATACACCAACTTACAAATCAGTTGTAAACAGGTAGCTTCTATATCAATGGTCACCAGTATCAAGTACTTAGGAATATATCCAGATTGCCATATCAAATGGAAAGAGCATACCGAATATGTTGTCAAAAAGATTCGTTACGTTATAAGCAAATTTAAACTCCTTTCCACTATACTTACCTATGAACAGATGATCATTGTATACGAAGCACTTGTTCATAGTCATATACGATATTGTATTGTGGTGTGGGGCGCAGCATGTAAAAATAATATAAAAGCAATAGAAATTATACAAAAACGTTTAATAAAAATTTTATATAAAGTGAAATGTACATATCCCAGTGACTTGTTATTTTCTAAAACAAAAATTCTAGATAACCGCCAAACATTTTTCATGTCATTAGCTATTTACCAATATAAAAATAAATCAAACTTGACAAAACACGAACATAAATATGACATAAGATATGCATGTAATGTTGTACCAAAAGCAAGAAAAAATACTTTATTACGATGTCATACATTTCTTGCTCCAAGACTATACAATGAGATACCAGAAAGCATAAAATGTCTAGTGCCTTTAAATTCATTCAAGTATGGTTTAAAACAATGGATAGTAAATAATAAGCGCATTAAAATTCACCAACTTGTAGACATATGCAATACCTATTATTACTGATATTTATGGAATACATAATATTTAAATATAAATATTCCTGAATTAACCCTTATTTGTTGTTTCCATTTTATTAATCCAGTTGAAAGTAATTCTTATCCCAGTTTTTTTCAGTAGAAGAGGTTTCTTCGGATTTTGGGATAAATTAATGCAAGAGGTTTTTTTTTTAACTGAAAGAGCCGACGTTTCGGCGTTTATTTTACGCCTTCTTCAGGGCTAAAATTCATATGAAGACGAAAAATATATAAGTAAAACATAGAGTGCCAAAACGATGAGTAAAAACGTTGACAATTCAGTCTAACAGACAAATTTAAATTTTTTTTTTTTTTAAATTTTTTACACAAAGTTACAATTAAAATATAAAATATTTTAACATTTAAAAAGTTAACTCGGCAAAAACAATCAAAATAAAAAGCCGGTACATTGCCAAAAGATATAAAAGTTAAAAATATAATACAGTTTTCCACTAGAATGTTAAAATACACTAAAATGTAGAGCATACATCCTTACCTATCGAGCACACCCCTAAAGCAACAAGGAATAACATATCCCTTTGTGTCAATAAACAACAAAAAACATTCCAGAAGATTGATAAAAAGAATCGTGGATGCCGTTCGTCAATACACCTTTTATTGATATATGCTGCTGTACACTGAAGACAGTTTGAAGAAATATGAATATTTTATACTTACATGTATACTATTTAATGAATATACCAGGTTCAGTCATAAAGTCAACCAATTCTTTGATTACGTTCTTTTTAATTTAATGTAATTAGTAATCAATAAATTATAAATCTGACTTAGATCAAGAGTGTCAGTTTTCTTATTGACAGCCTTATCATGCTTATAGATATAAATCATTTCGCTGATCAGTCGTTTTTTATAATTAATCTCGTTGTCAAGTATACTGACAGAATCGAAATTAAAATGGTGATTATACTCGAAATGGTGAGACGCTAAGGCTGTATGATCCCTATCATTTTTATGAGTATCTTTACAAGATGACTTATGGGCGGAAATCCTGTTCTTTAAATTTTGCTTTGTTTGCCCTATATATACAGCATCACATTGCTCGCAAGGTATTTTATAGACCACATTTGATTTGTACTTGGTGTCAAGCTTATCTTTTTGTGAACAAAAAAGTGAAGATACAGTTTTTGTGTGGTAAAAGACTATTTTATGTGTGTCATCAGCAAGATGATGTCTAATTCTCTCTGAAAGTCTTTTGACATAGGGAATTTTTGAATAAGCTACTATGCTGGAACTGTTTAGATTAGTGCGTAGTATAGAAGGAGGAGGAAGAGTGTTTGAACTATTGTTAATAACTAAGTTGCAGAAGTATTCAGGATAGTCATTAAGTTTAAGTTTCTCTTTGAATCTAGATATATTCTCTTGAACAAACTGTGGGCTGCTTAACTTGATAATCTTATTCTTCAAGGAACACATAATACTATACTTCTGACTGAACGGATGGTAGGAATAAAAGTTCAAAAGCCTCCCTGAACTGATTGGTTTCTCATACCAGCTGAATAACACTTTACCCTCATTTGTTCTAGTTAAACAGATATCTAAAAATGGAATTGAACTGCTACTGTTTTCATATTCAATGGTGAACTGTATTTTTTGATGATAAGAGTTAAAACGATTTAAAACATGTTCCACCTTATCTGCAGGAATAGCTAATATGGTATCATCGACATAAAGTTTAATTAGTGGAACCTCAAAATCCAGGGATTGAATAATTGTATGAATCAGTTCTTCCATAACTAGGTTAGCCAAGACAGGACTACAAGGATTACCCATTGCTGTACCATCTAACTGTTGATAAAATATTCCATGAAAGACGAAATAGCTTGTGTCAAAGCAAACGTTGATAATTTCTATAAACGTTGTTAGAGGAATATTAGTGAATCCACATATTTTCTCCCAGTATTTAGTTATTAAGTTAATAATTAGCTGTTTAGGGATATTGGTGAATAGACTGGTGACGTCGAGACTGATTAATATGTAGTTTCTAGGTAAATTTAGCTCCTTAAGTGTATCCACCAGTTCTATAGAACTTTTAATTGAGTAACTATGTAATGGAAAAATGTTTGAAAGAATGTTACTAATAAATTTTGATAGCTGATACGAAGGAGATTGTGTACGTGGTACGACAGGTCTTATTTGATTATTTTTATGTACTTTAATGAGTCCATAAATCCTTGGAGGCTGTGCATTATACACCTTAAGGGATCTGTATGTGGACTGATCAATTAGGTTCTCATTATATAATTTGTTGACCACTTGATTACATTTTGTTTGAAACCTATTAGTTGGATCGCTAGGTAATTCTTTATATAAATCTTCATTGTGTACAAGTCTAATCATCTTCTGTTCATAATCGGTCTTGTACATAATAACAGTAATATTCCCTTTATCTGACCTGGTAACAAAAATATTAGGATTTTGTTTCAAAAACACCTTGGCTGATTTGAAACTTTTAATGAGCAATTCTTCCTGTATACTATAACTCGTTTGTGGATTTTGTAAATGGTTAGTCAGTATGTTGGTAGTGATACTTCTAAGTGCATTCTTATTTGCATTATCTCTCTGTTGGATGCAGCACTCGACATCTTTTATAAAATTTAAGACAGGAATTTCATGTTTTTCATGTTGTATGCTAAACTTGGGACCTAAACTAAGGACATTCATGACTTGATCTGGTATCTCAACATCAGTTAAATTTTTGATGAATTTGTTAGATGATTTTGGAAACACAATATTAATAATGCTGATGACACACATAAAATAGTCTTTTACCACACAAAAACTGTATCTTCACTTTTTTGTTCACAAAAAGATAAGCTTGACACCAAGTACAAATCAAATGTGGTCTATAAAATACCTTGCGAGCAATGTGATGCTGTATATATAGGGCAAACAAAGCAAAATTTAAAGAACAGGATTTCCGCCCATAAGTCATCTTGTAAAGATACTCATAAAAATGATAGGGATCATACAGCCTTAGCGTCTCACCATTTCGAGTATAATCACCATTTTAATTTCGATTCTGTCAGTATACTTGACAACGAGATTAATTATAAAAAACGACTGATCAGCGAAATGATTTATATCTACAGGGTGAGTTTTTAGTACCGGCACGGTCGGTAACTCCACTCTGTGAAAGATAGCGAAAAAAGTTGTATATAAAAGTTGTAGCCACGGATATGCTCCTTGCTCAGAAAATATTTTGATTTATACAGGGCGATCTATAACTACGTGGTGATGCAAACATGCATTTTTTTATATGAGACACCCTATATATTATTCCATATTCAAATTCTACTAATGATTTCCGCAGGTAGGCTATGAAATATGAAACGACACAGTCCAAATAAAACGATTCTTCAATCTTCCAAACGCATTAGTTTTAGAGTGCCTCCGTTCTGGATATTGCTATTCATAGTTGATATATTCTAGAGGCAAGTAGACAATTTCTCAAAGATTCTCCTAAATACCCTCAATGAAAAAATTAATTTTCAAAGCTGGTTTTTCACACAGTACGGAATTATTGAGTAGGTTATGAAAACTGTCAATTTTTCAAAGCCTACCTGATAAAACTACTTGACAGTTATGCATGACGCCTACAAAATTGTTTCCTCAGCATACTTGACTTTATTATCTCGATGATTTAGGGTTTTGACTCCATCAAATGCTATCTAGACGTTATAATTTAGTTGTTCGTTAAATAAAAGACAAATCAGATAGTACTTTCTCAAAATAAATAAATTTCAGTATACAAATAGAGGCTATATTTTAAATTTACCAAAAAATCGAAATATCTCGGAAACTAGTGGACGTAGGTACAACAAGTGCTATACAAAGATGAAAGAGCATATTAAAAGCAATTCTCTGGGATAATAAAATATTGGGGGTTGCATTTGAAAAAAAAGAGAAAATTTGGATTTTGCATTCTACACCACCCTGTATACGAATATACGTCTCGGGCTTCTTTTATAGCCGATTTTAAAACTAGACGATATTTTTAATCTTCTCATGTAAAAAAAAATATTTTTGATTCATTACTTTTTGATATACAGTACGTTCATTTGACCGTGATTTGGATACAAAAATGGTCATAACTTTTGAAATACCCTGTATAATGTAACAATACCCTATATTGGAAGAACGGAAATCATTAGTAGAATTTGAATATGGAATAATATGTAGGGTGTCTCATTTAAAAAAATGCATGTTTGCATCACCACGTAGTTATGGATCACCCTGTATAAATTAAAATATTTTCTGAGCAAGGAGCATATCTGTGGCTACAACTTTTATATATAACTTTTTTCGCTATCTTCTACAGTAGTGGAGTTATCGACCGAGCCGGTACTAAAAACTCACCCTGTATAAGCATGATAAGGCTGTCAATAAGAAAACTGACACTCTTGATCTAAGTCAGATTTATAATTTATTGATTACTAATTACATTAAATTAAAAAGAACGTAATCAAAGAATTGGTTGACTTTATGACTGAACCTGGTATATTCATTAAATAGTATACATGTAAGTATAAAATATTCATATTTCTTCAAACTGTCTTCAGTGTACAGCAGCATATATCAATAAAAGGTGTATTGACGAACGGCATCCACGATTCTTTTTATCAATCTTCTGGAATGTTTTTTGTTGTTTATTGACACAAAGGGATATGTTATTCCTTGTTGCTTTAGGGGTGTGCTCGATAGGTAAGGATGTATGCTCTACATTTTAGTGTATTTTAACATTCTAGTGGAAAACTGTATTATATTTTTAACTTTTATATCTTTTGGCAATGTACCGGCTTTTTATTTTGATTGTTTTTGCCGAGTTAACTTTTTAAATGTTAAAATATTTTATATTTTAATTGTAACTTTGTGTAAAAAATTTAAAAAAAAAAAATTTTAAATTTGTCTGTTAGACTGAATTGTCAACGTTTTTACTCATCGTTTTGGCACTCTATGTTTTACTTATATATTTTTCGTCTTCATATGAATTTTAGCCCTGAAGAAGGCGTAAAATAAACGCCGAAACGTCGGCTCTTTGAGTTAAAAAAAAAAACCTCTTGCATTAATTTATCCCAAAATCCGAAGAAACCTCTTCTACTGTTTCCATTTTATAATAATTACTTATACCCAAGCACAAGTTTTTAACTTTTTTTGGGTCACTTGTTGTTTATTGTAGTTTATTTATTTTATATTCACAATAAACGCTATACTACATACTACTACGTACTAGACATAAATTTATCTAACACAACTATTATGCTTGGTAATAGTTTACGCTATTGAACAATGCCCAACAGTCTTTGATAGGCGGACCGAGAAAAATGTGTGATATTTATTATTATGATATTTTGACTGGTATACAGAATCTGACAATTAGGTATAAAATTGTCAACATCTTTGTTTCTATTAATGAATACATAAATGGTGTTCGTTTGAAAACTTCCCACCTTGCATTCATCTAAAACCACCGATTAAAAGAAAAAAAATTAGAAAAGTATTTATACATATAGTAACGCACTGTATATTATGGTATTCATGTATTGTGTATTAGTTGTCATGCATGCTGTAAAGTCAAAGTGTTAGGTTAGATCGTTGACGTGTAAACGCCATCGAATCGTCTAGAGTTTTTGGGAATGACGGATGAAGTATATAGGTCTGTTTTTACAGAGAATCACAAACCAGTCAGAGCCAATCAGTATTCCCCGTTGCAGTTGTCAAACTATTTCTGACTAGGACTGGCCAATCAAATTGACGCTGACTAGTTTTTGATTGCTGTAAAAACAGACCTTATATAAGGCGCCACGGGGCGACGGGTAGCGTGGCAGGAGTAGTAGTAGTTGAGTTGTAGCTGAGATAAGGTTAAGAGATATTGTGTTGAGTTGTCAAGTAAAACGGTGAAAGTTACGTCCTGTTTGATTCCTGGTATATAGAAAAAGAGGCCGACGTGACATCTTGTTTTTTAATTTTTTCAGATAGAAATCAAAAACACAGGAAAACATTACTTTCTATGTCAATAAGTGTTTAAAATGTTACCCGTTGTCGGCCAAACAATGATGTAGGCGATACTCAAATTCCTGGCGGACAGTTCCAAAGACAATGGCGGCAATGGCAATGTGATTCTAATATATGGTGACCAAAATCAATGTGCCCGGCAAAGTGCCGTTACGTTTAACGCCATACATCCGGGAGAGATAACTTCGCCTAGGTATGTTTTGGGCCTTGTTAAGAAACTTACTCAAACTGGATTTGTTCGAAATAAAAAACTTAGAGATTTGGATAAAGTTGAAATTTTGGGAACTTTGAATACCGCGAAACATAAAAAACAATGATCTCGAATTTGAACTGCTTGACGATTAGGGGAACACCTACGGCAAAGGCGAAATTGTACGTAGGATGGAAAAATGAAGCTTGACAAACCATAGTGTTATAATTTGTCCACTACTTTCTCAACTTTGAAGAACTTCTACAAAAGAATCATAGTTTATACCATCAGACGAAAAAAAAATGGGGTGCTACTGGGCAGAACGTCCCAGAGGGAAGCCGAGCAATAGCGGCTTAATATATTTCTCTATGCATTTGGTGTGTAACGCACGTACACACAAAACGGAAAGATGGAACTTATAAACCATTCTTCGAGCGCTACTGGCTGACCATTAAAACCGTATACGTTAAAAACTGATCTCTTACTGACATTCCGGTTATCTCTGTAGGCTTCATTATAGTATATAGCGACGCGTTGCAATTATTCAAGTGATCGCCGATTAAGATACACTTAACGGTGGGCTACAATTTCTGATTCCAGGAAGTTAAGGAGCTTCTTCATCCTTGTCACATTCGTAACCCAAAAATAGTCTCCTATAGGAGTAACATACCTTATTAATAGTACTACCCCCAAGCTATGAGAGGAGCCAAAGAGTGTCAGTTTTTTATCATTAAACCACCGCTGCTAGACTGACTGTCAAAAACCATAAGCTATTCTTTCCTGTAGCTGCAGCAATTCGCAGAGAAAATATCTCTTTCTGAGTTTAAGAGTGCCAAACAGTTATCGGACAGATAAACAACAGAGCGACACATGGGGAAACAATACACAAGTAAATAGGCACAAATTATTAACATATTTTTTTGTGCTGATATGAAATGTTCAAAGTATCTGTTACCTCAGATTCGAAATGTTTTGTCATTATAATATTCCCTGCGCCTCTTTAGTGGGAATCAAAATAAACACGGCGTTTTAAAAACTTTTTTCCTGACCATCAAGCATATTTTGTATTCAACTGTTTTGCAAATTCCAGCTGCAGAAGCTAATTCTCTAATTTTTCTATGGAATGTGTAGTAAGAAGACAGACTTTTTGATAAAAAATGCTACACTTAATGAAATCAGATGTGAAAAATCATCTAAAAGCAAAATTAGTGAACTATTTGTTGAGATCATGAATAAAACTTTGGAGTAATTGACGCATTAATTCATAAATTCCACAAATAACCAATTGCCGCTGAACTATTATTTGTTAAGCATAGACTTTTGCAAATTTCTATAAATACAATAAAATCATTTTTTCAGTCCCAATTGAAGGTGCAATATTAGTCAGTGGGAGCGCTTTGTGTCCATGGTCCTACCAAACCAAAGCGAGGGAGAATGCTTTTGAACTGGCCCGAACGTTAGACAGCACATTCAAATCCAATCGGTCTGAAGACCTCTTGAAGCTTTTGCAGAGTGCTACAGTTGAACAGATTATGCAAAGTACAGGGGTAATGCGTATAATTATATTTGTTTATTTTAGCAGGCTATGAGTGTACTGCAATCGTACTATGGAGGATCCCGTTAGCTCAAGAATGCTTACTGTTGCTTGGATATTCAATTGTTTCCACCTTGATTCATTTGTGTTGAAGCTAGCTAACTGTTGCGCTTGGACATTAAACTAGTTCTGCTCTCACAATTAAACCGTTTTGAGATTTTCTATTAACAACACCATCACTACACCAAAACTATTATAAGAATGGGCCAACCACGCGTTGTCACTCGTGTCGCATCTGGTTGCGCAGTAGTTTGCTTGCACTCGTTGTTTAGCAGACAATAATAAGCGTCCGATACTCTCATATCATCGGGAATATAACACAATGGCTTACTCTCATTTCCGTGTATTGATATGAGAATACTGGTGTGCGAGTTCTCTATAGTTGGCGTACCCTGTACTATCTCTTAGAACAATTGTTGAATGGTTAAATTCTTATACATATGTGTTTAAATCACGGTGGCTGAATGATAAGTTTTTAAAAAATTGTCGGATGGTATGGACGGTTGGTCGTTTTTCAGTGAAGAATTTTTCCCAACGTGGCCATCCTGTTCATAATATATGTTCGCCGCCTTTTATAGAGAGTTTAGGAAAATCGGCTTGATTGCAAGGACAGAAGCACTCGCACATCCGGAAATATGTCATGTCGAGCGGATGCAGTCGCGTCCATTCGACATGCCACCACGGCCCGACCGATTAAAACTCGCTCCTTTATTATCTCCAAGGCCTGCTACCACTCAATTTAAATTTCGTCGAACTACAGAACAACATCAGTGTAGGGCTAGTCCGAGCTCGTTATTCTTGTACTTTAATTACCGCTTCTGCGTCCTTCGCCTTCTTTGGTGCTCAAGACTTTTCTCAGCCTACGTTGTATGGCCTTCCAATAAATTTCATGAAAGATCATCAGTCCCAGCATGCTACCTGAATTCAGATTTTCCGGTAGGTTTGCACAGGCTTCTTTTTTGTATGTGAGCCATCTCTCACACTCGAAGAGGGTATGTTTCGCCGTGGCTAGCGGTTCGCAGTTGTGGCACTGGTGCCTGGTACCTCTTCCTACCCTTTTTCGATATACGCGAAACGGGCCATGTGCCGTTAGAGCCTGCATCAGGAAATAGCAGGTACTCCTGTGCTCGCAGTTCACTTATTCTGCTATTGGTGGTATGTGTCTTTTGTCCTACCTCCGTCATGTGAGACCCTATCCGCTGCCACTTGTCTAGGGCCCATTGTCTGCAGTCTATCCGCCTGGTCTCTGTGTCTCCTAGTGAGAAATAGATGACTCATCTCTTTTCAGCCAGCAGATGAACTACTTGCAAGGTTTTACTTGATACTGTGCGGCAGGTACTGGCTAACCTCAGTAGTGAATTTCTTTGTAGTATGTCTATCTCCTGTTGATGTTTTGTCCTTTAGAGTGCTTTGAGTCATACTGACGTTCCGTAAAGGACAACCGACTGGACGATTTCGTTCAGAAGTGCTCTTTTCGTACTATTAATTTCAGTAGAAAACAATCATGTCGAGGTAGTAATTAGTATTCTTATCATGATTCTGCTATACAACAGAACTATACCGATGTTGACACAGCAACGGCATGTCGCTTTTATATCAACTCCTAGAACTGCAATTGCCGTATGCGAATTCCAAAGCATATCTCACAAGTTTATGACCACTTCTTAGGCACATTTAAACAAATTTATGCGCAAACTGGCAAGTAGTTGGTTGTGGAAACTAGAGCGGTGCAAGTAACGACATCTTTATTACCTGTATGTATTTGTTAATTTTGTTCAAGCATCCCTAACAATTCATTACTCGTTACTTTCGTACACACGGTGTCTCACATAAGAATGCACGTTACAGGGATCTCGTAAACCAGAAGATTTACAAAGATGATTAAATAACATCAAAAGTTGCGCCTTGCTGAATCCTGCAATGGCGTTTTAAAAATTTTATAATTCCGAGTACTTCCGAAGGTGTTGGGAAAAAATCGAATTTTCCCGATTGCTTTTTTATTTTTTCTCACTTTACTTGGAAAGATATGACAATGCAAATTTAATATTCCCATTGCAACTTTTCCTGCTCCAAGAATGTTAAATAATGTAATGGACGAAACCGTTTACCGTTGCTGCGTTTGCCTAGAAAATGAAGCAGGACCTTTTGAACGTAAGAATAAATAATATGTAGGTACCTATAGTTATATTCATTTTGTTAGTATATAAAACAAATATTTTGTAATTTGATGACAGCATATTGCTTGCATATTTTTTTTCACATTTTAATAAAGAAGATTAATCAAAATAAGATTCAAAATCCTATGGCATTCTTTTCTTTCTACATCATAACGTAATTCAATTTTCAGTCCGACGTTTTGTTTCTTCGTAATCCTCATTAAATAGCATTGAAGATGTCTTTTTGAATCCAAAATTTAGGATAAATGAAATATTTAGAATTAAAATTAGAGCTTTTTAGGGATATAACAAAAGTTGACGAGTATTTCAAAAACCAAAGTTGATGATGGTTGTTCAGAAACAAAACGTCAGATTGTGTAATTCTAATAACACCAGTTTATAGTGCAGGAAAAGTTTCAATGGGAATGTGAAATTTGCATTATCATATATTTTCAAATGAGATGAGAAAAAAAATAAAAACGAAATCGGGAAAATTCGATTTTTCCCAAATATCTTCGCAAATACACGGAATTTTAAAATTTTTAATACGCCATATTTCAGGGATCAGTAAAGCGCAACTTTTCTCTAATTTAATCATCTTTGTAAATATTCTGGTTTAAGAGATCCCTGTAGTGGGCATTCTTATGTGGGACACCGTGTACATTATAATATATGAATTTGTTATGGGAATATCTCACTTTTCGCTTAACCTCAGCTTACCACACTCGTGATTCTTGGAGACAAAAGTAATGGCTTTGAACAATAGGGTACTTGCAGAAAAAATATTATGTCGTTTACGCGTTCCATAGAGCCTAGTAAACATGACAAAATCACTTGTTTGGTTTTTTGGAATCGGCTGTGAGAGATATTCCAAAAATTATTTCAAATGCCGGAAAATGCCGCGCAAACAACCTCTGACGTCAGTGAGATCCTATAGTGATGGGATGTAAAATATTGATATTCGATATCGATAGCCAGTGCTAACCTAACATTTTGACATTGATCATTATAACCACAAAACACAGTCACGCATAAAAGTACAAAAGTCAAAAGAATAAAAGTTAGGCTAAGATTACTAATTCACTTAGACAACCTTATCTAAGACTAATTCACTTTGTAGGGATGGGCTTGAATTAGATTCTATCTTTGCAGTCATTCATAATGGGATGCGCCGAAATAAAATGACGGCTTCGATCAGTTGCGAATCTCGGTCACAAACAGGATGAACTGTGATACCTATCAGATATAAAAATGTATTCCAACGAAAATGCTAGTGAATTGCCTGTTTCAAATATGTTTAAGTATCAATAAATTGTTTCGCATTGTTAAAGAATTCAGATTATCTCTAGTCGAATGCGCAGTTGGCATACCTGTAGCAGTATCGATTGTCGATATCGATAAGATACCTGTGACGTCAGCCCTTGTTTTAAGTCACGTGGAAAAATTTGAATATATCCTTATTTTATTTTTCAAATATCTTCTTTTGGCCGTCAGTAAAATCATGTTTTTTGTTTCCTACTGCTTCGTGATATGGTTTTCTTTACGCTATGTATACTCCCGAGACGATTTCACAACCTCTGCAAGTACCCTATTGTCACTACTCTGAAATGCGACGGAGTAGCTATTACGTAATTGATCATTGGAACTATTATTACGTATGATGAACTTCGCATATTGACATAGAATAAAAAAGCATAATAGTGATAGGACTAATATTTTCAGTACAGACACTCCCAAGGCGGTCAGACGTTTAATGGTGCCCTTCCATTAGCATGGGTCCCAACAATACAACAAGGTGACAATTTTTTTTCACTGCCTCAAACTGATGCTATTGATAATGGGAAATTTAAAAAGGTGAGTTTTGTGACCACAGCTTGCATCTAAGCATTTACATATAGAATGATTTCCATTAACTTATATTCTGTTGTACAAATAATGTACAAAATTTGGATGAGTTATTTTTGGGTTTTGCTAAACAAACCCTAGAATCCGTTAGTGATCAAAGCACCCACATGTTGTGACGTAAATGTCCTGTAGGTTGCGTAAACTGTGATTATAATGACTATCTGAACCTCATAATATTCGGATGCCCAAATCCAAGATAAAGGTATAGGTCAATGTCGCCCGGATTATCAGTGAACATAGACATATTAGTAAAGGTCACTTTAAGATCTGCCCTCAATGCTGACTCTCCCGCTCGCCCTCCGATAGTACTCTTTCTTAGAAACTCTTGGTTAAAACCAGGTGTCATACAGTATACGCAGTAGAAGTACAGGCTGACGTATCGCTCGAGACATATCGAGGTCCTTTCAAAACAATAGTTAGATTATGTGTTGTGTGCTAACTTCGTAGAGCAAGTACGATTTGTTGTACTATTACTACTAATCATCGCAGAAGGAGTAATGCAGACCTGGCCGACGTTGCCAAACTAAATGCCCTTGTGAATAAACGAAACTGCACAAGGGCATTCAATTAGGACTTCAAGCGGTTGGCCTTTGTCGGACCCACCTCAAATGATCGATGCTAAGTGGCATTTGGTGTTATGTATGTGTTCGATGGTATTGTTTTTGGATTATAGCGATGAGGTGGTGTTAGGTGGCTTCTAAAGGGATGATTATAGAGTCATTTTTAAAATGTTGGACTTCACAATGTTTTTGTTGATAATGGGAGTAAGAATCATTTACAATATAACTCAGCATAAAGGACTTACAGTAGACATTCTTTAGAAATGGAGGGTTCGAGAAAATTTACGATAACCCGTTTGAATTTGAATCTATGGTTGCCCCTCAAGTCACGTCCTCAACCGTAAGACGTAAAAGTTAGCACTTCAGTTTGAGGTTAATATAGTACAAATACGGTGCACACACCGTAGCTGCACGGATCAGGTACTCAGCCTAATAACCCACATTGAGGCTGGGTTTCAGAAACGGCTGAAAACTACAGTAGTATACGTCGACTTGACTTCAGCATACGACACAGTTTGGAGGGAAGGCCTTCTTTTCAAACTCCTGAAAGTAGTACCGTGTGGCCGAATAACGTCGCTATTAAACAACATGCTTTGCGATAGGCCCTTCCAAGTAATAACGGGTGACAGCAGAAGTAAAATGAGGAACCTAAATAATGGTTTACCTCAGGGCTCAGTTCTTGCTCCAGTCTTATTCAACCTATACATTTCTGATATACCCAACACCATTTCAAAGAAGTTCACGTATGCCCACCATATTGCTCTAGTCGCTCGTAGTAATACAATAGAGGAGGGCAGTAGTATCTTATCGGAAGACCTTAGTGTGATGGGAAGATATTTTGCAGACTGGAGGCTGATTCCAAATATGATGAAAACTGAAGTGTTATGCTTTCACCTCAATAACAAGCAAGCTAGAACTGAACCTAAGGTATACTTCAATGACAACTTAGTGCGCTACAATCCTCACCCAAAATACTTGGGGATAACAATGGACCGAACATTATCATTTAGAAAACATCTAGAAAACACAGCAGCAAAGCTTAGCACCAGAAACAATATTATTCATAAATTGGGCGGTACCACTTGGGGGGCAAACGCAACCACCCTCAGAATATCTGCCCTCAGTCTTGTTTATTCTACTGCTGAATACTGCGCCCCAGTATGGTTAAACAGCCCCAATGCAAAAATGATTGACACCAAATTGAATGAGACAATGAGAATAATTAGTGGCTGTCTAAAAACTACCCCCCTACCGTGGCTGCCGTTCTGTGCCATATCACTCCTCCTCATATTCGTAGACAGAATAAACTGGTGAAGGAATACAACAAAATACTATCCAATCCCCAACTTCCACTGCATACTGACCTAGATGATGCAGATCTTCGGAGGTTGAAATCTAGAAATCCCCCATTACCATTTGCAGAACGGCTCTTGCGGGATGGCTTCCAAGTTGATGAGCACTGGAGAAGGGATTGGGAAGTCCAGAAGCCGGTACAGGCTCCACCAACTATGGACCCCACTTTAACCCTGCCAGGAATGGAATTGCCTCGCCATACATGGAAAACCCTCAATCGAGTCAGAACGTCGCATGGCATCTGTCGTGACTCGTTCTTTAAATGGGGGATATCTGAATCACCGTCCTGCGACTGTGGAGAGCCCCGGCAGACTGTTCAGCATATTGTCACCGAATGCCCGATTACCGCATATGCTGGACAACAGTCGGATTTCTTCGAAGCCTCGAAGTCTGTAGTTGACTGGATAAATGGAATTTTAAAATCTAAAAACTATTTATTTTTGTTTGTTTTAAATTTAATATTTGTATTTTATTATATTGTTTAAGACTTATTACCAATTAATCCATGTAGCCATACGCTAAATAAATAAATAGTACAAATACATATTGTACACTTGTACAGGTCAAGAAGTCAGGTCTCAAGTTCCTTATGGTCTAGAGCCTTATAGCAACGTTATGTATGCTTGTGTCTCCGAGTAGCTGTGTATTGTCCATTGCTCTTCTATGTTATGTTCTTATTGATACACTTGGCAGGGCCCTCTACTATTTTAAAGTGAAATGACAATCTCACACACTCACATACACACATACGCATGCCATTCTAAGTAACCCAGAACGAGTAACTTACAATATATATTCAGTCTTCCTTCCTAGTCTGCAGATGCACATAAATTCTGTTCAACCTTATAGCACCTGTATATATTTGTAGTGTGTGAAGGTCACTAGTCGGCACTTTGACCAAGATTACCGATGTTACCTATAGGGTGTCCCAGCATAAGGTGCACACACGAAACTATGTGAAACTAAAAAAATATTTAAATAACTGGTCCCTGGGTTTAAAGAATGTCTTTCAATAACCTAAAATGAAACGTAAGCATAAAACGAAGTTTTATGACAATACACATATATTTTCACCAATTTTAAGGCTGATACAACAATTTTACAATTGTCAGTTGTTCAGATTTAGTTGCACTGGGTGGGATTGCATTTTGCTTGGATGCCGCAAGTCTACTACTGATCAGGAATGTCGATGCACGGCAATGGGCAGAGTTTTGGTAAGGCTCGTTTCATCTAGAGCGTCTAATGCTGACTCCTCTGGGTACTACGTCTGAACGTAACTCCTCGATACGTTTAAGCTACCACAGCAAAGCAATTCGATCTTCACGGATCAAAACCAAGCTGATGATTTGGATTAGTTGTTGGTGATTTCTCCATTTCATCTCTTGCTGAATCTCGTGGATATATTCGTTCGTCCAGCGTTTCCAAAACTACTGACTATACTGCTGGATTTGTTCATAACAAAAAGGTCTGGATGCGGTTATGTCGCTAGATTTGGATCTGGCGGGTTCCGATCAAAAAATGTGTCTAACAGGGTAAGCAGAGGGTGGGACTAATGCACGGCATTTTGAACAGATGAACCGATACATGTGCACCAACTGGTTTTCCGATTTTAAGGATGCTCAGTAAAATTGTATCAATTAGTCTAAGACACTTGGCCATAAATTCTTCAGGTGGCGCCGGCGTAGCTAATTGCACACCATGAGCTCAATTTTTGTGTTCTTGGATTTAATTTCAGAAAAAATAATGCTGTACACGTACCGGGTGTATCCTCATACTTCGCCACCCTCTTATCCTTTTTAAAAGCTTTTATTATTTGAAGAGATAGAAAAAAATTTCATATGAAAGTTTTATAGTTTTTTCTTGACATTAAGAATTTGACAAGAAAAAAACGAAAAAATTATAAAGAATCGTTTTTTTCGTATAAATTTTTATTTTTTTTATTGGATTCCCTGTACACAGGGTGTCCAGTTAGTTTGTAATTCTTCGTTATCTCGCAAGGTATACCTGATAGAAGAAAAGGTCAAATACAGACGTTATTTGGTTACTTGAGACGCATATTCTAAAAATATTTAGAAATATACAGGGTGTTGCGGGAAAGTAGGATAGTGATCAACTTGATTTTTTTATATGGAACTTTTCTCAATAATATTATACAGCTAGTTATTTGAATACTAAGTGGATATTATTTTGGATGTTACCAGCAATTTGTATCTACCTATCTATCTGTTTTTGGCAGAATTTTTAATTACGGCAACTTGAAGGGCATTTTACTTTGTTTTTTTAAATGTAACACCCTGTATTTTTTATTTTAAATCGAAATATCTACTAATACCCTATCTCGCCTTGTAATATTTGTTTTCACTTTTGCAACGTTGCCAAGTTATAATTTATTTTTCCAAATTTTTAATCAGATATCCCCGATTCTAATTGATTTTTAATAGAATCTTCTACTTATTGTTATTGCAATGAATTGCGAATGTCGAATTTAGTAAGATCTCACAATTTCAAAATTTTGTTTCTATTAATTACTGAGATACGGCAACACCGCTTTTTCAGTAAACAGTACCGGAACGCCTAAATATTCCCAAAACTGCCACAGCTGGACCGGTGAAATTCAATACAGGGGGCTTTCGAACATACATAATTCAAAAACGCTAACATCAGTTTTGTCAGATTTACCAATTTTACGTCATAATTTTGAATGGAATGCCCTATTTATGAAGTCTAACGTAAAAGTGGTATCAGGTATACCTTGCGAGATATCGAAGAATTACACACTAACTGGACACATATCATGGAAAGAAATATATTTTTGCCTTGTTTTCAAAAATATTGGGCCCATTCACCTTATTTTTAAAGGTTTTTAAGATATTTAGCTTAAAAGTTTCTAAAACCTGAAATTAAACCTCAATCCACTATAGCCATGGCAGCCGGAAAACAATAGAATGCGGTAATGTTTTGAGTCATTCTGACGTTATGCCGATGTAAAAAGCATCGCTCTGTTTAAACTAAAACTTATACGTTTATTTTATAAAAAATGATAAGAATATATTTCAAGCACGAAGAGAGTGCAGGGCATTATTTGGCGAACCTGTGCCGTCAAGAAGCACGTTCAGATAAACAGAAAACAACTTCAAGTTTTATTAGCATCATGATAATATAATGGAATTTCTTACAATAAAACTGGAGGTTATTTGCACATTTGTAAACAAAGCGATGCCTTTTGCCTTGGCAAAATGTCAAAATATGATAAAAGCATTACCCCATCAATTTTTTTTCGGTCGCCATGGCTATTATAGCTATGGCGACCACCATAATAGTGGATTGAGATTTACTTCCACATCTCAGAAACTTTGAAGTTAAATATTTTAAAAGCCTTTCAAAACAAGGTGAACGAAGCCTATATTTTTAAAAACAATAGAAGCATATATTTATTTCAGTGATATAATGTACAGGGTGTCCCTAAAGGGGCCCATAGACTTCGTTTTTATCCGACTGCTTTGTTCGACGAGCAAGTCTGTTCGAACAAAAATGTTGCAACACCGAAATGTGTGGATGGAAGTCTGTCGTTTTTCGCGGCGAACAAAGCTGTTGAAAATAATCCGGCTCAGCCTGATTTTGTCCGTCGGTTTTGTTCGACGATCTTGTCAGTACCTGTAAATCTGAAGTGTGTGCGTATAACAGTTTTAGAGAACGTGTATCCGTGCAGTAGCGGAGACCGCATTTGCGCATTTTGTACTTTGGCAAGTTTCAACATGTCGGACCTTCGTCAAATTAGCAGAAAGTTTTTATTGGAGTTTATAGAATTGTATCGTAGTCTTCCGTGTCTATGGAAGGTAAAATCCCGCGAATACAGTGACCGTATTAAAAAAGACAAAGGATATGAACAGCTATTAACAAAGTTGAAAAAAATTGACTCCAACGCAAAAAAAGAATTCGTAAAGAAAAGAATTGATTCCTTAAGGGCAGGCTACAGAAGGGAACTGAAAAAAGTAAACTCTTCAAAACGAAGCGGTACTGGAAGTGAAGGCATTTATATCCCTAACTTATGGTATTTTGATGAGTTGTCATTTTTGAGTGATCAAAAATCGCACGGTCTAGCGTGTCTAACCTAGAAGATGGCGAACATTCTGACATGGATGACAATGATAATGCCCAGGAAAAGAACAACGAAGAACAGGTAAAAATTTTAATTCTCACTGGTGGAAATTCATACAGAATAGTAGTTAATGTGTTTTCGAGCTGTTCCTTGACTATATTCATATATGTGCTAACACGAAGATTATATAATGGTTCCTAAGCATGACGAAATGGGATCATATTCTTTAGAATCAATGAATTACCATATCCAAAAGCTTAAAGTCATAAGATCACTGGAATAATTTTTTCTTGATATATTAGTATATGGTTGATATTTATTTTCAACTTGGTCGCTGTTTATCGCTGGTGAAATGAGGTGCTATTGCCAAAATCAGTCTTCTTTATTGAATAAAATTCATCGTAATAACATTATATCCAATATTTTGCTGATATTATAATGTAATAGTAAAGCTAAATAAACTTTTCTTGCCACGGCACCGACCCTTCGTTCGTAAAATAACTCATAAATTGTTGGCGGACGGTAATTGCTTGTGCTGATGCATGTCTTTGAGAACCATTTTGCAAATCGAGCAATGTGTTTGGTTCTGGTCTCAAACCAAGCTGTATATTACCATTATCTACATCTTCAACATCAAAACATGTAACAGAAGTATAGTATTCCCGACGATTTCTTCTAAGGAAATTGTGTAATACACAACATGCCATCACCACTTTTTCAATGTTTCCCAGTTTCATATTGATAGCAGTATGAAATATACGAAATCTTCCAGCCAAAATTCCAAAAACGTTTTCTATGATACGACGACTTCTTGACAATCTGTAATTGAATATTCTTTTCTCTCTATCAAGTTGCTTTCGGTTGAACGGTTTTAAAAAATCGCTTCGTAAGGCAAACGCTTCATCGCCGACAAATACAAATGGTAAAACTGTGTTCGTGTTATCCACTTTTGATGGTGCAGGTAACTTGAAAGTGTCATTTTTGAGTTTTCTATAAAATAAAGTATCGTCGATTACTCCTCCGTCAGATACACGGCCATTTATTCCGAAGTCGCATAGTATAAATTCATAATTGGCATTGCAGATGGCCATTAGGACAAGGCTGTGTTGCCCCTTATAGTTATAATAATAGGAGCCACTGTCGACTGGCGGAATGATCTGAACATACTTTCCATCCACCGCTCCCAAACAGTGCGGAAAATTCCATTTGTCCTCGAAATCCTTTGCAATACGTTTCCATTCTTCTTCTGTAGTGGGAAACTGGAATTAATATTAATTAATTTAATTGAACAGAATTCACACTACGCTAACTAGAATGCTAATGTTATGTGAAAAATGTCCCATTTCATTTAAAATCGCCAGTGAAGTACAAACATTATTTTTTAGGAGGAGGAAATCCAGCTGCAATCGCCACTGTCAGATGAACTTACACATGAACGTTCTCCGTTATTTGATAACAGCAGACCAGAATCACAGGCTTCAACTTCTCACGCATCCACTACTACTCCAATATCAAAAAGAGCAAGAAAATCGAAAGCTTCTTCCGATCAAATTTTGAGTAAAATAAACCAAAAGTTAAATGAAGAAAAAGAAGAAGGCGAATTTGACGTTGTGGGCAAAAACGTGGCAAATAAGCTAAGGAAACTATCTCCGGATACGGCAACTATTGCAGAAAAATTCATCATGGATGTTTTGTATGAGGCCCAATTAGGAAATTTAAACAGGCAGACGAAACTCAATATTTCCCAAACAGAACATGAGAACCAATCCAATTTCACTACCTTAACAACAGTGTCTGAAACACATCAATCATTGTTAGATACAGGAAGATTTAATAGTGGCGATTTCTTTGCCCAATACAATCCAAACAATACACTTGTATAATTAATAATATAGGCAGGCACAAATAATAAAAACGTTTCAAATAATGGTTTATTTACTTACCTTCAGGTACTCCTTCCTTAGAACAGAATAGATTGCATTACAGGTCTCTGGTATAATCTTCCCCAAAGCTTGAGCTGAGATGATGACTGAATATTTTAAATCTTCGTAACTTCTACCTGTAGCAAGAAATCTTAAAGTAGATGTAAGTCGCTCATGCGGTGTTATTGCTTGTCTCAACTGCGTATCTTGCTTCACGATGAGAGGTGATACTAGTTTTAATAAAATACAATAAGTCTCGTAATCCATTCTTAGATAATTGTACCAATCTCCTGGTTCCAGTTTAAGTTCTTTCAACAGGTTTGTGTGAGAAAACTCACTTCTTTTTAGAAGCCACTGTTTCGTCCATTTTGTTCTTTTCTTTCTCTGTTTTGTTTTCACGGCTAATGCCGCCGCCACTGCATATAAATATAACGTCTTCATTGCCTGTGATGACTAACGACGACATGAACTTGTGAATGCCAAAGAAAACTGAAGTGTGTGTGCGATTTGCGTTCGTCGTTTTTGTTCGAACAGACTTGTTCGTCGAACAAAACAGTCGGATAAAGACGAAGTCTATGGGCCCCTTATAAAAAAAGACAACGTTATACGAAAAAGGGCATTTTTCGTTATTTCTTCTTTCTATTCGTATCGAATTCATATATACCCTTTTTTTAAATCCCTTCGAATAGAAAGAATAGGAGGGGTGGCGAAGTATGAGAAAACACCCGGTACATCATCTGCCACCTATGTAATTCATTCATTGATTGATTTATTTTCTTTTTGTGTAGCGTGTTTTTTTTCTTAACTTTTGCTCTTCAGCAATACTGCGATGTTGTCGTTTTTGTCAACATGTATGCGGGTTTTATACATTGGAAGAATAAGCATCGTTACCATATCTCAATTAATTTATTTGGTCCACCTTAGATACCATTGCTGATGGGCTTCAATGAGGAAGATGCAATAAATCCAATCATTACCGGAAATTATGTACAAAAATCTTCAGCCTGGGATGAACATCCCGATTGGATGTTGTTTGAGAATATCAAGATATCTTCAGAAAACAAAAAAGAGTTGGCACGAAAGTTGAAAGCACTTTATACAAATACATCGTTTAAGGAAGATATTCCAAGTGTAATCAAGGTAAGACACAATCTATGATTATTAGATTGTAAATCAGCCTAAATCAAAACACATACGGCTGTTCTACAAGCCTACCCACAGCAGATCATCCATCATCCTACAGCCAATCTATAATGACTCCATAGGTTTGATAGTCGACTGCTGACATAGCATTCTGCTTTTTGGCCTATTAACAAATGTTCGAAACTGTCATGTCGGGTATGAAGTTAATATTCGTTGCGAAACTAGTATGCGAGTTTCTCTGCTACTACCATGAGCACCGTATCTCGCTATATATATACATATACTATAGAAACAATGTCCTGCTAATGGACGAGCGCGAAATACTATCCTGTTACTATTTTGTTATAGTCTGAGAGCCAGTAATCGGCAGACTTACGCTATTTTAGCAAACTTCGTATTGATGCTAGGTATACTTGTACTATTACACCTACTCTAGGTGTAAATGGGAATCACTATCCCAGGCGACGGTTCCTCTGGGCGTGACTGGAAGTCCAAAAACGTCAAAAGTGATTTATAAAACATGATTTTAGTAAGTCTACTGTTTTATTATAATGAAGTATATACCATTTTGTATTCAAAAACTCAATGGCAGACACTTATTCCGGTCCTGGTGTGTTTTATGACGTTTCAAAGATATAAACTCACGTCTGCCTTTTGAAAATTAGAGGAAAATTTTCAACCTTTGAAATTTAGTAAAACGCATTAGTAACCGGAGTAGTAGTCTGCCATTGAGCTCTTGAATAAAAAACGGTATATATTTCATTATAATTAAAACGACAGACTAGCTAAGATCACGTTTTGGTAGTCAATTTTGACGCTTTCCAATTAGCAAGACCGAGACGGCATTATAGTGTCTGCCTGTATCTGTATATCATTTTCGCCCTTGCCAAAATAACGTAATTTTTCATTAACTTTTCAACTTTTGAAATTTTATAAAACACATTAAGAGTGAGTGTCTGCCATTTAGTTTTTGAATATACACTGAAGTGTGGTAGAAATCTTGCGTCTTTACAGCGGATAGGCTTAAATCCTCTGTAAAAATTATAATTCTCTTCTCTGTGCTGCAGAGGAACAAATAAACATGAATGGAGTAACCATTACAAAAATTAATTGCAATAAGCAGGCATCTATTGATATGTTGCTATAATAAAATACCAGATACAACAGTAATTATTTCTTATTATTCTTGTGTTTTCGCCTATAACTTGTATTCTGGAATGTTTCAACTAAATGTATGGTACTTTGATAGTTTATAAGTAATTATAACATTATTCGATAGATATCTTGGATCCTGGGCTAATTATATTTCCTATCATTAAGGACAATTCCTTAAATAAGGCACCAAAGCTGAAGAGGTGGCAACGTCGGTATTACTGTTTCAAGATGTTGTTATGGTTTTGAACCTCACGTGTCGACAAGCTACTTTGTTTATAAAATGGAGCTTGATATTTAAGGGTAAATTATTTACAAACTTCTAAAACGCGTTGTGCTTTGTTAAGGTGTAGTTGTTTACAATTAAAGTAAATATCAAGGAATTTTGAGGTTAGTCAGCATAGCTTGCAATCTCATTTGACAATATCTAAAACCTTAACTGTCAAAGTATTTGTTCATTGTCTGCTTTTAGCATGACATGCTGAAGTTGTTCGTTTACTCCCTCTAGGTTTAGTTGTTCCTGTGAGGGTGTTTATTGCTAGTTATGCTTTATTTAAATGTAATATAGAATTAGTATATTATATTTCTACATAGCTTATTTTTAGCTTTACTTTGTTATACCTCTGTTAAGTATTTGTCAGTGTTTCTTTGAGTTTTCCGTAACGATCAAGTAGTAAAGGATCAGGGTGTTAGTGAAAATGCTGGAATTATTAATCTGGTATTATTTGGAAGAATGTGGGGGACCTAGCAAAAATGTGCAAGCATATTAAGAGTTCTGTAGAGCTTCCCTCCTGGTTCAGTCAAAAGTTGCTTCCAGGAAGTAATACTTCTGATGTTATTTTGGTTGTTGCCCCACGTTGACAATAAATTATTAGACCTAAATTAAAAAGAGAGTTTGCATACTACGTCATATTGGGTTAGGTGATATACCGGGTGTCCCACGACGATTGAAACAAGCAATATATCGGAACTGGGCAGCAGTAGAGAATTATAATTTCGGGAGTATAAATAAGAGCAAATATAGTATCTTTGGCTATTATTGTGTCACCAAATGAGGTATTTGTTTTTCGTCATGACGTCCGATTCAAAATTCTTAATGGGACACCCTGTATATTTGTGACTTTTTGTGTTCCTCCCGATAAAAAAAATTCCAACAAACTAGCACAATTGGGGTCTAAAGTGATTAATTGAAGAACTACAGGTATTTAAAGGACTGTACCACTACCATTATGAAACACTACCAAAGTAATTCAACTGTAGGGGTACATGTTATAATCAATTAAGTACCTGTAGCTCTTGCATTAATCACTTTAGACCCCAAGTGTGCAGTTTGGTGGAATTGCTTTATTGGGAGGAATACAAAAAGTCACAAATATAGAGGGAATAAACATTTTGAATCGGACTTCACGTGACCAAAAACAAAAACGTCATAATAATAAGAAAATATACTATATTTGACCTAATTTACACCCCCAAAATTATAATTTCCTACTACTGGCCAGTTCCGGTATATTGCTTGTCTTAATCGTCGTGGGGCACACTGCATTAAAACCACGTGTGTATTATACAGGACATATCCTGATACCGTTCTTGTAGAAAGAGCAGTGTTTAAGCGTTTGATCTGCCTAGGTGTGACGGAGATAAGTAGCTGAGTGTCGGTAGACAGTAGACTAGTGCAGACTGTATTGAGCTTCATTGTTTGACTCAGTTTGCTATTCATAAATTTGTAAGGAAACTGTTCATTAAAACTGCAAGAGAATACTCAACAGCAAATACTAGTCGGCATGATGAATTTGTGGTTCTTGGGTGTTGAGGCCGGCGTCGTTTAGCATTAAGGCTTGACGTTTCGCCACCTTGAGTGGATGGCATCTTCAGAAACTATTTCACTTTGCAACTTCCAAAATACTACAGTATTTTCACTCGTGGTGCGAAACGTCAAGCCTTAACGTTAAACGACGCTGACCTAAAAACCCGAGAACCACGAATTCATTGGACGATGGCCGCGAAAGCCTTACACAGTACACTGGTCAGTATATTTCGCCAGTTTATCGGAGTCACGCAGAAATGTGTATTAAACAACAAAGTATTTACACGGATCCTTGAAGCAGACGAATGTTTCACGTTCTCTAATCTATCGTCGAATTGATTTGCCTGTCTGTATAATCACAGAACCAAGTCGTCGAATGTCACTTTTCCTGGACAGCTTTCACAACGGCTACCCAACAAACGTAGCCGCGATACAAAATTCTATGTAGAAAATTTTCTAATCTGATTTTAAACTACTAGATTTTTACCTAGAAAAATGTCTGAGTAGTAAAAATCGCTCATCAAGGACTTTTGTTTATCATAAGTTAGTAATGTTTTACCTAGATACCGCCTTTAAAAGCAGTGACCCTCAAAGTTATAATACTTTGCGCTAAATCACTAAATTTGGACATATTTTATGCCTTGATGTGTCAAGAGAATATTTGGTTAACAGATTTTAGCAAAATTTTACTTTATTGTCATATTAAAAAGTCCCTCATACTCCAAGGATATCGCAAGGAGTCGTTTAGGTATTTAATTGGTAATTTTTGACCTAAGTTTTTACTTTATAGTTAACATAGAAGAAAATTACTGGGTTTAAAACAGGATATTTATCACTAATAATCGACCGGCTTTCTACCTGACCGCCAAAGATGGAATTTGGTGCTTTATTTAACCTCCGCTTGATGGACTAAGAAGGCATATAAAAAAGAAGAAATAGAGTAATTTTGACCTTATAAGGAAAATGGGCTTGAGTGCAGTCAAAAATTACTATTCAAATTTACCATGAAGAAAAATCGAACCAAAAAGTTATTTATACGTCATTTAGCTTGTTTAAAGAGATAGAGAAGTACTTAGTATTACATTCTGTCTGTATACCTAAGTGTTATTATTGTAAAGAGAAAGCCTTAACGTCACAGTTCGTCTTATTATAGACTGATAAAGGTAACATTAGGAACGAGAATACAACAAATGAATAAACAGTGGAAAAAGATACACTAAACATCCCTTTAAGTTAGATTGTGGCCAATAAAGTATTCCGTCCAACTAGAAGTGCCAAAAAATGCACAAAACATAAGTTATGTTAGGAAAAATTGTAGGTTTTCGCGAATAGAGTTGGGGGCTCTGATGGAACAGAAACATTCTTGTCGATGGTCGGTAAATTCTATTCCGATATTCAATGAGTCTTGCAGCATCAAGTCCACTTCATGGTAAAATACTTTGTTAGACACAGGTATGATAAAATTGATTAATCTACTGGTAATAAAATAAACGGTTGGGTGAATGGATGGTTTCGCATCGAACATTCATTGTGAAAGGAGGACGTCCCAGCACTAGGTTAGCTGAGATGTCATAGAAGCGTTCAACATTTGGCTTCTCCTGCAGAACAAATGCGAAAGGCGGAACTACCAAATTCCGACCTAATTTTAACCTTGAGGTTGAAGCTATGTTGTCTTTTTTCACCTATTCGAGGAAAAGTTGACCTGAAAGTACAGAAAATAGGTGCATTTGAACTTCAAAGTTGAGGAACCTAAAAAATTCTTTCCTCATCCGTTTTACTTATCATCAGCCATATTGGATATCAGCATTTTCGTGGTAAATCATATTTTGGCCAAAGAAGAAGAGAGAATATTGGAAAATGATCAATATATCTGCTGCTACAATGATCAAACATAAAATTCTGGCACCCAGCATACTAAATTTAAACAATAAAATTCAGGGTCATTCATTAAAAATGTTACTATAATTAATAAGTACGAGGATTTGACAAGGCGCGCTTGTATTTTCTTAGTGTCGTACCTATATTCCCAATGAACTTTGCGCAACCAGATTCAAGTCTGTAGGAACGGCATACAAGAGTTCATTATTACTTCCCACACCGATAGGTGAGGGGAGTATTGTGATCGCGAAAATTTTCGAATTTGAGATAATACGTTTTTTGGGGGTTTTATGATGTGTACATAACGAAAATCCACGTCACTCATTTCCGTCGGTCTGTCTGTCTGTCTGTCGGTCTGTCTGTCTGTCGGTCTGTCTGTCTGTCGGTCTGTCTGTCTGTCGCGTTTTTCTACCCTCGTAATCTCAGTAACCGCTGCATGGATTGTGATGAAATTTGGGCAGCGGTATGCTGTGGGGTCGTAGTAGGTAATGTTCCTATAATTTTGAAAATCGGTGCATAGGCGGCGGAGTAATTAGCAAAAAACAAAAAAAATTAAATATTGCTGAAACTTCGTTTTTAGGCGTTTTAGGGGTCCCTGATCATTTTCTACTTTTTTTTGGTGGGGGTGAAATTGGGGTGTTTGGGGGGTGGGGGGTTGTAAAATTGAAAAATTTGTTGCTTTCATAATAGACTGTCCACTGACCTGTGAAGAAAGACCTGGCGACATAAATAACTTTTTTAGGTCCATCCGAACATTGCCTTTGCCTATTACAGAAAGCAAAGGACTTAGAATTTTTTTTGATGTAAACATACGAGAGTATTGCGTCAGAGCGTTGTAACGAGGAAACTGTTGAAGTGATTTTAATGAAATTTTGAAACGGCATTACTACCATGGCGAAGATGGAAAACGCGTATGGTTTTGATAAATCGTGCCAGTGGCGGCGCAGAAATAATAAAAAACTAAAAATATAAAAACAGCTCAAACTTCGTTTTTAAGCGTTTTAGAGGTTCCTGATCATTTTCTGCGTTTTTTTTTGGGTGGGGGTGAAATTGGGGTGGTTGGGGGGTTGGGGGTTGAAAAATAAAAAAAATTATTGTACTCATAATAGGCTGTCCACTAACCTGTGAAGGAAGATCTAGCGACACAAATCACCTTTTTAGGTGCATCCGAACATTGCCTAGCCTATTACAGAAACTAAGGGACTTAGAATTTTCTGTATAGTATACGAGAATTTACTGGTCTAAATCGTTTTGTATTTTGTAACGTGGACACTATTAAATTGATTCTAATGAAATTTTGACACAGTATATTGTTACCGTGGTGAAAATGGAAAACGCGTATGTTTGTTAAAAATCTTGTCAGTGGCAGCGTAGCAATAATCAAAGAACGCGACAAGTATGAAAGCAGCTCAAATTCGGTTTTTAGATGTTTTAGGGGTTCCTGATCATTTCCTACCAGTTTTTTAGGTGGGGGTGAAAGTGAGGTGGTTGGGGGGGTGGGGGTTGTAAAACTGAGAAGTTTGTAGTATCGATAATAGGCTGTCCATTGACCTGTGAAGGAAAGACCTAGCGGCATAAGACAATTTTAGGGGGGGGGGGGTGGCAATTATTTGGTTGCAAGGGATCTTAGACTAAAGCTTCATGCTATGGGAAAATAATAAACTGGTATCAGCGTAATGTGTGGGAAGTACTGAGTCAAGCAACTTGACTTCATTATTTTTTCTACAGGAATTACACCAATAAATAACATCGTCCATTTTGCAATTACTAACTAATATACATAAGACATAAAGAACTCGTTTCGGTATTATAATAGGTACTTCAACAACTAACAACGAACCTACGATTAATACATTCAGAGTCGTCAAGTTCCATCAGAGGGTCTTATTTAGGCCTGTTTTGGGCATTACTGACTACATTTTGACCAATTTCTTACTTCTGTCTGGTCAATTAGTACCTAAGTGGATCTTGTCTATATGATCCAGAAAACTAACAATACCTATTTATAACTTCCAAATTTGATTGGTTTTGTTCCCCACTTTGGGAAAATAGACATTGAAAAGAAGTAAATTTGCTTTATCCTAGCAAGGCATATGTCTAACTTTGAGGTTAAAAATAGGTAATTTAACCTTTGAATGTTTGTTGGGTATCACTCTAGTACCCCAGAGAATCAAACATCATGTTTCTCTGCTTCACGTCGTAGCTGAACCTTAGCTCGTAATGTTATGGCGTCGATTAGGCCTTGCGTATCAATACAAGTTTAGTGCCACAAACTTCTACCAGAGTGAAGGCTGAAGCTTTTCAGAAACTTCTAAGGTTTGAATATCGTTAAAGCCAGCAAGACAAGTTAAACATGACAATAAGGCTAATTATGGCAGGGACTTCACAGATCAACTAGATGCTCGCCAAATTGGTCTTTTGACAAACCCGGCATGTATTTGCTGATGACCGTCCGTCGTGTTAGCAGGGAAAGATTTAGGGCGGCCGGTTTCACCAGTCCCTGATAAGTGCCACATAGCCTATCAGTCAGACAGGCCCATATTATTTATATGGCATTATCTGACATATAGGTTATCTCAGTTATCTGACACTTATCAGAGACCGGTGAAACTGGCCTCTAGACTAATCCCTAACATACCTTACTGTGTGGCCATCGGAAATTGACCAGCGTGGCATGAGGAAGGGCAGCTAGCAATTGTCATTATCATGTCCATTCTGAAAAGGGATAGAAAACATAAGTATAACAGGGACATTAAATACCATCTGCTGCGATTATTCTTTAAGGTGGGAATAAAATCTGCCTGTGTGGGATGAAATTATAAGTTTTATCAAGTAGGTAAATATGATACAAAGTGAATATAAATTATTTCCCGTTGCCTTTACACAGGGTGTCCCACATAATGGTAGTGGTACAGTCCTTTAAGTACCTCCAGCTCTTGAATTAATCACCTAAGACTCCAAGTGTGCAGTTTGTTGGAACTGTTTTATCGGCAGGAACACAAAAAGTCACAAATATACAGGGTGTCCCATTAAAATTTTTGAGTCGGACTTCACGTGCTCAAAAACAAGTGCCTCATTCGGTGACACAATAATAAGAAAAGATACTATATTTGCTCTAATTTACACCCCCAAAATTATAATTCGCTCCTGCTGCCCAGTTCCGATATATTGCTTGTCTTAATCGTCGCTGTATGTAAAATAAAACAAGTCATAAAAAAGCAAGTATGGTAGAATTATTAAGAGTTATAGCAACAACGTCCTTACTTCTTTCACCGAATTCATTTCGCTGGTCAGTTTACGTTGCTCAGACGGCTAGGGTACGTAGGAGAATCTATTACCTGTCAGTTGGACACATCAAATAACCAGGCGATTTTTAAGAAGCTATAGTCAATAGCGAGCTATTTGCAGTCATGATGACCCTACAACTCGACTAAAATACTAGACGTATGTGAAGTTGCCTTTAAAGTGCATTGTTCAGTTATTCTAAAGAGTTGCTTCTCAGATTCAGGTAGGCATTCTATTGTTACCGTGGCGTTTATTCATTTGAGTGGCATCGTTCAATTCTGAAGCTTGAAATCAGCCCATATTATAATAGTATTTTCGTCATATTTTGGGTGACTGTAAATAATAATCTTGCCACGTGTATCATTACTACATCTCTACTTTTTCTAACTTATCTACAACGGCAACGCCTATGACACCAGATAGCCAGATACGCCTGGGGACGTTATTATGGTCTTTTTTAATTCTTGGAACATTTCATGTCTGAATGGGAAATTGACAAGCCGATATACTAAAAAATTGAAATTGGTAATTCTGTGTTTCTGACAGTGGCTTCAGCCATTATTTATGTAATGCATTGTGTTCGTTCCTTTTCTACACATATACATATATGGCTATATTTAACTACTAAAGTGCACAGTATACTACAATATTTTTAGTTTATGGCGTCTTATTAGCCAATGGGGTACGAAACCTCCTTGTTTAAAGCAAGGCATAGATCTATTTCTTTATACATTTCAACTGTCTCCCATTTCGGCTGTTCTAGCTGCTTCTTCTAAACACTTCTTCTAAAAAACAAAATGTATTATATCAAAAGATGTGGTTGCCTCCAGTGGCTAGTAAAACGGGATGAACAGCTACAGCATAATATTTTGAAGATAAGTCTATCTACAGGTTGTCACGGACTCCGTTATAGCGATGCCGGTAATTAGGTTTGCTGAAAGTGCGTCAAAACATGCCCCTGTGTACATGTTTATGACTAGTCAAACATTTATGAAACACCCAGTACCTGGTAAGTATAGATACATAGTTTCATATTTGCACCTATCCATGAGTTTTTCCAGAAAAAGAAACTGTAAAAGTTAAGCTTTACAGATAAACTTCTTCTATATATGTTTTGTTTAAACATATGCAGTAGTCAACCTCTACGGTAATATAAGGTGAGGTCACCCATATTGAATCAAATTCTTAAAAATTGTCCGTACATGTGTGGCATTAGAAAAATAAAATAGTGTGATAATGGAAAACAAATATCTCAACTTTAACAAGTATTTTGGGTATTTGTTGGAAAATCTTTGGAAAGGAATTTGAGTCAAATATTACATGTAATACATTACATACAAGCAATAGTATCTTAAAAGAATTTCAAATGTTGCTTTATAACTACAGGGTTATTCACGTTATTCGACACGGAGCATTATGGCTAAAGTATTTGATAAAAAAGAAAATAATAAATTCGGACGGATAGAGATCCATAAAGTCTACATTTAAAAAATATTTTCATGTTGTACAGGGTGTCCCAAAAACACGAAATGTATCAAAGCTATGTTTTTTTTAAATAGAACACCCCCATATATTATTGCATATTCAGATTCGTTGGTGAATTCTAGTGTGACTTTATTTATCATACATGGGACTTAAAGCGAATCGTTTAGGTGTAAATCACCATTTTCGGTATAAGTAGACATCAGGAAAAAATTGAATATCGCAGAGATTATAAAATTTGGAAGGCTGTGACTGTCAAATTGAAGTTACGTCTATGCTTGGAAAAATCGGTCGATTAATTGAGGAAACTTCGATCAGCACTAACTTGGTTTTTTCGAATGAGAATGCCTAATTTTTTTTATATGGTTAGACATAGAATTTAATAACATTTCTAATGATATAAGGTTGTGAATATCAATCTCTGGTAGTTTTCGTTTAATTTTAAATTTTCAAACAACTCGGCGTTTTTCAATTTTCCTACCTATAAGCAACGTAGCAGGCCATGAAATATAAACAAAAATCTATTCATCTTGAAGAAAACAACCAACTGAGCAGAAAAATACACACAAACTAGACTAAAGGGACAAGATTATAAAAATTATTCACAACAAACAAAATCTAACCAGAATCAACGGCGGTAACATCTCTAAGGTCAAAGAGAAGCTGGAGTATGGCAGTAATAGATATTTTTTAGTCTTCTGGCTACCGCGATTCACTGGGGGTTAAAAATTTCCAAGACAATTAAAAACCCTGATATGAAACAAAAACAACCAGTGACTGTTGCTCCAGCACGCAATCATCAATCATATGTAATGGTGTAAAAAAGTAGTAATTTGCGTCGAAGTCGATACCAGTGAAGAATTTTCAGAACTCAGAGGTACTTTTAACTTGAGTTTTGACAGAATTGCATACCTTTTTATATCATTAAATGTGAAATTTTATTATGAAAATAATAAACTGCCTACAACATTGGCTCGTAGTTTTCGTCTCATTACAAAATTTTTAATGATTTTGGAAATTTTCGATATCTAGTACATTGCAGTAGCTAGTGGGCAGTGAAAAAATCCATTTCTGCGATACTCCAGCTTCTCTTTGACCAAAGATATGTTACCGCCGTTGTTTCTGGTTAGACTTTGTTTGTTGTGGGTAATTTTTATAATCTCGCCCTTTTAGTCTAGTTCGTGTGTATTTTTTTGTTGAGTTAGTTGTTTTCTTCGACCTGAACAGGTTTTTGTTTATATTTCATGGCATGCTACGTTGCTTATAGGTAGGAAAATTGAAAAACGCCGATTTGTTTGAAAATTTAAAATTAAAAGAAAACTACCAGAGATTGATATACACAACCTTATACCATTAGAAAGGTTATCAAATTCCACGTTTAACCGTATAAAAAAAATTAGGCATTCCCATTTGAAAAAATTAAGTTATCGCTGATTGAAATTTCCTTAATTAATCGACCGATTTCTCCAAGCATGAACGTAATTTAATTTTGACAGTCTCGCCAAAGCTGACGCATTTTATGCTTAGTAATACGGCAGAGTTACAGCCTTCCAAATTTTATAATCTCTGCGATATCCAATTTTTTCCTGATATCTACTTACACCGGAAATGGTGCTTTACACCTAAACGGTTCGTTTTAAGTCCCATGTATGATACACAGAGTCACACTAGAATCCACCAAGGAATCCGAATATGCTATAATATACGGGATGTTCCATTTAAAAAAACATAGCTTTGATACATTTCGTGTTTTTGGGACACCCTGTACAACATGAAAATATTTTCAAAATGTAGCCTTAATGGATCTCTATCCATCCGAAGTTATTATTTTCTTTTTTATCAAATACTTCAGCCATAATGCTCCGTGTCGAATAACGTGAATAACCCTGTATATAGGGTTGTCCAAAATAAGCGCTCGGCGTTCTCTAGCGGCCATACCGTTTAAATTACATGAAAATGTTTCGAATAAAAAGCAATACAGAAACATGTGGTTTTCGGTTATGAAAGAGCAAGAAACGTACTGGTTGACGGTAAGATAATTGTTTTAAAGGCACATTAAATCAACAGTTTGATACGGGAAAAACTTTTTTTTTCAAATGGGATCGTATAATAAGTTTCACATCTATGGATGCGAAATTAAATTCTCTTTCACCTTGATCGAAGCATGTATCTTCTATGATTTCCAAGATGTTTGCGATTCTGTAATTATTCCGTAACGTCGCGTAAGAATAGGAAAAACCATAGGCGGCGTGGCTCACAGACGAAACACTTGCTATCTTACAGCAAATGCCAGATTTATTGAGACTGTGCGTGTAGTTATAAAGGCTTTTAGCCTTAGTAACAGTCAACATCCAAGAAATGATTGTCATGATTTATATCGTTCGAGAATGTTTGGACAATATATGTACAGGGTGGCCAATCGGGTGACGATAATAATTTTTTTTAGATAGTCCGTATCGAGACCTATCCAAAACACCCCCATATATGTGTACCGATTGTTGATAGTTTTCGAGTTATGATTTTTTTTGAAAACTTAGAGATTTTCCAGTTTTTCCAATAAATCGTCAAAAACAAAAACAAAAATGCTTTTTGGCTTTTATTTTTTTCTGCAATTATACTCAGTCTTAAGCCTATTTTAATATCCAATAAAGAGAACCTGTACATCCAAAGAATAATTAAGTACATTTTGGGCCCAAAGTTTGAAATCTCATTTTTTAGTCAGGAGACTAAAACCTTCAAAATAAAATTAAAAATACTTACGCCTAGTTCTGGAGCTTCAAACTAATCTTAAAAACTTTGCAAGACGTTGCACTTTCGAAATAATAATGAAAAAGTAGCACTTATGGGGACGTTTTGCGCCGTACGTGAGTGTTAAAGGTAAAAAGGTGATAACTTACGAATTTCCAAAATGATTTAAAAAACTACTATTTTGCTTTATTATGACAAATTAAAGAAAAAAAACTCGTAACAACTAATAAACCCGATAATCATTGATGTTTTGATGAGTTTTAATAAAAAAACTAATACCCAAATTGTGATTTTAGAAGTGTTTTTGCTATGCACTACTGAGCTTCTGCTAAATTAAGTTGTATGGAAAGTTAACAAAGGAAAGGAATAATAAAACTATAATCTGACCTTCAATTTCATGCCAGAATTACCTGGGAAGCGATGTCGTAGCACACGCCATACCTTTCTTTCAGAGTAGCTTTTTGCGAGCTCATGTTAGCGAAGCGCAGTTGTGTTAATTAATTTTCGGTAATAGGCAAGGCAGTGTTCGGATGGACCTAAAAAGGTGATTTATATCGCTAGGTCTCCCTTGACAGGTCAGTAGACAGCCTATCATGAATACAACAACTTTTTCAGTTTTTCAGCCCCCCACCCCCCAAACAGCAAAATTCCACCCCCACCCAAAAAAACGCAAAAAATGATCAAGAACCTCTAAAACGCCTAAAAACGAAGTTTGAGGAATATTTGAAATTTTTGTTTTAATTACTCCGCCGCCCATGTACCGATTTCCAAAATTATAGCAGCATTACCTACTAAGACCCCACAGCATATTGCTGCCCAAATTTTATCACAGTCAATGCAGCGGTTACTGAGATTACGAGGCTAGAAAAACGCGTACAGACAGGCAGACCGACAGACAGAACGACGGAAATGAGTGACGCGGATTTTAGTTATGTAGACATTATAAAACGCCCAAAAAACCTATTATCTCAAAATCGAAATTTTTCACGATCACAATCCTCCCATCACCTATCGGTGTGGGAAGTAAAAGGGTTGGCGTAGGCTACGATAACGCTTCCCAGGTAATTCCGACATGGAATTAAAAGTCAGATTGTTGTTTTATTATTCCTTTCCTTTGTTAACTTTCCATACAACTTAATTTAGCAGAAGTTCAATAATAGTACACAGCAAAAAGCACAGGTATTAATTTTTTTATTAAAAGTGATTAAAACATCAATGATTTTCGTGTTTATTAGTTGTTATGAGTTTTTTCTTTAATTTGTCATAATAAAGTAAAATAATAGTTTTTTAAATCATTTTGGAAATTCGTGAATTATCACCTTTTTACCTTTAACAGTCACGTACGGCGCAAAATGCCCACATAAGTGCTATTTTTTAATTATCAATTCGAAAGTGCAATGTCTTGCAGAGTTTCTAAGATTAGATTGGTGCTACAGAACCAGGCATAAGTATTTTTAATTTTATTTTGAAGGTTTTGGTCTCCTGACTAAAAACAGAGATTTCGAACTTTGGGCCCAAAATGTACTTAATTATTGTGCAGATATACAGGTTCTCCTTATTGGATATTAAAATAGGCTCAATACTGAGTATAATTGCAAAAAAAATATAAGCCAAAAAGCATTCTTGTTTTTGTTTTTGACGATTTCTTGGAAAAACTGGAAAATCTCTAAGTTTTCAAAAAAAAATCATAACTCAAAAACTATCAATAATCGGTACATATACATGGGGGTGTTTTGGATAGGTCTCGGTACGGGCTATCTAAAAAAAAATTATTATCGTCACCCGATTGGCCACCCTGTATAGTTTGCTCTCATCCAGCGTGTACAAAGAGATTTCATCAGAGAAGTCATCCAGATCTAAGATCTTTTGAAAAAGTGATGTACAGATTTGACAAGACCAGAACAGTCAAGTACGAAAAACATGAGAGATAGAAGTGTATAGTTAATGGAGGTAATGGATTTGACGTTCTCGCAACTGCAGTTGAAGATTTGCATAGCCGTAAATCAGATTTAGAATTAGTCGCGATTTGAGCATTGGTCGAACAAATATCTTCCCTACCCCGTACAGCTAAATCTTGTAGGACAAGATTTTAAAAACAATGAATTTCTGAAATTGGGGTCATGCTCGAATCCAAGAAGATGCTCTCATTTTCAACACTGTTGTTCACGCACGAAGATGTATTTCGTAGTAACGGCCGTGTAAACCGGGATAACTTATATTTGCGTCGACGTTCATCCAAATTTTGTGAGGTTTGATGAGAACCAGCATAGATGAAGGCTAAACGTTTGGGATGGTATTATTGGAATCCACATCTTTTTGATAAACACCTTACTGGACATGTTTTCCAAAAGTTTCTAAATAAAAATTTGGACAACCTTCTGGAAGATTCATCACTGGAGCTTTTAAGAAGAATGTGGTTCGATTTAGATGGAGCACCTGCATACTTCAGTATTAGAGTCCGAGACAGTGTCGATGAAGCAAAGTTTCCAGGCCGCTGGATTAAAAAACGTGGACCTGTTGTCTGGCCTCCTAGGTTTCCAAACTTGACAAAAGTGGGTTTTTTATTTGGGGATACTTCAAAGATGTGGCATACTACGTACCCCAACTACTGTAGCAAACATGCGGGAGATAATACGAGCAGCATTTAATTGAGTGACACCCTTAATGTTACGTAATGTAACTAGATCACTTACAGAATAATTACAAAATCGTAAATAATTGAAAACCATCAAAGATAGAACCTCACATGGTTTGATAAAAGTGAAGGACAACAATAACATCATAAATGATCGCCAGTATGGCTTCCGTAAGCACAGGCCTACGAGTGATCTCCTCGCCTACGTCACTTACTTGTGGAACAGAGCAATTGAAAACCGTGGCGAATCCCGTGTTGTTGCACTTGACATATCGAAAGTCTTCGACAGAGTGTGGCATGAGGTACTTCTAGTCAAGCTTGCTGCTTATAGACTACCACCTGGCCTGCGGCAGTGGCTGAATAGCTTTTTGAACGACCGATCTCTGTTTGTTGTAGTCGAAGGCTGTTCATCAGACGTATTTTCAATAAACGCAGGTGTTCCTCAGTAAATAAAGTACAGTTCAACGTACACAAAACTCAGGCAACAACACTTACAAGAAAGTCTCATGTTGGCTTACTAACAGTAGAAATGGAGGGTCACCTCATAGACGAGTCAGCTTCCGTCAAGCTTTTGGGGATCAACATCAACAACAACATGTCCTGGCACGACCATGTCGTCAGTATTGCTAAAACGGTATCCCAGAAGCTTGGAGTTTTGTTCCGCTGTAGGAAGCTGTACACACCAGAGCAACTACTGCTGCTCTATAAGGGACAGATCCGACCATCGCTGGAGTATTGCTCCCATGTGTGGGAGCACATGCTCCGAAGCACTCTCTAAGCTTCTGGACACTCTCCAGAAGAGAGCAATTAGACTAATCGTTACGCCCAACCTCACAAGGACCTCCACAGCCTGGAACATCGAAGAACGGTGGCTAACCTTTCCCTGTTCTAAAGATTTTATCACGGAAGGTGTTCGAGTGAACTCTCCCAGGTGATAACAGCAAAGGCCGTCCGAACGAGAAACATTAGAGAGCCTCTGCGAGCTCATCCTTACCAGGTCGAGGTTCCTACTCCACGAACTAGTCTCCTTCAGCATTCCTTCTTTTGGAGAACTTCGACGATGTGGAACGAGCTGCCGGGGAATTTGTTTCCCGACGGCTACAACCTTCAGCGTTTCAAATCTAACGTGCACCGACACTTATTCTCTCGCAGCGCTTCTACAGCGCCATAGGCTTTCAGCCTTTGCGGGAGGCTGACCATAAAAAAAATAATTTTGCATCTACTGATGAGAAACCATCCCATCATCCCATTTAAAAAAAGTGTTTTACGTTTTGAACTTTTCAAATTTAAAAATTTACGTAATATGCTTTTGGAACAATTATCTTACTGCCAACAAGTACGTTTCTTGCCATTTTCACAACCGAAAGCCGCATTTTTCTGTATTCTTGCTACAAATGTGAAATTTCCAAAAAAATGCAGATTAACTCCGAAAATAGATTTCGTAGGTATAGACTACTTAGAAATTGACGGTGACTTCAAAAACGGAATAACATCAGAGTATTCTATCAAAATAAGGATGTTGATGCCAACTTTCGGCATATACGGATGTTCGCCATCTTTGAAATTATTTTGTGCGAGTAGGTCATTTGGAAAGATAAGTTTTTTATTCGGAACATTTTCTTCTGATTTAAACGGTATGGCCGCATGAGAGCACCGCGCGCCTATTGGACCACCCTGTATATCGCTTGCAGTATTACTGGTGATGCTCAGCGAAATTTAACTAAAACGAAATTGCATTTCAATGCGTTATACTTAGCTATAATCAAATAATTAAGATCTTGTAAAAACTACCAGACTCTTTGTGCATAAATCGTTAAAGGAACGAGAAAAGCTAAGTTAAAGCACTTACGATAATCCTCCTAGATATTCTGGAAACTTTTGGAACTGCTTTGTTTATCCGGTGGATATTTTCTTAAGCACAATATAGCATTCAGAGAGAGCAATAACTCTCAGAAGTGTTTTCTTTTCATAGCATAACGAAATAAATAAGCTAATACAAGGCAATGTGACAATGACTCGTTTGGTACAGAAACAACGCGCATTATTTCTTCTGAGCCTAACAGAGTTTCGCTACTTTAGCATACCCTCGCATTGTCAGAAGAAGGGTTAGATATTCTAAACATTTAGACAAACCGATTTACTCCAAACGTGAAATGTGTTTCGCTAATTATATTAGAGCCTTCAGTCCATCTAGATCTTCACACGAAGACACAAAGAAAACACGTAGCTAAACAAAGTCGGCAAAACTAGTATTTTATAAGAGACATATACCTATTTCGTTTTTGCAATGATTTTCAAAAATGGTAGAAGATTATATGATATTTACCACTCATGTATAATGTGACTTGAAGTATACATAAAAGCACCGAATATATCCTCAGACCCAAAGCATATAACATAGTTTTTGAACATTTAATTATTACCTTACCAATTTATGTCGTGTATGGGGATCGTCTTATCATAAAAAATGGGCGCATTGTGCCCTCAGCACAACTGCAGCACTGAGTAATAGTGTTAGTAGGTTCAATGATGAATTATCGAAATAAATTTGTTGAAAAGGAAGGAAGATTCAGAGGTGGGTCGCTCATATACATATATGAAATTTAATATTTTTTTTACTATTCTAAGTATGGTGTAAGTGCTGGTGGTAGAGTCCCTCGGGATAACATAAAGTCATGGTGTAGTGGGGGTTTACCCGTCATAAGTTTAAGGGATCGATCCAGCCATCTGCTTATCCTGTATTTATAGTCATGTTCAGTAGGTGACAGGTCAGATGACGTTGCTGTATAAGAGATCGAGGTTGAGTATTTCCGTAAGGACATACAACAGGCTGTTAAAGGGGTGATACACGTACGAATTTTAAGTACGCGGTTTTTGAGTTCGCGAACTTACTCGGCTCGACGTGGTGACACACGTGAAGCTGAAATCACTCATCATGAAAATTTTCCTAAATAAACAAAGCTTTTTTTTTAACTTATATGTAGCCTGTATATTATTTATGTATCTTTATATCGTTATCAATAAACAAAATAAAACAAACAATAATTTTATTAAACGCCAAACACAACAAGCGTTGCGCATCGATGGCCTGCCGAAACTAAATGGTGGCTCGCGGCTCGCAGAACGAGCTGAGACAAGCTACGAGCAAGATTTCAAACCAGTTGGATCGCCGGCGGTTTGCGCGATGGTTTTAAAGTACGCGTACTTACGGTGACACCCAGGCGAAAAATGTCGTCGAGCCATAAGTACGCGTACTTGCTGGTACGTGTATCACCCCCTAGACTTATTAGAGTAGTTATGGCTACGGTACCTTATACTGACGTCCCTAGTAAGCGCAGTCTTCTTTTCAATAGAATTTGCGATCAAGTGGCTTGACTCAGTACTTTTCATACCTTCGCGATACCAATATCAATCCAACTATTGCAACTAACACATAAATCATTTTTGCTACAACCTAAATTTCACCCCTATACCGGTAAATATTGTAGGTTTTGAATAACAAACTTGTACTATCATACGCTGATACATAAACAGTCACTTAAATTTCCCTTCTGAAGTTGTAAATCTATTCGGAAGGTTACTGACGTGAGAAATATTAATGAGTGTACAAATACAGGGCGAGTTTTTAGTACTGAATCCACTACTGCAGAAGATTTTTTTGTACATACACAGGGTGTCCCAAAAGTCAACATCAAGTGGCAACGGGGTGACAGGACATCAACTCTCGAGGATATGCCTAGCTAGTAAGTAGATCTTTTTAAGAAGATGTAGGGCGTGTATTGAGGCTGATGGTAAACAATTTGAACATTTGAGTCGCCTAGTTTCAAAAACCGCTAAATCCAATTTTCAAATAAATTGAACTAGTAGCGCCATCTTATTGCGAGAGGCCTCAGTAATGCTTTAGAACATAATATATCTTTCAAAACCCTCTAAATCCTGGTCGAAATCAATGTAGATTCTTATGGTTGGAAACAAAATCCACTAAAACCATGGGAGAATGAGATTCAAATACCCCTAAATCCATTCGATAACAAAAACCTCTCAATCATGTGTCTCAATCCATATTAGCACTTACATGTGAACCATGATCCTTGAGAACAAAAGCCACTAAATCCAGGACAGGACGGTAAGTAAGTTTTCTGCTGCTTGCATAACAGCCGTACTATCTATAAATTAACTCATAACTCCTATATTTAACCTAACCTATAATTTTATTTATATAAGACAAGCGGGATATCGGAACTGGGCAGTAGTATGAGTAGTAGCGAACTATAATTTTGGGGGTTTAAATTAGAGCAAATTTACTATCTTTTCCTATAACTATCTCACCCAATGAGGTATTTGTTTTTGATCACGTGACGTCCGACTCAAAATTTTTAATTGGACACCCTGTATATTCGTGACTTTTTATGTTCCTACCGAGAAAACAATTCCAACAAACTGCGCACTTGCTGTCTAGTGTGACTAATTCAAGAGCTACAGGTGCTTAAAGGTTGGTATCACTACCATTGATTATAACATGTGCCCCTACAGTTAAATTACTTTGGTAATGTTTCATAATGGTAGTGGTACAGTCCTATAAGTACCTGTAGCTCTTGAATGAATCAATTAGGCCCCAAGTGTGCTAGTTTTTTGGAATTGTTTTATCGGGAAGAACACAAAAAGTCGCAAATATACAGGGTGTCCCGTTAAAATTTTTGAATCGGACGTCACTTGACCAAAAACAAATTCCTCATTGGGTGACACAATAATAAGAAAAGATAGTATATTTTTATATTTATTTTATCGGTTTTTTGACTTAATATCAGTTTTCATCTTATTTTGTATATTCTTAAATCCAACTGCCCAAAATATGCCATGAAATACAGTCATATCATGTAAATTTCGAAGCAAATCCCTCCAAATCCAAATGTATTTCTAAAAACAGCTAAATCCGAAAGGCTTCTCCAGTTTTTCACAAAACTATTAAAGTAGGACTTTTGCCCAAAAGACCTTTTAGACACTATGTTACTGTCTATCAATATCTATAGCTACAAATACTATTATTGTTTTTTGAGACTAACAGCAAATTTTCGCGTTTCCTTAAAAATATTCATAGAAGGATTTAGTGACTCTTGGAACTAGGCGACTCATTTATTGCCTGACTTTTGTTCCAATAAACCTAAAATAAGCTAGGTCAAGATTTTTCATTATTTTATTAATTTTTCTTATTTTTGTTGACCTTGCTAAAAGTGGCGTCATTATCTGTCTTGCTCACTGATGGCAAACATGTCCACTATCCACCTCTCTCATCATTTTGCCGTAAAATTAAGAACCTACCAGAAGCTTGTGCGAATAAGGAACATCTGACCTAAGAGTAATGGGTTAACAAAAATCGGGTCGTTACTTGAGGTTTATATATTTTTACTCGTTTTTTTTAGTATGAAACTAACAGGTGCTATACTATTTTATAATCCCAGTTAAACACACCAACTTTTAACGGCACTCGCCAAGGCACTTTAGTACATTTTTTTAAAGGAGCGCCTTTCAAATTCGGCAAACTTTTGAAAATTTTAAATTCATAGCTTAATAAGCAGTCTTCATTCTAGAAAACTTGGGGCAATTGTGTCATTATTTTTGACTGTGCTTCTAGACATATCATTTAGGGTTACGATTCCAAAGCTTAGATGAACAAATATATTAAAATTTAACCAAAATAACCGAAAAATTGTTATAATTTGACCAAATTTCTAGGTTGCCTATAATTTTCAAACTGCATGGGATAGACTTTTTCCCTGATTTTTCTCATGATAGTTACAACCAATCCTGCCACCCCGTTGCGGCTTGACGTTGACTTTTGGGACACCCTGTATATAACTGAGCAGTCCGCGTAGGCGAAGCCTAAATACCAGAGTACCACGGCTGCTGTGAAAAGGTTAGGTTAGGGGAAGTTTGTTAACGCGGAACATGAATAGGCCAACACCCGCAGGCCCAATAAGTACATCTTCCGGGAGTCCATTTCAAGCCGTGGACACCTTAGAAATAAACGTGCGGTACGCCGTTCGGTTCTTGATGTATGAAAGACGACCACCCTGGGATGAGATGCAGCGGTCGCGAACAAAGCTGTATATGTATAAAAGTTGTCGCCAAGGATATGCTTCTTGCTCAGAAAATAATTTGATTTATACAGGGTGATCCATAACTACGTGGTGATGCGAACATGCATTTTTTTAAACGAGTTATCCTGTAGGCGTATTATTCCATATTTAGATTCTACTGATAATTCCCGTTCTTAAAATGAAAGATATTGTAACATTATACAGGGTATTTAAAAAGTTATGACCATTTTTATATCCAAATCGCTGCCAAATGAACGTACATGGTAAGATAAAAAGAATCCTCTAGTTTTAACACAGGCTGTAAAAAACGACGAAATATTCACATAAATCGGCATCGGACGGACGGTGCGGATCGGAGGAAAATAGTTTTAATGAAATTTAATGGATCAGCGCACGTATGTGTGGACGGTAGGCATCGAGTTTTCAAAATCCGGCGAGAATATAGCAACTAAAATTAAAAGCCGGACGACGCGTGCCGTGCGATGCTGATCGGAGATTGTCGAGGCACCGTCGGAATTTTGCAAGTATCTACTTTCTTTTGCTCTAATAGGTGGGCGAGATGAACACTTTCCTTCAGTAGTGGCTTCTCTTACGGCCTCCAGCAGACAATGATTTAAATTTAGAATTTAAAACGCGTCACTCTGGAGTATTTGTAGAACCTTTTTTCGTCATTCATTAAGTCCGAAAATTAATGTACATACTCCCTAAAAGCTGCCCTTCTCTGACATACTTCATGAACCCACACCCGTCTACGCTTTCTACATTTTTGAAAATTTTCTTCTTCCAGAACAATCACCAACTCGTCTCCTTTCGAAGACAGTGTTGCCATTCATAGCAACTCGTCGCGAGAATAGCGACATTTTGATTACATTGAGTCGTAGCGGCGATTTAACAAAATAAACCGATTTGTAGCGACTTTTTGAAAAATTCTGTTATTATCTTTGCCCAGAGTGTCTTGTATTGGTGTCGAGACCACAGCATGGTAAACAATCACAATATCTCAGTTGGCGGCAATTACACGCGCATCCCCCCTTTTGGATGATTATTTGTAGGGATGCTAACGATACTTCGATACTTGAAATGTATCAATACTTCTGCACTAATATCGAGTATGTGTGTCTTAGATACTTTTTGAGCGATTCCAAGCTGGTATCGCGACTTTGGTAGCGGCATCGGTATCGAAAATAATTACGAACGAAACGCGCCTCCATTGGCGTGTACAGCTCTATACTTGGCTACAAAATATAGAATTGGTACCGGTGTCGATATTTTTATCTCCGCATCTCTACCCAGACTTCACACCTGGCAAATTCTGTAGGAATCATTTTTATATAGGAAATCCTCAGAGATATTTTGCTGGTTGTTTACTATGCTGTGTCAGTGTGTCAGTGCTATGTATCGGGTAATCACACCCACTATTAGATTTAATAGTCGGTGGGTGATCCTCTATTTTTGAGTGAAAGGTTATATTATATTATACATATACCTAACATCAATTGCACCCTCCCCTCCACGAATAAAGGTATACATAGGCTGAAATATACGTTATTTCTGTGTGGCGATAACGTAGCGACATTCTAGGCAGCTCGGTAGCGAATTTGAATCTGATTTGCCTGGCAACATTGCCTGCAGACCATTTGCATATTTGCAACTGATTTCCAATTCTTCCGACGATTCCGATTAGATATGTGCGATACCCTAATGAAAAATCCGTACCGTATCGGCCGTTCCATCCGTACCGTCCGTCCGATGACGATTTATGTGCGCGTACCTTAATACGGTGTCAGAATTCTATAACCATGAAGTTATTTGTTCCCAACTCAGAATTTGTGAGATTATCAAGTGAAATGAAATGAATTACAAGTTCACACGCATGTCTTCGAACGCAATATTTGAAGCGATCTGTAAAGCCTTACCTTAGCCTAGTCCTTACTAATAAAAACATATTTATCCCAGTGTAATACACAGATTTTAGAGATTACTTACTAGAAACGCTCTGTATATTTATCACCACCCAAATTTCGCGTTTATTAGTGAAGCGGTTAGTTTTGATTATTTGCGTGTTCATTTCAAGGCCATGATAGACGTGAAGGAATGCGTATAAAAGGTGGAAAAAGAGTAGCAAGACTATCTGTCCAGCCGTGTATTGAAAGCATACTTCTAAATTTTTAAAGGGCGATGTAGTATTTTATTTTATACATATCTGTCCAAAGCAAATACGACCATGAAAGTACTACTTTGTATACCTGCTAATAGACAAAACAGTTGCTATACAGCATGATAGATAAAGACATTATATAGTACAAATATCCTCCGAGAAGCTCTTATAAGTTGAACACACTTAGATTAGCTTAAAAGGGTTAGACTTCGTATGGAGGATTAACAGTATCAACACCCTACCGAAACTTCCGAATTTGTTCCAACAGTTGACCATTTCTTACTCCACAACCCTTTCCCACAGTATCAAAAACTCGATCAAAGATATATATTCATTTACTGGGTGTTATGCGCAGGATGTGTATATAGTATGTAATCCTATGATGAGCTCGGAATGAGTATTGTTTCTTCATTACACACTAGCATTCACTAGTTTCCAAATCTCTACTTCGTAACTGAGGAGAACTTCAACTGTAATTTCACAACGTCATTTTTTATGCAGCGTTAGAGTTTTCCACCTTGTAGCCTAACTTGGACGTTTTTGAAAATACGCTAGATAATTACGTGATGTTTACATATCAAAAACTAACCTATGGTTTGAAAAAAGAGCAATTGTCACTATAAAACAATAACGTATATTTCCATACATTTTGCCGTTTTTATTAAATGATATTCAATGTGATCTAGGGATGGAAGGTGTAGGACATGGTGAAGATATGTACTACTACTGGTTTAATGAATTGATAACACTAACACCTAATTTTGAACCAACAAGGACCAGGTTCGTCAAAATGATATCTAACTTCGTCAAATATAAGTGAGTATGAACTTTACCAATAAAATATACAAATTACTAGTGATGAAATATTTTATAAGGATATATGTATAATAAATTCAAATGTTTTAATAATACTAAATTTCCGCTTATAATATATAAGGGTTTTCTCGCACTATCAGTAAGAATGTGTTAATGAACATTTTGATCTGGTTTAACCATGGAACAAGTTTGCTGATTGTCCCAGCAGCCTGATTGGTTTTAATTTCTATTACAGAAAACCTATACCAGATGCAGAAACGAGAAAGCTGTTTGATAACATAACTTGGCCCGAAGTCAGACCCGGAAATATTTCTTATGTCACTGTAGGGTCAAAAGCAACAGAAGTCCGGAATGATCCTAGAAACTATAGTAAGGTGAAAAAACTACTAGACGGTTATCTAGAAAAACCGGTCACTGTTTATCTGTAGCCACAATGTACCATTTCAAGAGAATGCAAATGTAACCTTCAATTAGTTACCTATACAAAAATACAAATACATACTATTAAAACATAATATGTCGGGTTCACTTTTATTTGCACATCATCATATGTCACGTTACTAGAAAGGCCTTCAGCATAGAATCTATGCCTGGTTTGCCATAGACGTCAAAACATTTATCCTCCATTGCACCAGAAATCGTCAAGGTACTTAGGCCCGATTTTATCAATATGCATATTCTGACGTACAGTCTAACGAATGCATTCTATTGGTTGAGGTTTAACGAAGACTTTCTATTGGACATTGAGGTCTATAGTTAATAAGTATCATCCAATAGTATTTTATCAATATTGGAAACAAAACGTCAAAGCTGGATGACACTTTTGTCAAAAATATTTTAGAATTCATGTATCAAAATCATACCACAAAATCAGAGCAAAGCGATTGATTTGCAAATTAATGCCAGATTTTCCATGTTTACTTTTATAATTATTGTATAATTACTAATTGCGAACTGCGCTGGTTTGTAACACAATCATAAAAGTGGTATCATCACAGCCACCTTAATTAATAATCAATAATACCACCTCACTAGTTACTACTTCAGTCAGTCAGAAATTGATTATAGACACATACATACTTGAAACCTCCAACTACGATGCATATGTTTGTTATAGACCATCTTATAGAAATACTCATAAAGTAGGTATGAGTGTTGCTGATATCGTTCATCCTATATTTCAGGTTTATATGAAATTATTCCTTCCTCCGTGTAAGGTCTAGATTTATTCATAAATAAGTCAATTTCCTGTGTATTTTCTGTAATCATCTGTTCCCGTCAAAACCAGGAACGGTATTTGGCTTTATCCACACTTTTGCCTAGAAAAATTAATAATGAAATTAGTATTAATACCACTGTTTATAGTAAATTCACATTGCATATTGTTTTGTTTACCACAACCACAAACGCACAAACACAAAACAGTTGTTTTCTTTTTTCCACCTTTTTTCTCCTTTGATTTCTGTCTAGTGATGGGATAACTCGAGTGAAAATGTACTGGAGTAGTCGATTATTGATATAATCGATTAACCGACGTCACTCGATAATCAGCGAACGATGTGATTTACGAGTGCAAGCACCAACCAAAACGTGAAACTGAAACATTTTTATCCATTCTGAACTAAATTCTGTACCAACGGCAAGTATCGTTCCGTCGCTGTCGCGCCGAGTCGAGCGACAAGCGAATGAAACAGAATCTGCTAGACAGTGTACAGTGATGTAAGAATCGTAGTCGTAGAACAAATATGGATTAACAGAGAAACAAATTAAATATAAATATATATGTAATTATATTCTAATTTAGTTGTGAGCCGTTGAGGAAAAAATAACGTAACCATATTTTTTATTTAACAAAAATTCTTCGACAAACTGCACACACAAACAAGTAACTTCAAATTAAAAATAATTGGTAGGGTAAAACAGTAAACACAAATAGAATAATAATTGAAAACTTACCACAAACTGAACATTTCAAAATGATATTAATGAGATATAATATTTTCGCATTATTTGAACAAAATAAAATACTATAATAAATAAAAATTAAAACTCGTTGTACAAACAAGGTAACTTGGAATAAAATAAGAAATACACAGAAAGAGGATTACAAAAATTATACATTATTAACAAAAATTAAACCTCTCATTCTAGATACTAGGTAACTTTGACCAAAATATCAAATGATACAAACTCGCAGAAAAGAATTTGTAAAAACAATAATTACGAGATTTTTAGGTGATAGTCTCTGTTTACTTCTTAAATTAGAGAGTTGAGCTGCTCCAGAAAAAAGTGTTTTCGATGCTACCTACGTACTTGGCACGCATAAATATTCACTACTAGTACTGAGTACTGACAAGTTCCTTCTGTTCATATTGATTGGAACTTAACTCGAGTGATCACTTGATTATAGAAATTGGTAGGTTTTCCCCATCACTATTTCTGTCTGCATAAAATAAAACCAACTGTCAAGTTGGCGGTGCCGTGTTGCCGGTGCCGTGTTGCCGGATGAATATTTTACTCGTAGAACAGAGCAACAGTGCTGCGTTTCTGAAATGTACTGGTTGAAAGTAATAAAATATACGAGATTGTACTAAATTGTACTAAAACCCGTGACCCGTGGATTTCTTTATGAACTGGCAATTTACAACACATGATGTACGCTCTATCATTTTATGAAGAGCAAAAAAACAAAAAAAGAACTCTCAAACCTCTGCGTGCTTGCATTATATATCCATTTGAGAAGCTACAACGTATGAAATGAAGAAAATGAACTAGAATTCGGCCTTCATGTACTGTACTTTTGACGTCGAATATGTACTAGAAATTGGAAATAGTACAAATGAACTAAAACGGCAGCAGTGCAGAGCAGATCAAAACAAGAGATTTTTTGATCTCAACCATCTCAACAGCAGTTTTTATTGAATGTGTTTATTCAAGATGCAGACAAAGTATAACACAACAATAATCACATAAAATATTACCATTAAAACAAGTGCGCTTGCGGCTATATACAAATCAAATCAACTGTTGTAGTAAAGCTATATACGAACTTTATTGTTTCGATTCTGAATCCGTTAGGTCTGAATTTTTCTAGTACATTTTTGAATTATGTAGCTTCAACAACTTTGTGGAATCGAAACAATGGCATACCTGCGTAATCTTTCTTTCGGGCGCAAACAAAAGCCTTACTATGAAGCAAAGCAACAGTGCAGTACTGCAAAACGTGTTAAGCAATACCGCTGGTGCGTTTACAGCAACTTCATTTGAGAAAATATTCAATGTTAGCAAACGAATGAAGCAAGTGTGTAATAAAAAATCAGACAAATTTGGGATCATATGAGACTTGCTGGTTTCAAAAAGGTGGAAGGTGTGAAAACAATATTTAATAGGTAGGTAGTTGCGACAAAAAATTTCAGTGCAAAAAGCTGGGTGCTAAAAATAGCAGATACCCCTTGAAATGGCACATCAGGCAACGCCGGGAGCCACAACTGCGAGCACTGAGCCGCCACAAAACGTTATGAGCCGGTGTTAGTAGTTCTGTGGTGGTAGTGGTACACGATCACCGAGAAACAGCTGATGGCAGTAGTGATGGGTTTGGGAAATAAGTTCCTAATTGGTAGCATGATTATTCTTTCGTATTTTTTATTGCGCAACGATCTAGTTAGGTGAAGTGTTTGAAACCAATATATACTTGTCATGCCATATCTATAGCGGAAGCATGGCTGCTTCAGTAATATAGTTATGGAGATGTTTTTCTAAATTTTATTCTTCAGGTTTCATTATTTACTTGCCTCAGAATAATTATATTATTTTTATTAGTGGCTATTTATGCCCTACTCACCTACTCTATAATACTACTTTGTAACTACTTTTTCATGTAATTGAATTTTATGGATTGTTATATAAGATTAAAATACGAAATCGCTTTATTTGACCCACATATATTTTGTTTTTCCAGTTTCTATCATATTTGTTATAAGCTGTAGTATCTTGAGCAAGTCTTATTTTTTACGGATAGGGAAAATTGACCTGTAAAGCATCGACATCGGGCTATTTAGTTCATACACTAATAACTACTAGTTACACTTTTTTATTGAAGTGGGAGCTGTAAATAAGTAACGGGACCTTCAGTACCAGTATGTATATTATTTGGTTCTCTTTGGAATATTCATTACCAACTTTGTGATATATGAATTTATCGTTTTTAACAAATAATACCGTCATGATTTAACTCCATGATTATATTTAGTTCAATTCTTGTCGCTCTGATTCTCTACCGTATATACCGATAACATCCCATCTCTAGTTTTGCGGTCCGAGTCTGAGACAAGTGCCTACCCCTACCTTCCTACCTATTTTGTGGTCTCAAGATGTGTTTTGTGGTGGCAAGGTTAAGGTGGCATTCACGTCTTCATCTTCGTTTGTTTACACTTACAATTTACATTGATCTATATTCTTTTTATTTAAGTAGTTATCTTTTCAAATTAAAAGCAGCTACAGCTACTCGTATATGTATAAGCTTTCAGCAGTGCTTTGCATACCCACGGATTGCCTATTGAGATGTCAACACCCTCTTAACATAAGGGTAAATCAAGAAAAATCTTAACATTTATGGTACAAAAGTAGGCTGTTAGATATAAACGAAAAACGGGGATCGGTGAACTACCTCCATATATCCTTTTTTATTATAATACAAAGGTATTGTATCTCACAGGTATTTATAATTATTTTTATAATTCTTATAGATAGTAACAGTCTTGTTTTTGTCAGGATGGTGCAGTAATTATTGTTCATATGAAAGTTATATCAAATTGTACTACTTTTCTGGGACGGCAAATAGTTAAATCATGTGTTTAGCTTTGTGAAGTGCAACAAAATGTTATTTTTAACCCTTATTACTATAATACAAGGGTGTATTGTAAGCATTTATAAATTATTATAGTTAGTAACATTTTTTTTCAAAATAATGCAGTAATTGAATGCCTTCTCTTCATTATTGATTGTTCATCAAACCAGTGATCAAAAGTTCTGGTTTCCTGGCTTCTGATTCACTGTGCTAAACGAGTCGTCAGAGAGACTGTCAAACACCAATATGCAATTTTTCACCCATTTAGGATGGAAAATCAGACTGGGAAAAGATACTAGATGGTTCATAATGGTCGATTGCATATAAAGCACGTTTTTTTTTCACCTTTTTGCGGTAAATTTCAAGAGAAATCAATAATTTTCAGAGAACTTTGACAGATTCATGTTTTTGAATAGGCTGCTCTGATTGGTCTAACCCTTCGTCAGAATATGCATGTTGATAAAATCGGCCCTTAGACTAGCTTTCTGTTGCGAAGCATTGGAATATTTACTGATTTGGTACACGTGTATTCTAGGAGACAAGATTTCTAATAAAATTATTGTATAATTATTGTATACAGGATGAGTTTATAGTACCGGCTCGGTCGATAACTCCACTACTGTAGAAGATAGCAAAAAAAGCTGTATATAAAAGTTGTAGCCACGGATATGCTCTTTGCTCAGAAAATATCTAGATTTATACAGGGTAATCCATAACTACGTGGTGATGCAAACATGCTTTTTTTTAAATAAGAGTATATTATTCGTAACTCAAATTCTACTAATGACTTATGTTCTTCCAATATAAGGTATTGTTACATTATACAGGGTATTAAAAGATTATGACCATTTTTATATCCAAATCGCTGTCAAACGAACGTACTGTATATCAAAAAGTAATTAATCAAACATTATTTTTCTTATATGGAAAGATTGAGAATATCCTCTAGTTTTAAAATCGGGTATAAAAAAATCCCGCGACACATATTCGTATACAGGGTGATCTAGAACGCAAAATCCAGATTTTCTCTTTTTTTTAAATGTAACCTCCAATATTTTATTATACCAAAGAATTGCTTTTAATATGCTCTTTCATCTTTGTGGAGCACTTGTTGTACCTACGTCCATCAGTTTCAGAGATATTTCGCTTTTTCGGTAAATTTTAAATATATCCTCTATTTGTGTACTGAAATTCATTTATTTTGAGGAAGTACTATCGAATTTGTTTTTTATTCAACGAACAACTAAATTATGAGGTCTGGATAGTATTTGATGAAGTCTTAAATCATCAAGATAATAAATTCAAGTATGCTGAGGAAACAATTTTTTAGGTGTGATGCATAATTATCAAGCAGATTTATCAGGTAGGCTTCGAAAAACTGACAGTTTTCATAACCTGCTCAATAATTCCTTACTGTGTGAAAAACCAGCTTTAAAAATTAATTTTTCCATTGAGGGTATTTAGGAGAATCTTTGAGAAATTGCCTACTCGCCTCTAGAATATATCAACTATGAGCAGCAATATCTAGAACGGTTGCACTCTAAAACTAATGCGTTTGAAAGATTGAAGAATTGTTTTATTTGGACTGTGTCGTTTAATATTTGTTTGTTAAGCAAAAATAAAATTTGATAGTATTTTCTCAAAATAAATAAATTTTAGTAAACAAATGGAAGGTGTATTTAAAATTTATAGAAAAATCGAAATATCTCAGGTACTAATGAATGCAGCCATAACAACATAACATTTGAAAAAAGAGAGAAAATCTAGATTTTGCATTCTACATCACCCTGTATACGAATATGCTTCGCGGACCTTTTTCATAGCCGATTTTAAAACTAGAGGATATTTTTTTATCCACCTGTGTTTTTTAACACAAAAAATGATTTTTCGTTCATCACTTTTTTATATACGGTACGTTCATTTGACAACGATTTAGATGTAAAAATGGTCATAACTTTTAAAATACCCTGTATAATGTAACAATACCCTATATTGGAAGAACGGCATCCATTAGCAGAATTTGAATAAGGAATAATATATAGGCTGTCTAATTAAAAAAAAAATGCATGTTTGCATCACCACGTTGTTATGGATCACCCTGTATAAATCTTAATATTTTCAGAGAAAGGAGCATATCCGTGGCTACAACTTCTATATACAACTTTTTTCGCCATCTTCTGCAGTAATTGAGTTACCGACCGAGCCGGTACTAAAAACTCACCCTATATACGTGGTGGTGTTTCATTAATACAGTCTCTAATTTCGGCTTTCAATGGTGGTTGCAATGTGGTTACAAGACTGTTGATATAAATCTTTGAGGTGAGGTAACCCTTCAGTTACAAGTCGAAAGGTGTCAAAGCTCCGGGAGCTCAAGAACAATTTCTACATAGAGCTAATTTTGAAAGCACCTGTTTCTAGTAGAGACCTTCGAGATTGGCTAAGACAACCTGCGTGACTTGAGGCCTTATAACTGCCTTGTACAGCCATGGTGGAAGGAAGGGTTCTAGTAAGTCAAAGGAATTGATGGATATAGAGTGTTTTGTTCAAAAAACGTTGTACAGAGGTATGACGAGAGGAAAATGTTGATGGAAGATTAAATTAAAAATTTAACGACAAAGTATCTGATTTCAGAAGTGTCGCTCGAAACAACGGTTAACTAGCAGATCATTCAATGTTTAGTTATACAATACAAACTTTGGCTAAAGACATTAATGAAACACAGACGTCTATAGGCAGAGAATGCAAAAGAATTAGAGAAGACAAAGTTTTGAAGCTGAAACAAGACACAACATGGAAATTGATTGATAATGTAAAGTGAGAAGTAAGGGAGCTGATGATACTGAACAAAGCAGTATACGGATTTTAGAGACAGAAAATAAGGTGTCTCATGGAAGAAGACAGTCTACGTATAAGCCCTAGTCAACCATTCGGTTACAGAACGAGGATAAAGAAAGTGTGTTTGTTTGATTTTTTCAAAACCAAGGCTGTATTCCGTGAATAATTATTGAACCTAGAAGATAACTGCTGTCACACTGCCATCTAGAAACTTTGGGATATGGAGAAGCAATTTTATTATATAAAATTGTGTTACTTTTGCTAGAATGTTAGTAACTGAAGCGCTTGCGTCTGACAATTTTCACACATATTTGCATCCTATAGCAAAAAATGGCATCAGATACTCGTATCATATAAGACAATTCCTTGATACTTGGTTTATCTAATAGGTTCACAGATTTCACATAACCCATTATGAGTGCAATAATTCGACAAATATTTCGAATCTGTCACTATTAGAAGTTATTTTGAACTGTAGGTTTAGGACACATTCACCAATTGATCTGCAGAAATTAGGCTATTATTCATTTGAAAAATGGATTCAAGTTGATTGACTCAGTACTCCCCACACATAATAATGATACCATTTTATTATTCTACCAATGCATGAAGCCATAGTCCTTAAATCCTCTTGCAACCAAATCATCGCCCACCCGCCCGCAAAAAAGCATCCAACGAGTTAACTAACCGAGTCCGGTAGATTAGTTTTAAAAAGATTTATTTATCGAATGCAAAGGTTTGCAAGTGCGTCTTAACGCTGTAAGAGCTAACAACAGACTGATGAATAATTATTACAATAAAATGCATCTTCTCTACAAATTCTGCTGATCCAAGGAAACTCGGGAGTCTTCTCCAGTGGTGGGGTATATCAGCTGACCTATAACAAACGCAAAAACTCTCGTAAATAGTTTCTTGCGTTTCCCTCCCTAGAAACTAGGACGTCACAGTTTATTTTTCTGCATGCTTCAACTGGACCATCCGGAACGATCAGGAGCCTCCAAACGTTTGAGCTGTTTTTATATTTTTAGATTTTTTATTATTGCTGCGCCGCCATTGACACGATTTTTCAACAACAGACGCGTTTTCCATTCTCGCCGCGGCACTAAATTATGTCTCAAAATTTCATTAAAATCAATTCAAAAATTTTCGCTTCACGCAATATACATGGAACGAAATAAAGCAAAAATCGTATGCATACATCAAAAAATTGGTTTCTGTAATGGGCAAGCAGCCAATGTTCAGATGGACTCAAAAAAGTATAATATGCCTCTAGGTATTTCTTCCAGAATTCAATAGATGAGCTATTATGAATACAACTATTTTTTCGGTTTTACAACCCCCTACCCCCAACCGCCCCAATTTCACCCTCACCCAAAAAGAGAAGAAAATGATCAGGAACCCCTAAAACGCCTAAAAACAAAGTTTGAGCTGTTTTTAAGTTTTAGTTTTTTATTATTGCTGCGTCGCCACTGATACGATTTTTCCAAAACATATGCGTTTTCCATCCTCGCCGCGGTAGTAATACTGTGTCAAAATCTTATTAAAATCAATTCAATACTTTTCGTGTTACGCAACATAGAACGATCTAAAGCAATACTCGTATGCATACATCACAAATTAAGTCCCTTGGTTTCTATAATAAGCAAGGCAATGTCCGGATGGGCCTAAAAAGTGTATTATGCCGCCAGGTTTTTCATTCACATGATGATGGACATCCCATTATGAATACAACAAAATTTTTCAGCTTTACAGCCCCCCACCCCTTAACCACCCCAAATTAGCCCCCACCCAAAAAAAGTAGAAAATGACCAGGAGAAATACCACTTACGCTATACAGGTCACTTGTACTATGGATGTACGAAAAAATGGACTAGTCGTTTATGCCGCCGTGAGGAAATCTCATCTTCGACACCTTGAACGAATACATAACCTATGCTTGAGGCTATGTATAGCAGCTTTTCGAACCAGTCCCGTAACATCTATATATTGTGACTCCGGGATACCACCACTTGATATTAGGATACAGCAACTGACCTCAAATTACTGTGTGAAAATTTGGTCAAATCCTTCCCACCTGAATGATACCATACTTTTCAACAATGAAACAAACCAACTATTCACTAACCGATCTAACGAGGCCTGTAGGTGCAAGAATTCAGGATATATTAAATACTACCGACACCCAGCTTCCCAGCGTGTATAATATAAGGCCTAACGCCACAGCACCTTGGACGATTTCCAAACCTAAGATAAACATCCGATGTATAAATTTCAAGAAAAATGAAACCAATACATATTTGCTTGCTACCACTTTCTGGGATATTGTGAATAATTACACAAACACCAAACAAACGATCTAACGGATGGATCAAAAACCGAAAACGGACTCGGATGTGCATTTACGTCAAGAGAGCATGAACAAGAATTCACACTCAATCCCCTGTCCTCAATCTACAGAGCCGAACTATTCGCAATAATACAGGCACTCATCTATACAGGGTCGGCCAATAGTGCGTGGACTGAAGATTGTGGGCTTACTAAAATATATTTCAAAAATCTGTTACTTGATCATGGCAGGGACCCTTGAGGGCTATAATGTAAAAATATTATCTAAATTTTGACATTTATACAGGGTGATTCATATCAAACTTACATTTTTTGAATGGAACCCACTGTATATTATTGCATATTTGGATTCCTTGGTGAATTACAGTGTGACTTCATGTATCATTCATGGAACTTTAAACAAACCGTTTAGGCGCAAATCACCATTTTTGGTATAAGTAGGTGTCAGAAAAAAAATATATATCGCAGCGATTATAAAACTTAGAAGGCCGTGACTTTGCGGCACGACTAAGCATGAAATGCGTCACCTTAGGTCAGACGGCTGAATTTGAAATCTTTTTGTACTTGGAGAAATCAGCTGATTAATTAAGGAAACTTCAATCACAGATAACTTGATTTTTTCAAATGGGAATGCCTATTTTGTTGTTACTAAACTCAAGTTTGTTACTAAACTAAAATACAACAGCAACACAGATATTGTAATAGAAGTGAGTCCACAGTTAAGGAAAACTATGCTGCAAATGGAATCTCTATTTATCCGTTGGAAAAGGTCACCTGTTTTTGACCATTTGCGAGTAGTAAAATGTCTGAAATGTTGCTCGTTCGGCCACTTGGAAAAAGATTGCAAATCAGATCTCACATGTCCCAGATGTACACGCAAACACAAGCTGAAGGAGTGCAAGTCGGAGGCATTGCAGTGCATAAATTGCCTAAATCATAATCAAACACACAAAAAGTCTCTTCCAACTGATCACTCTGCGAACTTTGCTCGTTGTCCTGTGTATCAAGGCTACGTTGAGAACCTACAACAGCGTGTAGACTATGGATAGAAGAGAGAAAGACAATTTGAAAATTTGCCATTTAAATGTACGATCCCTTACAGCTTCTTTTAACGAGTTTTCTAGGTTGGTTCAAAATAAATTCGATATTACTGCTGTATCTGAAACATGGCTCACTGAAAATATACCTGATAATATTGTATCAATGCATGGTTACAATTTTTTTCGTAGAGATAGGCTTGGTAAAGGCGGTGGAGTTGCTCTTTATGCTAGAGCAGTTCTCAAGTTCAGCTTAGTTGATATGGATCCTTTAGGTAATACTGCACTTGAAATCATATGTTGCAAATGTAAAATACATTCTTCCAGTCTGCTAATCATTGTAGTTTATAGACCTCCTCATTGTCAAATTAATGATAGCATAAATCAGATTGACAATCTTATTTCCTTCTTTATGCCACAGTATGATAATATAATCCTTCTAAGTGATGTGAATATAGATATGCTGGACCCCACTAATGCACTTAGCAAGTGTCTTGATTTTTATGGTTTCAGGCAAGTTATCGATGAACCTACACGAATAACTCGCTTTAGCTCAACATTAATTGATGCAATATTTGTAAGCAATATTGATATAATTTTAAAGGAACATTAAACGCCGATCTTGTATCTGACCATAGACTAGTCTTTTGCGAGTTAGCTTTTGGAGGCTCACGTTCTAAAGAAAAATTTCTGACGTACAGGGACTTCAAAAATACGAATACTGTCAAATTCAAGGAGGATCTCAAACAAGCTGGTTTGGACTGTATTATTTATATTAACGAGATAAACCGCAAAGTTGATATTCTGACAGAGGTATTGCTGGACCTTTTCAACTATCATGCTCCTGTACGGACTGCACGCGTTACCAAAAAAGCGGCTCCATGGCTGACCTTTGCACTGAAGGCAATTTTCAGAGAAAGAGATAACGCTTTGATCGCTTTTAAACAACAACCTTCTGATGAGAATTGGGAGATTTATAAGGATTTAAGGAACTTTGCACTTGCCTCTATTAGGCGTGAAAAAAAAGCATACTTATCTCAATTTGGCAACTTAAATACTAAAAAAGCCTGGGAGGAACTTCGAAAAATGAATGTCTGTCCAGAGAAAAATGTAGATATACCTTTAGAGTTACTAGACCCTGACGAAGTCAATAAACACTTTCTATCTAATTTTCAGCATGCCAATGTCAATTCACGACTCATCGAAGCTACGGTAGAATCATATCGCAACAATACTCATAATCGAGTTGCAGTTCCTTTTTCGTTCAGACTGGTGACGGCTGAGGAAATACTCAATGTTGCTACTTCTATTAAATCAACTGCGACTGGTAGTGATAACATCAGCCTTAGTATGATTAACTTTTGCCTTCCTGAAATACTGCCACTTCTGACCCATATTGTGAATGTATGTTTGGAGACTGGCTTTTTTCCCGATGCCTGGAAAGAGGCAGTAATTCTTCCTTTGGCAAAGTCTAAGAATCCAGTAAGTCATAATGATTTACGCCCTATCAGCATACTGTGCTTGTTTTCCAAAATCTTAGAAAAAATCGTATTTAATCAATTAACAGAGTATCTAGAACAGAATAATTTGCTTCCTTCTTATCAATCCGGGTTCAGAGCAGGGCACAGCACAACTTCTGCTCTACTAAATCTGACTGACAATATTTTACATAATTTGGACAAACATGTTAATACTGTATTAGTAATGATTGATTTTTCTAAGGCATTCGATACGGTTAACCATAAAATTTTGTTGAGCAAATTGAAGCATATTGGGCTTTCTGACATTCCGTTAAAATTCTTTGAAAACTACTTAGCAGGCCGTAGGCAAAAGGTAAAAACTATTCAAGGTACATCGTCTCTCGGCATGGTTTCTTCAGGCGTTCCTCAGGGATCTGTCCTAGGACCTTTGCTATACTTAATATACACCTTTGACTTGCATTCATGTATAGAACATTGTAAAATACAAATGTACGCAGATGACACTCAACTTACATTTCACTTTGATTTACCTCATCTGGATGAAGTATCATACAAAATCAATTTGGATCTAGGAAACATCACAGATTATTGCAGAAGACACTTACTAAAGATTAATCCTGAAAAGAGCTCAAGTATGCTATTTTGCCCAAAACAGCTGTACAACACCCTAAGAGACAGAATTACTCTGGTAATGAACAATAAACCGATACCTATTGCAGAACATGTAAAAAACCTGGGTGTCATTTTGGACCACAACCTAAAATTCGATGTACATATCAATTACCTATCTAGGTTAACTTACATCAAACTGAAGTTACTATACTCTAATCGATTCATATTGAACTTCAAAACTCGCAAAAAACTAGTTGAAACTTTAGTGTTGTCCAGCATAAACTATGCTCTCATTCTGTATTACCCTTGCCTCGATTCACTGAATAAGAGTAGACTGCAGAGAATGCAGAATAACTGCTGCAGATTCGTGTTTGGTCTTCGGAAGTACAGTCATGTCTCCTCGAAGGTTAAAGAGTTAATGTGGCTAAGGATGGAATGTCAGTATATGTTTAGTTTGAAGGTCTTTGTCCATAAAATACTATGTCCGAATAAGCCGACCTACCTTGTCAATAAAATGGTAACCAGAGGAACCGTGAATTCAAGGGAGTTAAGACATAACAACAGTTTAACGATGCCAGTACACAATAGCGCTCTCTTCCAAAGATGTTTTACCTTTAATGCAGTGAGGCTATATAACTCGACTGATTCTACTTGGAAAAATAAAAGCCTGAGCGCCTTCAGAAGGCTGGTTAAAGGTCAGCTGTTGGGGCATCTCTAGATAAATGTAGTGTAGGTGGTGATGTTCTTTTCTTCTTATCGTCCTAGGTTTTGTCAAAGTTTGTTTATTTTCTCTTATTTAGATTGTTTCCTGTAGGTGTCTAGGAATATGTTTATTGTATCAAATATTTGAGCATTGTGAAATTTTGTTTATTTTTTTTTTAATTTTTTTGTAATTTCCTGTATCGCATAACAAGGTTAAGTGTAAGAGTAGCCATTGGGCTAAACTTCGCCTTGTTATTGCGTTATAATAAAGGCATTTATTATTTGTTTAAAACAAAAAAGTGCAGCCCGGGCTCCGACACACCGGGCTGCTGTTCCATTACCCAATGACTACTCCTCACACCGTGAGGTGAGCAATCACTGGGTCCGCGAATCGTGCGCCCTAAGTAGACGAAGGGACCCAAGGATGACTGCCTTCTGCATTCTGGCGGCTAAGATGTGCGCCGCCCCACGGCACACCGGTATTTTGCGCAGTGCAGAGAGCAGCGTATTCCTCATTCCACCTAGGGATCCAATGACCATAACCAGCAGACTTACAGTGTAGTCTGGCCAGAGCCTGCGAAGTTGTCCGAGCAACTCCTGATATTTGGTCCGCTTTTCCTCCTCCTTAGAGACGATGTTCACCTCGGCAGGCGCCGAAAACTCAATAACGAACATCGTCTTCTGTTGGTGGTCGAGAAGGACTATGTCGGGCTTGTTTGCCTGTACAAGCTCGAGCGTGGGGAACGAGTAGTTCCAGTAAATCCGGCATCTCTCGTTCTCCACAACGGACTCTATATCCCCTGGAGCGTATGGCAGCACCGGTGTCTCATCGATACCGTATGAGTGCCTCAAATGATAGTAGAGCACTCGTAGAGCCGCGTTGTGCCGATGGACGTAAGCCGTCCCAGCGTACGTCTTACACGCCGACAAGAGATGCATAAGCGTCTCTGGCGCCTGTCGGCAAGCTCTACAAAGGGTGTCGGGTACATCTAGACCCATAACCCTTTTACGGTACACCAAGGTGTTGAAGACACCGTCTTGGCAAGCCATTATAAAGCCCTCAGTCTCCGACTTCAACCCACTAGACCTTAGGAAAGAGAAGGTCAACTGCTCAGACAAGCCATGCTCTTCCAGATGTTTGTAGAAGATTCCATGCATTGGCTTATCTTTATGAAGTCTTAAAAGGAAGTCGACTTCGGCAGTTTTAAGGTGGGATTTTAATTCTGCGGGAGCAAGTTCCGTAATGGACTGCTGACACCTCCGCTTGAAGTCGAGTGTGAGGTTGAGCTCCTCGGCTGCTCGTTTCGCTGCGCTAAAAAGAAAGGCTCCTTTTCCCGCATTCTCGTGCTCTCGCACAAAGCGGATCAGGGGATCGGTGCTGTTCGTTACATAGCAGGCAGTGGCCAGTACTACTCTGTTGTGCAGACGCTCCAAACTCAATAGTCCACGCCCTCCCAGGTGTCGCGGGAGGTATATTCGCGGGACAGAGGACTTAGGATGCAGGCTCCTCTCCATATTCATCCTTTTGCGGGTCTTCGTGTCGATTTCCTTCAGCTCGTTCACTTTCCAGTGTATAGCACCAAAGGTGTATAATAACAATGGGACCGCAAGCATGTTTGTGGCAGCGACTTTGTTCTTGCCGGACAGTTCTGACGACCAGATCTGCCGGAGTCGGTGCAAATACTTGCGGCGGAGACACTCTTTAACCAATGCTGCCTCTTGGACATGACGCTGCGCCACTCCAAGGTAGGTATAAGTATCTCCGGCATGCAGTTGTCGCAAGATGCTCCCATCAACGAGCTGTTCCTCATCTCCACTATCTCCGCTTCGTCCTTTCTTGAGATGAACCAATGCACATTTGTCTGTCCCGAACTCCATTCCGATAGCATGACTGTACTCCTGCACCACCCTCAGCGATTGCTGTAGTTCGCGTTGGCCGGAGGCATAAAGTTTTAGGTCATCCATATAAAACAGATGGGTGACCTTGTGCCTCCGGTTATTGGGCGTGCCACAGCTGTATCCTTTAGTATTTCTCAGCGCTATGGACAGAGGCAAAAGTGAGATGCAAAAGAGCAAGGGACTCAAGGAGTCTCCTTGGAAGACACCTCTTTTCAATGACACCAACTCTGTCTGAACCCGAGTTTCACCTGATGTTATGGTAAACCGGGTCTTCCAGAGCGGCATCAGTTGTTTGATGCATCCCACTATCTGATTATCCACCGAAAGACATTCCAACAGCCGCACAATGAGGTCATGAGACGTGCTGTCGAATGCCTTGCGATAGTCGATCCAGGCCATAGAAAGGTTTCGCTTGTACTGCACAGAATCCTGCGTGACACATCGGTCAATCAGCAGGTTCTCCTTGCAGCCAGCTACTCCTTTCTTTGACCCTCTCTGTTCATACACGTCGAGAAATACAGGATTCACAGCTTGAAGGATACGCATGTACAAGATTCTGGTGAAGAGCTTGTAACACGCGTTCAGACATGTTATTGGCCTGTAGTTTTTGGGATCAGACAAATCTCCGGTCTTCGGGAGAAGCACGGTTCGACCCTCGACAAACCAAGCCGGAATTGGCTGCTCCTGATTTAGCCACGAGTTAAAAACTCTAGCTAAATGCCGGTGGCAACTGGGGAATTTTTTCCACCAGTAGGTGTTTATGCCATCCGGGCCAGGAGCTGCGAAATTCTTTGCGCCTCGTAAGGCGTCAAGAATTTCTTCCGTGTTTATCGGGTGACGCAGTACATTCAAGTTAGGAGTCCTCCTACAAACGGACTCGAACTGCGCCAAGGCCGGAGTGTCTGCTGAGAGAGGTTTGGGTTGTTCGTAGATGTCCCTCCAAAAGGCCTCCACGCGATCAGCAGTTGGCGGCTGCTCTATGGCTGGAGGCGGCTGTTGGAAAAGGCGAGAAGGTCTTTCGTAGAACATTCTGTTCTGCTCCAGACCTCTCGCCCGCGCCACCAACGATCGCTTAGCAGCGATTAGCATCCGTATCCTGTCAAGACAGTGTTGCTTGACAACAACCAGTACCGCTTGACTGAGTGTATGATGGTCGCGCCTCAACCCGTAGGCTATCTGGCGCACTCGGCGCGTAAAAGGCTTCCCAGCCGCTCTATATTCCATCACACACTGGATGCGGGATGCTTCCTGGCGAGCCAACTGGATTTTCGCTTCCATTTGGCGCACCCGTCTCTGTGCTCTCTCAACAGGAGAGTCTCTCACTCTCCCCTGTCTAGCTAGCCTCAGAGCCGCAGCGTAAATTTCGCAATTGATGCTCCAAATGTCAGAGGCCTCCGATAGACGTTCACCAACAACCTCATCCTCTCTCTTTAAATCTGCCAGCTTCAAGGACCTTCCGTTGTTATGCAAGGCCCTTCGGTCCCTGAAATCCCCAGGTGAGACGACTTGGTCGATTTCCCTCTCAGCGGGCCTTACCGGCGAACTTTCAGCCTGGTTAACAGGCCTTCCGTCCGCCGAAGGGGCAGGCTGAGCTGGAGCACGAACATATCCCTGCCTCCGGAGGTACGATACATAATCTCGCAAATTCTGAGAGGTAAGCGTGCTATGCTCTGGGTGCATTTCACACCACCTCTCATACATGCGGGACATGTATCCCCTACGGCGCGGGCTACTGCTCTCATAGCAGCTCAGCAGGTCATCCTTGAGCTCCGTCGTCCACCTAAAACGGTCCATGTTATTGCGGGGGTCGTCATCAGGGCAAATCGAAGCACCGCCACCTTGCCCAACGCCGGCTTCCGAAACCGGCTCGGTGTGGGTGCTTTTCCTTCGAGGTGGTCGAACCCGAAGATAGGGCCCGTCAGGTGGTTAGCCTTAGGGCCCGCAGCCGACATTTCCGGAGGCAGCCGTCCAAATTGCCTCCAGAGGATGGACCTGTGAAGGTTGCCGACCGACTTGCATCCTTTGGCTTCGGTATACCCCTCGATGTCGCCACGCACCGAATAGCCTGTTGGTGTTGGGCGGCTTCCTGGGGGTTTATGAAAACAGCCGCTTCTAACATGAAGAACAGACGCTGTCGGAGTACCGCTCCTCACATGGAGATCCGTCGTGTCCTATTAATTGTGGAATAGCCGATCCTCTGGATGCAGACGCTATTCCACTGTGCTAGTTTTGGTCCGCCCCGGGTATTTCATTTCCCCGGTACCACCCATATCTGGGAGGCACTCCCCTATCCGCCACCTTGGGGAGGCGCCACTGAGAGGATCTAGCAACCCCTCGCGGGGGGGTATTATTATTATTATTATTATTTTGGTTTAAGGAATCAAATGTAAAATTTGATTACCTTTCTAACGGTATAGCATTCTCCTTATCAATCTTTCTATTCGGTGTTTTTCAATTTCCTGCGTGCAAGCAACCTAGCAGGCCATGAAAAGTGAACAAAAGCCCGTCAATATGGAAGAAACCAACTAACTTAGTAGAAAGATGCAAAGTAACTAGAGCAGCGACGCAAGATTATGAAAATTTCTTACAACACATTAGCTCTAACCAGAAACAATAGCGATAACAAGAACGCTCATTTTTCACAGCCTACTAGCTATTAGCCAATTTCCAAAGTCAGTAAAAAAAATATTTAACCCGTAACCGGTGACGTCCCATTATTGTTACACTCATGGTGACGTGGAATCTTGGAGACTCCTCCCATATCATTGCATATATTATCAATCCCATACATTATTATCAGGATCTGAGTATGTTTCTCTCAAATTCTAAGCTATTCCGTTGAACTTGACGCAAAAATACTTAGATAATCTTCATCACGATCCATATCTATTGCAAAGTCAGGATCAATATCATCAATGTCGCTATTATCAGAGTCCTAGCTGTTATACCCACTCCAAAAAGGTCTATTCAAAGTTAGGATGTGTTGCAGGAATACTCCGTGACGTATTTGGACGAGTAGCCATTAAAGAGTTCTAAAGCACACAAGCAAAGCCCTGACCACATGATATACATATGTATAAACAACAGTCGCAATAATGGTGACGTGGAGTCTGCTAGACTCCAACACGTGGTTTACACGAGGTTTACACAACAATGGCCTCCTGTTAACTGACATCACGAGCGGTGCTGCCTCGGACGGTGATTGTAGAAAGCTACCTGACGTTGCGTTTGTCAAGGTCATCTGGTTTCGAAATTATAGCTATGTTCAACTTCGAAGGAGTGTCCCAGACTCCATGTCACCGGTTACGGGTTAACCAAAGGAAAGCTACTAGTGATTGTGGCTGGCAGTAGAATACCTATGTCTTCTGAATAAATGTTCACATTTAATGCTATAAAAAAGTAACCATTTCCGTAAGTAATAAGTAATGATACCTCTGACTGGAACGCTTCAAATTCTTCAATACGTACTTCTACTTATTAGCAAAATCGCGGAAAATGAAACTTGAATTGCAGTCTGTTTGAATTGTGAAACATAATTTAGTTTGTAGAAAAATACATGGAATAGACACAATTACAGCATAGCGTAATTGAAAAATTCTAGCAATTATTTCAGTAGATGTTCAGAATGCTCTAGTTAGAGATATCTTCACTTTTCACTTTACTAAACGGAAATTGCCAATTTTTTTATCCCATTAAATGTGAAATGTCATTCTAAGCATGTTAGACTGTAAGCAAAAATCGCTGGTAGTTTTCCTCTTGTTCCAAAATTTTTGATCGTTTTGGAAAGTTGTCAAGCTCCAATAGACCTCAATAGCTGGTAGGCTGTGAAAAACAAACACTTCTGTCATACCCCAGCTTCTTATTGACATTAGATATCTTGCCGCTGTTGTATCTGGTTAGAGCTAATATGTTGTAAGGAATTTTCGTAATCTTGCTCCGTTACTCTAGTTAGTTTACACCTTTCTACTGAGTTAGTTGGTCTCTTCCACATTTACGGGCTCTTGTTTATTTTTCATGGCCCGCTAGGTTGCTTGGACGCAGAAAAATTGAAAAACACCGATTTGACTGAAACTGTGAAATGAAATGAAAACCAAAAAAGATTGATGTCGAGAATGCTATATCGTTCGAAAGGTAGTCAAATATCACATTTGATTCTTTAAACCAGAATAGGCATTCCCATTAGAAAAAATCAAGTTATCTGTGATTGAAGTTTCCTTAATTAATCTACTGATTTCTCCAAGTACAAAAAGATTTCAAATTTAGCCGTCTGACCTAGGGTGACGCATTTCATGCTTAGTCGTGCCGCAAAGTCACGGCCTTCTAAGTTTTATAATCGCTGCGATATTCAATTTTTTCGGATACCTACTTATACCAAAAATGATGATTTGCGCCTAAACGGTTTGTTTAAAGATCCATATATGATACATAAAGTCACACTAGAATTGACCAAGAAATCCAAATATTCAATAATATATAGGAGACTGCATTCAAAAAAATGTAAGTTTGATATAAATCACCCTGTATAAACGTCAAAATTTAAGTGAAAATATTTTTACTTTATAGCCCTCAAGCGTCTCTAACATGATCAAGTAACAGATTTTTGAAATATTTTTTAGTAAGCCCACAATCTTCCGTCCACGCACTATCGGCCCACCCTGTATAGAAAATAAAGAACTAGGGACATACATCATTTGCAGCGGCTCGCTTAGTGTTCTCTAGTCCATAACAGTAACCACAACATTGGATTCAATGATTCAAGAGCTCTTAAACCGATACCAATCGCTCGCCTCTGAAAATAAACTGGTTACATTTGTCTGGTCTCCAGGACACATCGGTATACCAGGCAACGAACGTGCGGACGAATTGGCCCGCCAAGCGTCATCTGGCCCTCCTGATGGAAATACCTTAGTCCACCCGGAAGACCTAAAAACATATCTGAAGAATATTCTCAGTATGGCAACACAGGTGGAATCAAAGTTCTGCTATGCTTATCAGATATAAGCCTGACGTAAGGAAGTCATTATTACCACCGGTCAGTAGAAGAGAACAAGTAATTCTCACACGTCTGCGTTTAAGTCATACAAACCTCACACACATGTACCATCTGCAAAGAGCAGACCCACCCACATGCCAAAACTGTAGATGCCAGCTTACTATCGGCCACTTTCTTTTGGAGTGCCCTTTGTACGCACAGGCACGACAATCTTCGATGTAATTAATGCCCTTCAACAGGGACTTTCCGGCACCAGTCTCGGTGCAATAAAAAGCATTTTTAATTTCTTGAAGAATGTAAACTTGTACCTGAAAATATAAAACTTTTAAAATATTAGTTACCCCTCACCGAAAAGGACACATACCCTTTCAAGAACAGACATAAGTTCAATTAACGGCTAATGACCCAAGCACTCGATGCCGAAAACAAAACAAAATGATTACGAACCCCTAAAATGCCTAAAAATGAAGTTTGAGGAATATTTGAAACAACGATTTCCAAAATTATAAGAACTTTACCTACTGCGGCCCCACAGCATATCGCTGCCCAAATTTCATCACAATCCATGCAGCAGTTCCTGAGATTACGACGTTAGAAGAACGCCAACAGACGGACAGACGGACCGACAGACAGACAAACCGACGGAGATGAGTGACGTGGATTTTCGTTATGCAGACATCATAAAACGCCCAAAAAGTGTATCATCTCCAAATCGAAAATGTTCGCGATCACAATACTCCCCTCGCCTATCGGTGTGGGAAGTAAAATGGAGTACGATCAACTCATCATCAATTCTAATCTTGTTACAGAAACTACTATTCCTGTAAAATAGCATTCAGTGGATTTCAGAGATGTCTGATAACATAAATTGTTTCAGCAGAATCGGAGGCCATAACAGTAATGCAACAGAGGCATTTGTTTCCAGGCGCAGTCCTGTTGCAATTAATCGCTTTAGGGACAATCATGTTTGCATTGACAGCTGCTATGAATTAACACGTAATATTCAGCTATTGACAGACCGAATTAGATACGCGTTCATCCCACATCGAGTAACTAATAATATTGTATACAGATTACCGCAACAGCATTCCATTCTGCTCCAAATTTTGCATTGCTGTTCATTGCTATGTGCATATATTTCGAATATACCATTTTGTAATTAAACAACTGTAATTTGGCATTGATAGGTACTGACAAAACGACAAGAGGAATCGACATGCAGGTAGATCAGGTAGGTAACCTCAAATAAAATAATATTGTAACATACTGTATATTATGGTATTCGTGTATTGTGTATTAGTTGTCATGCATGATGTAAAGTTAAAGTGTTAGGTTAGATCTTTGAAATCGAATCGTCTAGAGTTTTCGGTAATGACGGATGGATCCTCGAATGTCATCGAATTCTCTAGATGGTTCGATGAAGTGTATATAAGGCGCCACGGGTAACGTAGTAGTTCAGTTGAGTTGAGTTCTAGTTGAGATAAGGTTAAGAGACATTGTATTGAGTTGTGAAGTAAAACGGTGAAAGTTACGTCCAGTTTGAATCTTTGGTGAAGAAAAGGAGGCCGTCGTGACAATTGGTGTCAGAAGTGTGGGATCATCCATCGAGTTAAACCAGGAAAGGGAAACAAGAAGTGAGTACAGCATCAGTCCATGCCAATAACCAGAGCTATGGCGTCCGAAATGAGTGCATTGATAGATATGGTAAAAGAAATGAAGGCAGACATGAGAAACAGCGTAGAACAAACAGCCGTTATGCAAGCAACCGTCCTGAACCTAGAAGAAAAGCTAAAGTACCACCAAGATGAGGCAGTCGCAGGTTTGAAGATTGACTTGAAAAGTGGACAGGAGCTGGTAATGACTAGATTGGAGGAGCAGAGGCAAGCCGCAAGACAGGCATTAGAAAATCAAGATCAGCGCATTAGTGCTATAGAGATATCGCAAAAGATCGTTGAGGAACAGCTGCAGCAAGTGAAAGATCAAGTCAAGGAAATCGTGAGAGACGAAGTGCGAGAACTTAGTGGAGGTGAGCGTGAACAACTACAGCAGGTGTGTAACGAAATTTTTGCTAATTTCGTTACACGTCGTCTGTGACTCCTTTTATAGATCAATTCTTACAGAATGATATTCTAGTGACAGGTAGATATCTGTTCCTCCCGTATGCTTTGCCGTTACGCTATTAACAGAACCACTTTTCCGTGCCTATGGATACCCATAATACTCATGGTATTTGCTCTCTAGCCTAACTGGACTATACAGCAAATACTAGATTGCAATAAGGGTTGCCTACATACGAGAAATTCGTAAATATAATTATTATCTGTTATTTATATGATTTAACTTTGCGAAGTTGTTAGTTTCATTCTTTTAGTGCATTTTTCGTTCCCTATTATGAGTCTATTTTGTTAATAATAGTAATTCTGTCCCGATTTGCAATTAAGACTATAGTTACTTTGAGGTTGGGTTGGTAGTGAGCCGTTGGCAGCACTGCCTAACTAGGGGCCTGGTGTGATTGGTCAGTTGTCTATTGAATTCGTGAACATTCGAGAAGTTTTCGTGATTTCCGACGAAAAATTATAAATAGGCTTGTCTCTCCCTAGCTTCTTCCTTCTGGTCTCTCTCTGCAACTGCAACAGGTCAGGTGTATCGATCCGGCATTCTGCCATCTTTAACATAGGTTTTTTTTTGTTTTTCATTTGGACCTTCCGTCATGTTCATGAAATAGATTCTTTTATTTGTCGTGGGGGTAGACTTTGAAGTTATTAACTCTCTTTTCGCGAGATTTCTATTTGAAGTACCTAACCTGTAACACGGACAATTATTTGTGAATTGTGAATATTCCGCCATTTTCCTTGGATTCTATATTTCTGTTTTAGTGTGCTGCGTTGTTAAACCAGCGACTCTTTTGAATTTTTGCTAGCATACCGTTGATATCGAACCTTTAGCATCTAAAATCGATATCATTGATTTGATTTAGTTTCATTTTCGAGTCAGATTGTGAATGCCGTACTGTGTTATATATGTGTTTTCAGCCCAAGTGAGTGCATCTGCTTCCCGAAGAAACTGACCTGGTACCTGGTGCTGATGTCAATCTAAAGGAATACACGCCCTTTTCCACCTACTTCTAGACCCTGGAAGGATTCACAGGAGCGTGGCTACAAGCTGTTCCTGCTACTTTGGGTATAGAAGGTACGTAAAATTTGCTTATTTCAAAATTTGATCGCCATTTTGGCAGCTATCGAGCTATTTTACGTACTTTCGCATCTAGAGTTTGTAGTCACCTCCAAGTGTGACCTTCATTCCGCTTTTTTTTTTGTTGCTCTTTTGCACATTTTTGAGAGAGAAAGAGCACACCTTTTTTATTTGGTAGAGTTCTGTGTAAAAATTGCTTAGTTCATTGTTTCCGCCATTTTGGGCGACTTATGGGCATTTTTGCATAGATGTCTAACCTTGTTCAGTATTGCCTCTTTCGTACATTTTTTGAGAGAGAGAGAGAGAGAAGCACCTTTCTTTATTTTGGTATAATTTTGATAGCTTTGAGTGTGCTGACACACACATTTTGCAAATTTTGAGCTGTAATTTTGCTGTACGAATTTGACAAATTTTTCCATCTTTACAACCGATACAGCCTACCGAAGTACATCTGTGTGAGACTGAACGTACTCATAGATTTTTGTTTCTTTTAGAGCTATAGTTTTAACAGTGAGAGTATTTGTTGAAGTATAGTTGCTCGTACCTTGCAACTACTGTTCATATAATTTCAATTTTCTGGATTATTTGTGATATTTGATTTTGAGACATTTTAGTAAACATTTGTGGGCTTGATAATTTTTTTTGTGGTTGTATTACCTTTCAAGATTCTAACTTTCTGAAGCACTAGAGCCAGCAGTAACTTAATAGAATCATAGCCTTGATTTCCTCTTAAATCAATTAAACTGCTTTGAACTTAAGTGAACTATAGCCTTGCTCACTTCAAGACTCATAATTTTAAGTTTTATTTTAAGTGTTAGACTTGAAAGGCCTATCAAGTATCTAAGTTAGGTGATACTTTGTTGATACGATATTGGTACTTTATTTTAAAATTATATTTTTTTATATATGCAGATTCAATTGTGAACCATTGTGGGGAGATATCTGCTATAGTTTTGTGTTTAACTTTTAAGAAATTTTTAGTATAGAATTTAAGCCATTTATAAGGGATCTTTGTTAAATTTATATAGATATTGTTTCAACTAAATTTTTGGGGAGGGGGCTTTTAATTGTTCAATTCAAATCCAAGTAGTACGCCTGAGCTTGCATAACCTTCTACATCCTGGGGTTTCGCCATAGAGGGTCCAGGCACTAATCCTTTTTTTTATACTTTGCATGACGGCGGCCGGAAGTGGTAGCCGAGTCAGACCCAGAAACCCCTCAGCCTAAAAGGGGGGACGTCAAGCAGGGGTAGCCGAGTCAGACCCAGATACCCCTCAGCCTAAAAGGAGGGACGTCAAGCAGGAGTGGTCTGGCCTAGGGAACCTGAAGAGGCTGCCGGTCATCAAAGAGGACCCTCTGAAGGAGCCATTGGAGACCCAGTACCATCTGTCTTAACCGAAGCAAGCCAGGCTGTATCGTCCATCTAAACCAGCAGTCCCCCCCTCTGTTTTTTTTATATTGTACATATAAATCACAACTCACCATTCATTTTATTATATTTTAAAATCAATATACGTGTTACTGTTAAATTCTCTTTTGAATTTTTCTACACCCATCCCTTCAGTGTTTCTGGAGAGGTTGGGTAATTTCACTAACTTCCTTGGAGTTTGGAGGTGAAAACTCCTGGCGCCCCTTTTTCTTGAAGTTTTTTGAACCTTTAGAGTAATCTCGCGTTAAAAGTTAGTGACTTTGCCTGACATCTCTTATAAGAGGAAAAGAATAAGTTGCCAAGGATCCACAACCCACCGTAAGTAAACTGAGCAGCCCAAAGGCACCCCAGTTCTGCCAGCTTGAAGGTCTCAACTTAGTTGGGACTTTCAACCTAGCTTTACACAATTTGGCGCCCGCTGTGAGGGCACGATTTGGCGACTTGTTCTTTTCTTTCTTCGAAGCCTGAAGAGAGGTGTAGAATAAACTTTTGAAGTGAGTTGACTAGAGTGAGTTTTTTGTAGTTTGCCTTTATTCTAAATTTTATTGAATTTTGCTGCAGTTATTTTGCCAATATTTCAAATAACTATTAATCTTTTGAATTTATTTTGATATTTTGACATTTCGATTTTCTCCTGATAGTATCACCTTTTGAGAACTATTTATTGCGTTTAAGATTTTATCTTGCCTACATCTTTGAGTATATAACCACTGATTGATGATGATTTTTATTGATTGCCTACATTTTAAGTATTTTTTTGACTTATTGAATATTCTCTGATTATTACCCATTTATCTTGCTGATTTTGAGTATTTGTGAGTTATCGAATATTTTTGATTATTGACCATTTATCTTAGCGACTGCTGTAAGCAGTATATCTTTTGTCGATTCTTGATTATTGATTGATTTAGATTTTGATTCCCAAAATGGACGCAGGTCATTTATTGAGTGCAGAACTAGACTATGAATTCCGTGTGAGAGGTATCCAACCATCTGGTAGTCTGGATGACAAACGAAAGGTACTGCGAGGGTTGTTCAGTCAAGAACCAGCTCACAGATCTTTCATTGAGTCATTTATAGTTCAGCCTCATGATGACGATGTTGATGCAATCAAAACATCATTGACCGATTTAGAGCAAAAGATAGCAGCTTTTGTCAGTTCGAGTGGTAGTTCTGAACACAAGAGGCTTGTATCTCGTTTGACCCATGTTTCTGGTAGGATCAATCGCTTAAGAACCGATGATGAAAGTCAGGAAGCCATGAAGCAACGTTTGCTTCTGCTTCTTTTAAAATTGGAAGCTGAGCTAGATGAAAAGGTTGCACCTGCAACTAGCACTCCAGTGGAGAGAATGCCTCCAGCTCCAATTTTCTCAAACCCCAAGCCTATCTTACCATATAAGTGGAATTTGTGTTTTAAAGGGACTTCAAATGAGTCCGTTGTCTCCTTTTTAGAAAAGGTTGAGTCCATGAGACTTTCCCGCTTTGTACAGAAAAATGAGCTATTTCTTTCAGCTGGTGATTTATTCAAGGATAGAGCTTGGATTTGGTTTAATGTTAACGGATCTAGGTTTTCAGACTGGGACAGTTTGGTTGCTAAGTTGAAGGAAGATTTCTTGCCTTATCAGTATCAGGAGGACCTAATGCAGGAGATCAATAATAGAACTCAAGGTTCTGATGAACGAGTCTCTTTGTATATTTGTGCTATGGAGGGACTGTTTAACCGTCTCCCTGAAAAACCTGATGAGAAGACCATGGTCAACAAAATCAGGCGCAATCTCTTGCCATTTTATGTAGCCCAACTAGCTCTTCATGACATCAATACAGTGTCAGAGCTGACAGCTCTCTGCAAAAAGCTAGAGGAGTCTAGAAGTTGGTCTGATAGGTATAAACCTCCTACCCCTAGTAACTCTAGTTTCTTAGAACCAGACTTAGCCTACCTTTCAACATCTAGAGATAATCCCAGAGAAAACGAAAGGGTGTTTAATAGTAAGTCCTTTGATGTTTCTTCTATATCTAAGGATGAGTGTTGGAATTGTCATCAAACTGGACATAGGTATTCCAATTGTTCAAGTCCTAGATCAAGATTTTGTTTTGGTTGTGGATCACAAGGAGTGATCAAGCCCAGGTGTCATAGGTGTTCGAGAAACTGTAAGACTGGACGACGCAGGTACCCCAGTTCAAGGTCCTGTGCAGACCGAAGCTCCGATTCAGTCGTCTTCAGACAGACGAAAAAAGTCCCAGAAAGGAGAGCAAAAACAGAAGTAGAGTTTGTCTCCCCTGTAGAGAATCCGAACCCGTGTACCTTATTGGAAGATCCATGTAAGAAGGTCTGTCCCATGTTTGTGTCTAAACCTGGTGATGAGAGACCCTATCTAGAAGTCCAAATCTTAGGCGAGACTTTTATAGCTCTTGCTGATTCTGGCAGCAGTGTTTCAATTTTGGGAAACTCTGGTTTTGCCTTGCTTGAAAAATGGAATGTGAGTCTTTCTTTAGATTATTCTCTGCAAGTGACAACTGCAGATGGTGTTCCACAGGCTACCATTGGAAAATTTACTGTACCCATCACTCTTGGTAACATGACAAGGGATGTACAAATTTGGGTGATTCTATCTATTAATTATAGTCTTGTTTTGGGTATTGACTTCTTAAAAGCTTTTAGAGTTCATGCCAATTTTTCAGATAATCAGTATCAGATGTCAGTTTGTGTGGTGAACACTATTTGTCCTGCTGAAAATCTGAATCCCCAACAGAAGGCCAAACTTTCAAAAGTGATTGACCTATTTAAGTCAATTGGCCCTACTGATAGAATAGGAAGAACTCACCTTCTGACCCATCACATTGATACTGGTCAAGCCAAACCAATTAGGCAAAGACAATACCCTTTGTCACCAGCAATGCAGAAACATCTTGACAAGGAAATCGATCAGATGTTAAAGCAGGGTCTTATTCAGAGATCAAACTCTGAGTGGTGTAGTCCACTTTGGCTTGTGAAGAAAGCTTCTGGAGAGTATAGAATCTGTTTTGACGGACGCAAGCTTAACTCTGTGACTTGTAAAGATGCATATACTATGCCCCTCATTGACTCAGTGATTAATAAGTTGAGAGATGCTAGATTCTTGTCATCAATTGACTTAAAATCTGCATTCTTTCCAATCCCTTTAGATGAGAAATCAAGACCGAAAACTGCTTTTGCTGTTAGAGGACGAGGACTTTTTGAATTTTGTGTCATGCCCTTTGGTTTATCATGTTCCGCTCAGAGCATGTGTCGTTTGATGGACATGGTTATTGGTCCAGCATTAGAACCTTATGTTTTCTATTACCTTGATGACATTGTAATTGCTACACCAGATTTTGATTTGCATTTAGACATTTTGAGAAAACTTTTTGAAAGATTGAAACAGGCTGGTCTTAGAGTTAACTTTGAAAAATGTGAATTTTGCAGACCCTCATTGAAATTTCTTGGTTTTGTTGTTAATGAGAAAGGCCTTCGTACAGATGAATCTAAAGTATCTGCTATTGTTGATTATCCAGTCCCTAAGACCACCACCCAAGTTAGACGTTTGATCGGTTTAGTTGGCTACTACCGACGCTTTCTAAAAAATGTTGCCTCAATCTGTAGTCCCATTTCTGACCTTTTGAAAGGACGCAAAAAGGGTCAAAGCATTGAATGGACAGAGGAAGCTGATCGTGCATTTGCTCAGATCAAGGAGAGCCTAACAACTGCTCCAGTCCTAGCTTCACCTGACTTTTCAAAGCCTTTTATTTTATATTGTGATGCTTCAGATACCGGAGTTGGTTCTGTATTATATCAGGAAACTGATGGCATAGAGCATCCCATAGCGTATGCTAGTAAGACCCTGAACAAGTGTCAGAGGAAGTACACTGTAACTGAAAAAGAGCTGTACAGCATTATTGTTGCCATTGAAAAGTTTAGGGGATACATTGAGGGCACACATTTTACTGTAATAACTGATCATGCTTCACTGATTTGGTTAAACAATATGAATAACCCTAGTGGCAGACTAGCCCGTTGGGTAGTTAAACTTTCTCAGTTTGATTTTACAATAGTACCTAGAAAAGGATCCCAGAATGTAGTAGCTGATGCCTTATCTCGATCGGTAGCAGTTCTTAACTTAGATACAGTAAAACTTGATGGGTGGTACACTAAAACGATTCAGAACGTCCAAGAAAAGCTTGCTGATTATCCTTCTTATAAGGTAGAAAATGGCATTTTGTATAAACATATATTTAGTAGAGATCCTTTAGTGGGTAATTTAACAGACTGGAAGATTGTGGTGCCTCGAGCACATCGTAAAGAAGTAATTAAAATGTATCATGATAATGAAACTGCTGCTCATTTAGGTGTCTCTAAGACCATTTCTCGTATATCAGAACTGTATTATTGGCCATTTCTTCATAAAGATGTATATAGATATATTAAGAATTGCAAGACTTGTGCTAGTTGTAAAGTTTCTAATCTGCCTAAAGCAGGTTTAATGGGCTCATATAAAAACATTAATTTTCCGTTTCAGTTGGTCAGTTGTGATCTTTTAGGTCCTTATCCTAGATCTAAAAGTGGGAATCAATATCTTTTTGTGGTCATAGATTGGTTTACCAAATTCACGTTAGTTCAGCCCCTTCGTAAAGCTACAGTCCAGCACATTAATAGGTTTTTAGAGAATAATGTTTTCCTTATATTTGGTGTGCCTCAGATTATAGTATGTGACAATGAACCTCAGTTTAGGAGTAAAGATTTCAAAAACCTTATGGAGGAATATAAAGTTCAGAAAATATGGTATAATGCCAGGTATCATGCACAAATCAACCATACAGAGCGTCAAAATAGAGTTATTATCACAGCCATTAGGTCATATATTAAGGAAGATCAGAAAACTTGGGATCAGTCTATTTTCAAAATTGCTCAGGGTTTGCGTTTAGCAAAACATGATGTGACTGGGTATTCCCCAGCTTTCTTAACTTTTGCTAGAAATGTTCCTGTTTCAGGAGACTACTTTGGAAAGATTTCTGATAATGCCAGGAACATTGTTGAAATCTCTGACAAGAACGCCAGGTTAGATGATGTTCAGGGGATGACGGAAATTTTTTCGAAGGTTCGAGAACGAATCAAAAAGGCTTACCTTCGCAGTGCTGAAACTTATAACCTAAGGCGTAGGCCCGCCCAATTTTCTGAGAGTGAAAAGGTTTGGAAGGTTAATTATGTGTTATCTAAGGCTGCTGATCATTTTAATGCTAAATTGTCCCCCAAATATGTTCCTTGTATTGTTAATAAGGTTTTGTCCTCTTTGGTATATAATTTGGTGGACAAGTATGGTAACGACTTGGGCAACTGGCATGTTAAGGATCTTAAAAAGGATGATACAGGGCTGGATTCTGATGATGATCCAGATCCAGTCCAAGACTTGCAACCAGCCTCTGAACTAGAGTCTGAAGCCAGTGATGATGGGGTTAATTGCCACGTCTTTAAGGACATTGCCCTGCTGATAGGGGCTGGCATGGTATGTTTGTGGGGAAAGAAATACTTCTTCTGCTCAAGCATCAGTGCCTGAGGAATGCTACAGCACCGGAAAATTACCGGGTGGGAGTACAAGTCTTCCAACAGGCTTCTTATGGACGAAACAACATCTTTGTCTAATCACCTTAGGTGATTTACGTCCAAACAGCATGGCTGATAGCATCAGTATGCAAGAGTGTCGTTAGGGATTGTTATTGTCTGGTACTTATGGTTATTTGTTATATGATGTATAAATTTGGTTTATGTTCTTTTGTTTAGATATGATTGGTCATAGCGTGAACTGTGACTTATCATTTTGGGGTGACAACTCATGTTTGATATTGATCATTACTATTTTGTTTTTTTTTCCCTGATGACTCATTTGCTTATTTGAGTGCATTCACCGATTTTGTCGTTTGTATATTAGTTCCCGGATTTGACATGTTTAGTTATTAGGCATAGTGTCCTGAATGTGAATAGGCACTTTGTATTTGACAGTGTAGTGTAGTGACCTGAAAGTGAATAGGCACTTTGTATATTTGTAAATTTCTGATATATGCCAGGATCTCTCCAGTCATGCCTTCAGTAGATCCGCTGTGGTATTTTGGTTAGGTTATTTTAGGTTATTTTTGGGTTAATATTATTGACTTTCTCACTCTAGTTGTACTTGGGTTAGTGTCGGTTGTCATAGTACTTATGTCTAGCCTTTGCAAGGTTTGCCAGTAATTTTCTCCACACTCTCACTGTGATATTCTCCAATTTCAAGTTGATTAGTACCTTCATCTGTAGTTTAGCATCAGTTAGTTTGAAAATTCTCGAATGACTTCTCGAATTTTTCCTGGTGGGAGGGATGTGTAACGAAATTTTTGCTATTTTCGTTATACGTCGTCTGTGACTCCTTTTATAGATCAATTCTTACAGAATGATATTCTAGTGACAGGTAGATATCTGTTCCTCCCGTATGCTTTGCCGTTACGCTATTAACAGAACCACTTTTCCGCGCCTATGGATACCCATAATACTCATGGTATTTGCTCTCTAGCCTAACTGGACTATACAGCAATACTAGATAGCAATAAGGGTTGCCTACATACGAGAAATTCGTAAATATAATTATTATCTGTTATTTATATGATTTAACTTTGCGAAGTTGTTAGTTTCATTCTTTTAGTGCATTTTTCGTTCCCTATTATGAGTCTATTTTGTTAATAATAGTAATTCTGTCCCGATTTGCAATTAAGACTATAGTTACTTTGAGGTTGGGTTGGTAGTGAGCCGTTGGCAGCACTGCCTAACTAGGGGCCTGGTGTGATTGGTCAGTTGTCTATTGAATTCGTGAACATTCGAGAAGTTTTCGTGATTTCCGACGAAAAATTATAAATAGGCTTGTCTCTCCCTAGCTTCTTCCTTCTGGTCTCTCTCTGCAACTCCAACAGGTCAGGTGTATCGATCCGGCATTCTGCCATCTTTAACTTAGGTTTTTTTTTGTTTTTCATTTGGGCCTTCCGTCATGTTCATGAAATAGATTCTTTTATTTGTCGTGGGGGTAGACTTTGAAGTTATTAACTCTCTTTTCGCGAGATTTCTATTTGAAGTACCTAACCCTGTTTTTTTGGGAGGGGGTGAAATTGGGGTGGTTGGGGGGTGGGGGGTTGAAAAATTTGCTGTATTCGTAATACGCTGTCCACTGACCTATGAAGGAAGATCTAGCCACCTTTTTAGATCCATCTGAACATTGCCGTTCCTATTAGAGAAACCAAAGGACTTGCTTTAGATCGTTCTATATTATGTAACGAAGAAACTGTTGAATTGATTTTAATGAAATTTTGACACAGTATTACTACCGTGGCGAGGATGGAAAATGCGTATGGTTTTTATAAATCGTGCCAGTGGCGGCGCAGAAACAATAAAAAAACTAAAAATATAAAAACAGCTCAAACTTCGTTTTTAAGTATTTTAGAGGTTCCTGATCATTTACTGAGTTTTTTTGGGTGGGGGTGAAATTCGTGTGGTTGGGGGGTGGAGGGTTGAAAAACCGAAAAATTTGCTGTATTAATAATAGGCTGTCCGCTGACCTGTGAAGGAAGACCTAGCGACATAAATCACCTTTTTAGGTCCATCTGAACATTGCCTTGCCTATTACCGAAACTAATAAGGGACTTAGAATTTGCTGTATACATACAAGTATTTATTGCTTTAGATCGTTTTGTATTTTGTAACGTCGAAACTATTAAACTAATTCTAATGAAATTTGGACACATTATTATTTTTACTGTGGTGAGGATGGAAAATGCGTATGCTTGTTAGAAATCGTGTCAGTGGCAACGTAGCAATAATCAAAAACCAAACTAAAAATATGAAGACAGGTCAAACTTCGTTTTTAGATGTTTTAGGGGTTCCTGACCGTTTTGTACCTTTTTTGGGTGGGGGTGCGGCAGGTTGTAAAACTGAAAAGTTTGTATTATTGATAATAGGCTGTTCATTGAGCTGTGCAGGAAAGACCTAACGGCATATGACAATTTGGGGGGGGGGGGGGGGTACTGGCGATGATTTTGTTGCAAGGGGATCTCAGACGAAGGCTTCACGCTATGGGAAAATAATAAACTGGTATCACCGTAATGTGTGGGAAGTACTGAGTCAATCAACTTGACTTCATTTTTTTATTTGGTAGAGTTCTGTGTAAAAATTGCTTAGTTCATTGTTTCCGCCATTTTGGGCGACTTATGGGCATTTTTGCATAGATGTCTAACCTTGTTCAGTATTGCCCCTTTCGTACATTTTTTGAGAGAGAGAGAGAGAGAGAAGCACCTTTCTTTATTTTGATATAATTTTGATAGTTTTTGAGTGTGCTGACACACACATTATGCAAATTTTGAGCTGTAATTTTGCTGTACGAATTTGACAAATTTTTCCATCTTTACAACCGATATAGCCTACCGAAGTACATCTGTGTGAGACTGAACGTACTCATAGATTTTTGTTTCTTTTAGAGCTATAGTTTTAACAGTGAGAGTATTTGTTGAAGTATAGTTGCTCGTACCTTGCAACTACTGTTCATATAATTTCAATTTTCTGGATTATTTGTGATATTTGATTTTGAGACATTTTAGTAAACATTTGTGGGCTTGATAATTTTTTTTTGTGGTTGTATTACCTTTCAAAGTTCTAAGTTTCTGGAGCACTAGAGCCAGCAGTAACTTAATAGAATCATAGCCTTGATTTCCTCTTAAATCAATTAAACTGCTTTGAACTTAAGTGAACTATAGCCTTGCTCACTTCAAGACTCATAATTTTAAGTTTTATTTTAAGTGTTAGACTTCAAAGGCCTATCAAGTATCTAGGTTAGGTGATACTTTGTTGATACGATATTGGTACTTTGTTTTAAAATTATATTTTTTTTATATATGCAGATTCAATTGTGAACCATTGTGGGGAGATATCTGCTATAGTTTTGTGTTTAACTTTTAAGAAATTTTTAGTATAGAATTTTAGCCATTTATAAGGGATCTTTGTTAAATTTATATAGATATTGTTTCAACTAAATTGTTGGGGAGGGGGCTTTTAATTGTTCAATTCAAAGCCAAGTAGTACGCCTGAGCTTGCATAACCTTCTGCATCCTGGGGTTTCGCCATAGAGGGTCCAGGCACTAATCCTTTTTTTTATACTTTGCATGACGGCGGCCGGAAGTGGTAGCCGAGTCAGACCCAGATACCCCTCAGCCTAAAAGGGGGGACGTCAAGCAGGGGTAGCCGAGTCAGACCCAGATACCCCTCAGCCTAAAAGGAGGGACGTCAAGCAGGAGTGGTCTGGCCTAGGGAACCTGAAGAGGCTGCCGGTCATCAAAGAGGACCCTCTGAAGGAGCCATTGGAGACCCAGTACCATCTGTCTTAACCGAAGCAAGCCAGGTTGTATCGTCCATCTAAACCAGCAGTCCCCTCCTCTGTTTTTTTTATATTGTACATATAAATCACAACTCACCATTCATTTTATTATATATTAAAATCAATATACGTGTTACTGTTAAATTATCTTTTGAATTTTTCTACACCCATCCCTTCAGTGTTTCTGGAGAGGTTGGGTAATTTCACTAACTTCCTTGGAGTTTGGAGGTGAAAACTCCTGGCGCCCCTTTTTCTTGAAGTTTTTGAACCTTTAGAGTAATCTCGCGTTAAAAGTTAGTGATTTTACCTGACATCTCTTATAAGAGGAAAAGAATAAGTTGCCAAGGATCCAGAACCCACCGTAAGTAAACTGAGCAGCCCAAAGGCATCCCAGTTCTGCCAGCTTGAAGGTCTCAACTTAGTTGGGACTTTCAACCTAGCTTTACAGGTGAAAGATCAGGTCAAGGAAATGATCAAAGAGGAGCTGCGAGAATTTAGTGCAGGTGAGCGTAGTTTAACAGCTGCTGCATCCAATTTACCTGATAGACACAGTGGCGTGGTTGCAAAGCCCTATCCATACAAGGGAAAAACGTCATGGGACATTTATCATATCGCACCCCCAATTCAATACTGCCGCAACTGCAAATATAAGAGTTTTGAGATAAACAGACATTTAGATGTCGCTTAAGAGATTTTCTTGTATGTTTGGCCTAGTTTTCCGACTAGACTATTGAAAGCATGGTAGTAATAGCCTTTTGACAAGTATAATCCAATTTATCTACTATTACAGAAAAAAATTCATCCACTGGGTGACTTTTGTAACATACGGCAGTATTGCGCTGGGGTATATATAAAATCATAGGGGCCATATCGGTAAACAGAGTCATAATTTTAAGAAGCACTATCTTATTTCGGCAAAACTATTCTAACATATTTTAATAATATGGTTGATGAACTCTTTTAATAACATTTTTATTGCACAATAACATTTTTATTGCACAAGGATGAGCTCGCAGAGGTTCGGAGGGCCTTTGTGTTATTATCTGGGGGAGCTCACTCGAACATCTTCCGTGATAGAATCTGTAAAACAGGGATAGGTCAGCCACCCTCCTTCGATGTTCCAGGCTGTGGAGGTCCTTTGTGAGGTTAGGCGTATCGATTAATCTAATTGCTCTTTTCCGGATAGTGTCCAGAAGCTTTAGAGAGTGCATCGGAGCGCATCCTCACACATGGGAGCATTACTCCAGAGATGGTCGGACCTGTGCCTTGTAGAGCAGCAGCAGTTGCTCTGGTGTATACAACTTCCTACAGCGGAACAAAACTCCAAGCTTCTGGGATGCGGTTTTAGCAATACTGACGACGTGGTCGTGCCAGGACATGATATTGTTGATCCCCAAAAACTTGACGGAAGGTAATTCGACTATGGGGTGACCCTCCATTTCCACGATTGGTACGCCACCGTGAGACTTCTTTGTAAGTGTTGTTGCCTGAGTTTTTTGTACGTTGAACTGTACTTTATTTGCTAATCCCCACTCGACAATTGTTTCACATCTTTTCCTGCTGGTAACTTAGACAGGTATTCAAAATTACATGGAGCGATTTCGTGAAGCAATAGCCTCATTCCAAAAGTAACAAAACCCTTTCATAGAATTTATCTCAGAGATAGTGAAATTTAACCAGTTTAGTCTACGTTTATAAAAGAATGGGGAAACACCAACAGAAGCTGTTGGTAGCACCGCCTGTAAATCAAAGCATGATCCAACAGTGTCACTATTTTATCGGCTTTCTGCGACGTCTTTCTTATTCTCTTCCCTACTTTTTATCTTATTTTTAAGGTGACGTTCGTATTCTATTTGCTTGCCTTGTCTTTCTTCTTCATTACTGCTTTTGTACGCCTAACACAAGCCTCTATTTTGACCTAATCCAGACTCCGAGCATGTCGCACAATCAATTTGGATCTAGCACTCATCTTGTTGTTGTTAGCTCCTGCCCATAGGGCTTTTTAAAAAGTTCAATTAATAATGACAGGAGCGTGAAGCTATGAAAACAAGTAAATAATTTTACGTTACATGGTGGAATTGTTATGCTGGCTTTACGTGCAATACAGCAAATGGCAGCCCTTTTCTGATGAACTACTGCCATATATGTAAATGTGGCTGTATTGAAGTATATGTAACTGCAAATTCAATGGAGCCATATGTAACAAATGTACATATTCCATAACTTCATGAAGTGTGGCATTATTGCATGTGATAGTTTGACACATTTGAAGGTGAAATAGCACCTTATCTCAAAATCTACAAAAATTGCACTTATGGCAGTATTGAATTGGAGGTGCGATATGCAGTTTGAAAACATCGCACGTATGAATAACTGGTCGAATGAAGAGAAAGCTTGTGTGTTGACATCAATGCTCAGAGAATATGCAGCAGCTATTTTGGAAAATCTCTGCTCGTCAGATCTACGTGGCTATGACAAGATAACGTCGGCACTAAAGCTACGTTTCGGAGATGCGCACTTAACAGAGCTGTTACATGGTCAACTGCACAATCGGACACAGCAAGCCAAGGAGGATCTGACCACGTTTGCATATGAAGTCCAAAGCTTAGCTAAACGCGCATTCGTCAACAGCCCCGTCGTATTCCTGTGGGAATACGTTGCTGCTCGTCAGTTTGTCGAAGGAATTGCGGACCTGGACGTTCAGAGAATCGTAAGACTATCCAGTCCCAGAACCTTACAAGACGCTGGTCAAGGCTCTAAAAATTGAAGCTGCCACAAAAGCCACGCGAATGACACGGAGAGTGCGCTCTGTAGAACAAGATGATGAAGTAGACGTCAGGGCCACATCGCTCGTTCCAAGAAGAAGAGGTAGTACCTTCCAAAGAAGCTCAGTTTGCAGAAATCTAGAAGGAGCTGAGAAGTTTACGTGTTGGAGCCGTGGGCAGAAGGCGCACCTTAGAGTAGGCTACCGCATACAGATAGGTAAGATGCAGATGGATGTAGAGAAAGCAGATGAATATGCGAGCAAAATGAAATTTATGCAAGGCACGATCAACTCAATGAAAGAGCAGTTTGACAGAGACACGAAGAATTTGCTGAAGAAGAACGAGGAAACTATCGCTAAGCTTCAAGGACAATATAGAGTAGCCATGAGGGAACTTACAGCAGACCGTGGTAGGCTAAAGCAGTTGCTTGACTCTCAGAAACGAGAATGTGTGGGTATTAAGAGCAAGTTTGAAAGGGACAAAAAGAATCTGTTGAAGAAGAATGATCAACACGAGGCAGCCTCGAGAAAGCTCAACGAAAAACACAACAGGGAAGTTTCTGCTTTGAAAAATGAAATTAAGAGATTGAAGGCTTTGGACCAGCCGAAGAAAGCGGAGGATAGATTTGACCAAGTTAAGGAGGAAGATGCAATGCTCAAACAGAAGATTACCCAGCCGGAGGCTGAGAACGCATCCTTAAAGAAATACCTGGACCACACGATTGTGCAGGCCAAAAAGACCGCGTTCAAGGAAGACGAGTCAAGGTTGAGAGAAAGGTTGGTGCATCATGAAGCAGAAATCAAGAAGATGAAATCAGATATGACAGATACGCTTGATAGTGTGAGAAAGGTCATGGAAGACTTGCACAAAGCAAGAGACGTTGACAATAAGATGAGAGAACAGCTGGCGAATTTGGAAGATGAGAACGTTCGACTGAGAAAGGAGCTGGAAGACGCTTTGGCTGCAGCACAGGCTGATAGTTCTGGGATGGAGCAATTGAAGTACGGACATAATAAGATAAAGCAGAAGATTGCGCAGACGGAAAGCGATGTCGATAGCGAAAGGCTAAAGAAGAATCCGAACAAAGTCATTAAAAATGCAAACAAAGGTGTGTATGAAAATATCAGCGATGCAAAATGGCCATGTAGATTTGAACCAAATGTTGGCGCAGCTGGAGAGAGAAAACGCGAAGATAGGAACCAAGCTTAGCGTTGCGCTCAAGGACGTGCCATGGGTATCTGATCAAGCCGCGCAACTCAGGAGCGAGAATGGTAAGCAGAAGATCAGAATTACGCAACTGGAAGACAAACTCAGTAGGCTCACTGAGGAACTGGAGAGCAGCCTGAGTAACGAGAAGGGAGTGTCGAGAGTGAACAACCGACAAGACGAAAAGGTGCTACTGAAGAGAATGATAACAGAGCTAGGAAAAGTGAATCCTGCTGGAGCCGAAAATGAGAATCGCAAGTTGGGCAAAGAATATCGCAGTTACAAGATGGTCTGGTATGGTCGACACACGACGGAAGGAAGGGTAGATGTCCAAAGCTTCAACATCACTTGGAGGGATCCTACTAGGTGACGAACCGCCTCAATGACTTGGTCTACAGGTCATGTACGGAAAGTGGAATACCGGAGGTCGACAATGCTGATGTCTGTGGTGATACAAGAATCCGAGTTGTTCGTCGAGGACGCCGAACGCTAAGGGGGGAAGCATGTAACATACTGTATATTATGGCATTCGTGTATTGTGTATTAGTTGTCATGCATGATGTAAAGTCAAAGAGTTGTGTTAGATCTTTGAAGTATAAACGTCATCGAATCGTCTAGGGTTTTTGTGAATGACGGATGGATTCTCGAATGTCATCGAATTCTCTAGATGGTTCGATGAAGTGTATATGAGGGTACAAACATAGTGGAGCGACGGGGCTAGAGGTACAGTGACGAGGTGAGCGACGCGACCTGAATTTAACCGTGCATTGGAATTGAGTGAAACATAGTAGAGATGTTACCGTAAAATCACTGATAAAATTTGGAATTAATCGTCACGTTGACAGTTTAGTTTTGACAAACAGCGGTATAGGGCACGAGTGTAGATAGTCTTTGGTCTAGGTAAAATCGCAAAACGCTCTACTATAGAATATGTGTTTCATCGCGTTTTTCATCTCGTCGCTAGCCTCGCCGCTAGTCTCTAGCCTCGTCGCTCCACTATGTTTGTACCCTAAGGCGCCACGGGTAGTGTAGTAGTTCAGTTGAGTTGAGTTCTAGTTGAGATAAGGTTAAGAGACATTGTATTGTGTTGTGAAGTAAAACGGTGAAAGTTACGTCCAGCTTGATACTTTGGTAATGAAAGAGATATGTGTTCGTGCGAGTTTTCTATTGACTTAGTTGTAAAATCCCCATACAGAGTGGAGCAATTAATGTAAGTTTACCACTTACAGACATGCCAAAACAGGGAAAACACAGACTTGTAACTTATAGTCAGGTCATCGACGCGACGCCTTTCCTTAACTGATCTAGGAAATCTGAACGCATTTCTAATCCACTCGACACCGAACTTTAACCAAAGATAAACCTCTGTAATGTATGATGTAACTAGGTAAGGCAGTATATATTTGTGCGTGTGCTTCGTGAGTGTTGAGCAGTGTATAAGTAAGTAGTTAAGTAAGCATTAATTGCAATAAACAATAAACATTGGAATTAGGATAGGTAGTGATGTAAAAATAGGAAATAAACGGGGTATTCACGATGAGAACATCGATAAGATTGTTTGATTAAAATGAACCTTCAATCCCAAGAGCTGAGTTTACTACATGGCGATCCTGCCAAAAAAGCTCAAGGTCTTCTGTGCAGAATGAACGTGTTATTGTGAGGTACGATAAAAATCATGGGTAAAGGCCAATCAAAGGAAGAAGTGATCGTCAATAATGCCGGCAATGCAGCAGCATCCTCACGTGGCTTCCTAGACAGAACAGCCCACGAGTCCCTCACGATCGTCGTAGTCGTCCTGCTAGCTATATCCCTAGCAACTTATTTATATAGACGGCTAAAGAGCAGACTAGAGAAAATAATAAGGACTGAACTAAGGAGGAGCCAGGAGCAAGTCTAGCGTAATACCAATATGACCACACAGGTACCAGTGTTGTCGGAACAAGGGTTATGGAATGGACTGGAAGGAATTTAGGCATATCCTGGAGGAGCTAAGGGTGTTCCATAGAAATCTACAGAGAGACGGAGAGCCCAGGCGAAGAAATGAGAAAGTAGTGCATAGGAAACTTAAAAGGTTGGACAAAGTGAATAATGGGTTTATGGACTTAAGAAAGGTATTTAATGAATCTAACGTTGAACTTGCAATTAAAGATGAGGTTAGGCCGATTGTTGAAGCTATTTGTAAATATATAGATAATATAGAATTAATCCTAAACAATAGGTTGAGAGATATAGGTAACACCAGTGCTGAATCAGTAACATTAACAGATTCACATTCAGACTCTTCAGAATCAGAGCATACAATTGTCAGGATGGGGGAAAATTTTGATTTGAGAACCGCTGCAGGTTTACTTCCCGTTATGGATGGAACTGAATCAGTCACTAAACAGTTAATCGATGGCATTGAGTTTTATGATGAATTGTTGGATGCTCAAGGTAAGAAATTGCTTACTAGCTATGTTTTGAAAACACGTCTGTCACCAGGTGCTAAAGTCAGGCTCAAACCGAGTTACACTACTAATGATGCCTTGATTTTCGATATGAAGAATCATTTTATTAGCAAGAAATCTATTCCATCTTTATCCTCTCAGTTGCATAATGCCAAACAGAACAACGAGTCTATTGATAAATTCGGGAAATCAATAGAGGAATTGCTTGTAAGTTTAACTATATCCCAGGCAGAGGGTGATAATAATGTTGTCCCTGCCCTACAAAAAATTAATGAAAAAATTGCAGTAAGTACTTTTGCTAGTGGGTTGAGAGATCAAGAATTAAGAACTATAGTAAAAGCAAGAAATTATGAAAAACTGAGCGATGCAATACAAGGGGCTAAAGATGAAGAGATCAAATCAGGAGCCACATTTTTCAGTATGCGTGGCTCAAGAGACATTGTTAGAGGTCGCGGATCACCTAGGAATCATTCAGTCACTAGAACTTTCAATCAGTCCAGTCGTCAGTTCAATCAACGTAGAGGCCAAAGATATAGGTTCCACCAAAATTCATACAGAGGCAACATTCGTAGCAATAGCTCTCGCGGTAGATTCAACACCTATAACCCTCCCAGGAATTATCTTGCGACCAATCCAGAGGCTGGAACTGGATCGGTGCGTGATCAAGGTCTACCGGAATCATCTCAGTCTATACATGGCAATCAGTTTTTTTCGTTCCTCAGTATAGCGAAACATTACTTTTTAGCAATAATTCGTTGAACTCTGTAACATTTGGATATAATGGTAAAAATTTATCATTTTTAATTGACACAGGAAGTACCGTCAACATTTTATTTCGGAAATACTTAAAGGAAGGTGAAAATGTTGATTTTTCAAAACACGTAAAAATAAAAGGTATATCTGGGTCAACGATTTCAGACGGTGAAGCAAATATTATATTACAGGTGAATGGATTAAAATTGTGTCATTCATTTTTGCTGATGCCAGAATTCGACGACTCGGTACATGGTGTGTTGGGCTCGGATTTCTTTACTAAGTTTCATGCAAATATAGACTATGAACGTTTCGTATTTTCCTTTTTGTTGAGTAACGCACAAAAGATTTGTTTAAACATGCATTCTCAGCAAAACACGTACACCATTGTACCTGCTAGATGTGAAACGATAAAGTATATTAGAACAAATATTAATGATGATTGTGTAATTTTACCTAAGCAGCTATGTGAAGGCGTCTTCGTCTCCGGTTCCATAGCAACGCCTCGGAATAAAATGATTCCCGTAAAAATTTTAAACGTACGTGACGTAGATGTAACTATAAAAAACTTCGATCCACTAGTTGAAAGATTAACTGACTATCAATCATTTGAGTTTGAACAAAATCTTAATATCACAGTTGATCGCATAGATACACTGTTGAATTCCATACAAACGAAACATCTCAGTCAAGAAGAGAAGCTTTCTATTGACAAGATCTGCGCGAAATATTCAGATGTCTTTTATCTAGAAAATGATCGATTGACTTTCACAAATATTTACAAAGAAAACATTGTTCTGAAAAAAGATGCAAAGCCGGTGTATGTTAGACCTTATCGCCAGCCACATGCCTTAAAAGGTGAAATAAACAAACTTGTCAATGAAATGTTGAATAATGATATTATAGAGCCAATCAGATCTGCGTGGTCTTCTCCTGTTCTCATAGTACCTAAGAAACCAGATTGTAATGGCAATAAGCGGTACCGATTAGTAATAGATTATAGACAACTAAATAAACAAATAGAAGATCACAAATTCCCTCTTCCCAATATCAATGAAATACTAGACTCTTTGTCTGGGGCTATGTACTTTAGCCATCTCGATTTGGCACAGGGTTACCATCAAATAGAACTGGAGCCTTCCAGTAGACCTTATACTGCATTCACCACCGACCAAGGCCAGATGTGTATGAAGCGCCTTCCACAAGGCCTTCGGACTAGCAGCAGTAGCTTTTCACAAGCAATGACGGTAGCTATGTCTGGATTAAACTACGTAAGTTGTCTCACTTACCTTGACGATCTGATCGTTTTTGGGAAAACCCTAATGATTCATAACAAAAACCTAGTCAAGGTATTCCAGAGACTAAGGGAAGTAGACCTAAAGCTTAACCCTCATAAATGCCAATTCTTGAAAAAGGAAGTCTTGTTTCTTGGTCATATAGTAACATCAGAAGGAATTTCTCCCGATCCATCAAAGATTGAAGTCGTCAAGAACTTCCCTGTACCGAAAGATTCATCCGAAACAAAAAGATTTGTTGCATTTGCCAATTATTATAGGAAATTCATAAAAAATTTTGCAGAAATAGCATCACCCTTAAATAACTTGACTAAAAAAGGTACAATATTTAATTGGACTCCACAGTGTCAGCATGCTTTTGAAACATTAAAGGAACGGTTAGTGAGCCCACCCTTGATACAATATCCAAATTTTTCACCCGACAATACATTCATTCTGACAGTTGACGCATCTAAAATGTCATTAAGTGCCGTACTTGCAAATTCAGATAATAGACCCGTAGCTTTTGCAAGCAGAGCTTTGAACAAGGCGGAACAAAATTATCCCTCTGTTCATCGAGAGATGCTCGCAATCGTGTGGGGAGTTAAACATTTCAGACCGTACCTTCACTCAAAAAAATTCATTATTAACACAGACTGCAGACCATTAATGTATCTCTTCGGAATGTCAAATCCCTTTAGCAGACTTTTGAAATTCAAACTTGTATTGGATGAATACGACTTTGACGTAAAATATATAAAAGGGAAGGAAAACGCAGTAGCAGACGCATTATCAAGGATCGAAATTTCTTCTGAGGAGCTCAAGCAAATGGAAAATACGGTAACTAACACTATGTATATTATGACAAGAAGTCGTTCCAAACAACAGGAGAACGCAGTTCCTTCTACAGGTAGTTTCTCTAAGTCAGACGAAAGGACTGATCACCCTGGAGTCGTAGAATTATTGAAACGGTCCAAACAAGGCTATCAGCTTTGTCCTGTAACGGCAGAACAATTTCAAAAGTTATTTGAAAGTGAGAATTGCGATTATACGACAGATAATTTACTGTGCCTTAGTGAAGCACAGATTGTTTATATACGTCAAGATTCCTTATCATCGTTCAACTTAGGTAAAACGTTGAAGGACTTGAAAATAATATGTAATCGTTATAATATTCCGGAACTAACAATATTTAAGAATAAAACTGGTGCACCAGTCATAAACGCAATTCTCAGCAATATAGGTAGAGTAAGAAAGTTAGGAATTAAATTGTCAGTAATAAAAGACGTGACCGAAATTACCGATCCCGAAATTAGGCATCTTATTCTAAATGACTATCACATATTACCAACAGGAGGTCATGCAGGTATAAATCGTATGTACAATAACATTAGAAAGAATTATTCCTGGCCTGGTTTAAGGAAACATATTGAACGCTTTGTTAAACATTGTGACGACTGTCAGAGGTATAAGCACAGCAAAACAAACTTCGAACCCATGACTATAACTACTACTGCTTCTGCAGCATTCGAAAAAATATTTTTAGACATTGTTGGACCACTAGAATCAGATATAGACGAAAACCGTTACATTTTAACCCTTCAATGTGAACTAACGAAATACGTTGAAGCTTATCCTCTTAAAAATAAAGAAGCACCTACAATTGCTAGATCATTTGTTGACAATTTCATCTTGAGATATGGAGTACCTAGTACAGTAGTTACAGATAAAGGCGCCGAATTTCTTTCTAAAGTATTCAAGGAGACATGTAATCTTCTTGATATCAAACAACTAAACTCAACGGCGTATCATCATCAAACATTGGGCTCCCTAGAAAATACCCACAAATGTTTAGGTGATTATTTGCGAATCCAAGTGTCACATTTCCCAAACTCTTGGAGCTCCTGGGTGAGCTACTGGTGCTTTGCTTATAACACTACAGTCCACACAGAAACAAAGTATTCACCATTTGAACTCATATTTGGGAGGCAAGCAAGACTCCCTAATAACCTTGCTACTCAGCTGGAGCCTATATACAATTTTGACCAATATCCCTTGGAATTGAAGTATCGATTACAAAGGGCATGTAACGATGCAAGAAACAATTTACTAGAATCAAAAGAAGTTCGTAAACGCATATACGATGCTAGAGTACATTCTCAAAGCTATAACAAAAACGACTTAGTTTTGATTAAGTCAGAAGTAGGCAATAAGTTAGAACCAATTTATAAGGGCCCATATAGAGTAGAAAGCGAAATATCGCCAAACATATTAGTAGATTTAGGTAATAGATGTTTAAGTGAAATTCATAAGAATAGAGTTAAGCCATATAACAAATAGAAAAAAATATTTATGAGCTCAAATATTTTTTTCTCACATCCCCCTGGGAAGTGTAATGTATGATGTAACTAGGTAAGGCAGTATAAATTTGTGCGTGTGCTTCGTGAGTGTTGAGCAGTGTATAAGTAAGTAGTTAAGTAAGCATTAATTGCAATAAACAATAAACATTGGAATTAGGATAGGTAGTGATGTAAAAATAGGAAATAAACGGGGTATTCACGATGAGAACATCGATAAGATTGTTTGATTAAAATGAACCTTCAATCCCAAGAGCTGAGTTTACTACACCTCTATAAATATTTTACTCCAGATAAGTTATTTTTGATACTTGGATCATTGAGTCAATATCAGCAAAAATCGGTATAATTCCGGAAAAATTAGCCAAAATCTGGAAAACGCTAAAAGATCAGAAGATTCCAAGTACCCTGGTTTCTGTAATACACAATGACAGACAGACTGACACACAGACCGACAGCCAGACCAAAAACCACACCGACAGGCAGACCGCCGATAGACCGACGGACCGACAGACCGACCGGCAGACCGACAGACAGGCCGACAGACAGACGACCGACAAACAGACGACCGACAGACAGACCGACAGACCGACAGACCGACAGACCGACAGACCGGCAGACCGACAGACCGACAGACCGACAGACCGACAGACCGACAGACCGACAGACCGACAGACCGACAGACCGACAGACCGACAGACCGACAGACCGACAGACCGACAGACCGACAGACCGACAGACCGACAGACCGACAGACCGACAGACCGACAGACCGACAGACCGACAGACCGACAGACCGACAGACCGACAGACCGACAGACCGACAGACCGACAGACCGACAGACCGACAGACCGACAGACCGACAGACCGACAGACCGACAGACCGACAGACCGACAGACCGACAGACCGACAGACCGACAGACCGACAGACCGACAGACCGACAGACCGACAGACCGACAGACCGACAGACCGACAGACCGACAGACCGACAGACCGACAGACCGACAGACCGACAGACCGACAGACCGACAGACCGACAGACCGACAGACCGACAGACCGACAGACCGACAGACCGACAGACCGACAGACCGACAGACCGACAGACCGACAGACCGACAGACCGACAGACCGACAGACCGACAGACCGACAGACCGACAGACCGACAGACCGACAGACCGACAGACCGACAGACCGACAGACCGACAGACCGACAGACCGACAGACCGACAGACCGACAGACCGACAGACCGACAGACCGACAGACCGACAGACCGACAGACCGACAGACCGACAGACCGACAGACCGACAGACCGACAGACCGACAGACCGACAGACCGACAGACCGACAGACCGACAGACCGACAGACCGACAGACCGACAGACCGACAGACCGACAGACCGACAGACCGACAGACCGACAGACCGACAGACCGACAGACCGACAGACCGACAGACCGACAGACCGACAGACCGACAGACCGACAGACCGACAGACCGACAGACCGACAGACCGACAGACCGACAGACCGACAGACCGACAGACCGACAGACCGACAGACCGACAGACCGACAGACCGACAGACCGACAGACCGACAGACCGACAGACCGACAGACCGACAGACCGACAGACCGACAGACCGACAGACCGACAGACCGACAGACCGACAGACCGACAGACCGACAGACCGACAGACCGACAGACCGACAGACCGACAGACCGACAGACCGACAGACCGACAGACCGACAGACCGACAGACCGACAGACCGACAGACCGACAGACCGACAGACCGACAGACCGACAGACCGACAGACCGACAGACCGACAGACCGACAGACCGACAGACCGACAGACCGACAGACCGACAGACCGACAGACCGACAGACCGACAGACCGACAGACCGACAGACCGACAGACCGACAGACCGACAGACCGACAGACCGACAGACCGACAGACCGACAGACCGACAGACCGACAGACCGACAGACCGACAGACCGACAGACCGACAGACCGACAGACCGACAGACCGACAGACCGACAGACCGACAGACCGACAGACCGACAGACCGACAGACCGACAGACCGACAGACCGACAGACCGACAGACCGACAGACCGACAGACCGACAGACCGACAGACCGACAGACCGACAGACCGACAGACCGACAGACCGACAGACCGACAGACCGACAGACCGACAGACCGACAGACCGACAGACCGACAGACCGACAGACCGACAGACCGACAGACCGACAGACCGACAGACCGACAGACCGACAGACCGACAGACCGACAGACCGACAGACCGACAGACCGACAGACCGACAGACCGACAGACCGACAGACCGACAGACCGACAGACCGACAGACCGACAGACCGACAGACCGACAGACCGACAGACCGACAGACCGACAGACCGACAGACCGACAGACCGACAGACCGACAGACCGACAGACCGACAGACCGACAGACCGACAGACCGACAGACCGACAGACCGACAGACCGACAGACCGACAGACCGACAGACCGACAGACCGACAGACCGACAGACCGACAGACCGACAGACCGACAGACCGACAGACCGACAGACCGACAGACCGACAGACCGACAGACCGACAGACCGACAGACCGACAGACCGACAGACCGACAGACCGACAGACCGACAGACCGACAGACCGACAGACCGACAGACCGACAGACCGACAGACCGACAGACCGACAGACCGACAGACCGACAGACCGACAGACCGACAGACCGACAGACCGACAGACCGACAGACCGACAGACCGACAGACGGACAGACGGACAGACGGACAGACGGACAGACGGACAGACGGACAGACGGACAGACGGACAGACGGACAGACCGACAGACCGACAGACCGACAGACCGACAGACGGACAGACGGACAGACCGACAGACCGACAGACCGACAGACCGACAGACCGACAGACCGACAGACCGACAGACCGACAGACCGACAGACATAATAATAATAATAATAACCTTTATTTCCAAGAGACAAATTACGTTGTTTTGGAATAGTCAGTTGGGGAAAAAAAAAGAACGAAATATTTGATACATACACTACAAAAACACAGTAATAAATGTAATAAATAATGATAAATGTAATAAATAAGTAAGTATAAAATGACCAGATCAGAGTCAAGCAATTTAGTGGTGAATATTAAGGAATTCTTCTACATCATAAAAGCATTGTTTCACCAAAAGCACCTTAAGGCATTTTATAAAACAGCCGATTCCCTGAGCTGTTTTCATCTCTTCTGGCAGTTTATTCCACAGTCTCAGCCCCAAGCAGTCTGGTGCGTTGAAACCGAGATTATACCTACGGTAGGGAACGTACATGTCGGCATTCTGTCTGGTACTGACACCGTGTACCTCACCGACCGTACTGAGTTTGTTTTTGTTTTTGTAAATGTGCACGCACATTTCCAATATAAATAGACTGGGCACCGTCAGTATGCCAAATTTTTTAAATATGTCTTTACATGACTGCCTACTAGTCAAGCCTAGCATGCGTCTTAATATCAGCTTCTGAGACAGGAACACCTCTTGGGCCGCAGGACTCCTACCCCAAAAGCAAATACCATAACGTAACCTGCTACTTACTTGGGCATGGTAGAATAACAGCAGCTGATCAACCGTCAGGACTAATCTCAGATTATTCATTAAAAATGCAGTAGAATGCAACTTCGAAACTAAATGGCTACAATGATGTTTCCAACTCAAACAAGGATCTACATGCAAGCCCAGAAATTTAGTAGGTTCGCAGTCGGTTGCTACTAATCTGAAATCATCAACATTTATCGCCAAAGTATCACACGCTTTTTGCCTATTGTGGAATCTCAAAATCGCCATTTTATCTGTGTTCAAGAATAGACCGTTTCCATTAAACCAAGCATTTACCATTCGCATTGTAGTTTCACACTTCTGCTGTAAAGCCTTTTGTGATTTGTCAGAGATTACAATGGCGGTATCATCAGCATACATTGTGAAAGTAGCTGGCACAGATAGTTTATCTAAATCATTAATGTAAACCAAAAACAGAAAAGGGCCTAATACTGACCCTTGAGCCACTCCAATGTTTATGGTTTTTTTATTGGACATGGTGCCATTATTTATAGAAACAAATTGTTCCCGGTTACTCAGGAAGGTACTCAACCATCTGTAAGGGTTGCCTCGAATACCGCATCTCGTTAGTTTGTCCAGAAGCCTTTTGTGATTGACACAATCGAAGGCCTTGCTTAGATCGCAAAAAATGCCTATCGGACAATCACCATCCTCCACATAGCTTATGATACGTTCATAGTATGAATGTAAAGCACTGCTGGTAGACTTATTTTTTACAAAACCGTGTTGATTTATAGAAAAAATGTTGTGTTTACTTGCGTAATCTATAAATCTAGACAAAAAAGCATATTCAAAGATTTTAGAAAATCCAGAAGGTATCACAACAGGTCTATAATTGTCCAGGCACTGGACGTCGCCTTTTTTATGGACAGGGATAAGTTTACCTACTTTTAAATTTTCAGGAAATGTGCCAGTAGCAAAGGACAGATTTACTAGAAACACCAGTCACCAGACCGACAGACCGACCGACCGACAGACCGACAGACCGACAGACCGACAGACCGACAGACCGACAGACCGACAGACTGACAGACCGACAGACCGACAGACCGACAGACCGACAGACCGACAGACCGACAGACCGACAGACCGACAGACCGACAGACCGACAGACCGACAGACCGACAGACCGACAGACCGACAGACCGACAGACCGACAGACCGACAGACCGACAGACCGACAGACCGACAGACCGACAGACCGACAGACCGACAGACCGACAGACCGACAGACCGACAGACCGACAGACCGACAGACCGACAGACCGACAGACCGACAGACCGACAGACCGACAGACCGACAGACCGACAGACCGACAGACCGACAGACCGACAGACCGACAGACCGACAGACCGACAGACCGACAGACCGACAGACCGACAGACCGACACACCGACACACCGACACACCGACACACCGACACACCGACACACCGACACACCGACACACCGACACACCGACACACCGACACACCGACACACCGACACACCGACACACCGACACACCGACACACCGACACACCGACACACCGACACACCGACACACCGACACACCGACACACCGACACACCGACACACCGACACACCGGCACACCGACACACCGACACACCGACAGACTGACCGGCAGACAGACCGACACACACACACCGACAGCCAGATCAAAAATCAGACCGACAGGCAGACCGCCGACAGACCGACAGACCGACCGGCAGACCGACAGGCAGACCAACAGGCAGACCGACAGACAGGCCGACAGACAGACCGACAGATAGACCGAGAGACAGACCGACACGCAGACCGACAGACAGACCCAAAAACACCGACAGCGACGAAAACGAGTGACGTGGATTTTCGTTATGTAGGCATCATAAAACGCCCAAAAAGTGTAGTATCTCAAAATGGAATGTTTTCGCGATCACAATACTAACAAAGCATTGGGAGAAAGTGGAAAAATATCATATAAAACCTGGAAAGCTCTGAAATATAAGGAAATTTGAAAAAATTCGGAAAAATCAAGAATAAATGGCAAAAGTCGGGAATGCTCGAATATAATCGGAAAAAAAATATAAAAAATCTGGAGGATCGCCTTAACAAGCTTCCGTCCAGTTACGATCAGCTTCCGCTCCGTTGCGTTCCCCTTACACTTTCCAGCTGATTAGTCTAGTGACATCTTCTCTGTCGTGGAAGATGGCAATATTGTTTGGGATGTGGAAAGTAAAAGATTTTTTTGACTTCTACCCAAAATTTTCTAGGCTTTGCTTATAACTCTGACACGATAAAAATGTGTCTGCCGGAAAGGAAAGGAAGAAAACTGACAGCTCTAGTAAGATCTATCAAGGTACGCACATATGATAAAAGTAGGGATTTTGCAATCTTCATTGGAAATTTGGTATCTGCATGCCCAGCCATTAAATGCTGTAGACTATAGCTATACACCAAGGTATTTGAGCGCGCAGAGTGTCTCACTCTACAGCAACACCAAGGGAATTATTAACTCTCTCACGACTCTGTCGACTTGAACTGGTGGCTAGCCAATCTACCCTATGCAGTGCAGCATGACAGATTGCAATGGCTTAACAGTACCTGTTTTTTTACTATCAATTTTGAGACGTATGTAACAGATAAACTATAATAATAAAGAAGACAATAGTAATAGTATCGACGTATATTTCCAAACTTTCGTATAAGAAGTTATTAAAAAATTCCTCCTTATGGGATACATCATACTCGTATAGATTCTTCAGATTTTTCTATGATGCCATATCTACATGACAGCCCAGTTCGACTTGAAAATATTTCGTTCCTTTTACCTTGCCTTCTATCCATATTGGCTACAGCTTTAACTCTCCAAATGCATAGAAAAACGAGCAGTGACTATTATGAGCCAGCGTCTGTTCAAGCGTACGTATTCTTTTTTGTGGGTTGACTTTGCGCTGCTTAGAAGGTGTGTCCTTATATAGTAGGCAGTATAAGTAGTCCACACACTCTGTGACTGAAATTTCCTCAAGCAGTTTACTGTAAACTCATTACCGCTAAGTGTATGCAATAAACAGATTCCAATAATAATTGCTTACATCCATACAAGTCTGAGGCTGCTTGTAAAGTTAGAACAAGACAGCCCGGTCAGAGGCGATATCCCGTGCCCAGGGAGGCACTTTCGTGATCAATAGCGTGGGGTAGCATCAGCCCGGCTCAGCTTCAAAGCTATTACTCCCTCAACTTTCCGTTAAGCTTCCTGGAACTATTCCAATCTCCACTAATACACATTATCAAATTTTCTCCTCGAAGTGCTTAGACGGTAATCCGGAATACATTTCGCTGGCTGAGGGACATAAATCTCGGCGCAATGTGCTACTACAACTTGAGAGTGTGTGTATTTAGCACGAAAACAAACAAGGACTGCCAGTGAAAATTGTAACTTCCCAATTTTCATGTGAGATTTTTTACGAGGTTGGATCAGACGATATTTCATCTATAATGGATCTTTAGAAATACATACAAGTGAATAGCACCACCATTATCCGCATAGTTTATTCACATTCGTCAGAATGTTTTTAGGGATAAAATAAAATCTGAACCCAGAATATGATAATTTCGTGGACCATTAGCTATAAGCCTATTCCAAACCCTTCATTACATTTTGCAATATAATTTAACTAAGTAGGAAGTCATATAATTTCCACCATTTAATCACTAATAAATGCCGTATTGGCGTATAATAGAGCAGGCTCGGGGCTTTGACTATAATGTGTGCTGATTGCGATCAACAAATACGAATTAAAATTTATTTGGGTAGTAGTTGTGTGTACTGGTTGTATTGATCCAGCTTGTTGCCCAGTTACCAGTAGATGCGTTACTTTTCTATAGTTTAACTGATATACAAGAGATGATCAGAAAATACGCAACATGAATTGGTGTAGCATCAACTGCTTTTCCATTTCGACAAATAATATATAAATAGCTTGTAATTTCTATAACCTATGCTGTGGTTGCCTGTCTGCCCCATCGTGTGTCACTGCTCCTCTAACAAAAACCAAGAATACTTGAAATAAGCTTTACTGGTGTTTCGGTCACCTCTGAGGCCATTATGGAAGTATAAGAGTTTGACAAAAATATATCTTTAAGTAGGTGAGATCATTTGAGAGCTATTCCAGGAAACAGCTTCTCTTTAAGTTCGTACCAGAAAACGTCGACGGTCGGCGGGGCTCGAACCCACGACCTCCAGATTTGTACTCCGTATTTCAGGCCATCTGTTCGAGTCCCGCTGGCCACCAACTTTTTCCGACATTTTCTGGTACGAATTTAAAAATGGAAATCCAAAACCATGCGGATGTATGCATGAACATGAGCATGAAATGGAGTTGGTTCTTGCGCCTTCCTCCTTAGGAATCAGGACGCCACAGTTTTTATCCTGCATGCTCCAACTGGACGATGTGAACCGATCAGGAACCTCCAAACTGTCTAAAAACGAAGTACGAGCCGTTTTTATATTTTCAGTTTTTGGATTATTCCTGCGCCGCGACACGATTTTTCAGAAACTTGCGCGTTTTCCATTCTCTCCGCGATAGTAAATTCTCTGTCAAAATTTAAGTCCAAGTCCCTTGGTCTCTGTAATAGGCAAGCCAATGTTCAGATGGATTATAAAAGAATATGCCACTGGGTATTTCTTCCATAGGTCAATGGACAAACTATTATGAATATAACAAATTTTTCAGTTTAAAACCCCCACCTCCCAACCGCCCTAATCTCATCCCCACCCAAAAAAAGTACAAAATGATCAGCAACCCCTAAAACGACTAAAAATAAAGTTTGAGCTGTTTTTATATGTTGAGTTTTTGTATTATTGCTGCGCCCCCACTGATACGATTTTTCCAAAACATACGTGTTTTCCATCCTCGCCGTGGCCGTAATACTGTGTCAAAATTTCATTAAAATCAATTTAATAATTTTCGCGTTACGCGATACAGAACGACTTAAAACAATACTCGTATGTATACATCACAAATTCTAAAAGGAGTGATACAGTTACGAACTTTAAGTACGCGGTTTTTAAGTTCGCAAGCTTACTCGGCTCGACGTCGGTGACACACGTGAAGCTGAAATCACTCATTTCAATGATTTTCCTAGATAAATAAAACTTTTAACAAACGCCAAACACAACAAGCGTTGCGCATCGATGACCTGCTGGTACAAAGTGGCGGCTCGGGGCTCGCAGTACGAGCCGAGACAAGCTACGAGCAATACTTCAAACCAGTGAGATCGCCGGCAGTTTGCGCGACGGTTTTAAAGTACGCGTACTTACGGTGACACACAGGCGAAAAAGGTCGTCGAGCCATAAGTCGTACGTGTATCACCCCTTTAAGTCCCCTGGTTTCTATAATGAGCAAGGCAATGTTCGGATGGACCTAAAAAAGCCTATTATGCCGCTAGGTTTTTCATTCATAGGTCGGCCCATTCTGAATACAACAAATTTTTTAATTTTACAACCCCCACCCCCCAACAATCCCCAATTAACCCCTACCCAAAAAAGTAGAAAGTGATTAGGAACCCCTAAGACGCCTAAAAACAAAGTTTGAGCTGATTTTATATTTTTGTATTTTTATTATTGCTATGCCGCTACTGAGACGATTTTTCCAAAACATACGCGTTTTCCATCCCTGCCGCGGTAGAAATACTGTGTCAAAATTTCATTAAAATCGATTCAATAATTTTTGCGTTACGCAATATAGAACGACCTAAAACAATACTCGTATCACAAATTCTAAGTCCATTGGCCTCTATAGTGAGCAAGGCAATGTTCCGATGGACCTAAAAAGTGTATTATGCCGCTAGGCTCTTCATTTACAGGTCAATAGACAGCCCATTATGAATACAACAAATTTTTCAGTTCTACAGCCCCCCACCCCCAATCATCTCAATTTCACCCAAAAAAAGTTGAAAATGATCAGGAACTCCCAAAATGCCTAAAAAAAGTTTTAAGGAATATTTAATTTTCTTTTGTTTGTGCTAGTTACTCCGCCGTCAATGCACCGATTTTCAAAACTATATCAGCAATTACCTACTACGACCTCACAGCATATCGCTACCCAAATTTCATCATAATCCATGCAGCCGTTACCAAGATTACGAGGGTAGAAAAACGCGACAGGCAGACCGACAGACAGACATACAGACAGACCGACAGACAGACAGACCCACGGAAATGAGTGACGACGATTTTCGTTATACAGGGTTACTGGTAACTCGACCACTTTCCTGCAGGAAGTGATAGAGGGACTCAAATGCAATTGATTTAACCCCCCATATGTAATTCCGAAAACCGATAGTTTTCGAGATAATTAACATTTAATGTTTTTCAACGATATGTCCAAATTTCCACACTACAATCCAAATTTAGAAAGAACCCTGCTGTCGATTTTAGTAATTTCCAATTTCACACGCAAATCTAATTTAGTATTCAAATGTGTAAAAATACTAAACAGTTTCAAACTACATACAATTATTTAAAAAATACAGAGCAAAATTTTTACATTCACCGCGAAAGAAAATTGTCTAGCTCAAAAAAAGATACACAACCAGTCAAACAAATTATTTTAAAAACTTCCTTATCTGATGGCCTATTCCAAGGACAATAATGACAGTACAACCACAAGTAACTATTTAACAAAATTTATCATCATAATACAGAATCATCAACAACATGATATTCCAGCATAATGGTTGTCCAGCACATTACCGTATCACAATTCGGCAGTTGTTGGACAACACATACCGGAACAAATGGATAGGGAGGGGTGAACCCATCCCATGGCCTGCGCGGAGCCCAGATCTGACACCTCTCGATTTCTACGTCTGGGGTCACATGAAGGCATTGGTTTACGAGACTCCAGTTAATACTGCTGACGAACTAAGGCAAAAAATTATCAATGCGGCGGAGGAGATGAAACGAACTTTTTCAACACGAGTTACAAAAACCGAAGTGAGGAAGCGGATCCGTACTTATATCCGACATCAAGGGCAACACATTGAGCAAGATCTCTAGAAACTTTGAGTGGATTTAATTAAAAGGTTATCAGATAGGAAAGATTTTTTAGCGATTGTATAATTTTTTTTTTGAGCTAGATAATTTTCTTTCACGGTGAATATAAAAATTTTGTTGATTATTTTTTAAATATTTGTATTTAGTTTGGAACTGTTTAGTATCTTGAAACATTTCAATACTAAGTTAGCTTTGGGTATGTGTTAAATACTGAAATAAAAATTATCAGAATCAACAACAGGTTTTCTTCTTAGTTTAGGATCTAGTGTGGAAATTTGGACATTTGGTTGAAAAACATTAAATGTTAATTATCTCGAAAACTATCGGTTTTCGGAATTACATATGGGGGGTTAAATCTATTACATTTGAGTCTCTCTATCACCTCTTGCAGGAAAGTGGTCGAGTTACCAGTAACCCTGTATAGACATCATAAAACGCCCAAAAAGTGTAGTATCTCAAAATAGAAAATTTTCGCGGTCATAATACTCCCCTCACCTATCGGTGTGGGAAGTAAGACAATACAGCTTTTGTTGTTTCATTAACTAACATCTCAACTAACTAACACGGATTCTGAAATATTAAAAAATATCTAATGTTGCATTCGTGCTGTTGACAAATCCAAAATTTGAGTCGTCAGTAATACAGTAAGCAGTATCTTATGATCACGATGTGTCTCTTGTGAGTAAGTAATGTGACACACCGACTGCGGCTGCAACCGAAAGACCTCATCTTATTTGGGATCCAACGACAAACAAAAAAAAAAAATAGAGGAAACTTACGGCCCTCCCTTTGGTTTAGAGAACACTTATCAGATTCCAGCTTGAAGCATATTCAACCACACTGATTCTTTGTCAACTTACGAACTATAATTATTTATTTTATAAACGCGCTTTGATCTTACGACCGTTAGTGACGATGGCTTAGGATTTACAATTTTCAGTCTTTTGGAAAGGTGACGACATCTGGAGGAGGCGGATAATTATGAAAGTAAGCTCTGGCACGCACGTCCGCACGTCTTCACAATGACAGCAAAGATCATGTTGGGCTTTGTTAGTCTATTGGACTATTTTGGTTTTGAACGTTATCTCGCTCAGAGCTTAAGGTACCCACGACACCGATGCGACAAATTGCAAGAGGGAAATACTTCAGCTTTGTTCTTGGAGACTGTTCACGGAAAGAAAGCAGACTTATGATTTTTAAAGAATATTGTGTGGTAGCGGTATAATACACTTTTTTAGGTCCATCCGAACATTGCTCTGCCTATTACAGGAACCAATTAAGGGACTTTTCCGATGTATACATACGAGTATTGCTTCAGATAGTTCTGTATTTTGTAATGTGGAAACTACTGAATTGATGTTACTGAAATGCACAGTATTACTACTTTGGCGAGGATTGAAAACGTGTATGACTTTTAGAAATCGTCTCAGTGGCGGCGCAGCAATATTAGAAAAACTAAAAATATGATAACAGCTCAAATTTCGTTTTTAGGCGTTTTAGGGGTTCCTGATCATTTTTTGCGTTTTTTTTGGGTGAGGGTGAAATTGGGGTGGTTGGGGAGTGGGGGTTGAACAACTGAAAAATTTCCTGTATTCATAATAGGCTGCCACTGACCTGTGAAGGAAGACCTAGCGACATAAATCACCTTTTTAGGTCCATCTGAACGTTGCCTTGCCTATTGCCGAAACTAAGGGACTTTTGAATTTTCTGTATACATACGAGTATTTATTGCTTTAGATCGTTTTGTATTTTGTGACATGGAAACTATCAAATTGATTCTAGTGAAACTTTGACACATTATTGTTACTGTGGTGAGGATGCAAAGCGCGTATGCTCGTTAGAAATCATGACAGTGGCAGCGTAGCAATAATCAAAAAAACTAAAAATATGAAAACAGCTCAAACTTCGTTTTTAGATGTTTTAGGGGTGAATTGGGGTTAATTTGGGATTGTTGGGGGGTGGGGGTTGTAGAACTGAAAAGTTTGTATTATTGATAATAGGCTGTCCATTGACCTGTGAAGGAAAGACCTGGCGGCATAAGACAATTTGGGGGGGGGGGGGGGGGGAGGTGCTGGCGATGATTTGCTTGCAAGGGGATCTTAGACTAAAGCTTCATGCAATGGGAAAATAACAAACTGGTATCACCGTAATGTGTGGGAAGTACTGAGTCAATCAACTTGACTTCATTTCTGGTAAGTTTATACAAGGAATACCTTCTTCACATTCATGGATCGCTCGATAAATTGTGGCAACAGAAATATTTTTATCTTGATATAGGCGAACTATTTCTTTTTTTTTCAAGTCGTCCACTAGACTGTAAATATTCTTCCGAATACCTAATTTGTACGATATTTTGACAACTCTTATCATAACCAAAATGGTTTTATTGTTACGTTTAGATGTTGACTGGTTACCATGGTAACGATTTTGAATTGTTTCCAACGGTTTTGGGAAAAATTCTCGAAACTTTTGCAACATACGTTTATTTATACCTATACCTATGGAAGATACCAAATACCATATGTTTTAAGAAATGATGTGTTTGAGTCCTATTTTCCTGGGTAAGTACTAGTTTATTTATTTGCATTATTGTTATAGACAGGCAGTGACAGAATTTTGTAATTAAATGAGGAAGCAACGATTGACGTGTGTTATTTCTGCAATGTATTTTGATTTCAAAATACAAAGCTGTGTCCGCCAGTACCTATTGACCAGCTGTAGAAAATATTCACGAAAATATTCAAGAGAGAAAAGAAACTTTATGTGTCTAAGATTATGCTAGAATGCTTAAATAAGTGTGAATGACTACATAATGGCTACGTTTTAATGCTGTCCTTTGTCTAATCATCATCATAGCCACAATGTCTTAACAGACATGTTGTGAACTCGTAAAATGCATTAATTTACTTATTTTATGAGTTTCTCTTGGGATATCTTGAAGATCTTTAATGCAGTAGTTTCCCATTTGCCTTCTGCATCCTGATGCCGTTGACCAGATGGTATCTACTGGTTCATCTGCCTCTAGGAGCAATTTCTCACCCCAAGGTCTTCTCAACTCGTCCACCCAAAAGTGTTGGTTGAGAAGAGGTTACTGCTTATACCGCCAGTAGTTCGGTTAATTTTAGTCGCCTTTTACGACACGCAGAATATACGATGGGACATATTCTAACCCGCCCCACAAGGAGGGTCTAAAGGTAATACCAATATGGATGCTGCACCTACATGGCGGGGGATGATATAGCTAGAGATTTTCTCGTTCAGTGAAATTACCAGATCTTTTCACATTGCTATGAAGGATCATTATTATAGCATATATTGATTTACGCTAATGTTTTTTATATTAGACTATTTTAGAATTTGCTAATTTGAAATTAACTATACAGGTTGGACTTTGTGGCTTGAATGATGTGTAGATACTGTATTATTTATGTTACGTTATGATATTTATTTTTAGTGCCACTGGACATCCAAAATATGTTTATGATTATTAGCAAGCGAATATCATTGTGATCATACATATATGCCAGTGTGATTATGTTTTGTACCCTTCTTTTGAACACCTTTTACTCCCCACACCCATACGTGAGGGCAGTATTGTGATCGCGTAAATTTTGAGATAATATACTTTTTGGGCGTTTTAATGATGCCTACGTGACGAAACTCCACGTCACTCATTTCTGACGGCCTGTCTGTCGGTCTGTCGATCTGCCGGTCTGCCGGTCTGCCGGTCTGCCGGTCTGGCGGTCTGTCGGTCTGCCGGTCTGCCGGTCTGCCGGTCTGCCGGTCTGGCGGTCTGTCGGTCTGTCGGTCTGTCGATCTGTCGGTCTGTCGGGCTGCCGGTCTGCCGGTCTGCCGGTCTGGCGGTCTGTCGGTCTGCCGGTCTGCCGGTCTGCCGGTCTGCCGGTCTGCCGGTCTGCCGGTATGCCGGTCTGCCGGTCTGCCGGTCTGCCGGTCTGCCGGTCTGCCGGCCTGCCGGTCTGCCGGTCTGGCGGTCTGTCGGTCTGCCGGTCTGCCGGTCTGCCGGTCTGCCGGTCTGCCGGTCTGCCGGTCTGCCGGTCTGGCGGTCTGTCGGTCTGCCGGTCTGCCGGTCTGTCGGTCTGTCGATCTGTCGGTCTGTCGGTCTGTCGATCTGTCGGTCTGTCGGTCTGTCGGTCTGTCGGGCTGCCGGCCTGCCCGTCTGTCGGTCTGCCGGTCTGTCGGTCTGCCGGTCTGCCGGTCTGCCGGTCTGCCGGTCTGCCGGTCTGCCGGTCTGCCGGTCTGCCGGTCTTCCGGTCTGCCGGTCTGCCGGTCTGCCGGTCTGCCGGTCTGCCGGTCTGCCGGTCTGCCGGTCTGCCGGTCTGCCGGTCTGCCGGTCTGCCGGTCTGCCGGTCTGCCGGTCTGCCGGTCTGTCGGTCTGTCGGTCTGTCGGCCTGTCGGCCTGTCGGTCTGTCGGTCTGTCGGTCTGTCGGTCTGTCGGTCTGTCGGTCTGTCGGTCTGTCGGTCTGTCGGTCTGTCGGTCTGTCGGTCTGTCGGTCTGTCGGTCTGTCGGTCTGTCGGTCTGTCGGTCTGTCGGTCTGTCGGTCTGTCGGTCTGTCGGTCTGTCGGTCTGTCGGTCTGTCGGTCTGTCGGTCTGTCGGTCTGTCGGTCTGTCGGTCTGTCGGTCTGTCGGTCTGTCGGTCTGTCGGTCTGTCGGTCTGTCGGTCTGTCGGTCTGTCGGTCTGTCGGTCTGTCGGTCTGTCGGTCTGTCGGTCTGTCGGTCTGTCGGTCTGTCGGTCTGTCGGTCTGTCGGTCTGTCGGTCTGTCGGTCTGTCGGTGTGTCGGTCTGTCGGTCTGTCGGTCTGTCGGTCTGTCGGACTGTCGGTCTGTCGGTCTGTCGGTCTGTCGGTCTGGCGGTCTGGCGGTCTGTCGGTCTGTCGGTCTGTCGGTCTGTCGGTCTGGCGGTCTGGCGGTCTGTCGGTCTGTCGGTCTGTCGGTCTGTCGGTCTGTCGGTCTGTCGGTCTGTCGGTCTGTCGGTCTGTCGGTCTGTCGGTCTGTCGGTCTGTCGGTCTGTCGTTCTGTCGGTCTGTCGGTCTGTCGGTCTGTCGGTCTGTCGGTCTGCCGGTCTGCCGGTCTGCCGGTCTGTCGGTCTGTCGGTCTGTCGGTCTGTCGGTCTGTCGGTCTGTCGGTCTGTCGGTCTGTCGGTCTGTCGGTCTGTCGGTCTGTCGGTCTGTCGGTCTGTCGGTCTGTCGGTCTGTCGGTCTGTCGGTCTGTCGGTCTGTCGGTCTGTCGGTCTGTCGGTCTGTCGGTCTGTCGGTCTGTCGGTCTGTCGGTCTGTCGGTCTGTCGGTCTGTCGGTCTGTCGGTCTGTCGGTCTGTCGGTCTGTCGGTCTGTCGGTCTGTCGGTCTGTCGGTCTGTCGGTCTGTCGGTCTGTCGGTCTGTCGGTCTGTCGGTCTGTCGGTCTGTCGGTCTGTCGGTCTGTCGGTCTGTCGGTCTGTCGGTCTGTCGGTCTGTCGGTCTGTCGGTCTGTCGGTCTGTCGGTCTGTCGGTCTGTCGGTCTGTCGGTCTGTCGGTCTGTCGGTCTGTCGGTCTGTCGGTCTGTCGGTCTGTCGGTCTGTCGGTCTGTCGGTCTGTCGGTCTGTCGGTCTGTCGGTCTGTCGGTCTGTCGGTCTGTCGGTCTGTCGGTCTGTCGGTCTGTCGGTCTGCCGGTCTGCCGGTCTGCCGGTCTGTCGGTCTGTCGGTCTGTCGGCCTGCCGGCCTGCCGGCCTGTCGGCCTGTCGGGCTGTCGGTCTGTCGGTCTGTCGGTCTGTCGGTCTGTCGGTCTGTCGGTCTGTCGCCCTGTCGGCCTGTCGGCCTGTCGGTCTGTCGGTCTGTCGGTCTGTCGGTCTGTCGGTCTGTCGGTCTGTCGGTCTGTCGGTCTGTCGGTCTGTCAGTCTGTCGGCCTGTCGGCCTGTCGGCCTGTCGGTCTGTCGGTCTGTCGGTCTGCCGGTCTGTCGGTCTGTCGGTCTGCCGGTCTGTCGGTCTGTCGGTCTGTCGGTCTGTCGGTCTGTCGATCTGTCGGTCTGTCGGTCTGTCGGTCTGTCGGTCTGTCGGTCTGTCGGTCTGTCGGTCTGTCGGTCTGTCGGTCTGTCGGTCTGTCGGTCTGTCGGTCTGTCGGTCTGTCGGTCTGTCGGTCTGTCGGTCTGTCGGTCTGTCGGTCTGTCGGTCTGTCGGTCTGTCGGTCTGTCGGTCTGTCGGTCTGTCGGTCTGTCGGTCTGTCGGTCTGTCGGTCTGTCGGTCTGTCGGTCTGTCGGTCTGTCGGTCTGTCGGTCTGTCGGTCTGTCGGTCTGTCGGTCTGTCGGTCTGTCGGTCTGTCGGTCTGTCGGTCTGTCGGTCTGTCGGTCTGTCGGTCTGTCGGTCTGTCGGTCTGTCGGTCTGTCGGTCTGTCGGTCTGTCGGCCTGTCGGCCTGTCGGTCTGTCGGTCTGTCGGTCTGTCGGTCTGTCGGTCTGTCGGTCTGTCGGTCTGTCGGTCTGTCGGTCCGTCGGTCCGTCGGTCCGTCGGTCCGTCGGTCCGTCGGTCCGTCGGTCCGTCGGTCCGTCGGTCCGTCGGTCGGTCGGTCTGTCGGTCTGTCGGTCTGTCGGTCTGTCGGTCTGTCGGTCTGTCGGTCTGTCGGTCTGTCGGTCTGTCGGTCTGTCGGCCTGTCGGCCTGTCGGTCTGTCGGTCTGTCGGTCTGTCGGTCTGTCGGTCTGTCGGTCTGTCGGTCTGTCGGTCTGTCGGTCTGTCGGTCTGTCGGTCTGTCGGTCTGTCGGTCTGTCGGTCTGTCGGTCTGTCGGTCTGTCGGTCTGTCGGTCTGTCGGTCTGTCGGTCTGTCGGTCTGTCGGTCTGTCGGTCTGTCGGTCTGTCGGCCTGTCGGCCTGTCGGTCTGTCGGTCTGTCGGTCTGTCTGTTGGCGTTTTTCTAGCCTCCCAACCTCAGTAGCCGCTGCATAGATTCTGATGAGATTTGGGTAGCGATATGGTGTGGCACTGTAGTAGGTGATGCTGCTACAATTTTGAAAATCAGTGCAATTAGCAAAAAACGGAAAATTTCAAATGTTCATCAAACTTCGTTTTTAGGCACTTTAGGGGTTCCTCCATTTTCTACTTTTGTTGGGTGGGGGTGATATTGGGGTGGTTTAGGGGTGGGGGGTTGTAAAGCTGAAAAATTTTTGGTATTCATAATAGTCTGTCAACTTGCCTGAGAGAAAAAGGCCTAGCCGTATAATACACTTTTTTAGGTCCATCCGAACATTGCTCTCTATTACAGGAACCAATTAAGGGACTTAGAGAATTTTCCGATGTTATACATACGACTATTGCTTCAGATCGTTCTGTATTTTGTAATGTAGAAACTACTGAATTGATGATACTGAAATGCACAGTATTACTACTTTGGCGAGGATGGAAAACGTGTATGATTTTTAGAAATCGTCTCAGTGGCGGCGCAGCAATATTAGAAAAACAAAAAATATGATAACAGCTCAAATTCCGTTTTTAGGCATTTTAGGGGTTCCTGATCATTCTCTACTTTTTTTGGGGAGGGGGTTAAATTGGGGTGGTTAAGGGGTGGGGGTTGTAAAACTTAATTTTTTTGTATTTATAATAGGCTGCGCATTGACCTGTAAAAGCGCCATTATACACTTTTCTAGGTCCATCCGAACATTGCCTTGGCGATGACAGAAACCAAGGGAATTTCCTGATACAAAAATTCCAAAATACATATGAGTACTACTTTAGATCGTTCTGTATTGTGTACGTGGAAACTCTAATGACTTCAATGACATTTTGACACATATTTATTACCGCGACGAGGATGGAAAGCGCGTATGGCTTTTAGAAATCGTTTCAGTGGCGGCGCGGCAATAATAAAAAAACTAAAAATATAAAAACACCTCAAACTTCGTTTTTAGTCATTTTAGGTGTTTCTGATCGTTCAATTTTTCATGGGTGGGGGAGAAATTGGGGTTGTTCGGAGTTGGGATGTTGTAAAACTCAAAAACTTGTTGTATTCATGACAGATAGTCCATTGGCCTGTGAAAGAAGTACTTAGTAGAACAAAACACTTATTTTGCGGTCGGGCGAGCGATGATTTGTTTGCAAAGGGATCTAGACTTTAGCTTCATGCTATGGGAAAATAATAAAGCTGGTATCATCAAAATGTGTGGGAAGTACTGAGTCAATCAACTTGACTACATTTTTTACTTCCCACACCGATAGGTAAGGGGAGTATTGTGATCGTGAAAAATTTCGATTTTGAGGTAACACGCTATTTGGGCGTTTCATGTCTACATAAAGAAAATCAACGTCACTTATTTCCATCGGTCTGTCTGCCTGTCTGTCTGTGCGCATCCTTCTAGCCTCGTAATCCGCTGCATGGATTGTGATAAAATTTGGGTACAGGTATGCTATGGGGTCCTAGTAGGTAATGCTGCTATAGTTTTGAAAATCGGTGCATTGGAGGCGGAGTAATTAGCAAGAAACAAAAAAATTCAGATATGCCTCAAACTGCGTTTTTAGGCGTTTTAGGGGTTCCTGATCATTTTCTACTTATTTTTTTGGTGGTGGTGAAATTGGGGTGGTTTGGGGATGGGGGTGTGAAACTGAAAAATTTGTTGTATTCACAACAAGCTGTTCACCTACCAGTGGAAGAAAGACCTAGTGTCATAATACACTGTCTTAGGGCAATCCAAACATTGCATTGTCAACTACAGAAACCAAGGGACCTAGAATTTTCTGATATATACGTTTATTGCTTCTGACAGTTCTATTATCGTGTAAGATGGAAACTATTAGATTGATTTTAATAAAATTTTTACACAGTATTGCTACCATGCCGAGAATAGAAAACGTTTGTTACAGGTTTAAAAATCGTAATCAAAAATAGGAAAGTATCTCACCTTTTTAACTGCAATTTTTTGCCAATTTGTTACTTACAACGGGTATATTTACAATTCACTTATAGATAAACCTTAGAATTAGCCGTTCATCTGTTAAATAGAGTTTCAGGTAACTATTTTGAGCCTGCTAGTAGATCTAGGGTTTAGAGATCTCTCTTAGCGCCACGGTAACTAAATCTTGAGGCTGAAATGAAAAATATATTACTTCATCTAATGCAAGAATATACAATAGTCGTACTTACCAATCCTTGTCAACGTTGCTTAGGCCCTCCTGACCATTACAGCTCCCAGCATCGAGAGTTTGATTGTTTTGTTTTGGGTTTCTTAACCTCAGTATTCATCAGCTGTTCTGTCAGGTACGCCGCCATCAAAACCCCTCTGGAACCAGTTCGTCATGAACCGGTGACTGTCATTTTTATAGAACACGGTGACTTGCAAGGTTCCTTCCCCCGGATAGCTGCTAGTCTTGTTTCTTTCCAGTTGCTACCCTTGAAGGGAATACGTCGTTGTGACGGATTTTTACCGAAAGAAGAGGCCACCAAATTCAGGAGATTGCGACTCACTCATATTGAGGATTTTGAGTTTGGCAATAGCATCGGATATCAGATACCGTCTATGGTATATTCACTTTTAGGCCGCCCTCGAACACAGGTATGTTGGCTTGCTCCTCCATCTTGGGAACCTTTGCTCATCGTGTGTTCCTTTGTTTCAGGCCTTCTTTTTTGGACCCCTTTTTGCATCACCTTTAATTGCATCTAATAGATATCACCTTAAACTTCGTCTACGTTAAGGGTTGGGTTTATCTACCCTAACCTAAATTTCACTTGGAGCTAAGGTTTAGCCATTTTTGGTACCTACCGATTTCGTCAACACTCTGCTGTTTGAACCTGTTTGGAATATTCTGAGACCGCTGAGTACCTCAATGTAACTACCAAAGCACTGCTGAAGGACTACCGAAGGACGTATCCCGTCGTAGATATAAACCATTGAACTACTCCCCCTTTTTATACTTTTCAAATAACTAGAAGTTGATCGGTAACCGGAAGGTATGCATACCCCCGGAGATAGGTGTTAAGTGAAAGTATTTTGAGCCATTTTTGGTTGATTTTTCTTACTTATTGAATTGTTTATTTAAATAAATCATTGTTGTTTTTGAAACCCCCTCTCTACAACACAACATAACCCACTCCCTGACAAACTATCACCACAGGCCACCAAACTGGCCTTACAAACCCTAGCACGTTCATGATTTTTAGAAATCGTGTCAGTGGCGGCACAGCAAAAATAAAAAAAACTAAAAGTATAAGAACAGCTCTAACTTCGTTTTTAGGTGTTTTAGGGGTTCCTGATTACTTTCTACTTTTTTGGGTGGGGGTGAGATTGGGGTGGTTGGGGGTGAGATTGGGGTGGTTGGGGGTAGGAGGGTTGTAAAACTAAAAAAATGGTTGTATTTATAATAGGCTGTCCATTGACCTGTGAAAGAGAGTCCTAGTGGCATAACACCCTTTTTTAGGCTCATTCGAACACTACCTTGCCTACTACAGAAACCAAGGGACTGATAGACGTATATCATATGAATATTGCTTTAAATCGTTCGGTATTGGGTAACGTGGAAACTATGAAATTGATTTTAACTTTAACTTTAAGTTTGCCAATGTATTACTGCCGTGCCAAGGATGAGAAACGTCTATGGATTTTAGAAATCGTGTCAGTGAAACAGCTCAAACTTCGTTTTTGAGCGTTTTAGGGGTCTCGTGATCATTTTCTACTTTTTTTGGGTGGAGGTGAAATTGGGATAGTTATGGGGGGGGGGCAGTGGTCATAGAACACAATTTTTTTGTATTCATACCATTGACCTATGAAAGGAAGACCTAGCGGCATAACATACTTGTTTTGGTCGGGCGGGCGATGGTTTGGTTACAAGGGGATCTCAGACTATAGCTTCATGCTATGGGGAAATAATAAACTGGTATCACCGTAATGTATGGGAAGTACTTAGTCAATCAACTTGACTCTACTTTTTTATATGAAAATTATCCATTGTATACACGCCTCTTTTTACTTTTGCCTCCACAACTACCTCACTTAAAGACTACATTTATTATGGATTATTAAACCCCAACTTTGTAGTGTAATAGACTTCATAATGTTGTTCAAAATTTTACTACAACAATGTGTTAAATGGTTTTATACTTTTTGTAAGATATTAGTACATTGAGTGAGTGGCCTGTTAGTCTACAAATTGCTGATGTCCTGTTGTTACAATATTTGTACAAAAAATCCACAGGGGTCACAAATAAACTCTCTCGGTAGTAGTAACATGGAACACAATTGTTGAGTCCACAGCTCCACAACTTAGTGTTACAAATATGCACAAGTTGTCATTGTCCATATATCATCCACAATTTGTAGTGAAAATACCTACAATTGTGGAAAAAATTACAACAGTTTTCTTTCCGTGTTGCGAGTGTTTCATCCTGACATTAATACAAGGAAAGCTACTCTTCGATAAACTCTCCTGTATTTGTTCGACCAGAGTCCACTGGGATGCGACATAACCTTCCGTATCAATTTAGCATCGTGTTGACCTTTGCAAGTTTGTTCCTGTACTCAACATCGTCCTGTCTGTTTTCAACGCTGGGTTTCTGTAAGTTCAGTGTGCCAGAACCTTTTGCCGACGGGATGTGTCATAGGACATATACAAAACGAACTTAGATCTCAGGTGTTTTTTCTTAAAATATTTGTCAAGCTAAAAATAACGTTAAGTACAAAAAAGATCTTTCCATGCCTACAGCAAATGTTCAAAATATATTTAACAATTATATAATTATAATTGTCAGTACTGCACTGCTTTGCATACAAATTTCTTCCACGTTGAGCGAATTGTTTCTATTTTGTTACCTTTTTTTGGCTTGAGAAGTAATATTTAAGACCCTTTTATAACGGAGCAACATTTTTCGACATTGTGGCATTCTACAAATTGAGGCATGCGTCTCTTTGTTACATGCTACAAATAATGCCCGGAGAAGCATGCAACGGTCTATTTTACGCCGAGGCAACATCGCGCTGCAGTTGAGCTGTTTGAAGATGACTGATCAAGCAACTGCAGCAGCATCTCATTTGTTAATAATGAATGCAACTAAAAGCAGCGAAAACCGAAACGATTGTGGTAAAAAATGTTATTAAGTAATGGGCTATGGCTTAGTGTACGAACAAAAGTAGCAGCAAATGTTAGTAATGTTTTTAAAACTTAACAAGAATATCTCGTACCACTTTTACTTCCCACACCGATAGGTGAGGGGAGTATTGTGATCGCGAAAATTTTCGATTTTGAGATAATACGTTTTTTGTGCGTTTTACGATGTGTACATAACGAAAATCCACGTCACTCATTTCCGTCGGTCTGTCTGTCTGTCTGTCTGTCTGTCTGTCGGTCTGTCTGTCTGTCTGTCTGTCGCGTTTTTCTACCCTCGTAATCTCAGTAACCGCTGCATGGATTGTGATGAAATTTGGGCAGCGGTATGCTGTGGGGTCGTAGTAGGTAATGTTCCTATAATTTTGAAAATCGGTGCATAGGCGGCGGAGTAATTAGCAAAAAACAAAAAAAATTAAATATTGCTGAAACTTCGTTTTTAGGCGTTTTAGGGGTCCCTGATCATTTTCTACTTTTTTTTGGGTGGGGGTGAAATTGGGGTGGTTGGGGGTTGGGGGGTTGTAAAATTGAAAAATTTGTTGTATTCATAATAGACTACCCACTGACCTATGAAGGAAGACCTAGCGACATAAATAACTTTTTTAGGTCTATCCGAACATTGCCTTATGCCTATTACAGAAACTAAAGGACTTAGAATTTTTTCCGATGTATACAGGCTGTCCATTTAGTGTGTAATTCTTCGATATCTCGCAAGGTATAGCTGATAGAAGAAAATCTCAAATACAAAAGTTATTTGGTTACTTAAGATGCATATCCTAAAAATATTTTGAAATATACAGGGTGTTGCGGGAAAGTAGGATAGAGATCAACTTGATTTTTTTTATATAGAACTATAACTTTCTCTCAAATTCTTCTAGTGTCCATCATTGATCTCTATTCAACCCTAAAATATTTTTGGAATCGGTTGCGACGTTGCCAAGTAATAATTTATTTTCTATTAATTTCCGCATTTGCAAGGTCGCAAGTAATACGTTCAAATTGATATATTCCTTTAACTTTTCTCAATAATATTACACAGCGAGTTACTTGAATATTAAGCGGATATTATTCTGGATGCTACCAGCAATTTGTATCTACAGGGTGTTTTTGGCAGAATTTTAAATTCCGGCAACTTAAAGGTCGTTTTACTTTGTTTTTTTAAATGTAATACCCTATCTTTTTTATTTTAAATCGAAATATCTACAAATACTCTATCTCGCCTTGTAATATTTTTTTTCGAGTTTTCGACGTTGCCAAGTTATAAATTATTTTCCCAAATTTTTAAACAGGTATCCCCGATTTTAATTTATTTTAAATAGAATCCTCTACTTATTTTTATTGCAATGAATTGCGCATGTCGAATTTAGTAAGATCTCACAATTTCAAAATTTTGTTTGTATTAATTAATGAGATACGGCAACACCGTTTTTTCAGTAAACGGTACCGGAACGCTTAAATTTTTCCAAAACTGCCACAGCTGAAGAGGTGAAATTCAATACAAAAGTTTGTATTATTGATAATAGGCTGTTCATTGACCTGTGCAGGAAAGACCTAGCGGCATATGACAATAATTTGGGGGGGGGGTACTGGCGATGATTTTGTTGCAAGGGGATCTCAGACTAAATCTTTATGCTATGGGAAAATAATAAACTGGTATCACCGTAATGTGTGGGAAGTACTGAGTCAATCAACTTGACTCCATTTTTTTTCTAGGTAATGCCATCTGTTCGCTACGAACTGCATTTAGAAGGTTTCTTATTTTCTTCTTGATGTGGTCTTCATTCATAGAGTACTTTCGTACCACACCAAGTGTGGTATCATGATTTGATCTATTTTTTTTATAATTTGAGTTCCGATATTCCACAATATTTCACACTTTCCATAATCTACGATACGCTCAGGATATGTTAGGTTATTAGACCACTCCATGAGTAAAATATATGTACGAACGAAACCTCATCTACAAAATACTTTGATGCATGAGCATGTCGCACAGAATCCATTGGGTTTGAATACCAGGGCGACAGTGTGCCACATGACGCTAAGATTTGCCATGCCACACGATTCTTGTCACGACGTGCTACACTTTTAGTGGTTGTGGCATGCGACCCAGTAGCATGCTACAATGTCCTAAGATGTTGCATTGGCGTAAATTAGGTCTTACTCAAAAACGGCCTCGCTTTTTCACGAGATCTTGCCGATAGGCTGTGATAGTTCCTAACGCTTAGCAAATCCCGTTGTCCTGCTGTCTGTAAGCACGTTTTGAGATTCACGCCAACTCGCCGGAATACGTGAGACGATGCGAGTCTAAACTATCATTGTAACTATGTTCATCATCACCAACTGCTCAATGGGGTACCTTCAGCACAGGTTCTCCTTCCACGATCAAATCTTCCACCACCGCCATGTCCTACAGCTCACGCCATTGTAGAATGACCTTCCTTATCAGCTACAAAACTATCACCCCGTCATCGTGATTCTCAAGACCTTCGGCGTCATCATCTGTAAAAAAACGTAATCAAGTTGATTGACTCAGTACTTCCCACACATCCGGACGATACCAGTTTTATTATGTTCCCATAGCATGAAGCTATAGTTTAGATGCCCTTGCAACTAAAAATCATCGCTCGCCCGACCGCAAAAAAAGTGTTTTATTCTACTAGGTACTTCTTTCACAGGTCAATGGACAATCTATCATGAGCACAACAAATTTTTGAGTTTTACAATCGCCCTCTCCTGAACCACCCCAACTTCACCCCCACCCAAAAAAAAAGTAGAAACTAAAACGCCTAAAAGCGCAGTTTGAACTGTTTTCATATTTTTGTTTTTTTTAATATTGCTGCGTCGCCACTGAGACGATTCCTAAAAATCAGACGCATTTTCCATCCTCGCCAAAGTAGTAATAGTGTGCCGAAATTTCATGACCATCAATTCAGTAGTTTCCACATTATAAAATACAGAACGATCTAAAGCAATACTCGTATACATCGGAAAATTAAGACCCTTGGTTCCTGTAATAAACAAGGCAATGTTCGGATGGACCTAAAAAAGTGTATTATACTGGTCGGTCTTTCTCTCTCAGGTCTGTGGACAGCATATTATGATGACAAGAAATTTTTCAGCTTTACAACCCCCCACCCCCCAACCACCCCAATTTCACCCCCACCCAAAGAAAAGTAGAAAATGTTCAGGAACCTCTAAGACGCCTAAAAACGAAGTTTGAGGAATATTTGAAATTTTTCGTTTTTTGCTAATTACTCCGCCGCCCATGCACCGATTCTCAAAAATGTAGCAACATTACCTACTACGACCCCACACCATATCGCTACCCAAATTTCATCAAAATCTATGCAGCGGTTACTGAGATTAGGAGGCTAGAGGAACGCCAACGGACAGACAGACCGACAGACAGATCGACGGAAATAAGTGACGTGGATTTTCGTTATGTAGGCATCATAAAACGCCCAAAAAGTATATTATCCCAAAATCGAAAATTTTCGCGATCACAATACTCCCCTCACCCTGTCGGTGTGGGAAGTAAAAATTATGCAACGTTCCAAATACAAGGTCTGCTAACTGGACAAGTCTTGTATTACTATAATTTTTTACATTAGCTTACCTTGTACATCCAAAGCGTCCTCTGGCTATCTCGGTTGTTCACGACAAGGAGCATCGGCGCAAACCGTCGAACGAAGACTCGTCGGATTCTTCATAAGAAGGAACCGAAAAGTGACCTCAAGCGCCGTCACTAGGGACCTCGTCACTTGAATCCTTATAGCAGTTCGTTAGCGGACGAACTATTCGTCTCGGAATCATCTTCTGATTCATAGGCTGATTAAGCAGGTGTAGTGATGGTTACATAGAGTAAAAGCTCTGCCTCCGTGTGGACACACCGCGCCATTTTGGTGATAAATGACAAACTGTAACGCGATCTGTTAGACGAATCATCTAACACTGAGACTCAAACATGAACACTTGAACGCGTGAAATATATGTTCTTTTCAAATCATCGTTATGGTTGAAAATGGAGGCTGTTGTGGAAATTATGGAGCTTACGGCAACTATCAAACATGTAGAATGATCTTTTTGTTTTCTAAAACTAGTTGTCAATCACTTATAAGCGAGGGAATGTACAATTTGTATAGTGTGTCGAAGTGGCCCACGTGGTACTTCTCATATAAAACTCTTAAAATAATCACATTCAGAGGAAGAGCAATACGAATTTTTAAATGACCCAGTCGGTACTCCTAGTGTAAAAGCATTCATGATATGGTAGAACAAATAAGTCTAGAGTTTAAAGAGTACACGTAAAGTAAGTCCAAGTTATTTAGAATCAATTCGCAGTATGGTAAGCTTCCAGAAGCTTGCCACATGTGAAGGTCTGGAAATAGCAAAGAAGTCAAACAATGTATCAAGTGAGAATAAAGGCCATTTTCCCCACAACAGTATGCTATTTGGAATGAAAGGTGCTTGCTTACTCCGCAAGAGGGAGATAATTCCAATCATTTGGCTCACACAAAAATCGAAAAAATGAAGGGCACCAACTACTCTACGGTCCCCCGTAATGTAGCCAATATACAACGCCGACGACAACGTATCGACTCCGCCGTTCTGAACGTTATTTCCTTCATGGACACTGGATGGGACTTTTATAGTGGAGTTTGCTGCAAATATCTTGGAAAATATTTCGGCCTTGTCCTTGGAAACAGTTGCGGCTGTTCCATCCGCACAGGTGATCGGTAGGAAGCTATTCCTCGAGAAGTTACCCTCTATTTGTTTGGCCAGAGTCCAGCGGCTGCCATTGGGGTATGACATAACCTTATTTTTTATTTTGACATCGTATTCGCTCTTTGCATGCTAGATGGTTTCATTGTATCTGTTCCTGGACTAAAGATCACCCTGCCTGTTTTCGACGGTGGGGTTCGGTAAATAAGTTCGGTGGGCCAGAACCTTTTGCAGACGAGTTGTGCCACAGGACTTGTTGAACCAGCCGTTGGAGTCTAGTTTGTATGATTTGGTCTTATGCGGGATGTATACTTCCATGCCGACATGAATAATCTCTGTGATTTCCGAGCAGACAGCTGATACATCATGTTTTGCAAAGCAAACCTCGCTCTAGGGAAAACTGGAAGAAAAGTTTATCAGACCATGCCAGTCAGCATGGCAGAAGGACAATTCGACTAATTGGCGACCCGGCCTTAACGCGCTACCTCCAGCCACTTTCTCACCGGTGTATTGTTGGTGACCTCTCACTCTTCTACTCATATTCAAACGGAATCTGCTCCTCTGAGCTATCCTCTATCGTTTCGCCGCTCAGCGCTCCTACCAGATGCACCCGCGCGACTGCTGCATATCATCCTAAGGCGGTCGTTCTTCATACATCAAGAACCGAGCGGTACAACTGCACATTTATTCCCAGAGTGTCTAAGGCTTGGAATGGACTGTCAGGAGATGTATTTGTTGAGCCTGCGGGTATTGTCCCATTCAAATGCCGCGTTAACAAACTTCCCCTAACATAACCCTCTCACAGCAGCCGCGGTACTCTGATATTTAGACTCTGCCTAAGCAGTTATAAAAAAATCGCCGTAGTGTCAGATTTGCGACTTGGGCGAATTTCCGAAGACACATCTGTCGCAGGTGGGCTATTATCGGAGTTGCCTAAAGGAGACTGTATGTCGATCTTGTAGGGGACAGGGTGAGTCGTCAGAAAAAGATCCGGCTAGTGCAGTGAGAGGAGACACGAGGAAAAAGTGGGTTCTTTCACTAGCTGTGTCAGACCTTGGCTGATGGCGAATGCTTCGACGGCGCGCCCCGTTGCATCAGTCTTGTTGGAGCTCAACCAGGCTTCATTGTGAATGTTGACGGATAAGACGGATAACTGGTGTTCAGGAAGCCGATCTTTTCGGACAGGTAATCAAGAAGGTCAGTACAGTTCTTGTCCGAGGGTGAACGGTAAAGGCAGCAAATGAACTTGAGGAATGGTTTGAGGTTAAGCTGGAACCACAAGATATCCTTTCTACCGGATTCTAGCGCAGGAGCTCTTGGGCAGGACAGGTTGCTTCTCAGAAAGGCAATTACTTCTCCATTTTTCCTCAGAAAGGATAACACTCGTAGCTGGAAATTTCAGGTAGTTTGTTGACGTCGATCCGCAAATTTTTATTTCCACCAGAAATAGAATGGCGGGTCTATTAGATTGCAGGTAGTGGTGGACAGCATGGATGTTGCTGTTGATTCCGTAGATGTTCGTGAATGATAGTGCGGCTTTACGTCCGGCCAAAATTTTTGCTTTCAAAGGGTTCATCATCATTTTTGATTATCTAAAGAAGGGTAAAGGATAAAGGTGTCTGCCCTGCAGCAAAGGTGAGGAAACATGCGGACATTTCATCTCACCAGTAGTGCGGTGTGGTACTTCCCAGTGCGATGACCAACGGGGATACCGTCTAACCGTCTACCATCTATGGTTTGTTTGGGTATCCTTCCCTAGACTGGCTGCTTCCACTACAGCTCCAGAGCCCAGTACGCCCCTTGCTTCCCTTTTTGGGGCAGCATCCCTAGACCGGCTGCCTTCTCTACGGCTTTAGGAGTCCGGCCCACCCCTTTGACAGCCGCCGCTGTCATCGCCTCTTCATGGTGATGCCCGCCACCGGGGTTGGTTACTCTATCTTGTTCATCCACAACGGAGAGCTGGCTGATTGCAGACAATTATTGTAAAACAATTGCCTGGGCGGTGGGGTCGCCACATCCCTACGCCAAAACTGTGAATAGAAATTCAAACAATTTTGTGATTCGCAACCCACGGCAATTAAAATGTATTCCTATAAATTCTGATAGATCTCTATACAACATAACAAGGGTGATCTGAGGTGATTTTTTTAAAAGCCAAAACAAAAAAGAAATTTATAAGTAAATACGTAATATGAGAAGGCTACTTTAATATGAAGAAAGGCCCAAATATGAAATAGTTCAAAAATATGTAATACTTCAAATTCAAACGACTTACCAACTCTATTAGAAAACATATTGTCAAAATCACTAAGATATCCCATTAAATTAGAAAACTATTATCCTTTATTAGCGGTATTTATTAGAGATAAAAACCGAATATTAGAGGCACCCGTGACACGTCAAAGTCACTGCGCCTGATTACACAAGTCAATGCCAAATAAATAAAGTTATTGTAATTAAATGTTACAATGACCCATCGTCTGTCCAACAACCAAGTTGGAGTGCGAAAATTGTAATGTTCAAAATTTGGGTCCTGATGAATTTTGTCCACACAACACCACACGTCTGTGTTTTGTAGCAATTATTGCAGTTATTATAGCGTGTGCACTTCCAAGATGCCAGTCGTACCATCTGTTTCAAAGAAATCTGTAAATCGCTGTATTACTTAATAGGAGTAGATAAACCGTTTAGTCTCAGTTTTCTTCTGAAGACCCTAATATAGTGGGTGGAAGTATCAGGCTTGAAAAAATCGGCTTAGAGCGGTTCTATGGTACTTGTTCCTGCCTAAAATGTTTCACTATCACATAATTGAGATATTAAAGACATACTAAATTTATAATTCCGCCGTACCTGCTTAATAAGGACGCAATATGAGCTAAGATGACGAATTTTCTGTTTATGCCTCGAAACTAGGCCTTTTCGTTACTTTTGCTATTTATTATAATTTTATAGTTTATCAAACTTATCATTTAGTAAACCATCGTAATATTGCATATTTTTGACATATTAAATCAAAAGCCTGCGTTATGTTAGATCGTGTCCTAAAACTCCGTCAAAATTACTAATTCTACCAAGTATTACTGAACGTTATGCATCATTTTTGATAACATTCTGTAAAAATTAAGTTTGACGCATTTTCCAATTCTGTTCTGGTGTTGAAACTATAAAGCCACACCGCGACAGTATATCCTCCACTCCAAACGAGTATCGTGAGCGCTGCAAAATCTTCTATCTAAAGGCCCTTAGGGGGCAACTTTCATTTGGATGTGGAACGTACGAGTATGTGTGTATATACCAAACCTCGTCAACGTAATATTCCTGGTATTTTAGTTTCAAGGATGTAACTGAATAGCAGTGTCCTCATTAAAAGCTTCCCGAAGGGGGTTTATCTTTTTAAGTTTTTACTGCAGCCTGGAACTTAAAATGCGTAACGAGAATTGTGGGGACCTACTGTAGTCTCTATGCTATTCAGATTCTATATTTTTGACTAGTAAATTGAGATTAAATTTCCTATGCAAGATAATATCAGTCTAGTTGGTTCCCTTCATAATCTTCATGAGTGCAGTTCTTGTTGCGATACAAACAATAGCGGATCTAGATTTTATATCTGGGTGGGTGGGCACACTGCACTAACTTATTACCTCCCACACCGATAGGTGAGAGGAGTATTGTGATCGTGAAAAATTTCGATCTTGGAATAACACGCTTTTTGGGCATTTCATATTGTCTACATAAAGACAGACATGTTGTGAACTCGTAAGATGTATTTACTCATTTTACGAGTTGCCCTTGGGATATCTTCAAGATCCTTAATGCAGCAGTTTTACCATTTGCTTTCTGCATCCTCATGCCGTTGACCAGATGCTATCTACTGGTTCGTCCGCCTTTAGGGGCATTTTCTCACCCCAAGGACAAGAAGGTGTCCTGACTCTTCTCAACTCGTCCACCCAAAGCTGTTGGTTGAGAAGAGGTTTCTGTTTATACCCAGCAGTTCGGTTCTTCTTAGTCGCCTTTTACGACATGTAGGATATACGATGGGAGATATTCTAACCCGCCCCCATACGGGGATTTTTTTTTAATAGAACCCCCTATATAGGTATTATTACATATTTGAATTCCTTGGTGAATTTTAGTGTAACTTTATGTATCATAATATATGGAACTTTAAACGAACCATTTTGGCGCAAATCACTATTTTTGGTATTAAGTAGGTATCAGAAAAAAAAATTGAAAATCGCAGCGATCATTAAACTTGGAAGGCTGTGCCGTTGCGGTCCGACTAAGCATGAAATGAGTCATCTTAGGTCAGATGGTCAAATTTGAATTCTTTTTGTGTCAGTGGAAATTTTACTCACAGGTAACTTGATTATTTCAAATGGGAATGCCTAAATTTTTTTATACCATCAAATATCAAATCTAAAACCTTTCTAACAATGTTAGGGTTGTCTTTATCAAACTTTTTTAGTTTTTATTTTATTTGGAATTTTCAGTCAAATCGGTGTTTTGCATTTTTCCAATCTATAAGCAGCCTATAGCGGCCCATGAAAAATAAACAAAAAGCTGTTCATATGGAAGAAACCAACTAACTTAGCAGAAATATGCGAACAAAATAGAGTAATGAGGCAAGATTATAAAAATTCCTTACAACATATCAGCTCAAACCAGAAACGACAGCGTCAACAAAAATGCTCACTTTCACAACCTACTAGTTATTAGCAAATTTCCAAAATCAGTAAAAAAAGTTTTAAATGAAAGGAAAACTACTAGCGATTATTTCTGGCAGTAGAATATCTATATTTTCAGAATAAATGTTCACATTTAGTGCCATAAAAACGTTACCATTTCCGCAAGTAAAAATAACGATAATTCAGACTGGAGCCCTTCAAATTCCTTAGAAGGTACTTCTACTTATTAGCAAAATCGCAGAAAATTGAAACTGAATTGCAGTATGTTCAAATTTGTAAACATAAATTACTTGACAGGAAAATACATGAAATAAACACAATTAACTACAACACGGCATACTACAAAATTCATCATCATTTAAAAAGTCGCTCAGAACGCTCTAGGTAGAGATATCTTTACCTTTGACTTAACAGAACTTTTTTATCCCATTAAGGAGCCTGGGTATACACAGTCATACATATCGTCCCCTATCTCACGTAAAGACGTAACTGACAAAAAATGAAAAAATGAGATATGTCACTGGAAGGGCGCAACTTTTTTTTCACGAAGTTCATAACTGTATCACTTGCAGTATCGAAGCAGTGGTGGTATTTGTATTTCACATATCTGAAAATCCACGACAACATTAATACAGTAAATTCCTTAGTTTCTTCTCTTTTGGAAAATTTATTGGATACTGGTTACGTCTATACGTGAGATTGGGGACGATATGTATTTGTCATGTTAAAATACGGATTTCCATTTCCAACGTAACCTACTTGTTTTTCAAACTACATACACAGTATTTCAGAAGGTGATAGTTAAGACCTTAATGAATGACAACTATTTGCGATTTTCTCAAAAAAGTTTTTCAGTGTGCAAAAAAACTCGCAATGCAAAATCATACATCATTTAAATATCTGTAATTTAACAACCAAACAAGATATCAAAAAAGGCGAAATAGGTGACAAAATGCAAGCTTTCTTCTTTAGTTTGCGTTTTGAATCATTACTGTATGTTTAAACGTAACGTCAGGAGCTTGGAAATACGAAATTTATTTTTATAGTGACCTTTGGACCTTACCTTTGGACCTTTTGACCTTATCTTTGGATTTTTGGACTTATCTCCCCTCATCTTAGACGCACACACTGGAGAAAGGGAACAGGCGACCACGCCTCCTCGCTAACACGGGAATACGTCTTTCCTTGGGTTCTCAATTTCGCGCGCTATACCCTAGACCCTTAAGTGTGAGATTTCATTCTGAAGATGTTAGACTGTCAGCAAAAATCGCTGGTCGTCTTCCTTTTGCTTAAATTTTTTAATCGTTTTTTGGGGATCTGACAAGCTCTGACCGATCTCAATAGCTAGTAGACTGTGAAAAACAGACACTTCTGTCACTATCCAGCTTGTGATTGACATTAGATATCTTACCGCTGTTGTCTCTGGTTAGAGATGATGTCTTGTAAGGAGTTTCCATAACCTTGCCTCGTTGCTCTAGTTCATTTGTATATTTCCACGTTAGTTGGTTTTTTCCATCTTAACGGGTTTTTATTTATTTTTCATGGCCTGCTAGGTTGCTTATACGTAGAAAAATTGAAAAACACCGATTTGACTGAACCTTTCAAATAAGATTGAATCTAAAATAGATTGATATTGACAGTCCTATATTGTTAGAAAATATAATAAGATTTTCCATTTGACGGCATAAACATATTAGGCATTCTCATTTAAAATAATCAAGTTACCTCTAATTGAAATTATCTTAATTAATTTATCAAAGTATAAGAAGTATTCAAATTTGACCGTCTGGTCTGAGGTGACTCGTTTCATGCTTAGTTGCACTGCAAAGTCACGGCCTTCTAAGTTTTATAGTCGCTGCGATATTTAACTTTTTTCTGATACCTACTAATACCAAAAATGGCGACTAGCACACAAACGGTTCGTTTAAAATTCCATATATGATACATTCACCAAGGAATCCAAATATGTAATAATATATAGGGGATTCTATAAAAAATGCAAGTTTGATATGAATCATCCTGTATAGATGTCAAAATTTAAGTGAAAATATTTTAAGGTTATAGCCCTCAAGACTCCCTACCATGATCAGGTAATAGATTTTTGAAATTCGTTTTAGTAAGCCCACAATCCTCCGTCCATTCACTATTGTCCACCCTGTATTTTAAGAACGGGAGGCATTAGTAAAATCTAAATGTGGAATATGGATATAGGATGACTCATTTGAAAAAATGCGCGTTTACGTCGCCACGTAGTTATGGATCACCCTGTATAAATCAAAATATAAACTGAGCAAGAAGCATATCCTTGGCTACAATTTTTATATGCATCTTTTTTCGCTATCCTCTCCAGTAGTGGAGTTATCGACTGATAACTCACCCTGTATAATACTGGACGTGCCTCTATAGCAAAAGTTAACCACCAGAGAGTGTCAAAAGTCCACGCATACAATTATACTATTATTCACCAGTGTTGAGTTTGTTAAGTTTGCCGTTGTTGCTAGAAGGGCCACTTGCCATCACATCAATTATTACGCATTACTACAGAGATTTTAAATGGTGAAAGTCATCGGAATATTCTATTTTCTAGCTTTTTTGCAACTGGAATAAAACAATATTACGACAAGTGTGTTACAGTCAGTTTTAAGTACAGTCGTATTGGTCACAGCCAATAGTGAAGTATTTTAGGACCAATTTTATTCTTACTTTTTATAAACGATCTGAAACTAAACTGTCCTGATGTGACAATTACTCAATATGCTGATGATACTAATTTCCTTGTGTCTGCCACTGATACTAACACGCTTAGTCTGACAGCCAGTAGTGCTGCCTCAATGATGGAAAAATACTGTGCTGATAATAAGTTGGTACTTAATAGCAATAAAACTGAATTTATAATATTTAGCACATCCACGCTTAATTCCAGCATAATGATTAAGTGTTGCGGTCATAACTTGCACCAATGTCAGTCTATTAAATACTTAGGCGTATATTTTGACCAACGTCTGACGTGGACCAATCATGTGGATTTTGTCATTGGTAAACTTACTTCTCACTGTTACAAATTATGGCTTCTTAAGTCTTATGTTTACGTTTCAATTCTAATAACGTATTATTATGCTTACATTCAGTCAACAATTTGTTACTGTATCGTTTATGGGGGAAATAGCTCTCGCATTAGAGAAGTGCTTGTAATCCAAAAAAAGATAATAAGAACAATTTTTGGTAAAAGAAGACGAGATTCTTGCAGAAAACTATTTAAAGACGCAAAGATTATGACTTCTGTTTCTTTGTACATATTTAAGTCATTAGTATATGCTAAAAATAATATAACTCTTTTCAAATCCAGAGACTCTAGTTTATCTTCACTGAATTTACGCCCAAACGGGAACTTGAAACTGCCTTCGCATCGTTTGACTCTGTCTTCCAAAAGTCCGAGTATTATGTTAATTAAACTATATAACCATCTTCCTCTTTCAATAAAAAAATGGAGTCAAGCTGATTGACTCAGTACTTCCCACACATTACGGTGATACCAGTTTATTATTTTCCCATAGCATAAAGATTTAGTCTGAGATCCCCTTGCAACAAAATCATCGCCAGTACCCCCCCCCCCCGCAAATTATTGTCATATGCCGCTAGGTCTTTCCTGCACAGGTCAACGAACAGCCTATTTTCAATAATACAAACTTTTGTATTGAATTTCACCTCTTCAGCTGTGGCAGTTTTGGAAAAATTTAAGCGTTCCGGTACCGTTTACTGAAAAAGCGGTGCTGCCGTATCTCACTAATTAATACAAACAAAATTTTGAAATTGTGAGATCTTACTAAATTCGACATGCGCAATTCATTGCAATAAAAATAAGTAGAGGATTCTATTTAAAATAAATTAAAATCGGGGATACTTGTTTAAAAATTTGGGAAAATAATTTATGACTTGGCAACGTCGAAAACGCGAAAAAAAATATTACAAGGCAAGATAGAGTATTTGTAGATATTTCGATTTAAAATAAAAAAGACAGGGTGTTCCATTTAAAAAAACAAGGTAAAACGACCTTTAAGTTGCCGGAACTTAAAATTCTGCCAAAAAACACCCTGTAGACACAAATTGCTGGTAGCATCCAGAATAATATCCGCTTAATATTCAAGTAACTCGCTGTATAATATTATTGAGAAAAGTTAAAGGAACATATCAATTTGGACGTATTACTTGCGACCTTGCAAATGCGGAAATTAATAGAAAATAAATTATAACTTGGCAACGTCGCAACCGATTCCAAAAATATTTTAGGGTTGAATAGAGATCAATGATGGACACTAGAAGAATTTGAGAGAAAGTTATAGTTCCTTATAAAAAAATCAAATTGATCTCTATCCTACTTTCCCGCAACACCCTGTATATTTCAAAAAATTTTTAGAATATGCACCTCAAGTAACCAAATAACTTTTGTATTTGAGATTTTCTTCTATCAGCTATACCTTGCGAAATATCGAAGAATTACACACTAAATGGACAGCCTGTATACATCGGAAAAAATTGTCGTTTAGTTTCTGTAATAGGCATAAGGCAATGTTCGGATAGACCTAAAAAAGTTATTTATGTCGCTAGGTCTTCCTTCACAGGTCAGTGGGTAGTCTATTACGAATACAACAAATTTTTCAATTTTACAACCCCCCACCCCCCAACCACCCCAATTTCACGCCCACCCAAAAAAAAGTATAAAATAATCAGGGACCCCTAAAACGCCGAAAAACGAAGTTTCAGCAATATTTGATTTTTTTTGTTTTTTGCTAATTACTCCGCCGCCTATGGACCGATTTTCAAAATTATAGGAACATTACCTACTACGACCCCACAGCATACCGCTGCCCAAATTTCATCACAATCCATGCAGCGGTTACTGAGATTACGAGGCTAGAAAAAAGCGACAGACAGACAGACAGACCGACAGACAGACAGACAGACAGACAGACAGACAGACAGACCGACGGAAATGAGTGACGTGGTTTTTCGTTATGTAGACATCATAAAACGCCCAAAAAGCGTATTATCTCAAAATCGAAAATTTTCGCGATCACAATACTCCCCTCACCTATCGGTGTGGGAAGTAAAATGTCGAAAGTTTGCTGCTTTTTGAAAAGAAACTCAAAGTATTCTTTCTGGAAAATACCTTTTACTCGGTTGACGAATATTTGAACTTTGCATTTCATAATTCAGTATTCCTGATACCTTCTCTCTTTTTTCTGTGATAGTTTGCTATATTTTGTTTGTAAATTTGACAGATGTGTGTTTTTTACATATTTACTTATTTTTGCTTAGATATACCTGACTACTCCGATACCCTTATACAGGGTCTTATGGAAATAAAGCATTATTATTATTAATAGTGTAACCACAGCTGCAAAACAGTCGCTCCTCGCAGCAATTATTATCGGACGAATCCTGTAACCTCCTTTAAATCAGGTATATCATGCTGTCATCATTTTCTTCTCTCAGTTTGTTTATTCATATCATTTACCTCTTCGCTATGTCTCGCCGCCCGTGACACAGAAGATACAAACCTCCAGTTTTTGTTGTTTTGCATGTATGAATATTATATTTGGTGGCCGGATTATGTGCTTCTGTAGTACAAGGGGATGCTGGTTGTTTGAGGACTTTAGAAAGTTGCCTTCCGCGTTTACTGCTACAATGGTATATCCCTGACTCTCCGTTGCTTGCGGCATTTGAACCTGCTTTGCATAACAAAGTGGAATTAATTTATTTTTTGTACCGTGTAATGAATACAATTATATATTTATTCACAGGACCGCTCATCTAAGGTCCTCAATACAGTCCTACCTTAAATAATAGACTAGAAAAACGTTAAATTATTAACATAAAGTAATATTACGAAAACAAGGGCATCCAACTGTCAATGAATATTTGAAAAATCCGCAAAAGGCAGAGCCTTTCCCTCACACTGATATCTTCAACTTCTTCTTCTTAGGATTAGTATGGGTAGATCTTTGAGCTATAGGTAACAAGATCTAGATACTGAATTCTGGAATCAATAAACTTGTTTGTTCCACTTCTAGGGATGCAAGACAACCATGTTCTTCATTGCTTTGACAGTCCACAATCACAATTTAATTTCGAGAGGTATCAGGTTAAATATCTTGGGCAAAATTAACGGGTAGGAATGAATAAAACTGTTCTTCTAAGGTTTTGGACCCACAGAAGCGTTGTCGCATCTGCGCGTTAAGTATCTATGCTCCAGATTTGGAAGTTTATTTTTTTATTGATTCATTTCTTCATACTTCTGTAAGATGAGGTGGAGAAAGTTCAGCTGTCTGGAGTACACACCGCTCTCCTCAAAGAACCTATCAGTAGGGTAGAGTATGAGTGTGGTTCTTTGTTGTATTTTACCCCCCCCCCCCCTCCCCCCTCCTCGAAACACTGAAATTTTATATAATGCCACTAAAAATATGATTCACAAAAATACAAAAATGCACTCACCCAACCCAAGAATAATTATTTCGTTACTGATCATGTCTGCAAAAATTAAAAGGTACAGACTGTCGGTCTGTCTGTTTGTCTGTTGGCGTCTTTCTAGCCTTGTAATCTCAGTAACACCTGCATGGCTTGTGATGAAATTCGGGTTAAAATATGCTGTGGGGTCGTAGTAGGTAATAATTTTAAAATCGATGCATGAGCGGCGCAGTAATTAGCAAGAAATAAATGTGGCTCAAACTTCATTTTTATGCGTTCTAGGGGTTCCCGATCATTTTCTACATTTTTTGGTGGGGGTGAAATTTTGGATGGTTGGGGGGTGGTAAGACCGAAAAAATTGTGGTATTCATAACAGGCTATCCATTGACCTGTGAAAGAGCCTAGCGCCATAGCACACTTTTTTAAGCCCATCCGAACATTGCCTTACTTATTACAAAAGCCAAGGAAATTTTCTGATGTAAACATACGAATATTGCTTTAGGTCGTTTTGTATTGTGTAAGTTCGAAATTACTGAATTAATCTTAATGAAATTTTGACACAGTATTACTACCGTAACGAAGATGGAAAGCTCAAAATTCGTTTTTAGTCGTTTTAGGTGTTCCTGATCATTTTCTACTTTTTTTTTAGTGGGGGTAAAATTGGAGCGGTTGGGGTTTGTAAAACCGAAAAATCTGTTCTATTCATAATAGACTGTCCACGGACTTGTGAAAGAAAAATCTAGCGGCGTACTACAGTTCTTTAGGTCCATCCGATTACTGCCTTGTATATTACAGAAACCGAGAGACATACATACGAATATTGCTTCAGATAGTTCTGTATTGTGTAACGTGGGAAGTACTGGATTCATTTTAATGAAATTTTTACACAATGTTATTACGATAGCAAAGATGGAAAACGTTTATGATTTTTAGAAATTTTGTCAGTAACGGCGCAGTTAGTAATGAACAAACTGAAAATATAAGAATAGGTCAAAGCTCGTTATTTGGCATTTTAGGGGTTCCCGATCATTTTTTACCTGTTATGGGAGAAGGTGAAACTGGGGTAGTTGGGGGGTGGGGGGTTATGAGACTCAAAAGTGTTTGTATTCATATTAGGCTATCCGTTGACCTGTGAAAGAAGACCTAGCGACATAACACACTTTTTTGGTCGGGCGGGCGATGATTTGGTTGCAAGAGGATCTCAGATTATAGCTTCATATGCTATGGGAAAATAATGAACTGGCATCGCAGTAGTGTGTGGGAATTCAGTCAATCAACTTGACTTAATTTTTTTTGTTATCACAGAAATAGAGGTTACAGGAGTAAAAGAAGCTTCTTCGCAAAAACCATTATCAAAGTTTAAGGACCATTGGAGATTTTGTATTTAAGTAGAACTTGATTCGATTATTTTTTCATAATTATCATCTAAATAAACAGTTCTTTTTCCCAGAACAGAGGATACTAGGCAAAAGGGGTCAACAATAACCAATGATTTGGTGCTATTTACAAAGGAAGATGGAAGAAGCAGCGCAAAACATCAAGACAGGGAAAACACCGGGTCCGAAACTGTTAATATTGCATTTAAAATGATACCCAACATATTCCTTAAAATATTCAGTCAGCTACTTAGGAACCAAGAATTCCCAAAAATGTGGAAGCAGGTGTCACACTTATCTGGAAAGGTAGACCCATAGAAAATCCGTCGGCACTTAGGCCAATTAGTATGCTCAGTACGTTAGGAAAGCTATTCGAACGAATGATAAAATCTAGTATTAAAGATTAACTCGATGAGTAGGGTCTTTAACTGAGCGGCAATTTGGCTTCAGAAAAGGTCAATAAAGTGATGATGTGTTTTGCTAACTGTGGATGTGGCAGACGCGTTTAACTAAGCTGCTTAGTGCCTTACCATCACAAAGCTTCAGAAAAAAGATGCCGTAAGGTACCTTATAAACATCGAGACTTTTCCACTAAAGTTTTTCTTGTTTTTAAAACATTGGTGAAATTTTGCGGTTCGCATGACTCAAATATATAAAAACTCTTCAGGCCACATAATTAAATAAAATCAATTTTTGGGAAAAATGCAGTGAACCAAAATAATTTCCGTTGTGTGATCAGTGCGTGGTAAACTGTTATTACATTCCAACGAATGGGGAGCCTAACTGTTATTGGACGGAATCCTTCGAGACCACATAACACGATTGGCAAGCTGGGGCCTAGAATGCCGACATAAACACATCAGACTCAGATAGCCAATAGCTTTTAAGAGGCTGAAGACAGAACGCAATATTCCCTACTCCCCACTAATCCACTTTCATTCTTTAGAATACGCGTTGCGCAGAGTTGCGAGGTATGGCGATTTTCAGCCAAAGTGGCAATTTCAAAACAGACCAAAAATGGTTGCTGGGCAATTGGCGACTTTTGGTGGCGCAAAATACACAGTGAGTTGGCGATTTTTGGGTATTTCCAACTTCCACTTCATTAGCTTTCTCCTTTAAAAATGGTTGTTTTACAATCGAAAATTTCACCATAGTGACCCTTCAAGGAGAAAGAGCCTGCTAGTAAAATTGGTTGACCTTCGTCATCGCTATTGGTCATCGTTTACCTATTTCTTACTGCTGTGCAAGCTCAAATTGAAGATACATAAATTTATTATTTCTGGTACTCCAAAAATGCCCCAACGTCTAAAAAATAAACATTTGGATAGCAGGAGCTGACTCGCAATTAGCAAATTACCCTGAGAAGTTATAAAATAAAGTGGCTTGGTATCCTGCTGGGATGTACAGCGTTGCGTAAAGCTAGTAAGTTGAGAGTGCTGAAACAGTCCCATACAAGTTTTGATGTAATCTCCTCCAGGAGTCCAAGGTCTTTTAAGCGGCCTTGGAGTCCGAGAGCATCACAATAGCCCTTAGTTTCGACAATAAATATGACCTTGGCCACAGGCTAATCATAGGATAATGGGGTATTTTCCAACTTGCTGATATTGCCTGTTTAATGGCTGAAATGGATTGCTTGTATTTAATTTGTAATGATGGCACTATTTGCTTAATTTTTTCTGCCCACGTGGAGTGACGATAGAGTTTGAAACTCATCCCTTTGAAAAGAGCTCATTTAAATCTCTTAAACCTCCCGCCTAAGAAATCAACCAATCAAAAGTCATTTTTATGCCGGATGTAGATAGGATCTGTCTATATTAATTTGAATTATGCGTAGATTCAAGGTTGTCACGTTGTTAACATTTTGCCTAGTTTTTCCACATATAGAGGATGTAAACTTAATTTTATGTATTATGTTTATTTCGTTTCCCTCTTTTAAATTGAACAAAAGTTCATGTTTGTAGACTATAAATGTTATACTACACTGCACTTCCATTTTTTGTATTATTATGTAATTAGCAGTTTACTCTGAGAATGTTTCCTAGTTACTTTTCACAATTTTACTCGTTATTCTTTAACAGCCTGTCACTAGTGTCATGCCATACATAACTCCCCCTGGTCTCACGACGGAGGTAATGTTTGTAGATGGAGGAAAGGAGGTCAGACGACCAAGTAGAGTCACATTCTAAGCATAGCACCACGAAGAACTTATTACGTCACGCTAAGATCTATTACGTCACAGCTTTTGCGCGAAATTTTATGTTTGAACTTTGTAGGGGATTTTAACCCACTTCGCGTTCACAATAAAACGTAAATATGTTCGTTGCATGGTTTTTGGGGACGTAACATCAATACTCCGTCATAAAATTTTGTTCAGACAATACCCCATTCCAGTTTGAAATATTTCTGCAGTTTCGGATGTCAGAGGTCACCCTCACCCACAGAATATGTCATAATGGGCGTTTGGGTTGTGACAATTTTTACATTTATAACCACGAAGCCACTATTTCTGGCGATTTTATGCATGCCAAAGACTGGCGATTTTCATGCCAAACGCTGACTACCAGCATACTTATACCCTGGAAGCATGCGATACACGCTAAGAGTATGTCGTCAATGCGTTCCACCGTCTTACTCTGCCTGGCCGTAAATTTGGTGGGGATGTAGGACATATTATGAAGGGTTAGGTGTCTCTATTTAACTGATGGATTTATTATCTTATTTATATTTTATATACTTTATCTGTTGCATTGGAGATTTCACATCCCAGATCGAACTGTCCGGTCGTGTATACGACCAATGCAATACCAGGTTGATGGAGTGGGGAACGACCCTGCCCGCAGCCTCGCTGGCCGTCAGTAGCGGATTGGATTCGCATTGATTCTGGTATTACTATGCGCTAATCAAAGGCTGTTCAACTTCGTTGCGCTAAAAATGTCCGATACAGACACCGCTGATGAAATGTAAACGGAATATAATTGATGAAATGTTCAAAAAAAAGTAGATTAATAAAATTTTTTGATAGCTTCCCTAATATTATCAGAATCCCATCGAGATGATTTGGGCAGATGTAAAGCATTATGCTGCAGCAGAAAGTAAAAGCTTTGAATTTATGGCCCAATAGAAAGATTGTGGAAGTACTAACATTAGAAAAATAGGTTAATACCGGTTTTTTGCAAAATCAGGAGAATTTTTCCAATTTGTGTTTACTAGTATACCGGTTTAGAAGAAATATTATTGTTTATGTTACACTTACTGTATATCAATACCTAGTGACTATACTATTATATACTTGGATAGTTTTTTAGCCTATCCACTTGTTACTTAAATAAATCTATTTAAATTGCAAGGGCTTACAATATGGTGTGCCTATTCATTTTTTAACGTTTTTTTAATGACTGAGCAGACCGCGTAGGCAGAGCCTAAATACCAGAGTAACGCGGCTGCTCTGAAAGGGTTATGTGTCATGTTAGGGGAAGTTTATTAACGGGATTTGAATGGGCCAACAGCCGCACGTGCTCAAGGCAATTTAAGACAAACTGGTCGTTTTATAAAAAGTTTTGAAATGCACATGTGCAACACAACTTCGATATAATTTATTGAAATGATGCTATCCCAGCTTCTTCATCAAGAAAGCTAGACATCGTAAAATTCTTAATTGAATCAGGAAATTACAAATTACATCTTAGTAGGGCCCTGTAATATACTCGAAGTCCGAGCACGCCAAGTATGGTGAAAATGTTTGGGTCCACTGTCGTCATTTCTTTCATTAAACAAACGTAAGCAAATAAGAAAGCTCTGTTACGGTCAAATTATAGATCTTTCTAAACAGCTCAGAGACTGATGCGTCATTGCCGTACCTACTTCACGTCATAGTTATAGCAATTATAAGCAAACAAGGCACTTATTTCGGCAAAGTCACATTAAACGTTTGACATTTGATGAACCCAATGTGGTTACTCGAAGTACTCGATACTGCTGAATTATGCAAGTAATAATGGTTTCATAAAAAATATAGCATCATGTTACTGAAAGTAGCCATATAACCACTTTAGGGAAGGTCATGTGTATATACTGTACCTAACACTAATATTAAATAACTAGTTTTTTGCCTATAAAAAAGTCCACCCTTTCAAAATAAATTGTTTCCGATAAAAGTTCCTCGCAGCTGCATGAAAAGTATCTGCATCTAAACTACGACAAGAACTTTTCTTCCAAGGCGCCGCTTCACGACTAAATTAGCCCAGATTGAACCTGAACTTACTTTGTGCTGTATAAAAAAACCGCTCTTGGGACATTGCGTCCATCAATTGGGATTTCATTATCTCCATCGTTTTCTTAAGCGATATCCAAAAAATAAAAAATTTTAGGTACTTAATTGTCTCCAACGAAACTCAAACCTGTAGTTATTAAAAGTGAACTTAAGGTCATATGCGCTTGCATTGAGCTATTTGTACCAACTTTTTGGTATAAATTGGTGAAAATGGTAATCGATAGTCGATGGCTAGGCATAACAAAAATCAATCATAACACCAAATTTCCATAAACCATCAATTATTTGGCCTATTCACGTTGCATAATGCATTTGGAAATTTACCTAGCTATTAATTAGAGCTGGCATTTGTTATACAACAAAATTGAATTCTCAAAGCTACGGGCCAATGCAAATCATTAACTCGCTTTTCTGGCTTAGCTTAGAAGTAAATTTGGTTTGAGAATACAAAAGAGTACGAATTTTAAAATTTTGGACATTAAAAGTTGTTTCTAGGTGATTAAACCGATTCGCAACTTCAAAATGAGGAAAATTAGAGTCGCTAAAGTTAATAATTGAAGATTGACTATTTATTATTGCACAGGTTCTGCATCTGCTCTAAAAAATGCATGAAAATGCTTTTGTAAATCACTGATGCCCCTGGGTGTTTTAAATACTTCATAAAAAATAGATAGATAAATAAATAAAACGAAGAGTTATAGTATTTTCGTTAAAAACTATTTGTGTTAAGTAGACTTTCTACAGTACAAAATGACAAAAAAACGTGTTGATGATATGATTGAGTTAGTACCCTTTAGCTCGTAAAATTCTATTTGCGGTCATTAGCTTTTGGTTTTTTTTTATAAAAAACTGATATTCAGGACATTCGCTTAGGTATTGCTACTGAAAGAAATGTATATGCACTCACATTATTTTATGCTGCAACGTCGTTTTGGAAACTAACTTTCTCTTCTATTATTCCGATGTAAATTTCTTCCTTTGGGCTGTGCGATAGTTTCGACATCTGTCAGGTTGAAAAACCCACCAATAGTAAAAGCACACCTACTAGTTACTGCAGAGTATACAAGAACTCCTAAGATTGACAGATGGAGGTGCATATAATTATTGGAAGAGCGGGATGGTCAGTATAAACTAGAATTTCGGACTACAAGTCAAATTTCCGATCATGTCAGACGGAAAAATTCGCGGCAACAAAGGCATGCTCTCTAACAATGCAGTTATCACAGGATGATACATGATTCCCCGTGTGGGGGCGGGTTAGAGTATCTCCCATCGTATATCCTGCGTGTCGTTAAAGGCGACTAAAAGGAACACCGAACTACTGTCGGTATAAGCAGTAACCTCTTCTCAACCAACAGCTTCGGATGGACGAGTTGAGAAGAGTCAGGACACCTTCTTGTCCTTGGGGTGAGAAATTGCCCATAAAGGCGGATGAACCAGTAGATACCATCTGGTCAACGGCATGAGGATGCAGAAAGCAAATGGGAAACTACTACATTAAAGATCTTAAAGATATCCAAAGATAAACTCGTAAAATGTGTAAATGCATTTTACGAGTTCACAACATGTCTGTTAAGTCATTGTGACTATGATGATGATGGGGCTCATGATATAATCTCGTTACATTTCGCTCAATTGTAGTAAAGGGCCATTACGATTACAACATACAACATTACAACAACTGCAATAGGAAAGACGAACCGAACGGACTCAACAGAATATAGATTTCGGTGCCCAGAGGTGCAAAGATCTTGAGATGTCCTGCCCCTCCTCTCTCTCTTCACCCATGGCTTCTGGCGCAAGGTTTAAAGGTACCACGATGCCACCACTAGCTACATACCGTCACTTTCTCTGGGGCCGCTGAACAAGTAATAGCTTCTGGGGATGCCATTCAGATGTATTGGCGAAATAACAAATGCATGCCACACCGAAGCCGCAGAATAGACTAGTATCATGGGTCTTAATACAAATACATTCTAACATCTTAGTGAATACAAAAATAGGAATATCGTTGCACTTAGTTTCTATTTGCATCATTTTGCTTACTACTTAGTAGTTCTATCTTGAAGTTTAAAAAAAGGAATTCAAATTAAGCCAATCAGTGCGAAGTGGGCCATACCTCAGCAGTACATTGATGCCTCGTCAATTACCAAATCGCGGTATTGCCCCAGTTTTTATGAAAAAAACTACTGCTTTGTGATTTGCGTCCCGTCTATGATTTGTAACTTCATTTCGGAATATAAAAAATATTACGTTGTATTCCAAGGAAAACTGAAAAGCCTAAATTGTCCTTATCTGTAATCCGAAAAAGAGACATACCTTAAGGACATGCATATTACTGTATAATTTTTATGTTGTTTATTACCGTAAATGTTATACAGGGTGGCCGGATATTCGACTGGCAACGCTTAACAGGTGATGGACCTTACATTTTTAGGAAGATTGAGATAGAAACACATAATATTATTTTCGTTTTTTTCTCAATTATCTTGCAATAAAATGGAGCAGTTATATAAAATTACGAATTAGGTGTCTTTTTAAGGCTATAAATCCAAATTCAACCACGTTTTTGCTATCTTGGGCAGAGGCCGCCACCTAGGGCACATCGAACTCTTTTAAATTAACAAAACCCTTTTTCGGTTTGGTGGATCACATCACTGTGGCTAAATCGTTTCCTCAATACATTTGCGTAAAAAATGTTTTTGAGATAACCTTTATTGAAATTTTCAAGGGACCCCAATTAGTCGTAAAATGTGACCGACAGAATTGTCGGTACTCTCGCACGAATTAATATTAAGTCAAAAGACATGTTTTGATCATCTAATTCTTAAAATAGGTGGTGCTGAAGTTTGAGAATACTTGGTATATGGTATGTAAAACTATGAGCCTAATATCAATTTACATGGAAATATCGATAATCCTTCCGATCACAATTCACAATACAGTCGAATTGGAAATTTTGATGAAGGTTATCTCGAAAACGGTTACCTGTAGTGACTTTAATAATATTGAGGAAATGATTTTTTGACACTCACTTTGATTCACCAAACTGGGAAAATGTTTTTGGAATTTAAATGAGTTCAATATGCCGTAGGTGGCGCCCTCTATTCATGATAGCAAAATCATGGTTGTATTTGGATCTCTCGCCTTAAAAAACCCCAGAAACGTAATCTTAGATTGCTGTGCCACATTATTGCGGCATGTGTGAGAAAAAAAGCGAAGATAATGGTAAAACTTTGACACCCCGTATCTTGAAAATTAAGCATTTTAAGGCTTCATGTTCCTATCTCAGTGTTCATAGAAATGTGAGCTCTATCACTTGTCAAGCGTTGTTGGTCGTATATCCGGGCACCCTGTATAAATGTTTTGAAACCTCGAGGTCTTCATGTTTTTTATCTCTGTATTGCAGAACTGAATATTATTAGTACAGGTAGTCGTTCACAATATCCACTAAAAAATGGAGTCAAGTTGATTGACTCAGTACTTCCCACACATTACTGTGATATCAGTTTATTATTTTCCCATAGCATGAAGCTTTAGTCTGAGATCTCCTTGCAACCAAATCATCGGCAGCCTTCCCTCCCCTAAAATTGTCTTATGCCGCTAAGTATTTCCTTCAGAGGTCAACGGACAGCCTAAAACATCTAAAAACGAAGTTTGAGTTGTTTTCATACTTTTAGTTTTTTGATTATTGCTATATACGCTGCCACTGACACGATATTTAACAAACACACGCGTTTTCCATCCTCACCACGGTAATAATACTGTGTCAAAATTTAATTAGAATCAATGTAATAGTGTCCACGTTACAAAATACAAAAAGATCTAAAGCAATAAATACTCGTATGTATGTATACAGAAAATTCTAAGTCCCTTAGTTTCCGTAATACGCTAGGCAATGTTCGGATGGACCTAAAAAGTTGATTTATGTCGCTAGGTCTTCCTTCACAGCCCCTACCCTACACCCTAATATGAATACAAGAAATTTCTCAATTTTTCAACCCCCCACCCCCTAACCACCCCAATTTCACCCCACCCAAAAAAAACGCAGAAAATGATCAGGAACCTCTAAAACGCTTAAAAACGAAGTTTGAGCTGTTTTTATATTTTTACTTTTTTTTATTATTTCTGCGCCGCCACTGGCACGATTTATAAAAACCATACGCGTTTTCCATCCTCGCCACGGTAGTAATACTGTGTCAAAATTTCATTGACATCAATTCAACAGTTTCCTTGTAACACAATATAGAAGGATATAAAGCAATACTCTCGTATGTTTACACCAGAAAAAATTCTAAGTCCTTTGGTTTCCGTAATAGGCAAGGCAATGTTCGGATGGACCTAAAAAAGTTATTTATGTTGCTAGGTCTTCCTTCATGGGTCAGTGGGCAGTCTATTATGAAAGCAACAAATTTTTCAATTTTACTACCCCCCACCCCCCAATTTCACCCCCACCCAAAAAAAAGTAAAAAATGATCAGGAACCTCTAAAACGCCTAAAAACGAAGTTTGAGGAATACTTAATTTTTTTTGTTTTTTGCTAATTACTCCGCCGCCCCTGCACCGATTTTCAAAATTATAAGAACATTACCTACTACGACCCCCTAGCATATCGCTGCCCAAATTTCATCACAATCCATGCAGCGGTTACTGAGATTACGAGGACACAAAAACGCGTACAGACAGACCGACAGACAGACAGACAGACCGACAGACAGACAGACCGACAGACAGACCGACAGACAGACCGACAGACAGACCGACGGAAATGAGTGACATGGATTTTCGTTATGTAGACATCATGAAACGCCCAAAAAGTGTATTATCTCAAAATCGAAAATTTTCGCGATCACAATACTCCCCTCACCTATCGGTGTGGGAAGTAAAAAGAAGTAACTAGAGTAGAGTTAAAGAATACTCTAAAATAAAAAAGGAGAAGAAGTCATGATTCCAGACCAAAAAGACAAGTACAGTCAACGCGACCCACAATTAGAATGACGAGTGAGAAGAGAACGTTAACCTAGATCACAGTCATCGAATCACGGATCAATAAAGCGGGAACACACATATCCGTCTTCCGATTGGTTGTTCGCCTCTAGCAGCGTGACGTCAGAGGGATTCTCCCCAGTTTTTCGGTTTTTCTGTGCCCAAAAAAATGGCGAAAAAATATGAGAAGGTTCCTATGCCATACTCTATCATACGCAATCATAAAAACAATTTATGATACTAGTCCATTAAAGTCAATCCAATGCGGCGGATAGGGGCGTATCCAGACCACAGTCTTGGAGGGGGGTAGCGGGGCATGAAGTTGTGTGTGCTTTCACCATTTTTTGTAATACCTTCGTGAAAGGTGATGCAGGTGAAAAGGAAAATGTTAATAGTGTTAAAATAAAAAAGAAGATATAAACAGCAAATGAAACAGTGGAGTATCAGGTATTTTAGGGAGATGAAATAAAAAATCTATTGATGCATTAATCATTTTTAATTTTACGGAATACAAATAATATGTAATACGTATATCATCCGTGAACATTTTATTGGCACAGCATACAAAATTAAACGATCATGAACACTCACCAGTCAGGCACCCTAGTAGCCACAACACGTACTCTATTTTTTTAATTAGTGTTTTAACCTTTCTAGTCGGTGCAATTTTCAAAACGGGTAATTAATGAGTTAGGTAACTTTTTGTGACAAGCTACCACGTTGTATAGGACATTAGAGAGGTTTTGAGCCACTAAAGATTGGGACGACGCTATTTGTAAAACATTATTCTGAGCATGCAGAGTGTGTTCCGAATAACGGATAAGCGTGTGCCTTGTGTACAGTTTTTGTAACCGGAATCTGTGACGTGAATCGTTGCGTTATTCGACAATTGACATGATCAATTATTGGGCCTATTTATTCTAACTTAACCTCACATTATGATCGATTTGGTCGGAAATGTTCAAGAAATGTTGCATTCAACAAGCAAATACCACAAGCAGAAAATATATCACATCGCAAGTAAAATAAAAAATAGGTCATGAAGGATCTCCGAAGCATGACAGTTCAGATTTCACTACCATGGTTCAGTCCCGTGATGATCACACGCTGTTGCCGGAGACATAGATAAGCCGGAGACACCTAACTTTGTAGCTTTTATTGGATAATACTGTCAAATAAAATTGACGGAAGAAAACCTGATCCTTTTTTACAATAATAAACTACAACACAAGTATTGTTGCTATCAAAATCAGCACGGTTCTTTTCTCTTTGCCGCATAGTGGTTTAGACCTGGTAATACCGCACGTAATCATATCGTTTCGTAAACTTCCGTAGCCAACGTACTACTTTATCGGTTATTCGCCGATTCGGTTATTTCGGGAGAATTGCGTATGCCCAAATAGCCGATAACGGACGTCCAAAAACTCTATTCAACTGATTATGTAACAATGGGAATATATCAGATATGCATCACTGTAACAATGCAAAACAAACCCTTTTGTAATTCAGTTATTGCAAAAAAGGTTTTTTTCAGTGCGACATATGCTTAAATAAATAAGTCAAATAAAATAAGTCAGAGCTGAATCGAGTTTTTTTTTCGAAAATCCTGTTACCCCCCTTGTATACGCCTGCGGCGGCGGAGCATGTCGACAGCCACATGGTCCAAGAAACACTAGTTCGCTCTGAAATGTCATACAAGCAATTACTATATAAAAAATTATTTGTTTGGGGACAGTCTATCATTTGTTTAAAACATCGATGGATGGGGCCATTTTGTTGGCAACTATTTAAAATTTGGTCACTTGTAGGGAACAGACTTTATCAATTCATTTTATTTTTTTAACCCTCCAGGATTTTTTTCTAACTTACATCTTGCTGTCACATACGAATGTAAGGAATTAATCCTTTACAAGACCCTCCAAAGCATGTTCTGTTGCCTTGTTGACGAACGCATAAATTGGTACTTTTCTTACCATTCCCTTCATCATGTTGAAAAGCTGCATAATTTTGAATTTAGAAACATCACATACACAAGAATCTGATGAGTTCCAGCTCCTGTCTATATGAAATAAATTATCTCTCTTGGTCACATCTACCATCAACCTATAACTTGCAAACATAAGTATGCCACCCGTCCATTATATGCTAAGCCTCTTTATGCTCACTGATGCGAAAGTGCTGTAACAAGGCCTTCTTGGCATTCTGAATATGTCCTGCGGCTTTTCAGGTAAGAGGTCGTTGAGGGAGAAGCCGACGACCTGCAAACGTTGGTGTCGTTGTAACTGGAGTTACGTACACAATGTCCACAAACAGACTCAGCTGCGTTACAATAGCAAACGGTTTTCCATTTTCATTAGCTACAGTAAAATAGAGATGAAATTGAGTAAACAAGCAGTTCAATAGCCATATTCCCGATATCAACTTACTAGCCTCATAAAACTCACCTGGCGGTTCCTTCTTATAGTTAACCAGATTTTCTTTACCGAAATCACAGTCAAATTAGAATAACGATTTACGAAAACAATTATCTTCATAATATTGATGGCCTTTCAATACTGTTAAAGAATTGCAGCCAGTAAAACTGACCTCTGGATTTCAAATTCTTGATTTCACAGCTGCTGTGATGTGCATTCTACGATGCATTTGAAAAGCATTTCTTCGAAGAGGGTTCTAGTATACATTTAACCATTTTTCTTTGGCCTATACAACCACCTAAATATGTAAGCATGAGATGTTACACAACCTGTTTTCTGATAGGTTGAGCCTTCCTGACCTTCGCTTAGCCAACCGCACCTTCAATTGGGAACTTCAGTCTCTTCTATGGCCGCTGCGGTATAGTATAATAAACGTATGTCTCAAGGTAAACCCAGCATCGTTACCTCGCTGAGAGTTTTCGTCCTATTGCACCTCCATGTCAACAGCCCAACGTTTGGACTTGAGCGGCCAGACTATTAGTTGTTTCTGGCTAGCTTCTTCTTCTTGAAGTGTCGCTTTTCAGTGTTCTCTACTTTCAATAGCTTCCGCATCTTTAACCGACTGTACACGCATTTCTGCATCCAGAGGAAATCTTATGTTACCCATAGATCTTCTGGAATCTTTCCGTAGGTCATTTAAAGATTTTCAGCTGATCTGTCTTGAACGGTGCTTTTGCTAGCATCGTGCGGGTGTCCAACCCTTAGTGACTTTCAATCTGGTGGGTACTGATTCCAGTCCTAAACCCGGGTTGCTATCGTCTGCAACAAACTCGATCTTGATAAAATGAACTTAGGTACTCTAAAGGGGCTGTCTTGTGGAGAACTGCTTTTTACCGAACCTGCCAAACCGTCCAGTTCACTGAGTATAACGATGCGTCTTTATGTTCCGTTTAGCCAAAACATCCGAACGCCAAGGTTACGGTACTTAGCATATCTGTCCAAAAAGTGATACGAAGCTTCGTCTTCTTCCCAGTACCTATCAGGAGCTGTTTCATGAGTGAGCTAATGTCTGCTTAGACAGCAAGGCCTGTGAAAACTACCGCCAGAATGCTGAACAATTCTCTGGGAAAGACGAAATATGGTGATTTGCTAACTACCGAGAAGGAATACAGCTCAGTTCAGGATTTGAAAGATGTATTAACCTAGAGGCTGGACGGCCAGCAGGCAGTAACCGAAAGGATTGAGGGCACCAAAATATTACATATTCTAAGTGCTGACGCGAACATTACGAAAGAAGCCATCGCACATTCAATTACAGGAACCATAGAGATTAGCGATGATTTTCTCGTACGCTCTACGAGACCAGCCTATGGCGACAACCATGACCAAATATTTCAGATGTATGGAATCTACGGACACACTTGGAACAAAAGTAAGGGACGTGACAAGGTGGACCTGAGATGTCTTAGGTGTGGGAAAACTGGACACAAGCTAAAAGACGGCTCACAGGAGGAATACAGATTAAGCGGTCGGCGAGTACCCGAATAGGTGCAGGAGAGGATAAGGTCTTTTTGGCGCTTTGACGAAGTTTTGGTTGAACCAAAACTATGAAAAATTTGAAGGCGAAAAGTCTGATAATGAGGACATGATGAGTAAGTGTCCGAAAAAAGGCGGAAACTAGGGGGGGATAGCCAATCCCTAGCCCAGAGTCCGCCTGAGGCATAAGATGGAAAAGGAGCAAGTTGAGCTCCTGTGCCGTCCGGCCATCGTGAGCAGTGGTATAAGAAGCGGGATGAGTCATCGAATCGAACCAGAAAAAGGGAACAAGAAGTATGTGAACACAGCGTTAGTCGGTGCCAGCAACCAGAGCTATAACGTCTGAAATGAGTGCAGTAATGAATAAGCTACGACGGAGAGCTTAGAACAATGCCGAAGCAAGAAACAGCTCATAAGAAACTGTGCAAGTAACCGTGGTCGACTTTGACCAAAAGTTGAAACACCACCAAGGCGAGCAGGAAGCCTTTATGCAAGCGAACGGCGTGGATCCTGGATGCATCACTAAGACGAGATTGTCGCAGGTTTGAATAGTGGCTTGAAGAGTGAACAGAAACTGGTTATGACTAAGTTGGAGCGTATTGGTGCAATAATTGAGGAGCAGCTAGAGAAATTACAAAAATACGTTGGGGGACAGTTAGAGACATCACAAAAGCACGTTCAGAAATCGCTACAGCAAGTGAACGATCATGTCAACGAGATATTTAGAGGAACTGCGAAGCTGTGAGAACTTAGTATAGGTAGACGTAGTTGAACAGCTGCAGAACTTACTTTGGATACCATGATAGATACGTTGGTGTAACAATCTTTTTGCAATAAAATCCTGGGATACGGTTAATAATATATTTAAAAAATATACCTATATGTATATGATGGCCAACGTTTCGACGCTAGAAGTGCGTCATCTTCAGGGCGTGTGTGATATATGTATAACTAAAATTAAAAATTGGTCTTGTAAGGATCCAACTACACTTCGTGCAATGAGTTCAACAATATTAACATGGAACACCAACATAATCTACAATTTTAAAAACACATTAAAACTTTAAAATCTAAAATTAAAATGCACAGAAAAACTTCCACTACATCACGATAGTCTCAAATATTATTGCCGGATGGTGTAGGCTACTTGATACTTATTGAGAGACTAGTGGTATAAAAATTCCTAGCTGGGTGAGAGCATTGATAACATCTACGTTAAAAAATATATACAAAAAGAAGAAAACACATTAAAATTGATTGCGAGGAAAGTAAATATTGGTAAGATGGAAGAAATTATAGGCTATGCCCCTTTTATTAAATTTGCATATATATACGAAAGATTGCTCGTATCAGTTCTGAAATTCAAGCTGTTAGAACATTTTTTTATGTGAGTCATCTCTAAAATATTTCGCTTATACCAGTCTTTTTCTTTACATAACGTTCTAACGTTGTCAAAATCGATTAAATGTTTGTTTTCTATGGCATGCTTGCTAAGGGCAGTAGAATTCGGGTTGCTATTTTTAATGTCATACTTATGTTTATATATGCATTTGTTTAAATACTGTTTAGTTTGTCCTATGTATGAGTTGGGGCAGTCTTTACAAGGGATTTCATAGATTACATTACTATGCATGTCTCTTTGTAACTGTGGTTTAAGATTTGAAAATACAGCACGTGTTGTTGTAGTAGCAGTATGGGCGACATGTACATTATGCTTTTTAAATATTTTATTTATGTTTTCGGAGAGTCCAGGTGTGTGGGGCATTGAAAAGTATTTCTTTGAGGTATTATTTTTAAATTTTGAGTGTTGTTGGCGGTTATAAATTTGGTGGACTCTCTTTTGATGGCTGTATCTGTGAAATGTTGAGGATAGTTGTTTTGGGAGAGAACTTTTTTTTACCTTTTCTATACGATGGGAGATATTCTAACCCGCCCCCACACGGAGATCAACAAACACACAAGCTTCTTGTAAAAAATGGAATGAAACACTTTAAAGTCTCGGTTGTTAATGTTTAACCAAAATATATCAAATTTTCGGACTTTCAGACAACTCCAAGCGTAATTATCCCATATAGGTAGATAACTCCAGCAGATTCTAATAACGCAAACGCTTAAAAGTTTTGTATTGATTAAATATTTTTAAGATACTTGCCAAAAAGGTCGGTCGTCAGGAAAAATTCTTTGATACTAGGAGGGTCGTATCATGAAAGAGGTTGAAAAACACTGTGTTAAAGGGTCACTAACAACTCGATGGGGCTCTGGAACGTGTTCTTATGCTTCTTGTAGGTCTAACAGTCCAACACATACAAGATCGTCCACTATAAAGCACAGTAATTAAGGCACCCTAGTCATCGGTGACATTGGTTATACATTGGACATTGATATACCAGTGACACGAGTGACAGAAAGCACTCCCCTTTGACGTGAGCGCTTCAATTGTGAGGAGAGGATATGAGAATCTAAACAGCAGTGATTTTCGCTCTCCACGCATTTAAAGGCAGCGTTATCGCTCCAGCAAGGGGTAGTGTTCACTAAACATCGATGTACAATCGATAGTCCGATAGGCCTATAGGATGTTTTCTGTGGCGTAAGATTGCACAGAGTTCCCTCGGATTAAGGAATGACTCTAGCCGGTACTGTTATTTGTTTACGTTTTTTCTCTCAAGCTGTGCATTTGTTGATATTAATATGTACACGAAAACAACTAAAAGGTAATTTCATTGAACTCATGTGACACTGCGGAAAAGGAAACAAAGTGTGTGGACATATTTTGGCAATGCAACTTTTCCTTCATAAAAATATGTAAATTCAATGAAAATTTGCGAACAAGATTTCTTTCAGATTCCAGTTCAAACGTTCTTTAAAATAATGTTTCTAAATTTTTTATAAGTATTATGTACAATTTCTGTATAAAAACAATTCAATAGTCAGTCAATGGTCTTACCGATCGTGCAATTTTGCTATCTGATGCGAAAAATAGACCTGACAACCTGAAAAAGGTAAAAAAAGTTCTCTCCCAAAACAACTATCCTCAACATTTCACCGATACAGCCATCAAAAAGAGAGTCCACCAAATTTTATAACCGCCAACAACACTCAAAATTTAAAAATAATACCTCAAAGAAATACTTTTCGATGCCCTACACACCTGGACTCTCCGAAAACATAAATAAAATATTTAAAAAGCATAATGTACATGTCGCCCATACTGCTACTACAACAACACGTGCTGTATTTTCAAATCTTAAACCACAGTTACAAAAAGACATGCATAGTAATGTAATCTATGAAATCCCTTGTAAAGACTGCCCCTACTCATACATAGGACAAACTAAGCAGTATTTAAACAAACGTATATATAAACATAAGTATGACATTAAAAATAACAACCCGAATTCTACTGCCCTTAGCAAGCATGCCATAGAAAACAAACATTCAATCGATTTTGACAACGTTAGAACGTTATGTCAAGAAAAAGACTGGTATAAGCGAAATATTTTAGAGATGACTCACATAAAAAAATGTTCTAACAGCTTGAATTTCAAAACTGATACGAGCAATCTTTCATGTATATATGCAAATTTAATAAAAGGGACAGCCTATACTTTCTTCCATCTTACCAATATTTAATTTCCTCGCAATCAATTTTAATGTGTTTTCTTCTTTTTGTATATATTTTTTAACGTAGATGTTATCAATGCTCTCACCCAGCTAGGAATTTTTATACCACTAGTCTCTCAATAAGTATCAAGTAGCCTACACCATCCGGCAATAATATTTGAGACTATCGTGATGTAGTGTAAGTTTTTCTGTGCATTTTAATTTTAGATTTTAAAGTTTTAATGTGTTTTTAAAATTGTAGATTATGTTTGTGTTCCATATGATTGCACGAAGTGTAGTTGGATCCTTACAGGACCAATTTTTAATTTTAGTTATACATATATCACACACGCCCTGAAGATGACGCACTTCTAGCGTCGAAACGTTGGCCATCATATACATATATATTTTTTAAATATATTATTGACCGTATCCCAGGATTTTATTGCAAAAAGATTGGATTATAACGGTCAGGATACAAAAAGTTGGTGTAACAGTAAAGTCCTATCCATGCAATAGTAAAACAGCATAAGATGTTTATTATATGCAATTTGAAAACCCTGTTCATGTTAATAGCTAGTCAAACGAGAAAAAGAAAGAAGCTTGTGTGCTACAACGCTAAGAGACCTTGCAGCAGCTAGTTTGCTTAATCTCTTCTTGACAAGCCTAGGTGGCTATGATAAGATAACTACTACACTAAAGCTACGCTTTGGGGATGCACGTATAACCGAACTGTTGCATGGTCAACTGCATAATCGGACACAGCAAGCCAAAGAATATTGTAAGACTATCCACTACTTTAGCGGATGTTATGGCCAAGGGCTAGAAATTGAAGCTGTTACGCAAATGATAAGCAGAGTATACAAGATCATTGAGTAGAGATCAGTGTCACTTCGTTCACTCCAAAAATAAGAGACCCCTCAGTCAGTTCACACAAGTTTACATTACAGAAGGGACATCTTAAGGCAGGCTGCTGCATACAGGTTTGTAAGATGAAGGCGGATGTAGAAAAAGCCGATGATCATGCGAACAAAATAAAATCCATGCAAAACACAAAAAATCAGTTTGAAAGAGAGATAAAGAATATGCCTAAGAAGAACGAAGAAAGTATCGTTACAACAATGCAAGGCATCGATGAGGGAACTTCTTACAGCAGACAGGGATACATTGCCAAGCCATTGCTAGGTTCTCAGAAATGGAGAAGTATGGATATTAACAGTAAGAACACAAGTAATCTGCAGAAAATGACCGCTTTGGCTAGAATTCTTCTTAATATAGGTGTACCAGGAAGCTCAAAAGCGATAGTGAAAGCCAAGCACCGAAATATGCCTGTGCGTTTCCGAGAAATATAGTCAACAGCACAGTACTCCCAGGGAACGAATTAACGGTCGACACGTAAGTCCGAAGATAACCAGATAAAATGACAAACTGTCGTATTTCGAACCACCTACGAAGTATGTGCGCGAAGAACTTTTCTTCATAAGATAAAAAAGGGATGTTGTAACGCCACTGTTGACTTGCACGAGAATGAATCAGACGTCAACCCATCAGAACTTATCCGGCTAGAATCAGACGCCTAACATGAGAAAAAGGTGTGGGTAAGGCCCTGTCGTATTTTCATATTCAGGTATGGGTAAGGTTTCCCGTGTCTGAAGTGTATAGGCATCAGTAAAATTTCACAACCCCAACTATATTTGAATTGACTGAACACAATGTAGGACGCCACTGTCTAGTCAAAAATCCGTGAATAAATTAATCGAAACAAACTGATAGTCTTAGAAATGCAATAGTTTTACTCTTTAGCGGACTAGAGTGTAACGACTGTACTGCAAGAAGTGGTGTGGGAAAGTAAAAAAATGTATAAAGTTTCAATATTTACTAATCTAAATTGCAAACGATAAAAATTTAAATATGTTTATGAATGAAAATAAAAAACATGGCGAGATATAACGAATTAATTTAACTCAACTATGCGCACCAGTTTCAATAAAAATACAAAACTTGAAAATTTACATTTACAAAAATTGAAGGAACGGCGATATTGCTGGATCTGTTCACCTTTGAAATAAAAAAAATGGTTCCAGCTCTGATAATAATTGAATGTCACCGTCTCACCGAACTCACTGCTGCTAGGGTGTACATTGTAGAGGTGTACAGATGCTCGGGGAGTTCAGCAACCTGTCCAGGGCATCTTTACCCCCAGCATCGATGGCAAGCCAGACACCTGGCATGACTGACATGCGCTTCCAGGTACCTGCAAGCCCAAAGAAAGACACCCTGTCCAACCATGCTCCCAAGATAATGGAGACAGTGACGCCTCCAGGACACTCCTAAGTGGCACTGCCTGAAAGGACAGACAGGGCTAATCACACTGTATTACTATTATTATTCTCAAATAATCGGCGTATAGCCAGGGAGACAAAAAATGACTATCGGCAAGAAATTTTATTTTACGACTGCAAGGCAAAACTGAATAGAATAAAAAGAAGTTTCTTGGATATATAAACTATTACCTGCGGTAAAACTAAATTCAGAAATTAACATATTGCAGGTAAACTAATAGCTTATAGTGTAATACGAAAAGAATTGAGTGAACAAAAAAAATCACGTAATTGTGTCTGAACTATGGGGCCAAAAATAAAATTAGGGAATCTGCAACGATGGAAAAAATATCCTAAGATCGTGTTCTTTCTCACCACGTGGACAATATCCCACCTTAACGCGCTACTCCATGGTGTCGCGTGATAAATTCTCACTTAAAATTGTATCGAGAACCGCTTTAGTGACCGCCATGATGGTGGACCGAACGACGACGTCCCCCAATCTCCTCATGGAAGCGGACGGCGCCGGCGTGTCTTTTCATTGGTGGAAAGTCAACCTGCGTGGTGCAGCTCCACTGATTCGCAATTTCTGAACACCGGCAACCACCTTAGGCAAACCAGCATATCATACCACCATATATCAGAAACAGTTTCAGAGATAACCGGGGGCGTACCATCCATAAGTGGTGAAGGGTATAGCCAAATACGATATATTACTAGTAAGAGACCAAATGTCCGTTACGATGTTACAACAGTAAGGTCCAATTTAGCATGCTTTCAGGCAATCGGATACAGCAGTAGAAAGTATGCTGTTGGCTTAATACGTCAACTGCTGCTGAAAGTGTACGTGTCGGAAAGCAAATATGCTAGCCTACCCTCTTCGACCTTCATAATCTGGCGAATGATTATAAATGCTCGCCCGCGTTTATCGCGGCGCTACTCCAGGGGAAGCGTCCCAGAGCTGTAGGATCGTAAAACTACACATGCGAATTCATCCTGATGGGAGCAGCGGTAGAAGCGGGAGCTGGAGCAACGCGTAACAAAGATTAATGACGTCAGATAAAAACGGCGGGACTTTATGGTGCGACGTTAGTCTCGCCTTCGGATGCGTGTTATCTCCAGCTACAATCCCGGCTGGCCGTGGCTTCGCCAGAGACCTGTTGGCCATTTCTCCTCACGGCATACTTGCCGATAAAATGTGGTCACTTGACTATTTCATAATATTACGCTTAAAATCTTTAATATTACGAGTTTATATATTCTCATACATGGTTTCGAAAATGTAGGTATCTCTAGTATACAGCTTAAGATGCGTTTTCATTTTGGCGACTTGCAATGTCATGACGCGCGGTACGTTATTCCTACATGTTGTGCGCCTTTTCACATTACGTCGCGCACTGTTTCTATCCCGACGGCGTATTTACATTCTATACCATTATCCAGATGAATATTATTCTGCTATATGTGAAACACGCGTGTGTATACTTCAAATGATACCGGGATATAGATGGACGTCATTCTATAACGTAGTAGGATATGAAGTAGCAGCATGCCCCTATTTTAACTCCAAATCATACCAACAGTATACAACGTAATGGCGACATCAACAGCATACGTACCTCGCCCACATCCCTCGCAACGCATTTCTAGCGCACATCTTTCGAAAAATATTAATAGCACACATTCCTCGCCAACATGCCTTATTTTGTACATACAGTAACTTGGCTTTGCTAAGCCTTTTTCACCAGAGGTGTGCTGAGCGAGGCGAGGTAATTGAAGCGATTCTATTGGACTGTTAAAAGCACATTCCTCCTAGCATATCCTCGCACATCTCTGGTGGAAACGCAACCTTAGCGCTTTCACAACAAAGTCGAGTATTAGACATATCACTAAAAACTTTGACTCCAAAATTGTACTTCTTCTTGTTAAAAGTTAATAATTATAAGAATTGGAGGAGTCAGAACGGACGTATCAATCTGCACTCTAACGCACGCAAAACCGCAATGACATCTATATACTTAATGTGCTATAGACAACAGAGACGTTGCCAAAAAAACCTGCCAGACTTTAAACCAAAAGAGAGACATAAAAGGAGACACGTATTTTATGAGAGATGCCATGCTAACTTTTGTCGCCATGACTTTATCTCCATGTCACCTAATTTAACAGCTAACACCTCTAGCAATTAGCTATATTTCCGAGAAATATTTATGTTTTATGTCAAATAGCTCCACTCTAGCCTTGATGTGTATTTGAGTGTTTTTAGCTTTGGTTAAATCATGTCGCAAACTGCAAACTCTGAAAGTGGATTATATTCGTGTGCATGGTGATCTAGATCCTCAGGGAGCAGTTTGTGCTGGATAGGGAATGGTAGGGTAAGCCGGTGGGGTTTCCACCTCAACAAAGTTGCATTGTTTACTTCAAGGTGTTTCATGTTTCAAAAGGAAAAATGATTGTTTTACAATGAATAATATATGCTTTCAAAAGGGAAAGGAGTTTAGTTCCAAGCGGCACAGCCAATGTTACCCTTTATGCTAACGAATTCCACTTCTATATTTTTAGATTTGAATTTTTAGAAAAATTCTTGTTGTTACTGTACGATAGTTTTTAAAATGCCCTACAATGTGGGTGAACAGTTCAGGCTTTACGAATGTTACATCAGAAATAATCAAAATTCGCTAGCTGCGTTACGGGAATATCGAACATTATATCAGAATGCCGACTACACAAATATTACCTAGGATTTTGCGAGATCCCGCTTGATATAATATTATAACCATCAGTTTCAATTTACTATTGATGCTTTAGAAATGTAATTTGATCCACTTGAAACTATTGATGGAAAACGTATAGATCCAGTTCGGCATTTCATTGAAATGTTTCATCAATTTTTTCAAAGTAGAGAACAATCTCAAGCTATTTTTCTTCAGGTTGGTCACTTTTCGGACAGTTTTACCTTGATTAACCTGTCGTCAGTTTGCAAGATCCTACAAAATTCTTGGAAAAATTTGTTTAGTCGGTACTCTATTATTATGATATAAGATTTGGTATTCCCGTAACGCAACAAACAAATTTCGATTATTACTGACGTAACATTCCTGAAGCCTTAACCGTTCATCCACAACGGAGGACATATTTAAACCTATCATACAATGACAACCTGCGTTATGATAAAAATCTTCAGGCTTAATATTGCTTCGAAACTTAGCATGTCTGATATCAGTCAAATCCTACTATAAGTATTTATAATTTCCGAAAGAGGAATATCTGATTGAATGAAAAAATTGCAAACTATTTGGAATCTACCAACTTTACGCATAGGACATGTTGATATGGAAACAGTGAATCAATCAAACTATCCGACAATAATAAAATATACTGTCTGTTCCATTTACAGTATTTTGAATTTAATCAAGGAAAACATGGAGATGAATTAAAAAATCTCAAATCATTTGGAATATGTCAGTAAACCTAAAGCTGACAGATGTCTTTTAGCACATACTTACATATACATATCAAACACAGAAAATCCGACAGTACTACTACTACTAATATACAGGCGGTCCGCTCCTTCTACAGTAGCTCGAATTTAGTTAATACAAATATCACATCACATCCAAATTTTAAGTTACAAATGATTAGATCATCGATAAAATTAAAGAAGAATGCATGCTGCTGCTCAGAGTGGATCCACTGCAGGCGAACTCGTTGAAAGGCGTACGAACAGCAGGACAAATAGAGGCAGCAGCATAGTTAAGTTATCAAAATTTCATATGTACATTTTCATTGTCAAAGCCAATACCTCACTCAAGGCGTAGCCTTTGAGGTGGCAGTTATTTGTAATGTAGAGTACACATTATAAATGATAATGAATGATACAGGTGGTTCCATTTGAAATAGTTAAGATATCGGTGTTTTGAAAAATTGCTTCTTCCAATGACTGTAGCGAACATCTTGTTTATTATTTCTCCATAGATATCCAAAAAATATTAAACTTCATTTCCTAGTAGATCTTTTAGATCATAGTAGCAGTGACATATGTCTTACAGAGTGGCTAAAAGTGATTTTTAGAAACATTGATTTTTTGAGAAAAAAGGTGTTGTTTTGATTTTCAACGAAAGCAAACAGAATTTAAAAAAACTTAACCACAGAAATATTTGGAATTAAGAGCGTAATCTAAAAGTCGATTTGAAATAAAGAAGCTGGCACCGATTCAGGCATAATAGACCACCCTGTATATATGAAATTATGATAAAACTAAACTCTAACCACATCAAAAAACTTTTATTTTTAACTCTTTGTCCAATCGCATATAGCTTCTGAGATAGGGTAGTGATTTATCTTACGTGCCCCACCCTCTACAATAAGCACACGATAGCAAACCGATAGTTTTCTATTTCACACAACTTCCAATCTAGTCAGGCACCTGACTTGAATCCATCAAAACAAGAGATTATGGAGATTAAATAGGAACAGAACTAGTTTTGATGAAGCAATGTGCAGACAAGTTGGGGTCATACATAGAAATCGACCCGGGTGCCACGAATTACGCAGCCTAAACTTCTGGGGCAGGCGATGAGGTGCCTTCACTAATTGATAGACCGTCGAGGCGTACGGATTGTTGCCGAAACTAAAATTGGTAGCTAAACAAAGTTCAGCCTGCCAGGCGACGCGACGCGCTGTTATTCTCCCGTCAACGTGCGATAAGCTACGCCTAGCTAACGGTGACGTTAATTATAAAAGTTATTCTGGATCCGGACCAGCAGTTTATTTGCGTAATGACAGGTCAACCCATCACAGGAGCAACGTTGTGATGTGCTCTAATTTTCAAGATTAAAACGCAGATATGCTCTATCATACAATGAGAACTTCGTGAGAACCTTATTATATTTTATGTTTAATGGTGATAGTCACCATATGAGGGATGACACATATTTATCATCCCACAGTTTCCTTAGTCGTATATTATACAGGGTGGTCCAATAAGCGCGCGGTGCTCTCTAGCGGCCTCAGTGTTTAAATTAGAAGAAAATGACTTGAATAAAAAATGCTTCTTTTCAAATGGTCTACTTGTAGAAAATAATTACAAAGATGGCGGACATCCGGTTGTACCGGAAGTAGGTATCAACTTCCTTATTTTAAACGGAATACCCTGTACATTATTACATTTTTGGATTCAGCGTCAACTATTTTCAGGTCCAGTTTGTTAACCATAGTTTATATCTACGAAGCCTATTTTCGAAGTTATTCGGCTATCTTTATAAAACTTGACGTTTGTATTACAAAAAATGTCTCGGTAACTAGGCACGACAGAAAGATGCGATTTTCGGTTTTTAAGCGAGAACGAAACATACTTGTGTTTCGGTAAGATCATTGTTTGAAAGCACATTAAACAAATAAACTAGAAATTTTCAAATTTGAAAAGTTTGAAACGTTTAAAACTTTTTTTTAAATGGGATGGTATGATAAGTTTTACATCAGTGGATGCGGAATTAAGTTCTCTTTCACTTTTGTCTAGATATATGTGGTTCTATCTTTAACAGTTTTCAAGATATTTACAATTTTGTGATTATTCCGTAATGGCACGTAGGAATTGGAAAAATCGTAGGCCTCGTGGCTCGCAGATGAAACAATTGGCAGCAAACCTTTGATCTGAAGTGTTTCGGCCTCTAATACTGGACTTTTTTGGTTTTAGAACATCGACCCTCGTCCCTAATTTTGGGATGCTATTTCGTCGTTTTCTACTCTTTTTTATACAAAGTTTACCGCTGAATCCAATCACGTACTCAGATTGGCCCTGGGATGTCGCCTTCTCACAGAAAATGTTTTTTTCGCAAATATGCAAGTTTGCGCGAAATGCAAACTCTTTCTATTCTATTTTCTCAAAACAATTAGATTTTCTAAAAGCCACCCAAAAGTAGTAATTTCAGAGATGCTGATGTAGCTTAAAAAGATACTTTTTGTTTTCCTCGAACGGTTCCACGTTTTTCTGTCTACTTATTTCAATATATTTATGTTGCTGCATATACGATTTACTTCCTGTTTCACTGAAATCCATAAAATCTCATACTGTATACAAAAAAATGTCAAAAAATGGATAATGGACACACCCAGAGATATGTTTTCAAATGTTTTTAACGCGATTTTGAACTGACACACTTACAAGTTTTTAATATAGTTAGTATTAGTTTTAATATACGTATTGTGAAATATATGTATGTATTATCACCCACGCACAAGGTCAGCACCTTCTGTGGGTCAAACAATTTATTTGCCCTGTATTGTTGGTGAATAAATTATTATTGTTATTCATATATCTATATTAAGTTCCTTAAACACATAACACACATAGTGTTCAATATTCAAGAACAATATACATTTTCTGAGCTGTTATTCGAAACCCAGAATAGAAGCTTTAGTAGATCTGTATATACTTTAAGTACCTATTTCTAGCGGCAATCGGTTGCCTGATCTGTCGGTATCACAAAGTGCTCAGAATATAAAAACTAGCGCTCGTAGTATACACTTAGCTCGGACTAACTAGTCGCGTGGTTGACTAAATGTCAGGGCATGGATATCGGACCGAGAGCGCTCCTGTTGGTCAATCGTATGTTATTGAGCGCTCCTATCTGTCACATCAATCAACTTTAAAAATGACCAATGCCACTTCTTCCAAGCCGTTGCTTACATCGGTGACTCTCACCACAGTGTATGTACTAGAACAGTGACGAATCTCAAAAGCGGTACCTTTGATCTGCGAATGCGTGTTTGCAAATGACTTTTGACGCAAAGACAAAAACAAGAACTTTAATCACAGGTTTATTGCAATCGCTACATTGCTGCAAGAAAACGTGTAATAATCCACATCAACCTTCTGAACAAATTGTGATCTTAATCACCTATGGTAGTTACATTAAAGAATAAAAGTTAAGGTTTCCAAGACTACAAAAAATTTGAAATCAATATTTACCGGACGTTGACGTTAAGAGTAAAATCAGTCGTACAATTGAACTTGTTCTGTATTTAGAAGAGGCGAACGTCGTTAATTTGAATTATAGATGTTTTATTAAGAACAGTAGGTGTTCTGAGCAGTTGATAAACATAATCTTAGAAAAAAAAATAGAAAAATATCCTACACCAGAAGCAAGCAAAATAGCTATATATTCGGTAAATAAATATAATAAGAGTCATCCAATCTTGCAACCATTTGAATACAACTGGTAACTATAGCAGCATTAAATAATTCTAATCTACAGTTTCTGTAAATGTTCAAATAAATCGAAAATATCCCAATACCTTTTAAGTCCCTCCAATTATTAACTCTTTCCTATTTTGCTTTTCTAAGCTTTCTGGGATTTATATAGTAATAATAATAATAATAATAATATAACCGCGAGGGGTTGCTAGATCCCCTCAGTGGCGCCTCCCCAAGGTGGCGGATAGGGGAACGCCTCCCAGATATGGGTGGTACCGGGGAAATCAAATACCCGGGGCGGACCAAAACTAGCACGGTGGAATAGCGTCTGCATCCAGAGGATCGGCTATTCCTCAACAATTAGGACACGACGGATCTCCATGTGAGGAGCGGTACTCCGACAGCGTCTGACTCCATGTTAGGGGCGGCTGTTAATACACCCGCAGGAAGCCACCCAACATCAGTAGGCTATCCGGTGCGTGGCGACACCGCAGGGTATACCGAAGCCCAAGGATGTAATCCAGCCGGCAACCTTCGCAGGTGCATCCTCAGGAGGCAATTTGGACGGCTGCCTCCGGAAATGTCGTCTGGGGGCCCTAAGGCCAACCACCTGACAGGCCCTATCTTCGGGTTCGACCACCCCGGAAGAAAAGCACCCACACCGAGCCGGTTTCGGAAGCCGGCGTTGGGCAAGGTGGCGGTGCTTCGAATTGCCCTGTTGACGACCCCCGCAATGACATGGACCGTTTTAGGTGGACGACGGAGCTCAAGGATGACCTACTGAGCTGCTACGAGAGCAGTAGCCCGCGCCGTAGGGGATATATGTCCCGCATGTATGAGAGGTGGTGTGAAATGCACCCAGAGCATAGCACGCTTACCTCTCAGAATTTGCGAGATTATGTATCGTACCTCCGGAGGCAGGGATATGTTCGTGCTCCAGCTCAGCCTGCCCCTTCGGCGGACGGAAGGCCTGTTAACCAGGCTGAAAGTTCGCCGGTAAGGCCCGCTGAGAGGGAAATCGACCAAGTCGTCACACCTGGGGATTTCAGAGACCGAAGGGCCTTGCATAACAATGGAAGGTCCTTGAAGCTGGCAGATTTGAAGAGAGAGGATGAGGTTGTGGGTGAACGTCTATCGGAGGCCTCTGACATTTGGAGCATCAATTGCGAAATTTACGCTGCGGCTCTGAGGCTAGCTAGACAGGGGAGAGTGAGAGACTCTCCTGTTGAGAGAGCACAGAGACGGGTGCGCCAAATGGAAGCGAAAATCCAGTTGGCTCGCCAGGAAGCATCCCGTATCCAGTGTGTGATGGAATATAGAGCGGCTGGGAAGCCTTTTACGCGCCGAGTGCGCCAGATAGCCTACGGGTTGAGGCGCGACCATCATACACTCAGTCAAGCGGTACTGGTTGTTGTCAAGCAACACTGTCTTGACAGGATACGGATGCTAATCGCTGCTAAGCGATCGTTGGTGGCGCGGGCGAGAGGTCTGGAGCAGAACAGAATGTCCTACGAAAGACCTTCTCGCCTTTTCCAACAGCCGCCTCCAGCCATAGAGCAGCCGCCAACTGCTGATCGCGTGGAGACCTTTTGGAGGGACATTTACGAACAACCCAAACCTCTCTCAGCAGACACTCCGGCCTTGGCGCAGTTCGAGTCCGTTTGTAGGAGGACTCCTAACTTGAATGTACTGCGTCACCCGATAAACACGGAAGAAATTCTTGACGCCTTACGAGGCGCAAAGAATTTCGCAGCTCCTGGCCCGGATGGCATAAACACCTACTGGTGGAAAAAATTCGCCAGTTGCCACCGGCATTTAGCTATAGTTTTTAACTCGTGGCTAAATCAGGAGCAGCCAATTCCGGCTTGGTTTGTCGAGGGTCGAACCGTGCTTCTCCCGAAGACCGGAGATTTGTCTGATCCCAAAAACTACAGGCCAATAACATGTCTGAACGCGTGTTACAAGCTCTTCACCAGAATCTTGTACATGCGTATCCTTCAAGCTGTGAATCCTGTATTTCTCGACGTGTATGAACAGAGAGGGTCAAAGAAAGGCGTAGCTGGCTGCAAGGAGAACCTGTTGATTGACCGATGTGTCACGCAGGACTCTGTGCAGTACAAGCGAAACCTTTCTATGGCCTGGATTGACTATCGCAAGGCATTCGACAGCACGTCTCATGAGCTCATTGTGCGGCTGTTGGAATGTCTTTCGGTGGATAATCAGATAGTGGGGTGCATCAAACAACTGATGCCACTCTGGAAGACCCGGTTCACCATAACATCAGGTGAAACTCGGGTTCAGACAGAGTTGGTGTCATTGAAAAGAGGTGTCTTCCAAGGAGACTCCTTGAGTCCCTTGCTCTTTTGCATCTCACTTTTGCCTCTGTCCATAGCGCTGAGAAATACTAAAGGATACAGCTGTGGCACGCCCAATAACCGGAGGCACAAGGTCACCCATCTGTTTTATATGGATGACCTAAAACTGTATGCCTCCGGCCAACGCGAACTACAACAATCGCTGAGGGTGGTGCAGGAGTACAGTCATGCTATCGGAATGGAGTTCGGGACAGACAAATGTGCATTGGTTCATCTCAAGAAAGGACGAAGCGGAGGTAGTGGAGATGAGGAACAGCTCGTTGATGGGAGCATCTTGCGACAACTGCATGCCGGAGATACTTATACCTACCTTGGAGTGGCGCAGCGTCATGTCCAAGAGGCAACATTGGTTAAAGAGTGTCTCCGCCGCAAGTATTTAATAATAATAATAATAATAATAATAATAATAATAATAATAATAATAATAATAGTCTTTATTCATTTTTAATTACAGTAATAAAATTATTTTGGTTCTGTTGAAAAGGCGAAGTTCAGCTTTAAGCTGGTCTTTGCACCGACTCCGGCAGATCTGGTCGTCAGAACTGTCCGGCAAGAACAAAGTCGCTGCCACAAACATGCTTGCGGTCCCATTGTTATTATACACCTTTGGTGCTATACACTGGAAAGTGAACGAGCTGAAGGAAATCGACACGAAGACCCGCAAAAGGATGAATATGGAGAGAAGCCTGCATCCTAAGTCCTCTGTCCCGCGAATATACCTCCCGCGACACCTGGGAGGGCGTGGACTATTGAGTTTGGAGCGTCTGCGCAACAGAGTAGTACTGGCCACTGCCTGCTATGTAACGAACAGCACCGATCCCCTGATCCGCTTCGTGCGAGAGCACGAGAATGCGGGAAAAGGAGCATTTCTTTTTAGCGCAGCGAGGCGAGCAGCCGAGGAGCTCAGCCTCACACTCGACTTCAAGCGGAGGTGTCAGCAGTCCATTACGGAACTTGCTCCCGCAGAATTAAAGGCCCACATTAAAACATCTAGAAGAGCATGGCTTGTCTGAGCAGTTGACCTTCTCTTTCCTAAGGTCTAGTGGGTTGAAGTCGGAGACTGAGGGCTTTATAATGGCTTGCCAAGACGGTGTCTTCAACACCTTGGTATACCGTAAAAGGGTTATGGGTGTACATGTACCCAACACCCATTGTAGAGCTTGCCGACAGGCGCCAGAGACGCTTATGCATCTCTTGTCGGCGTGTAAGACGTACGCTGGGACGGCTTACGTCCATCGGCACAACGCGGCTCTACGAGTGCTCTACTATCATTTAAGGCACTCATACGGTATCGATGAGACACCGGTGCTGCCATACGCTCCAGGGGATATAGAGTCCGTTGTGGAGAACGAGAGATGCCGGATTTACTGGAACTACTCGTTCCCCACGCTCGAGCTTGTACAGGCAAACAAGCCCGACATAGTCCTTCTCGACCACCAACAGAAGACGATGTTCGTTATTGAGTTTTCGGCGCCTGCCGAAGTGAACATCGTCTCTAAGGAGGAGGAAAAGCGGACCAAATATCAGGAGTTGCTCGGACAACTTCGCAGGCTCTGGCCAGACTACACTGTAAGTCTGCTGGTTATGGTCATTGGATCCCTAGGTGGAATGAGGAATACGCTGCTCTCTGCACTGCGCAAAATGCCGGTGTGCCGTGCGGCGGCGCACATCTTAGCCGCCAGAATGCAGAAGGCAGTCATCCTTGGGTCCCTTCGTCTACTTAGGGCGCACGATTCGCGGACCCAGTGATTGCTTACCTCACGGTGTGAGGAGTAGCCATTGGGTAATGGAACAGCAGCTCGGTGTGTCGGAGCCCGAGCTGCACTTTTTTGTTTTTAACACATAAAGAGTCTTTATTCGATTTTTTACAAATTAATATACAATTCGATATACAGGGTGGGCCAATAGTGCGTGGACGGAGGATTGTGGGCTTACCGAAAAATATTCCAAAAATCTGTCACTTGATCATGGTAGGGACCCTTGAGGCCTATTACGTAAAAATATTTTCACTTAAATTCTGACGTTTATACAGGGTGATTCATATCAAACTTATATTTTTTTGAATGGAACCCCCTATATATTATTGCATATTTGGATTCCTTGGTCAATTGTAGTGTGACTTTATGTATCACACATGGAACTTTTAACGAACCGTTTAGGCGCAAATCACCATTTTTGGCATAAGTAGGTATCAGAAAAAAATTGAATATCGCAGCGATTATAAAACTTAGAAGGCCGTGACTTTCCGGTACGACTAAGCATGAAATGCGTCACCTAAGGTCAGACGGCTAAATTTGAATTCTTTTTGTACTTGAAGAAATCAGAGGATAAATTAAGGAAACTTCAATCACAGATAACTTGATTTTTTCGAATGGGAATGCCTATTTTGGTTTAAAGAATCAAATGTAACATTTGATTACCTTTCTAACGATATAGCATTCTTGATATCAATCTTTTTTGGTTTTCAGTTTATTTCACATTTTCTGTCAAATCGGCGTTTTTCAATTTTCCTGCATGCAAGCAACCTAGCAGGCCATGAAAAATAAACAAAAGCTCGTTAATATGGAAGAAAACAACTAACTTAGTAGAAAGATGCAAACTAACCTGAGCAACGAGGCAAGATTATCAAAATTCTTTACAACATATTAGCTCTAACCAGAAACAATAGTGGTAACACGAACATTCATTTCTCACAGCCTACTAGCTATTAGCCAATTTACAAAGTCAGTAAAAAAATATTTATTCAAAGGAAAACTACTAGTGATTGTTGCTGGCAGTAGAATATCTATGTCTTCTAAATAAATTTTCACATTTAGTGCTATGAAAATGTAGCCATAGCCATGAGCCAAAAGTAATGATACCTCTGACTGGAACCCTTCAAATTCTTCTTCTATTTCTTAGAAAAATCGGGAAAACTGAAACTTGATTTGCAGTCTGTTTGAATTGTAAAACATAATTTAGTTTGTAGAAAACTACATGAAATAATCGCAATTACAACATAGCGTGATTAAAAAATTCTAGCAATTATTTCAATAGACGTTCAGAATGCTCCAGTTGGAGATATCTTCACCTTTGACTTAACTAAATGGAAATAACTAATTTTTTTTTGTCCCATTAAATGTGAAATTTCATTCTAAACATGTTAGACTGTAAGCAAAAATCAGTGGTAGTTTTCCTTTTGTTTCAAAATTTTTAATCGTTTTGGAAAGTTGTCAAGCTGTAGTAGATCTCAATAGCTAGTAGGCTGTGAAAAACAAACACTTCTGTCATACACCAGCTACTCATTGACATTAGATATCTTTCCGCTGCTGTATCCGGTTAGAGCTAATATGTTGTAAGAAATTTTCATAATCTTGCCTCGTTGCTCTAGTTAGTTTGCATTTTTCTACTAAGTTAGTTGGTTTCTTCCATATTAACGAGCCTTTGTTTATTTTTCATGGCCGGCTAGATTGCTTGCACGCAGAAAAATTGAAAAACACCGATTTGACTAAAAATTTGAAATAAAATGAAAACCAAGAAAGATTGATATCAAGAACGCTATATCGTTAGAAAGGTAATCAAATTTTACGTTTAATTCTTTAAACCAAAATAGGCATTCCCATTTAAAAAAATCAAGTTATCTGTGATTGAAGTTTCCTTAATTAATCTATCGATTTCTCCAAGTACAAAAAGAATTCAAATTTAGCCGTCTGACCTTAGGTGACGCATTTCATGCTTAGTCGTACCGCAAAGTCACGGCCTTCAAGGTTTTATAATCGCTGCGATATTCAATTTTTTTCTGATACCTACCTATACCAAAAATGGTGATTTGCGCCTAAACGGTTCGTTTAAAGTTCCATATGTGATACATGAAGTCACACTAGAATTGACCAATTGTCAGCAGTTAGCACAAAAGAATTTCCCCATGCGCAGCGTCCAGGGTAGAACAGGAAAAAATAAATTCAAGTGGTATAATGATGAATTGAGAAAGCAAAGAGATGTTATTTCCACAGTAAAGATCGTGTGCGATTCTACAGATAATCCTTATTATAAAGCTCTGTTCACATCTTTGCGAGCCAGTTATAGAAGGAATATAATCTCATCTAAAAAACTAGCTTATGATAACTATATAAATAATTCTCAAAATAAACCTAAAGATGTTTGGAAAATCATCAATTCAGAACGAAATAGACAAAATACCAACGCAAACGGAAATATCAATCTGACACCTGATGATTTCAATAACTTTTTTATATCCGTTGCCACCGAAATTATTAAAGATCTCCCAGTAAATCGTAGCCTACAGTGCAACCTGCTAAACAGTATTCCATCTATCTCAAATTCTCTTGTGCTATTATCTGTTCATGAAACTGATGTGATAGATGCTATTGATCGCCTTAAAATTTCTAATAGCTCAGATATATATGATCTTAACAGTAAGGTGGTAAAACATGTTAGCCCGGCACTAATCAGGCCACTTACACATCTGTTTAATATGTGCATTGCATGTGGCGTGTTCCCTGATTGTCTCAAGGTGTCCAGGGTAATACCTGTTTTCAAGCAAGGCGAAAATCACCTGCCTGAGAATTATCGTCCTATTTTAATAGTCCCTCTGTTTGGCAAGATATTTGAAATCGAAATATGCAATAATATATAGGGGGTTCCATTCAAAAAAATGTAAGTTTGATATGGATCACCCTGTATAAACGTCAGAATTTGAGTGAAAATATTTTTACGTTATAGCCCTCAAGGGTGCCTACCATGGTCAAGTGACAGATTTTTTAAATATTTTTCAGTAAGCCCACAATCCTCCGTCCACGCACTATTGGCCCACCCTGTATAATAACAAAAAATCGAAAAGGTGGAGTATTACCAAGAGGTATTTTTCAACTCAACCTATAAGATAATAAAACTAAAATATAAAAGATTCATAATAAGTATACATACATACATTCCCTAATTCTAACAACCTATATTTATTTATAAAAGGTGAAAATAACCACAGAAGTTGTCCTAAGAAGATTCAGGAAAAAAGACCTAGTGTTATCGGAAGTGAAATCCTTGTTCTAATCGTAGATTGATGCAATTTTTCTATGTTTAAGATATATTATATAAAGCTAATATTTGGAACGTTCTACCTGTATCATCTGTGATGATCGACAGAGTAAAGATGCATCTATTTATCTATCCACAGCGTTATCAGGGATATGGGATGTCAACAAATTTTAATAAATTTTTCATATCCGTAGCAACAAAAATCATTAAAGATCTTTCAGTGGACTATAATCTATAGAAAAAACTACTCAATCATATTTTTTCGGTCTCAAATCCATTTGTATTATTACCTGTGCATGATAATGATAAAATGGAAGCTGTTGAGTCCCTGGAAAAAAATCAAATAGTTCAGATATTTATGACCTTAGTAGTAGAACTAATAAACAGATCAGCACGGAGCTAATCAAGCTACTAAAACACCTATATAATGCCAGCATTGCATGTGGAGTGTTACCCAATTGCCTTAAAGTAACGAGAGTAGTACCTGTGTTCAAACAAAGTGACATAAATCTTCCAGAAAACTATCGTCCGATCTCTATAGTCTCTCTTTTCGGAAAAGTATTTGAAATTATAATCAAAAATAGTCTGAGTCAGTACACATATAAAAATATGAAATATGTGATGAGTCGCAGTTAGGATTTAGGGATCATCGCTCAACAATCCAGGCAGTAGCCAAAGTGGTCGAAGATACAGTCGACGGTCTTGAGAGGGGTGACCAAGTGGGCCTTACCATTTGTGACCTTAGCAAGGCCTTCGACTGTCTCTCACCAACTCTTGCTTTCTAAACTATCCAAATATGGCGTGAGAGGGCTGCATTTGAAGTTACTTGATTCGTACTTAGACCTCAGAGCACAATGTTTTTTGTTTTGAGGATGATACTGAGAGTTACGGCGAGTGGAGTACCACACAGTTGTGGGCCCTGTCCTATTTATACTGTATATTAATGATCTCTCCCAATATCTATTGACCAATAGGCCTGTATATTACGCTGACGAAACTAGTTTGATTAGCCACACGAAATGAAACGAAGATCTAGCCGTAAAAATGGCGGAGAGCAAATCCAGTGCTGAGCTATGATTTACTCAGAATAATCTAAAACTGAATAATACTAAAACTCAAGATATACAATTCTTAAAACAAAACACCCAACATAAAACAATCGAAACAATTGTCGCAATAAAATGAATATAGTGAAGATTTGTGGAAGTATTACTTTTATTATCATCTCGGAAACATTTTCACTGATTTTTGAATATTATTGATTTTTTATTTCTATTCCGTGCATACAAATTCGGAGAACATAGTTATATGGAAAGTTGTCATACTTAATATTACGGAACACATCAAGGAACCATTGAACAGTATAGCAAATTTTTCGAAGAATTTTTGAAACAGTACCTCCATGTGAGTCGCAAAATCAAAAAAATCTGTACTAGGCATATACAGTCCACCAAATAAATTAGATTCACTATGACTGTACGCCTTCAAGAAACAAAACAGAGAAGTATCATCTAATTCTTGATGTCCTACGGAATATTCTTTACATGTTTTACATGAGTGAATAGTCAAACATTTTTTAATTAAATATCCACAAATGTATCTTGTGAAATTTTGTGGTGAAGGCTCTGATGTTTTGTAGTCTGTTGAAAGTAGAGGTGGATTCATGTTAACCTGATCGGTTCTGTTATTAGGTATACTGGTAATATCCAATAATACCTCCCCCCCATCCTTTTAGCAGTTTGTAGTTCCCGAATGTATCATATCAATACAAAAATATTTGTGTGAACTGGATACATGACGGATTGATACAATTACCACCTTGTGATCGTATTGAGCTAAAGAGATTTCCAAGACAATCCTAATTTACTCGTCTAGTTAACAAAAATTCTAGCCCATCATTTTCTAGAACTTCCCATAAACATAATACCACATTAATTGTAATTTTCCACCCTTTTATGCATTTAATAGATTTTGTAATATTCTCTCCTTTCCAGTTAAGAACTTACAAATTTCCAAATATCTTATAAAAATAAGGCAGTCGCTGCTTTTGTTCCTCGGTGCCTCTATAGGGCTGCTGGTAAATTGTTTTTGACACATCAGATAAAGTATCTGACATGTCAAAAATTTTAAATTATATCACATACTATTTCCTTCAGCTTTCTTCCAGGGCAAGTAGAGTTAACGAAATAGTATTCAATTGGTTGTTTCCAGTTCTCAAGCAATCCTCTTATCATTAATACTGTGACTGCTGAAGCCAGTTTGAAGCTTCTGCTTCCGTCACCCATACCCTGGAAAGCCGATAGTTCTGTCAGTATTAGTTGCTAAAAACAAGTTTTCTTTTATACTCATTTCGTCGATACAGAGTACGCATAATTTATTGGTATCTTTAAAGTTCTGAGTTTTTTGTTGAAGTGTTTTAGATACTAAATCATTGACTCCTGGATTTAAAACTATGTATGTGTCTAATTAATTTCTGCAAGGTTCTGTGACTTGGCAGAAAAAATGTGGAGACAAGTTTTGTTTTATGAAGTTTTGGTCTAGAAAAGTACAATTGCAAGCAATGATGATTGAACACGTCAGAATACCTCCTACCTTTCGGTTTCTTTGTACACTGATTTATTTGAATATTTATATAGTTGGCTAAATCTGGTGGACAAAAAAAATATTTTACAAGTCATTGATTGTATTACTAGTGGAATTAACTGATCTGAGCTCTAATTTTTTAATATTTATCTTCAGCCTATAATTCTCATCTCTCAGTTTTTTTATATCGCGTCTCAGCTTTACGTTCTTAGGACTGTTCGATGACAAGTTTGGAGTTGTTTGCGTCACTTGATTTTGGTGTGATGGCGTCAAAGTCATTTGCGTTGTTATTACTTGCACAGACGACGATTGTGAATTGTTCTCAGTTAGGCTGATACCTACAAAAAAATATTAGTGATCGTTATAGTAGGATTGATGAAACTTGCTTTAAATTTTCAATAATATCATTCACACCACTTTGCCCTAACAGTATAAAGGTTAAGTGGATAAAAACCATTTATGATAATATAATGTAATCTCTGCCTTATGTCCAGAAAAATACTTGTGAAAAACTTTTGCAGATTAACTCACTAAAACGTACATTTCATTATGAAAATTATGATCAAATCAGTAGTGTGACTTTGCTAGTACGGTATTTCTGCTATTTAAGTTTCATTAACTCTGCATGTTAGTTTATCTTGCAAATTTTCTTTCACTGTTCATGACGACACCTCCATATTCGGAAATATGGTAGTGTATCGCACATATCTTGTATGAGCTGCTATGCAGGTTGATTTTCTCCGAAAGATCTTCCCGACCACATTCAAGAGTCCAAATTCTTAATCTTGAGAAAAACGATTAAGAAGAAGTAAATACAAATATACATATTGGAATCCTGCGGAAATCTAAAAAAGCTTAAACTGTTGGATCTAGAATTACTTTTACAGCTGCACATCTGCTCAATATTTGGGTCATAATAAGTCCCTCTCTATACTATCGCCCGAGATTCTCTGCTTCGAAGCGACTTCCGACGCTCCTCCGTCGGAGGTTTGGAACATGCTGAATAATATCGCCTACTGGATGGCAACTCAGTAGGTCGCCACGCGTACGTGCGTTTTGCGGTCTAGTAGATACACTGTGACTCTACCCTACTAATCAATTATTTGAAATAAATATTCGGGGTGAACCTAAGATGAATTTTGGAAAACTTTCCTTAGAGGACAAAATGAAAATTGAGGAAAACATAAATAACATTACAATATTAGCGGAAAAAAACTTTTAAGAGGTAACTGTTTGTGGAATACTCTTATTATGTGCAGGGTGCAGCTGCAGCCTCAACAATCTCTATAAGAACTTTCCCGTAGTTTTTTATTTTAAGTTTCGGGCGCCCCTCCCCTTTGAAAAAATTGAGGAACCGCCACTGTTAGAATAACACCTATGCCTACATATTATGTTGTCCTGACGCAGAATTTTGTGCTAATGACGTCCAGTGGTACTACTACATTTTCCTAAATTGTTAGGTGGACCCGCATTAAGTGTTGCAACGTGAGGCATCTGCCAAGATTGCAGCACCTAGGCGCAAATGAGCTCCATGCTCCATGTAAATGCTCCCAACAATTTACTAGAAGTAAGCAGCAATCGTCATACGTTACTGAAAACAGGGATAAGACAGCTCAGAGAGTGTACAGACAATAGATCCCCTAAAAGGAACCTTTGCACTGTGAGCAATCGAAAAAAGAATTTCTGAGAAGCTTGATTCTTTACTAATTACTTCGCCGGCAATGATTAGATTTTCGACGATATAGCAGACTACCAACAAATATCCCACACCATGTCACCTTAAATTTAATCAAAATCTGTACATCATTTACCGAGATTAATCAACTGCAAGAAATCGCGCTACTTCAGTCCACTTTGGTATAGAATGAAGGTCTGTAAAGTTACAGTCCTCTATTAATATTAAAAAATGGAGTCAAGTTGATTGACTCAGTACTTCCCACATATTACAGTGATATCAGTTTTTTATTTTCTGAAGCTGAAGCTATAATCTGAAATCCCCTTGCAACCAAATCATCGCCCGCCTGCCCTCAAAAAAAAAGTCCAACACAAAACTCTAGTAAATACTTTCTTAAATCTCTCCGTAGGAACTAGAACGATACAATTTTTTCTCTGCGAGCTCCACCTGGATGAGATGAATCGATGAGGAACCCCCAAATCACCTAAAACGAAGTTTTTCTGATATTCTTAGTTTTTTTATCAATTCTTCGCCGCCACTGACACGACTTTTAAAAACCATACGCATTTTCCATCATCGCCACGGTAATAATAATGTGTCTGATTTTTATTAAAATCAATTCGAGGTTATACAATACAGAACTATATAATGCAATACTCGTATGTATGTTTGTTAGATGAGAACATTCTAGGTCCATTAGTTTCAGTACTATAGGCAAGGCATTGTTCCGATGGACCTAAAAAAGTGTATTATGCCGCTATGTCCTTTTTTCACATGTCAATGGAGAGCCTATTATAAATATAAAAACTTTTTCAGTTTTTCAACCCCCACTCCCCAACCACCCCAATTTAACCCCTACCCAAAAAAACCTGGAAAATGATTAGGAATCCCTAAAATGCCTAAAAACGAAGTTTGAGCTGTTTTTAGATTTTTAGCTTTTTCATTATTTCTGCGCCACCACTGACACGTTTAAAAAAAATGGAGTCAAGTTGATTGACTCAGTACTTCCCACACATAACGATGACACCGTTTTATCATTTCCCATTGCATAAAGCTATAGTCTAAGATCCCCTTACAAGCAAATCATCGCCCGCTCTCTGCAAAAGAACATCCAACTCTCGTAGACAGTTTCTTTCATCTCTTTCCACAGGAAGTAAATTCCAGGTTACATAATACAGAAAGATCAAAAGCAATACTCATATGTATTTATCAGAAAAAAATTCTCCCTTGGTTTCTATAATACGCAAGGATGGACCTAAAAAAGCAAATTATGGCCCTTCTTTTCACAAGTCAATAAAGAGATCATATGATTACAAATAATATTTCAGTTTATCAACCCCCCACCCCCCAACCACCCCAAATTCACCCACACCCAAAAAAAGCAGAAAATGATGAAGAGCCCCTAAAACGCATAAAAAAGAAGTTTGAGTTGTTTCTATATTTTTAGCTTTTTTTATTATTGTTGCGCCGCCACTGACATGATTTCTAAAAACCATACGTGTTTTCCAACCTAGCTACGGGAATAACACTGTGTCCAAATTTCATTAAAATCAATTCCAGGTTATACAGTACAGAACGATCTAAAGCACTACTCCTTTGTATGTATATGTCACTTTTTGTTGCGTGCGATCAGGTGGTTGCAAGGGGATCTCAGACTATAGATCCATGCCATAGGAAAATAATAAGCTGCTGTCACCGCAATGTTTGGGGAGTATTGAGCCAATCAAGTTGGCTTCGTTTTTTACGTCAAGCAAATGCTTACTTTATTTATCCTATGAAACCAGTTCTCAGTTTTTTTTGTTTTACGAAGAAAAGGAAAAAGATTGCGTCGAGGTTTGTGAATGACATAAAAGGTAACAAAATGTTGAATGAAATAGGGATACCATTTTTGTAGGGAAACCTATGGTGCGATAATTGTAAACAAAAAGTTGAGGGTAAGCTTTTGGGGATGACGTAGAGGAATGTTTTGAATGCGTGGTATGATAGGCCCTATGGCATCTTTAAAATCACAGCTCGGTTTCTGCTTGAACCGTTTTTCGTTACCAAAGTACTTGTCAAGGGAATTCTGGGACACCATATATAGATTATAAAACCTTAATAAATTGTATGATTTTGCAATCTAAAATGTTTGCGATCGTAGCGTTTACCTCACCTACGGGATTAGAACTATAAATTGGAAAAACTATAAATCATATCATGGCGCTAGGTGTATTCTTTTGGGGACTACCCTGTCGGGCCGAAAGTGAGTCATGTGTCAAAACTGCGAACAAAAGAATAATCCCGCTGTTCCGTAAACAGGACTTCAAGTTTTTCTGGTACGCGTCCGTTTGTTTGCACTATCGACGATCCTACATATCGGATTGTCGGCGCTCAACTAAAAGCTCAGCTGAACGTTTCTCAGTTTTTTGCTTTGTCGCTGACGGCTGGACGTGTCGTTTGAAATGGAACTGACGTGTACTTTGTGCAAACAATTTCGGGACGGGTTGTCATTGTAGCTCGTGATCTGGGAACTGTTACAGACTTCCTATCCCTCACTTTTTAATGGCTTGCACTATTTATTCCCTAGCTGCATTGAAGAGAATGGACCGTAATATCATGTTATTCTGAAGTAATGTTTTTTTTTGTATAGAGGGTTTAAGAAATCAGCATGTTCACCAGGCAGAAGCACTCCCACACACGGATGTGTGAGAGAGAATCTACCCCCTCCGACGTTGTACTAGTTTTAGTTCTGTGATGTTGTGTCCAACGGACGCGGTTGCGTCCACCCAGAATGCCATCATGGTCCGACCTCTATCTCCACCTTCACGGGGTACCATCGTAAACAATATCGCTTTCTGTGCAAGGTGAGGTATTTTCTATTCCATGTGCCTGCTTTCTACTGACTATTTCGCTTTCAAGATGTTATGTACGATCTTCCATCGTACCTCGCTACCATATTTTCAGGGGTAAGAAGTTTGATCTACCCAAGTCAAACAGTGTATGCTTCGCTGTGTCCGACACATGGCAGTGAGTGTAGCATAAAACAGCTCAAAACAATCACATATAGTTTTTGGTGATTTTTCACTCCTACGTAAGAGATATAGATTTGCGGCTATAGCAATTTGTTGATCACATCATACCAAATTAAATATATAAAATTTCATACCATTATTCTCAATGTAAACTTCGAGAGATTTTACTGGACTATTGTAAATCATAATATTTTTATCATTAAATGCGTAGATTCTCAAACCTAGATATTTTTATCTATGTACAGCGTGTTGTTTATTTTCTTCAAATGATACTATGTCTACCAAAATTGCATAGCATTAGGCAACGAGGTAACCTGTAGTTTAGGAATATAAAGGGCCTTGTTTTTTATAAATCGTTTTATTCTTGACAAGCTCGACCCTGATAAAATCACACAGTACAGTCAACAATTGCGCCCATATCTTCTGTTTACAAAGATACTTAAATGCAAGTGTACTTGCCAGATAAATTTTAAGTAGAAAATCACGTTTGCAGACCCAACACTAATTAGTTTCTTTATGTGGAAGCCTTTACTATTCAATTAGGATTACTTTCCTACAATAGTTAGACTATGTTCATTCTTTGCTGGTAAACTAATACACAGTAATTAAAGATAGAAAAAATTGCTAATTGCAGAAAATCTTGAAAACCAAACCAGTAGTTTCGCTATATTTAAAATTTCAGCATATTTAAAATAAAACATTTTAAAAACGTTAAGTTTTTGTAATTTTAGTTGTTCAGTTTAAAAGCATTACACGGCTTGCACGTGTCGTTACTCGTTGCACATGCAAACGTTGTTATTTAACATTAAGAATCATACTATATTTATTTTGGACTAAAACGTTACTAGCCAGTTGTTTTTCCGTTCTACATAAAATGGGTTATAGCTACGAAGAACGAATTAGTTCTACCAACAGCGACCGCCAGCAGAAGGCGCCGCTACCGCGAGAACCTGGTTACAGAACGAGGGACACTTCAGATCTACACACTATCTGAGATACACTTTTCTGAAACATGAATTAGAGCACTTAAATATGTGACGATCACAGAAGTCACAAATCAGGATTGATAGTTTGTATTGGCTCATATGTCCTTGCAGTGTCTGGGATACTCTAATGCCATGTCGTTCGCTTCTCATAGGTCCTGGATTGTGGAAGGGGTTTTCAAGAATGGACAAGTTAGGAGATGCTCCATCGTCTGGTTCTTCTCGCCTGCGCGTAAATCGTCCTCAGCGTATCCCCATCGCAATAGATTATCCCCAAACCTGTCCATGGGACATATAATCCTGTTGAGGCTTTCCCATATTTCCAGGTTCTCTATTCCAGTTGTGATCTGATACCGAGGCTTTCAGTTGGGTTTAAGTTTGTATGTAGTTCTCTGTTAGCCACTGCTTCTGCAGTACCTCTTTGGTTAGTGATTTGTAGCCAGTCATTATTGCATACATAGAATGAATAGTCTAGTTTTATTATTCATTATGTTTATCAATCACAACAAGTTTTAAAAAATAATTTATATTTGTTAAAAATCATCACAGTGGTATTTGTAAACTTTTTGATTCTTAATTTAACTTAACTAATCCTTAATAATTAACGAACGAATATTAGATGGTAATATTCCGAAAACTATACAATCTTTAAATAAAATTTATTCAATAAACATCCTTATTCAAAGTTGCTCTCATTCATAATATGTTTCAAAAACTACATTTCAAGTCCTTTGTACTTAATAGGTTGTTTTCTGGCCTTCAAATACATATAGTATAGTATACAAAATTTGCCAAAAACGGCTAGATTTAAATACAGATCCTTCAAATCAAATCTATACTATTGAAAAAGACTGAAAATGTAACACCCAGTTTTTTAAAAATTGCCTTTTAAAATTCAAAGTATTGTTACGTTATACATGGACATATATTTCTGTTCAAGATTTTCCTCCTCCTCCTCCACCGTATATATGTAAATAAAAAAAAACAGGAAAGGTGCAACCCGGGGTCCGACACATCGGGCTGCTGTTTCAGTGCCCAATGAGTACTCCTCGCACCGTGAGGTGAGCGCCTTACTTCTATTCTGCATAAAATTTGAACCGTAACAATACATATCCATCCATGTAATATTATCTACAGTTCAGTATCGCTGACTTTGTAGACGAACAACAGGGATCCCAATACTGAGCCTGTGGTTCTCCGGCTATGATATTTATGGATACTAAAGATTCGCCAATCAAAACCACTCGGTGCTGCTTATCTTTAACACGGCTGCTGAAAAAATGACAATGCTCTGAATCATCTCAACGTAACTGGTATTTTCAAAAGAAAACACTGATGGAAGGTTGAGGTAATTGACATGAAATATACGTCTTAAGAACAAATGAACCGGTGCAACTTCCGAATTTTGCAAGAAACAGCATGTGACACACCACAAAACACCTGTGATTTTAGCAACGTAAAGATGCAGTCTAAGCAGTCTACTGAGAGATACAAAGCGTCAGTCACAGATACATAGTAGGATCCACAAATGTTGAACCGGAAACTTAATTACCTGTAGCTCGTCTGTCTAATTTCAACGTAGATGAGATTGACGCGGAATCCGGGTGTAGCGCAACAGCTAAAAGGGAGCCAGGATGATCCGGTACGTCGGCTATCCATTCCTGCTGGCGGATAGTAACGAGGGAACGTGGCGCCTCCTTAATCCAGCAGGATTCCAGACGCGCAGCAGGGGATCAAGCAAACCACAGCCACCTTCGTCCGACGGTACATTACGTGGCGGCGACCGAGTTTACAGCAGCTCATTGTTGTTATTGCTGCTGCTGAAAATCGTTTACTGGATGAACAAAGCTCACGTAGCAATTGCAGCGATTCGCAGCAAAGTAGAATGTCTGGAAAAGTCTACCTACCTAGCAAGCCACTCACACTGTCATGATCCGTATAAATGCGTATGGCTCACATTTCTTTTTCTTCGTACATTTACTGTATATAGAATATTCCATAATTTCCTTTATTTATTTCCTACATTTATCTATCAGCACTGTTTGGGAAAACTATTTGAGAATTTCGAGGAAAAAATGAGCGCTAAAGGTGTCCCGCCGAGTCGTTTCATTTTTATGGCAAGGTCAGGGGATATTCAAATCATGATAATGTAGAGCCATCGGGAATTGTTCTTCAGACATGATGGCATGGTTTTTGAAATTTGATATGCACATGATTTGTGAAATCCTTGAAAATAGCCCATCGCTTATTTTTTCATCTTTCTAGGAAAATGAAGAGGGTCAGGAAAATAACTGCGTTAAAAGAACATAAGAGTAATACTGTCACGACGGCCCCTTTTTCTTCACCAAAGAATCAGACTGGACGTAACTTTCACGTTTTACTTCACAACTCAATACATATCTTTTAACCTTATCTCAACTAGAACTGAACTCAACTGAACTACCACGCTACCCGCCTTATATACACTTCATCGAACCATCTAGAGAATTCGATGACGTTCTAGAATCCATCCGTCATTCCCGAAAACTCCAGACGATTCGATGACGTTTATACTTCAAAGATCTAACCTAACACTTTGACTTTACATCATGCATGACAACTAATACACAATACACGAATACCTTAATATACAGTATGTTACAATACTTAGACCTAAATATCATAATCTGCATAATAGTTTTGTTGCTTTTGATATCCATACGAGAGAGAACTTGTACTGAAATGTATTTTGTTTGTTATAAAAAAGACAAAAGACATAAATATATGTACAGTATTTATTACTGTTGAAAACATTATTGCTTTCCGACAATGGATTTTGGTGAATGTGCTAGTTATAACATACCAGATTACTGGAAATGGTGAAAGTATGCAACATTTCATATCTGGTTTGTAAGAAATTTATGCTAATTTCATTAGACGTCGTCTGCAACTCTTTTGGTAAATCAAGTTCTATTCCAATGAGTCCGAAATTGTACCAAAATGTACAGGATCCATTTTTCCCATACAGTTCAAGGATGTGTAACTGGTTATGTATATTATATTTATGAAAATATTCGATCACCGACAATGGACTAATCCACAGTTGCTCTTAGTTACCTAGTTTGATATATTGGTTACTTTGTATACTTCCATTTTTTTTCACTGAATATGTTGTATAAGTTCGTAATGCTTTTGTCCTGTTTAGTTATTTTTTTCAAATTGAAAGGTTGGTAAGTTGACGCATTTGACTTCGAGTCGGCCAATGAAAACAATATGGCTGACTTTCTTGTACTGTCTACTAATGATCGGGGAAAAGACCTCCATCCTTCTTCTCGCCTCTCGACCGTGGCAGATATAGTACCTTAGTTTTTATAATGTTGTTTAGGCATTCAGGTCCTTAATAATTGGTCCTTATACTTCTCATGAAATTGTGAATCTCCTAAGTAGGGGCTAAATCTCTGAAGTGTATAATCATACTAATTTCCAACTTGTCAGCTATATTTGGAGTCAGCTATATTTGGAGTAAACTGAATCCACGTGCAGTTTTACTTCGACCGATAGGTGAGGTGAGTCAAGGACACCTACCTTAGAATCGGTCTCGCTGATGCCCGTGCCTGCCTCTGCTGGGGGCCCCCTGGTCTTGTTTCGCTTCAAAAACGTTTTTCGGACGGAAAATGGTCTAACGAATTTTCTTGTATCATCGTATGAAGATCGCTAATAATTACTCCACCGCACCGATTTTTAAAAAAATAACAGCATTAGCTACTACAACCCCACATCATATCGCTGCCCAAATTTGCCCGACAGACCGACAGACCGGCAGACCGGCAGACCGACAGACCGACAGACCGACAGACCGACAGACCGACAGACCGACAGACCGACAGACCGACAGACCGACAGACCGACAGACCGACAGACCGGCAGACCGGCAGACCGACAGACCGACAGACCGACAGACCGACAGACCGGCAGACCGGCAGATCGGCAGACCGACAGACCGACAGACCGACAGAACGACAGACCGGCAGACCGGCAGACCGGCAGACCGGCAGACCGGCAGACCGGCAGACCGGCAGACCGGCAGACCGGCAGACCGACAGACCGACAGACCGACAGACCGACAGACCGACAGACCGACAGACCGACAGACCGACAGACCGACAGACCGACAGACCGACAGACCGACAGACCGACAGACCGACAGACCGACAGACCGACAGACCGACAGACCGACAGACCGACAGACCGACAGACCGACAGACCGACAGACCGACAGACCGACAGACCGACAGACCGACAGACCGGCAGACCGGCAGACCGACAGACCGACAGACCGACAGACCGACAGACCGGCAGACCGGCAGACCGACAGACCGACAGACCGACAGACCGACAGACCGACAGACCGACAGACCGGCAGACCGCCAGACCGACAGACCGGCAGACCGGCAGACCGGCAGACCGGCAGACCGACAGACCGACAGACCGACAGACCGACAGACCGACAGACCGACAGACCGACAGACCGACAGACCGACAGACCGACAGACCGACAGACCGACAGACCGACAGACCGACAGACCGACAGACCGACAGACCGACAGACCGACAGACCGACAGACCGACAGACCGACAGACCGACAGACCGACAGACCGACAGACCGACAGACCGACAGACCGACAGACCGACAGACCGACAGACCGACAGACCGACAGACCGACAGACCGACAGACCGACAGACCGACAGACCGACAGACCGACAGACCGACAGACCGACAGACCGACAGACCGACAGACCGACAGACCGACAGACCGACAGACCGACAGACCGACAGACCGACAGACCGACAGACCGACAGACCGACAGACCGACAGACCGACAGACCGACAGACCGACAGACCGACAGACCGATAGACCGACAGACCGACAGACCGACAGACCGACAGACCGACAGACCGACAGACCGACAGACCGACAGACCGACAGACCGACAGACCGACAGACCGACAGACCGACAGACCGACAGACCGACAGACCGACAGACCGACAGACCGACAGACCGACAGACCGACAGACCGACAGACCGACAGACCGACAGACCGACAGACCGACAGACCGACAGACCGACAGACCGACAGACCGACAGACCGACAGACCGACAGACCGACAGACCGACAGACCGACAGACCGACAGACCGACAGACCGACAGACCGACAGACCGACAGACCGACAGACCGACAGACCGACAGACCGACAGACCGACAGACCGACAGACCGACAGACCGACAGACCGACAGACCGACAGACCGACAGACCGACAGACCGACAGACCGACAGACCGACAGACCGACAGACCGACAGACCGACAGACCGACAGACCGACAGACCGACAGACCGACAGACCGACAGACCGACAGACCGACAGACCGACAGACCGACAGACCGACAGACCGACAGACCGACAGACCGACAGACCGACAGACCGACAGACCGACAGACCGACAGACCGACAGACCGACAGACCGACAGACCGACAGACCGACAGACCGACAGACCGACAGACCGACAGACCCCAACTAACAACTCCCTGTTCTTTTAGAGTTGAAAGAACGTTTACATAGCATTTCTTTCACAGCACCGTTGGCTGCAAGAACGTTTGCAAAACGTTCTCACAACAGTTATACAGGCAAAATGGGCACAACATATAGAGCAGTTGAATCATTTAAGATCTTCTATAAAGATTGCCTGCAACTATTAAGCAACAGTTGTATAAACGTTCTTGCAGCTGCTAAAGAATCCTTACATCACTACTACATAACAGCTCCTTAGGAGCTGTATAATGCTTGGGTACATCAATAATGTGACAACACAATCTCATCTTTTCAACATCTACACGATTGTTTTGTTGCATGAATCAACTATAATGTAATTAAATGATTCTCTAAATATTGCATAAATGAAGAAGAAATATTTTATACAGTCAAATTCTTCTAGCTTCTAAGGGCATGTCATATCTTATGAATCCATATTGTTTGTGGATATATCGGCCATTAATAATCTTTAATAGTGTATCCTTGACAAGTTCGAGAGCATGCATCCAGAGGACTTGATTTAGTTGCACACGAAATTTTACTGTGCATTTTGCATAAAATAATGACAAATTTTTCACGCGCTCGGCATTTGATGGATTTTTCAACATTGTTCTATGTTAAATTCCAGTTTTAAACTACAATATTATGTCTTTATTAAATTGGAATCATCACAATTGTTACATTTGAGCGCACTTATATAAAAATATATAGTTTGAGATTATTGAAACAAAATTAAATAACCTCCAGAGCATTATCCATTGATCGATTGATTAATTGACCAATATGGCCGCTGGTTATGATACTCATGAGTGTCAAAGTATCGTCCATATTGATTGTCGTCTTATAGGATAGAATGATGTAATCGGCAGTTATTATACAGCAATTTGGGCTCTGAATTCACAGCTGCCAGTCGGCTGCTATGTACTTAGGCTAGATCCATCACCGACGAGTCGAGCCATATGTCACTGAGATGCGATTTCACCCCATTCGCAGTAAATATAGAGCAGATATACAACATTTACTCCTTTAACTTACTTATAGAGTAGCGTTGTTTCTATGGATCTTACAGTACTAGTCTGTTGGGCTATGCGGTTGGAGTGCTTTTATGAAATATAGTTCATATATAGAAAACATTGTTCAATGGGTTCCAAATCTTCAAGCCAATTATTTGTTCGCGCTGTGCATTATTTGGAGTTATTGTTTTCTTGCCAGTGGTTGTGACCATAACTGGAATTTCTACTAGCCGGTTTGGGCGTATTATTTTCTGAATTACGTTTTTATATGGAATGCGGCAATTCTTTTAACTTTTTTCGACTTCGTAAAATCAACCATTGTAACTATTAATTCACAAATGCGTTTAACCTAAGATACTCATCAGAACTTAAAATGCTATACAGCTGTTTCTAGATATCTACATTATACAACAAAAATATACCGGGCTAAGGTTTTCTGCTCGGTAATCGGTCCAATATAGCTGCCAAAAACAGCTTTTAACAGGTATAAACAACAATTGTATAAAAGCTACTGCTGAGAGCAATGTGCTGATTAGAATACACATTCCGCATGCTAAAGCAATAAGATGAAGGTTTGTTGTATAATTACTACGAAAGGAGCCGAACAGCTCGGAATGTCATTCTTACAGGGCTCTTACGTATCTATTTTATGCAGGCAGGTGATTTGTTGCATATAAATGCTCTAATAAGCTTTTATACAACAGTTCCAAATTTATCGCATAATATGTTGTACAAAGTTGCTACAAGAACGTTCTAAACACTTCGTTAAAGAACAAATATGCTGCTGGGAGCAACATGGCATTTTGGACAGCATTTAAGCAGCAAATTAGTGTTTAGGAAGCAACAGTACAACAAGTTCACAACTGAACAGTCCTTTTACTCGCGGCTTATAGTGCGTCTTTGCTAGTTGGGACCGACAGACCGACAGACCGGCAGACCGGCAGACCGGCAGACCGGCAGACCGGCAGACCGGCAGACCGGCAGACCGGCAGACCGGCAGACCGGCAGACCGGCAGACCGGCAGACCGACAGACCGACAGACCGACAGACCGACAGACCGACAGACCGACAGACCGACAGACCGACAGACCGACAGACCGACAGACCGACAGACCGACAGACCGACAGACCGACAGACCGACAGACCGCCAGACCGACAGACCGACAGACCGACAGACCGACAGGCCGACAGACCGACAGACCGACAGACCGACAGACCGACAGACCGACAGACCGACAGACCGACAGACCGACAGACCGACAGACCGACAGACCGACAGACCGACAGACCGACAGACCGACAGACCGACAGACCGACAGACCGACAGACCGACAGACCGACAGACCGACAGACCGACAGACCGACAGACCGACAGACCGACAGACCGACAGACCGACAGACCGACAGACCGACAGACCGACAGACCGACAGACCGACAGACCGACAGACCGACAGACCGACAGACCGACAGACCGACAGACCGACAGACCGACAGACCGACAGACCGACAGACCGACAGACCGACAGACCGACAGACCGACAGACCGACAGACCGACAGACCGACAGACCGACAGACCGACAGACCGACAGACCGACAGACCGACAGACCGACAGACCGACAGACCGACAGACCGACAGACCGACAGACCGACAGACCGACAGACCGACAGACCGACAGACCGACAGACCGACAGACCGACAGACCGACAGACCGACAGACCGACAGACCGACAGACCGACAGACCGACAGACCGACAGACCGACAGACCGACAGACCGACAGACCGACAGACCGACAGACCGACAGACCGACAGACCGACAGACCGACAGACCGACAGACCGACAGACCGACAGACCGACAGACCGACAGACCGACAGACCGACAGACCGACAGACCGACAGACCGACAGACCGACAGACCGACAGACCGACAGACCGACAGACCGACAGACCGACAGACCGACAGACCGACAGACCGACAGACCGACAGACCGACAGACCGACAGACCGACAGACCGACAGACCGACAGACCGACAGACCGACAGACCGACAGACCGACAGACCGACAGACCGACAGACCGACAGACCGACAGACCGACAGACCGACAGACCGACAGACCGACAGACCGACAGACCGACAGACCGACAGACCGACAGACCGACAGACCGACAGACCGACAGACCGACAGACCGACAGACCGACAGACCGACAGACCGACAGACCGACAGACCGACAGACCGACAGACCGACAGACCGACAGACCGACAGACCGACAGACCGACAGACCGACAGACCGACAGACCGACAGACCGACAGACCGACAGACCGACAGACCGACAGACCGACAGACCGACAGACCGACAGACCGACAGACCGACAGACCGACAGACCGACAGACCGACAGACCGACAGACCGACAGACCGACAGACCGACAGACCGACAGACCGACAGACCGACAGACCGACAGACCGACAGACCGACAGACCGACAGACCGACAGACCGACAGACCGACAGACCGACAGACCGACAGACCGACAGACCGACAGACCGACAGACCGACAGACCGACAGACCGACAGACCGACAGACCGACAGACCGACAGACCGACAGACCGACAGACCGACAGACCGACAGACCGACAGACCGACAGACCGACAGACCGACAGACCGACAGACCGACAGACCGACAGACCGACAGACCGACAGACCGACAGACCGACAGACCGACAGACCGACAGACCGACAGACCGACAGACCGACAGACCGACAGACCGACAGACCGACAGACCGACAGACCGACAGACCGGCAGACCGGCAGACCGGCAGACCGACAGACCGACAGACCGGCAGACCGGCAGACCGGCAGACCGGCAGACCGGCAGACCGGCAGACCGGCAGACCGGCAGACCGGCAGACCGGCAGACCGGCAGACCGACAGACCGACAGACCGACAGACCGACAGACCGACAGACCGACAGACCGACAGACCGACAGACCGACAGACCGACAGACCGACAGACCGACAGACCGACAGACCGACAGACCGACAGACCGACAGACCGACAGACCGACAGACCGACAGACCGACAGACCGACAGACCGACAGACCGACAGACCGACAGACCGACAGACCGACAGACCGACAGACCGACAGACCGACAGACCGACAGACCGACAGACCGACAGACCGACAGACCGACAGACCGACAGACCGACAGACCGACAGACCGACAGACCGACAGACCGACAGACCGACAGACCGACAGACCGACAGACCGACAGACCGACAGACCGACAGACCGACAGACCGACAGACCGACAGACCGACAGACCGACAGACCGACAGACCGACAGACCGACAGACCGACAGACCGACAGACCGACAGACCGACAGACCGACAGACCGACAGACCGACAGACCGACAGACCGACAGACCGACAGACCGACAGACCGACAGACCGACAGACCGACAGACCGACAGACCGACAGACCGACAGACCGACAGACCGACAGACCGACAGACCGACAGACCGACAGACCGACAGACCGACAGACCGACAGACCGACAGACCGACAGACCGACAGACCGACAGACCGACAGACCGACAGACCGACAGACCGACAGACCGACAGACCGACAGACCGACAGACCGACAGACCGACAGACCGACAGACCGACAGACCGACAGACCGACAGACCGACAGACCGACAGACCGACAGACCGACAGACCGACAGACCGACAGACCGACAGACCGACAGACCGACAGACCGACAGACCGACAGACCGACAGACCGACAGACCGACAGACCGACAGACCGACAGACCGACAGACCGACAGACCGACAGGCCGACAGACCGACAGGCCGACAGGCCGACAGGCCGACAGGCCGACAGACCGACAGACCGACACCCAAAAAAGCAGAAAACGATCGGGAACTCACAGAACGCCTAAAAACGAGGTTTGAGCTGTTCTTATATTTTTAGTTTTTTATTGTTGCTGCGTCGCCACTGAAACGATTTCTAAAAATCGTGAATATTTTGCATCGTCGCAACGGTATTAATAATGTGTAAAAATGTCATCAAAATCAATTCAGTACTTTCCTAGTTACACAATACAGAACGACCACAATCACTACTCGCATGTATACATCAGAAAATTATAAGCCTCCCGGTTTCTGTGATAGGCAAGGTAATGTTCGGATGGACCTAGAAAAGTGTGACAGCCCATTATGAATACAACAATCTTTTTAATTTTACAACCCCCTATCCCCCAACCACCCCAATTTCACCCCCACCCTAAAAAAGTAGAGATTGAGCAGGAACTCCTAAAATGCCTAAAGAGTTTGAGGAGCATTCAAAATTTTTGGGTTTTTGCTAATTACTCCGCCGTCCACGCACCGATTGTCAGAACTATAGGAACATTACCTACTATACGACCCACAGCATTTATCATTGCCGAAATTTCATCACAATCCATGCAGCGGTAACTGAGATCACGTGGCTAGGAAATCGCGTACAGACAGACCGACAGAGACAGGCCGACGGAATTTCCGCGATCACAATACTCCCCTCGCCTATCGGTGTGGAAAGTAAAAAATTATTAAATTTTGCTTTATACAGGGTGTCCCACGACGATTAAGACAAGCAATATATCGAAACGGGGCAGTAGTAGCGATTTATAATTTTGAGGGTGTAAATTAGAGCAAATATATATATATATATATATATATATATATATATATATATATATATATATATATATATATATATATATATGTGTGTCTAACGATGACTTCCAAGACGCTTTATATAATCCTTAATATCGTATACATACGGTACATTCCTGGTTCATTAGGGCATATATAATTTCTAATCGTCATTGATCAGTCATTTTCTTCAATGTATACAGTAATTGCTGCGTATATCAATTAAACTGTTTTCCGGGACATTTTACTAGTATCATTTAAGGTGACTTCTGGGACACTTTTACAATAAGAGACTGACAATTTTGGTTTAATTCTGTATTGTTAGATATCAGAGAACAAAGGTATACCATTTTTTACCATTTTGCATTGAAGAGTCTTGATAGTGTAGCAAAAAGCGTCCAATAAAAACAGCATTCTTCTCTGTTATGCTACTGTATTAGCGCTGCAACTTTGATATTCGTACGGCTGATATTAAATCACAGATTAGAAAAAAACTGCAGATTTTTTCTGCGATAGTATACGTTTTTCTGAGTAATTAATAAAACGGAAATAACTATTTAGTCGAACTTGAGGTGGATAAAATATCTGCCAACAGAGAAAATCAACTTTCACACATAGCGAGGTATGCACTAATGCCTCTATACCATCGACTTAGGCCCGGTTGTACAGTCTCAGTTCAAGCCACAGTTCTACTAAACTATGCCCAATGATGAACCTGGTTCAAAAATTCCGTTGTACGACCTATTTATAATCCCGGCTCTACAAAACCAGGTTCAAGAAAGAAGTAGTTAGGTTGGTAACATTAACGCATGCGTAGTTGGCCTGTTCTGTCAAAAATTAGTTGTTTGAATGCTGTTTTGTTGGTTATGGGTGGATGGTAATTGTAATAAACAATAGTTTTTCAGGTAAAGATACGTATAAAACGATTCAAAGAAAGTTTCCAGTCGTACAATACCTCAATGTGACAAGAACCATTTGTTCAGCAGTTACAGCACATTTCCTGAAAAACAATAGTATTATAAAATACTTTTGATTCATTATATGAACAAAAAAGTACTCCCAATTTTGTTGGAGACTTTATTTGTGCTCTAACCTGGTTTATAACAAATCGAACACCTTGTTTAGAAAGTCGAAACCTTTGAATGAATTCATCGTCATTCCACACCAAAAAATGATCAACTCTATCTCTGTATTTCTTTTGACGCCTTCTTGCGTTTCTTAATAATTCTACTGCTTCAACGAAGTCTTCATCATTTGTTAGTTCCAGAAGATTCTCTTTGAGCTGCTGAGCCGTTACGTACTAATTTACAACAAATGATTTTGCAAAATTTTATCTAAATCAAATTATTAAATTAGGTTACGACACATTAGGTCCTTAGAACTCGGTTTAAGCGCCCAAATTCGAGCGCTCAGCTGAACCTTAAAAATATAAATTAGTGAACCGAGTTTAGAGTTGAACTGACCCTGTACAACTGGACTTCCATATTTGAACTGAGTTCAACCTTGAACTGTGCTTGAACTGAGACTGTACAATCGGGCCTTAGTGTCATAGTAGTTGTTCATGCAATAAGAATTACAATGGTTCGTGAATAACACGGCGGCGTGGGCCATAATGATTGTTCATGATCCGTATTACATCCAAAATTTTATCTGGTAGCATTTATATTGATACAATTTCGAAAGATGTATTACTCCATTTTTGACATATTACAATGACAACTGTTTTTAAAGCGGCATGTATACATACAGCTCAGCACAGTAAACAATCAGCACAATACCACTGGATGTGTATCTGTCAAAAGAGGCAAATGCGTCAGTGAACACCATTGACCATGGCCGACTCTACACTAGGCCGGAGCCTTAGATGTGGCAACGTGGCTTAGCTGTCAAATAGTGGCCCTATAGTTTCAGAATAATTATTACATTTTATATGTATTAGAGTTCATCTCGGTTAGTAAATTAAGAAAAATACTTTTTAGAACTACTACTACTAATACCACTTACATCTGATCTCTGTTTCATCACAGTCAGACACTACAAAATAAAAATAAACGCAACCTGTTTCCTGCTGCCACTTCCACTTCCACTTAAATGAACACTCAATTTACGTTGTAAATTGTCAGTTGAGCTAGAAAAATTCACTATTAGGTCACTGTGAAGCCATTCTTGCTGGTCTTGATTTCCCTTTCACTATCAAATCCTTTCGTAGGTATGCCCCAGGCCATGCCCAGATGAGTTCTATTAACTGTATTTTTCTGTGATATTTGGCAGGTCCAGAAAACATTATAGGTACCACATTGTGCTTTAAAATAGGTCTGATCCTTTGAAATGTTTGTAAATTATTGTCTTTATCCTTATAAATATAACCAGCCCTTCCGAGGAATACCTTTCACCCACTTCTGTTTATGACCCTTATTGGACGCACAATTGGTAGTGCAACCTGGCACTACACACTTTGCATCAGGCATCTGTTTATCTTTATAGTTTCATTTGTGCAGGTAAATAAGTAGAAACCCATTAAAAATCACCTTGCAAAGTCCTTTTTAATCTGGAATAAGGTTATGTTGGGCCATGGTTTGGTAGTCCTCTACCCATGCCTCTACTGGGCTGCAACCTGGTACTACACGCTTTGCTGGCATCTTTTTATATTTATAGTTTCGTTTGTGCAAGTAAATAAGTAGAAACCCATTAAAAATCACCTTGCAACGTTCTTTTTAATCTGGAATAAGGTGATGTTGGGCCATGGGTTGGTAGTCCTCTACTGGGCTGCAACCTGGTACTACACGCTTTGCAGGCATCTTGTTATCTTTATAGTTTCGTTTGTGCAGGTAAATAATTAGAAACACATTAATAATCACCTTCCAACCATATTTTCTGCACCTGGAAGAATACACATGACATAACAACAAATGCAAACTCGGCCCCCAGATTCAGTGTTGCCATATTTCATGCTCCGGCCTAGTGAGTACAGTCGGCCATGCATTGACGCAAGGTCGACGCTCGTATTTGCTCATTGCTGAGATAAAATGCATAGGCCTACGCTGTGGGATTTTGTATACGCGATGTGATCGTGTATGATCTTTAAAATGGATAAACAATGTGCTGGAAATGTATGTCCTGCGAAACATTGCAAAAACAAGTACTATAATTGCAGAAAAAAGTTTTGTAGGTTTTCGAATGATTTCGTAAGGTAAGTATATATAACCTACAAATAAAATTGTACTCAAAGAGGTACGGACACCATTTTTAGGGATAGATTGAGACGACTTAATTGATTTGATGTATAATAAATAGCTGATCAGCCAGCGCGCTTATTAGCTAAATTTTATACAAGCCTATTGATGATTAATTTTATGGCATTTTAAACTGCTTTTTAGATAGTTTTTCTGGAATTCAGTACATATTTTGGATCAATTTCGGTACATTTCAAAACACGATCGTGCTGTGCATGTACGAAAACGTACCTACTGATATTCTTCCCTATATATTTATGAATAAAGTTCCTTAACCACAATGTAAAGACGTTCTTCATTTTTTTTGCAAATTATCAATAATTATATTATATTTCCTATTTTATATTATTTGAATAACAACATGAAAAATAACAAACAATGTATCACTTAAAAATGTACATTACTGTATCGAGTATTTTTGTCATCGATACTTTTTGAGCGTTTTCAAGCTGGTATCGATACTTTTGTAGGGGGATCGGTATCGAAAATAAATTATATAATTAATGAGAATCTATTGCATAAAATTGTCCGTAAGAACCAAACGCGCATTCGTTGGCTCTATACTTGGCCAAAAAATGTCGAATTGGTACCTGTATCGATACTGTTTTGTTTTCGCATCTCTGCCCAGACTTCACACCCATAATGGCGCCGTTTTTTGTATGTATAGATAACTGTTTATATATCGGAAAATCCTCAGAGATATTCTGCTGGTTGTTCACTATGCTGTGCATACAGTTTAAAATATTAGTAGTTTAGTGACATTTTCTTGACAACGTCAGGTTGTAGAATTGAATACAATTTAAATAATAATGAGATATTCTGAAATTGGCAGTTTACCTTCTTATTTTTAGAAGAAATATCATGAACTACCTTTTGTCTGAAAAAAAACTTGTTGATCTCATGATCACATATTTTTCATATAGAGTAGGGACAGTACTACTGTCAAAAGGCCACCAAAAATGCGAATTAAGTAATCTTGCGAAAACCGCGAAATCATATGACAGCAACAGTGTTGGCAGCACTGCATGCTGTCACAAACTGCATGGTTTCATTCACAGATGTAAAACATCATAGGCACACGACTCTACAGTGCCTTATGCCCCCTCCCGCGTTCGCCACTGGACTATGCTTATATTGCCGATATCCGTTTATGACACCATGCATGCTGTAACGGGGGTGCCCACCTGTGAATACCTGAATGTCTTGGAAGTATGCTTTTCTCAAATGTATATTCCTCTTTATTAATCCAGGAAAAGTAAGGTTTTTTTTCGTGACACCCATTCATCGAGCAATTTGAGACAAGTTTTTTGGGTCATACTTACCCACAAAAGTAAACCAGCAGCAGTAAACTGCGCAGGATTTATGAGCAGATAAGGGTTATAAATAAACTGGTAAAAATGACATAGTTGATTTGTAAGAGTTTTTAAGACAAACTATCTTCAAGAAGATGCCTTAAAATATAAAATGATGAGGAAAAATTGAATTTTAGTGATTTTTATTATAATGTAGGACTGCAAACAGAAACCATTATGAAACAAAACCTTATTGTCAAATTTAGAAATTTGGTATATTAGTCCTTAGAAAATATGCTCTTTCGTCATTATGGACGAAAAGAAGGTGATCACGTACCAAAAGCTTCCCAAGATTAAATTACCAAACAATAAATTCATCTTGAACAGTTGCCAAATAATTAACCATGCACACATAGCAGTAGAAACATGCTTATACTTCTAGTTAAAATTATAATCACCCTGTATATTTTCCTGTAACAATTTCAAAAATATTTTCACGTTTCCAAATGTCCCTCTAAAGCTTTCAAAGTATAGTTCAAGTGAACTTGGCTTTAGGGTAGGTGCTGGGATAACCTTCAAACCCGTGGGCTCAGAAAATGAAATATCGCATTCAGATGTATCTGTGGGCTGCACTGATGTATTTTGATTTTTTTCTTTAGTTATTATAATTTAAATGTAAATAAATAAAAAATAATTTATAACATCATTAGTTGTCCAAGAATCTTTACTTCCTTTAATAATGCAAAAAAGTATGATAACACACAAATTAGAAAAATTAACAAGTCCGTCAATAATTTCTAGAGATATCATAAATCGATATAATTTGAATTTTATATTTATAATTTTTGGAGAGCACAGGTTTAAGAGTTCTCTAGCCACCTATACTAAGCCTAAGCAAAGTACATTTGAGCGTCACACGGAATGCTTTACAGGGGCAGTTGATAACGTGCAAGGATTTCTGAAATTTGCATACGAAAACTGAATATTCAACTTTTGAAAGCCGGAAATTATGTTCCTTAGTTATTAGAAACAATGGAACTGTAAATAAAAAAAATGGCTAACACTGTTCCAAATTGTTCTAGAACAATTTTTTATAGTGTAAGAACATTATGGCATATGAAATAATAATTGTGTAAACTCAATAGCAAAAGTTATTTCATTATTTTATAAGAAAAAAATTAGGGCACTATTGTAAAATCTACTTGCGACGTTAATAGCACGGCAAGGAAAGCCCTGTGAGACAAACAATTTTAATATTAATCAAACTATTTGATGAAATGTTCTGAAATGCTAACGACGTATTCTGTACCAAAATAATCGTAGATTATTTTTGCAATTATTATTTTTAAATCACGTTTCCTTAATTTTTCGAAATCTTCGCCGTTTTGTAGTTCAAAGCTTAAGGCATCTTTCTAAAGATAGTTTGCCTCAAAAACATAGGTTAACACTTTTTACTGGTAACCACTTTAAGGGAAAATTGACATATTACTTCCTACAGCGATAGGTGAGGGGAGTATTGCGATCGCGAAGATGTTCGATTATGAGATGATACGCTTACACAACATAATCTGTCAGTCTGCTGGTGTGTCTGTCGGTGGTCGGTCTGTCTGTTTGTCTGTCGGCGTTCTTCTAGCCTCATAATCTCAGTAATCATGGATCGTGATGAAATTTGGCTAGCGATTTGGTGGAGAGTCGCTGCATTAATTTGGGAAATTAGCAAAAAACTCTAAATTTCCAATATATCCCATACCTCCTTTTTAGGCGTTTCAGAGGTTTCTGATCATTTTGGACTTTTTTTGGGGGGGGGGGGGTGAAATCGAGATGATTGGGGGTGGTGGATTGTAAACTGAAGAATTTGTATTCATAATAGCCTCCATTGACCTGTGAAAGAAAGAACTACAAGATATGCTTTCTTAGATCCATCCGAACAGCGCGTTGCCTATTACAGAAACCAAGGAAATTTTATTTATGCATACCAAGGACCTTATCCTTGATACATACGAGTATTGCTTTAGATCATTCGGCATTGTGTAACCTGGTGATTATTGAATTGGTTTCACTAAAATTTTGACACAGTATTATTACCGTGGTTAGGATGGAAAACGCGTATGGTTCTTAGAACTCAAGTCAGTGGTAGCAAAGGCATAATCAAAAAACTAAAAATGTGAAAACAGCTCAAACGTTTTTAGGTGCTTTGGAGCTTCCTGATCGTTTTTTATATTTCTAGAGGGGATAAAGTTGAGGTAGCTGGGGGGTACAGGGTGTTGGAAGTGAAACATTTTTTTATTTGTAGTTGACTCTTCATTGCCGTGTAAAGGAAAAACATAATATACTTTTTACCTTACACATTTTTTTTATTTAATTGTTCGAGATAATTCTGTTATGTGTGTAGCTCTGCACTATACCGATAGCTATAAAATTTCTAAACCACACTGTGGACCATGGTGCAGATCGATAAATTCTATGGTTTTTGAAAATTCTGTTAGTGACGGTAAAACCAAACTAAAAACGAAACAATACAAAGCCGTTCGAACTCTGTTTTTGGGTAATCTAGCGATCTCTCCTCATTTTCAATTTTTGTTTTTTTAATATTCAGAACTGGTCAAGGTAGGATGGCGTCTTGGAAATGGGTGACTGGTAAACCCCGACATTTTTTGTATCTGTAGTCTGTATAACACTCTTCATTGCTCTTAGATTGATACTGTTGGAGATAGCAGAATAAAAACTCGCGTCGTGCTAATTCCTACAGAGAGAGCTGCAGGAATCTATTTGCCAGAATTTTTGGGTTGTATGTTTTTCAGCGGACGGGCCGATGATTTGGTTGCCTAATTATCTCAGAGATCTCAGACCATAGCTTCTTGCTATGGGAAAATAATAAAATAGTGACTTTATTTGCTCACTTCCCTGGCCTATATATTCCGGATATCAGTATGTACGTTATGATAAAAAATCACATGGAAGCCGCTGCGCCCATTGATGCGGAGTGCAGGTATAAACGAAGGTCAAGCGGTGCTGCGTGCCAAGGGGAACACACGGAAGAATCACACTATCACACAGATAATTATTATTTTTGGCAGTGGATCAGGTCCCGGCAGCCAGGATATTGATTGTAGTTTTTAGGTCCCGGCAACCGGCATTTTTTACATTAGAAAAGTAATCCCGGCACCCGGCATTTCCACATAAGACGATTGAGGTTATCTTCATGCTCTGTTTACCTTCAGTCTCTGGTGAATGGTGTTTTTAGTTGTAACCTCGGTTTTTACTATTATTACTGGTGAAAATGAAACTTGGAGATAAGCTTAATCCATTTGGAGATTTCATAAAGTGCATAAAAAGCAAATATTAACCGAATACTGGATGAGAGATAATAGAACTTCTAGGTACTTCAAAAAAGTGTACCACATATTATAGAGAAAGCTAATGTGAATTTAAAGTATTACTACATCAAATGCTGTTGTATACATGGGGGTCAAAAGCTAAAGATTAAGGGAAAAAGAGTATCAGAAAGACAAGGTAATAATAAAGAATTATATTTCATGGAATTAATGGGTGTACCCAAGAAAAGAAAAGCTATTAAAAAAATTCCTTTCATTCAATTCAATTACAATAAAAAAGAAAAACTATTATTGTCCTGGATTATCAAAGACACAAATGAAGTTGACAACATATCCTCAACGAGTTTCCTTACACAGGACTATAAACAAACCGGATCTTATCAACAACAAGTTTCATCAGATGTAGTAGCTGCTTGAATCGGTACCATTTGATATGTGTTTCTCTGGCAAGAAGACCTAAACAGAAGTATTGGTTTTGTCGGATGTGTTAGTTTAATAAACATAGAATAAATGTTATAAAACTGTATTCACATGTTAAATAATAACTGAAAGTTTGTAGCCTGTAAATGAAATAAAAACTTACTATTTTGTACAAACGTGTCTTATATAGTCATTTGTGTAAATAGTGTTATCTTTATCTAACGTAGATTTTCATTTGTTCATTCTCCAAAGGTAATGCATAATTTCACTATAAAACCAATGGTTGTTTGGTTGTTTTTTTTATTTAAAAGTATAACTCACAATGATATTGAAAATTGCAAAATTTTTCATGAAATAAACGCGCTGCCGGGATTTATTTTCTGATATAGAAAATCTCTGCAGCGGGGACCTCAAAATTACAATCAAAATACCGGATGCCGGGATTTCAAACTAAAATGTAAAAAATCCTGGTTGCCGGGATTTAGATTGTAATTTTCAGGTCCCTGCTGCCGGGACCTGATCCACTGCCATTATTTTTTTGTTTGTAGACTCTGAGGTGTCGCCGTGTTGTCATTGAAATAAAAAATTATAATAAATCAAAAACATTATAATGATTCCATATCCTAAATATATAATTATTACAAGTATGCACTTATTTGGAATTGGATAACGCTTACTAACCCTAACCTTCCTGATTTATCATCTCGATATAAGAGGACAAGAAAAATGTGTTTGTTTTGTAAATGCTTTTTAAATTCCGAAAATCAAGAACGAAATTAACTATCGTATACAGGTACGTATCCAGGATTTAGTTTCGGGGGGGGGGGGGGTCGCGATATTAGGATTGGGACCTTTTAATTTTATTTTGCTTTATTGAGACTTGAGGAAAAATAATTCTTTACCGTTGGACGGGGCGGGGGGAGGGATTGTTATATAACATTTCGGGGGGAGGGGGGTCTGGACCAACTGGACCATACCCCTAAATATGTATAACTAATGTGAATTGAATCACCTAAAAATCCAATCAAAACGTGACCGACAATCGACGTTTTCTTTGAGAAGCATGGGCGAGATGGATATTTAGTTTTCATTAGCAAATTGGGAAATTAGGAAGTTAATCATTAAACAACACATCATTTTATATATCACTACTGTTCCTGTATTTCCAACAAAGCATGTTTTAATACGTGATTTCGCGAGTATCAAATCATCCAAGTATTCAGTCGCTCAAATAAATATAGCTATCCGAGATTGTAAATGATGTAAATTTTCTATAAGAAAGCATAAAATCATACTACCTATATGATAAAATTCGACATAGTAACAAATATGAAAATATATCAGGCTAGCAATACTAATAATTATATATTCAAGACAGCGCGTTGGCAAAACAAAAAAATCAACGCAAGATACACCGTCCACCTTGCATCAGCACACGACCCTACAGTGCCTTGCGCCCCCCCCCCCAAGTGCCGCGGGGTTCGCCACTGGTGTAATGTATTTTCGTGATATTCATCTTCTCTCTCTAACACCACACAGAGGTTAAGCTGAGACAAAACTGGCACCTCGTGTGAATAACTGAAAGTCTTGGAAGTATGCTTGTCTCAAATGTATATCTACATAATATCCCGAAACACATAACAGACTATTCCTCTTTGTTAGTTCAGGAAAATAAGGTGTTTCTCGTGACACTCTTTGATCCAGAAATTTGACACAATCTTTGGGTCATATTTACCCACAAAAGTAAACCAGCTGTCCACAGGGTTAACTTTTATGAGCAAATAAAAGTTATAAATAGATGGGTAAAAATGATAGACTTCTTAAAGTGGTTACCAGTAAAAAGTGCTTAATTGTGTTTTTAAGATCACACACTATCTTCAAGAAGAAATTATAGCAGGGTAATTAGTTATTCAATATATTTCTTTGAGGAGGTGAGTCGATCTGGTTAGCTAATAAATATAATCCCATGTCCAATTCCCAATAGTTTCCAAGATATATTAAATTTTAGTGATTTTGATTAAAACACAGAACTACAAATGCAAGCCCTATTATTGTCGAGTTTACGAGTTTTCGGAATTTTTGTATTAGTTGTTAGAAAATATGCTGCGTTTACAGACTGAGAGAAAGTGATCATATATCAAAAACTTCTCGAAATAGTCTGAAAACTATTATGTGTTGAAAAGTCAATCCATGAGCAGCTGCCAAAAAATAAATTAGTCTTAAAAGTTACCCTATAATTAACCTTGTTATCCATTGGTACCATGAAGTTGTTGGAAGTGTGTTAAACACAGGCAAGAAGTTTGCATTTAAGCCCCAGACCTAGAGGCATATGGATTTTCGAAAATACAAAACTTGTCATCAGACTTCTGATTTTTGTTATTCGTGAATGATGTGCTAATACAGCATGACGAGTTGTAAAAAGTAAAGAAAAGGAAATATGAATTAAGAAGATACATGCTACTCTAGTTGTCACTGTTGTCAGTGGGTCAGTGCTCTAATTGCACCAAATTATAACTTTTACTGTATATAACAGCGGATAACATATAAAACAGCATAATCCTTATTTGATATGTTCACTTCACTTTGTTCTCAAGAGAATTTATAAAATATATTGAGCTATCGCTGCTTAGCTGAAAACTGTATGAAAAAGGATCAATGGTTTCAAAGGTGGCTGCTTAGTTAAGACGTCGTGCTTCCTGGGATTAATTCGCACGACACTGTCCAACAGTCCAACAATTGAGACTTACGCGTTAATAAAATACCTAACAAGTCATGTAACTAGTAGTGTTGTATCTGTTTGGATGCTTGGTGCTAGAAGCACTGCACACATCCCATTCATCAAACCGTAAATATCGCTCCATACGTCTTTCCCAAATTATTCAGAGAAAGGTTGAAGTAGAGTCTAGACGTCCAGAGTCAAACGCTGTTTTTAGTGTGTGGCGGCATTACAAAAGTACGGCCAAATTTTCGGAATAGTAAATCTTTTACACAATAGGAGATGATCCCAAGTAAGGTCGATGGTTACTGCAAGTCTTGGAAATATGCGTGTCACAAGCGTACAAACCAATACAGTGCAGTTTCTATAAATGCCCTCGCTTTTTTTTATCTGGCTTCTGATGGATTTTATAAACTAACCAGAGGTGGGTTAAGTCATAGGTTCAACCAGCGACAGAGTTGTAATTAGCCCCCCAAAAACATTTAGGGGAAGTGGTCACCAAAATTGTTCAACCTCACAAAAATCAAAAGTTTTATTATTGAAATCGAGTGTTTCATGTCAGATAACCACATATTAATGTTTTCGTGATAAATAATGATACGTAATGTTTGCCTGTAAATATAGCTTTAGTTTTTTTACAACAAACTGTTATTATTTCATTTAAAGGTATGCATTGTTGTTGTTTAGACATATTTCTATTAATTAGAACGTTGGAGATTGAATTCTCCTTCTTGACACAGAATCTGTAGCACCCAATATCATATTCCGGAGGTCCTGGAGCTTGAAATTTAACAGCTGTTTAGGTGTATCCATGTATCCTTGACAATTCGACCAATAGCACATACCCAATGGCATACCTATGATTGAATTCGTTTCACTAGTTTTTCGGCAAATTTAATATCTTTTTCTGTACATGTTGCGAAATAACAACAACAGCACAAATAACAGCTTTCCGTTTATCGTTTTGTTTAAACATATCCTATAAATATTATAACTGAACTGTATCCGATGGATGTCAAGCCAGATGTTTCGGTTTGCTTGAAATACCCCAAGGTCCCCAAGCCAGATCAAATCCGTCTAAAATGTACGATTTCAGTGGAGGAGCACGTGTTTTGAGATAACATTTTATAGCTCATCCATTTTTTAATCAATTGCTGGATCTGGCCAAGGTGTTTCTTTAAATTTCAATTGCTTTCCCTTTTCTAACATACGTAAATATGAAAAAGCAAAGCAATAATTTGTTTACAATAATTATTTCTGTATCTGAAATTATTTCCACAAATTAGCATATCCAACATTGTAGGTATTCACCTTACTGACTGGATGGAACAAAGTCGAGTAATGTTGACGGCTTACTTGAGCAAATTAGTTTTAGGCTGGCTACAGGGCAGCTTCAAGACGCAGTTTCATGAAACTAAAATTTGTTAACCCTGGGCCCTGGGTGCACTACTGATTTTATACGTGTGAGTCTAGCTCCCAAAGCTGGCTCATATTTCAGTAGTTTCCACATTTCCACTTCGTCACTGCCCCAGTGAGTGATTGATTTATTTGTTTTGATACCCACTTCTGGACATACATATTCTACCTAGTTTTATTTCGTGTAGAATGTAGAATAGCCACAAAAAAATAAGATATAGTTCATCTTTCATTGTTACATCAGAAAGACCTACATACATATACAGGGTGCCTATCCCACGTCGCGACGCGACGATTGAAACAAGCAATATATCGGAACTGGGCAGTAGTAGCGAATTCTAATTTTGGGGGTTTAAATTAGAGCAAATATAGTAAAGTGTATCCGAAGTCACTTGGAACAGCAAAAAATGCTTGGGCGGCTTCTCCTTTGTGAAACGCCCCAGGGACCCTGTATATCTGCCGCGCACCGACGATAAACCGAGTGTCGGTGCTGCCGCGTTTCACAAAGGAGATGCCGCCCAAGCATTTTTTGCCGTTCCAAGTGACTTCGGATACACTTTACTATCGTTTCTTGTTACTGTGTTACCCGACGAGGTATTTGTTTTTGATCACGTGACGTCCGATTCAAAATTTTCAAAGGGGCACCCTGTATATTAATGTCTTTCTCTGTTCCTCCCGATAAAACGATTCCAACGGACTAGCACACGTGAGAACGGCTTTATCAATTTCATCCATCTTTTTTTATAAGTTTTCTGTTACTTCGTAGAAGGTTCTTACGGGAAGAAATCAAAGGAAGATCATACAGAATATTGGAAAACTGAGAAAACTTAACGACTACGAAAGGTGTAACATACTGTATAGTGTTAGTGAATTGTTTATTATTGTTGTCATATGTGACGCTGCTGTCAAAAACACAGGTTAGATGGATTTCAAGATACAGTCAAATGTCAAATATTGGAAATAAAATTGGTTTTTCATCAATGTCTGAAACAGTCTTCTTCGACTTCAACTCACTGGACTTTAGGAGGGAGAAGATCAACTGCTCATACAAACGGTGCTCTTCTAAATGTTTGTAGAAGATTCTGTGCATTGGCTTATCTTTGTGAAGTCTTAAAAGCGATTAGGCTTCAGTAGTTTTTACTTTAATTATGTGTGGGGCAAGTTCCATAACGGACTGCTGATACCTCCGCGTGAAGTCGAGCCTGAGGCTAAGTTACTCGGCTGCCCGTGTTGCTGCCCTAAAAAGGAAAGTTTTTTTACCGACCTAGGATGTAGACTTCTCTCCAAATTCATCCTTTTGCTGGTCGTTATGTCAATTTGTCCCAGCCCTTCCACTTTCCTGCTGTATAATAACAATAGCACCGTAAGCATAATTGTGACAGCGACTTTGTTCTTGCCGAACAGTTCTGATAACCAGATCGGCCGGAGTCGGTGCAAATACTTACGGCAGAGATACTTTTTGACCAATTCTGCCTCTTGGACATGACGCTGCGCCACTCCACGGTAGGTATAAGTATTGATAACAGCATGCAGTTGTCGCCAAATGCTACCGTCAACGAGCTGTTCCTCATCTTCAGTATCTCCGCAACGTCCTCCTTTGGGATGAACCGTGGCACATTTGTCTGTCCAAAACTCCATACCAATAGCTTGACTGTAATCCTACACTACCATCAGCGACTGCTGTAAATCTCGTTGTCCAGAGGCATAGAGCTTCAGGTCATCCATGTAAAACAAATGGGCGGCCTTGTGCCTCCGGTAATTTGGCGTGCCACAACTTTATCCCTTGTTTTAGCGCTACGGACAAAGGCAGTAGCGAGATGCAAAAGGACAAGTCAGTCAGAAATCAGTGCAGCGATTAACATCCATATACTGTCAAGAAAATGTTGCTTGACAATAACCAGTACCGCTTGTCCCCGTCTCTCTTTAAATCTGCCAGCTTGAAGGGCCTCTCGTTGTTATGCAAGGCCCTTCGGTCACTTAAGTCCCCAGGTAAAACAACTCCGTCGATTTCCCTCCCAGAGGGCTTTCTCGGCGGTCTTTTAGCTTGATTAACAGACCTTTCAGTCGCCGAAGGGGCAGGCTAAGCTGGAGCACGAACATGTAGGATGGTTGAGAAGGATGTATAGACTGAAGCCTAAGTGGAGTAGGGGCGGAGAGCAGGAGGAGTGTGTTGTATCGGTATACGCGGATGATCAGTTGGTGATTGTTAGGCGAAAATCGGTGAAAGAGGTAGAGGGCAAATGGAGGGAGATCGAACAGGAATGTATTGAATGGGAGAGTGAGTGTGGGCTAGAGTACAATGCGAGAAAGACGGAGTGTATGTTTGTAGAGAATGGGAGAAAGATTAGGGAGCCGGTGGTCCGTATGAAAGGAGAGAGATTGAGGATGGGAGAGGTAATCAAGTACCTTGGCCTGACGATAGACAAGAAAAGGAGTTTCATCGACCATGTCAAGGGTGTTCGGGCGAAGTTCGGGGCAATAGCCTGGGAAGCTCAGGGGAGCTATTGAGCGAAAATTGGGGTTAAAGAAGAAGGTCTCTAAACTTATATACGAGAGGGTGTTAAACAATGGATTTTTGTATGGCTGTGAGATTTGGGGCAAAAGAGCTAGGGACAGTAGGGTGAGAAGCCAATTGAGTGCGATCCAAAGGTTGTGTGGCTTGATGATTGCGCGAGTATATAGGACGGTGGCGACAGAGACTTTGGAGGTATTGACTGGGACTAGACCTTTGGACATTGAGGCGTATGAAAGGTGGTGTGCAAGGCAAGAATTAGGCGAGAAAATGAAGGCGAGCAAGGTTATTGGTGTGGACAAGCCTCATCCTGCATGGGAAGTAAGGATGGAGGGACAGCCTATAACGGAAGATGAGTTTTGTGTGTACGTGGATACAACTGTAAAAAACGAGAGAGTCGGAATCGGAATGATTGTTGCGAGAAACGTGTATGTTGCTGACCAGCAGGAGGAGAGGGTGGAGGGCATTACCTCTCCCTAATAGCAGAGTACGCGGCAATATACAGGGGCCTGCAATACGTCCATGACAACCGGAAGCTGCCGGCCACGGTAATATCTGACTGTCAGGTAGCGGTGCGAAGTTTGGATGGGAAAGGCACGAAAGAAAAAATGAGGATGAAGATGAAAGAACTACTAGGTAAGACAAGAGCAAATGGGTGTAGAGTGAACGTGATCTGACTTGATGCGCATGGTTGACAGGACAGCGAAAGAAGCTAGAAAGAGGGAAGAGATAGACTGGAATACCGAATGGGGATTTGAAAGGAACACCTTCTGGAAACAGATTAATGAACGGGTAATGAGAGAGTAGCAGAATATATGGGACCACAGTGAGAAAGGGAGATGGGTATACGAGGTATGAAGGGACGTTGGAGAGGATCGGCTGCCTCTGACTTTCAAGGCAGGTCAGCTGATTACCGGACACGGGAACTTTCCGGCGTACCTACGTAGGTTTGGATTGATGTCAGGAGCGGTAGTGTGTGAGTGCGGAAGAGGAGAGGAGAGTGCGAAGCATGTACGGGACGAGTGTGAGAAGCCGGAGGGGGTGAATGCGAGAGAAATGATAGAAAACCTGGGGTTAGGACAGAGACCGAACCTTAGGATAAACGGGAAGGTGAACGAAAGGGGTGTGCAAGCGTGGAATGAATGGGGAGCGGCTGTGGTGGAGGATGTGTGAGAGGTTCTCCAGGATTCTCCGGTTTTGAATCTTGTTGATACTGTAGGTTAAGAGACGATGTGGGGCACTATTGCCAGCCATATAAGGCTAAATATTTGTAATGGATCAATTTGAAAAAATATAAAAAAGAGGCCCAAAAAAAAAGAAGGTTAATAGAAAGAAAAATAGGAAAAAGGAGATTCATGAAACAAATGTAACGGGAAGTAGAGGCACACATACAAAAAAAATGTTAAAAAAATAAAAAAAAGAGAAGAAAAGTGGCCAAAAAAAAGAAAAAAGAAAGGTACAAAAAGAATAAAAGAGAAAAAAGGGAAAAGATCGGAGAAAGGATGTTCCTTCCCCGCTCATTTTTGGAAGGCGGAGGCGGTTGGGTTCCCTCGGCAGTGGTTTCGTTGGAAGCAGTGGGGAGGGCGCATCGCACCGCGAACTAAAATCGTAAAGGTGGGAAGTTCCTTCGGTTAGCCGAAAACCGCACCTACCCCCGAAGGTAAGATACATAGTTCCGCAAACTCTGGTGTTATGCTCTGAATGCATTTGACACCACCTCCCATGCACGCGGGACATGTACCTCCTACGGCGCTGGCTGCTGCTCTCGTAGCAGCTCAGTAGGTCATACTTCAGTTCCGTCATCCACCTAAAATGGTCCTTGTTATTGCGGGGGTCGTCATAAAGGCGATCAGTAGCACCACCACCTTGCCCAAGAAAATGAAAATATGTATTTTCAAATCATATACACCTTCATTTATGTCTCTGTGACGAAAAAGTATTACTGTTGTCATATCGTCAGTTCCACTGGCAGTGGCAAAGCAACGAAAAATTAACTAAAATATACAAAATGACACGTCTTCATCTTTTAGCATTTGAATCTACTAAAAAGGCAGTCTTGGCACTATGATGTTTTTATACTTCAGTTTGCTCAAGTCTCAAGCAGATATACCTGTAAGCATATGCATGTGGAATGAGTCTAGGAACATTAACTTTAAAACAATGGTATTCTCATTGCTTTAGTCTTAATAATTGTGCTTGATATGATCGTATGATGATCGCGTTATTTTACTACCTCTGGACGAAAGCTTCTGATCTCTAATTCCCTAACAGCAAAATTCAAGTCGCCGATGTGTTTGATACAAATTTCACCAATTTTTTATTTAACATTTGGAAAAAGTTATCAAGAAAACTTGTGCATTTGACGGTGACGGTGGTTATAGTCTCAACCATATCATTTTTTCTACATCAAACCGAACTCTGTTTGGAAAAAGTTATCAAGAAAGCTTGTGCATTTGACGGTGACGGTGTTTATAGTCTCAACCATATCATTTTTTCTACATCAAACCGAACTCTGTCTTGGAACTAGCACATAAATTTCAATTTGTTCCAAGACATAAATGTCCCGGAAGTAGTCTTTACATACACGTAATAGGACCTGGAACTATGCGTTAGACACAAAAAACTTCCAAGACATTTTGAGATGTCTCGGAACTATACGATCTACACAAAAATCTTCCAAGACCGTCTTGGAAATAACAAAATGTCTTGGCACTATCTGGATTACCTGAAAAATTGTCTTGGAAGTAATCGTTCTACACATATATATATATATATATATATATATATATATATGTGTAGAAACATGATACGCTGCTCTCTGCACTGCGCAAAATGCCGGTGTGCCGTGCGGCGGCGCACATCTTAGCCGCCAGAATGCAGAAGGCAGTCATCCATGGGTCCCTTCGTCTGCTTAGGACGCACGATACGCGGACCCAGTGATTGCTCACCTCACGGTGTGAGGAGTAGTCGCTGGGGAATGGAACAGCAGCCCGGTGTGTCGGAGCCCGGGCTGCACCTTTTTTGTTTTTGTTTTGTCTATATATATATATATATATATATATATATATTATTGTGTCGTCCAATGATGTATTTGTTTTTGGTCACGAGACGTCCGATTCAAAAATCTTAATGGAACACCCTGTATATTTGGGACTTTCTGTATTGCTTCCGATAAAACAATTCCAACACACTAGCACACTTGGGGTCTAAAGTTATTTATTTAAGAGCTACAGGTACTTAAAGGATGGTACCACTACCATTGATTATAACATGTACCCCTAGTTAAATTACTTTGGTAGTGTTTCATAATGGTAGTGGTACAGTCCTTCAAGTACCTGTAGCTCTTGAATGAATAACTTTTGACACCAAGTGCGCTAGTGTGTTGGAATTGTTCTATCGGGAGGAATACAGAAGGCCTCAAATATACAGGGTGTTCCATTAAAAATTTTGAATCGGACGTCACGTGACCAAAAACAAATACCTCATTGGATGACAAAATAACAAGAAAAGATCCAATATTTGCTCTAATTTACACCCCCAAAATTATAGTTCGCTACTACTGCCCAGTTCCGATATATTGCTTGTCTTAATCGTCGTGGGACACCTTGTATATTCAGGGTGAGTCCCACGTTGATAGTTTTTTTTAATTGTGTACAGAAGTCGTTAAAGTAAATAACTTTTTCAAATAACTTTTTCCCGAAAACTGAAGAATAGAAGGGATACAGAATAAAGAAAGTATAATTATCTTGGCTTGTGTATCAGGACGAACCTAGTATCTTTGAGTTTAGTTTTTTGCTCGAATTTTTATCAAATCAATTAGGCATTGCATTGTGAGATAATGTGCAGTAGTCAGTTTTTGTTTATCGTTAGTTACGAAACAACATTAGGATTTACCAATTATAAAAAAAAATGTGTATGATAAGCTAAAAGTGACTAGTGCTCTAATTGACAAGTACAATGCCTGATAGATATGACAAAAATTAGAGCGAAAAGCTGAAAATAAGCAGACTAGGTACGTCTTGATACACAAACCGAGATTTACTTTTTTTGATTATGTATCTCGCTTATTTTTCAGCTTGGCGGATAACCCATCAGTAACCGTGTTGCACTGGTATGTATTTATTCGGCTATAGAGACAACTTTTTAATGTCTAACCTCCGAAAGTAGTCTAAAAACATAGTTTCAATAGCTACCTACTGAGTTCAAATAGCTACATCGTCCGTTATCTAAACTCTCTGCCCTCTGACGCCAGTTTGAGCAACCGAACGACCTCAAATCTATGTCGACCACGCCCAATCTGCGATATAAATCTGGGCTGCGGAAGATAACCGACTGTGAAATGACAACCACAGGAAGTTACTTTCTAGTAAGAAGTTTAGGAGCGGTAATTACCGCCGGTAATTCTGTTAGTCGAATATGCAGGGCGTCGTTGTCAGCGCCTGTGTGCAACTCGGGGTGCGATGAGCTATTTGTCTACGGAACTTTCGAAGCCCGCGTCACGGATTACCTTTAAAGACGGACGCAATGTGGCAATTGCACGCAGCAAACTCTGCATAATGTAAAAACTATACAATCTGTGGAATGTGGTCTGTGGTCTTTTGCTATGATTCATCGTGTTCTATTGGGCAGTTGTATTAAACTATGGTCCAAAGCATGTATTTTTTGGAATCCAAAAATTTCGGCTGCCGTGTTTAAAATAAATGGTGCCTGAAAAACTATGAAATTGGTGCTACATTTACACATAAGAATAGTATGCCATAACCGTATTATTTCTAATTTACTACACAGCATTGGGAAGGTTCTTCCATTAACTGCCATGGATAGGTAGGTTAGTGTACAAATTTTGCTTCAAGCTAAGACTATGTCTCCTTCCCGTTGAAGACAGCTTCACAGCCTTCACAAATATTGAAGAAAACTCAATTTATCTTGTTCATCAAACATTAATTTTTACATAAAACCGTCACCTAAACCAGGAAGAGGTTTGACAAATACTAGGCTATACAGTCTATCTGTTGAAAACTCGATACCGGAGTTTCGTTATAGCTGCACCAATACAAGTGCTGTTGCACAGCCATATCTCCCAAGTGAAGAATTCACGGAATAATATCGGACGATCGAAGACTGAAAGTGCATAAGTTTGCTAAGGTTATAGTCATCTCAGCTGAGTAGGTACATCCTATTTTTTTGAATTAATATTCAAAGCACTTAACATCAACAGGTTCAAATAAAAAGTGAGATCCCATTTTTTCCTTTGTCATTTAATAGACACCAATACCGATCTGAGTAGGACCTCCTTCCTCTAGTACATTGACTGAGATTGGCTGTTTGTTTCCAATTTCTGTTTTTCTTTTTAAATTGACGTATGAATTCCCGCGAGCAATATATTATAAACTTCTGTAAATACAATCTGTTAATCTTAATATGCACATATTATTTTGTTACTGAGTGATATGAATACTCCTGTTGGAATCAAAATTATGTTATGGTTTGATCTAATTTTTTGGGCTCAGCCCACTAATGGTTAAAGTAGAGTAGCTCCAGCTAGACTTCGCCGTTAGTCTACAAATTTTTGTACACACTTCTATATTTTTATGTGAATGAAGTCCGCTTTTTATAATTATTTTTATATAAATATACCTATTTAGATTACGAAGAAGCTGTGGCATGCAGTTGTAGTCAAATGGCCCTAAACGCAACCGTGTAACCATGGCAGTTCCAAGCAGCATAAGAAGTATCACGTTGGTTTACCAACTGTGACAGTGGAGAGTCACCCAATAGCTGGGTCACCACCCTTCAAGCTTTTGGGGATTAATATCAACAGTAACATGTCCTGACATGGCCACGTTATCCACATCAGTATTGCTAAAACGGCATCCCAGAAGCTTGTAATTTTGTTCCGCTGTAGAAAGCTGTACACACTAGAGCAGCTACTGCTGCTCTACAGGTTACAGATCCGACCATCGTTGGAGTATTGCTCCTATGTGTGGGGATGCACTCCAAAGCACTCTCTAAAGCTTTTGGTCACTATCCAGAAAACAGCAATTAGACTAATCGATACGCCTGATCTCACAAAGGACCTCCACAGCCTGGAACACATCGAAGAAGGGTGGCTGACCTGTCACTGTTTTACACACTCTTCCATGGAAGATGTTCGAGTGAGAAACACTAGAGAGGCTCTGCGAGCTCATCCTTACCAGGTCGGGATCCCTACTCCCCGAACCAGTCTCCAGTCTCCAGCATTCCTTCTTTCTGAGAGCTTAGACGCTATGGAATGAGCTGCTGGAGAATTTGTTTCCTGATGGCTACAACCTGAAGTGCTCCAAGTCTAACGTACACCGGTACTTATCCTCCCGCAGTGCTTCTACAGTGCTATAGGCTTTCAGCCTTCGCGGGAGGCTGACCATAAAAAAAAATAAGAATGACATCTTACGTTACGCATACGTCACTTCAAACATACGCGACCCATGATGTCGCTTCGATGGCATGACTACCCGTATTTGCACCCAAATAGGGAATACAGGTTCGAGTCGCCTCAACATCGGAATCTGATCGCTATGTACCAATAACCTACGTTGTCCTAGTATTGGATTTCGTACACCTAGAATTCGTGGATAGATACGGACGATACCTAAAAAATAATGCAATCTCTAAAATGGACCCTGTGGCTTTATGCTATGATCCATCGCGTTTCATTAGGCAGTTGCATAAAGCTATCGTCCAAAGAATGTATTGTTTGAAATTCAAATTTGGCGAACTCTTTTGCTGCTATGTTTGAAATAAATCGTGCCTGAGAAACTATTGAGTTAGCTACTACATCTTAATTCAAGAGTGGTTCATTAAGGTCAACTGCCATCGGTAAGTAGGTTGGTGTACAATTTTGAGTTATATATGTCAATTAGATCATATGTTTGCTTCAGTTGGCAGCAGCCAATTTGCTAATTCGCACAAAAATAAAGAAAAATGCTGAATTTAGTTTGTACACTAAGTATTGCTTTGTGCACAAAACCATCACTATAATTAAGAAGGAGCTTGACAAATAATATATGTTTCGTCAATCGTATAATGGTTGAAAAGTTGATCATGCAGCTTTTTTGTAGCGGCACTCAACAATTATACCTCCCAAATGGAGTCCTTACACCAGAAAAAATTGACAAAAGCCATGAAATAGTACCAAACGATTGAAGACTGAAAGTGCGTAAGTTTGTTAAGGGCATAAGAATCTCAACTGAATAGGTACTTCATACTTTAGACTAATATTCACATTAAGGTTAGACGAAAGTCATGAATAGTTGGACAAACTGTCTGCTTAATAGCTATAGCATCTCGCTGATGCTACCTGAATATGCTGTGACTGGGTAGTCACTTACTTGCGATTCTTACTGTGAAATTTTTCATATTATCCTATAGCAGTTCCTGTACCTATTGGCAAGTGAGCAGCAAAGCAGCATACATATATCTCTCCAGTCTCCAGTCTGCACAGAACGTAAATGAATGAAATTACTACAAGATTTGCTACTATTCCAAGGTGCATAGAGTTCTTTAAAGCCATCGAAACGATACTTGAGAAAACTCTTTCATTCGATTAGTCATGCATATTTTTATGCATAAAATTGAATGCAGAGGCGCTGAAGCAGCCTGCGTAACGTCATACGGAATAGTCGTATAAACAGTCTGCTTGAAGTCGTGCTTCAGCTATTAGCCTATGAAGTAACGACTTGTGGTTTAAAGTAGCGTATCTTTCTTTAATCTATTGTATATGCGACCTTCAGACTCCCACGATAGACGAGAAGCGTGACAATTTCAAAAGAGCCGCCTCACCCACTTCTGCCCCCTATACTGCAGAGATAATAAAGTTACCATGCACGCATTGAGCGAATAAATAAAAAAGGAGCTGACACTTGGTGCGGTTTGTTTCGGAAACACAACAGAACAGGGCTAATATTCCCGGCCGGGTGATGAATTGCGGCGAGGGATGATGAAGTACGTGCCCTCGGGGGCTGCGCACAAAAGAGGAGGGAGGTGACAGGGGATGTCACTTGTCAGCAACGTTTGGAAGTGCGGCTACTGCTGCAGGGGGGTGGGAAAATTTGGAAGCGGTGCGTTCGGGTTTGGTGAGAAGATGTAACTTGGAAGAGGCAATGTACGAGGGTGCTTTTCGCTTGAGGAATAATATTGAAGATTTAAAGAAGCTTGAGTTATCGAGATACATTTTATTCTACTGAGGGCTGCAGAGATACATAAAAATTACATAAAATAATTGAGTTTTTGAAGTTATGCTTTTGACGTTACAACCTACTAAAATCTGAAAGTAAGACTACAAGGTTATTCTAGCATCCAATAGCTTAGTCGTAGGGTTGGTAAACTATTTGAGGGTGATTCATTTTGCAAAATAGTTTGCTGAGTGCGATATGACAGGGTAAGGAGTATAAACACAAGATTTGAATTACGTATTAATCATAAAGGACATGCTTCCGTATCAAACAATTTTGCATCGAAAATTAAAAGGCAGATATGAACCTTTCAGGCTTATGTTTAGAATGGTCCCCAAATAGAAGTAAAGCAGATACAGCTCTACCAGGATGGTTAGTCTGGAAGATAACTAGCTTCAGCAGAAAGAAGTCCATGCAGAAAGCTGTGCCTGCAGGAAAAAAATCTCCTTCAGCACAAAGTTGGGGCTCCAAAAGAAATCTATGGCTAGAAAAGGAAAACATAGTTTTGGTAGAGAGTAACTCCTTGCAAAAAGGTAGCCTCAGTAGAACGGATTAACATCAACTGAAACTGTGACACCAGAAGAAAGTTTGAGCTTTCTTCCACTAAATATCGAATGACTTCACAGGGTATTTCGGTTTTAATTACAAAAATCTTAATTTGCCAAACTGTACAGGGTGGCCAATCGGGTGACGTTATTAATTTTCTTTTAGATAGCCCGTAACGAGGCCTGTCTAAAACACCCCCATGTATGTGTAGCGATTATTGATAGTTTTCGAGTTATAATTTTTTTTGGAAAATTCAGAGATTTTCCAGTGTTTTCAAGACATCGTCAAAAACAAAGACAATAATGATTAGTAATTAGTATTAAGCCTATTTTGATATCCAATAAAGAAAACCTGTACATCCGACCAATAATTAAGTACACTTTGGGCCCAAAGTCTGGAAGCACTGTTTTTAGTCAGGAGACCAAAACGTTCAAAATAAAATTAAAAATACGTATACCTGGTTCTTGAGCTCCAAACCAATCTTAAAAACTTCGCAAGACATTACACCTTCAAAATAATAATGAAAAAGTAGCACTTATTTTGCGCCGTACCGTGACTGTTAAAGGTAAAAGGGTGATAATTCACGAATTTGCAAAATGATTTAAAGAACTATATTTTACCTTATTATGACATATTGAAAAAAAACTCGTGACAGTCAACAAACCCGATAATCATTGATGTTCTAGTAGCTTTTAATAAAAAAAATAATACTCAAATTGTGATTTTTGACGTGTTTTTGCTATGTACTATTGAACTTCTGCTAAATTAAGTTGTATGGAAGGTTAACAAAGGAAAGGAATAATAAAACAATAATCTGAATTTCAATTCCATGGCAGAATTACCTGGGAAGCGGTGTCGTAGCATACGCCGTCTCTTTCTTTCAGAGTAGCTTTTTTTAAAATTATAACTTAAGGTTTTCTGAGAAATTTCCTTAAATATTACCGCCCAAACATCATGTTGTTTCATTTACTCATAAAACAAGGACATGAGAGACGCTTTCATGCAGAACATCAAGCTGTTTTGACTAACCTAAGATTTAAATTTTGGATAATAAGCGGTTTAGAACAAGTTAAAGCAGTTTTTAAGAATAATTGTGTTTTGTGTCATAGATTAGAGCAATTACTGCGGAACAGCTCAGCCCTTCTCAAGGATCGCGTCACTATGTGCAGGCCATTCCTAAAAGTGGAAATAGATTTTGCGGGACCAATAATAGTTAAAGAGTCTAGGATACGCAAAAATATTCAGTACAACTCCTATATCGCTGTTTTTTGTCTGTACGACTACTCGACCCATAAAATTGGTCACTAGCCTTTCGACTCCTGCATTTTTGTGCATCCTAAAACGATTTATAGCTAGGCGAGACAATCCGTCAATCATATATAGTGACAACACGACAAATTTCAAGGTCGCTAGTAATCAGGTGAACGATTTGTACTCATTCTTCGCAAATCAATATAATTTAAACACTATACAAACTCACTTGGGCAAATCAAGGATAAGGTGGAAATCTTTGCCCTCTAGGAGTCCCCAGAGGCTTAGATTTTAGGGAGCTGAGGTTCAATTTCTAAAATATTATTTACGGCGATCAGTAGACAAAATGGTACTCACACCGTGCATTCCTCGATAGGAGCATGAACTACCTACAACACCAAAGGATTGTACAAAACAATGGGAGCTGTCTTCAAAGATTAGACAGACCTTTTATAACCGGTGGCACAAGAAATATTTAGCCAAACTACAAAAACGACCCATCTGGTTTAAGCCCGCTCAAAACGTAAAAGTAGACTCACTCGTACTTTTAGAATGTCAGCGATGGAAATACAAAAAGGGACAGATGGCATCCAAGGCCCTGTTGCTTTCATTATTTCTAAGGGATTGACTATTGTCATGGTATTGTTATATTGGAATATATATTTGTCACCTTTTGATCTGTTTAATGTCTTAAGGAAAAATAAAAATTGTTATTGAGAAAAAAGGAGCATTTACCGTCCAGGACCACAGGTACAAAACGCTGGGACACACAAATGTGCAGTCCACTAAATTTTGAGTCTGAGGGTAAGACACCTTTTGGGATGCAGCTACTAGAGGTTTCAGCATCATCGTTTACAAACTTGGCTCCAGGTGAATTCAGATTTTGTGTTTAGCAATCCCAAAACACTTTTTGCTTACTCTGATTATGTTTGCTATTTCTGTTGGATTTATGTACATAGCTACGTATCGCACAACTATCAAGAAACTTGTTTGTCATGAAGGCCATTGCTAGATATGGAGAAACTCGCATTGCATTTGTAACAAAACATTGACTGCTGTAAAGAAAAAAGCCCTGCGGTAGGATATACCGCCAAGCATAGGAGTATCAAATTATTATTAAATTTTATAGATATACTTGCGAGTTGTGTTAAATAGTAATTGCGAACGTATTCCTGCTGATCCAACTTTCTAAAATAGACAGACTGATGCCAAGGTATATAGATAAAGGCAATATAAAAGACCAGCATATACTGTAGCATGTTTAAACAATTGCGTTTTTAATCGCTTTAAATCTACTCGAAAAGCTAAAGGTAGGGTAATAGGAGAATGTTGGCAAATCTGAAATGTGCGCAATTAAAACGGCTAAGTACATGTTGTTCTATGTTGATTTATGTTGTTTTACGTTGTCTTCTCCGTTCTCCTCTGTTGTTTTTTATTATTTTCCGGTTTTGTTTTGTTTTCTGCTGGGTTCTGTCGTTTGATATAGTTTTCTGTTGGTTTATGTTGTTCAACGTTGTTTGTTGTTGTTTTTTCTTACACTCTGGGGTTCGCTCTTATTTTCTGTTGTACTTTGTTGTTTTTTGATGTTTTGCGTTGTTTTTCGTCACTTTCCATTATTTTCCGTTGTTTTCCATTGCCTTCTGGTGTTTTCTGTTGTTGTCTGTTAATTACTGTTTTTTTGTTGTCTGTGTATAAGATACCGTCGTAATTCAGTCGTCGTGAACAATAAACATCTATCCCGAAAGACTCATAATTTAGAGCATATAAGAATCTAAGAATCTTTTGTTAATACAAGACAACTTATAATAGGCATCAACCCACAAAAAGCTTAAAAACTCAATTTCGTCGGGTTTTGGTATATTGATACGTTTTTTATGCTGCCGCCAGTGTTGCAGCATTGCATACTATGACTCCGAAGCTTATAGCGATTCAAAATTACATCAATGTCGGTGCCGTTCAACTTGCAGACCGATGGAAATTATTTTCATGACATAGACACCATAGGATGTGCCGTAAGTGGCTCCCTTTCCCCTCTGTACATGACAGAAAAACCGTGGCTAAATTTGGATTTCTCGGCTTATAAAACCCCGATACGTAATTTTAGATTATTGTGCCAATTCATTGCGGAATAATTGAGAAAAAAACTAAAATAAAATTAAAACCTTGTCACCCTGTATCTTAAAAATTAAGCATCTTTAGGCTTAATGTTCCTATCTCAATGTTCCAAAAAATGTGCGGTTAATCACCTCTCAAGCGTTGTCGGTCGAATATCCGATTACATAATTATATATATTGAGTTAACATCACCTTCTCAGTTTAGCAGTATAAAAGGTTAGCTTCAACTATACGTTCCTTTATATGCATATAACCGGCTCTTTTGGACTCGATTTTGACCTACTTTAAGCAGATTAAATACAATTCAATCATTAAATAAGTTTGCCTCATTATCCTGAACTAAAAATAAATATAGTTCAAACAAACTAAAACACTTTTATAGTACTAAAACGTGGAAAAATAGTTTCAGCCAAAAACAATAGTGAGCGAGTATTACTAGTATTATTGCGAACAAAGCGTGGGTTGCTCAATACACGAAGAATGTGGCACAAAGCGCCCCGCGCTTTATTTGAAATAATACTAGTTTTTTTCGTTTATTACTATTCGTAGCCTATACCAAGAATTATTATTTTTCAGTTATCAGTGCTATAATATCATATTTTACAGTTTTTTTATGGTACCTATATTGTACAGCTAGTGGTAATGACTGTGATATCTCACGCAGTTGAAGCTTGCGGCACGAGCCGTAGGCGAGTGCTGTAAATTAGCAAGTGAGTTATTTTAGCGTCTTTTCAAGCCTATTCCAAGAGATCAGTACTGATGTTGTCCAGTAGGCGGTGTTCGTACCCCACGGCAGGATCATGAGTTATGAAAAATAATTCGCTCCTGTCTGAATGGCAGTAGATAAACTATATTTATTTGTGAAGGCACGAGTTCTGAAAAGTACAGTACTGTAACAGAGGGTGGCATTTACTACACCATATACATATAGTAGGTCATTCACCTACTACATAACTGTCATACGTTTCTTCCTATTATGTTTTCTCTATTATAGCCATATACTTCCACTTTTGGCTCCCATTATTGTGATAACTATATACATTATGGTCCTTAAACACCTTCCTTGTAACAAACACAACCGACTTTGTTTGTTTGTATTCTATGAAATTATTTTTTCACAAAGTGTCCTGGCAACAGGCTTTGAAGAAAGCATAGAGTCACACACACTTTTTACAAATTCGGGGAGAGGGCCTTAGTCACCTTAAAGACTACTTGGGGTGTCACCCCAAACAGAAACATTTCCCCTGTCACTTCCCGAAAACAAAACTCGATAAGTGCGAAATAACCGCTTTTCGAGAGGGTGATCCGTTACGTTTCCTAACCTCATTATTGGCACGAAGGGAGACTGAGAACAGAGGGGTGTTCCTGATATTTCAATTTACTTGATTTGTTTGCTAAGAACAAACCTGGTTCATTAAACGTAGATATCGCTGTACTCTACAATTACGGATTTACCCATGGTAGTGTTCTGCACTTATATGTGAGTGTGGCATTGGTGAGCTAAATCGTTTCGAAATCCTATTAATAATAGAAAATGAATATACCTACATAAGTCTAGCGTAAGTGGAAGTATAAAGCGAACCTTTCGGGATACTCGCTCCCTGCAAATATTGCCACTTTATAAAAAAATGCAGAATGAATTTGAACTCTTTTTCTTGAGTAAATGTGAGATCTTATGAATTTATTTTGAACTGTACTATTTAGGCTATATTTACGAGCAAACAGAGAGAAAAGGGAGCCTGTATAGTATTTTAACTGGCTTTGTTTAACAACCAGCATGATATCTCTGAGGATTTCCCATATAAAAATGGTTCCCACAGAATTTTTATGGATGTGAAGTTCGGGTAGAGATGCGAAAATGAAAATCGCGATATCGGTACCAACTCGATATTTTTTAGCGTTTGGATCGTACAGAACATTTTGTGCAACTGATTACACCCCTCACTAATTATATAATTATTATCGATACCGATACAAAAGTATCGAAACCAGCTTGGAATGCCTCAAAAAGTATCGATGACAGAAATACTCGATATTAGTGCAAAAGTATCGAAGTATCGTTAGCATCCCTATAGAAAATCATCCAAAAGCCCGGGATGCGCGTGTAATTACCGCCAACCTGAGTTATTGTGCTGGTTGTTTACTATGCTGTGGTTTGAGGTTATATTGAGTAATAGTGAACAAACTAGCATGATACTCAGCTAAATGTCGAAAATCTATCTACTCGCTTGCATTCCTAATCTTTCCCGCCCATCGGATTTTTATTCTAACCTTATCGGATAACCCATTATACTGCATTGCCCTGCAAGTTCCACCCTTAGTGCTTTCTTTTTCGCTTACTATGATTGTATTATTTCTCAGCAAGTTATAGGAAACGTGAGTTTCCATGCAGTATATGGATCACAAAGTTTGGTGTACAAAAGTAAAAAAATATGCTCATATTTAATGAAAACATTAAAAAGTTCCTGGAGCTGTCAATGTTGCAGCAAAGCGCGCCGATGCCAAGGCAGCGGAGCATGTCGACGCCGGCCGAACAGCTCAAGAACCAACAGTTCATCGGACCATGGTATATATTTGTAACCCAAATTCAACACTTAAACATGTGACCTAAAGTCTGGTCTTCAAGGTACATGGTATCAAAGTTGGGAAAATATTAAATGTATGCCACTGATCATAAAAGAATTAAATATCGTTTTTCAGACGAAAAAAATTGAAACCCAACTTTTTTGTCTTTTGATGTCTCTTCGTATCCAACTTTGTTTTGGAGGAAAAAAATAAAAACCGCTTCATAGCCCGTCGAAAAAAGTGGAGCTACTAAATGAAGTGGTTTTTATTTATTTGTACAAAAAAAAGTGAGATACGAAGAGCCACTAAAAGAAAAGTAATGTGTTTTTATCTGTTCAATCTAAAAACAGAATTTAGTTTTTTCAAGGTCAGTCGCGTAGATCTTTTTATTAATATTTTCGTGGGACTATTCCCCGACCCCCGACACGCCACTGGTAAGGATCATTATCTTCTAGTCAGTGATGACTTAGATTCTTAATGCAGTGGAAAGCAGCGACAAATTAAAAAACGGCTGATTAATGTTAAGACATTGATAAAAAAAACAATTTTATTTCCAATCTTTTACACCCTATATCTTGAAATCCAGAATATTCAAGATACATGTATATTCGTTGTTTATTCAGGGTGACCTCACAGTATTATGGACACTGAGATCGTATTATGAAGCCTTAATATGTTTAATTTTCAAGATACATGGTGTCAAAGTTTCACTTTTATTTTGGGTTTTTCTCAATTATTCCGCAATAAAATGACACAACGATCTAAAAATCCGGGGGTTTTTAAGGCGAGAAATCCAAATTCAACCACGATATTGCTAACACGGTTAGAGGGCGCCACCTACCGAATATCGAACTCTTTTGAATTAACAAAACTTTTTTCCATTTTGGTGCATCAACATAAATATTCACGTAAAAAAATGTATATTTTGTTCAAGTTTCTAGCAGTAACCGTTTTCGAGATAACCTTTATTAAAATTTCCAATTCAATCCAATTACTTGTAAAATGTGATCGAAATAATTATTGGTTTTCTGGTACGAATTAATATCCGGTAGGTAGATAAAAAAAACTTGTTTCAAACATATCTAGTTTTTAAAAAAGGTGCTGTTGAAGTTTGAGAATATTAAGTCAATGGTTTGTAAAAGTATGAGCCTAAGCCTAATATTCATTCGTGCGGGAATACCGATCGATGATTCTTTCGATCGCAATTTATAGTTCAGTCGCATTTCAAGGAAGGTTATCTCGAAAACGGTGACTTCTAGGGAGTCAAGCAAATTATACCTTTTTTTGCGTAAAATATATTGAGGAAACGATTTTTTTGATAATCACATTGATGCGTCAAACCAGAAAAAAAGTTTTGAAAATTAAAATGAGTTCAATGTGCCGTGGGTGGCGACCTCTATTCATGATAGCAAAACTGTGACTGAATTTGGATTTCTCGCCTTAAAATAACCCCGATACCTAATTTTAGATCATTGTGTCATTTTAATGCGAAATAATTGTGAAAAAACCAAAATAAAGGTAAAACTTTGACACCCTGTATCTTGAAAGTTAAGTATATTAAGGTTTCTTGTTCCTGTCTCAATGTTCATAAAAATGTGAGGTCTAGATCACCTCTCAAGCGTTGTCGGTCGATTATCCGGACACCTCATATGAGCTTTTCTATTTGAATTTGAATCATGAATATGCCCTTGAAATTACGGTCTATCATTTATTAACACCGTGTATACGTATTAGTCATTATTTCCACGATGGCGACGCACACTTGACAGGCTCAAAATTTCCAGATGATTTTTTGACGTTTAAACATCTAACCTGTATTTTTGACAACAACGTCACACATGACAACGGTAACCAAGGACGTTAAAACAATAGGGGGACGCAGCATGTCACAGTCTATCCTGTATTAATGGTGAAGCCAAAATATTTACGTCTGCGCTTTCTTTTGTTTTCTGTGAAATTGTTGAAGTTGTCGAAATGCAGTGCAGTGCATTTTTCTGGGGTATCACAACAAAAAATAATAAATCACCATAAGTGGAATTGTATCTGTATACCGGGTGTCCCAGAATTTCCTTGACACGTGATATTTTCGCTTAATCCATGAAATCGTAAACATAAATTAATCAAAACACATGTGCGGAAAATATTTTTTTCATTTTCATGAATCAACTAATAAAAAAAATGTGACAACAAAACTAAGTGCAAAAACGTGGAAAAGTTTTATGGCTACATCGGGCCGCGCCAACCCCGTGTGCAGGGTGTGCCCCGCACACGGGCGCCAAAATTAACGATAAATTGCAGTAGGGGCATAAAAAGTAAGGCACTACGATAATTAAATTCAAGTAAAGAATTTATTTTTCCAGGCAAAATTGTGGATCGAAATTTGAAAAAACAAGCTAGGGGTGGATTCCAGGGGTTTAAGTAAGAAAAAAATGGTTCATAAGCAAGGAATGATAAGTCATTCACTACCCTTCAAACACCCACTTACTTTTCTTTTTTATCCGTTTTTGTTACAAAAATATCAGGCGTCAAACAAATCATCATTTCGTTTGTCTTATACTTATGATTTTACGGAAAAAATAAGTTTGCATATAAAATTAAAGGTACCACAATATTTTAAATAAAATGGGGATATCATTTAGGTAGGAAAACCTATGGGGTGCTATTTGAAAAAAAAATTTGGGGGTGAGTTTTAGGGGTTGATGTACAAAAAAAAATGTTTTGAATGCAAGATATGATAGACCCTATAGGACCTTCAAAAGTACCACTCAGTACAGTTTTGTACTTATACCTTCGAATATTTACTTATGACATCAGGAGTATACTGTTTTGGTATTTTTTGAGGTTATAAAGACATCAGAAATCAAATTTATCATTGTAATTCGAAAAAGAATAATTTAATAAGTCATACAACCATTAGTAGCATCCCAAATATGTTAGCTAGGTACGCTTGAGTCGTACTTCCATTTAAAATAATAAAAAAATATATAGTACTAAATCACGTTTACAGATAAAAGTTTTATAAAGCCATACTCTGTCATGCTCAAAAGTAAAGACTATCATGAAGTAATTTTTATTGTAACAAACTGTATTGATAGAAATACATAAGTACCTAAGCATTGCATGTGCTCCGTTTGCAGTAGTTTAACCATTATTTTTGGCAAAGAAAATGATTACAACCATTGATTAAGGTATTAACGTTAATACCTTAATCAATGTTACAACTTATTTCAAAGAAAATATTAGTGGCTCGAAAATCAGTAGGTAAATTGGAAGTTACTACCCCATGTACTACCTTATTAAATCATGTCAAATCAAGTGTATACATTTTTAAAGTAGCAGACAGGCAGTGAACAATTACGTGTTTTTCCTATAAACTTTAAAATTTTCATTAAAATCAGTCTTCCCAATTATCGATATATCGACAGCCTTCACATAAAAAAATAGTAACTGTGGCAACAATTATTTTATTCATATTTGTACACAAATTAATATTCGTTTACACACATGTCATGTATAACCAATAGTAATAAAAAATGTTTCTCTTATTTAAAAACAACTATTCAAGTATTTTTAATGTACATGTATATTTTAAATTTCATTTTAATTTTCGCACCATATAACGTATGTATATTAATTTAAATTGCATAATGAGCTTGTGCCCCATTCTTTGTCATCCTACCATTATTTATTCAACAAAGCATATATTCTTCTAGTAGTCACAGTCACAGTAGGATTTATGTTGGGAAGCGTATGGCTTACATAGCTCTTACACTCGACTGCTTGGATCACTAAAAACAAAACAAAAAAGAAATATAGAAATTCAACATCAAATACATCATACGTCGATGTACTGCAAAAAGTGATAGGTCAAAAATCGACGATTTGACGTTTTTGGTACTAAACGACGATAAATGATTTTGTCCAAGTCAATACTCGAAAATTTTGCCAGTTTGATTAACAGCTCGTTTTGACTAAGTCTAATATGTCCAATAAAGTAGCAGGTAAAATGATCAACTTCACTACATTGTGAGACATATCACGTAAAAGTAACCATCTTGACTATCACAGCTGGAATAAATCCCTCCCTGTAGATAAGAACAAGAAAAGCAATGCCCTGGAACCAAAATAGATCTGATTCAGTATTCTAGATTTAAATGTGACTGATTATGTTTATGTTTCTTATTTCAAGAAAATTGAAGTTTATTTGGACCAAGTCAGTATTAATATATTTTCCAACATCAAGTGTGACCAAGTCAGAAATATAGTCTAATTTCTTCAAGCTCTCTTTATAACTTGCAGTGAACATTTTTATGAGTTCTATGTTTTCTAAAAAACACGTTGAGTGATTTGTTACTTAAATTATGATTACTTTCAACAGCCATTTACGAGGAACTAGTTTTCTGACTTGGTCACCTTTTTGCAGTATACCAACATTATCAACGATTATTATAAACAATGGTACAGTATTATGGGAATAATTAGAAATATCAGTATAAATCATCGAATCTATTAAGTGTTGTTGAACGGCGAAAAATTGCAAATGTGCCGGATATGATGATTTACTAAATAAAACTGCTTCTACTGGTAGTACTGGTACTACTTAGTTCACATAGCTTTTACACTCAACCCCTTGGATTCCTAGAAGCACAGCAAAAAATTAAACATCAAATACGGGACATAAATAATGGCACACTATAGTAATAATACAGGTAGGTCATCAGAATTTGAAATAAAATTTTAGATTATTAATATTTTTAAAAAACACGAATTTGATATATTCTGGGATTTATCCCATAATGAATGAACGTATAATTTCATAAACTTTATATTTGTTAAAGAAGTTTTTTGACAGCTGCACCGCACGACAGAAAACTGACTCAGTGGATGTAGAACTTTTATATTTCTTATCTAACTTATCTAACTCAATGAATATATAGCAAATAAGTGGTTGTAAAGTCAAATTGTATCTGTATATGACTATTATATTGAGCGTCTCTGTAAGGATTTTTGAAAAATTTCAAGTTCAGCATGGATGCCTTCAGTTGTGAAAGTCTTTCAACATTTATTTTTTTTGTATGATCTTATGTTTTTACAAAAAAATACCCCAGCCCAATAAAGACTCTTTATGCTCAGTAGTATTTATTATCATATAATAATCATGGACTTCAGAGATAATGAACCTCGTTATTTTTTTATCACATTATTAAGCCAAAAATCAGAATGAATAAAAGCACACAAAAAGACAAAGTAACGGAAAATGGACTTTCCTGTTGAATACAATGTAACACCAAAAAACCCTCAAAAAGCCATATTGTGCTGACAACTTATATGTTTAATACAACTATAATTAAAAAAAAATACCTCTTAGGAGCTGGTTCACCACAGATCGCTTCTTGAGAAGCACCAATAGCAGATAAGAAAGCTTCATTCAAGGGGTATAGTGGCACCTAAAAATTTAAATCATAATAAAATTATAATATTAACTACATAATTATAACTTGATAAAACAATTATAGATAAAACATTCTATTTGTGATAGTAACCATTTTGACCATGGAGACGAGACAGAAGAATTTAAAAGTAAAAATATTTCCAAAAATAAAGATACTAGTGGTGAACAACAAAATACTGTTTAGCAATATGTTCAAAAAACAATTTTAGATAAAATATTCTATTTGTGATAGTATCCATTTGACCATGGAGACAGAAGAATTTGAAAGTAAAAATATTTCCAAAAATAAAGATACCAGTGATGAACAACAAAACAATATGTTCAAAAAATACTACACAGTAAAGTAATTTAGTGATAAAAATTAGAACATTATCATAAATAAACAGTGTAAGGCGCTATTAATTGTATGTAACTGCCTTTGTACATTTTTTCACATTGTTTTCAAAATATAATTGCATACTTTATGCTCCGAAAAAATGTATCTCTGCAAGCTGTTTACTGGGCAAATCTATGAATGACATGCAAGTATATATATCTCTAATAAAAAATTTATTGTATGTATATTAAATATATAAATAACAGTTAAAAATCAGATCAAATACAGGCACACAGCAAAGAATCCTTGAAAAAGCAGTATATTTCATATATTTTTACTAAATAAAAAAGGTACCTATTTGCAGCTGGTTCATTACCACTACCTTCTTGAGAAGCACCAGTATTACATTTGTGTGCTACCTTCAAAGGATGGTCTCTATATAAGAATTGGAATTATGATTATCATTATGACTATATAATTATAACATTATAAAACAATAGATAAAACAGTCTATTTGTGATATTGCCCATTTAGACAGTGGTCAGAATAATTTACGAGCAACAAAGTTTCAAAAAATTGAGATAGGTACAAGTGATGAAACACAAAATACTGTTCTGGGAAATGATTAAAAAATTATACAAATTAAAATAATTTTGTGATGAAAATTTAGAACAAAATAAATGATATTACTGTTAATCAGTAAAAAATTATTAATTGTATGTAATTATTTTTGTACATTTTTTTATTTATTTATTTTATTATATTCAAAAAATAAATTGCTCACTTTATGCTCTGAAAAAAATTATCTGAAAGCTGTTTCCTGAGCAAAAACTGTTGAGGATTGAGAACAACAAGAGAGTATTTATATGTAACACAAAATATATTGCATATATATATTTCCCTTGAAAATAAAACAGCCTATAATTTATACTTAGTATATGATGCTAAAAACTAAAGATCACCTTAAAATAACTAGTAAGAGTAACAGTTAAGGACTTTCAACAGTTTATCAATTTAGGGTTACTATTACTTTTTACTAAACACTTGTACCTATTTTATCTTTTGCTCTAAAATAATTACACCTCATTATTCAATTCACCAACTAGATTTTTTACTCACTACTCCTTCAAACCTCAAAGAAAAATTACATTACAAGTTTTACAACTTGTCTCAGCAAAAGTATACCCTTGACACTAAAAAAAGTTACACATTCACCTAGATGGCATATCGTAGCATTTCATAACTCCAATTAATTTTCCTGCATTAGAACCATAAACTCTACAGTTCAGCAGCCTATCCACTTTGACACCATTATTTAGAATAATCAGACTAAAGGCTGTGCTCACAGATATAATGGATTTTCTTGGATTATTTCCAACATAACAAAGATGTAAGAAAAACATGCTTCTTAGAATGTAACGTTGATTAAATTATATTTTTTGTTACTATATCAGATTCTAAATCCTACCTATAATGTTAAAGTCTAATTATTTATATATAGCTACTTACACTTTAAGCTGTTTTCTATCTTCTTCCTTGGTATACAAAGTAGGCACCACATTCTTTTTCAAGCGCTTCTTTCCGGATAGTGTGGTTTCAAAGTCATCGTTAGTAAAATGTTCTGAGCAGACTTCTTTTAATTGTGGTAGGTCTGTTTCAGTCACTCCCATTACATCAAACCACTTCCTCCTCAGAACAATATCTTTGGTAATACTGAAAAATATGATTAATTATAGAAAAGCTCAAAAAAATGATACTTTAATTTATTTTATTTTGTTAAATATGAAAGTAACACTCAAGCTAGGTTTATTTATATGTAAGTATATATACACAGATATGTAGGTAAAATAATATGACATAAATATATATAAAGCAGTACCAGTCCAATAAATTTAAACATGCATAGATTAAAAATATTCTATACCTATGGCAACAGTAGCAAACTGGGTGAGGTGTTTAAGAATATGAAAGTAACACTCATCAGGCTAGGTGTGTTTATATGTAGGTACAGTTGTGTATAATATGTGATATCGATATCACTTTCAAATTATCTAGGTAAAATAATATGACATTATAATTATATAATGCAGTAATAGCCCAATAAATGTAAACATACCAAAGTATTCCTACATGACAATAGGAGCAAACTGGAGGTGTTTAAAATAATTTCTAAAAATATGAAGCCCAACTTTACTGTTTATAGACACCTTATTTGAAAGATCCCATATGTACTGTATACTGTTATTTTCAAATGTACCCCAGCAGGTAGCACATAGGAATGAAATTAGAAGTTTTACAATACCATCGATTTTACTGCAGAGGAATGCACGAATACACTTACCTGTAAAAGGTCAAGTTAGGGTGCCGATAATCCCATTTTTTGCATATGTAGCAGCGTCTACCCATGACTATTTTCGGATCGTCAGCCTGTTTTTGGGGCCTATCAGGTAATTAAGCACTGAAACACACTCAACACTACTCGAACACACAACAGATACCTACGAATGTACGGTCTGTGTTACGATTATCTAGAATTTGAAATGTTGGAATTCACAACAGAACAATTTATACTCGAACACAAAATAGATTCGAATAAGGTTTAACGGTTCTCAGAAATTTCAAATATAATTGAAATTCACACCCGTTGACGATCCCTCCTGCGCCGCTCGGTAGCTAATGCGCAGTACAGGGTTGCCGGTGGAATAGCAAGAATTTCTCGCACCTTTGTCGAGTGGGTGGATCAACATAACCTCTTCGTTTAATGACGGGATGTTTGGGGCGAATTTGACCGTAAATCTACTTAGAAATTTGCCCAGTTTGGCAACCGTAGAAATCCCATGGCAACTAGCAGTGAGAGCCAAGCGGCGTTGCCGGGATGACATATGAAAATTTCTTCATACTATCAAATATTGCAAAAGAGCGAAATTAGACTCTGATCCTAACGTTTTGCATATATAAAAATCATTACATCAATTCACTGTTCATAAATATATTATATTATTATATTAAATATATTTTGTGTTCATAAGCTTGCTTGTTTCGCTGATGTTTTGGGTTCATAAGCTTGCTTGTTTTCTTAGTTTTACTTAGAAAAATGCCTAGTTTGGCAACTTTGCAATGCGCTTAGAATGTGACTATGCGGCTTCAACGCGAAAAGTAAATAGCTGCGTCCCCCTATTGTTTTAACGTCCTTGACGGTAACAAACAAATCACAAACACTATACAGTAGTCGTTAGGTTTTCTCACATTTTTCTAAATTTTCTAATATTCTGTAATATTTTCCTTAGATTTCTTGCCGTAAGAACCTTCTACGAAGTAACAGAAAACTTATGAAAAAAAGGTGGATGAAATTGTTGAAGTCGTTCTCACGTGATGCCGTGACCAAGGGAAAAAGGGACTCATTTTTATATATAGAGACATGAGGAGTGCATGGAAATCCAGATATGTCCAATTTCAACGGAAATCGCGGTTTTTCGAAATTAGTACCCTCTGGTATGGTTTCTAGGGCTGGCTGACTTCATATTCTCGCAAAACACTACATATCCAATTTTATTTGCCTTATGAAAATGCTGAGTTCGACCAAGGCAAAGCATATCCAAATAAATTGTGTTCACAGGTTCACATATAGGCATGATAAAGAATCGCTAACTGTTATTTAATCGCAGCAACTCTAGCCGCAGTCATGAATTGCGATTGACTTTTTTATAGCATTGCGATCCAAAATCGAAATACGACATAGTAACGCAAAAGATTAAGCTCTGTGCAACAACGAATCTCCAAAGTTTTGGACTGGAAGAGATCTCAGCGTTGCAACTCTTTGCCGTCTTATAATATTGTACATAGGTAGGTAATGTAATTTGACGCCAAAATACGTGCAATACGGGCAACTATCTAACTAGCAGAGCTGTTCATTAACTTTATTTTGCTTCGAGTTTGTTACTGTGTAAAGCATATTTGTGTATTACCGACGATATTACATTTCGGTTTGGATCTTATATTAAATCCTGTATGCGATGTTTAAAGAACGTAAGATTACGCGCTGAGCTTGTAGATTACGTTTATTAAATGCTAGACTTCAGTACTGTGTTCTGCTTTCGCAATCGATTTCACATACAACCAATATAAACGTACATACGTACATCGTTTTGCCATTTCGCTAAAATGTAGATCATTAAATGGCAATCGTAATGTGTTGCGTAAGGCTTTCGCAGCAATGATCCGATATACTGCTGATTCTTGGGCTGTTCGGCCAGCGCGACATCGACAACAGTGGCTGGCATCCTTAGAAGCTGTTTCCTGTTCGGCGTGTTCCAAAAAACTATGACCGCGTCACCGGGTTGAGCAATTATATACCCCATTTCTCGGAACACGCCGAACAGGTAACAGCTTCAGAGGATGCCAGCTAGTCGTGTTGGAATAACGTCAAGCAGCGAAGCGCTCCGATGCCAAGGCGGCGCGGCGGAGCGTGTTGATGCCGGCCGAACAACTCAAGAACCAACAGTTCATCGTCGGACCATGGCCGAGAAAGCCTTACAGAACACAACAATTGTGATTATGACATAATGACTTTGATCATGCCTACTTTTTAATAATTCATTTACGCGTGATGAGTTTACCAAGACAATAGTAATGAAGGCTTATTTAATGATGCAATTCTTGATACTCGAACTTTTGTTAGAGTACCTACCAGATTATGAGACAGAGCGAAGCCAGGTCAATCATGGATCCAATACGTCCTTTAATTATAAGCAAATAAGATATGAGCAGCCTCAGCAAATTGGCGGATCAAATAAGCCGATTAGGAAATGAAAGGGCGCTTAGCCCTCTTATCTTCCGCCTTAGACATGCAGTCGCGTGGGTTGCATAGATGCAAACCAGTGGCGTACAAAGAACGTGGCTAATATACCGGTAGGGCTCTGATAGCCTCCGATAGGTGCATCCTTTTCATACGAGAGTGCTCCAATCAAATCGCCATTTTCTGAATTTCCTGCATAGTCACTTCAATAACAACTGCTCCCCTTAACTGTCTCTTTTCGGTAGACTAGTGTGCAATTTTGAGTAAGCTGCATCATTTGGTTTATGCCTGACAACCGATGAATGCATCTAACTTTGTTCATTTCCACAAAACTGGAAAAAGCGGATTTCATCAGATGATCAAGCATATCTTCTTTTTGCACAAAAACCAGTACTACAAGCAAGGGGAGGCTTGATAATTATCAGATCACCGTTTGGCGTCAACTTCAATGGTTGGGAATGCAAGTCGCGCCCAAAATCGGCCAAAAATCTTAGATGAAGTCAATGAAATGTTATTATACGATCGAAGATTTTAGTAGCGCGTGAGCTTACTGGGTGTCGCAGTTACCTACTCACGGTCATAAATTAAATACAACAACATAAATATAACCACTTCAAAAGAGTGCTTTGAAATGTCGAGCCGCAATCCAAACGAGTTTTTATACCATTTCGTTACTACAGATCAGGTGTGGACCGCACTATACCAGATACCGAGCTATGATCTAAGGAGTGGGTTTATATGGATGAACGCAGTACCTAAGGGACTAAGATGGCTCTGTCGGCCAACAAAGCCATGGTTATACTAGGATTCTCGAGGAACGATTCATATCGTTGCCTGGAAAAAAAAAATAAAAAAAACAATTGCAAACAAATTGTATGTAAATCTGTATCGAAGAAAAGGGCGTTATTGCGTCAAGATATTTCACACTTGCATATTTATGAAGCCGTTATGGAAAACATTTATTAATTGGGATACCAACTACCATTTCATCTTCTATGTTCTCTATATTTCACACTCCCTTTTTTCTATTTCCAAGTCTGAAGGAATGTCTAGGTGATTTGGGTCAGGTGAAGGGGTCATCATTGAAAAAAGCGCTTATTTTGAGAGATTTGTAAAAACTTCAAATTCAAGTTAAACAGAAAAATTAAAAACACGTTAGGCTAAATGTACAAAGCTAAAATGAGAGAGAACGAGATTTTAAGTATGCAGAAAGATAATTTTTTCAGAAAAATATTTTCCTTTAAAACTCAGACACACAAACACCCTTATATCTTGAGCATAGTGAACGTAAGCAGTGCGATGTAGGGTTGCATTGTAGTTTAGTAAAATAAAGGGAACTGGTAACAACCAGTATATGGTATTGTTCCACTTTGAAAAGGAGGTTACCAGTCCGTGAGACATGGAAAAATAAGTATGTATATGTTTAGGTAAGAGTGTTTATAAACTGAGTGAGTGTGCTAAGTAGGTCAGTAGGATATGGGTTAGATATAACATACATCTATAATTAGTAGTTTGTAACAAAAGATCAATATACATCACTTTACGAGTATGAATTAGTTTTACTCGGGGCTCCAGTAGGCCCCAGTTGGAGCAGTGTGTACCAGGGGAAGGTACAGGGTCAGTTTTTAGTACCGGCTCGGTCGATAACTCCACTACTGTAGAAGATAGCGAAAAAAGATGTATATAAAAGTTGTAGCCACGGATATGCTCCTTGTTCGGAAAATATTTAGATTTATACAGGACGATCCATTACTACGTGGTGATGCAAACATGCATTTTTTTAAATGACATACCCTATATATTATTCCATACTCAAATTCTACTAATGATTTTCGTTCTTCCAATATAGGGTACTGTCATATTATACAGGGTATTTCAAAAGTTATGACCATTTTTATATCCAAATCGCGGTCAAATGAACGTACTGTATATAAAAAAGTAATGAATCAAAAATTACTTTTTTTACACCGATAGATGAAAAATATCCTCTAGTTTTAAAACCGGCTATAAATAAAGCCCTTGACGCATATTCGTATACAGGGTGATCTAGAATACAAAATTTAGATTTTCTCCCTCTTTTTAAATGTAACCCCCAATATCTTATTATACCAAATAATTTCTTTTAACATGTTTTATCTTTGTATAGCACTTATTGTACTTACGTCCATCAGTTTCCAAGATATTTCGATTTTTCGGTAAATTTAAAAATATACCTCCTATTTGTGTACTGAAGTTTATTTATTTTGAGAAAGAACTATCGAATTTGTTTTTTGTTTAACGAACAACTAAATTATAAGGTCATGATACTATTTGATGAAGTCAAAACCCCACATCATCGAGATAATAAAGTCAAGTATGCTGATGAAACAATTTTGTAGGCGTGATGCATAATTATCAAGCAGATTTATCAGGTAGGCTCTGAAAAATTGACAGTTCTTATAGCCTGCTCAATAATTCCGTACTGTGTGAAAAACCTGCTTTAAAAATTAATTTTTCCATTGAGCGTATTTAGGAGAATCTTTGAGAAATTGCCTACTTGCCTGTAGAATATATCAACAGTCAACAGCAATATCCAGAACGGAGGCACTCTAAAGCTAATGCGTTTGAAAGATTGAAGAACCGTTGAATTTGGACTGTGCCGCTTAATATTTCATAGCCTCCCTGATAGATCTGCTTGATAATTATGCATGACGTCTATAAAATTATTTCCTTAGCACACTTGACCTACATATGTTATCTCGTTAAATCAGTGTTTTGACTTGATCAAGTACTATGATGACCTTATATTTTAGTTTTTTTTAAGCAAAAATACAATCTGATAGTATTTTCTCAAAATAAATTAATTTTAGTAACCAAATAGAAGGTCTATTTAAAATTTGTAGAAAAATCGAAATATCTCCGAAACTAATGAATGCAGCCATAACAAGTGTTATACAAAGATGAAGGAGCATCTTACAAGCAATTCTTTGGTATAATAAAATATTTAGGGTTACATTTAAGAAAAGAGAGAAAATCCAGATTTTGCATTCTACGTCACCCTGTATACGAATATGCGTCTGGAGCTTTTTTTATAGTCTATTTCAAAACTAGACGATATTTTTTGTCCATCTGTGTAAAAAAAATGATTTTTGATTCATCACTTTTTGATATAAAGTACGTTCATTTGACAGCGATTTGGATATAAGAATGGTCATAACTTTTGAAATACCCTGTATAATGTAACAATACCCCATATCAGGAGAACGGAAATCATTAGTAGAATTTGTACATGGAATAATATATAGGGTGTCTCATTTAAAAAAATGCATGTTTGCATCACCACGTAGTCATGGATCACCCTATATAAATATATAAATATAAATATTTCCTTAGCAAGGAGCATATCCGTGGCTACAACTTTTATATACGACTTTTTGATATATTACAGTAGTATGGAATATTGTTCATCACGCCTCAAGGACCCCTAAGTAAAACCACGAAAATATTTACAAACTAACTAGCTAACGTTTCGGTCACCTCTGTAGCCAAAAAAAGAATTGGAACTGGAATTGACATTGATCCGGTTTCCTCAAGCATTTGAAGACGACAAAGTTGGACGAGATCTTAGCAAGGGGTTTCAGTAAATTTGATTACATTTAAGTAAATTCTGAACAATAATTATTGAGCTGCTTTTCTCAGTCTGTGAAAATGAGAGCTACCGGATGAAGTGACAATACTCCCGGTTGTTTTACAATTGACACTTTGATCATAGTGATTCCTTAAGGACCGAGAGAGAAAGACAAAGTTAAGGCAAGTAAAATTGGTCGACAATCGTTATGGTTATTGGGAATTATTTACCTATTTCTTGTTACTGCAGTGCCTCAAAATAAAAATTACTTAATTATATGTAGTTTTACTGAGTTCCGTGAAACTAGTAATCTGAGAGTGTTGAAACAGTCTCATACCAGTTTTGGTGTAACCTTTTTGGAGACCAAGGCCTTCCAGATGATCTGCAGGTTCAAAAAGATCATAATAGGCCTTGGCTTCTATAATAAATATGACTTTGGCCACAGGCTAATCGTAGGATAATTTCAGTTTAATATATTTTTGCAGATCAGAGCTTACCCTCATCCACAGAATAAGTCACACTAGGCGTTCGGTTTTGTCATTTACAACCGCGGAGTCGCCATTCCTGGCAGTATTCATGCTAAAAGATGGCTACAAGCGTGCCTATAATATGACAACATGCTATACTCGCTTTAGAGTAAGTCCATCTGTGAATGCGTTGCACCGTCTTACTGCTCTTGGCTGTGAATGTAGTGAAAATGTAGGATATATGAGGTGTTACATGTCTCTTTTTAACTGATGACTTTGCCCGTATATACCTTTTCTATTAGTTGGAGATTTCGCACTCCAGATCCAACTTTACCAGTCGTAACCAGAATCATCGCTCAGGCTTTTCTTGCATCGAAGATAAAAAATGATTTATAGAAATACAGACTGCAAAACCTGTACTGCTGTTTTACTAAAACATGAGTTGTAAGATTTTATATCATAGTTAGACAGTTGCTGCTTATAGCATCTATATGAACTCAAAACAGAGAGCTGGTATATCCTTTTTGGACTAAAAGTGTAGTTGATGAACTAGCATTGTTCAAAGTCAAACTCTGACAAGATCACTGAATTTATCTGTTGCGATATTTTCCTCCACTTGTAACTTATTCCAGATGGTGAATGTTACTATCGAAATACGGTAGTCAAATGTGAACAGAGTATCTCCTTTTTGAGAATTGAAACATCATGAATTTTAAAGTTTAAGTCATCGTTCATACGCCTGGATAATAAATCTCACTCATTATCCCTGACAGAGGTGGCTGGAAGAGGGGAGAGATCAAACTCCAGCTCCATAGCTCGGATCATGTTCTTAGGAGCTCAGCTACATTGGGGCAGCACATTATCTGAAAGGTAAAGGAGTGCTGAGAGTATTTGCACTCGGGACCTAGACAACCGTCTTTGATGCAGAAATCTGCGCGCCACACATTATGGCAGGCTCAGTCGGAGCACAGAACAGAACATATAATTGAGCTTTGATATTTAACAGACAAGCAGCTCTGAAATCTTTAAGGGGTAGATCAGGGGCTAGGGCTAGGATAGCGGCTAAAGGCTCCTTCACTTGCCCTGAATCCATACTCAGCATTAGCAGGTGCCAGGATAATGTTGCGCTGGATTACTGGGTTTACAGTGAACTGCCAATGCCAAGGCTCAGAAAGGTATGACATAGTTCTAAGGGACGCCGTGAGAGTTTTCAGTGTTAGTCCCATGTAGTCAGTAAACGGCGTGAAAGATCGACCGCCACGATCTAGGCGGCGAAACGAGTCAAATCCCCTTCTCATAATGGATATTTTCTTACTTATAATATGTTTACGGTTCTCCAATAATCCACTCTCCGACACTGGTGAAGGTCATTTTAAACGAAAATCCTTCGGAATTGGAGTGATCGCTTAGAGATTGGATATTGACCGAAGTATCAGGCCCGCTTAAATGGATGTGTTCGGATTCATTTCAGGGATGTTTTCTATTAAAGCTTCCTATATTGGAAATTCTAGCAGTTCCTTGTATGATGTTTCAAGGTTTATTATATCTGATTTTACTTTATATGTACTCCAGCACTTGCATATTAGGTTTTATGTCTGCACATCTGAAGGCTACGTATCTGACGAAACTGATTCTTTTAAATTAGCTTACTACCACTTGTATTACCTTACTGTCTAATGAATTGCATCGTTCATACAAACTTTTGCTTTATATGCGAAACAATGCGAATGAAAGTCATTAGATGCTTTTGTACGGTAGCAGCCAATTTCTCTAACTCCATTGCTATAACTCGAGAACAAGAAGTTCGGGGTCTACCTTAAGAAAGCATAGAATGACTGACTCTAGTTCCAGTCTAGAATCAAACTTATTTACCCTCAATACGTTCTACTTTTTCAAAGCAACAACAATATACTAAGACCCGATTTAATCAAGAAGCATAGGTATTTGATGAATAGTATCCCATAATTCAGAACAAAACAAGCTTTTGAGAATTCCGAACTGTCAGACATCCTTTGAGTATTTTACAAAATTATTATACATGTTACTCACTCATATAGAATATTAGCTCCAGATAAAAAATGTTGCTATCTGGAAACAAGCTATCTCGTTTGTCATTACAGTATATATAGTATTATTTTAGTCAGACAATCTAGATATTTGTGGTGTTGTTTGTCACACACATTTGTACAAAAAGCACCACTGCACCTGTAAACATTAAATTTAAGACACATACGTTTTATAAGAGAAGAAAAGCCAAATTACAACAAACCTCCTGATATGCATAACTATAAACGTTTGGTCGTTTATAACCTTAGAAGCTGGGTACTTTGCTTATGATTTCATTGGAGTTGTACCGGGTGGTTAGCTAAGAATGCAAAGTTCGGTAAAAGAAATTTTTACTAAAGTGGCTGTAAGAATTCAGATTTCCAACATGGTCACCAGTGGGCGTGATAGCCGTTTTAAATATTTGAACTTATTCATCACTGATATACACTCAGTAAATCTAGCTAGGATTTACGGGAGTAATTTTTGTTTAACACTTTTTGACGTATCTACTAATATAAAGTCATAGGGAGTAATTCATATTTTTTTTAATAAATAGCTATGATAAGTGCACATAACATTAAAGTACAAGAGTAGGCCATGGAGGAAAAACAAATGCTTGAAATAAACTTGTGAAACAGAAATTACAATTACGCTTATACGTTCGATGCACATAGAAATAAGGCCCCAAAGCTATTAATATGCCTTCTACAAAGGATGCAGTCGATACTATTGCAGTGTATTTTAAATGTCTTCAAAATACACTATTGACTCAAAGAGCATATAGAGTTCGATATCCAAATCGTCGTTCACGCAATCCTAGAATTTTTCTGCGCTTAGTGCAAAATTTGCGTAATACTGGCACTCTTAGATCCCAGTTGCAAAGACGCGCGGCTAGAAGAATGGAAGGAAATATTGTGCATGTTAGCATACGCCGAAATGAATTCCCACGTTATTTGGAGAGCAATCTCTCAGGCGTTGAGTATTTCACGTAGGTACTATCTTTTTTAACATTCTAGATGCACATTATGTCACTAATATACTGTTTTTTCAGACTACACCCATATCATATCGTTTTACATCAAGCTTTAAGTCATAAAGCCTTTGACCGGCGGATAGATTATTGTCATTGGATGTTGGGCATGATTAGGGAAAATACTTTCACGAGAGAAACGTTAATTTGCATTATATGCATTATTGATCTGAGAAGAATTCTCACTAGTAGGGCGAGGTCCAGCATCAACGTTATTGGTGTCTCAATGTGTGCTGTGACGGAACTGTTATACCTCTTAATTTATTCTATCTATATATCCTTCTTTCCATCAACCACTTAAAGATGATGCGTTCCTATATCTTCAGGTAAACCAATTGCATACTTTATTGGAAGATGTGTCCTTGCCGTTACGGCAAAATATGCTTATGCAACTAGACGGCTGCCCGCCACATTTTTCAAGGACTGCGCGAAAACATTCAGATGTAAGCTATTACCAGAGGTGGATTGGGCAAGGAAGTCTATTTTTTTGGTGACCCCGATCCCCAAGGGAGTTCAGTGATCGCGAAAACTTTCCATTTTGAGATAATACGCTTTTGGTCGGTCTGCCGGTCCGCCGGTTGGCGGTCTGTCGGTCTGTCGGTCTGTCGGTCTGTCGGTCTGTCGGTCTGTCGGTCTGTCGGTCTGTCGGTCTGTCGGTCTGTCGGTCTGTCGGTCTGTCGGTCTGTCGGTCTGTCGGTCTGTCGGTCTGTCGGTCTGTCGGTCTGTCGGTCTGTCGGTCTGTCGGTCTGTCGGTCTGTCGGTCTGTCGGTCTGTCGGTCTGTCGGTCTGTCGGTCTGTCGGTCTGTCGGTCTGTCGGTCTGTCGGTCTGTCGGTCTGTCGGTCTGTCGGTCTGTCGGTCTGTCGGTCTGTCGGTCTGTCGGTCTGTCGGTCTGTCGGTCTGTCGGTCTGTCGGTCTGTCGGTCTGTCGGTCTGTCGGTCTGTCGGTCTGTCGGTCTGTCGGTCTGTCGGTCTGTCGGTCTGTCGGTCTGTCGGTCCGTCGGTCCGTCGGTCCGTCGGTCCGTCGGTCCGTCGGTCCGTCGGTCCGTCGGTCCGTCGGTCCGTCGGTCCGTCGGTCCGTCGGTCCGTCGGTCCGTCGGTCGGTCGGTCTGTCGGTCTGTCGGTCTGTCGGTCTGTCGGTCTGTCGGTCTGTCGGTCTGTCGGTCTGTCGGTCTGTCGGTCTGTCGGTCTGTCGGTCTGTCGGTCTGTCGGTCTGTCGGTCTGTCGGTCTGTCGGTCTGTCGGTCTGTCGGTCTGTCGGTCTGTCGGTCTGTCGGTCTGTCGGTCTGTCGGTCTGTCGGTCTGTCGGTCTGTCGGTCTGTCGGTCTGTCGGTCTGTCGGTCTGTCGGTCTGTAGGTCTGTCGGTCTGTCGGTCTGTCGGTCTGTCGGTCTGTCGGTCTGTCGGTCTGTCGGTCTGTCGGTCTGTCGGTCTGTCGGTCTGTCGGTCTGTCGGTCTGTCGGTCTGTCGGTCTGTCGGTCTGTCGGCCTGTCGGTCTGTCGGTCTGTCGGTCTGTCGGTCTGTCGGTCTGTCGGTCTGTCGGTCTGTCGGTCTGTCGGTCTGTCGGTCTGTCGGTCTGTCGGTCTGTCGGTCTGTCGGTCTGTCGGTCTGTCGGTCTGTCGGTCTGTCGGTCTGTCGGTCTGTCGGTCTGTCGGTCTGTCGGTCTGTCGGTCTGTCGGTCTGTCGGTCTGTCGGTCTGTCGGTCTGTCGGTCTGTCGGTCTGTCGGTCTGTCGGTCTGTCGGTCTGTCGGTCTGTCGGTCTGTCGGTCTGTCGGTCTGTCGGTCTGTCGGTCTGTCGGTCTGTCGGTCTGTCGGTCTGTCGGTCTGTCGGTCTGTCGGTCTGTCGGTCTGTCGGTCTGTCGGTCTGTCGGTCTGTCGGTCTGTCGGTCTGTCGATGTGTCATCGAGGCTCTATAAAATTTTATCAGCTTTCTTTCAACGATGGCGTAGTCTATATCGCAGAGAATTGGCAAGCATTGGAAGATAATGCAATATTTTGTAAAATTACTATCGGTTAAAGAAAGGGGCATACGTATCTGGATTGATTTCTATTTCTCCAGCTGTTATACTGTATTAGCGGATTTTGTTTATATCCTCTAAAATAGGCGTTCATGTGGTCAATAAAAAAAAACATACCTCAGTGGTACTTTTTCTAGCATGACCATCATGGTATACACTATTATTGGTGAGGTTGGATATAAAGTGCGAACTACCAATGCAACTAAGAGGTAAGGTACATAACTGTACGTGCAAATACGTCAGTCAGAAAGAGACTTCTAAGCCCTCATACATCCTACAGTCGCACTACATCCACAGCCTGGCAAACTAAGAAAGCAGTTTTGGTGGAGCACGTCTTGCCCAAAGCGAGTATCGCGTGTTTTCAGGTTGTTAGTATGCTTGTAACCAAGCTTTAGCATGAGAGTCGCTAGGATTTGCCAATATTTGGCAGAAATGAATCAAAGTCGCCAGAAATGGGAATTTCGCGATTCGTGAATGTATAACTTGAAAAAGAAATGAGAATCGGATAACAGCATATGAATTTTTTTAGAGTTTGGTGCGTTCCTTCCGACTCACCCTGTATAATAAAGCGTCGATAGTAACAAATAAAGTTGAGTTATAAGCTTTTATGGCACAAGTCATAAATAAGTAGGGTGTGATCCTGCAGCAGTACGTATTGATTTTTTCCGGTATGCAATTTATCAGTCCTTGCAGTCAATGCATGAGTAAATGCATTTGCACTCAAGCTCCTATTACGTATAAATTATTTTTGACAGGTCAAACCAAAGTAACCATAAATTACTCTAAGTGTAAAATATCGTTGCTTTTAATACTTTGTCACGTTGAAATTTATGGAGCGAAGATTAGAGCAACGCGTAGAAATATACGCTAAGACTACAGAAAAGCATTGTATGCTACGTTGCCAGAAAAGTTTGGCAGTTATGTTCCATAGAGAACCCTCCCTGATAGATAAGAAACTTCATATTGATCAATGGGACAATATTTTAGTGCCACCTGGTAAATTGGGGAGTACTAATGCGGTTAAAAAAACGAAACGCATCCCACACACGGTGTTCCCAGGCGGTCACCCATCAAGAACTGGACGTGCTCAATGCTGCTTAGCTCTAGGGTACGCCCCGCTGCCGTCGATTTTGCTATGGTATAGCCTCTACTTGGCCATATTTGCATTTCTTGGAACCTATAATAACGATTGTATAAAAACCAACTGAAGCTCAAAAAATTCGACCAAAAAAGTCAATAACATGAAAAAACGTCCATCATTTCAAAAGATACATCTTTAGGATAGCAGTAACCAAAGCTTCCAAGGTAATATTATGCTTAAGTTGTTATTGAGCTGTACAGCATGAGTCCTAAGTTGATACTTTTCTTTTAACTGTGTATAGAAGTCGCCGAAGTAAGGGTCAATCGACCTATGGCGCACTGATGATCGTTAATAAGCGTGAAACAGCGGTCTGCGTACTGGTGGTTTGACGGATATGTAGAGCAACCCTTGTATATCGTCTCTCATATTATGCAGCAGCATATAGAACCGCGCTTCTGGTCGGTTAAGCGGACGCGCCGTGGCGTTCCGCCAAGAAGTCTGCTGCTGTTTAGCAGCGATTTTCTTTGGTTTGCCGTTAAGTTCAGGTACCAGATGGCGCACAAGGCAGATCTTTCTGTCGCCTGCTCGTACGTTCATTGTTGTCGATCTACGATACAACATCTATAGTTTGACTTTTCGCGTACATACGATTATGATGTATCCATAGTGTTCGTAAGAGTTATCGTGCTTAATTTTAGACGTACTTCGTTCTGGATACTTTACGACCTCTCATTTGTACATCAGTGAAAGTCTACGGATACGCGAAACTTTATAATATGGTTCGCATATTCTGCTTGACTACTCAGCAACTTTTAATCGATCACCTAGAGACGTTTCGAGACGATTGCATTTCAAATTACAACTTGAATATTTAGAATTATACCCATTCCAAAGTTTTGGTTAACCAATCACTTTTTATGAATCATCATGATGTAATAGCCACAGCATCCAAGTAACCATAATAAAAATTAGAAATCTGATGACAAGTTTTTGCCAAAGGGTCTGTTAAGACATTGTACTCTCGGAGATCCATTATGTTTTTAGAACTTAAATGCAATCTTACTGCCTGTGCTTACCACATCTACAACAAGTTTATCATACCAATGGATAACTGAAGAGATGGGCATGTTTTTACCGTAAAGTGCGCGATTAATTATTATGTAACTTTTTAAGATAAATTAATTTTTTTGTAACGCTTTTCAAGTCACTTTTCAACACATGCTGATTTTGACACCATCTCGCGAAGTGTTTGATAATTGACCACTTTCCTTTATTCGATAATGACGTAATAGCATATTTACAAAGGAGTAATATCAAAAATTCCAAAATCCAACAACAAAATTTTGTTTAATTAGGGTTTTCCTTTGAAAAGTCTCTAAAATTCAATTTATCTCGGAATATATTAGGAATTGGACATGGTGTAGGAAATTTTATAGCTTACCACCTCTACTGTCACCTCCCCAAATGTCCGTATCGAATCACCAAAAGCCCTGTATATTGCAGATATCTGAAAGTTGTGTTAGGGGAAAACTTATAGAACGATGACCGTATATATAATATATATACAGCTAAATTTGCTCTGTTTTTTTATAAATCATGGTTTAAGCTGCAAAAACCAATTTTTTGCTTGTAGCATTTTTTGGTTGATTTTTTGAATATAATTGTTAAAATAAAAGTAGCTATTAAATATGCGTCAACACAGTTTCGAGAAAATAGGAAAAAACAGCGTATTTCGCCTAATTTGATGGTTGTTAATAACCAAATAATAAGCATGAATAATAATTGATACATGGAAAATAACGCGATTGTAATTCTGCATAACTGTAGAAAATTTAGCTAGGTTGGTTTGTTAGTTTACGAAGCATCCTAAAATGTCTTACTTGTTTATCCCAGGAAATAATTGTTGTTAAACGAAACCGTATGGATAACTTTTTTGCTAAAAAACGAATTCAATAACTTTCACGATAACTGGCACAACTTATTTGGAATGAAGTTTACGAACAACAGGATCTTTTTATTGTTTCTAAAATTATATTTCGGCTACTTAGCAAGATTTGTATTTACAAATTTTTACAGATCATTAGCAAAAACCAAATTTTGCAACGCAGTCTATAGGTTTATGAATTATGCAATTGTCACGCAAATACATTCCTTTGAGGTGAAGGTACAAGTACAAGTACGTGATGGCGCGGTGGTAGAGATGTCAGATCGAGCTGTTTCTGTTTTGAAATCGAAACCAAAAATTTGCAATATACCCGGTAATTTAGACAACGTAGGACCCTCATATTTTCTTTATTGTGAGGCACTTCGTCGAGATATCAACTTCTGGCAGGGCACTCCAATTTGAAGTTTCAATTTGTCGTTCTGACATCCCTGACATCGCACCACCGCGCGTAAAAGTATGTTCAATTTGAAGGACTATAGTTGCGTGATAATTGCATAATTCTTAAATCTATAACTATCTATACCTTAAATAACATATTTAAGTTGCTTTGAATTTCAACCTTCGATGCATCCATTCCATTCTATTAAATAGTTCTGGGAATATCGGTTGGGCAGGAGTAAATATTCAAACAACTAGTCCTTGGGAAAATCAAATAAGATATTTCGCAAACTGACAAAGGAATTTGGCTCAAATTTTCTACAGTTATACAGACTTATAGTAAATTTATTTCTAAGTATTAGTCATTATTCATAATTATCATTTTTAAAATTACTAACAATCATAGGATTAGGCAAAATACGTCCTTTTTTCCAATTTTCTTGAAAAAAATCCATAAAACATCATATTAAGTGTCTTTTCAATAGCTACAACTTTTATTTTTAACAACTTTGTTCAACAATTTAACAGAAAAATCTACGAGTAATATTATACAGTCATAATTCTATAGGTGCCACAAACAATTAAAACTTTAAAACATCTGTGATAAATTTTAACGTAAAAGCGATGAATTTTTCAGTTACAGACTGGTCTGTGGGGACGATATTCAAATTACTGGCCACTCAATAAGAGTGCGACTTGTATTTGGACCTTAACGGAACGGTGGTTCCTTTTTCAAATTCGACTGGGCGATAAGAGGAGAACTCAAGTACTTATAACCTATTTAAATCGGTATATTCCTTTTAAGAAAAGTCCCAGGTTTTTCGAGACCTTGACGATTTTACCTTCATGGTAGTTAACATGTATTTTCTCCGATAAACTTCGCTACAGAAGCAAGTAGGTAAATAAATTGATTTAGTTGCTAGTCTTCTTGTAAACTCCAAACGTATTTACGTTATGTTGTAAGTTATGGAGCCTGTAAATTTATTAAACTATAGATTAGGTTCATAGTGCTAGAGATTATTTACTTAAAGCAGAAACCATGTCGAAGCCAAGACCGATCGCTACGGTATCCCAGAGCTGATGTTATGGATGGAAGAGGAGACAGAGGTTTCGCGGCCAGAGAGGAGATCAACAAACCAGCCGCAAAGAATAACAAGAAGCCTGTAGCTAAATGAAAGTACAAAAGTAGATTTGAATCCCTTTTTCAGCACTAAATAGAAACAAGCTGACTTACAGTCTTTTGTAATGATGCCGAAGGTGAGTAAGTGTGGGAATGAGCTTTAGTGTGTATACACAACTACGGGGATCACGTCGGGACCAGTAGCTCTACTGCAGCCCTTTCGAAATATATGGTTTTAAACGTTGTTTGGAGAAAATTGTTATGGAATTTCTTGAAAATATCTAGAAAAATACTTTGGAATTGTCTTTGGAGGCTATTGAGGCTATTGCGTCCCTACATGTGATAGGAAGAAAGTTACTCCTTAAGAAGTTCCTCTCAATATGCTTGGCAGGTCCAAAAGGATCAGCTGCCACTGCGATGTGATATAACCCTCTATTTTGCTTTACCATGGTGTTGGATTTTTACGCATCGATCCATTTCATTTGTCCATGGATGCAATGTATAAGTAAGGGTGGTGACTTTCAGTCGACAAGCTGTATCGCATGAGTGATCACAACAGCCGTTGGATCCTGGTATGGACGTTTTGATTGTAAGCGGGATGTAAGCTTCCATGTCAACATCAATAACTTCAATGATTTACGAGCAGACAGTTAACACATCACGTTTGGCAAAGCTACATTGGAAGCTAAAGCCAGATTTTGCAGCTTGGGCGAATTTCCGCTAACAAATCTGTCAGGGGCGGCAGCTTGCCTTCGACTAAATCTTCATGGGATCTGGCTGGAGTAGGGTATACGTTGACTTTATAGATGACAAAATAAGTGATCAGAAAAATATCCAACGGTGGAGTGTAAGGAGATATGAGGAACGCTGCGTCAGTTTTGTTGGATAACAACCTGACCTCATTGTGAACGCCGAAGTCGACCTAGAGGGCCACCTTAAAGATAGGCAGTTACTGTTTGGAAGTTCGAAGTTGTCAGACAGGTAATCCAGGAGATCTGTCCAGTTGTTGTTCGAGAATAAGTGGTACAGGTAACTGCTTTTTTTAAATTCTGCTTAAACTCTGACAACACGCGAAAGAATATAAATCAATGCTAGGTCATTTAGTCTTTGATATTTAATCAAACATGAACATTCGGAACTAGCTGCCATTGAGCACCAACTTTTAATCATCATAGGTGTGCAAAAAAATATATGGTAGCTGAAGAATATCAAGCCCCTCTCCTGTGTACGTGACTAATTGATGCATAATTTATTTTAAACACACTCGTGCTTTCGTACCAAATATCTATAGCTTGTCCGATCTTCGTAGAGTCGAATTATTACAGCGTCCTAAGAACGAATGGAGAACTGCATTTAATTTGTAATCCTTACTAAATTACCTCATGCAGCGCGAAGGTAGCTCCAAATTATGTCGTAAAACGTTATGGAGATTATCAAGCCATCTTTTAGGATAATGCCTGTACTCATAAGGAGCTAAGTAGTTTCCTACAATTTCGCAATTTCATTGCATATTCAGACCCAATCTCAGATATAATGTACGTAAACGTTCTCTGGAGAAAGCTGCTTTTACAGCCGGCTATCTTACTCCTTACATATTGTTATATGTATGTACGGGTACGTTGTGGGCATAGATTTAATATCTGGAATATTTTGCTGTTCATAACTTTTCTAATGGAGTTTGATGATTAGGTACCATTCTGTAGCAGAATACAATGCCCCTCGTCACACATCAGGCAGTGGCCAATGCTACCATGTTGTGCAGACGCCCCCAATTCAATAGTCCGTGCCCTCCCAAGTATCGCGGAAGGTATATTTGCAGGACAGAGGACTTTTAATGTACCCATTTCCATATTCCTTTCCATAGTCCCCCTTTGGTCTGTGTCCATTTTTCGCAGCTGGCCCGTTGTCCAGTGGATGGTACCATGGTGAGGAGGATGGTGGGGATTTGAATTTTTTTTTGTTTTAAATGGAAAGATCATATAGAAGTTTACTTTTCATTCGCAATAATTCAAGGGTTATATCAGAAAATAGTGGGCTTTTGAATCCAGTACCGAAAACATGCCAACGGCTCCCGAACCCGTGTGACGTCACAAGGGTGGTCACGATGCTCCTTTGGCCAACGACATCCTACTCCGATAATAGTTTCTAGATTCCCAGCCAATCGTGAAAGTACTTACTTGTAAATAGTGTATATTTGTTGCAACATAGCAGTTTGCATCTCGAGACGAAATCTACGATCGAAATAAATATCTTTTTGAATATTTGAAATTAGATTACAAATTCCACTATGGAGCACGTAATCAAATATGTTTTCTTGAAGCGTTCTCCTCCGCAACGCTAGATGTCGCAGTGGTTTAGAGTGCTAGACGATGACTCTGTGTTCGAGCACGTGTTGGTTCGAAGCCCAGGCCTTGCAGCTCTTTTTCCAATATTTTTTTGTACCAAAAAAGATGTATTGATATGCTTTTTACTCACGTTACACACATATTTTGTACCATCTACATGAATATGTTTTTTAGTCCAATTTCTTTAGACATTTAATTTGCACTAGCACTCGCACTGGCATAGTGCAAAAACCAAGAACCAGAGGCAGTGGAGGATTCAAAAAATCAGTGGAAATGTATTTTTTCCATCAATGTCAATCGCCAATTGCTCTGATTGCGATATCGAAATGAAATTAATCTAAAAAGGAGAAACTAACCGTAACTTTTGTTGTACTCGTCAAGTCTATGTACCGGGTTATTCACGTTATTCGACGCGGAGAATTATGGCTAAAGTATTTGATGAAAAATAAAATAATTATTTCAAATGGATAGGGATCCATTAAAGTTACATTTTAAAAATATTTTCATGTTATACAGGGCGTCCCCAAAACACGAAACGTATCAGTTATATTTTTCAAAATAGAACACCCTATACAGGACGGGCTAATAGTAGTGCGTGGATGGAGGATTGTGGGCTTACTAAAAAATATTTCAAAAATCCGTCACTTCATATCAGACTTACATTTTTTGAATGGAACCCCCTATATATTATTGCATATTATTTGGATTCCTTGGTAAATTCTAGTGTCACTTCATGTATTGTACATGGAACTTTAAACGAACCGTTTAGGTGCAAGTCACCATTTTTTGTATAAGTAGGTATCAGAAACAAATTGAATATCACAGGGATTATGAAACTTAGAAGACTTTGCGGTACGACTTAGAATGAAATGCGTCACCTGAGGTCAGGAATTCTCATGATCTTGCCTCGCTACACTAGTTCGTTTGCATCTTTCTACTAAGTTAGTTGTTTTCTTCCACATTAACGGGCTGTGGTTTATTTTTCATAGCCTGCTGGGTTGCTTGCACGCAGGAAAATTAAAAAGCACCGATTTGACTGAAAATTTGAAACAAAATGAAAACCAAAAAAGATTGACATCGAGAATGCTCGTTAGAAAGGTAATCAAATTTTATATTTCATTGTTTAAACCAAAACAGGCATTCCCATTTGAAAAAATTAAGTTATCTGTGATTGAGGTTTCCTTAATTAATCTACTGATTTCTCCAACTATAAAAAGAATTCAAGCTTATCCTTCTAATCTAAGATGACCCGTTTCATGCTTGATCGCACCACAAAGTTATGGCTTTCTAGGTTTTATAGTCCCTGCGATATTCAATTTTTCTCTGATACCTACTTATACCCAAAATGGTGGTTTGCGCCTAAACGGTTCATTTAAAGTTGCATGTATGATACGTAAACTCAGACTAGAATTGACCAAGGAATTCAAATATGCAATAACATATATGGGATTCCATTCTAAAAAATGTGAGTTTGATCACGCTGTATAAACGTCAAAGTTTAAGTGAAATTATTTTTATGTTATAGCCCTCGAGGTTCCCTACCATGATCAAGTGACAGGTTTCTAAAGTATATTTTAGTAAGTCCACAATCTTCCGTCCAAGCACTATTGGACCATCCTGTATATTATTGCATATTGAGATTCGTCGATGAATTCCAGTGTGATTTCCTGGATCAGACATGGGACTTAAAGCGAACCGTTTAGGTTCATCATCTTCGGTATAACTACATATCGGAGAAAAATTTATTATTGCAGAGATTATAAAATGTAGAAGGCTGCTACTTTGCCGTATTACTAAGCATGAGATGCGTCAGCTTAGGCTAGACGACCAAATTTGAATTAGGGTTTTTGGAGAAATCAGTCGATTAATTGAGGAAACTTCAATCAGGGATAACTTGACTTTTTCAAATGGGAGTACCTGTTTTTCTTTACAGAATTAAATGTGCAATTTTATAGCTTTTCTAATGATGTAAAGTTGTAAATATCAGCCTCTGGTAGCTTTCTAATTTCTAATTTTCAATCGAATCGGTGTTTTTCATTTTTCCTACCTATAGTCAACCTAACAGACCGTGAAATGTAAACAAAAACCTGTTTAGATAGAAGAAAATAACTATCTTAGTAGAAAAATGCATACGAACTAGACTGAAGGGACAAGCTTATAAAAATTACTTACATCAAATCAACTTTAACCAGAAAAAACGGCGGCAACAGATCTAAGGTCAAAGAGAACCTGGAGTATGAAGAAATAAATATTTTCCGCAGCCTACTGGCTACTGCAATGTAGTAGAGGTTAAACCACAGTTTATCCAATTATACAGTAGCGCAACTCCGTAGAAATCACGCAGACAATTTGTCTCCAAAGAACTGGCCTCATAACCCCACGTCGGCTTCTCAGCACGAGCCGCGAGTATTGCCGTTTACGTTCTGAGCACAGGGTCGGCTTAGCAATAATCGAGTGAAGAAGCGTAATGATTGTGTTGCAATAAGTTTAATGGAAGCGATATATCTCGTAAACAGATTAAATTTTGAGAGCAGTGTGGTAATGTGATATACTTCATCGAGGTTAGGCAGTTGTCTTTTGAATTCTGGATTACAATTTGTAAGTTATATCCATGCATTCGCATTTATTGTACGTCGACAGCAAAACCGATGAAAACTTGTTAGGTGCACATAAAAAATAATGATCAATATGTTTATAACAACGATACAATATACTAAACTGGTCGTTATTAATATAAAAAACTGCAAAACTGCTTTCATCTAGTTTAACAAGACTACCCTTCCTTCTGTATTCGTATATTACATATGAATAGGCATATTGAAGAAAAGAATCCATGTTTATAGAGGAAAATGATATATTTTTGAAACTAGCATGCTGATTTTTTTTATTGTGAACTCTATTTGAGCATCATTAAAAATGGACTTCACTTTCTGCTTAAAATTTCATAATGTTGGAATGCATAATCACATTCGTTTTGTTATATGTCGTGAAATACCTTTTGAACGTTGTGGTGCTGTGAGGACACAGTGAGAAATTATTAGGAACGCTAATAATAAGTGGCTGTATGTCATGCTTATAATTTATCTTTGAGGTAAGAAGGGGATGTGATAGTAATTTTGTAGAAAAAAACTCAAAGATCTTATAAAATAATGGGGCGTGACTGCAAAAGAGGAAGAGGTTGAGGAGCAGAACAACTGAAGGATGGTAACCCGAGCGACACGTGTTACTGCTAATTGGCTTCATCAGGCCCAAATGGATGTCATGTGCCCACATCTAGATGAGGTCACAAAACATAACACTTGGTTTCGGGTGTAACCTGAGGAGTCAAGGATGGAAAAAATGAATCCAGAAGCCACCGACAAGAGCCAGCCAGCACATTTGTGGCTTCAGCCGAAAGATCTCTTTGTGATCCGCACGACTCAAAGATTGTATTCGTATAAGCTGGATATAGAAGGCCATCGATTCAGCTGGCTGACGCTATGCTTAGTTGTAGCAAATAAATAGTTCATGAAATTAGCTTTTAGAATAGGTCTACCATTTATTTTAGGTTCATAATCAAAAGACCGAAAACACAAAAAATCATGCATGTTGGAGACATTTTATTTTTCTCGTCCAGCATGTTGAATCGACGGGTACAAAATGGCTAAATCCGCTATGTCGGATGTCCCATTTCGTATTTTGTGATTCTGACTTCAGGCTCATAATTAAAGAACGACTTTCCGTAACGTCTAACTCTTCTAAAATTTGAAAAAAGAACACACAGCTACCCTAATATCCGACAGACTTTGTTAGAGACAGATGGAGCAATGCTATCACACTTTAATATTATTACGTAATGAAGGAGCATGTTAAAGATTGGAGGAATCGCTTACATGGCAGCATCTTGAGGAAACTTAAAAAAACTATAGTCACAGTTTTTGGAACTGTTAATACAGCCTGCAGCCGCGCAACATTTGACTCCACGCGCCCCGATATCCATATCAGCGTATCACCAAATTCCTTAATCCGGTTCTGTCAAAGACACTAACTTCACTCTCAAATACTGAACACGACTCAGGCGATCGCTGTGCTAAACATCCTGCGAACGACGCGCGGGATGCTGTGCGTGAACCACCAAAATTCTGGAGAGTTGCGGTACTCTATAACTGGATATACTGTGGTTAAACGTTTTTAAAACAATTGAAAACCCAGAAATGAAAGAAAAACTACCAGCGATTGCTGCTCCAGCACGCAATTATCAATCACACGTAATGGTGTAAAAAAGTAGTAATTTGCGGCAAAGTAACGATACTTTTAACTTAAAACCTAATTTTTCAGTACCTATTAGCAAGATCACAAGAAATGAACACTGACTTAAATTTTCTGCCAGGCAAATTATGTTTTGTAACTTGAAAACATTTTAATTCATTCTCCATTTTTTGTGATCTCTAACAGGTACTGTACTTCAGTCATTATACTGGTTACTTTTGACTTGAAAGGATTGAATACTTTTTTATATCATTGAATGTGAAACTTCATTCTGAAGATAATAAACTGCCTACATTTGCTAGCAGTTTTCCTTCCATTTCAAAATTTTTAATGGTTTTGGAAATTCGCAATATCTTTCACATTGCAGTAGCTAGTAGGCCATGAAAACTATACATTTCTGTCATATTCTAGCTTCTCTTTGACCTTAGACATGTTCCCGCCGTTGTTTCTGGTTAAAGTTGATCTGTTTTAAGTAATTTTTATAAACTTGTCTCTCTGGTCTAGTTCGTCTGCATTTTTCTGATAGGTTAGTTGTTTTCCTCTATCTGAACATGTTTTGTTTATATTTCATGATCTGCTAGGTTGCTTGTAGGAATGTTGAAAAAAGTTGAAAAACAACCTTATATCGTTAGGAAGGCTATCAAACTTTACACTTAATCGTATACAATTCTGCATTCACATTTCAAAGAATCAAGTATTCTCTGATTGAACTTTCCTTAGTTAGTCGATCGATTTCTCCAAGTACAAACGTAATTCAAATTTGACTCTAACCTAAGCTGACGCATTTCATGCTTTGTGATACGGCAAAGTCACAGCCTTCTACATTTTATAATCTCTGCGATACTCAATTTTTTTCTGATTTCTACTTATACCGAAAATGATGATTTACACCTCGTATAACATGAAAATATTTTTAATATATAGCCTTAATCGGTCCCTATCCGTCCGAAATTATTATTTTTTTCTTCATCAAACACTTTAGCCATAATGCTCCGTGTCGAATAACGCGAATAACCCGGTCTATGTATATTTGTCGCACCTTCTTGTCTTATTTTAGGATCTGTCAAGTAGAAGTTAAGTTGCCTACTTTGCACAAGAGAAGTAAATATTTTTTGAATAATTATTTGCAGAAAATGCTGCAAGCTAAATGTAATCCTCCTATTTATTCAAATGAGCCATCAAATCTACCCAACTGTTAATATTACTAATAATAATAATAACAAATGCTTTTGTTGTAGCGCAGCAATAAGGCGAAGTTTAGCCCAATAGCTAAAAACGAAGTGTGTTACATATTTGATATATTTTTTGCTATTTACTCCGCCGCCCATGCACCGATTCTCAAAATTATAGTAGCATTACCTACTACGACCCCATAGCATAATATGCTATATATTATAGGCGCTTAAGTTTTGTAACAATCCATGCAGAGGTTTCTGAGATTACGAGGCTAGAAGAACGCGCGAACTGGCAGACAGATAGGCAGACAGACCTACGGACAGACAGACCGAAGAAAATGATTGACTTGCATTTTTATTATGCAGATATGATAAAACGTCCAAAAAGCGTATTATCTGACATATCGGTTCTATTTAAACTTTTCGTGGCTTAGTAACACCCTTGTTAAAAGCTGTTCTCGATACCCTCAATATTCTACATAATAATCGAAAACTTTTCCAAGACGCTGTCACTTGGGCGTTAAAATTAAGAGAATAAGTAAAACTTTGTGAAGCTTGTGAACATGCAGTCCCTCCAACAGTTTACATACATGTTTCTTAAGTTGTTATTGTCTTTACAGGTTGAAATAGTCTTTTATAAAAAAATAAATATATATAATGTTATAACTGTCAGTTTTGCCTCGCACACATCCGTTCATCGATATTAGATCCAAATGTTGCCTGCTGTCTAAGATATTTTATTTTCTTTTATGGTCAGACTCCCGCAAAGGCTGAAAGCCTATGACGCTATAGAAGCGCTGCGAGAGGATAAGTGTCGGTTCACGTCAGATTTGAGACGCTGCAGGCTGTAGCCGTCGGGCAGCAAATTCCCCGGCAGCTGATTCCACAGCGTCGAAGTTCTCCAAAAGAATGAATGCTGGAGGAGACTGGTTCAGGGAGTATGGACCACGACCTGGTAAGGATGAGCTCGCAGAGCTTCTCTAGTGTTCCTGGTTCGGACGGCCTTTGGTGTTATGATCTGGGAGAGCTCACTCGAACATCTTCTGTGATAGAATCTGTAAAACAGGGATAGGTCAGCCATCCTCCTTCGATGTTCCAGGCTGTGGAGGTCCTTTTTGAGGTTAGGCGTATCGATTAATCTAATTGCTCTTTTCTCGATAGTGCCCAAAAGCTTCAGAGAGTGTTTCGGAGCGCATCCCCACACATGGGAGCAATACTCCAGCGATGGTCAGATCTGTGCCTTTTAGGGCCGGTTTCTCAATGTCCAGTTAAAGTGTCAGATAGGTGTTTGCCAGATAGCGTTGCTATGGATACAACTGTCAGATAAGATTTACGTGACTTCGTAACTTTAGCCTTCAATTGTTTAAACAGTTTATCTGACAGTTGCTGTTATCTTGCAGATAAATATTTAACTGGACATTGAGAAACCGGTCCTTAGAGCAGCAGCAGTTGCTCTGGTGTATACAACTTCCTACAGCGGAACAAAACTCCAAGCTTCTGGGATGCCGTTTTAGCAATACTGATGACGTGGTCGTGCCAGGACATGTTATTGTTGATGTTGATTGCCAAAAGCATGACGGAAGGTGATTCAACTATGGGGTGGCCCTCCATTTCCACGGTTGGTAAGCCATCGTGAGACTTCTTTGTAAGTGTTGTTGCCTGAGTTTTTTCTACATTGAACTGTACTTTATTTACTAATCCCAACTCGACAATTGTTTTGATATCCGCGTTGTTCTGCGAGGCATGCTGCTGTCGCCGACGTACCGTCTCCTGGGATGATAGTGGCTTGCCTGGCTCCATGCACGACACTAATGTACTGTACAGCAGAAACAGTGTAGGGAATAGGACAGATCCCTGAGGAACACCGACGTTTATTGAAAATACGTCTGATGAACAGCCCTCGACTACAAAAAACAGAGATCGGTCGTTCAAAAAGCTATTCAGCCACTGGCGCAGGCCAGGTGGTAGTCCATAAGCAGCAAGCTTGACCAGAAGACCCTCATGCCACACTGTGTCGAAAGCTTTCGATATGTCAATTGCAACAACACGGGATTCGCCATGATTTACTATTATACAGTCGGTGAGCTAGAAAAGAGAAATACTGAGATGCAAGAGGCTGGGGTGGCAGCACAACCTGAACCTCCTTGTGGGATAAGCAAAGCTAAACCAGTTAAAGGAGCTGAAGGAGGGCAGAGCACCAACAAAGTCACCTTTGCAGAGCTTCTCAATCCAGGTGGAAAGAAACGGAAGGAACAGCCGACCGAATCTACCAATCAAGTAAAAAGGTCAGCTAGATTACATAAGTTTGATGGACGCTAAAATTTTATTATTCTTCAGCTTCAATTTTGTTCAGTTTATTTTTTATTTTTTGGTACATGTGTCTTTTAATACGTATGTGTTGTACTTTTTTTTTAATTTTAGTCACGTTACAACTTATTATTGTGTATTTTATTGAATACCGAAACATAGGCTAGTTTCTTCTTTTATCTTATTTAACTATTATTATTTTGAATAGGTCTTAATGATCACCATCACTCAGGTCTGCCTCTATTTCTGTGATTACGATAGCTCCGATTTTTTTTCTTGTGGAGTTTGTGTTTTTTTTATTACATTTTTATTACCACTTTTAAATATATTAACAATAAGAATGCAAGCTACAATGGATAACATAATCATTGGACAATTAAATATAAGATCGCTATTTCCCAAACTAGAAGATTTGAAAAACACTTTTTTATCACAACCAGCAGAGTATTCGATATTTTGTATCACAGAAACATGGATCTCTCCATGTATAACCGATAGTATGCTGAAAGTAGAAGGTTACAAATTATATAGAGCAGACCGTGAAACCGGACGTGGGGGTGGAGTATGCATGTATGTAAAAGAATCATTTGCTACTAAACTAGTTAGCCCTGTTAACACCGGTATTGAGCAACTATGGCTTGAAGTTAAATTTAAAATGCAAACTTATGCAATAGGGACTGTATATAGGCCACCTAGCTACTCCGTAGTTGATTTTTTAAGCTGTTTAGAATCAAACATTATCGACATATTACCAAAATACGACGAGATCATATGTTTAGGTGACTTCAACATAGATATGTTAAGAATTGACTCTTCGGCCACAATAAAACTAAACAAAACTCTTGAATCCTTAGGACTAGTGCAGCTTGTAGGTTCTCCTACTCGTAATACTCCCACGTCGTCCACACTTATAGACTTAATACTCGCGACAACAAATAATGATGATTTTGTAAATAGCTGCTCGGTTATTCCTGCAGATAGGTTATCAGATCATGATTTAATCTCAATCGAGCTAAACATCATTTACTGTCAGACTTCTATAAAATATGAAAAAATTAGAAGTTTTAAAAATTTTAATTTGGATTGTTTTTATGCTGATCTACGTATAATGAATATGGATGTAATTTATGATTTGCCAGATATTAATGACAAAATTGAAGTGCTTAACAATAATATTTTAAACGTACTTAATAAACATGCGCCAATAAGAACAATTAAAATAACAAAACCATACTAGCCGTGGATGACTGATAATATACACTTTTTGATCTTTCTGCGGAATAAAGCAAAAAGTAGGTGGCGTCGTACAAAAAATATTGGTCATTATAACTATTATAAAATGTTGAGGAATTATACGACCACAGCATGCAGAAATGAGAAGAAAGCGTATTATGAAAATTTAGCAAAGAAGCAGGGCATGAAAAAAGTTTGGTCTAATATAAACTATTTAAACATAGGAAAACAGAAAAACGATATCCCGGAAACCCTGAGAAATCCTACAGAACTAAACAAATATTACGTTTCCTGTATCCCACGATTAGAAGCGAACCAATCTGTTGTGGAAAATATTCTTAATTAGTTCAATTCTAACACTGAACCATTCACTTTTGAACCTATTGCAGAAGGAGATGTAGAAAGACTTATAATCAATATCAAGACAAATGCACAAGGTATTGATGGAGTCTGTATTAAGCTTATATTAATGTGCTGTCCCTTAATTGTACCTTTCTCGACACACGTTATAAATCAATGTTTAGTTAATGGCGTATTTCCTGATTGTTGGAAGGTTGCAGTAGTCTTGCCTATTCCTAAGAAAAGTAAACCTCTAGAATATAAAGATCTGAGACCTATAAACATATTGCCTGTCGCATCTAAAATTTTAGAGAAGGTTGCTGAAAATCAACTACGCCAGCACATTATGAAATATAAGTTGCTTCCAAGTTCACAGTCCGGATTTCGTCCTTTTCATAGCTGCGAGACAGTACTGCTTAATGTAACGGATGATATATTTAGAGCGCTAGATGCAAAAAAGGCAACTGTCCTCGTACTGCTAGACTTCAGCAATGCCTTTGATACTCTAAATCATGACATTTTAATAGCGATACTCCAGAGCATGGGAATAAGGAACATCAGCTTAGACTTTTTTCGTAGCTACTTGTGTGGTAGGTGTCAGATGGTTCAGATCGAAGGTGTTTCATCTGACTTGGTGAACATAAGTCATGGCGTTCCGCAAGGGTCTGTGTTAGGGCCGTTACTATTTACCCTGTATACAGCTAGTTTTCCAGATGTCATTCAACATTCAAACATTAACATGTATGCTGACGACACCCAACTCCACATTAGTTTTAATACAAATCCAGATGAGTGCAGGGAGGCAATTCATGAGCTCAATCGTGATTTGGACGCAGTTGTTAGGAAAGCAGAAGATCTTTGCTTAAACATAAATGCAAGTAAGACTTCTGTACTCCTCTTTGCACCAAGAAAGTTAAGAGATCAGTTGAAAGAGCATATCAACGTGACTGTTGACAATCAGACAATTCCATTGAGTGACAGCGCAAAAAATTTGGGACTGTCATTTGACTCTATACTACGTTTCAAGCCTCATATCAATAATTGTATTAGAAATGCGTATCTTAACATCAAAATGATATATCCCCAAAGACATACATTTTCTGCAAAAGTAAAGACTGCATTATGTGAATCTTATGTTCTCTCACGATTCAACTTTGCTGATGTAGTATATGGTCCATGTCTGGATAGGAAGATGTTAGGCGAATACAAGTAGTACAGAACTCTTGCTTGCGATTGATTTTTGGGATTCGTCGGCGTCAGGCTATTACGCATAAGCTAAAAGACTGCGGATGGCTGAGTATGTCCGATAGGCGCCTATTGCATGCTACCAATGTTTTTCACAAAATCATTACGAACGAAAAACCCACATATCTACACAATAAGATTAGATACAGGACTGACATTCATAATCTGAACCTGCGTTTTAAAAATGTGATTACTCCACCCTTACACCGAACTGAAATCTTCAAACGATCTTTTACATACCAGATTGCGCATGTTTACGGCCGGATTCCTGGACAATTTAAGAGTATGGCAGCTTCCGATTTCAAAAAACATTATAAAAAATATATAAAGGAGCAGTCAATTGTGTAGCTGGCTTTATTGCGTTTGTGTGTGTACTGTGCATATAATTAACAATATCGCTTGTAGAACATAGTAAGAAATTTTTATACGAATATTATCTATAGCGCATATGTACTTTTAAATTTATTTTTGTCTGTTTTATGCTTAAGATTAATAACAGAAGTTATAGCCTTGCTGTAACATTCTGATCTTCGGCAATTTCCAATCTTTACTGTTTTTTTTTGTTCACACTTTTTCTTGTTGGTTGGAAATAAAGACCTATTATTATTATTATTATTTTCTATTGCTCTGTTATTATGTCGGTAATCCGTTCAAACTGTAACTCCGAGTTCTGAACACATACTGTACGATATTTATATTGGCGGCAACTGAAAAACAGGGCATTGTAGAAATAAGGTATGCATCTACAACCCCCTCATTTGGATCGTTTCCATTACCGATCTAGAATAAGCTTGTTTGCCAAAGCCATTCATTCGAACTTCACCGTTCGATTCGTCGATTCTAACAGCCAGAAACCTGAAGAACAAGTGCTTCAATCGTAAGTACAATAAAAAGAAGTCCCAGATGATGTTTATCTTTGCGATTAGTAACGGTGATCGCTACGATGCTGCTCAAACTTTCGTCCAGGCCGCGTGAAGTATATTTAATTCAGATTCCGTGCTCGCGTACCTAAACTTTCTCGACAGAAAAAATGCCGAGAGCACTTTTCCATGGAAGTTTCGAGGAGTTTTCTGCTGCAGTGCCTGTGGTTGAGTCTCTGGTCCGTTTTTGCTCCAAAGGCCTGTATTTTAATGCACTCATTAGAATACCTACCTGATTATTTTTCCTACCGTACAAATTAGAGAAACAGTAAAAGAAAACTTGAAGGAAACAACAACAAGCGGATATTTTGAGATTATTGTGAACCATTATTTTGATTGCCATTCACCACCTGTACTAAATGTAGCATAAAGCTTGAGTATAAATTAGACCGTATGTTTTAACTTCTTGTGCCGTATGTAATGATTCTAGGAGCAATCTATGTAATTGCGAAAATATCCGATAATTATGCTTTTCTCAGTAAACGCTTCACCTGTTCGTTAATTTTATACCGACTTTGATAAAATTTGGGGTGTGATATAATGTGGACTCATAATTATTACTAGGCAAATAGTTGCACTGACAGAGGACTAATCAGCAAAAACATCCTCAGAATCGATTCGAATTTTGTTTCTGAAGCTCCTGATGATTTTCCATTTTATTACATAGTTTTTAGAAGAGCCGCTCGAATAATATGCTGCTGAAAGGATGTAGTATTCTTCCTGCATTGAGGCAATACCTTTCACATTTTGTTATCCAAAGTGGTTCCAATATCACTATGCTTCAGTGATCGTCTGCGTGGAGACATTTTTATGCAAGTAAGTTAAATACCTTAGAAACCATGGCGTCCAGACCAAAAACAACAAATCATGCTATGAACAACTACCGAATTCAAGAAATGACTAATATATTGAAATATCCGAGTCAGTACACCAGGGCACACCAAAGTGCCAGCATAAATTTCAGAGATGCGTTGCCCTCAGGGAACCTTTCAGTACATAATATAAGCGATAACAGACCGATATTGTTTGTCACTGAACGGAGAAAGTAAGTGATACTAATAAAAAGATACGAGTAATACAATTTTCACGTTCATCGTGTTATGACTGCTGTACAATATACATTGATTCATTTTCTACCAATCACGTCTTATCCCAACCATTTACCAAATTACACATATATATCATTTATTATAAACAACATGAGCATAAACCTTTAGAAACAAAGCAATGTAAAACATTTAGGTGTTTATTTAGATCCTCATTTAAGGCGAAACATTCATATTGAATATATGTAAAAAAATAGATTCATTTCATAAAAGGTCAAATATTTAACAGGTATATTAACAGAGCAATACCTTCGAACTATATACTATTAGACTACAGCCCCGTGCCAAAAAAATGACGGGTCATTTGAATCACCAGATCACCTATCTAAAACGATGTAAGAGCATAAAATAGTAAGATGCAGCACTATGCTATCATTTGTAAGCTGTCCAACTGAGTCCAGATGAGAATTCAAAAGTACAGGCAGAGTGAGTACATTTCGGTCATATATTTTTGTACGGCATTCTTACCATCGATAGATCCATGTAAAATAATGTGAAAACGCAAAGTGCCGTAAAAAAATGGTGCGGCACAAAGTCGGATTTTTTTTTACTTTCCGACAATTTCCAGGGTAAATTTGGTCCTTTGATTTTGTAACGCATCAGTTTCATACTATTTCAATACTGCTTCTAATCCATTATTCCGCAACGCCGTACAAAAGTCATGCGACAAGAGGAAAAATCGAGGGTTGCAACCCCCTCTCTTTCCGTGGTCCAGGGGGTGATTTGAAAAAGTACCGCTTCAGTTCCAAAACATTATCTAGCACACAAAAGTACTATTAAAAATAATGCCGTCAAAAATTGATTGTTCATTTTAATGTATATCAATAACTATCTTACCTTATTATCGTATCCTTGATTTAAAAACCTGTAAAATCATTTGATCCTGTACGGGAACTTTTTTTAACACGATATTGAAAAATACAATTGTTTTATAATATTGCCGTTCAAAAGAAACTGTTCTAAAAAAATTATAGAGAAATACAAATACTGAAATTTTGCAAATTATTGCAAAAGTTTAAATATCATAGATTTTTTTTCATAGTAATAACATAACATAAGTAAATTAGGAAAAAATGATGCCGCAAATTTTAATGCAGACCATATCTTTTAGGCTGATGAAAATGACGCTACCATTTTAAGGGTACTTTATGACCATCTGATACAGTACGTATTAACATATTTTTGAAGAGAACAATAAATTGTTGATAATATGATAAAATCAATATGACGTCTAACTGAACTGAAACGGTGTGTATATTATATCCAAGAATTGAAACTATCAATCCCAGTATCAACAGTTTTGTGGACTTTTTGGTTTAATATATACTTCAAACATTATTGATACCTAGTTCCTAGTCCCATCGACTTGTCTAGAACCTTTTAGAACGATGACATCATCGCGCCCGTTTTGAGTTTTTCAGCTTTATGTAGACCATGGGCGAGGGATGTCTGCTAATGCAAAGGAGGCCGTGATAGATTGCATTGTTAATATTGTTATATGTTTGGCAATAAACTGTTTTTTACACTGAGACGTGAGATTCTTGAATGTGTGGATTAGAAAGTGTCCACCCTAAGTATACAGTATACAAACCCATATTTACGTAGTTTCTAACTACCTGATGAATTTCACCTTACATTTCGTTACATGGATTTTTTTTTGGATTTTTTCTTTTTCTGTTATTTTCCCCTTTGGACCAACGATAATGTACGACATATAAAAAACTATTATCTATGCACAGAATACTTATAATAAATTAATTTCATGTTGTGTCAAATCACTCCCAGGACCACGGAAAGAGAGGGGTTGCAACCTTCGATTTTTTCCTTTCTCGCATGACTTTTGTACGGCGTTGCGGAATAATCGAATGGAAAATAAAAAAAATCCGACCTTGTGGCGCACCATTTTTTTACGGCACTGCGCGTTTTCTTATTATTTTTCATGGATTTATTGGTGGTAAGGATGCCGTACAGAAATATATGACCAAAATGTACTCACTCTACCTGTACCTTTGGTCGAGAAACTCAAGTTCTCAATGGCGTCGTTAGTGTACTGAGCAACGCCCTGTGCACTTGAGTAGAAGAGCGCGCTCCAATTAGTAGGCTAGCGTTTTCGTGACAACAACAATCAATCAATTTTGAAATTCGTATTTATCCATTTTGGCAATGTTACTATTATTCAACGAATGTATCTTCAAGAAATAAACCAGCATTAAATACAGTCCACGAAACCATTACTTAGAAGACAATTATTAACAATGGTCCTTCGAGCCGGATTAGAAGATACAGATTTTCTGGTGGAAAAGGAGAAAAATCGGCCGGCATCGGCAGCTGAATCGCCATATTTGATCATCGTTTGTGGTTTGCTATTATCCATCAATTATCCCAGCCCAGGATTACGGCTGTGGGATCTATTATACAGTTGGCGCGTTTATCGGAAAAACGTCATTAGTCCAAAACTAACATATTTGGGAAAATGAAAAAACTGCCGAGCATGTAAAACTTTGATTAGATTGATTTATTGCCATATCTGGTAGAGGTAAAACTATATAAGACACATCTTCCACAAGCAGTAATTATTTTATTGTGAAACAGATATGAAAAAAACACAAAAAATACATGGACATATGAGGTATTTAAGAGAAAAGATTAACAAATTAATACAAACAGCATGAAAATAAAATAAATTCCGATACAAAAAAAACCCAAAGAAAGAGCGATAGTGAATAACTATACCTAATACAAAAACCGACTAACTGAAACAATCAACTCTGGCCAATCAAAAAGCCCGATATCTACCACTCAGCCTTCGCAACCACTACACTACTATATTATAATCGTTGTCGATGACAAAGTTACCAGCAGTGTCAGGTGCTGTGTTGTGCTGTTTTGTTAACAAGTTTGCATGACAATTTACAGGCAACATCATGCACACAATGCACAAGTGGCTCTCTTAGGTGAAAGAATATAGACTTATGATGTTTTTATAAGAAAAGGTCAATTTTCGTCTGTAAACGGTATGGAATCTCTAACATTTTTTCGAGAAATAATTATTTCTATACACGTATATGGATGACAGAAATGCAATGACGCCATTATCTAAATTTTGGAAAAAATTGACTTATGAGGTTTTTCCGAGAAACTCCTCAATTACAAGGAGATTTTCCTAGATTAACGAAATACATTAGTAACTGTGATCAGCTGGATTAAAAGTAATAGGGACCACATAACCACAGCCAAATAAGGTCGTTCAATTATTTTATTTCTGCCCTTTTTTATATTGCATTGCAATGTTGTCTCTATCTGTGCAGGAGTGATTACTGTTTTTCTACTGAAAACGAGTTATTGGATGATTAGATGCTTTTTTTCTATAAGTGCATGCAACATTTTGGTTAGTTAGTTACCTTAAGTGCCGATTTTATCAACAGGCGCATTTTAACAAAGGCTTTGACCAATCAGAGCAGCCCGTTCAAGAACATGCATCTGTCAAAGTTCTCTGAAAACTATTGATTTCTCTTGAAGTTTACCTCAAAAAGGTTAAAAATGACATGTTTTATATACAAATCGACCATTATGAACCATCTAGTATCTTTTCCAGTCTGATTTTCCATCCTAAATGGGTGAAAAATTGCATTTTCTTGTTTAATCCAAAGTTTAGCAATTGCTAATTTCAACCAATCAGATTCCGCCATAACTGTATTGATTGCTGGTTTTTTCTTCTGCTAAGTGATAATGATGACAAAAAATTAGGGTTTTGAATAATTTTTTTGTGATAAATGGAGAGATCAACTATAAGTTTTACAACAAAACTGTTTTTGTTTTGTTTCTTTTCGCAATAATCCAAAAGTTATATGAAAATAAAAATGAGTTTTTGAATCCAGAACCGAAAACATGCCGACGGCTCCCGACCCGTGTGACGTGCTTCATGAAAATACTTGTAACAGTTGTAACTAAAATGTATCTTTGTTGCAACATAGGCGATTAATGAAGTTTCGAGCTTGAGACGAAGTCAACGATCGAAATAAATATCTCTGAATGGTCGAAATTGGATCACAAATCCCGGTAAGAAGGTACCGAATCCCAAATCAAATATGTACCGTTGAGGCGATCCGTTCGCCGAGATGGCGGGTGGCCGAGTGGTTACGGTGGCCGACCACGCGTGCCTGTTTTGTGGGATGTGTGATTCAAAAACATTTATGTCGATCGTACAAAAAAGTAAGAGTAAAACGTATATCAATAAATATTTTAGTTAAAAAAAAAAAAATGAAAAAAAGTAGTTGCACGGGGGGCAGGGTCTCGAACCAACAGCCATCAGCACATTCCACAAAACAGGCACGCGTGGTCGGCCACCGTACCGCTCGGCCACCCGCCATCTCGGCGAAAGGATCGCCTCAACGGTACATATTTGATTTGGGATTCGGTGCTTTTTTACCGGGATTTGTGATCTAATTTCAACCATTCAAAAAGATATTTCGATCGTTGACTTCGTCTCAAGCTCCAAACTTCATTCATCGCCTATGTTACAACAATAGTTTGATGAAAAGTGTCATCCAGCTTTGACGTTTTGCTTTCAATATTGATGAAATACTATTGGACGATATTTATTAACCTAGCCCGCAATACCCAATAGAAAGCTTTTGCTAAATAACAACCAATAGAAAAGCTTTGTTAAATATGCATGTTGATAAAATCGGGCCTTAGATTATTGATTGTCATTTAAGTAAAAATGGCGCAAGATTTAAACGTCATGATACGCAAACGAGGAGCTACTAAATCAAAAGTAACGCTATTTTAAAAAAATCTAGAGTTAATTGAAAACACTTATGATCACGTGGGGGCAACTAGCATTAAAGAATGGGAAACAGGGCGGGGCCCATGTGGAGGACATATTGCAACCCAAAATAATGGCGGCCCAGATCACAGAAACACTGGATCAGCCCGCATCTCAGTGATCCGTGGTTGACAACGGCACGAAATTCAATGGCCTTCTCTAGCTGTTCTTCATGATGTCTTCAGTTTTTAAAAGCGACACATTAACTTTAAGCAATTAAAAAGTGAGTACAAGGTAGTATTAGACACAGCTACTTTTGCTGCGCAGTTTTTCTGCAGCAGCTGCAAAAGTTGCATGATGCGTTCACACACCAAGCGAAAATAGCGAGAAGCGCGCAGTATTTTAACTGCAGCTGTCTACAAAAGTTGCAGGTAGAGACTAGAAGTTGCAGAGGTGTTCACACTACATGGTATATTTACAACATATTGTGGTTGCTGGCAGCTTCTGCACGCAGTTTGTTCGTGGATGTTTTGTATATCAGTCGAGTGTGCATCAGAGTAAATAGTAAATAAGAAAATGGATGACGTGGTAGTAGCGGCAGCATATTTATATGTAGCCTTGGCAACGAACAAAAAAAGAAGAAAGAAAAAAACGAGAGTATGGGTCAGGGAATGGATTAAAAAACGCGAGCAGTTGGGTGCACTAAATAATCTAGTTACTGAATTGCGTGACCAAGACGAGATACACTTCGAAAATTTCCTGCGTACAAAAAAAGTGGACTTTGATTATATCTTAGGGAAAGTAAGTTCTCGGATTAGGAAGAAAGATACTTTGATGAGACAAGCTATCACACCAAAGGAACGTCTTATCATAACTCTCCGGTATTTGGCAACAGGTAAGTTACTACAACTTGATATGTATCAAGATGCTAACTAGAAAAACAATTTTCAGGTGACAGCTATAGGTCGCTAATGTATCTTTTTCGAGTACCTGCTAACACAATTTCATTGATTATACCAGAGGTATGCCAGGCGATTTATGATGTCCTAAAAGACGAATTTCTGAAGGTATCTGATTTTATTACTACATGTATGTTAGAAAATTAACAAAACATCCATTTATTCCAAACAAAAGTAGATTCTACTAAGTAAAAAAATATATATTCTATAAAATTATTGCTACTGATAGTTGTCTTCTATATCTGATGGTGATGAGAGTGCAAAGCTGATAATTTGTGCAATATTGGAATCTTGAGGCTCTGGCAGCGGCTGTGATGATTTGTTTTGTAAATTCAAAGAGACTGATGAGCTTGAAGGTGAATGTGAATACGTTATGCAAGAAGAAACTGACTGATTCGAGATACTTTGGGTGGTTGAAAGTGGTGTCGAAAAGTATCTGCTTGCATATAAAGAGTTTATATCCAATATGGACTGCTGGATTGCAGTTTTTAGTTTAGGGGCTTTTTGTAGTAGTCTCAGCTCGTTTGCTACATAATCTCCAAATGTGGACCATTCATCTCTGGGTTGAGCTTGCTTTATAATTGAGCGACATCTATTCATAGCTGCTTGCTCCTCAAGTTCACGACTCGTTAGTTTTTTAGGTTTTGCATTTTGTCGAATACTACTACTTGACGTTTGAGTTACGGGTACCTCTTGCACTGTGTCTTGTGTTTGTAGGCTCTCCGATGCTTCACATTCAGCATTTATTGCGTTCTGCAAGAAAGATGAGATTTTAGTTCGCATTTTTATTAACAGCGAATGTTGTTTTACTGTCTTATGACGTATACTATAAATATTTCAGATGCCAAATACAGAAGAGAATTGGAAGAAAATTGCTAACGATTTTATGGACAAATGGAATTTTCCGAACTGTATTGGAGCAATCGACGGAAAACATGTGAATCTGAAGGCGCCAGCAAACAGTGGTAGTTTGAATTTTAATTACAAGCACTCGCACAGCATTGTGCTGCTTGGTTTGGCAGATGCTAATTATCAATTCACCTATATCAATGTTGGTTCTGCCGGTCGAAACTCAGATGGTGGTGTTTACATGAATTCACGATTATCAACGGCACTTGAAAATAATTCAATGAACATTCCACAACCAGAGCCATTGCCAGGTCGGAAGGACCCCGTGCCATATGTTGTGGTTGCAGACGATGCATTTGCATTAAAGCCGTATGTTGTGGCCATGTCGTTTATTTTCCTTTTTTTATATTTTTTTTTACTATTTCCGCTTTCAGTCGAAGCGTTAAATTTATTTTGTTATAAAATTCATTATTACCTTATTCGCGTTATGTCAAGGCATTTTTTCCCTTTGCCTTTGTCTTTTCCCGCATGCTACGCCACTCCTTTTTCTTCTTAAAAAGGAAGCAGCCATAACTGTCAAAAAATAAGGAGGAAAAATATGGCAGTCGAGTCACTGTAACCGTACCTGTTGTACGAGTCGCCGCACGTCGCCGTTCCGCATAACATGTACCTCCGCTAAACGCTCTAACCCTCGCTATAACCTTACTACGGCCACGCCGCTAAGACCATTCAACGGTCCAGGGTCATAGAAGACCCACGGAGTGCATCAGGGGGCCCCCCAACTCCGACCGCAACCAGGATTGTCCTGCTAGACGCCGCCAGACCACGCTACGAAGCCAAGGTAAGGGAATTACTGTGCCTTGACTTTCTACTCGTTCTTTTGATTACCATATCGCTACGCTTTTTCTAAATTATTATTATTTAACGCTTGGACAATTAACTGTCGAAAGGATCTTATATACTAGTCCATTCATCTCTCCTCTGGAGTTAACTTTTCGCCAGTTGAGACTTTAGAGCCTTAATTGGGGAACGCGTGCTTTGCACAACATTTTCTGGTCCTTCGAGCCGGATTAGTAAGGCCCTTTTGGCAGATTGTTCATTTATTTCATTTCGATAAATAATAATTAACCTCGAACGCATTATAATATCGCCCATATATCGCCCGAGAAATCGCCTCCGTTTGTTTTGCTAGTTGTTCTTTACCGCTTTTTTGCCGCATTTTTTACTGTTGCCTCGCTACAACCGTTCTACAACGTTTTCGCCAATTTGGATTTATATTTATACGTAAATCGCCGCTATTAATTTATTTCATACGCATTATGGATAAACTCAGACTCGCTAAGGCTACGCGTTCGCAGTGCGTAAACGATATTCGCAGTTTGTGCACTATTGCTCAAAAGTGTTCTACCGATCCTTCTCAAAAATTTCTTTTTAACGCTAGATATGCTCAAATAGAAAATATTCATGAGGAATTCAATAAGCAGCATTTGATTGTTTTGTCTCTTTTAGCCAAGGATGAACAGTCAGACCTTGAGGTAGAAGATAGTATACGCGACCGCTTCTTTTCCGCGTACTATGAAGTCGAAGCATTGCATTCGCAGATATTCAATAATAATCCTTCCTCGCAATCAAATGACTCGCATGTTGCCCCTACCTATTCAAATCATTCAAATGCTCGCCTACCTAAAATAGAACTGAAATCGTTTGATGGTGATTTTACAAAGTTTCAGACTTATATTGATTTATTTAACGCTCTAGTTCATAATAATGTTTCGCTTTCTCCTATCGAGAAGTTCAATTATTTGTTAACTTCGCTTGAGGGTCAGCCCTTATCTCTCGCAAAAAGTGTACCTATGACAAGTCCCTACTATCAAATTGCATATGACAGTCTCGTTGAGCGTTATTCTAACAAGCGTTTGCGAGCCCTCGCTCATTGGAACGCAATTGACAATTGCAAAAAGATGAATCATGAAAATGATGTTTTTGCTATTAGGAAACTTCTTGATACCTTTTCCGAAAATTTAACTGCCCTTGAACTCTTAGGATTTTCTGTTCAAGAATGGGACTTTATCGTTGTCAATATGCTCCTAAAACGGTTAGATCATAGTATCGTCGCTAAATTTGAATTGTCTCTCAGTTCGCAGGAAATTCCTACTTACGAGCAATTAAAGTTGTTTTTGAAAAAACACTGTACCGCCTTGGATACTATCAATTATGCAAGAAATCCTAACTTTCGCCCAACTACGGTTACCCGACATAGCAATAGGCCCGCTGACAGAGTGTCTTTGTTTGCTAACTCTCCTTATGTAAAAAAATGTAAACTCTGTGATGAAATGCACCCGCTCTATAATTGCGCTATATTTAAAAGCAAAACACCGCAGGAACGTTATAATTATTGCAAAAGTAACAACGCTTGTGTCAATTGTTTAAGTTTTGTACATTCAGTCAAACGATGTAAATCACAAATCAGTTGTCGACAATGTGGCCGCAGGCATCACACGCTGCTGCATTTTGAAAATCATCAAAACGCTTCTCGTTCAAATACCGCCTTCGCCGCACCCCATGCCGCTACCGCTACCTCGGAAAATAATGCTCCAAGTACCAGTGACTCTTTAGTAGCTGCCGGAGTTTGTTCCAAAGACATGCAAGTCCTTCTTTCTACGGTACAATTGGAAGTTTTGGATAATTTCGGAATTTATCGTAAAGTCCGCGCCTTGTTAGATTGTGGTAGTATGACTTCTTTCATTTCTAAGAAGTGTTCCAATATTCTGCAGTTACCAAAAACTGCGAAGTCCCTTAACATTAGAGGCTTGGGTTCGATGGAAACTGTAGCCAATGGGGGATCAGTGAATTTGAAAATTAAACCTGTCTCAAAAGATTCGCCTATTTTGAATTTATCCGCCGTCGTATTGCCTCGCATATGTGACAAGCTCCCGCTCCACAAAATTGAACAAAAAACTATATTTGGTAGTTCTGTGCCAAGCTTAGAGTTAGCTGACCCGCATTTCAACGTACCTGGTGAGATTGACATTTTGTTGGGTGGTGATGTGTTTTCTCAAATAATCCGCGATGGACATATCACCGGCTCACCAGGCCAACCTGACTTAATAAACACTATTTTTGGTTATGTGATAATGGGAAAAATCGAAATCAAAGGTAATTACTCAAATGCCTTTTTCTGTTTGGATTCGGAAACTAATTTCGAGCCAATTACGCAGTTTTGGGAAATCGAGTCAGTACCGCATTGTCACATAGAATCTCCGGACGATGACTATTGTAATAGTTTTTTTGAAAAACTACATTCGCGCACTCCAATTGGTCGCTACATAGTTCCGTTGCCCTTTCGTGAAAACGCTCATCCCTCCTTTCCTGGGATGCGGGACTTGGCCATAAAACGCTTCGCATCGCTTGAAAAACGCCTAGAAAAATCTCCTTCACTCTATGACGAGTATCGCACCCTTATGCGAGATTATCTTGACCAAGGACATATGGAACCCGTCTCATATGACTCCAATTCCGCAACTAATACTTACTATATTCCGCATCACGCCGTAGTACGCCCAGATAGTCAAACTACTCGCGTTAGAGTAGTTTTCAACGCTTCCGCTAAACTACCTGATCAGCTATCGCTTAACGATCATTTATTAGCTGGTCCTAAGTTACAGCAAGACTTAGTATCGATTTTGCTAAATTTTCGCCGCCATGTTTATGTCATAACTTGTGATATAAAGCAAATGTTCCGCCAAATACTTATTTCGCCGCAATATCAAGATTTCCAACGTATTATTTGGAGATTTTCTCACGAAGAACCGCTTCAAGATTTTCGTTTAAAAACAGTTACTTTCGGTATTTCCTCCTCGCCCTATTTGGCTATCAAAACCATATTGCAGTTAGTAAATGACGAAGGTGTAAATTTCCCTTTAGCTTCAGATGCCCTGCTCGAAAGTATGTATGTCGACGACATTATTGCCGGAGCTAATTCTATACCGGAAACTATACAGCTACGTCATGAACTTATAGCTTTACTAAAATTGGGCGGTTTTGAGTTACGCAAGTTTTCAAGCAACAATATGTCAGTCTTGTCAGATTTGCCGCCCGAACATTTATGTGCTAATCCTATGCCTTTTGATAATGATTTAGAGGGAAATCATTGTTTGAAAATTTTAGGTCTAATGTGGAATCCTTCCAAGGATAGCTTTTCGTTTTCGATCCACCCTACCGAAGTTCCTTGTACTAAACGCACTATGCTGTCTGAACTTGCTAAAATATTTGATCCGCTGGGCTTTTTAGCCCCCGTTAGCTTTCTTGTCAAATACCTCATCCAGCGCCTTTGGTCTGCAAAAATTGGTTGGGATGAAAGTCCACCGCCTGATATAATGCGCGTTTGGCAACAATACAAATCTGAATTACCGTACCTCACTAATTTTTCTATTCCGCGCCGTTTTTTCGATTCCAACAACCTGTCTGCCGAAGTACATGGATTTTGCGATAGTAGTGAAAAGGGATATGCGGCGGTTATTTATTTCCGCGTCTTAGATTCGACATCCGCTACTACATATTTTGTGTGTTCTAAGACTAAAGTCGCCCCGCTGAAAAAACTAACGATACCTCGTCTCGAGTTATCTGCCGCTGTCTTGCTTACTAAGCTACTAAAATTCGTCCTGAAAGTATTTGAAGGAAAAATTACATTCACAAAAACTTGCGCCTACTCTGATTCTAAAATAGTTCTCGCATGGTTAGGCAGTTCTCCTCATCGTTGGAAAGTTTTTGTTGCAAACCGTGTCGCCTTTGTCCAAGAGACGTTACCTGATACTTCCTGGTTCTACGTCCGCTCTGAACTCAATCCTGCTGACGCTGCATCTAGAGGAATGCTTCCTCAGGCTTTTGTTCAAAACAAAAGTTGGTTGACTGGTCCGCATTTTCTTCAGTCTTTGGAGGATTATACATCATCGGGAAATACTACTGATGATTTGTCTTCCACTGACTTTGAACTCAAGCAGGAAGAAAAGAAAGTTGTCTTAGTTGCTCAGAGTCTTCAAGGACCAATTGAGCTTTTAATGGAAAATACTTCCTCACTTTCGCGCTTACAAAATATTGTAGCTTATATTCTTCGCTTCTTACATAACGCTAAGCATGCCGAACAAAGGCTTTCTGGTCCTCTTTCGCGCAGCGAATTAAATGATGCATTAATGATTCTAGTTAAATTAACACAAAACGCTTATTTTTCGCATGAACTTTCGCATAATAATTTTTCTAAACCGCTGCGTAAGTTGAACGCTTTCATTGACGATAATGGTGTACTCCGCGTTGGAGGTCGGCTATCATATGCCTCATTTTCTTTCGATAAGCGCCACCCAATTTTATTACCAAAATTTAGTCGCCTTACTCACTTGCTGATTAACCATTATCATAAAACCTACTTACACTCTGGATTGAGAACTACTCAATTTTTACTCGCTGAAAAATTTTGGATTTTATCCGCAAAACGAGCAATTCGTTCGGTCATTTCTCACTGTGTACAATGTTGGCGTACTCATCCAAAACCATACCAACCCACAATGGGTAATTTACCTGTATCGCGCATATCCGCTCTAAAGCCATTTTTGAATACCGGACTCGACTTTGGTGGACCAATGAAAATGAAGTTACATAAACAACGCAGCGCTAAAATTCTCAAAATTTACTTTTGTTTATTCGTTTGCATGTCCACGAAAGCTGTGCATTTGGAACTCGTTACCGACTTGTCTTGCGAAGCTTTTTTAGCCGCTTTTCAACGCTTTTTGTCTCGACGAGGTCGTTGTGACAACTTATATAGCGATCAGGGCACAAATTTCACTTCCGCTTATAAAGTTTTAAAACAGTACGCCAAAGAGGTATCTTCTAAACAGCACATCAAGTGGCATTCAAATCCAGCCTCTGCTCCGCATTTCGGAGGTCTTTGGGAGGCCGGTATAAAATCCACAAAAACACATATTCGCCGCGTGGTAGGTGATCAAATATTAACCTACGAAGAGCTTCAAACGCTATTGGTGCAAGTTGAAGCTGTACTAAATTCGCGTCCCTTAACGCCGCTTTCGGCTGATCCAAATGATCTGAACGCTCTGACTCCTGGTCATTTTTTAACGCAAGCGCCTCTCGATAGTTTTCCAATTCCTGATTTCACCGATATATCCATCAACCGCTTGGGTTTGATACAGAGAATGCATCAACATTTTTGGAAACGTTGGAAAAGCGAATATCTTCACACATTGCAACAACGCGCTAAGTGGGTTAATAAATCTAAACCTCCTGAAATCGGCACACCTGTGCTCATCAAAAACGAACTCGCTCCGCCATTGCAGTGGCGGTTAGGTCGCATTATTAAGCTTCACTCCGGTGCAGATCTCTCAACGCGCGTTGCAACAGTAAAAACTACGGCGGGTGAATTAACGCGCCCCCTAGTCAAATTGTGTCCACTTCCTTTGGACTCAAATTAGCAATTTAGAAATTTATCCTCACATAATTTTAAGTATTCTTTTTCTTTTTTCTTTAAGTTTTGGAAAACGCTTTTTTCTACTTTAACGCGTTTTCGGGAGGCCGGGAAATGTTGTGGCCATGTCGTTTATTTTCCTTTTTTTATATTTTTTTTTACTATTTCCGCTTTCAGTCGAAGCGTTAAATTTATTTTGTTATAAAATTCATTATTACCTTATTCGCGTTATGTCAAGGCATTTTTTCCCTTTGCCTTTGTCTTTTCCCGCATGCTACGCCACTCCTTTTTCTTCTTAAAAAGGAAGCAGCCATAACTGTCAAAAAATAAGGAGGAAAAATATGGCAGTCGAGTCACTGTAACCGTACCTGTTGTACGAGTCGCCGCACGTCGCCGTTCCGCATAACATGTACCTCCGCTAAACGCTCTAACCCTCGCTATAACCTTACTACGGCCACGCCGCTAAGACCATTCAACGGTCCAGGGTCATAGAAGACCCACGGAGTGCATCAGGGGGCCCCCCAACTCCGACCGCAACCAGGATTGTCCTGCTAGACGCCGCCAGACCACGCTACGAAGCCAAGGTAAGGGAATTACTGTGCCTTGACTTATCTTTCTACTCGTTCTTTTGATTACCATATCGCTACGCTTTTTCTAAATTATTATTATTTAACGCTTGGACAATTAACTGTCGAAAGGATCTTATATACTAGTCCATTCATCTCTCCTCTGGAGTTAACTTTTCGCCAGTTGAGACTTTAGAGCCTTAATTGGGGAACGCGTGCTTTGCACAACACCGTACATGCTAAAACCATTTGCTTTTAAAAATCAAGGTGTTGCGGAAAGGATTTTTAATTATCGCCTCTCTCGTGCTAGACGAATAATAGAAAATGTATTTGGGATTCTATCTGCCCGTTTTCGAGTTCTGCGAAGAAGTATAGAACTATCGGAACAAAAAACTACACAAATCGTTTGCGCCGTTTGTGTACTTTATAACTTTATAATGTCTCGCAAACAGTCAGCGTTAGCATATGCTCCAACCGGAACTTTTGATGTCGACAATGAAGATGGTACCATAACACCTGGTAGCTGGCGTAACGAAGTTGACGCTCCTCTACCAGATATTGCAATAGATCATACATCTCGTAACGCTAGTATTTCAGCGAAAAATGTTAGAGAAGAATTTCGTGATTACTTTTGTCGTGAAGGAGAGGTTCCTTGGCAACGCAATTATATTTGAAATTATAAAGAGACTATTTTGAGTTATTAAACTTGAAATACGCTAATGTAAGCATAATATCAAAGTACTTCAATATCCATGTAATGAATAAAATTTTATTTCAAGAACAAATCTCTTCCTTGTCTTTATAAAACTTGAAATTTTGGTATCAACATGATTTCACTAACTGTATAATATTATAAATGAATTTTAACTTACCATTGAGTCTGTTGTAACGTTTTCATCATCGTGACGAAACATGAATCGCACCATGTCAAAAAATTCCCATTTGGTCTTATATACCTCATCTGCTGCACATCCAGATCTAAAACTTTTCATTTTGGTCCGTTCTCTTGAATATTGCGCTCTCAGTGTATGTATTTTTTTCTTAATTTCTTCATCAGGAATGTTGAGTTCTACCGAAATTTCTGACAAAGCTGCCTGTCGTACATGTTTATTAAAATAATTTTGACTTTTCACATTCCACAAGCATTCTCTCAATTCCACAGCCTCAATTAGCTGTTTAATTTTTTCTTTGTCCCAAATTGACTTGGATGCCATCCAATCTGTTAAAAAGATTGTCAGTTTGAGTAAAATATCTTTGCGTATGATGAGAATCAAGTGGTGGAGCTCTACTGACCCTACGTTTCGGTTCGATAGCAAATCAATACTGCACCGGCTGCCGCAGTAAAAGTTTCAACCGGTTTAATATTTTTTGCTGCGCGCGCAACCCTCTCTGATGGCTATTCACATATAGCTACTTTTCGAACTGCGTGCAGCAAAAGATTTACTGCAACCAATCGGTTGCGACCGCAAGGTTGCGAGTTGCATGGGTGTCCATACATGCAGCAGATGATGCTGCGAAGTAATTTGATGAGCAGCGCAGCAAAAGCAGCAGTGTCTGATACTACCTTTAATAATGCATAATGACAAAAATTTTGCAGCCACACCAAACGCGTCAACCAGTTGCCCTCATAGATCAAATACGAACATATTTTGTTGCAAATACCGTATAGCCAGAAGAAGAAGAACATTCGAGTTTCCCTCCAAGCGCCGCCGACATTAACCTCGTTTTACTTTGAGTGTTGTTTTGGTTTGCTCCACACATTGCTTTATTTGCGAAACTGTAAATGGAAAACTGTTGGTGAAAAATTTGTTTAAACATTATTTTTTATAGTCGAAACCATTTCATATGTGAATGAATTTGTTAGGGAGTTTGAACTGTTTGAAGACTTCATACTTTTCAACCACAAAGTAGGTATATAGAGTGTAACAAGTGAAGTGCTCTTGGATTTTGTTAAGAAGTATAAATCATGTAAGTCGAGAGAATGCGAAATGTGTGGTGACAACCTGGATTCGACGACCCTGTCGGGCGACAGCACTAGTACAGTAATAGACAATAGTACAACTCAGATAGAGGTGACCTACTTGAAGGATTTATGCGAGCAGAAAGACATTGTGATTAAAAATCAGCAATATACCATTAATGCTTTGATAGAACAAACAAACATTATAAGCAATCATCATGCCAATGTTGGTTGCCCTCCTGAGTCAATTGTGGCACCATCTCACCAAGCTACCAGAAAACAGATCTCGGAAGCCAGTAATTCTACTGCAGGTGTTTCATCACCCAAACGTACTGGAAACAGTAGCAGCGCTAGAGACCAAACAATGCAGAGTACTACATCGCCGAAGCGAACAGTGCCATCCCATGGAGTGAAAAGTCAGCTACGAAATCCATCTGCAGTAAATCACAGCGCTCATACCTACAGTACCGTTACAATGCAGAATTATGGTGATAGAGGGAGTTTAGTACCACCTCGCCAAATAGCCCAGCCAAAGGAAAATTCAAAATATTCGGAACAGGAACCTGGTTGGAGTACAGTTACTTATAATAAAAGGAAACCAAGAAACCACACTGTAGTAGGTACGGGGACCTCAGGTGCAACGGATGTATGCTGTCAATTAAAAGCGGTCCCTAGTTTGTCTTACTACCATGTTTTCAACTTAGTGCCAGATACATCTAGAGAAGAACTTAAAGAGTACCTGAAAAGTATGTTTAATGAAGTCACTTGTGAGCAACTTGAATCCAAATATCCGGATAGATATGCTTCTTTCAAAGTTGGTGTCTACTATAAATATGGCAGTGATCTTCTTAGGCCCGATATCTGGCCAGAAGGAGTGAAAATAAACAAGTTTTTTCATATAAGGAGGAAAGGTCAAGAAAAAGAGTAGTCCACCAAGAATCATCCAATAATGACAACATTTACGACTGTAGCATATTTCATCAAAATGTACAAGGTCTTGGTAACAAGGCTGATGAACTCTCGATAGTCTTAAACGATTGTAACTATGACATAGTTTGTTTAAGTGAACATTGGTGTTCCAGTGAAATATTGAATGTTGTAGCTGTCTGTAATTATAAATTAATGTCTTCTTTTTGCAGGAATGTTCATGTTCATGGCGGAGTCTGTATGTACGCACGGACTGATGTACAATGTAAAGCTGTGGATGTGAATGAGTATAATAGAGAAATTCATGCCGAATTTTGTGCTGTAGAGCTCTCGCATAAAGTGGTAATAATAACTGTATATAGGTCATGTGCTGGCGATAGTGGGATATTTTTGCAATTGTTTGATAGACTTCTCGAGGACCTCTCTAGTAAGTATAAGCAATTGATAATTCTGGGCGATTTCAATATAAACTTTGGAGGAGATTCTGCTCTTTTATCGGATTTTATCTGTACTATTGCTTGTTACGGACTATTTGCGACGATTAAAGAGAATACAAGAGTATTTAATGGATCTGCCAGTTGCATAGATAATATTCTAACTAATATCACCGATGTCAATTTTGAGTCAGGTATCTATGATGCTTGCCTATCAGATCACTATGGCCAATATATAAAAATAAAACTAGATACAGATGCTGCTACTAAACCCAGAAAGTTCAGAAAAATAACATCATCTGGCCTTGACAATATGCGTGAAGGTCTTAAAAATATTGATTGGAGTCCCTTTTATAATTCTGAATGTGTCGAATTTATGGCTAGTTTTTTAGTGACAAGTTGCCGAGCGTTAGTAAATAAGAATTTTCCCATGCGTAATGTACATTTTAGAGGAGGAAGTATTGATTGGTATAATGATGAATTGAGGAAGCAGAGAGATACTCTCAGTACAATGAAGATTATAAGTGACTCTACAGGCAATCCATCGATTAAAGCTATGTATAAATCCTTTTACATTGATTACAGAAAAAGTATCACTTCATTTAAAAAACAGTCCTATGATAACTATATCCACAAGTCCCAAAATAAGCCTAAAGATGTCTGGAAATTAATTAACTTAGAACGAAGTAAACAAAAAATAGATATAAGCAAAAATACTAATATATCATCAACAGATTTTAATAACTTTTTCATCTCCATAGCAACAGAAATCATTAAAGATCTTTCAGTGGACCATAATCTACAGGAAAAGCTGCTCAATCACATTCCTTCGGTCTCTAATTCATTTGTATTATTACCTGTGCATGATAATGATATAATAGAAGCTATTGAGTATCTAAAAACATCAAATAGTTCAGATATCTATGGTCTTAGTAGTACAATTCTTAAACAGATCAGCACGGAGCTAATCAAGCCACTGAAACACTTATTCAATGCCAGCATTGCATGTGGAGTGTTTCCCAATTGCCCAAAAAGTAACGAGAGTAGTACCTGTGTTCAAACAAGGTGACATAAATCTGCCAGAAAATTATCGTCCGATCTCTATAGTCCCGCTTTTCGGCAAAGTATTTGAAATTATAATCAAAAAGAGTCTGGATCAATACATACGAAAATATAAAATATTAGATGAGTCGCAGTTTGGATTTCGGGATCATCGCTCAACAATCCAGGCAGTAGCCAAAGTGGTCGAAGATATAGTCGACGGTCTTGAGAGGGGTGACCAAGTGGGCCTTACCCTCTGTGACCTGAGCAAGGCCTTCGACTGTGTGTCTCACCAACTCTTGCTTTCTAAGCTATTCAAGTATGGCGTGAGAGGGCTGCCTTTGAAGTTACTTCATTCGTACTTAGACCTCAGAACACAATGTGTTTGTCTTGAGGATGATACATCTGATATGAGAGTTATGGCGAGTGGAGTACCACAGGGTTCAGTATTGGGCCCTGTCCTATTCATTCTGTACATCAATGATCTGTTCCACCATCTATTGCCCAATAGGGTTGTATGTTACGCTGATGATACTACTTTGATCAGCCACACGAAATGTAACGCAGATCTAGCCTTAAAAATGGCGGAGAATAAATCCAAGGCTGAGCTCTGGTTTACTCAAAATAATCTGAAACTAAATAATACTAAGACTCAAGAAATACAATTTTTAAAACAAATCAACCAACATACAGTAGATAGCGTTAAATTACTAGGTATAACTATAGACAAGCGATTGAACTGGCATGCGCATATTATGTCTTTGAAAACTAAATTATCTTCAACAATATATGTTCTACGAAAACTGAAAAAACTGGTTAATACCCCATCCATTTTGACAGTGTACTACTCTCTTTTCTACAGCCAAATAAATTACGGAATTTACTTGTGGGGAAACTCTTCATATGCTGTTGACATCTTTAAAATCCAGAAAAATGCCATTCGTATAATAGTGGGTGCAGGGTATCGTGACCATTGCAAGCCTCATTCCATCAGTCTAAAAATACTAACCTTATCATCAATGTACATTTACTCACAACTGGTAGAGATCCATAAGAACAAAGACAGATTCAATCTCAATTCGACCTATCATTCCTATAACACTCGTTCTGCGGAATTGATAAGAATCCCCAGATATCGTTTGGAGAGGTCTTCCAAAAATTCTCAGCAATTGGAACTATATAATGTGTTACCAGCCACAGTTAGAAATTTACATTATAGTAAGTTCAACGCCACAGTCAAAGCTTTCCTACAGGAAAATGCATTCTACACCGTCCGTGAGTACATGGAGACCATGAGAGCCAGAGTAGAACTGTAAAAACAGCTATTGTGTGTTTAAATGTATTTTGTCTCTCTTATGTTTGTTATTTACTCTTATATGTAATACTAAATTAATAATGTGTCTTCGAATTATTGGACTGACGTGCTACAAATGTAATGTATTGCATAATGTAGTCAAATAAATCTATTCTATTCTATTCTATTCTATAAAGTACAGCCAAGAAGCAAGAAATAAATGGGGCTCAAATACTATAAGCTCCTGAAGAAGTGCAGCTTTAGTTAAATGAGCGAGTACAAAGCGTAAGTATATTTATTACTGAATTTCTGTGCAATACTATTTATTAGTCATTCATACACTCTCACTAATAATTTTCTATTCTTCTATTTTGGATCATACGCAACCACATATGAGGTATAGGTTGTAGGATGCTGCGTTGTCTGCAGTGTCTACCTTCATGTTAATAATTTTGATGAATATTGTTGCAATGAGAGACGAGCTATTCAGTGGACGAGCTTATACATATAAGTGACCAACAAAGATGGAGAAACCAATGTTAAGCAGTGCCTTTTTAGTTATGGATTTGACAGATTGGCAATAAGATGCTCAACACAGATGAAAATTGAAAATAATACTTGCAGAGGCTAGAGCACTTGAAGTATTCTACAGCAAAGCTAAGTAAGTACATCCTATTTACTTCAAGAAAAAGCCAGTGATGTTATACAGTTGATCAGCCTAAAGACTTAACTGTACAAAGGGCCAGGTACAATTAAAAGTTTAAATTTTTATAACTAATTCACCTTTATTTTGTCTCGAACCTAATTGCTGTATTTCATATTTATACTCTCAAAATTTGCATTTCAAAGTTTTCCTTATAAGCATTTCTGTGATTTGACTAGAATATGAAATTATGGATATTGACTACATTTCAATTCATTCTAATCTTCTATCTGTGACAACAATTACTATTGTTTTTATGATCAATAAAAAGTATTTATTTTGATTTATTTTGGTTGTTATTCATAAATGCAGACGTTCCTTTTTATAAAGTGGCAGATATGGGTGGGGTTTTCATTTATTTATTTATTGCTTGTACAATTTGAAATCATAAATAACACAAAATTATATCATGTGTTCCTATTTTAATCCTATAGTTTTAACAAAGCTAAATGCTAAGGCTCCATATGGTTCAGTAGGTTACGCTGCAGGTTTGCTAGGCTGTGAAATTGTGGATATTGATTACATTTCAATTAATTCTAATCTTTTATCTGTAACAACTATTAGGTATATACTATAGTTTTCATGATCAATAAAAAGTATTTATTTTGACTTATCTTGGTTGGTATTCATAAATTAATACAGATGTTAATTTTTATAAAGTGGAATAGATAGCTGAGATTTTCGTTTATTTATTGATTGTTAGTTTCATATTAATTTTTCTTTACTTCGCATACCACCACTTAAAATAAAGGGTAATGTGCCAGAACAATGCCTCCGAGGTGGTGTGGAAATTTTTATATACTAGGGTAATCAGGTGCAAGATTAAAAAGCATGGACCTTGAATACTCTAGTTTAGTAGCATATTGCATTTCTTGCTAATATTTTTTACCCTGTTTCATGTGGTTACTTTATCCACTGTAGGTTAAACTGAGACGAGGTGAGGAATGAAAACATAAACCATATGCTTGATGGAACTTCAATAAAGAAGATTTTTATTATTATTGTTATACTTGAATGTATTTTAAGACAATTTGTATTATATTATTTATAAATTACACATACAATAATCATATTAATCATATTTAATATTTTCTTGCAAATAAATGAATGAATGAATAGGTATTTTCATTGTTTTGCTCCAATTTTTAAGCCAATCACTGACTGATTGACTGAAATCAAACATCAATCAATCAGTCAATGATTGGCTAACATCAAAAATTATGATAATTTTGACATGAAAAGGTAGAGCATCTACAGATTTGCGCAACGATGTGGCAACATTGCCTCGAATTCTTGATACATCTGGCAACCCTGCGGCGGCCATGTTGCAACCCAAAATAATGGCCGCTGACATTGACATAAGTCATTCGTGTTTCCAGACAAATAACACGGAATTGTGCCTTTAACCGTACCTACCTGTTTTGTGCTTATGATGCTGATTCTAGTATTAATGAAAAAATGGTTGTAGAACTACGAATTCGCACTGATAAATTCACAAAGTTAATCGATCAATATGATGAGGTTCAAATGCATATTTTAATAACTTGTAGTGATGAAGATTTAGAACTGCATCAGGTTGAACGTGCAGAATTTACAGACTTGTTCAATAGACGCTTAGCGTCTGCTACTTTTCTCTTAGATAAATGTGAGATTAAAGGGGAAAGGTCTGAACAATCTATTAGTCAGACTTCAAGCCATTCCCAAAGAGGCAATTCGCCTAATATCAATGGTAAAATACCATTACCTCTAATTCATTTGCCTAAATTTTGTGGTAATTTAAACAACTGGATGGAATTTAAAGACACTTATGAATCATTAATTCATAATTCTGAATCAATAGGAAAAATTTTAAAAATTCCACTATCTAAAAGCACTGCAAAATGAACCATTAAAGGTCATTCAATCCATTGAATTTTCTGCCATTAACTATGATATAGCTTGGAAATCACTATGCAATAGGTATGAAAATTCAAGAATTTTAGTTAACAATCATATTAAAGGTTTATTTTTCATAGCAGCACTGTTTAAAGAATCATCAGATGAGCTAAGTGTTGCTAGATAACACCAATAAATATTTAAGCGCTTTAAACATTTTTAAACTGCCCACCGAACATTGGGACGCAATAATCATATATATAATGTGAACTAAGTTGGATAAAACTTCATTTTGTGAATGGGAACAACACAAGATTAGAGGTAATGAGTTGCCCAGTTTAGAAGATTTTAAGACATTTTTAACTTCAAGAGCTGAACTACTGGCTAATATAGAAAATAACCTCAATGTGCGTGTAGTGATACTCGTGAAAAATATATAAAAAAATACAATAAACATGTATCTTTGTTTGCAGGGAATTTAGAAAATATTAGATAATGTTTTGTTGCAATTCAAAATATCATGTCATTTACAAATGTGCATTTTTTTAAAATTGAGTGTTTCTGCTAGATGGAATATGATTAAAGGATTAAACTTGAGTAGAAACTGTCTCTGCACAGGACACACAAGTAAGCAATGTAAGCTAGGTCCCTGCAGGCAATGTAAGCAGAGGCATAGCTCGCTTTTACATAATGCAGCTGATAAACCTCAGAATGATTCAGGTGAGTCATCGTCAAGGATTCAAAGAGAGGATTCAGAAAATAATTTAGAAGCTGTTCAGCCAGCTACCAATGTCGATCTAGCTAGCCAGGTAAATAAGAACTTTGTAATATTACCTACTGCTGTAGTAAAAGTTTATGACAGTTATGGCAAGGTCCATAATGTACGTGCAATTTTATACTCAGGATGACAGTCGTGCTATGTTAGTGAGAGATATTAGACATCCTAAGTTTAAAGCCAATTAAAGTAGACATATCTGTAATGACATTGAATAACCTTTCAACGGCTATTAATTCTAGATGTCAAATTACTATTCATTCATTATACAATGACTATGAGGCTACAATTTCATGCCTAGTGACTAAACAGATTACAACACGCTTACCAGCTATCGGCATAAACTTTGATAAACTGAATATTCCGAACAATATTGACTTAGCTGATCCCAATTTTTATAGCTCTCATTCAGTCGATTTGCTTATAGGAGCAAACATTTTCTATGATTTTTTATTGACTGAAGGTAACACGTCTTTGGGAAAAAACATGCTCGTTCTAGTAAGCACTGTGTTAGGGTGTGTAGTTTCAGGTTGATTGCCTCAAAAAAGTTCTACGATTCACACCTACTTTGTAACTGATACGATTATTCATGATGATCTCCAAAAATTTTGGCATACTGAAGAACGTAATAGAATAGAATCACTATCAAGTGATAATGATCTATGTGAGCAACGTTTCAAAGAAAATACAATTAGAATTGGTAATGAACATTTCATGGTTAAAATTCCATTAAAATTACCTTTGTCAAGGGTTAGGTGAGTCAAAATATCAAGCACAAAAAAGATTATTTAGTGTAGAAAATCGATTTCGTACTGATGAAGGTTACAAAAATCAATACATTCATTTTATGGAAGAATATGTAAATCTGGAGCACATGTCTTGTGTTTCGTCATTAAGGGCCGGTTTCTCAATGTCCAGTTAAAGCATCAGATAGGTGCCAGATAGCGTTGCTATGGATACAACTGTCAGATAAGATTTACGTGACATCGTAAGTTTTGCCTTCAGTTGTTTAAACAATTTATCTAATAGTTGCTGTTATCTTGCAGATAAATATTTAACTGGACATTGAGAAACCGGTCCTAAATGAATCAACATTTTCTGTTTACTTGCCTCATCATGGTGTTGTCAGGGATTTAAGTTTGACAACTAAAATGAGAGTTGTTTTTGATGGGTTAAGTTTGACATCGTCAGGAAAATCTTTAAATAGTATACAACATGTAGGTCCATCCATCCAAAACAACATCCTAGAAATTTTAATACGTTTTAGGCAACATCAGACTGTAGTTACATCTGATATAGAGAAGATGTACAGGGGTATCTTGGTCCATCCTGAAGATAGGGTACTTCAAAGAATATTATGGAGAAGTAGTTCACACGAATCTATTATTACATATGAGTTAAACAATGTTGCTTATGGTACAGCAAGTGCACCATACTCAGCGATTCGATGCTTGAAACAATTAGCAATTGATTATGTTGTTGATATCCCGAGACACGTATGATCATCAATAGAGATTTTTATGTAGATGATTTAATTACAGGGTTTCATAGTTATGAGCAAGCTATAAGATATTGTGAGGAGATAACGTCAGTACTACAATCTGCCAATTTTAAATTGAGAAAGTGGATGTCAAATAGTTCTATAGTTTTAGAAAGTTTGAAGGAGGACACTGATGCATTGAAGCTTTTAAATTTAACTGAAAATGAATCTATTAAGACATTAGGGATTCAGTGGCTAAGTAATACGGATGAATTAGGTTTTCACTTTAATGATATTTTATATAATGTTTCCGATGAGCGAGAAGTTACTAAAAGCAAGGATTTTCGATCCCTTAGGATTATTTAGTCCTATTGCTATTCTATTAAAAATATTAATGCAACGATTATGGTCATTAAACTTAAACTGGGATGCAACATTACCCAACGATTTATACAGGGTGGGCCAATAGTGCGTGGACGGAGGATTGTAGGCTTCCTAAAAAATATTTCAAAAACACTTGATCATGGTAGGGACCCTTGAGGGCTATAACGTAAAAATATTTTCACTCAAATTTTGACGTTTATACAGGGTGATTCATATCAAACTTACATTTTTTTGGATGGAGCACCCTATATATTATTACATATTTGGATTCCCTGATCAATTCTAGTGTGACTTTATGTATCACACATGGAACTTCAAACAAACCGTTTAAGCGCAAATCACCATTTTTGGTATAAGTAGGTAACAGAAAGAAATTGAATGTCGCAGCGATTATAAAACTTAGAAGGCTGTGACTTTGCGACACGACTAAGCATGAAATGCGTCTTCTTAGGTCAGACGGCTAAAATTGAATTCTTTCTGTACTTGGAGTAATCAGTAGATTGATTACGGAAACTTCAATCACAGATAACTTGATTTTTTCAAATGGGAATGCCTATTTTGGTTTAAAGAATCAAATGTAAAATTTGATTACCTTTCTAAGGATATAGCATTCCCATATTCCCATATCGATCTTTTTTAGTTTTCATTTTATTTCAAATTTTCAGTCAAATCGGTGTTTTTCACTTTTCCTGCATGCAAGCAACCTAGCAGGCCATGAAAAATAAACAAAATCTCGTTAATATGGAAGAAACCAACTCACTTAATAGAAATATGCAAACTAACTAGAGCACCGAGGCAAGATTATGAAAATTCCTTACAACATATTAGCTCTAACCAGACACAATAGCGGTAACAAGAACGCTCATTTTCCACAGCCTACTAGCTACTAGCCAATTTCCAAAGTCAGTAAAAAAATACTCAACCAAAGGAAAACTACTAGTGATTGTTGCTGGCAGTATAATATCTATATCTTCTGAATAAATTTCCACATTTAATGCTATAAAAGAGCAGCCATTTCCGTAAGTCAAAAGTAATGATACCTCTGACTGCAACCCTTCAAATTCTTCAGCAGGTACTTCTACTTATTAGCAAAACCGCGGAAAATGAAACTTGAATTGCAGTGTGTTTGTATTGTATAACATAATTTAGTTTGCAGAAAACATACAGAAAATAAAGACAATTACAACATAGCGTAATTAAAAAATTCTAGCAATTATTTCAGTAGATGTTCAGAATGCTCCAGTTGGAGATATCTTCACTTTTGACTTAACTAAATGGAAATGACTAATTTTTTTATCCCATTAAATGTGAAATTTTATTCTAAACATGTTAGACTGTAAGCAAAAATCGCTGGTATTTTTTCTTTTGTTTCAAAATCTTTAGTCGTTTTGGAAGGTTGTCAAACTCTGGTGACTTCAATAGCTAGTAGGCTGTGAAAAACAAACACTTCTGTCATAACCCAGCTACTCATTGACGTTAGATATCTTGCGGATGTAACCGGTTAGAGCTAATATGTTGTAAGGAATTTTCATAATCTTGCCTCGTTGCTCTAGTTAGTTTGCATCTTTCTACTCAGTTTGTTGGTTTCTTCCATACTAACGAACTTTTGTTTATTTTTCATGGCCTGCTAGGTTGCTTGCATGCAGGAAAATTGAAAAACACCCATTTGACTGAAAATTTGAAATAAAATGAAAACCGAATCGATGATATCGAGAGTGCTATATCGTTAGAAAGGTAATTAAATTTTACATTTGATTCTTTAAACCAAAATAGGCATTCCCATTTGAAAAAATCAAGTTATCTGTAACTGAAGTTTCCTTAATCAATCTACTGATTTCTCCAGGTGCAAAAAGAGTTCAAATTTAGCCGTCTGACCCAAGGTGACGCATTTCATGCTTAGTCGTACCGCAATGTCACGGCCTTCTAAGTTTTACAATCGCTGCGATATTCAATTTTTTTCTGATACCTACTTATACCAAAAATTGTGATTTGCGCCCAAACGGTTTGTTTAAAGTTCCATGTGTAATACATAAGGTCACACTAGAATTAACCAAGGAACTCAAGTATGCAATAATATATGGGGGGTTCCATTAAAAAGAATGTAAGTTTGATATGAATCACCCTGTATAAATGTCAAAATTTGAGTAAAAATATTTTTACGTTATAGCCCTCAAGGGTCCCTACCATATTTTTTAGTAAGCCCACAATCCTCCGTCCACGCACTATTGGCCCACCCTGTATATACAGTGAAAGAGTCTCTAACGATTAACTTCGATACATACTTTTGGTGTGATTCCCAAATAGTGAATAAATTCTGACCCTGCAAGCCTACAAACTTTTGTAACGAATAGAGTCTCTCAAATTAGTTCTCTGACAAGCTATAAAGATTGGAATTATATATCTTTACAAGACAATCCCTCTGATATTGCAAGCAGAGGGGTTTTTCCACAAGATATTGGTGGTCAGGACCATCTTTTCTAAAAGGTTGTACTGACTGGCCAGAGCCTTTCAATTTTGCCTCAAACGTTAAAGTTCCTGAAATAAAAAAGAATCCAAAAACTTTTATCTGGACTGAAAAAACAACATTTACTTTATTTAATAGATTTTCCAATCTTACTACCCTCATTTTCATAGTGCCTTAGATTTATTTTTTTTTATTTAAGGAAACCAAAAGAATTTAGACAGTTTGACTCTTTAAGTACAACTGAATTGAACAATAGCCTATTAATGCTTGCTAAGATTGCACAACAAGAGACATTCAGTGAATAATTACAGATTTTACATTCAGATAAATCTCTAAGAAAGGGACATCGTGTATTATCATTAAATCCATTCCTTGATTCATCTGGTTTGATTCGAGTTGGAGGTCGCTTAGGATATTCTTCATTATCATGTGAAGCTAAACATCCAATTTTGTTATGTGGAAAACATAAATTTAGTAGACTGATATTTTATTCAGAACACCGTAAGTTGCTTCATGCAGGCCCTCAACTTATATTAGCAAAGATTAGACAAAAATTTGTATGACTGTAATAATTAAATTATTTTGTATGAAAGCATTGAAACATCAGTCTATTTGCTCAGTTCTGAATAAAATAAACTAGGTACCAGGCTCCGTTCTAAAACTGTCGTCACGCTTATGGCGTGATAGCGATATGTGGTAGACAGCGCTGATGACACTCACGGGTTTTTCATTAGCATGATATGTGTTAATGAAATTATTTTCAAAAACCGCTTTAGAGCTGACACCCGAATAGGGGAAGTTATTAATATGAAGGGCCCTATCAGAGAGTCTCTCATGTGGGCCATGATGAGATAATTAATGTCCGCGCGGTGGTGTCTGTCTCAGACCGAGGCGGACGAAAGGTTTATAACGAAAAACGTAAAGAACCCAACCAACGTTTCGTAGTGTTGGGTGGGAAATACAAAATTTAACTCGCCTGTTTTATTCATCTACAGGGTGAGTTTTTAGTACCGGATCGGTCGATAACTCCACTATTGCAGAAGATAGCGAAAAAAGTTGTATATATAAAAGTTGTTTCCAAGGATATGCTCCTTAATCAGAAAATTTTGTGATTTATACAGGGTGATCCAGAACTACGTGGTGATGCAAACGTACATTTTTTTAATAAGACATGCTTTATAATATTATTCCATCTTTATATTCTGCTAAAGATTCTAGTCCTGAAGATATAGTATTGAAACATTACACAGGGTATTTCAAAAGTTATGACCATTTTTGTATCCAATTAGCTGTCAAATTACCTGCTTCATAAATCTAAATCATAAATTTTATATATTACAAAATTGCCTGTACCTGTCATCCAGCTTTAACTTGTTCACTATGAATTATTTTTAAGAATGTTTGTAGTCGCTTATAATACTCAGTCATGTATTGTACACATATTGCATATTAAACTCAAGTAGACTGCTTTGTTAGGGGTCGCTAGACAGAACAGGCATCTTTGTCTGTCGCGCAACCTTTGTGAAGTAGGTTACTACTTTTGTGCAATACGTTTTACTGGCGCCGGTGTCAAAATACGTTTTACTTGACTTTATTTGAATGTCATTAATCAAGTTACCAACGTGATTTATAAAATTCAATTTTCGATCAATAGTTAGTCCTAAAAACTTTATGGTGTATGATTGATATAATTGTTCATTGTTTAAGTAAATTACAGGAAGTCAGCATTTTAAAGACATGAATTTGGTCAATTTAAAATATTAAAATACCAGAATATTGTCATGTCATCAGTAAATATAGTGAACTGACCACTTATTTCCAGTGCCATTGGATTATTAATATATATCAAAGATAATGATGGAACCTCATAGAGATACATCTGGTCCCGCATCTGGTACTCCAGCTCGCATGTTTAATTTTGAGCGTACAAAGGAATGAAGTAGTATTTGGTTAAAAAGTTGTCCCCCTTGACAAACGTTTTGACGTATCTCGGCATTTTTTCTTTTAGACGGCGGTTTTCGAGAAATCCGAGGTGGGAAGTTTTCAAATGATTAAAGGTTACCGAGATATTGCCGGCATCCATTCTTATTTGGCTATCTGGTAAATGGGTATAAATAGTACAGGAGCAAGTAACTAACATAAATAGCATACCTAAAGCATAATCAATTCAATTCTGTTAAGGGCGATATGGATGCGTAACTAGATGCATTATGCAAGCCTTCAGTTTCACTATAAGTGAAGGCCAACTGTATCAATTACGGAAAACAATCATTGATCACTAAAATGGCGGAAAATGGATCTTTCAACGTTTCTATTCTTCCACCTCTTAATTTCTTCTGCGCCACTGTAACGATCTTCCAAAGCGATAAACGTTTTTCACCCTTGCCCAAGTTGAAGGGGTACACTTTTAACAATTTTTTTTATTACTCTTCCCCTACTCATTGGATTTTTGAAGGCGTTTTCGTCCTTGATACAGTTTCTTTATGGTCAGCCTTCCGCAAAGTCTAAAAGCCTATGGCTCTGTAGAAGCGCTATTCCTCGGCAGCTCATTCCGTAGCGTCGAAGTTCTCCAAAAGAAGGAATGCTGAAGGAGACTGGTTCGGAGAGTAGGAACCTCGACCTGGTAAGGATGAGCTCGCATAACCTTTCTAGTGTTCCTCGTTCGGGCGGCCTTCGGTGTTATTATCTGGGAGCGCTCACTCAAACATCTTCCGTGGAAAAGTCCGTAAAACGTGATCGTGATAGAAGCTGTAAAACAGGAACAGGTCAGCCACAACAAAAGGGTGTATATAGCACGTCAAAGGTCTACATGAAATTGGATGGAATAAAATAAACCAATTACGTACTCCTGCAAATGGCCATATCACAGACATATGTTCGTTGACATTATAAAAACCATAGTCACACGGTAAGAACTTTAGCTTTTTTTTGAATCTAACATAGTTTGTCAATGGTTCGTACATCCAAAGGTAATTTATTGTAAAATGCGACACAGTTATAATGCGGAGATTTTTTAAAGAAGGCTGTGTTATGGTTCTGCACTAACAAAAGGTCAATATTACGAGTAGCATTTTTTTTCGTTCTGTATAAACCACAAAAGTGTTATGGACAAAGTTTGACAAAGTATACGCATTTTAAAACATAAATACAAGCAAGGTTTAAAATTTTAGGTTGCTTAAAAATTGGTCTGCAGTTCACCCAGCGCTAACAATGATTTTAGTTGGAGTATTGCATAGAACGTCCGGTTCAATTGACTACATACTCGTACATGATCAGCGTGTTCAGCAAATGACAGTCTTGAATCATGCCTAATAGTTTAGCCTACAAGACGAGCTCAAGATAATTCTTAGAACTAAAATCTTCAGGAAGTTGTTTAAGTATCGAATAATTAATAATCACAGTTTTACCTTCATTTAGTATAAGCCTTTCTTCTGACACCAGGCACTTAACTCATTATTACTCATATTAACTTTCTTAATTCTTTTTCTGATTACAATGACATATGCACTGCCGTCGAGGGACCAAAAAACGTAGTATCCCACATAGGGTGTGTTTGCGATTGCAATACTCTCTTAATACCTTTCGAGTTGCAAATGTGTCATAGATTATCGACTGGATTACGGAACAGACGCCAGATAGACACGGTTGTAAAGCACAAAAAATATATCACCTCAAGTTCGAAATTTTTGCGAATTGAATAAACGTCTTTCGTGAAATTTAAGAACGTATCATTAAATGCCTACATTTGGTCGCAATTACGGTGTTTTTAACGCTAGCTGGCGTAGGAAGTACACCACTGCTTTGCACATCATTTTCTATCGTCCACCCTTGAGTCGAAGCCCCTGCGCGTGCTCTTTAATTGATTAACGGCCTCTCAAATTCGCCGAGGGCTTTATTATTTACCTCAGCCGGCTGGTTCAATCTAATTCAAAAATAATATCCCGCAGTGGCGGTTATGGCCCTGTGCGGCCCTTATCTCCGACAGGGATCATCGAATAAAGAAAGTGCAGATGAGTCACTTTTAATATCGAACTCGACCTTTAAAAGGTGGTTGCTGAAAGAGATACGTTTTAAATAAATCACCCTGACCGTCAGTCGTATTGACAGAAAAGGTTGTAATACTGCTTCATTCGATTTGACGATTCAAAATCCCTTCAGAGTGGGGATACTGGGGAAGTCAATCAACTTGGCATAATATTCAAATAAATTGGAAAACATAGACTGCGGTTATTTTCTACATTTTCGAATTAGTAGGGTTTTAGTAGTCATAAGGGTAGCCATACAAAATGAGGTGTAGGTTGGCGAGGTGTCGCAGTGAGAGTTACACTAGAATTTTGTTAATCACAAAAATAATTGCAACTGCAGATACTGGACCGCAGGGTGACGTGACGCAGTTTATACTCTGCGGATAGTAGTATCAATGCCGCAGTTTTTCTCAAGAATCACGGTGTCAGCGGCAGCGTGTAGTATGTACGACCTAAAATAGAATAGCACGACCATGCACTTCTATAGACCGACTAAGATTAAATCTAAAATATTTCTCAAATTGTTCATCATCAATTCCCTACTCAAGGCGAATTCCTCATGAGTTTGTCGTTTCTGAATTGAAATCAAATCACATAAATAACATTTTCACCATTTTTGCCACAACTGTACCTCACGAGTGAAAAAATGGCGATCCAATTTGCGGTGTTGTCAACATGCGTCACCTCACCAAGCTACGACTCATTTTGCGGCTGGCCCAATATGCAGCGTGGGTACTTAGAGAGAGACGAGATAAAAAAGTGCAGCATGAATGGCCAGTTCGTCAATGTTTGTCAAAGCGGTCCATACAGATTGACATAGTCATTTAGGATCAGGTGTTTTCCAAATTGCAACATATAGCATCACAGTGCGGTCTTGTGCTTTAGCACACTGAAACGCACAACATCAGAGGGTTGCTGTGCGATTCCCACTTGATAATAATATCTTTGCACCTGTCGTTTAATATAATGGTTGTCCGTAATGTTCTGATCTCATATATTTTGTCGAAGAAACACCTAGACGTACATGTAACCCACATAACAAAAGTATAATATATAGTGTACATACAGTGGATATCGAACCAATGGATATATACAGGGTGAGTTTTTAGTACCGGCTCGGTCGATAACTCCACTACTGTAGAAGATAGCGAAAAAAGTTGTATATAAAAGTTGTAGCCACGGATATGCTTCTTGCTCAGAAAATATTTAGATTTATACAGGGTGATCCATAACTACGTAGTGATGCAAATATGCATTTTTTTAAGTGAGACACCCTACATATTATTCTGTATTCAAATTCTACTAATGATTGCCGTTATTACAATATAGGGTATTGTTACATTATACAGGGTATTTCAAAAGTTATGACCATTTTTATATCCAAATCGCGGTCAAAAGTTTTTCTAAATATTGCTGAATAACTCCCAATATAGGCTTCGTAGACATAACTATGGCAACAAACTGGACCTAGAACCGACGCCCAATTCAGAAACATAATAATATACTATTTAAAATAAGGTCTGGTAAGTCTGGATGTCCGTCATCTTCAAAATTAGTTTTTACAAGTAGACCATTTGAAAAGAAATGTTTGTTATTCAAAAAACGCTCTTCTAATTTAAATGCTAAGGCCACTAGAGAGCACCGCGCGCTTATTGGATCGCCCTGTATAGAGAGAGTTCTTTAGACAGATGTTACTTTGATATGTATTATTCTGTATAAATAGCAACATTTAAGCGAAGAAATTCCAATGTTGTAGCCATTAAGTCTTCCCACCTATTGATGTTGGAAGTAAAAACGTATCAATTTAGGACTCACACTGTATACATAATTATTATATTCGTCAACGAGATGCTCGGAATCCGCAGGCTATAACGCCATTTTTGTTTCCCTCTCGCTTTATCAATATAGGAGTATAAGCTCGCCAAGATCGTAAATCGGCCCTCTTTTAATAAACGTTCCAAAGGCTGGGAATTGGGAGCAGAAAGAAAAAAGAGCGAACGATCGTGTTTGAATAAATCTAAACAAGAATCCTGAAAAATTATTAAGCTAATATTTCCTCCGCCAGCGTTCTAGCGAAAATCTTGATTGGATAATTGGAATGTTCTGCTCGTACAGCATTCAGAGAGGTTTCACATGAGAACTAGATAGTCGCACATTTAAAGTGCAAGTAATATTTCTGCACTAATTAGGGCGTTTCATCAGATATTAAAAGTAGTAAAAATCGATTAATCGTCACCGTCACTATTTTGAGTATTACAGACCCGTGATTCTTACAACGGCTACTGGTCATATATTGATGAGGTAATGAATCTAGACAATACAAAGAAAACATTAACACCCGTATGCACCGTTTGGCGATTCTAATCCTAGTTCCCTAATCGCGTTTTGCTAATCTTTGGCATCTAGCTATGCACCGTCAAGAGATTACCTAATCCAGATTGGAGATACGGCAAGGTTGTGTTCGCAAGATTGTTTTGACAGTGACAGTGTCAAAATTGTCAGTTTGCGGTGCATAGTAAACAAGTAACCTAATCCAGGTTTACGTAACTAATCGCGCAATTGACTTACGGTGCATACGGGTGTTAGTACACTAAATCAACTCCTGATGATTATTAATCATTGCGTAATATAATAATTTTTTATCTTTTCTTTATTGTTATAGGACCATAAACTGCAAACAAAAACGCCTGACTTGACAATGGGTTGCCATAGATTGGTCAGTACTCACAAAACGGGGAATAGCTGTTCTTTTTCGTAAAATTAACCGCCAGTGATCATTGTGATCATTGACAAATGTTTATTAATACACTGCTCATCAGCTATGTACGTATTTCAGCTTTCTTAATAACCATCAAACATGGCTCTCTATGTGAAGCAGGTATTCATTAATTCAGTGTACAGCAATTGTGATTTGATGTAGACAGAAATTGTTCAATATTAAGTCATTTATTTGACTGATGTATGTAGTAAGACACAAACTTCTTTCTGTTCCCGCCAAAAAGGCTTATAATTGAGGCAAAGATCTTTGCCTGAGGCGTCAGTTAACGAAACTATTGAACGATATACAGAATATTTTTCAGTGTTACGGAATATTTTGCGTGTGAAATTGGTTACTGCATTCTACAAACTAAGGAAAGGTAGATCATGAATGCGTTTCAAGTTTAAGTGGATTTTTATTTGAAAAAATTCCGTTTCCTCAAAAAAAAGATCTATGTAGGTTCCAAATCATACGTTTTGTTCCATTTTTTTTTTCGTTGGCTAGTCTGTCCTAAAGTAAGGTGTACTATATTCAGTCCAGGGGAAAGAAGGGGTCTATATATTATATTTCTTGGCAAGCAATCAAAAATGAAATTTTAGTGAGCCTGTGCTATAAAAGTTATTGACACATGGCGACACGTGTCTTGAGCTTATTTGCAATTCGTTGATTTTATTCTTAGACATTTATACAGGCGGTTAATGGACTAAGACTATTTCAGCCGAGTTTTCTTTGCAGAAAGCGCTAGCAATGACAGAACATGACAAAAAACTGAGGCTGAATCTAACTCCTTGGTACCACACATTAAAGCATGCGGCAACATAACAGACTAAGATTCTGAAGACGAAGAAAGGGTATATATCAACAAATTGTGAAGGAGCCTTATGCAAAGTGAGGCAGAAATAATGGAAGATCAATATTTATACGTGGAGGATGGCAGATCAAATACTTCCCAGTAAGGTCACAGATGGAAACAAGAAGAAGTAAAAAAAGGTAGAAATAGGATCAAACGAAGGAGGACTTCTCAATAAATGAGAATAAGTTTCCAATCAACAATGGAAATCTGTGTAAAATAGTCTTCAACGGAGATATCCTTCAGTTTTTCTGATGATGAGGTTCCAAATGAGATAGTTGAGGAAACAAATCCATAAGCTCAGCATAAAAATGGTAACGCAATTAAAACAAGGTTTGTGTACGTATCTGCAGAGTGAATTCCAGAATCTGGATGATATAAAGTATGATCGCTTGATCAGTTAGTTATTTCACAAGGGAAGTACACTAGGTGTGGATACTGTCATGATAAAAGGACCACCAGATGTGGAAGGTGTTATGTCGAGGAGGTCGAAGTATAATTTTCTGTTAAGTACCTATTATTCCACTGATATTCCTGATATTTATGTTTGAATAAGTTTTGTTATATTTTCTGTATATCATTATAGTTACTTTTTTCCTCATGAAGCAAATGTAATGCAGGTTCGTAAACCAACCAATACATGAATGTTTCTATTACAAATTGAGAGTATGCTTGAACTACTGTGATTTAATAAGGTTTCATAGGAGAAGTGCACCGTGTCACAAAAAATTAATCAGAAGGACAAATCATGCTCTAAACATTAAATTTTCACCTTTTACTTCCCACACCGATAGGTGAGTGGAGTATTGTGATCGCGAAAATTTTCGATTTTGAGATTATACGTTTTTTGGGCGTTTTATGATGTGTACATAACGAAAATCCACGTCACTCATTTCCGTCAGTCTGTCTGTCTGTCTGTCGGTCTGTCGGTCTGTCGGTCTGTCGGTCTGTCGGTCTGTCGGTCTGTCGGTCTGTCGGTCTGTCGGTCTGTCGGTCTGTCGGTCTGTCGGTCTGTCGGTCTGTCGGTCTGTCGGTCTGTCGGTCTGTCGGTCTGTCGGTCTGTCGGTCTGTCGGTCTGTCGGTCTGTCGGTCTGTCGGTCTGTCGGTCTGTCGGTCTGTCGGTCTGTCGGTCTGTCGGTCTGTCGGTCTGTCGGTCTGTCGGTCTGTCGGTCTGTCGGTCTGTCGGTCTGTCGGTCTGTCGGTCTGTCGGTCTGTCGGTCTGTCGGTCTGTCGGTCTGTCGGTCTGTCGGTCTGTCGGTCTGTCGGTCTGTCGGTCTGTCGGTCTGTCGGTCTGTCGGTCTGTCGGTCTGTCGGTCTGTCGGTCTGTCGGTCTGTCGGTCTGTCGGTCTGTCGGTCTGTCGGTCTGTCGGTCTGTCGGTCTGTCGGTCTGTCGGTCTGTCGGTCTGTCGGTCTGTCGGTCTGTCGGTCTGTCGGTCTGTCGGTCTGTCGGTCTGTCGGTCTGTCGGTCTGTCGGTCTGTCGGTCTGTCGGTCTGTCGGTCTGTCGGTCTGTCGGTCTGTCGGTCTGTCGGTCTGTCGGTCTGTCGGTCTGTCGGTCTGTCGGTCTGTCGGTCTGTCGGTCTGTCGGTCTGTCGGTCTGTCGGTCTGTCGGTCTGTCGGTCTGTCGGTCTGTCGGTCTGTCGGTCGGTCGGTCGGTCGGTCGGTCGGTCGGTCGGTCGGTCGGTCGGTCGGTCGGTCGGTCTGTCGGTCTGTCGGTCTGTCGGTCTGCCGGTCTGCCGGTCTGTCGGTCTGTCGGTCTGTCGGTCTGTCGGTCTGTCGGTCTGTCGGTCTGTCGGTCTGTCGGTCTGTCGGTCTGCCGGTCTGCCGGTCTGTCGGTCTGTCGGTCTGTCGGTCTGTCGGTCTGTCGGTCTATCGGTCTGTCGGTCTGTCGGTCTGTCGGTCTGTCGGTCTGTCGGTCTGTCGGTCTGTCGGTCTGTCGGTCTGTCTGTCTGTCGCGTTTTTCTACCCTCGTAATCTCAGTAACCGCTGCATAGATTGTGATGAAATTTGGGCAGCGGTATGTTGTGGGGTCGTAGTAGGTAATGTTTCTATAATTTTGAAAATCGGTGCATAGGCGGGGGAGTAATTAGCAAAAAGCAAAACAAAATAAATATTGCTGAAACTTCCTTTTCAGGCGTTTTAGGGGTCCCTGATCATTTTCTACTTTTTTTTGGGTGGGGGTGAAATTGGGGTGGTTGGGGGGTGGGGGTAGTAAAATTGAAAAATTTGTTGCTTTCATAATAGACTGTCCACTGACCTGTGAAAGAGGACCTGGCGACATAAATAACTTTTTTAGGTCCATCCGAATATTGCCTTTGCCTGTTACAGAAAGCAAAGGACTTAGATTTTTTTTTGATGTAAACATACGAGAGTATTGCGTCAGATCGTTGTAACGAGGAAACTGTTGAATTGATTTTAATGAAATTTTGAAACGGCATTACTACCATGGCGAAGATGGAAATGGCGTATGGTTTTGATAAATCGTGCCAGTGGCGGCGCAGAAGTAATAAAAAAACTAAAAATATAAAAACAGCTCAAACTTCGTTTTTAAGCGTTTTAGAGGTTCCTGATCATTTTCTGCGGTTTTTTTTTGGGTGGGGGTGAAATTGGGGTGGTGGGGGGGTTGGGGGTTGAAAAATTAAAAAAATTCTTGTACTCATAATAGGCTGTCCACTAACCTGTGAAGGAAGATATAGCGACACAAATCACCTTTTTAGGTGCATCCGAACATTGCCTAGCCTATTACAGAAACTAAGGGACTTAGAATTTTCTGTATACTATATGAGAATTTATTGGTCTAAATCGTTTTGTATTTTGTAACGTGGACACTATTAAATTGATTCTAATGAAATTTTGACACAGTATGTTGTTACCGTGGTGAGAATGGAAAACGCGTATGTTTGTTAAAAATCTTGTCAGTGGCAGCGTAGCAATAATCAAAGAACGCGACAAGTATGAAAGCAACCCAAATTCTGTTTTTAGATGTTTTAAGGGTTCCTGATCATTTCCTACCAGTTTTTTGGGTGGGGGTAAAAGTGAGGTGGTTGGGGGGGGTGGGGGTTGTAAAACTGAGAGGTTTGTAGTATCGATAATAGGCTGTCCATTGACCTGTGAAGGAAAGACCTAGCGGCATAAGACAATTTTAGGGGGGGGGGGGGGTTGGCAATTATTTGGTTGCAAGGGATCTTAGACTAAAGCTTCATGCTATGGGAAAATAATAAACTGGTATCAGCGTAATGTGTGGGAAGTGCTGAGTCAATCAACTTGACTTCATTTTTTTCCTTGGCTTAGCAGTAATTTTATACATTGAAATAAGCCAGCCAGCCGTAGGACAGAAGTCACGAAAAAGTTATTCGCCATCAATTGTAGAAAACAAGCCTTAGGACTGAAAAATGAAAAAGCAGGGGCACAAATACTACCAATTTTTTTCCTAAAACGTAAACGATTTATTCGTGACATAAATTTTCAGAAAGGAACTATATCGCAAGTTTTACGGTGATACGTATTTTTGACAATACTTAACTAGTTATTCGTTTCCTCGATGTACTTTTAAATAAAAACGCGTATTCTACTGCAAAAAACTTCACATAACAAAAATGTTATTCTAAAAACTTCGGATATTCAAACACAGGCAGGCTATTCTTATCAAAACGTCAGGAGGTGAAACTTATGCAACACGTGGAAACTTAAATCAGTGTCAACAAACAACAGGCGGGTGAAAAATTCAGGCTGTAACTTAAAAATAGGCAGTAATTCCAAGGGCGCATTTCTTAACTAAATTCAAGTAGAAAAGTTCATATAAACATGTGTTCTGAAGGGTGTGGCTTTCAAAATGCAAAATGACAAAGTTGGGAAAAATGGATTTTCTATTAATATCTTGAAGATCGCTGTGCAGTTTTTTTGTAATCTGACAGTGTTGTTCACTGCCAAGACAGCACTGACTATCATTTTCCGCCACCTTTGGGGCAGTCTTACGATTAACATTACCAAAAAAATATACGCCACTGACCATCAAAAATTATTATTTATATATTAAACCGATAAAAATGCATTTTTTTGTCTTTTGATGTTTCATCGCATCTCACTATGTTTTCGAAAAAAAAAACCACTTCTAGCCTCTCAGAGGAAAAGTTAAAACAAAACAAGTAAAATTTGTTTTTCGCACGATATTCACTCAATAAGCTATTTTTTTCAATCTAACAAATGAAAAAAAATTACAGTAAGCATAATATCATTTGTATCGACAAAAAGTATTAGAAATGATCACCTCTCGCTTCTTTGTTGGCTTCTGCGCTTCTTCTTATTGAGCGCCGGAAGGATGGAAATTTCCATGCGTGTTACGTATGATATGACATCTGTCAACAGTTCTGTTCGTTAGCTGTTCTACTATCTCAACTGGTGTATCACAAACATAAAAATCTGGGCTGTTCAAATCAGAGGTTCGGGTGGCCAGAATTGTCGTCCTTCAGGACATAGCAAACGATTTTGGCAAGATTCGTTCAAGTACTCACGAGATAATATGCTCAAGTGGACTGTAGCAAGATAGTGCATCAACCAATACTGTTGCCGTAACTGAAGAGGAGTATCTTCAAGAAGCAAAGACAAATCATGTTTCAGAAAGTAGCTGTAAGACTGTCCATCAAGGCGTGCTTGTAATGAAATGGCCCAGTCAAATAGTCACTATGATACCGATCAAACAATGAGAGAAAATCGTTCCTGGGAATGTTCATTTAATTTAATTCCTGTATCAGCATAACGATTTTCTTCGGTCTAATTGTGGTTGTTGTTCAATGTGGATTATTGAGAAAATCAATTATTGCATTTATTTGTCGGTAAATATAATGATGCAATGATAATAAGGACTTTCTATAGGTTTTTGGAGATATCATCTACAAAATTGCGTGTGCGGTTGAAAGTTTCTTGGAAGCCGGGCCTGAACTGTTTGTACATATGAGGGATACAACAAGAACTTTTTTAAACCATCCGATACCATCCGGTGCTGGATTTTCTTCGACCGCACGAAATCTTCCTTCATAGCTTTTACGTTTAAAAGTGCCAGATTCGGTCAATCGACCATGAATGTTAATAACTCATATTTTGCTGTCACCTATACCTATTTTACCGGAATACCTATTTTGATAAAGCCGCCCAACCTCCGCAGAATTACCATTAGCAGTAACATAATGGAAATGCTTTTATGTCATTTCCACACTTCATTTTTAGCACAATTTACCTATTGATCCCAGGACAAACAATAGGAAACTGCCACAGACTGACATAGACGTTACGTTCATAACAATCAAACAATAGAAGTGTTAAAGCTAGACTACTAGGTTTTTATGACGGACTATGAACTGGTTTTTTGTTTTTTCTCCAAAACATAAAAAAATTGTGTTTTCAACTTTTCAACTTTTTACGGTGAGTGGCGTTCACTTTTTTGTTAATATAATTCGTGAGACTGCACCCCGAGATGCCACTGGAAATTATAATTATCTTCTAGTCAGTACTGATTTAGCGCCCTTAGAATCACAGCCTGTATAGCCCGATTAAAACCAACATGATTGGAAATGAACTTAACATGTAGAATATCAGACTTTTCAACTACCAAAGGTAAAATCACTACGACAATCATGCAGGGAGCAACAAATATAGAATGAACCATTGAAATGAAATATTGGTTAAACCACACACATGTAGTTGTAGGGAAATTCTCTAAAATTAAGGGGGTTAATGCATCGCAACACGCCAACAGACGCATTTTTCATAGTATAGCGATCGCTTCCGGACTGATTGAATGACCAGCGACGCATAATTGAGCAATTATTGCAACTCTGGTTAGAATTAGAACATTTTCTAGTTGGTCTAAGTCTACATTTTCAAATATCCCTAACAGTGGCCAAACGTGTACATCATATTTAGGTATCAGTTTATGAGTTCTGTTGTGAGTTGTAAGTTATTGAATTGGACTTGCACTTCAAGCTCTTAATGTTGTACTAACTGGCCACCAACAAATTATACTCCAAGCGCTAGATGCTGCTTTTTCACGAATTGAAGAGTGAATATTTTAACGTTCCGTCAATAAATGTTGTGAAGTTTCTAGTGGCAGTATGATAGCCCGTAAACCACCTCGCGGTAATATAGTCGTACTAATTTTAAAAGTTTTTCAATTTACTGGCTCGCGATTATCCAGCACTTCGTTCAGTAGAGCTGTAGACTCTCTCGAATGCCTGATGCATCTCACATTTAGATCTATGGTTCTTGTTTGTCAATTTGTGGTAACGCAACCTGGAAATAACAAGTAGGTTGAACGATGCATTTTCACTAAAAGGGTGATATGTGGATCGGAAAAAGGCATGTCTGTGAAACACAAGTGTTGTCTCTATGCTACTCACTTACCCATAGCCATGTGAGCCGATTACGTCGTATTGTTTCATACTGTCAGTACATTCCAAAAACAATTCTTTCTCTGCTGGAATCTGGGGTTGGTGATAAATGACATTATGTAGAATTAAATTTGGTTCATTTGACTACGCGAGACGATTATTGAACAAGCAACTGGTGTTTCCTTGCCCACATATTGGGCATAATCGCTAACACCCCATGATACATCTCCCACGATAATCTTTGTAGGTACCTTTACGTCACTAGCGTGAAGGATTAGATAGAGTAACTAGCGCAACGCCGTTATAGTCCAGCTTCATCACACGCACACGCACAAGGGCCACCGATAGCGATATAATCAAAGTTAAGTAATGCAATCCAGAAGATATCTGTTTTTTATATCGAAGCTCAAAATAAACATCTTGGATAAACCAGAAATCTCCAAATGGTAATTGGGAACAACAAGCTATACCCTCCAACCGACGCACTTCCTCGTTTTTGCTCTTCTCTTCCCATCTTTCTCCTATTATTTCCTTACTTACTAATCAGACCTGACAGACTGATCCACCAAAATAACTGAAACCAAGAGCAAATATGCAAATATGCTAATCTGATAAAAATCGTCAGAATTGCTAAATAACTAGAATTCGGATGACAGTAGACTGCATACAGAAATCATGAGCCCAAGAGAGACCGATCTCTGTGGTCGAGCTAGAACGCAGAAGACTGGCAGTGGCAGCCTCACTTTCAAAAGATCTCGATATCATTACCGCTTGGGGGCTCAAGGGTATGGTGAAATTTAATGCTTCCAAGACCCAGTATTGTACGTTATCAAACAAGAAGTGCTCAAGCCAACACCCCGGTTCTAACGATTACCCAAGCTCTGCCAAGGAGTCACTCGTTCACGCTGTTAGGAGTCAACATTACGGAAAATCTGCTCTGGCACGAACACGTTGCGTCAATTGCAATCCCTGCTGGTAAAAGCTTGGGTACCTATGTAGAGCCAGAAAGTACTTCTTACCATGTAACCTCCTCACGCTATATAAATCCCAGATAAGACCTGGCCTGGAGTACTGCTCTTATGTATGGAGAGCTGCTGCTCCTACTATCCTGTCTATACTAGGTGCCGTCCAGAGAAGGACAGTTCGACTAATTTTTGACCAGGCCTTGAGCGCCACCACCAGCCACTTTCTCACCGGCGCGCGGCGTTTTGTTGGTGACCTCCCACTCTTCTACCGATATTCAAATGAAATCTGCTCTTCTGAGCTATCCTCTATAGTTCCGCCCTTACCGCTCCTATCAAATGCACCCGCGCAACCGCTGCATAACAGCATAGTAAACAATCAGCACAATATCTCAGGTTGGCGGCAATTACACGCGCATCCCCCCTTCTGGATGATTATTTGTAGGGATGCTAACAATACTCCGATACTTGTACTTCTGCACTAATGTCGAGTATTTCTAGCTTAGATACTTTTTGAGCGATTTCAAGCTAGTATCGCTACTTTTGTAGCGGTGTCGGTATCGAAAATAATTATGTAATTATCGAGGGGTGCAATCAGTTGCACAAAATTCTCTTTACGAACCAAACGCGCCTACTTGGCTAAAAAATATCGAATTGGTACTGGTATCGATATTTTCGCATCTCTATCCAGACTTCACACTCGTAAAATCATCCCAAGGTCAATCTCTGTGGGAATCTTTTTTATATAGGAAATCCTCAGAGATATTCTGGTTGTTTACTATGCTGTGGCTGCATCTCACCCTAAGACGGTCGTTCTTTATACATCAAGAACCGAGAGGTACAACCACACAGTTATTCCCAGGGTGTCCAAGGCCTGAAATGGACTACCAGGAGATGTATTTATTGGGCCCGCGGGTACCGCTGGAACTTCCCCTAACATAACCTTTTCACAGCAGCCGCGTTACCCTGGTATTTAAGCCACAGCATAGTAAACAACCAGCATAATAACTCAGGTTGGCGGCAATTACATGCGCATCCCCCCTTTTGGATGATTTTTTGTAGGGATGCTAACGATACTTCGATACTTCTGCAGTAATATCGAGTATTTTCGTCATCGATACTTTTTGAGACATTCCAAGCTGGTATCGATACTTTTGTATCGGTATAGAAAATAATTATATAATTATTGAGGGGTGTAGTATGTTGCACAAAATATTCTGTACGAACCAAACGCGCCTATTTGGCTAGAAAATATCGAGTTGGTACCAATATCGATATTTTCGTTTTCGCATCTCTACACAAACTTCACATCCGTAAAATCATCCCAAGGTCAAAATCTGTGGCAACCATTTTTATATGGGAAATCAAAATTCCCTACAGTGACTTGAACAGTAAATTAAACAAGAGCCTGAAAGAAAAGTGGAGTGAACACTACCATAGAAATCCATCCGGAACGATATACAAACAGATCCAGCAGAACATAAGAACAGAACCCTGGTTTAAGGGAGAAACGAATAGACCTATTGTGAGAACACTTTGCGGATTGAGGTGTCGTCATTGCTTAAGCCCTCAACACAAAACTAGATTAGGGCTAGACGATGACCCTGACTGCAGATGTGGAGCGATTGGTACTGCTCAACACTGTATATTAGAATGTCAATTGATCAGTAATGAGGTAACAGACCTGTATCACAGATTTTCAAACTATATTCCGTTACCTGCTAATATGATCTCTATACTAGCTAGTGAAAACAACTGTGCATACAAACTAGTATATAACTTTTGCACACAAAAACTAAAAATAACAGTGTAACTTTCAATTATAACTAAAATAAAACAATTTTCGTATTATTAAGAAAAAATAGATGTCTATCCAAAATAGAACTGGCCAGTTGATCTCAGATCAGAGCCAATAACATAAATAAAAAAAAAATATGGAAAATCCTCATAGATATTATGGTGGCTGTTTACTATGCTGTATTTAAGCTCTACCTATGCGGTCTGTTCAGTTTTAAAAAAATAAGTCAGCGAAGGTAAGATAAAGGGCAAGTTAAGTAAAGCAAACGCCATGGAAGAATCAGATCAGAAATATGAACTTTAGTCTTGCTTGTGGTATGAGCAAGAATATCTACGTGGCGTTATGTCACTGGTAATAGGTCTTGCCTTGATCTTAGCATGGTAGTCAGAGGTCGATTTATGGGTAACATAATGTCTCAGGGATAATGCAAGGCACTTTGCGCGTCATGGAATCGTAATGTAACGAGGTCGATCTATCGGTTAATGCAGAGCATAGAAGGACACTGGACAGATATATCAGGCTAAACTTCTTTAGGATATCACTTGAACTTTCCAAACAGTAAAATATCTAGCCGTAATTCTAGATAAACCCGGAGCTGAATTGGAGACAACATGTAGAAGATAAAGTAAATAAGGCACGTAGTTTGTTTTGGGCATATAGAAGGGTTGTAAGAGTGAACTAAGGGATTAGTCACAAAGGGGATTCCTGGCTCTATAGCTACGACAACGACAAAGCAGCCGAAAGTTCGTGGATTGTACAAGTAAAGGAAATGTCATAGGAGGTTCGGAAAACAGCAGAGTCCAGTGCTAAACATGCCTTAGATACCACCAAATGGCTAAGAGTAACCTAAAGACTAATATATTGTGTAAGACTTTCGCGAATTTCACATGATCCGGTGAACTGTTGGTTCTTGGGCTGTTCGCCCGGTGTCGACACGTTCCACCACCTAGGAGTGAGTGCGGCTGCGCTGTGTACTGCCGATGCCTGTGAAACTCCGCGCATTCCAGAATCTTTGCATCTCTTAAGGCGGGTATCCATATTCTGATGAGCTTGTATGCTTCTTCTTTGATGTTGGAGTTGTTCTTATGTTTATAATTCCCTATGGGCTCCCTGTACAATCTGGCGTAATAAGAGGAGCTCGTAGCCAGAACCTGTATGTCAACAAACTTTATCTGGTGGTTACCGCTTTCTTAGAGTGCTGCTTAACTACTGCAGATTTCTTTGTCTGGCCTAATCGGCAATATGATTTGTGAATTTGTGGTTCTTGGGTTTTTAGGCCGGCGTCGTTTAGCGTTAAAGCTTGACGTTTCGCCACCACGAGTGAAATAGCTTCTGAAGATGCCATCCACTCGTGGTGGCGAAACGTCAAGCTTTAACGCTAAACGACGCCGGCCTAAAAACCCAAGAACCACAAATTCATTGGACGATGGCCGCGAAAGCCTTACACAGTAAATATGATTTGTGTTCCGAAATTCTAGTTTGTACCGATCTCTTCGCTTTGATGTCGTATCACTCTTCGCAAAAGTTGTTTATGATAAAGACTTCTACTTAGGACTCTCCTGCATAGTGCGCTATTGATACAGAGATATACCCACCATGACCTTACAAACCGTCCATGTTTATTTTGCTATACATTCAACTAACTTGCACGGTAACATGTGCAATGGGCATTTATTTCACTATCACAATTATGGTTAATATTAAGACTAGGAGATATTTGGTTGACATACTATATATTCTGGATCAAAGTACAACATTTCCATTCAAGTTCTGCTTGGTTATTGCGAACCGCGAATAACTCAATACATTTCCTTTGTAGCGGTGCTTTTATCCTAATAGGCTCAATCGCTTGCAATTACTTGATTGCCTCTAAGTAATTATGTCTGACAGGGATCGTTACTACAATACTGTATAATTATTTATTGGCACGATTGGATACGATGCTTCCTTGATATGGTACGCTTTTTCCATTGAGGACTTCATTGAAGAGTTATTGTTGTATTGGAAGGTATGGACATGTAATTGACTACGCATGCAATAATTACATTTTTGCGATTCTCCATAGCATTCCATAGTGCCGATTTTCAATTAGTGTAACGTTATTGTTCCTACAGTGAGCTCTTTATGACGAGACGCGGACAATGGCTAACCGACTTTCACTCATAAAGGAGTACTGTAGATCATGGCTAGGTAACAAACAGAAGCAGTATTTGCTTTTTGTTTTTGGGCCAGAATGCTTGCTGGAGAGGACTGATTTCTCGGTCATTATTGAATGACATAGACGATTTAAGACCGATTTTATGGACATTTATGTCTTGATTAACAGTTTGACATGAAATTTCTATTAACTGCTGTATGTGTAACAAACAGATTCTGTTCGAAATTAAGGTCTACAGTTAAGTACCAATCAATGGTATTTTGTCATTGGGTAATACATCAACGGATAAGACGTTTGTTAAACCGTGTTTTTTCTTCATAAAGTTAAATCGATAAAATTAATTTGTAGGAAAAGTAGAAAAGTGTTTTTTAAAGCTTTAGACTATCTTTACGCTTCGCTGTTGACTTCCCAAATTTTATTTTTCGTGTAAAATAGACAACCAATCAGCCAGGCAGATTGACAATTTGAAATAATATGGTAGTGTAGAGCATGTAGAATTTCGAATACCCTCTGTGCCATTCATGTGCATATATCTGCTGAGATCTAAACTCGAAATCTGAAACCATCTCTGCTCAGTAAGAAATACTATCCCTTGCTGACATATTCTGACATTTCGTCTGAAGTTTCTGTAAACAACGATATCTTAGTTTTCGAACTCTGAAATCATGCGGATCACGTTGTGCCATTAAAATACATTATACGCGGTATATGTAAGGGTAATACGGTTATATCGTTACACTTAATACGACCGTGGCTTTAACAAGGTTAACGATACAATTATAGTTAAAGTAGTAAATTGAGTAGAATGGCGTGTAATGTCCCAGTACATTGAGCTCCGTATAATTTATTTAACGGATGACTCTTTCCGAAAAGATGTGTGCCTAAAAGCCGACAATACTGTAGTGAATGAAGAGTAGGTAGATACAATTTTTAATGATGCTAGTCATGACAAGGAGGAAATGAATGAAATTTGTGTCAACTCAGTGATTGCTTAGTATATGTTCAGTCTAGACGCCACATAAGCGGTAAAAATGGAAAGCTTTAATAGAATGTAATGGATCGAATGAAGAGCTGTCAATCTAAAAGCCTATAGGATAATCTTTCAGCAGCTTCATGGGCAAACGTAAAGTGTTATCTGCTAGAATCATTTTTATATACTGGGGAATATTAATCAGAAAGTGCGTCGCAAACAATGATACTTTATATTTTCCTTACGGGATCACCTCTAAGGTCAGCAATATAATGAGCAATGCCATATTACTAGAGCGACATACCGTTCATAATAATCATAATGACTATAAATCGACTTCATTTGAGAAATATGACCGAACTACCACAAGCCATGAAAGTCACTTGGATTCAGTAGGTGGAGTAGAAGCGCTGCTCGACGTTTCGCCAAAACGAATAGATGGTATTCGCATAAGCTGTTAGCTATTCAGTAACATTCGGAAAACCATTTCTTGTGTCGACCACAAAGCATCATATCAATATCGGTAAGATATTATCGTAAAATCATGTGCTTCTCCTTTTGTTTGAAATCATCCCTTGGGTTTACTTGTGACGACCACGTATTAGACTTTCGAGACCATAATCCAATAAACCAGTGGCTCTTGAGCGGTACGTGAGGCACAGGTACGCTTTGCTGCTTTGTCTTCAATGGTTGGCATCCTCAGAAGCTGTTAGTGGTGAAAAGGCGTCGGAGCGCATTGATGCCTGCCGAATACCAAGAACCAAATGATTCATCAGTCAGGACGTCCCTCAAGATTTCTGAAAAATAATGGGCTCTACAGTTTGAAATTCTACATTGAGTTAACGTCTGCCATCCAAAATGGCTTGATTTCTATTGTGTGCCGACCTGAGACCAAGCCCTGAATTTATTTTAATGAACGTACAGTACGGAAGGATTGCTGCGTATTATGTGCCGCTGTTTGCAGCTTCTGTTAGATTCTGATGTTTTTGGATCATTCTTTGTCCAAAAAATTGTGAAAAAGCGGGCGATTCACGTATCCGCTCAATTAAAAACGACTATCCCATCACGTTAGGTACGCATAACTAATTGCCTATCCTAATATCCAATGATGATATTGTTGGACACCTTGATCTTAATATAATACATTATAAATGTTAGTTAAGCCGTATATTAATTACAACAGCATGAGCTCAAATACTGATTAATTAAATATGCGAATCGGGATGATTATCCAATGCTGGCGATTATCCCCAAGGAACTTGTACTACAAAACCTCAGACATCCCTTACCAACTACATTTTCTGCGGATTGGTAAATGAAGTACAGTTTAGCGTTCAGAGAACTCAGGCAACAACACTGATAAAGAAGTCTCACGTTGACTTGCCAACTGTGGAAGTGAAGGGTCACCCAATAGTCAAGTCACCTTCCGTCAAGCTTTTGGGGACGAACATCAACACTAACATGTCCTGGCACAACCATGTTGTCAGTGTTGCTAAAACGGCATTCCAGAGGTTTGGAGTTCTGTTGAGCTGCAGCAAGCTGTTTACACCAGAGCAACTACTGCTGCTCTACAAGGTGGAGATCCGCTCAATGCTGGAGTATCGCTCCCATGTGTGGGGATGTGCACCGAAGTATGAGAAATTAGACTAATCGATACGCCTAACCTCGCAAAGGATCTCTACAGCCTGGAACATCGAAAAAGGGTGGCTGACATGTCCCTGCTCTACAGATACTATCACGGAGGATGTTCGAGCGAGCTTTCGTACAGAACAATACCAAAGGCCGTCCAAATGAGGAACACTAGAGAAGCTCTGCGAGCTCATCCTTACCAGATCGAGGTCCCTACTCTCCGAAGCAGTCTCCTTCAGCATTCCTTCTTTTGGAGAACTCCGACGCTATGGAATTAGCTGCCGGGCAATTTGTTTCCCGACGGCTACAATCTGCATCGTTTGAAACCTAACGTACACAGACACTTATCTTCTCACAGCGCTTCTGTAGTAACATTTAAAACCTGAAATGCAGCATATACTAACAATTTACAATTACTGTAAATTGTCAGTATATGCTATATATGGTATCGCTTTTGGAATTTTTTCCTATGCTTGATATTCGTCCATTTGTGTGTGTTGTGCCAGATATTGTAGTCTTGATTTTATGGACTACATACGTAAATAGTGCAAGCCCCAGCAAGCATAATCCAAGTTTGCTAACTCGAACGCCGACCGCAACATTGACGAAAATCGAAAAGATGTCAAAATAATATTACGTGAAATTTAAAACAGTTACTAATTACCTAACTCTAATCGACTGTGTCAAGCTATACCCTCCAACCGATGAGCTTCCTCCTCGTTGCTCATCTGCTTGATTCCTCTTCTATTCTTCTTTTTTTTATGGTCGGCCTCCCGCAAAGGCTGAAACCCTGTGGCGCTGTAGAAGCACTGCGAGAGGATAACTCTCGTTTCACGTTAGATTTGAAACGCTGCAGGTTGTAGCCGTCGGGAAACAAATTCCCCGGCAGCTGATTTCACAGCGTCGAAGTTCTCCAAAAGAAGGAATGCTGGAGGAGACTAGTTCGGGGAGTAAGGACCTCAAACTGGTAGGATGAGCTCGCAGAGCTTCTCTAGTGTTCCTGGTTCGGACGGCCTTTGGTGTTATTATCTGAGAGAGCTCACTCGAACATCTTCCGTGATAGAATCTGTAAAACAGGGATAGGTCAGCCACCCTCCTTTGATGTTCCAGGTTGTGGAGGTCCTTTGTGAGGTTAGGCGTATCGATTAGTCTAATCGCTCTTTTCTGGATAGTGTCCAGTAGCTTTAGAGAGTGCTTCGGAGCGCATCCCCACACATGGGAGCAATACTCCAGCGATGGCCGGATCTGTGCCTTGTAGAGCACCAGCAGTTGCTCTGGTGTACACAACTTCCCACAGCGGAACAAAACTCCAAGCTTCTGGGATGCCGTTTTAGCAATACTGGCGACGTGGTCGTGCGAGGACAGGTTATCGTTGATGTTGATTCCCAAAAACTTGACGGAAGGTGATTCGACTATGGGGTGACCCTCCATTTCCACGGTTATTAAGCCATCGTGAGACTTCTTTGTAAGTGTTGTTGCCTGATTTTTTTGTACGTTGAACTGTACTTTATTTCCTAATCCCAACTCGACAGTTATTTTGATATGTGCGTTGATCTGTGAAGCATGCTGCTGTCGCCGACGTACCGTCTCCTGGGATGATAATGGCTTGCCTGGTTCCATGCACGACACTAATGTACTGTCATCTGCGAAGCTGTAGATTGGATTGGATGTTATTTCCAGCAGCTCGTTGATGTACAGCAGAAACAGTGTAGGGGATAGGACAGATCTCTGAGGAACACCGGCGTTTATTGAAAATACGTCTGATGAACAGCCCTCGACTATAACAAACAGAGATCGGCCGTTCAAAAAGATATTCAGCCACTGGCGCAGGCCAGGTGGTAGTCCATAAGCAGCAAGCTTGACCAGAAGTCCGCCATGTCATACTCTGTCGAAAACGTTCGATATATCAAGTGCAACAACACGGGATTCACCATGATTGTCTATTGCTCTGTTGCACAAGTGGGTGACGTAGACAAGGAGGTCACCTGTAGACCTGTGCTTACGGAAGCCATACTGGCGATCATTTATGATGTTATTGTTGTCCAGGTATTTCAGGAGCTGTGTGTAAATGACAGTCTCCATAACCTTAGACATGATGCTGAGAAGAGCCACAGGTCTGTAATTTTTTGCCTTTCTTAGAGATGGGTTGTACGCAGCCAATCTTTCACGAAGCGGGAAACACGCCTCGTTGATACTAAAATTTGAAGAGCTTGCAAAGAATAGGTGCAAGCTCAGCAGCACAGCGTTTAGGGACAATGGCTGGAATTTGGTCAGGACCAGTAGCTTTATTGGTGTTCAGTTTTTGGAGGATGCTTTTTACATCTCGATGTTGAAATTTGACCTCTGCCATTCTCGAGTTCACGCTTATGGTGGTGGTTGGAGTACTTCCTTGAAAGTCTACAGTAGAATTGGCTGCGAAGAGCTTCCCCAGGATGTCTGCTTTTTCTTTAGGAGCAGAAGCGACTGACTTAGTCTGGTCTTTGGGCAACCAGACCTGACAGACCGATCGACCGACACGACAGTAGCTAAGAGCAAAAGTCCATCGGCTTGACAAGGCCCATTTTCATATGACATAAATATCGCGACACTAAAAGTCGCGACATTTCAAAACATGTAAACTTCAAAGTCACGGCAGCAGTTTGAAGTCGTAGCTGTTTTCGAAAATGAATAGCCACCAAAATATTTTTTTATGATATTTAGCGTTTTTAAGACCAATCATTGTAAAATATTGTGATGTGCATAATGGTAGGGTGTGCAGCTTACGATTGCAAAAGCCTCAGCAGCAGGAAGGAGCCAGGAATCACGTATCACAGGTAAATTTTGGTACTTTTTTTGGTGTCATTTGGCAACAGAAATGTCAGTCGCTCGTTCCGTCCTCTCTCTTTCTTTGCCTAAGCATTTTGCATTATTTAAGGCTCGTTTTCGTGCGACAATAAATGTCATGACAATAAGGTCATGAAAATGTGACATCTTTAAGTGGTTGTTTGATTTTGATGATTCTGATACCTCGACACCAATGCCACGACTTCAAATTGCTGCCGTGACTTTGAAGTTTGTATGTTACGACTTGTAGTGTCATTGCACCAAAATCGAGATATTTATGTCACATGAAAATGCACTTTTACACGTGGCATTCATTTTATACGTGTGAAAGATAGGTTATTGTTGCTTTCGATATCGTCCACTTTTTGGAAGAATATGTGGAACTGCCTTGTTTTCCACTTAAAAATGTCATTTTGTCATCATTTTAAATGTCATGACGTTTATTGTCGCATGAAAATCAGCCTTAGAGAGTGTGTTAAAATACTAGTCATATTAAATTAATATGCAGTAGCGTGCCAAGGTCTTCGGCCCCCCCCCCCGCAATTTTGTTCATCCCCCCCCTTTTATATAAAAAGATTACATTTCAAGTCGGCTTATAGATAGAAAAAAATTGGTGTGACCTCAATTTTATATTTTTCTTTTTTGAAGAATAAGAATTCATAGACATTAGGTACGATACAATTATACACAGATTAATCACATTAACGTAACAAAGTCCCTCGATATTATATGGCCACTATGAGCTTTAGGTTTTGCGCAGAAAGCTACAAAATTTAAGATGTAAAACTATAAGAAAATCAAAAATTAACAGAAAAGACATTTGCAACACAAAAATGTAACAAAAATAAACAAATAAATCACATTAACTCTGAAAATTTTATTATTATAATTTGACTTGCATTTCATGTAAAGAAAAGAACTAATTTCTGTATGTGAAGCAACAAATGTATCAACTATTTGGTCTAAGTCTATGCCTTCTACACATTCATTTTCTATAGAAATCAATGCCAAAGAGCCTAGGCGCGATTCACCTATTGTCGATCTTGCAAAACTGTTTATTAGTTTTAGTTTTGAAAATGAGCTTGCTTGAGCCGATGGAACAGCCAGTACTAGAAACAACTGAAATGCGGTGCAAATCTCAGGCGCACTACTAACCAACATTTGACTTTTTTTCGACAATAAAATCAGAAAATTCCCTAATACTGTTAAGATTTTTCAGGCTTACATAATTATAGAAGATTTTTTATTTGAATCAGTTCCGACGCAAGATTTTGTGTGAGATCGTCTGGATATTTTTCAACTAGTTCTTTTACTTGATTAATAATTTCCACTTCTTGCACTTCAATAAGTGTTTTGGGTTTAAAATATCGAATTTTGAATAGACATTTGTGAATGCCTCACATATATTGTTTAGTTGTACTAAAATAGTTCTAGGCATGTGTTGAATACTAAAATTCTTAAACGATTTTTAGGGTCTTCAACTGGTTCATCAACCGCTTTTTCATCAAAAAACTTTTTAGTAGTACAAACTCTTTTGTCTGTAAATTGTGGCTCAATACCCCATTCTTTTGCTATCGTTACTGGAGTTTCAAAGATATTTTCAAAATTATTTCATAAATTCGTTAATTGATCCGAAACATAATATATGCAATTAAATCTGTGGCTTGTCCAATATCACTTTTTTGCAAACATTTTGAAAGTAAATTGACGTTTTTAGATATTTTCCCTTGAAATGTTAATAAAAATATAGATTCAGAATTTTCCATTATATTTTGTAAAACCTTTGCCTCATCCCTATCAGATTTTTTCATTGCTATTATAGCTAAATTCGACAAACATTTAACGACGACTAAATAGTTACCTTTTAATGAAATTATAGATTCGATCCTGGATGACCATCTGATGGGACATAGTTTTTTAGGGTAGATCCGACAATTCTGCTGTTTTTTATTTCAGCGTTCACGGCTTGCCAACGAGGTAGACTTTCGCTAAAAAAACATGAAGTGACTGAATGGTCTCAAAGGGGCCCCCCGCACCGCGGGCCCTGCGGGTCCTTTCGGCACGCCACTGTTAATGTGACACTATTTTTCTCTCTTTCTCTCTTTGTATGAAGATGTATTTATGATGAGGCCACACTCGATGCTCTTTCACGGATGTCACAGCAAATACCCCCACCTGTATGTATCGTTGTGCATTTGTATGTATGTCTTGAAAAGTAACTATAGGAATGCGAAAGATTTTTGTTACGTACTTTTGCTCTATGTTGTGAACGAGCCTGCCAAAATTATTCGTTTTAACGTACGGTATTTGACGCCTTAGGAACTACGACTGACAGCATAGAACTTTGATTTAACTAATTTTAGATTAATATGATGCATTTGAGTATTCAATGGATTATTTGAAACTGCAACTGACGAACTAGAATTTGAAACTGCAGTTGACGATTAAGAAGTTACAACTGACTATTAGCAACTATAACTGCCGCTTCAGAAATGTAATTCGATCCTTTGGACACTACTGCTGGTGTAGTATACGTAAGACTACAGTAACAGGGACAACGTACAGAATGTACTCCACTGGATAGAAGCCCGTTACATGATCTTTGTGGATAAGCTAGGCTGAACGGGTAAAGTTGATACATTTACCGGAGCATTTCCCTCATCCTTGGTGCAAAATTAAGAAGATGACATAGTAAGAAGCTTCCAGTTTTCTGTTAGAAGCTTTGGTTAAATTAACTAACCTCAAACTAATTCTGTGGTTGAGTACTTCAGCCATTCGCACAAAGTTCGCTCATCAGCCTAAACTCTCTTCGTTAAAAGCAAAAGTATGTCGAATTTTTTTCTTTTGCTTCAGGAAAAGTTTCTTGCTCTCTTGACTGTGGCATGGCACTTGATTTCAATCGAGAAGCATAAATGTACGGGCGCATCATTTTGTGGCCGTCCAATTAAAATATCACGCAGCGCTCGTTACATTAATTAATGGTAATTAATGCTCTTTTTCATGCGAAGTTTGAGAAAGAACTTTTTAGTTATTTGCTGGTAGACTTTGCGCAATATTTTCGATTTTTTTCCGATTACATCTAGGCTGGTTTGACGGTGTATGAGATAAAATTACTTCACGAAATGTGGTATTCTGTCACAAAAGCATGAGGTGCGAGATGTACTATATTATGTGATACAGGCAGTATAAGTTAATGACCAACAAAATAAATAATAATACAGTAACAAAAATAAATTCTATTCCTTTATTACTTTCTCCAACGCAGGTGATGGAGTATTGTAATCACAAAAAATCTTCCATTTTTAGACGGTAGGCTTTTAGAAATTTTATAACTTTAACATAAAATATATGTCACTAATTTTTATCGGTCTATCTGTATCTCAGTAACCGATCTATGTATTTTGATGAACTTGGTAGTGGAGATATGCTGTGGAGTCACAGTATCTATTGCTCTATTTTTCACTCATTCCGCGAGGAGGTAAGGCTAGAGTTATGTTATTGTACCCTAAAGAAATGACATTGGTTACACCCTGCACCTTAAACACTCCACCGTGTGAAATTTTTCTACCTATGGCCAAGATGAGGGAATATCTTCGCAATCGTGTTATGAAGTTTCGGACGTCATATCTTGTAGAGTTATTTGTTTACGGTGCTCACTTTTGGCAATAGGTACGACGGCAGGGCAATTAGAAAAATATCTCAGAACCACTACAAGCTTCGTTTCAGGGGTTCGTGATGTTTTTTTATTATATTTTTTTTTCGAAAAGTGTTATATTAGGGTAGGAGGAAACGCTGGAAAAGAGAGGATTTTTTTTATTATAGGATTTTTCGATACCTTCAGAAAATTATAGTATGCTGTATGTACATCACGAACTTATCCGAACATTACCTTTGAAGGCAAACCTGTGGAATTTTACAGTTGCACTTGATAATAATCGTGCAAACTGTGACCTGAAAACTAATAGCTGGTTTACTTGAGATTTTGGCGACATATACTATATTATAACCACAATGGGAATAGGAAGACTTTATTGCTTTGAAAACCGGGTCAGTGTTGTTCTTAATAAATTTAAGGTTCGATGAGGAGGGATTGGAATAACGTCAACCTTTATTTGAAAATTATTTGGTATCCCTGATAATCTCAGACAATCTGCAACTGACTCTGCGTTTACGTTCTTGTTATCGGAAATATTGATGTATCTTTGAAAATCGGAACCCTTCCAAATTGTAGGATCTCAAGTGTTTTAGTCTTCTGGTAAGGGATGTGGAGGGCCAACTAGGTTATGAGGCTAATTTGCAGATGACTATCCTTTGCCCACACAAATTTGAACCTGGTGAAATCCTGTACTCTTTAACAGCTTGACTATCACAGCGATCGTGGACGCTGACGCTGTAGCATACAGGCGTATGGTATTGGTGCTAATTCCAGACTAATGTGCCTCGATTTGTGCTAGTTTTTATGTTAGGGGCTCAAAGTAATGTTAACAGTATGAAAAATATAGGTTGAACTAAAATTAAGTTGTTAAAATAATAAAAACGAAACAGTTCTTTTACTTCTCACACCGGTAGGTGAGCGATGTATTTTGAGATATTATGCTTTTTGGACATTCTATGATATTTACAGAATAAAAATCCACGCCACTCATTTCTGTCGGTCGATCGGTCTATTGGCGTTCTTCTAGTCTAGTAATCTCCCAAATCCAGATCTCCTCCAGAGCGATTTGCTTACCTGCAGTAATCTCTGTCTAGATAACCTTTCCCTAGTTCGTGCAAATTCACCTTTCTACAGTGGTGCCCAGCATATGTTCAGTACCAGTACAGAAGCTTTTAGACCCTATCTTAGCCATATTATCTGCTGTCTCATTTCCCGGTAGCCAAAGCGCCCAGAAACTGAAAGCACGCTCACATTCTTGTGCGCATTAATTTATGAAGAGTAGTTTAGCATTCCGAGGCTGGAACCGCTGTTATACCATTTGGAGATCGCGTTCATTGCTGCTTTAGAGTCACAGAATATACAGTGTGCCCAGTATGTATGGAATATAGTATATATCTTAGATATCTCAGTAAATATTTCTTTCAGGAAAAAATTATGTAACAGTTGTTTAATACCGTATTACCCATAATACGGCAGTACTCAGTTGTTTCAAAAAACAAATGGGTAACGAAACATATCTGTTTTTTTTAATAGCAATAAACCCCTTCATTTAGACCCATTTGATAGATATTTTTGCTTCTCAATGACACAACAGCATGTCAGTACTCAAATCCGAGAAAATGATTAAAACAAATTAGAAACTTTATTAAGTTTATTACCTCAATGGCATTAATCTAGATGTCTGAGATCTAAGCTAATAAATTAACCATATAATACCATACCCAGCTGTTGTTATTTCTTAGAAAATATGCCATTACGTCATTATGGACTGAAATAAAGTGATCATGTGTCAAATGCCTCGAAAGGTCTTTTCAAAACCAGCATGTATTGAAAAGTGAATTAAAGAAACGTTAAAAAATGAATTTATGTTAAAATGTCTTCAAATAACTAACCGTGCTCTTTGCGGTTAAAATATGACAATCTTTCTAGTTATGCATTAGTACCACAGGCCATAAGATTAAAAGCATTGTGGATCTCCGAGGGTACAATGCTGCAATAGAGCGTTTTCCTAAATTAGTCACAAAAAGTGATCGGTCAACCAAAACTTCGGTATAGGACAAAATTGTATAACTTTGAAAGAAAAATTTCAGTTGTAATTCAAAAATGTATCAGTCTTAAAAATCCGTTAGGTAATCAAGCGGAATATGCAAGCCACGTGATAATGTATTTCGTATCCTTAGATTTTCACTCATGTCCAAATGAGAGGTCGTAAGCCATCGAGAACGAAGTAGGTCTAAAACTAAGCATGATATCTCCACCTCCCATTGACACTGGACCCATCACGAACGTACGTACGCTAAAGCTGAAACTATAGATTTTGTGCTGCAGTACGGCAATAATAAAGGCACGCCTGCACAGCGGGCTATGACGACTACGTCTCAACTCTTAGAATGGGCAACGGCGCCGGTGTTTACGCGTGTACGAAAATCATCTACAGTTTAAGCTTTAGCATACGCACGCTCATGATCGATCTACAGTGCGTTCACTAGTGATCATCATGTTTAGAAATGAAAAATATTCAGGCATTCTGGTCATGTACGATTCATGCAAAGGAAGCGCGGTGACTACTTACCCGGAATACCGGTAGGCCTCGTCTGTATGATCCCGAAAATGAGGACCAAATTCTTAGAAGATCTGATGAAGCAGCCTCCTACACTAATGCAAATCACCTCGATACTTCGCAGTGAAGGGTGTGGTTCACTGCGCACACGACTGGTCTGTATCCGTACCATTACACATCAGTACACGTTTGGCAGGAAGCGACCCTGACAGATGAATGGATTTCTGTCGATTTGTGCTTCAGGTGGACGCCGAAGATGCAACTTTTTTGAGTAGAATTATTTGGATGGATTAGTCCATATAAATAACTGAAAATGTACGGATACAAGATACTTTATCATGTAGAATGCATTTTCTGCCTAACGACTTTTTAAGACGAGTCCTTTTTAAATTAGGTACTTGTAGCTTTCTTCTAACACTACGTAATTTAGAGGCCCCATGCCCAATGTTTGGTCAACCGATCACTTTTTATGACAATCGTGATGTAATAACAAGAATGGAGCCAAGATGATTGACTCAGTACTTCCCACACATAATGATTATACCATTTTATTATTTCCCATTGCATGAAGCTATATAGTCTGAAATCCCCTTGGAACTAAATCATCGCCCACCCGCCCGCAAAGAAACATCCAACGCAAAACCCTCGTAAATAGTTTCTTGCGTCTCCCTCCTTAGGAACAAGGACGCCACAGTTTTTTTCTGCATGCTTCAACTGGACGATGCGCGATGCGAAACGATCAAGAGCCTCCAACCCATCTAAAAATGAAGTTTGAGCTGATTTTATATTTTTGGTCTTTTGGTTATTGCTGCGCCGCCACTGACACGGTTTTTCAAACACAGATTCCTTTGAGAGCAGACAGCAAGAATTCTGCCGGTGCGCCATCTAGTACCCGAAGGTAACGGCAGACCAAGGAAATCGCTGCTTAACAGCAGTAGACTTCTTGGTGCAACGCCAAGGTGCGTCCGCTTGGCCACCAGAGAGCGCGGGTTCTATACGCCGCTGCGTATGAAAGCCGATATACGAGGGCTGCTCTATACCTCCGTCAATCCACCAGTACGCAGACAGCTGTTTCACGCTTATTAGCGATCATCAGTGCGCCATAGGTCGATTGACGGAAATAGAGAGCATCAATTTTTCCATGTTTACTAAACATGTCTGCTCTCACATGTTTCACATTCTTAGTAAACATGGAAAAATTGATGCTCTCTATTTCCGTCAGTCGACCTATGGCGCACTGATGATCGCTAATAAGCGTGAAACAGCTGTCTGCGTACTGGTGGATTGACGGAGGTATAGAGCAGCCCTCGTACAGATTCCTTTCCCATTCTCTCTGTGCCAAAATTTCATTAAAATCAATTCAATAATTTTCGCTTTACCCAATATACATAGAACGAAATAAAGCAAAACTCGTATTTATGTACACATCACAAAATTTGTTAGGTACTGTAATAGGCAAGCCAATGTTCAGATGGACCTAAAGAAGTGTAATATTCCGCTAGGTATTTCTTCTACACGTCAATGGACAGCCCATTATGGATACCACAATATTTTCAGTTTTACAACCCCCACCCTCCAATGACCCTAAATTCACCCCTACCCAAACAAAGTAGAAAATGATCAGAAACCCCTAAAACGCCTAAAAACAAAGTTTGAACTGTTTTTTATGTTTTCAGTTTTTTATTATTGCTACGACGCCACTGAAACGATTTTTCCAAAACATACGCGTTCTCTATCCTCGCCGCGGTAGCAATACTGTGTCAAAATTTCATTAAAATCAATTGAGCAATTTTCGCGTTACGCAATATCATCATCATCCTAGTCACAATATCCCAACAGACATGTTGTGAACTCGTAAAATGCATTAGGTCGGAGCTAGAGTATTGCCGACACGAATATTATCAATAGTTTTGAGCACTGTAGCTCGCCATCGTTCGCGATTTGTTGTCAGTTTAGTGGCGCTCTTGACACTCATATCCAGCAACTGTTTCGTCGTATCCACCCAGCGTGTAGGGGGACGGCCACGGCGCCACCCACTCGGGGCATGGCCCTGAACTACAAGTTTCTCCATATTGTCGCTTCTGTGTATATGTCCGAAGAATGTAGGCATTCTCGTCGACACAATGGATTATAGTCTCTTTGGATTACCGACCTCATCCAGTATGGAGCTATGCGAGCTCGATCTGCCTTTTCAACAGTCCAAGTTTCCGAGGCATACAAAAATATGGAGAACACAAGAGACCGAACCAGCGACATTTTTGTAGCTTTAGTGATGTTATGGTCACGCCATATTTTAGTAAGCTTTGTCATGGCCACACGTGCCTGTTGAATGCGCCGTCGAATCTCATTTTCACAGCTACCCGAATTATCGATCAAAGAACCGAGGTATATAAAACATTGAACTACTTCACAACGGCCTATTGACTTTATTTCTCGATAATTATCATGCTCTCTATCTACGATCATAACCTTGATCTTATTGTAGTTAATACCAAGACCATACTCTGCACTACGTTGTTCTAAGATGTTTAATAGAGCCACTAGTCCTTCCTGAGAAGCTGCAATAAGGTGCAATAAGGGTTGTATCGTCAGCAAATCTTAAGTTGGATATTTTGCTTCCGCTAATAGTTACACCGCCATTCCAGTCGTCTAATACCTGTCTCATCACAAATTCAGAGTAAATGTTAAACAACATCGGAGATAATACACGTCCTTGACGAACTCCTTTTCTGGTTGCAGTTTGACTAGACAGGTTACCATCAATTCTTACGCGAGCCGAATTAGACTCGTAGAGTTGCTGTATGAGAAACATTAGGTGATAAGGAACTCCCATAGAGATGAGGATTTCCCACAGTTTAGGCCACTTTACGTTATCAAATGCCTTAGAATAGTCCACAAAGCAGATAAAAACAGGAAAATAATGCTCTCTGGCTTTTTCAATAATTTGTCTTAAGTTTAAGATCTGTTCACGCGTACCGCTTCCTTTCACGAAACCTGCCTGTGCCTGAGAAATTTGCCAGCCAATAAAACCCTCCAAACGAGATTGTAAAATATACAGTAGAACCTTACTTGCATGAGAGATTAACGAAAGTAGGCGATAATTGTCTGGATTTGTTGGAGATCCCTTTTTGTGAAGTGGAACAAAAATTGATGTGCACCCTCCATCTGGCCAAACACCGGACGACCAGGCACTCTTACAAATATTATGTAAAAGGAAGATGCCGTCGTCACTCAAGCATTTCAACGTTTCAGCAGGAATAGCATCAATGCCTCTAGCTTTGTTATTTTTTAGCTTGTTGAGGGCATGTTCCACTTCAGACAAAAGAATATCCGGTTCGTGTTCAAAATCCAATGAGAGGGCGTGAAGGCCATCCTCATGGTACAGATTTTCGCAATAATTTCGTCGTACCTCAATAACCTCATGCAGGTTGGTAATTAGCTCTCCCTCAGGATTTTTAGCAGCCCAAGATTTGGGTTTAAAATCCCGACTGAGACATTTGACCTTAAAAAACATCTCTTTCGGATGGTTAGTATTGGCATGCATCTCTATTTCCCTGCACAATTGCTGCAGATAAGAGTTCTTATCTTTCCGGCATGATCTTTGAATCTCGCGTGAGAGCTGTCTATATGTGTTTTGCTCTGTATCTGAATCCAGACCTGAAATCTTAAGGCTTCTACGTGTCTCAATCACGGACAGTGTGTGGCTACTAATCCATTGTTGTCTTAGTTGAGTGCTACCCTTTGGTTGGCTTATCTGGGCAGCATGTAAAAGCAAATTTTTTAATGACAGCCACATATCATTTGAACTTGACATATCTGTTATAGAGGCATCCCGAAAAAGCTCTGAACATTTTGACCGAAAAGAAGAAGAGTCAGCGATCTCCATCCGTACTATCCGCTTAGAACGCGGACATACCTTTAGTTTTAACTGAAGTTCGCACAGGAGTAATTATTGATGGATGGATGGATGACTTCCACCGTGCACGAACTAAAATGTAATCGATTTGATTACGAAATCGTCCGTCGGGAGAGGTCCAAGTATACAGGCGCCGTGGATGTTGTGAAAACATAGTGTTGGCAATTTAGAAATTATGGTCAATACAGAAATACACTTATAACCAAGAATGGTCCTTGCGTGCGCTTTCGCCACCCAAAAGCCAACACCGTTAACACTCTCATCTGATTTACCTGAAAAGCAAATAAAATTCCCCTTGCTAGAAGTAAAATGACCTGTGTCTCTATAATGAGTTTCAGATAATCCAGCAATAAATTTTATTTGCTGTAAGCTGTTGTTCGACGATGCCGAGCTTACCTACAGCCTGAAGACCTCTAGCGTTCCAAGTTGCCAGGCGATGTTTTCGGCGCGTTTTAAAAATGTCATCAGTAGTTAATTTCGCACAAGAAGCCTGATGGTCGCACTCCTTATGCCCGGTCACCAATTTCACACTATTGTAAAATTTCTTGAATTCAATTTTCATCACATGCTGATGTTGAGACTATCTCGCGAAGTGTTCAATACATGATCACCGTCTTCACAATAAAATTTTTTATTAGAGTTTTAGATTGGAGGTCTGCATTTTGATGAAAATCTCTAAACTATTAGGAATTCTACATGGTGCTACGTGGTCCATCTTTTAGCTACCACCCCTACTATCACCTCCTCAAATAAATGTTTCAAATTACCCATCACCCTGTAGATAAATAACAGAAAGAAATCGCATAATGCATTTTTGAATTACATCGCCGGTGAACCCATTTATTTGTCAGGTAATATTGAACCAAGCGCCAGCCACATAAATACTCTCCACTTTTATGACGTTATCAGCGATTTTATCTGTACAGCCGTTGACATCGCCACCGCCCCCATAGCCGCGGTTCTTCTTCGGTGGAGCGACGCCGACGTCGAGCGTCGAGTGGTTTCGGCAAAGCGTCGCGTCGCTTGGCGCAGCCTCGGCTGGCGCGGTCCAAACACCACCATCCAGTTGCGGACCGACCCTCCCAACATCAACTTCCAAATAGACACACACGCGCGGCGAGTGATACCACTGGAATACGCGACTTGTTACGCGCTTCTATAGGACGGTGGACTGGGAATCTTCGCAAAGTTGCATCCAAACATTATGTGAATTATTGCACTAAGTGAGACACTTGCCGAGAAAGTTTATTGGTGCAGAGTTTCCTAAGCCCTTGGCGACCATGTCTTTTACAAAAGTTGCGCTATGGATAGCTTCGGTGATAGCCGTAATTGGTAGGTTTTATGCCCACTATATTGTCTTTCTGATCCCTACTCAATCATGCCCCATCCGTCAAAACCCATCGCATCAAATATACCACATATTTGATATATGTTTACATTTATTTAGTTGTAAATTTTTAGTCTCCGAATCCATACACACAAAAAACACAAACATTGTTTTAACGAACGCTTTTAATTAAAAGTATTCTATGTTGGTGATTTAATGTGAATGTCTGCTTTAACAGTGACTCTACGCGATAAGTAGCGCTGTCACTGTTCTTAAAGGTACTGACTGTCATCCTTCTGTCTTTCAAATGTACGAAGCCTACTATGATACAACCATTTCTTCTTGTTGTGTTTTCATTTATCGATTAATTGAAAAATTGACACTAATTTCTTACCCCATTTCCATATATTGATAGTCAAGTTATACCGCCAGATATGCGACTTGTTACGCGCTTCTATAGGACGGTGGACTTGGAATCTACGCAAAGTTGCATCAAACACATTATGTGAATTATTGCACTGAGTGACACACTTGCCGAGAAAGTTTATTGGTGCAGAGTTTTCTAAGCCCTTGGCGACCATGCCTTTTATAAAAGTTGCACCATGGATAGCCTCAGTGATCGCTGTAATCGGTAGGTTTTATGCCAACTTTGCATTATGCACCATTCGCCAAAATTTATCGAATCAAATATAGTTTTCAGTTTTCGAGTCCATGCACACAAAGGAACACAAAAAATGTTTTCTTTCAAAAGCACGATGCTTGCCATAGTACAGCCGTTTCTTCTTGTTGCATCCTGATTTATTGATTAATTGAGAAAGTTTATTGGTGCAGAGTTTTCTAAGCCCTCGGCGACCATATCTTTTACAAAGGTTGTGCTATGGATGGGTTCGGTGATCGCCGATTGGTAGGTTTTATGACAACTTCTTTGCCGTTCTCAACCCTGCTCAGTTATGCCCCATTCGCCAAAACTGATATATGTATACATTTATTTAGTTGCAAGTTTTCAGCTTTCGAATCCGTACACACAAAGAAACGCAAAAATTGTTTTAGCAAACGCTTTTTAGTAAAATTATTTCATGTTGATAATTTGATGTAAATACAGTGCCTTAATAGTGGCTCTACGCGATGAGTAGTGCGGTCACTGTTCTTAAAGGCACTAGCTGTCATCCTTCTGTCTTGCAAAAGTATGATGCCTACTATGATACAACCATTTCTTTGTTGTGTTTTGATTTATTGATTAATTGAAAAATTGACACTAATCTCTTACCCTATTTCCATATTTTGATAGACAAGTTATACTGCCAGATGTGCGACTTGTTATGTCCTGCTGTAGGACATTGAATTTGGGATTTACGCTTTGTTGCATAGGAATAGATCCTGAATTATTATTTTGTCAAGTGACAATTGCTGTAATAATTTATTGGTGCATGAGATTTTTAGTCCTGAATGTATCTTTTGCACAAGTTGTGCTGTGTATTGCATCCGTCATCTTCTTTGTAGGTTTTATGGCTGCCCCTTCTTGAACCATACTACTTTTTCAGTCTGATCTCCGCTTATTTATGCATGGTTTACCGAAATTCATGGAGTCTACTTCATATCCTTGAGGTTTACGGCCACAGTTATTGGACATTTCACCCTTTAATTAATCTTGTAGCCACATATCAGCAAATGTACCAACAACGAGCCAGGCCATATTGATGTTTTGTGGTGAAAAGATGAAAACTAAGCTATAAGTAATACTGTAATTGCGCTTAAATCTACTATCTGCCATTGTTGTATGACTACGAAAAGAATGGTACTCACGATAATAAAACTATATCTCTTTGTTGTGCTCTGTTCATTTGATTACATACTTTGAAAACGGCTCATACACCTGATATAATATTAATACCGAAGGATAGCAAAATAACGGTTTCCAAACGTCGTAATCAAGCTCAGTTGTGCTTTTCTGATAATTAACGAAACTTCAAGAATTTTCGATCATTATTCCTTCGTGACATTTTTGACCCTACACGTTTGTTCTTAGTTACATTACTCCATCAATATCTCAGAGTAACAGCTGAACATAGAGGTAGTGAACAAACCACTTCAGCATGGCATGCACAAAGCCACTATCTTTTGACACTTCAGCCTCCAAACATAGCCAACTAACCTGAAAATTCTTCCAATGCTACCCATCTTAGAAATACTGCACTGCACTGTCCCATCTCGAAAAACTGCTAAACTACATTCGAATATAGCACAGCAAGTCCGTAAAGCTTAATTACAATTACCAACAAATAGCGAATTCGATTTTACTGACCAAGCATAAAAGACGCGCAAACAAAGCAAACGTTTGGCAGTCGGGTTTTACCGTAAATAAATCGCAGGAAAATTATATAGGCGTTGCCAGCTCCTTAAAATTTATACTTCAGAATTTCCGTTTATGATGAAGAAATATTGATTTTGGAGTAATCATTCCTGAACCATAAAAATACCGTCTTTTTTAACGTAGAATGGAATAATTCTGCATACTGTACAATTAAGACGACAGTAAATAATTATGATTTCCGTATCTGGTGGTCAATATCACAACGTAAGAAAAGATGTCGGCCTATTAGAATCAGTTGTTTACTACCTCTATGCTCAGTTGTTACTCTGAGATCAATATAGTGACTGCTAGGCCGTCAAAAATACCATCAATCAGTGTTGCCAGAATTTTCTTTTCTAGTGTAACAGAATGTCAGTAAAAACGTAACAGTTTTATAAGAAAAGTAACAGTATCGTGGACGTAACGTTCTGTGACTACCGTCGTTCCACGGAACACTTCGCAATTGCGCATGCGCGTTAATGTAAAATCAGCATGCAAACATTGAAAATTGTCGTTTCTATCAAGTACCTTTTTTAATTTGTTGTACTTGATACTAGACTAGTAAAAATGGATAACTTTAAAATGAAAATAAGCTTATAAACATGACACTACAAAAATTGGGCATGGACTTAGCTGCGCTATGTAATGTACGAAAAATACAGGTTCATAAGAACCTGTGAACAGGAAAAAGCAGGAAGACAAGTAGATACTATAATAATATGTTACAGATTTATTAGTACAAATATATAAAGCTCAAAAAGTATAACTCAAAAACTTAATAAATGCATACCAGGGCTAGTTTTTTTGGTGAAACCATATTAAATTGAGTATACTAAAGTACTAAATTATACATAGAGGCTATTGCATCAAAATCGTCATTCTAAACAATAACATTCGCCCGTAGATCCAGTGGGTGATCCCACAATTTTGCCAACACGGCAACATTGACGTTTATCTAATGCTTTATCTGTCAAAGTTGTCACAATGTGATGTTGTTTGAGAAGATAGGATCTGATAGAATCAAAACATAAAAAGTGACAATAAACTAATAGAGAGAGGTTATTGCTGAATGGTGAAAAAGTAACAGATTGTTCAAGGGTGTAACAGCGTAACAGATACTTGAAAAATGTAACAGATCTGTTACAATTGTAACAGACTGGCAACACTGCCATCAATATATATTCAAACAACCAAAGCGTAGACGTTTCAGGCAGTTATAAAAATACAATAAATATAATTTAAAAATCTAAAAACACGCTTTTAAAGAACAAGGGGCTAAAAAGTTGAAACCAATTTTTAAAATAAGCTTAAAACAATAATAAACCATAAATACTAGTATTATTATGAAAAAAGCGTCGGGCACTCGATTTACGAATAATATGGCACAAAGCGCCCATGATTTTGTCGCAATCATACTAACATTTTTCATTCATTTTTGTTTTAACCTTATTTTAAAATTTATTTTTTACTTTTTAGGCCGATGTTGCTTCAACTCTTGTGTTCTAGTTTATTAAATTATATTTAATTAAAATTTATCAGCTATCTCTATCAATAAGACGTGTTTTCATATTCACAGCACAATCACTACCATCATTTCATAAACGATAATCAAAGCTGTCGATTTTCCTGAATAAATTTCACAAAAATACCAACTCCAACAGTTGTATGTCTCACCTTTTAAGCTATCGTCGCTACGTCTCTGTGTGATATTAACAAATTTCAAGGTGTCTGCGCCATCTCTTAGGGCCGGTTTCTCAATGTCCAGTTAAAGTGTCAGATAGGTATCTGCCAGATAGCGTTGCTATGGATACAACTGTCAAATAAGATTTACGTGACGTAAGTTTAGCCTTCAATTGTTTAAACAATTTATCTAACAGTTGCTGTTATCTTGCAGATAAATATTATTATTATTATTATTATCTGACTTTCTAAGTTCCACTCGCATAACTGCGGTAGCAACAAGTGTTGACGGGCTGTGCCAAGTCAACACCCTGACTATTACTGATCAGAATTTAGGAAGGATCGCACAATATTACAGGTCTTCAGGATTACAGACTTTTGGAATACTTTGTGTAACTTTTCGTCCAGGCCCAGCTGTTGAAGGTGTTGTGTAAACGTGTTTGGTGTAAGGCCTGAGACAGACATAATGAGGGGGACAATTGTGACTTTGTTTTGTTTCCAAAGTCGTTTTATTTCCATGGCAAGGTCCGTGTATTTGGATATCTTCCCAGCGTAGGTGTTTTGGACATTCACATCGCTGGGAATGGCAATATCTATCAAATAGGTAATTTTGTCGGCTTTTGACTGGAAAACTATATCTGGTCTATTGGCTGGGATGGTATTGTCTGTATGTATTTCAACGTCCCAGTATAGTTTGTACCGATCGTTTTCGAGTACTGATGTCGGAGTGTAGTTGTAGTATGGATCTGTGTTTTCTATTAGTTTGTTTGCTGTGGCTAGTGCTTGGTGTATGACTTTGGCGGCAGAGTTATGTCTGGCTGTGTATTCGGTACCGGCAAGAACTTTGCATCCGCTTGTGATGTGATCTATTGTTTCTTTTTGTTGGTGACATTTTCTGCAGCTATCTTCTGTTATGGATGGATCTTTAATTATATATTTCTTGTAGTTTCTTGTCGCAATAACTTGGTCCTGGATAGCAAGCATAAATCCTTCAGTTTCTGGAAAGAGCTGGCCATCCTGCAGCCAGGTGTATGACTGTTTTTCGTTTATGTGGTCTTGCGTAATACGGTATCTATGCTTGCCATGGAGTGGTTTCTGCGACCAGGTGTTTATTTTTTCTTGTTGCGATTGTGTGGGATTGTGTGTGTCTGCGGCGTGGTCTGGACATGATAGGTTGAGTGGTGTATAGTTTCTGTCTGCTTTTACTATTGCTCGATGTAAATTTGTTTGCTTGTTTTGGAAGAAGTGTCTGAGTGTCTTTATCTGTCTTGTGCGAAGCGACTGTATATCTACAATCCCTCTGCCTCCTTGTTTCCTGTCTATGGTGAGCCTTTCTTTGCATGCGTTTGGATGTGACATTCGGTGTTTCGTGAGTTCTGTCCGTATGAGGATGTGGATGTTTTCTATATCAGTGTGTGACCACTTGATGATGCCGAAGGAGTATGTGAGAACTGGTATCGCAAATGTGTTAATGGCTTTTGTAAGGTTTCTAGAATTCAATTTGGTTTTTAGTAGCTTTATAAGGCGATCTCTGAACTCTTGGGTTAGTTGTGCCTTGACCTTTGTGTGGTCTATTTTAACGTTCTGATTGAAGCCCAGGTACTTGTATGTTTCGTCCTTGTTCATGTTGTTTAGTGTTTGGCCAGTTGCTGTTTCCTGTTCGGGGTGGTCCTTCCATTGGCCTTTGTTGATGTGGAGGACCTTGCATTTACTCATTCCGAATTCCATTCTGACGTCTGACGAGCAAACTTCTGTTATTCTGATTAACTCTTTCAGTTGTACTTCATTGGCGGCATATAGTTTTATATCATCCATGTAGAGGAGATGATTGATTTTGTGTTGATTTAATCTCTCGTGTCTAATGTTGAAACCGCAGTTTGTGTTGTTAAGTGCGTTGGAGAGTGGGTTCAGACAGAGACAGAACCACAGCGAACTGAGAGAGTCACCCTGGAAGATGCCGCGTCTTATGTGTAGCTCATCTGTCTTGATATGGCCGTCCTGGGTTTTGAGATGTATGTTGGTACGCCATGTCTCCATGGTTCTTGTAAGAAACTGACGTAGCCCCGGGTTGATTTTATATATTTGAAGAGTTTTCGCTAGCCAGCTATGGGGTACAGAGTCGAAAGCTTTTTTGTAGTCGATAAAACAGGTATGAAGATTCCTATGTTCTTTTCTGGTTTGCTCCATGATCACACTATCAATTATAAGTTGTTCCTTGCAACCTTGGCTGTGCTTTCGACATCCTTTCTGTTCTTCAGTCAGGATGTTGTTTTGCGTGAGGTGTTGTTCAATTCTCCTGCATATTGTTGCGGTGATAATCTTGTACAAGGTGGGAAGGCAAGTGATTGGGCGATAGTTGGCAGGGTTCTTGGTGTCTGCGTTTTTGGGTTTTATATACGTTATTCCTTGCGTGAGGAATTTGGGAAGCCTGTTCGGTTGGAGTATGGCTTTATTGATTTGGTCCGTAAGCATTTCGTATGTTGCACTAAATTGTTTGTACCAGAAATTTTGCACATTATCCACGCCTGGACACTTCCAATTATGGGTATGCTTTATGGTTTCAGCTATTTCCTCTGGTGTAAGGATAACGTCTCCCTGCTCCACTATATGTTGATGTTTTTCCTCTTCTTGTCTGATCCATGGAGCGTTTTCATTATGTGTTTTGGGTTCTGACCATAGGCTTCCCCAAAACTCAGTTAACTCTTGTTTACTAGGAGGTTCTATTGCTGTTATCTGGTTGTCGGCTGTTATCTTTTGGTAAAACTGTTTTTCACTTTTCTGAAAAAGATTGTTAGCATCCTTTCTGGCATTGGACTCGTTGTATCTGCGAAGTCTAGCTGCATAAACTGCAAGCTTCTGTTTAAGGGTATCTGCTATTTCTGATATTGTCTGTTGTGGCGACTTGGATTTGAGTATATTAATTGTTGTCTGTATGCGCTTTGAGCGGTTGTTATTGTTGGTGTATTGCGCGAGGTGTGCCAGATCCTTCCTGATTGTGCTAATTTTATTTTCAATTCTTATTTGCCATTTAGGTTTAGATCTTTCAGTTGTGCGGGCTATAGATCGTTTTGGGATTTTTTGGCCGTTAAGTGTGAGTGTGGTTGCTGCGGCAGCATATATAACAGTTTGGATGTCCTCTAGGTCACTGTCTTTGGTTAAAAATTGCGGTATTATGTTGACATTTATTGTGTGTAATATTTGTAGAGTGTTGTTTTTAAACATTAGTCTGGGTAGAGGATCTCGCAATGTAGGATTGGTGCCACACCATTTGTTGTACTGTGTGTTCATCACTTGTTCGGCAGATTGTGTGATGGCAGGTGGTATAGTAACGTTTTGGCTTTGTGTGGTTGTGGCAGGTAAGTTAGTGCGTGTTGTTTCTGGTGTATCTGGTGTATGATCATTTTCTAGATCCAATTCTAAGTGTATGCTGGTGTTATTGGTCGTGCCTGTGTCTGAAGGTTGATTATTTCGGGTACGAATGGGATGTCGTTCTGTGATTAATTCAGTGGCTAGCGAATCATTAGGTTGGACAGCGGTATCTGGTACATGTTGTGTGTGCTCATGTTCTGGATCTGTCTCTGAGTGTATGCTAGTGCTGTCGATTGTGGTTTTGTTTGAGGTCTGCGTGTGATTCGGATGGGCCGTATTTATTTCATTGGATACAAGAATCTTTATAGCTTGTAGTTCTTCGGGTGTAAGGCGGTTGTTTTTTGTTATGACTCGTTTTTGGTCAATGAGTCGCTGTTCAGTTACACGTTCTGCAAGGTGTGGGTATTGTGCTATAAATAACCTGTGCAGCTCATGTCTGTAGCCTGTAGAGATGGTTTCTAGTCTTGTGGCAGTGTAGTAACAGTGCATTACATGTTTGTTGATTTCAGTAGTCCATTGTAAGCGCTGTCTGGGTTTACCAGCCTTGGTGGTTGCCGGCTGTGCTGGCAAAACGTCCGCAGCTGGGTTGTGTTCTCTGGGCTGTTCTGTGTGGGTTTGGGGTTCGGGTGAGTTTAATCGACGTACCCTAGGCCGTTGGTTGTTTTTAGAAGTAACTTTATGCATCGTGTTCCCACGAGTAGGGACGATCTAAATGTCGCTCTCCCGGGTGACGCCCATTCCAGGAGAGAAGGGACTTATATTTACTCCGAAGTTGGCCCAAGGTGCTCCGGAGGATTTGCGACTTTACTGTCGGGTTTTGTTGAGGCTTTCTCCTCACGGACCGGCCGGTTAAGGCAAGCCCCCCGGTTGCTTACCCCTCACGACGTTCCCCAGCCACGCCCTGCTGAAGTCGTTGAAGTGTGGGGCGCAATAACGGTGTGTGACAGAAGGACCGGCGCTCAGCCCTCTGTGGCATATTTTCCCGGATTTGCCAAACCCCTATCTGACCGAAGTCAGGATAGCTTGGAGAAAGGAGCTTGGTGCTAGGTAGGGTAAGTAAGATCTACCGAGCGCCCAGCTTCCTGGGTGTGCTAGCCTTGGTTGAAGTGACTTTTTGACCACGAACCCTGCTAGTGTCGTAGCTCTGCGGTGGCATTAAAGTCCCACCATGAGCCATCCACCGAAACAGCTCGCCTGTCAAAAAGTCACTTTCTAAGCCCCCAAACGAGCGTCAACGTTCTAGCACCTGATGGGTTATTATTATTATTATTATTACTATTTTAAAGAGAGTTGAGCCAACAATGGCTATAAACTCAGAAACTGTGAGAAAAAAAAGTAAAGGTACGGTGTACAACATTAAGAAAAAAAGAAACTTAAGAGCTAAGGGCCTTATCTTATTTAGCTGGACATTGAGGAACCGGTCCTTAGTCAGCGGACACGACCGCTGGTCTGACGGATTTGAAGTTATTAGAATTGTCTTTGGACCGTTCAATGTTCGGTCTGACCTCTTAATCCAAAGGAAGGTTACAAACCCACAAACATACAGGTGAAGCTAATAAAAGCGTGTTAAAGCGTTACACTACTGAAATGGGTCGGCGTAATTGGAGCGCCTGGAAAAGCAGATTACTACAAAATATATAAATGAACAAATTTATGGTTTAATGGTCATGATGCAAACGAAAGGTAGTACAACGATCAGATAAATTTTACACGTGAGTAGACCAGTATTTATAGCCTAAACGGTTATTGGACATAATACCAATGCATCATAGTGTATGCAAAATGCAGTAAGTAGGTTCATACAAGAGCCGCTATTAGTTGTGTTAAAATTGGTGGCAACTGAACGAATGTTTAGCCATTATAGGTGGTTACGGGCAGCAAGCCTTAACATTAGATCAAAGACACAAGTGTGCTTAAATGAAATAGAAACTTGCATCAATTGGCTTGACCTAATATTCAAACACATTCTCACTACCTACAAAAAATGTTACCTCATAAATCACTTTTTGAGGTATTGAAACATTGAACATTTCAATTCTCACTTGTTGCCGAAACTGATGTGTTTGATATCTTATGTAAGATGAAAAATACTTCACCTGGCAGTGACAATATTAGCGTTAGTTTGCTGAAGCTATGCGTCCCTTATATCCTCCCATATTTAGTGCATATTATTAATTCAATTTTGCAAGAAGGTAAATTTCCTGAGAGTTGGAAGACATCCCTTGTTACTCCTATACCTAAGAGCAAAGATGTACAACAGTTCTCAGATCATCGTCCCATCAGTATTTTATGTACATTATCTAGGCCAGTAGAAAAAGTCATTGAGACTCAGATGAAAAAATATATCGAGGAAAATTCCGTTATACCAAGTACACAGTCTGGTTTTCGCACTGGTCACAGCTGTACGACAGCGTTAACGCATATCTCGGATGACATAATAAGGGCTGGCGATGAAGGACTTTCTAGTGTGTTAATTCTTTTGGATTACAGCAAAGCGTTCGACACCATTAATCATGAACTTTTACATTCTACCTTGAAATCATGTGGTGTGTCCAATACCAGCGCGGAACATTTTCAATCTTATCTCTGTGATAGAACCCAGCGCGTAAAATTAAATGGTAAGTTGTCTAGTGAAAAAAGAGTATGTAACGCTGTTCCTCAGGGTTCCGTCCTTGGATCCTTACTATTTACAGTATATACAGGGCTATTCACGTTATTCGACACGGAGCATTATGGCTAAAGTATATGATACAAAAAAAAAATAATAATTTCGGATGGATAGAGACCCATAAAGGCTACATTTTAAAAATATTTTCATGTTATATCATACGTGGGACTTAAAGCGAACCGTTTAGGTGTAAATCACCATTTTCGGTATAAGCAGATATCAGGAAAAAATTGAATATCGCAGAGATTATAAAATTTGGAAGACTGTGACTTTGCCGTGTTACTAAGCATAAAATGCGTCAGCTTTGATGAGACTGTCAGATATAAATTACGTTTATGCTTGGAGAAATCAGTCGATTAATTAAGGAAACTTCGATCAGCGATAACTTGATTTTTTCAAATGGGAATGTTTAATTTTTTTTATACCGTTAAACGTAGAATTTGATAGCCTTTCTTATGATAGAAGGTTATGAATATCAGTCTCTGGTAGTTTTCATTTAACCTTAAATTTTCAAACAAATCGGCGTTTTTCAATTTTCCTACCTATAAGCAACGTAGCAGGCCATGAAATATAAACAAAAACCTGTTCAGGTAGGAGAAAACAACTAACTTAGCTGCAAAATACACACGAACTAGACTAAAGGGACAAGATTATAAAAATTACTCACAACAAACAAAACCTAACCAGAAACAACGGCAGTAACACATCTTTGGTCAAAGAGAAGCTGAAGTATGGCAGAAATGGATTTTTTCACGGCCTACTATCTACTGCAATGTACCACAGATTGACAATTTCCAAAACCATTTGAAAATTTTGAAATAAAATAAAAACTACTAGAGAATGTTGTAAGCAGTTTATTATTTTCATAATAAAATTTCACATTTAATGATATAAAAAAGTATGCAATTCTGTCAAAACTCAAGTCAAAAGTACCTCTGACTGGAGTTCTGAAAATTCTTCAGTACTTATTAGCAAGACCGCAGAAAATGAGGAATGAATTAAAATTTGTTCAAATATAAAACATAACTTAAATGGCAGAAAATTTAAATCTGATTTGTCAGTATTCCTTTTTTTGCAATATTGCTAATAGATATTGAAAAATAGAAGGGCTCCAGTCAGAGATATTGACTTCGACGCAAATTAGTACTTTTTTACACCATTACATATGATTGATAGTTGCGTGCTGGAGCAACAGTCGCTGGCTGTTTTTGTTTCATATCAGGGTTTTTAATTGTCTTGGAAATTTTTAACCTCTAGTAAGGTGCGGTAGCCAGTAGACTGTAAAAAATATCTATTACTGCGATACTCCAGCTTCTCTTTGACCTTAGAGATGTTTCGCAGTTATTTCTGGGAAAGTTGATTTGTTGTAAGGAATATTTATAATCTTGTCCCTTTAGTCTAGTTAGTGTGTATTTTTCAGCTAAGTTAGTTGTTTTCATCTACCTGAACAGGTTTTTGTTTATATTTCATGGCCTGCTACGTTGCTTATAGATAGGAAAATTGAAAATCGCCGATTTGTTTGAAAATTTTAAATTAAATGAAAACTACCAGAGATTGATATTGACAACCTTATATCATTAGAAAGGTTATAAAATTCTACGTTTAACCGTATAAAAAAATTAGGCATTCCCATTTGAAAAAATCAAGTTATCGCTGATCGAAGTTTCCTTAATTAATCGACCGATTTCTCCAAGCAGAAACGTAATTTAAATTTGACAGTCTCATCAATGCTGACGCATTTTATGCTTAGTAATACGGCAAAGTCACAGCCTTTCCTATTTTATAATCTCTGCGATATTCAATTTTTTTCCTGATATCTACTTATACCGAAAATGGTGATTTACACCTAAACGGTTCGCTTGGGGTCCCATGTATGATGAATAAAGTCACACTAGAATTCATCGGGGAATCTGAATATGCAATAATATATGGTATGTTCCATTTAAAAAAACATAACTTTGATACATTTCGTGTTTTTGGGACACCCTGTATAACATGAAAATATTTTTAAAATGTAGCCTTTATGGGTCTCTATTCATCCGAAATTATTATTTTCTTTTTTATCAAATACATTAGCCATAATGCTCCGTGTCGAATAACGTGAATAACCTTGTATTAGCCAGTTCCCTAAGTTTTTAGAATACTGTACGAGTCATATGTTTGCCGATGATACGCAACTTTATTTTTCATTTGCCAGTGCTGACTGCGCTGTGGCGGAGTTCAAAGTCAACTCTGACTTGGACATACTGTTTAAAGTATCGTTAGATCATTCCCTAAGATTTAACCCCAGCAAATCGGTTGTAATAACTTTTGGTAGGGATAGATTGCAAATTAATGAAAACGTGAAGATCAAAATTAATGATAACGAGCTATCTCACGCAAATTGTGTAAAAAATCTCGGTGTTAGAATTGATCACAAATTAAGATTCAAAGAGCATGTTTCTGCTTGTATACAAAAGTCATATCTCTCATTAAAGATGCTCTATCATTACAGAACATTTCTTAGTGTGGCCATTAAAAAGAAGTTATGTGAGGCGCTCGTACTATCTCACTTTATTTATGGAGTTCCAGTTTATAGCCCCTGGTTAGACAGTGAAACGCTTAGGCGCATTCAACGTGTTCAAAACTCGTGCATACGGTATATATATATGGCATACGAAAATACGAGAGAGTAAGTTATAAGTTAAAGGAGCTTCGATGGTTAAGTATGAAGGATTGGTTTGAATTCATAACGCTATGTTTCTATCATAAAGTGATGATAAATAGAAGTCCACCCTACTCATACAATAAGACAGTACTGAGAGCTGACGCTCATGATGTTAATATTCGGTTAAAAGACAACATATCTCTTCCTTGCTGTAGAACATCGTTACTTGAAAGAGGTTTTACATATAATATATATTATAGAGTGTACAACTCCATTCCTCCTCGTGTAAGAAGTCTTCCGATTCATATGTTTAAGGTGGCTGTTAAGCAGATATTTGATTCCAGATAATGCTATTCGATTCTAATGTATTTTTGTTTATTATTTTTTTTTTTAGTTTTATATTTTTCTTCGTAGATGATACAGTAGGATCTAATTTATAGTCTGTTCATGTATTGTATATATTAGGTGACGCTATTCCGCTGATATGTATTTGTATTTATTTGAACTTTATATTTTATGTTAATTTTCTGCTCTGCAGCTAATATAGTGGCTTATAATCTATAGTCTGCTCGTGTTATGATGTCGGGTATATGTTGTATAGGGACTATCTATTGAAAATGTTTCATGTGCATTCAAGGGTTGAGTGGAAAAGCACCTTTGGTGAACTCCCCCTTGAGGTTTCTGATCAGTGTGTATTTTGAATTATCCTGGGTTCCATATTATTGTCCTATACTGTTCAGAAATAAAGGCGTTATTACTATTAGCTACATCTTATGGTCTCAAAAATTGGGAGAATATGGATTTTTCATATTCGTCGTCAAGAAAAGTTGTTGTGTTGTTGTACTTTAGCATTTCAGTGTTTGTCGGCTTGCTTGAGTGGCACAATTATTGTGGCTAAAACTACTCAGCCCCTACCATGAACTGAGAACAAATCCAAAAATCCAGAATTCAGTTAATGCCGGTATTTTTCCATTTCTTCAATTTATCACGTAAATCACATGATTTGTTTAGTTTCTGAAGCGTCTTTGTTATCAATACACAAAGTATTTGGAAAAAACATTTGATATAAGGGACAGTGTTTGACACTGACATATTTCTGGCTTTCATTTTGAATTTATTATCAGTGGAAGAGCAACACTGTGTGGTTCTTAATATTACAGAGGGAATGAGCCTGATTTAAGTAAATGAATACTCTCATGTACCTTATCATCTAAATAACGTAAAAAATTTCGTCAAGTAGACCATCTTGGTACGTACTCTGCATCTCCTAAATACTAAAATACGAACAAATTGACATAACAAAATTATATCACCTACAACAACAATATAATAGGATGTGTGGAAAATATCGAATAATGACACCTTGCACGACCACGAAACGTTTATGGGAAAACAGAAAATATCAGTGAATGAGTTTGTTTTCGGAGATCATAGAAGGCACCGCTTTAATAGCAATTGAAGCACCTCGTACTAATAAATACTCAATTCAAATAAAAACTATCAAACGTTAGAAACATAGAAAATGGACGGAACTTGGCAAATAATGTATTGTGTAAGACTTTCGCGGCCATGATCAGATGAACTGTTGGTTTTTGGGCTATTCGATTGAAACTTATAAAGATAAGAACAACTTCAACAACAAAGAAGAAGCATACTAGCTCATCAGAATATGGATACCTGCCTTAAGAGATGCAAAGATTCTGGGATGCGCAGGAGTTCCACAGGCATCGGCGGTGCACAGCGCAGCCGCCTCCACTCCTAATTCAGGGAATACAGGTGCCGGCCCCGTGACGCGGTCTCAGTCTCTCGGAATACGCCGAACAGGTGACATCAGCTTCTGAGGATGCCGACCACACGTGTTGGCGAAACGTCAAGCAGCGAAGCGCGTCGACGCCAAGGCGGCAGAGCGTGTCGATGGTGGCCGAACTGCCAAGGATACCAATAGTTCATCATTTCCAAATAAAGTTCCGGAATCTCAAATTCCCTTACGTTAACAAAACACATCACTGGCATTCCTTATCACGTAGCGAAATATTCATGGATAATTCCATTTTTGCACCGCTTCGAGACACAGCTACTCAAAAATCTAGAAACCATCTCTATTAGAAGTTGGTAGAAATGTTGTTCGGATGAATGTTCATCGACAAAAGGGAAATCACCAAAGAATATTCATTTGCAGTTTCGAATTCTAAAAAAAATTGTGTTGGCGGGATCTGTACCGACATGTGTATTAATCCGCACCAGTGCATTTAGTCCATTACATTGCTCAACCGCATCGTGCAGAATCGGCACACAGAGAAAAACTGTACAGCAGGTAGATTCTCTGCACTTTTGTGGTATTGGCTAGATAAATTTACCAGCACCACCATAACGTAAGTACTCCCATAGAATTTTAAGGTAGACATAGTTACGACAGGAAAAGCATAACTCATGATACTTTACACACGTAACATTGTGAATGGAATTCGAGAAACAACACACAAAACGATACCCTGAAGTGGATAGAAACATTGGAATAGGTTAGGCAGCTTACATGACTTTCAAGTGAATAATTTACTTCAAAACTGTCGTATTCAGTTCATAGATACTTATAGATACTTATATGTTTTGCTTCTATGTTTGCTAGTTTCATATGAAGTTTAGGACATAGATTGGCAAAAAACTAAAGGGCGCTACATATACTACTTTTCACGAATACCTAACTAGTAGTATATTAGGGATAGTTCCTACACAGTTCAATTTATCGATTATCTTTGTTTTAGGAGCACTTTTTGCTAACTACTTCTAAAAGCTAAGCAAAGAATTATTGAAAAAGCTACAAGGGCAGCAAACTTCTTATTTTCACGAGTAACCAACAAAACTAATGGCAAAAATGATAGTGTACTGTTTGATTTCTACTAGACAAAATTAGACATAAATGGATTGCGCTGCTGATATTCATTTTTTGAAATAATTAAACTGGCATTTTTTCATATAGTCAATATCTAATAGACAATACACTAGACAATAGACAAAGACAATATTCAACAGAGCTTTGCATTTGGGAGTTTTTCCAGATCGACGGAAAATTGCTAGGGTTTTTCCAATTTTATGAATGGGGACACAACAAACATTGAAAACTATCGCTGCATATCAATACTAAATAATTTTGCCAAAGTCCTTGAGATGTAGATTTATACCTTAATATATCCTCAGACTAGTCACCTCGTTTCCACCTATCAGCATGGTATCATGAGAAATCGTTCAACTACATCGAACCTGATAGAAGTCACTCAAGTAATATCGGATGCCTTAGATGATAGGGGACAGGTTGACGTGGTACATACCGACTTTACGAAGGCTTTCGATAAAATCAGTCACTGTAAGGTATTGAAAAAGCTCAAACATCTTGGCTCCAGTAGCTCTCTGACCAGTTTAGTGTGATCGTACCTGGATCAGTGAATCCAGTTCATTTCATACAACAGATTTACCTCAAATTCTTATTGTGCAACATCTGGAGTACTCCAGGGATGAAATCTGGGTCCACTTTTATTTGTTTATTTTATTAATGATCTTTCTGCCGAACTAGCCTGTTCAAGTTTGCTCTTTCCAAACGATTTGAAAATTTTTGTACGCGTGATATTACGGATTGCCACTTACTCCAAAATGATCTTGATTCACTTAACAGTTCTCGTGCTGATAATAGATTTCATCTGAATATTGATAAGTGAAAAACATGTACGTACACACGAAAAGAAAGCTTAATTGCCTTTGATTACAAACTGGGGAGTAGCAATATAACACCATTAAAACTAAGAAGAGTAAATCATGGCTTAAGGTTCCTCTACCAACTTGTGCATAACCAGGTGAACTCAATATCTTTAATGTCCCGACTGCAATTTCGGGTACCACAATCTAATTCTCGTCAACATGCCACCTTCTATCAGGAAACCACCAAAACCAATGCTTTAATTAAATCTCCAATGACATGCTATATGGTGCTATTTGCACCAACTTCAATCTGATCTCTGATGCTTGTGACACTAATAATTCTAGTCTAAACAAAATAATAGAAAAGTCATGTGAGAAGTATTAGGTAATATACAGGATTCAATGAGACTGGTTTGATGCCGTTTTGCAACTTTAAATTTAGCTCACCTAATACCATTTGTTACTTTTTATTTTTTTTGTATCTTAGGTAATCTTATGATACTGAGTATGTATTGTCCTCTTATTGGAATTATTTGTTGGGCAATTAATAAATGAATAAATATTATATTTGGACTTCCTTAAGGCACACTTAAGGCAGTTATTCAAATAAATCACTGTGTCTTTTTATATCAAATTTTCATGTTATTTCGTCAAGTTTGATTCTACTTGTTTTCCTGGCTGCATCTTCCATTTAAAAAACCGGCAAAAAAGAAAGGTGGCCACAAGATTATCAAGAGACAAATGATACTCACCAAAAAATACCGAAACCGAAATAGGGGCGGAAGTAGTTGAAATGATTCGGATGACGTTTAGAGTTGACCACGACCGAGGAAAGGTTCTGGTAAAAAAATACGGCATACATACTGGTTGAGTTATTGAGGTCAGACTGATTGGAGACCGAAATCATTAACCAGATGAACGAAATAAGTCTTCGGAATGGTTTGATCCACGCCTGACGGTGCGATGTGGTTGGTTCTGGCAATTCCATTACTGTTTCTTTGTGAGTATGTATCTTATGCATGTTTGTTAGGGTGGAATCTTGCTATTCAATTTTGAAGCAGACGTCTTCAGCCAAAATTTTGTATACATGTATAGTTTGGATTCCGATACACGATAAGCTGTGTGCCGTCATTTTAAATCCAATATGACGGGCCATCCAAGATGGCAGACTAGTTATCTTGTATGCACTTCTGCAAGATAGGTATCAAATGGAAGGGCTTTCCGAGAATATAATTAGAAAAATATTTTGAAATCACTCAATCTAATATGACGGACTTTTAAAGTTATTAAACAAAGTTTCACTAAGAATAAAAATGCAGGTTAGTAACTAAAAAATAAATAAATGAAAAGAAATCTTTTTAAATAACTATTCCACTATTGGATTTAGAACGACTCTACACAGCTTATCGTGTATTGTCATCCAAACTAAACGTGTATACAAAATTTCAGCTCAATCGGTTGAAGATATTTGCTTCAAAATTGAGTAGCAAGATTCCACCCGAACAAACATGCATACATTGCAAATTAAATATCAGGTTTAAAAAATGCTTTTATTCAAATGCTCTAAGATGAAGAAAATGAAATTTTAACTTTTAACTTAGGTATACAGAATTTATATTATCATAAAACCTTGTCGCGAGGTTTGCGTAAGTACCTATAGGTATTTAATTAAACCCAAAGTTTAAAATAATTAAACTTAGGAGATTAAGTTACTCAATTAAATAGGTACTAGTTTACTTACACAAGTAAATCGCGCGACAAGCATTTATGATCATATAAATTGTGTACAATGATTCTTATATATAAGCTGATAGTTGAAATTTTAAATCAAAATTTTATTTTCCTCTTTTTCCGAAAAAGGGATCGATACCAGGGACTTGGAATAGATAACAAGGGATAGGTGGACGATTCGGAAATCTTCGGATGAGACCGCGGTCTAGGATTAACGGGCGTACTACATCACAGATGTTTGTAATGGAATCGTGGACGAATTGGAGGAATCGATTCCGAAAAAGGAATCGATACCATAGATTCGAATCCCCAAAAGGAATGTAGCCTCAGTGTATGCGTCAATGGCATTTCAGTACAAGTACAAAATTGTATCATCTTGTGGCATTGAACACAAGAGTGAACGAAAAGCCATATGTTAATTGAAAGCAGATAGTGTGACCAAACTGTTGTTTTATTAGGATACGAGATGATAATATTCAAATATTCTAAATTAGAAAAATTTGGAAGCATATTTTTTTTTGGCATTGGGACCATCGTCCATGTAGCCAACCCCCTTTTTATTACACATACATATTACAATACGTTAAATGTTACAATTATATATACACCTATTATATGTTGTACTCACTAAATTAAATTACAATTTGTGCTACTCTAAGGTACTCAACGATTCTGTAAATACCATCTGTGCATTCATTGAAATAAGATGTGTTACATTAAACGGTGGGTGTAGACCATCAATAATTAAATTTTATAAAAATTGGTTCTGATACGGATGATATTGGGAACATTCAAAGAAGCATATAATATACAAAAAATATCAAACAGTTTTAGCAAAAATATGAACCAGCCACGGCTGGTAAAAATCCTGGAGGGGAAGTTCATACCACCTCCCCACTCTCCCCCTTGCAGGAGTCTGTGGTGTAACAATGTTGGTTAGCAAAACGAAGCATCCTTTATTTTTGCTACTGTTTATGTACAGAACCCGATTTCTACCAGATTTTCCGCCCATTCACCTAACGTAGCGATCTTGGTTGGTAAATTGCCAAACGTCGACCGTGGCCAGCCTGAGGTAGTAAACTATTTAAGCTCCGCCCCGTTTTACTGGTTCTAAAAATATATCTACCTAAATGAGACACTTGTTAACTATAATTTTAGGTCAGAGGATAAACTTTAGATTGCATCAGTTAGCTTTGTTAGTGGTTATGGGATGTTTGGTAGAGCTGTTGTGCGAGTGTCTAGATAGTGTGACATGAGATACGTCATTTGAATGTTATTTTGTACCTTGATATTATCATAATATCGTTCTCAATTAAGAGATGCATCATTGGGAGGACCAAGTCAATATCTAGATTTCCATGGGATAGCTATAATTTTCCAAAGTGAGCACTGTTATCTAACAGGGACGGAGAGGTAGCGATATATAAATTGCTTATACTGCTTTGACAAGGAGAGTACTAAAAACCGTCTGCAATACACGTGGCTGTCTGGCTGAAGTTAGCTTCAAATTCAGATTCGAAAATCGCGATATTACAGTCGACCATTTCAATAGCAAAAGCAAATGAAAAATACCTCTAAATTCCAAACAATCGTAACTAAACTTGTTTGATATTGATTTACGTATCGTAAATGGGTAATCGGCCAAAAATATGTGAAATAGATTACAGTACAACCTTAGCTATACAAGGTGATTTCGGCCCCGTGGAATACCACCAACAAACTTTTATAATTTATCTGCACTTTGGAGAACTACATAGGTGTGACAGCGACTTGCAAAAATTCGGAGGCCTACAGGGTGATTCTGGCCGCCCAAGAGGTAGGCACCTGAAACTAAAATAAGTCATACAAGCCAAACGGAAATTTGTACCACCAACAAACTCTTACAATTCACACGCACTTAGGAGATCTACATAGGTGTGATATAGAAGATAAGCCGTACAAGCCAACAGAAATTTGTACCACCAACAAACTGTTACAATGTATACGCACTTAGGAGGGCTACATAGCTGTGATATAAATTTGCAAAAACTCAGAGCCCTACAGGGTGATTCTGGCCGCCCAAGGGATAGGCACCTGAAACTGGGATAAGTCGTACAAGCCAAACGGAAGTTTGTACCACCAACAAACTTTACAAGTTATACGCACTTAGGAGCGCTACAGAGCCGTGGTATACATTTGCAAAAAATCAGAGGCCTACAGGGTGATTCTGACAGCCCAAGAGATAGGCACCTGAAACTAAGATAAGTCGTACAAGCCAAACAGAAATGTGTACCGCCAACAAACTTTTACAATTTATAGGCACTTAGGAGGGTTACATAGGTGTGATATAGATTTGCAAAAATTTAGAGGCCTACAGGATGATTCTGATTGCCCAAGGGATATGCACCTGAGACTAACATGAGTCGTACCAGCCAAACAGAAATTTGTACCACCAACAAACTTTTACAATTTATACGCATTTAGGAGGGTTACATAGCCATGATATAGACAGGTGCCTAACTCTTGGGTGGCCAGAATCACCCTGTAGGCCTCTGAATTTTTGCAAATATATATATCACAGCTATATAGCTCCCCTAAGTGCGTATGAATTATAAAAGTTTGTTGGGGGTACAAATTTCTGTTTGGCTTGTACGACTTACGAGTATCTTAGTCTGAGGTGCATATCCCTTGGGCGGTCAGAATCACCCTGTAGGCCTCTAAATTTTTGCAAATCCTCCCTCCTAAGTGGCTCTAAATTGTAAAAGTTTGTTGGTGGTACAAATTTCCGTTTGGCTTGACGACTTATTTTAGTTTCAGGCGCCTATCTCTTGGGCGGCCAGAATCACCCTGTAAGCCTCTGAATTTTTGCAAATCGCTGTCACAGCTATGTAGTTCTCCAAAGTAGGTATAAATTATAAAAGTTTGTCTGTGGTACAAATTTTTATTTACTTTATACGAATTTTCCTAGTATCAACCTATTCCATGGGGCCGGAATCACCTTGTATAATTAAGTTTGTACTGTACTATTACGCATATTTTCGGCCAATTATCGATTTGCGATACGTAAATCAACATCAAACAAGTTTAGTTAGGATCATTTGGAATTTAGAGCTATTTTTCATTTGCTTTTGCTACTGAACTGGTCGACTGTAATATCGAGATTTTCGAATCTGAATCTGAAGCTAACTTCAGCAACGTCTGCATTACTTCCAAAATAATAATAAATCATATTTTATCCATTAATATACATTAGGCGAAGTCTGAAGTCCATTGCACTGTATTTCGGTGAAAACAGATGCATATCATACGAAACAATATACATACAGGCAGAATGAATCATATTAAAAAACCAAATGTAAGGACGTCTACTGCGACTTTAAGAGAAACAAGACGAAGAGAAATGGTACAGTAGAAAGACAACGACCATCTCATGTATTTTATATTACATTGTAGTATAATAGCAGCCTACTAAAATGCCATTGAAAGATGTGAAGTCATGGAAGTGACGTTTTCGATGGCTTTCTATTCACTGTATACACCGTACATTAACAAAGACCAGTAGGGTCACTCGCCGTGCCGGCTTTGATGTGACTCTCACAAATGCGAGCCGCCTCGATGTGAGAGCGGTTGAGTTCGTGCGGACTCGGACTCCTCTACCTACGGGGGATCCGACTGCTCGATATTCTCGACGTCGCCGGTCGACGATTGTATCCCGTGCACCGTCGCGTGTTAGGTGGACTGACCTGACCCTGTAAGCCACAGCTGTTAGCGTTCGGCCCCGTTCGGCTACTGCTCGAGATCTGCGGGTGCCAGAATCTGCCATTGATCCGACAGCTTGTGTAGGATCCGAGAACAGAGATGGAAAAGCCACATTGGGGGCGGGGCTTAGAGTGACCCTACTGGTCTTTGTTAATGTACGGTGCTGTATAGTAACAACGTTCGAGATATACACGGCACTAAATTTAATGGCGCTCTAATCTTTCAAAAGCTAATCTCCCAAAAGTACAGTTAAACAACCCTTATTGTGAACCATTCTCTGTCCAGGGAGTACTGAAATAATTTTTATATTCATAGAAAAAAACTATCTACTCGTAGAGACCATCATTTCACATACATATAAATCAAGAGTATTGCAAATGAAGATGTAAGTTTTTCGATTGCTAAATGTAGACCAGTAATATAATCCAAAAAGGACCACTGTACAAGGAGCAGCTCCTCATGCAGTCCAGGAAGGTAAGCTTTATTAAAGTTATACGTACTTGGGTCATTAAGCAGCGGAAATGCGGTCACTCAGTGAAAAAGCTAAATCTATATCCTACCAGTGTCATTTAAAATATTGTTCCATTGCTGATTGTTTGGAACATTGAGCAACCTATTTATTGCCTTTTTGGGTCATACATACCTTCAAAAATTAATTTAGGACATTTGAAATCTCCCGATAAGATAGCACGTTTCAACTGTGAGTAGACAGTCTCTTCAAGTTCCTCTAAAGATTGGTCAAATATGTGAGACGATACAAACGGAGTCATATCAACAACACCAACTTAAAGATAAATATTATCTATCCAGCATTTGCAAGTTAATGTCTCAATTTGAGGAAAATCCACATCCAGAGGTGATACATCCACAACGTGACTTTCATTACAACCTTTTGCCGCCAGAAGCACTCTACCACCACATTTATCACCTGTTACATCACATCTCCTGTCTTCCCGTCTTTTTGACAAACAGTGCAAGAGCCGTGCAGAAATACCTCTTTGCATCAATATTTCCGATTGCAAATTTGTTTCGCTTGAGGCAATGGCGTCATTATTCATTCATTAACTGATTTACAGGGTGCCTACCAAGAATAGACGCCCAATATCTCGGCAACCGTTAATCATATAACTTCGAGCAAATAATATTATTAGATAAATCGGTGCAAGTACTGGACATTATTTTCAAGTTCCGCAAGTGGCCGCGGGGGGCGTAACTGTTACAGTCAATCGGAAAAACAGCTTTCTCTCAAAACATATGCAAATACAGAGATATTATAAATATTACCACCATGTAGACTAGACAATTGCTTTTGTAAATCATTTTGCAAGATGTGGTGGTAGGGGAACGTCAAAAAAGATTTTACTCAAATGACAATAACTTTAGCATAAGATAACGGAATTTAATCTGGGTCTCGTTTGAAAGAGCTCTTCTTACCCAATAAACGGTTACATAAAAATTATTTGAGTTGATGTTGACTTAGTAGCTACAGGGCGGTATTTGACATCATACAGATTTTAAATGGTATGCTGTATCTCTTTTATCCACGAAATTTTTAAAAGGTCAGCGCAAGATTCAACTTCCTAGCTCTTTTCAAACCACAGATATCGATGAAACAACTATTATGACAAGTGTGCTGTGAGTTCCGAAAACAATTGGTGCCTGATAGGGCTATAGCTTCCGTCACACCGTTTTAATAATAATCGTTCTAAGCAAAATCACTAGAAATCATATTTTGAGATTCTGAAATAAGCGCCAGGTGGCGTAGTAGGTGCCAGTAAATGCTTTATTAAATTTTGTAATTATGCAGCTTTTAAAAGAATTAAACAAAAATAAATTCAGTATAACTTTGATTATTATTTTTACTTTTATTATTAAACGTTAGTTTGAGCTGATCACAAAGTGTTATATAAACTCAACAAGCAAAGACAGTAAGAAAATAATCAAATCAATGTGAATGAATTTTAAAAGTTAAGACTGTTTAAGAATTTCGTCATCTACCTATCTATATTGAAAGAGATATAACATATCAATTAAAATTTGCATAATAATGCGTAATAATTGTTATGATGTCAAATACTACGCTAGAGCTACTCAGTCAAGATAAACTTATGTAATTTTTATGTAACAGACCTAGCTTGTTTCATTGCGTTAACTCATACAAAAGTAAGGTATCCTCCCAACACTGCATTTTATGAGATCAGAAGAGCAAAAAACTGTCAACAAAAAAAAACGCAACTTGTTAAGTGTATATGATGGTAGAATTTATAATAAACCTTTATTTGCATATTTTTGAAAATAGGCCTCTTTTCTGATTGATCGAAACGCCCCCGAGCGGTTACTTGCAGAACTTGAAACTAAGTTACCGCGGTTTCTCTCTTTTTTGCTTAGGGTTATATGATTAACGGTTACCGAGATACTGCCAGCATCATCCTTAGTACGCCACCCTGTACTTACATCAAGTTTGCTGAGGAGACTACGAACATTTTGATAGTAATAAGTGTGAGCAGGTGTCGGTGCTGTCTGACATTAGTGGTTTTCCGAGACCATCCTCGAAACACCGTTGAAGTGCCTGATCTTCAAATCCGATCCGCCGCTTTCATCGTTCCCCTTACTTAGTCCTTTAATTTTCTGAAGCGCGCAAGCTGTTTGGGGGTACGATCAGTTGATACAAAGAGCTTGTTTTTAACACGAGTTCTTTAGTTTAATAGCGTTTCTTATGATGTCAGAAACTTGTTTTTCAGTGTTGTAAGACAGTCTGATAGGACGGATTTTCCCATTAATCTGCTTACCAAAATGAACTAGCTTAACGTCTTGGAGACTAAAGTTGCGGTCAATTGTATAGCGAATGTCTGTAACCTTATCTTTAACTGTAGTAGCTCTATCATCATTGACATCTTGCTAAGGAGCTCCAAAAATTGTAACATTTTTACGATGCTTATTACGTCCCATCAATCCAAAAATGCCCGCCTCAAGGAGCTCAGCCCGATTAAGGGCAGACCCAACGCTCTTCATAGTTTTAAAAGTATGTATATTTCTCTGAAGTTTCAATATACGAGCCTTGAGGGCTTTAATATTTTTTCCATTGGATCTGCATACAGTACATGACCAGTCGCATCCCTTGTTGGATTTAAATAGTTTAGCTCCTAATGAGCTTATATCTACGCATATATTTTTAGTTATGCCTTAGGCTTTGCCCAGTTGACAGCCAGCTGCTACTGCACGGATACATATATTTCAAGTTATATCCAACTTATTATTACTTCCCACACCGATAGGTGAGGGGAGTATTGTGATCGCGAAAATTTTCGATTTTGAGATAATACGCTTTTTGGGTGTCTTCTGCTGTCTATACAGGGTTACTGGTAACTCGACCACTTTCCTGCAAGAGGTGATAGAGGGACTCAAATTTAGTAGATTTAACCCCTCATATGTAATTCCGAAAACCGATAGTTTTCGAGATAATTAACATTTAATGTTTTTCATCCAAATGTCCAAATTTCCACACCAGATCCTAAACTAAGAAAAAAACCTGTTGTTGATTCTGATAATTTTTATTTTAGTATTTAACGAACACGTACACAAAGCTAACTTAGTATTAAAATGTTTCAAAATACTAAACAGTACCAAACTAGACACAAATATTTAAAAAATACTCAACAAAATTTTTACATTCACCGTGAAAGAAAATTATCTAGCCCAAAAAAATTATACAAACTTTTGAGCAAATCACGAAAAAAACTTTCCTACCTAATAACCTTTTCTGAAAGATTATAAACAGCAATGAATAAAAATCACCTATTCAAAAAGAACGAATGACAGTACAATCATTATTGATAACTCAGTTACATACTAGAATGTTTGCAAATGTGGTCGATGATTTTATCCAAGTAAAACAAATTAAATCCACTCAAAGTTTCTAGAGATCTTGCTCAATGTGTTGCGCTTGATTTCGGATGCAAGTACGCTTCCTCACTTCGGTTTTTGTAACTCGTGTTGAAAAAGTTCGTTTCATCTCCTCAGCCGCATTGATAATTTTTTGCCTTAGTTCGTCAGCAGTACTCTCGTAAACCAATGCCTTCATGTGATCCCAGACGTAAAACTCAAGAGGTGTCAGATCTGGGCTCCGCGCAGGCCATGGGCTGGGTTCACCCCTTCCTATCCATTTCTTCGGGTATGTGTTGTCCAACAACTGCCGAATTGTGATACGGTAATGTGCTGGACAACCATCATGCTGGAATATCAGGTTGTTGATGATTCTGTATTATGTTGATAAATTTTGTTAAATAGTTACTTGTGACTGTGCTGTCATTCTTGTCCTTGGAATAGGCCATCAGATAAGGAAGTTTTTAAAATAATTTGTTTGACCGGTTGTCTTTTTTGAGCTAGACAATTTTCTTTCGGCGGTGAATGTAAAAATTTTGTTCTTTATTTTTTAAATAATTGTATGTAGTTTGAAACTGTTTAGTATTTTTACACATTTAAATACTAAATTAGATTTGCGTATGTGTCAGTAAAAAACTAAATTGGAAATTACTAAAATCGACAGCAGGGTTTTTTCTAAATTTGGGATGCAGCGTGGAAATCTGGACATATCGTTGAAAAACATTAAATGTTAATTATCTCGAAAACTATCGGTTTTCGGAATTACATATGAGGGGTTAAATCTATTGCATTTGAGTTCCTCTATCACTTCCTGCAGGAAAGTGGTCGAGTTACCAGTAACCCTGTATAACGAAAATCCACGTCACTAATTTCCGTCGGTCAGCGTTATGCTGTGGGGTCGTAGTAGGTAATGTTCCTATAATTTTGAAAATCGTTATACGGGGGGCGGAGTAATTAGCAAAAAACAAAAAATGTCAAATATGCCTCAAACTTCGTTTTTAGGTGTTCTAGGGGTTCCTGATCATTTCCTACTTTTCCTTGGGTGGGGGTGAATTTGGGATGGCTGGGGGGTGGGGGGTTGTAAAACTGAAAAATTTGTTGTATTTGTAATGAGCTGTCCATTGACATGCGAATGAAAAACCTAGCGGCATGATTCACCTTTTAGGTCCATCCGAACGTTGCATACCTGTTATAGAAACCACGAGATTTGTGATGTATACATACGAGTATTGTTTTAGATCGTTCGATATCGCGTACCGCGAAAATTGTTCAATTAATTTTATTGAAATTTTGATACAGTATTACTACCGTGGCGAGGATGGAAATGGCGTATGTTTTGGAAAAATCAGGTCAGTGGCGGCGCAGCAATAATAAAAAAACTAAAAATATAAAAACAGCTCAAACTTTGTTTTTTTGGCGTTTTAGGGGTTTCTGATCATTTTCTACGTACATCCGAACATTGCCTCGCTTATAGAAACCAGGGGATTTGTGATGTATTCATACGAGTATTGTTTTAGATCGTTCTATATTGCGTAACGCGAAAATTATAGAATTGATTTTAATGAAATTTTGACACAGTATTACTACCGCAGCGAGGATGGAAAACCCGTATGTTTTGGAAAAATAGTGTCAGTGGCGGCGCGCGGCGCAGCAATAATAAAAAAACTAAAAATATAAAAATAACTCAAACTTTGTTTTTAGGCGTTTTACAGGTTCCTGATCATTTTCAATTTTTTTTTGGATGCTCTGAAATCGGGGTGGTTGGTGGGGGGTTCTTAAACTGATAAATTTGTTGTATTCATAATAGTCTATCCATTGACCTGTAGAAGAAATACCTAGCGGCATATTACACTTTTTTAGGGCCATCCGAACAGTGGCTTGCCTATTACAGAAACCAATTTTGTGATCTGTACAGACGAGTTTTGCTTTATTTCGTTCTATGTATATTGCGTAAAGCGAAAATGATTGAATTGATTTTAATGAAATTTTGACACAGAATTTATTGCCGCAGCGAGAATGGAAAACGACTGTGTTTTTGAAAAATCGTGTCAGTGGCGGCGCAGCAATAATAAGAAACCAAAAATATAAAATCAGCTCAAACTTCATTTTTAGACGGGTTGGAGGCTCTTGGTCGTTTCGCATCGTTCATTTGAAGCATGGAGAAAAAAACTGTGGCATCCTAGTTCCTAAGGAGGAAGACGCAAGAAGCTATTTACGAGGGTTTTTGTGTTGGATTTTGTTTTTGCGGGCGGGTGAGCGATGATTTAGTTCTTTAGTTGCAAGGGGATTTCAGACTATAGCTTCATGCAATTGGAAATAATAAAATGGTATCAACATTATGTGTGAGAAGTACTGAGTCAATCAACTTGAATCCATTTTTTTTGGCATTAAGACTTTGTCCATACAGTCAGTTACTAATACGAGGATGCTTGATTACCAGTATAGGATTACTCTATTTGCCCCATCAGGCGCCTTACCTGCCTCGGCACGAATGTGCTCTTCAGGGTCCACACGCCATCACTGTTTACCTAGAAATAAGGAGTAACGCCACTGCGGCCATTCAGGGCGACTTTACCACAAGACAACACAGGCAGACCACCAAAGGGAAGGGGGGGTAATAACAGAAGATTTTTACACAGGAGCACCGTACATTAACAAAGACAAGTAGGGTCACTCGCCGTGCCAACTTTGATGTGCGTCTCACAAATTTGAGAGGGGTTCCATTCGTGAGATCTCGTTTTCTTACAGGGAATCCGACTGTGCGATATTACCGACGTCAACGGTCGACGTCCACTTTACTTATACGGGGGTTAATAGAAATGAATTCTATAGTAGGTATAGATAGAATATAATTTATTATTCAATAAACCATTCAACACAAAACTGCAGATGCAGCTACTGGGGCGGCAAATAGCTCAAGGAGTATTATAGATCATGTTTTGTCAGATAGATGTAGTAATTTGAAATGTACGATTTAAGTAGTAAGTAACAGCAACAGTCTGATCATTCATAATTTGTTGTCAATAACCTTGGGTGTAAACATAAAAGTACTTGCGACAAAATATAGAAGAGAAGTAAACAGAATAGATCACAAAAAATTCATCTCAAAATTAGAAAGGAATATTCTAACTACAGAAGTTCAATCATTTCAGGAACTAATTGACTTAATCACTTCTTGTAAAAAAAATCGGAATTTAAAAAGACGTATAAGGTAGATACGTGAAAATACCGACTGGATAAGTCAAGAAATTCTCGAAATGATTGAAAACCCAGTCATAATTTATAAACAAAAAGTTAAAGAACCGGGAAACAGGAATTTGGAAAATGAATTTGAAAAACTTTAGAATCAAGTCAATGATAAAATTGAAGTATGAAGAACAGATATTTTAAAAATCAATGGGAATAAGTAGGCACAAATATAAAAAAATGGGGCCATATACAGAGCATGTCGCCGGCATTTTTTTGTGAAATACACGCAAAACACTCAATAACACACAAACACTACTTATTTAGACACCCCGGTAGATCCGACCGATTTTATCCCGTGCACCGTGTCGCGTGTTAGGTGGTGTTAGGTGGACTGACCCTGTAAACCACAGCTGTTAGCGTTCGGCTACTGCTCGAGATCTCCGGGCGCCAGAATCCGCCAGCTTGCGTAGTATCCGAAAGCACAGCTGGAAAGATCACATTGGGGGCGGAACTTAGAGTGACCCTACTTGTCTTTGTTAATGTACGGTGACAGGAGTTAGCTAAAGACAACATTCAAACCAGAAGTGAAAGAAACAGGCATTAACAGCTAGCGGATATGGGTGCATGCTAGAAATACAGGAAAAATCCAAACGTTATTGTAGTTTTGTGTTCCCTCACTCACATGGAATCAATGGAACAGCAACAAAATAATCATTTTTCAGTTATGATCAACTTTTAGATAAACTATAGGTTAGGTTAGGTTGAAAGTGAGCGAACTTCGATAACGAAAGACAGGGGATACCGCACGCCCGTATGATGCTATATGAATTAGCTGTGACCGGAAAAGAATAGCTATTTGACAGCTGTCAAAATATTTTTTAATGATATTTAGCGTTTTTAAGACCAATCATTGTAAAATTGTGTGGTGTACATAATGGTATGGTGTGCAGTTTACGGTTGTAAAAGCCACAGCAGCAGTAAGGAGCCAGGAATCACGAATCACGTATTACAGGTAAATTTAATAGCGCTTTGGTGCTTTTTGGTCACAAATGTCAGTCGCGCGTTCCGTCCTCTCTCTTTACTTGTCTAGTGAGCGGGAAGATTGTGCGTCTTTCCACTGCGACCCTATTGTATCTATGTGGTTCACACCTATTTACAGTTCGCCGTACAACTCATGTCTATCGATTAGAGCGATGGTCGGTAGGTTTCAGTTGGGTGAATCAGAAAGGTTGACACCTAGCTATTTCCAGTACTGGTCAGGAAAATATAATTATAAGAGCCGCTACCCTTATTATCTGGTACATGTTTCCAATTATAATTAAGCTCCACATAGTGGAAGTCCGTTCCGTTAAATTTAAAGTTGTTCTTTATTTTTACAATTACTATCCTATATTTGTTATAACAAAAACTCCTTTAAATTTATGTCATTATTCTACTCGTTTCGGGATGGTCAGTGGCTATACGATAGTAGCTGTTTTACATACCCCGACCAAGCGCTACTATGTAATTGCGTTTGTTTGTTTGAATAATGGCGGTGTTTTTCATCTGCGCCGGCCAATTTGGCAATTGCTAGTTTTATGCGTATATGTTATGCGCCTCCTAATTTGACAGAAAAAAAGAGCGATTAATGGATTGTTTGACGAAACTCTTTTTCCAAACAATATAATTCAATCGCATTGATTGCATTGGTGTATAGTTAGTACTACTATACGGTACAAAATCGTGGACGGTTACAGCGTAGACTATGAATAGAACAGTGGCGTTCGAGATGTTTTTTTACTAAGGGGAAACTGCGGAGAAGGAAGCTGGCACAGTGGCTTCCAGGGCTTGCAACAGTGTCGGGCGCTACTCCGACTCAAAAACCCTTGTTTTCGCTAGGTGGAACTTTCTGGAACTACATGTAGCATTGTTTCAAGAATTGTTGCAGCTCTTTGATGTTTTTAGTGCTCCATTACTTCTCTTCTATTCTGTTTTCCTCTCCATCGCCATTACGTCTCTCTCCTTTCGTCCAATAATCTATCTGGTGAACTTAGCAGCACTCTCCCAATTCTCCTCTAAATTTAACATTCATGATATCACATGTTTATGTGTCACATATCAACTTGAATGGATCCCGCGCGGTACATGATATGGATTACGCGGTAGTCTAAGGAAAGGATACCGAAATTGTCATAACATCTGAGCCGAATAGAAAGGCATCCATGCATCCCAAATGGCATACCGACTTAAATCACGATGAACTAGACCATCATGGTCAAGTCCATTACAAGGAGAAGGAGATATCTCTGTATATATCTCAACAAACTGTGTACTGTTGTTACTATTCCCCAAATATTCCGCACAAAGAATACGAGAAGTACGTGGAATCACTTTGGACCGACGTGGAGGCACCATAAGGCAAAGCCATAGTCCTTGGAGATCTAAACGCAAAAGCGATAGATTGGGAATCTCCAAACACGGATAAGAGAGGTCGGCCACTGTGCGAATGGCTTGCAGTCCGTTTCGGGTATATAGAAACAAAATAGGACGAGCGACAGACGATCGTTGCTGACATTGCGGCCAGAGCGACACAGGGAGAGCGAACCTGCCTAAGGACCTGGCCCCAGGGAACATGGTGCATATCATGATATCGAGCGAGCAACTCTGGAAGATAGTACATAAGATAGTTCAAGATATCTTAAAATCGAAAGAGGCAGAGGAACTTAGGGGCATGTAGCAAGAAGAAGAACAAGGAGGAGAGAAAAACGTAGATAATTCACGATGATGCCCGGTGCAGATGGAGATTGAGCAGAGGTAAGAAAAGAGGGAACGAGCCGGTCGGGCCGTGGTGACATGTCGGATGGACGCTTTTGCGTCCACTGTACATGAGATCAGAGGACCCAAGCTAGTTCAACGTCAAGCGGACGGACTGCGAGTGCTTCTGCCCTTGCGATCTAGCCGATTTCCTGAACCTTATATAATAAAAAAACTACATTCTACTCTGATATCCTTCCATTACTGGCAATGGAAAAAATTATGCATATGATTGAATACATGCTATAATAACTGCAAAGGTGGCTAAGAAACATCACACATTAATAACAAATGGTGTACAGTACCTATTTTAGTGAAAAAAGTCTGGTTAAGCTGTAAATAGTTTGTAATTGTTATGCATTTGAATCGTATTATTTGTCGCTACGATCATAGATTAAGAGTTCAGCTCGCTTAAATGGTAATATTTCACTTGTAGATTCGCAAACTTCATTATTATTACTAATGTAATTGAACAATATGTTATCAATACAAGTTTGTGAGAATAAAGATTGGCAATAAACAGTTAGCATCGGCATAAAGCATTCCCCGTATCTAAATCTGTAAGGAAACGTGTCCAATCTTTGGCATTCATGCTCTTTTTCTTCTTCGTTTGTACATTTACCCTGACGAAACAGCTCAAAGTTATACCGGAGAGGTAACAAAGGTGAGGTTTTATCTCCGGTAGTGCGTATACATTTCCGATTTATATTCCGGAGACAAAAAAGATGGGCTGAAAATAAACCGCTTTAAGGTTTGATGTTCAGGATTATTTTGCCAAGAAACAGTAGAAAAACTGACTTACTTAGTTAGGGATCACTGGCTTGCCTCGGTCTGCGTTAAATTGTAAAATTTATGAATACATTACACGGGTCGCTCAGCCGCTGGGAGGAAGCATTTTATTATTTTGAGTTTACTTGCAACGTACCACGTATAAAATGTTACAATGTTCTCTTTAGCAGTGGAAGAAATGATCGTGGGAGTTTTAAAGGTTAATTAATATTTTATTTTATTATTATTATTTTCCGATAGCATAAAGCTATAGTGTGAGATTCGTTTGCAATGAAAGCATCGCCCACCCGCCCGCAAAAAAAAAACAACTAACACAAAAACTCTCGTGAATAATTTCTAACATCTCTCTCCATAAGAACTAGGACGACACAGTTTTTATTCTGCAATCTCTTAAACTCTTATCTTAGTTGCATAACATTCCGAGTTTTCAAAATCTAAAAACAGATCATATTACCAGTATCAAACGTGGGGGCAATGAAATGTGTTCCGGGGCTTCCCAACCACCCTATCCGAGACCCCATCCTATCTCAGCTCATTTTGAGTATTCAAAAATGTAGTCAAGTTGATTGACTCGGTACTTCCAACACATTCCGACGATACCAGTTTTATTATTTTCCCATAGCATGAAGCTATAGTCTAGATGCCCTTGCAATCAAATCATCGTTCGCCCGACCGCAAAAAAAGTGTTTTAATCTACTAGGTACTTCTTTCACAATCTATCATGAATACAACAAATTTTTGAGTTTCACAACCCCCCCCTGTCCCCCCCCGAACCACTCCAACTTCACCCCCACCCAAAAAAATAGAAAATGATCAGGAACCCCTAAAACGCCTAAAAACGAAGTTTGAGCTGTTTTCATATTTTTGGCTTTTTTAATATTGCTGCGCCGCCACTGAGATGATTTCTTAAAGTCAGACGCATTTTTCATCCCCGCCAAAGTAGTAACACTGTGCCGAAATTCTATGAACATCAATTCAGTAGTTTCCACATTATAAAATACAGCACGATCTAAAGCAATACTCGTATATACATCGGAAAATTCCCTTGCTTCCTGTAATAGACAAGGCAATGTTCGGATGGACCTAACCAAGTGTATACCGCTAGGTCTTTCTCTCTCAGGTCAGTGGACAGGCTATTATGATGACAACAAATTTTTCAACTTTACAACCCCCCCACCCAAAGCCACCCCAAAAAAAAGTAGAAAATGATCAGGAACCCCTAAAACGCCTGAAAACGAAGTTTGAGGAATATTTGAAATTTTTCGTTTTTTGCCAATCACTCCGCCGCCCAAGCACCGATTTTCAAAATTGTAGCAACATTACCTACCACGACCACACTACTGAGATTAGAGGCTAGAAAAACGCCAACGGACAGACAGACAGACCGACAGACAGACAGACAGACCGACGGAAATGAGTGACGTGGATTTTCGTTATGTAGGCATCATAAAACGCCCAAAAAGTATCTTCTTCTTCTTAACATGCCATCTCCATCAGTGAAGGTTGGATATCACAGTGGCAAATTCTTCTCTGCTTTCAGCGGTTCTTATCAATTCTTCGAATCCCAGGCCAGTCCACTGACGTATATTCCTCAGCCATGACAGTTTTTTCCGTCCCAGCCCCCGTTTGCCTTCGATCTTTCCTTTTACGATAAGTTGTGCGTACCGATATTTATCATTTCTCAGTATGTGGCCCAGATATGCTGTTTTACGCATTTTTATGAGTTTAAGTAGTTCTCGTTCTGTTCCCAGCCTGCGCAAAACTTCTTCGTTCGTAGTACGCGATGTCCATGGTATTTTGAGTATTCTGCGGTATGTCCACATCTCGAAAGCTTCAAATTTATTGATAGTTTGTGTTTTGAGTGCCCATGTTTCGACTCCGTACAAGAGAGTAGACCATACATAGCATTTTGAGAGTCTTAAACGCAGGTCAAGACTGATGCGTGAATCGCAGAGGAGCTTTCTGAGACGTACAAAACAGCTTCTGCATTATTCTATTCTTGATCTCATTTCCGTATCTGGATTTAGTTTGCTGTCCACCCAGCATCCCAGGTATTGAAAAATTATATTATCTCAAAATCAAAAATTTTCGCGATCATAATACTCCCCTCACCTATGTGTGGCAAGTAAGAAGAACAGAAAACGATCAGAGATCACTAAAGTCCTCATAAACATAATTTGACTCTTTATCCCCTAACCACCCCAATTGTACCCCCTCTAAAAAGATTCGGCAAACAATCAGGAACCCTTAAATCGCCTAAAACGACGTTAGAGCTGTTTTTATATTTTCAATCTTTTCATTCCTGCGCCGCCACTGAGACGATTTCTAAAAACCATACGCCTTTTCCACCCTCGCCACGGTAGTAATACTTTGTCCAAATTTCATTTAAATCAATTCAACAATTTCCACAGAATAGGCAAGCCAAAGTTCGGACGGACCTAAAAATAGTGTACTATGCCGCTAGGTCTTTCTTTCACAAGTCAGTAGGCAGCCTATTATCAATACAAAGAATTTTTCAGTTTTTCAACCCCCAGCCCCCAACTACCCCAATTTCCCCCACCTAAAAAAGTAGAAAATGAGCAGAAACCCCTAAAACGTCTAAAAACGAAGTTTGAGCTGTTTTTAGATTTTTAGTTTTTTCATTATTTCTGCACCGCCACTAACACGATTTATAAAAACCATACGCATTTTTCATCTTCGCCACGGTATTAATACTGTCTCAAAATTTCATTAAAATCAATTCAATAGTTTCCGCGTTACACAGTATCGAACTATCTTAAGCGATACTCGTATGAAAACATCAGAAAATTCTAAGTCCCTTGGTTTCTGCAATAGTCAAGCCAAAATTCGGATGGACCTAAAAAAGTGATCTATGCCTCTAGGTCTTCCTTCACAGGTTACTGGATGGCCTATTATGAATACAACAAAATTTTCACTTGTTGTTCATTCAGATGGTACTTATCTATATAGCGCCTCCAAAAAGCTCTATACCTGTAAAAACAAAGCATGGCTTTTTGTCGATCAAAAAACTATGGTATCTGTTACAAATACGGCAAAAGACTATTTAATTGTGTAAAGATGTCCCTTAGAAGACGACGGCCCCAGTTCACGCAGTTAACCTCATTTAAACAGGGCTACTCTTGTAACAGCATGGCGCGCATGGATCGAAGAAGGGCGAATGTAGTGAGCCAGAGGTTCTCGAGCACGTAGTAGAACAACAGATGAGCAACATCGTTGTCTAATGTTACTGATGATTGGTATGCAGCTATAGGGAGATTTCTTCGAATCCTCACGGTGTACCACAGATTTCGTGAGATGGGCTTAAGATAATATCGTCCGTATCTAGTGCCTCTTCCTACTGCAGATAATCATCGCTAATGGTTGAATTGGTGTCAAGAGCACCGACAATGACATGCCGAGTGGCATCAGACGGCCTTCTCCGATAAATGTAGGTTTTGTCTGGGGTCACTTGATGGACGCCAACGTGTTACATGACGACGACAGAGACAGTTTGCTGTTGAGCGCCATGTACAGCGTACTATTGGTTTTATGATTTGGGGTGTCATTTCAATTAACAGCTAGCCATCTTCACTTTGATTCGTGGCATAATGACGGCTCAACGACATATGAATGAGGTATTAGAACCAGGTGCCAATTCTCATTTTCGAGGCCTCGAAGGTGGTGCGTTAATGCCCGTCCTTTTATTGCAAGGGTGTTGATGAAGTTTCTAGAGAAAGCTGAGGTCACTCGCCAAGATCACCTCGATTTGTCGCCAACGTTAAGAGTATAGTATTGAATGATTCGCTATATTCGCGATTTACCCAGTCCTCCGACTTTGTTGGACGAACTGGATCATGCTATGTGGGCAGCTCGGGAGGCTGTTCATCTAGAGTTTATTACCAACTGGCGCCGGCGTACGAGTCTACCGCGCAGGCCAGAGTAGTGCATTCGTCAACATTATTTACCTACAACAACTCTTGTTGTCTTGTCAGGTAGATTTCGATCGAAAACACTGACCTCTAAAGATGCTAGTCACTCGTGCTGGCGAAACGTTAGGAAGAAGTTCCAACAGACGACGGCCTAGAAACCCCAGAAGATCTATGGATTTTTCAGTTGACGAGGGCTGCGAAAGCCTCACCACTTACTAAGAGGATTTGCTGTGATTTCTCATAGCATAACGAAAGTAGTCTTCTGCAGTTTACTATAACCATAACTACAGGATAGGTGGCCTTTTCTCTGGAGCTCCTCTTCATACATTCAGTCTTTCCAAATGTTTCACAAAATTATCTTCTGAGATTTTTCAGACACAAGTAGAGGAATAACAACACAGAGCTACTAGCTGTTACTTCCCTTCCTTACCTTACAGGTCATTCTGTCATGTCTACATCTCGAAAATCTCTCGTTCTTTTTCTTCGGTATGTCTGCTTGCCCGGCTGATGCCATTTTTGTCTTGGTGTAATCTCAGTGTTACTAAGCTGATTTTGATGGAATTTGGGATGCCATATTCTGGACGGGTCCGAAGTATGTAAGTATGCATCTTAATAATTGTTTACTTGGACATTGTTTTTAATAGATCAGTCATGGCCTACTGCAACAAATAAAGTGAAAAATAAAAAAAAATGAGCTTGATTTCCAAAAGAACTTAATACTGATTTATATTTTTGAAAAGATTGAATTATTTCCAATTAACGTAAAAAGTAATATACATTGAATATCGCAGCTATTACAAAACTTATAACTAAAGTGCAATTGTGGTCGTCATTCTGATTTATTTCACAGCGTAGTTCTTAGTCTTGAAGCACTATTAGATTTACATTCCAAGTATTGCACGTAGCATATTTAGGTATTCATATATAAGGCCCATGCCATCAAGAACGATATGTTATAGATATACAAATATATCTCTGGTCTAAATTTATATGAACATAACGATTTAAAAATCTTCTAAATCATAAATAATATTTTCTAAGTGTCACAACAATATTTTACATCCTCAATTTCGAATCTCGTCAAAATTTATTATGCCACAGAGTTTTAATAAGTAGTGCTAAATATAACCGCGGGCTTCAAACACCGAATCCTGTTTGATAAAAACTGAAGTTTAACAGCGTAACATGACACAGTCGGGATTTTAGATTATATTGGACTTTCGCTTTCTGGTGAAATACACATACTTTGTTGAGATTGTTATCCAGCTGCATCATTTACATATCTATCTTCCTGGGAAGTGAGTACTTGTCACTCATATATTTTATAAGACTAGGTTGATTTTCGAAAATTCTGCCAAAATAAAAGAACCTGGTATCATCACTGACATACTGAATAAGGGCGAAATTTTTTGATGTGCTACATTCATAGAAAGTTTATCTCAGAGAATCAAATTTTTTTTGTCATATTTAACTTGCATTCCCGAAAACACAGTCCTAGCTTCTTCCTTTTGTAGTACAGGATAAAAAAAGTTCTCATTGAAATATAATATTTGATAGACAACTTTTAACTATTGTTCTATCGTTTTTATAGAAACTAAGTACCAAAATAGTCCAATTGGATAAAACTGACACAATTATCAATTCAGCGCCATAAAAATCGTTAGTTGCTGCTATGCGGTATCAGCAATTGAAATCTTACACCTTTGTTTTCCTCTTGTCAGCAGGAAACACAACTTGGTTGGAACTTTAGCCTGGCTAGTATACAAGGTACTAGTATAGGCTCTGCAGAGCAACATTTAAGGATTATGTCTGTTCGTCTGTCTCAATAGCATCCATGGACTTCAAATGCTCAATCCTGTATCCGATGTTTGGAAGATATTGCTGTTATTTGATGTTTTTAGAACTCACTATTAAGGTAGTAGGAGGAACTTTTGGAGGTTAATTGTAGAACTGGCAGCGAATATGTTTTATAAGGTTGTGTACTTCTACTTTAGTCATGTTGAATTTCGTAAAAAATAATAGCCTATGAAATATTTTGAAAAAAACGGCCCAACTTCACTGCGAGCCATAAAGGTATATTGTCATCACAATAGTGGTGGTTCTATCGAACCACGACTTATTTTGCTAAGTTCAGGAGATTTATAGCAACGATATCTGCCAGTGTGACTTCTCTGATTTTGCCTGCCTTAATCTTGATGACTAGTTACCCATTCTTCAATAAGTACCTAAATAATATCCAGCTTCATGTGCTGGATACAGAACTGTGTATATAGCATTCTAGTTTTGGGTTCGAGGCAAAAAGAACTGAATACTTGCCTTGTTGAGCCTTCACAGTAGTCAAGAGGTGTACCGAAGTTCCATTCGACATCTAGAAAAACCGGCATATGGTTTCTTTCACTAAGTTCGTTATATTTTTATATGGAGGCGATAATATCCTTTTAAAAGATGCCCATTACTTGAATAAGATAACACAGTCTTGACTCCGAACAGTGCATGTAGCAGCCCATTTTTGCTGGTCCTCACAGTGGGACAAGAGGCAAATCAAAGTTTCATCAAACTACTCACAGAATTGATACATGGTTCTTCTTTTACAAAAAGCAATAGAGTGTGAAATACATTAAACAAAAAACAGATACTCCAAACTTAATTGACTAGATCTACTCTATCCTAGGTTAGACTTGGTTACAGTCGGGAAACAGCCCGAATTTCTAACGCCACTGCAACATGCAACACTTGCGGATCCATTGCTTAACACTGTGCTCTGAATAAGCGTTGCCAAATAACTGTTCATACAACATTCCGTTTTTGCCTCCAAATGCCCACAAACGTGAATCGCTGTCTTGTTGGACCTTGACAGGTTTTATCAAACTCCCAACAGAACGGCGCATGGCTTCTGCTGCTAAGTTCAGGATATTCATATGAATGCGGCAGATGTTCTGTTAGTATGTCTTATACCTCCAGTATATATTTTATCTTGTGCAGGTCTACTGAAAATTTTTTTATACACTCTTTTGACTGCCGTAATCCTGATTAGTGGTCACACCTCTTTTCAAACTACTGTGCTAAGGGTGTATCTGCAATGTCCTGTTCTCTACAATAGAGCAGCTAAGAACTCCCTATTTTTTTTGAACGATAACTCTAGCCAGTGTGTCCTTGAATGAGAATCTATAAGCTTGGCATCGAACTGTGCATGTAGCATCCTTATTATGGGTTTGGGGGTTTAAAAATATTGAATATCTCTCTTGCCGCACTTCACCCAGGCATAGGAGGTAGCCAGAGAGTTTATAAAATTCCTGTATTTTCACCAAGTTGAGGAGATTAGTATAGTTGTGTGACTCAAGCTTAACGCCTTGGACTCTTGTGACCAAACGATAACTCTTTTCAGAAAAATAACTATGCAAGTGTGTGTAGGTCGAGCTGGACTATACAATGTGTTCCACCATCATGTCGACAAACTTTGAGGTATGAAAATATAATTAACGTTATCGAGAAAAAATGCGAAAAAAAAGGGGTCAACCTTTTGATTAATTTTTTATTACATTTTCAATTTCTGTATCACGAATCCATGAGTTCGCGCCATTGTAGCGCCATAGCTTGATTATTTATTGACCGATTCACGACATTTTGGACTCATTTTATAGGATAATGACATATCAACTAAAGCAAAAAAAGATAATACCTTATAGTTTCTAAGGCTAACAAAATTCACCAAACTGAAAAAAAATTTTTTGTAACGCACTTATTTGGGTTACTTACAAATAATTTGAAAAAAAGCCGTATTAGTGCCTATTTATCAAGACATTTTAATATTTAGCAGGATGTTTCCTGTCTTACTACATGAAACTCGTGTATGTAGCACAAAAATTTTCGACAGAATAGGCCATTTTGTATTATGAGTTCTGTATCACAGCGCCATGTGTTTACGCAGTTGTAACGCCATATCTTGATTATTTATCGATCGGATCACAGGTTTTTGGACCCATTTTATAGGGGAATGACTATGCATATCAACTAAGGCACAAAAATAATATCCGACATTTTCTACGGCAAAAAAAGCCCACCAAACTTAAAAAAATTGTAATGCACTTGTTTTGGTAACTTGCAAATAATTTGGAAAAAAAGCCATATTATTGCCTATTTATAAACACAGTTTAATGTTTATCAGAATGCTTCCTGTCTAGCGACACGCAATTTGTTTATGTAGCACTGAAATCATCGACGAAATAGGCTTTTTTATTACGACCAATTTTGAAATAAACAAGAATTTGGTATACACATTGTCTTTATTGGACTTCGGTACAGGTTATTACTTAGATGTAATTTACATTTGAACAAATTTTATTATTTAGTATTTAAATTAATCAACGAAATCTTCAAAATGTCCGCCATTTTTATTTAGGCACGCTTGACTTCGGAAACTAACGCTTTGGGTTACTCGACGCTAAGCTACGCTCCAGTCTGTTTTCTTTGATTGAATTAGTTGCCTTTCAGTTATTCGGCTGAATACTAAATAAATAATACTAAAAATAAAAATAATAAAATTTGTTCATGTAAATTGCATTTAAGCAATAATCTTTACCGAAGTCCAATAAAGACAATGTGCATACCAAATTCTCGTTTATTTCAAAATTATTCGTAATAAAAAAGCCCATTTCGTGGATGATTCTAGTGCTACATAAACAAATTGCATGTCGTTAGACAGGAAACATCCTGAAAAACATTAAACAGTGTTTATAAATTGCAAGTAACCGAAACAAGTGCATTACAAGTTTTCTTTTAAGTTTGGTAGATTTTTTTAGCCTTAGAAATTGTCGGATATTATGTTTTTGCCTTAGTTGATATGCCCAGTATTCCCCTATAAAATGGCGCTGTGATACAGTCATAATACAAAAAAGCCTATTCCGTCGAAAATTTCCGTGCTACATACACGAATTGCATGTGGCTAGACAGGAAACATCCTGCTAAACATTAAACTGTCTTAATAAATAGGCACTAATACGGCTTTTTTTCAAATTATTTGCAAGTAACCAAAGCAAGTGCATTACAAAAAAAAATTCAGTTTGGTGAATTTTTTAAGCCTTAGAAATTATCAGATATCGTATTTTTGCCTTAGTTGATATACCCAGTCATTCCCCTATAAAATGAGTCCAAAAAATCGTGAATCTCTCGATAGGTAATCAAGATATGGCGTTACAACTGCATGAACACATGGCGCTGTGATACAGAAGTCATAATACGAAAAGGCCTACTATGTCGAAAATTTTAGTGCTACATACACGAATTACATGTGGTAAGACAGGAAACATCCTGCTAAACATTAAAATGTCTTAAGAAATAGGTACTAGTACGGCTTTTTTCCAAATTATTTGTAAGTAACCCAAATGAGTGCAAAATTTTTTTTTTTCAGTTTGGTGAATTTTTCAGCCTTAGACATTATCAGGTATTATCCTTTTTTGCTTTAGTTGATATGCCCAGTCATTCTCCTATAAAATGAGTCCAAAATGTCGTGAATCGGTAGATAAATAATCAAGCTATGGCGCTACAACTGCGCGAACCCATGGAGTCGTGATACATAAATTGAAAATGTAATAAAAAATTAATTAAAAGGTTGACCCCTTTTTTCGCATTTTTTCTCGATAACTTTAATTGTATTTTCATACCTCAAAGTTTGTCGACATGATGGTGGGACACATTGTATTTTAAAAATAATGATTTTTATACACAGCGTCTCATAAAAGCGTGTTCTTTAAATGGAGTGCTCTGTATATTATTGCATATTCAAATTACTTGCTCAACTCTAGTGTGACGTTATGTATCACATACGGAACTTAAAACGAACCATTTAGGTGCAAAATACTATTTTAGGTTAGGTATACCCGTAAGTAGATATTAGAAAAAAGTTTAATATCGCAGCGATTATAAAACTTAGGAGGCTACGACTTCGTTAGGCGATCAAATTTAAATTTTTTGGTACTTAGAGAAGTCGGTAAATCAATTAAGGAAATTCTAAATGGAAATGCCTATTTTTTATACGATCAAGTGCAAAATTTTATGGCGTTTGTGAAGATATAAGGTTGTAAATGTCAATCTCTGCTAGTTTCATTTAATTAAAAATTTTATATGAAATCAGTGTTTTCTAATTTTCCTACCTATAAGCAACCTATCAGGCCCTAAAATATAAACAAAAACGTGTTCAGATGGAAGGAAACTAACCAAGCAGAAAGATACAGACGTAAAGGGACAATGTTATGAAAATTGCATACAATAAACCAATCTAGCCATAAACAAAGCCGTTAGCGTATCTAAGGTCAAGGGAAGATGGAGTACGACAGAAATTAATAATTTTCACAGCCTACTGGCCACTGCAATATACTAGAGATTAAAAATTTCCAAAACGATTAAAAACTTTCAAATGAAAAAAACTATCAGCCCTTGCTGCTGGCAGTCTAGTATCTTCAGCACGCAATATTACGATAATTTAATTGTATAAAAATTAGTAATTTCAATCTTCAAACTTTTTAGTATATTAGCGAGAACGCAAAAAAGAAATACTGATAAATCAGATTTTAATTTTTGACCAGGTAGATTATGTCTTATAATTTGAACAAATCTTAATTTATTCTTCATTTTCTGGGAACTTACTAATAGGTACTGAAGAATTTACAGAACTCTCGTCAGATGTATTGTTACTTTTGACTCGACGGTAACGAATTCTTTATTATATTATGAAATGTGAAATTTTACTCTAGAGATACTGCCAGCAACATAAGCTGATAGTTTTCCTTCTATTTGATAGTTCTTGGTAGATTTGAAAATTTATTCCAGTACATTGCAGTAGCTGATAGGTTGTGAAAAGTATCTATTTCTATCGTACTCCAGCTTCTCTTTGACCTTAGATTTGTTACCGCCGTTGTCTCTGATTATCGTTGATTTGATGTTTTCTTCGATATGAACACGGTTTTGTTCATATGTTAGGGCCAGCTAGGTTGCCTATAATATAATTATAGGATATTCTATTTAAAAAACATAAGCTCCATATGTCACGCTTTTATTATACTCTATACTACTACTCTGTGATATGAAGATCATTATTTTTAAAATGTAGACAACTCGACCTACATACACACGAATAGTTATATTTTTCTGAAATTAGTTAGCGTTTGGTCACAAGAGTTCAAGGCGTTGAGCTTGACTCGCCCTGTATAGACGAAAAACGTCCAATTAGGGTATCTATAGAAGGCTTTTTGTTCTTGTCTCAAACCTGATTGGTAGTGCCGCCTTTTTCAAATCCGTTACCTAACTAATATGCTAGACTTGTATTTGGTATGTCTTGTTCTCCACAACAAAGTACCTAAATATGCCGCAGCCTCCCATCATTGAACAATAAATCTGGATACGAGTTTTGCGTTTCCATCCGGTATAAATATTCATCGAGTGCAGAACAGCTTATCCCATTTGACCAGGGCAGCTTCGAGCTAAACCGTCCAATGGGAGGAGAGTTTGCAACTGCATGAATTTCGTTGAAGTTTAGCCGGAGCGTCGCGCTGTCTCATCAATATTTAACCAATCTAGCGGGGTGTCAGTGTCCAGGCATCGTCATCGGCCGCGGAACGGCGCAACGCGATGCCGTGTTAAGCATTCAACACGGCCAACAAAGCTGCTTGTCAGGGATGGCTTTGGAAGGCGAAACCATTTAGACCACCATTTTGCTTCCCATGTCATCAGCCGACTGGTATTGCAGTCCAATAAAACTCCGAATGTGAACACGTACTTCCCTCGGTGAAGAGACTTGGAATGGAATGTTTTGTTTGTAGGGAGAACAAACTTAAAGAAACCCGCAAAAGTCTAGCAGTTTTTCTTCTCATCACGGGTTGCGGATTTGTTCGCTCTAACCAAATTTTAAAAAATCAATCGTCAAGCGTCTCAACTCGATACTTCACACACATTATCGGGGCAAACAAAAAATGTTGAGCTCCCAATCCCTACACCATCCTCATCAAAAAAGTAGACAATGATCAGGGACCCTCTAAAAACGAACTTTGAGTGATTTTGACACATATCGTTTTTTGTTGTTCCAATAACAGGTATGCTACCACTTTCTCCATAGAAGGAAATGCCCTGCGGTTTTCATGCACAACTCCTTTGACGATCTCATCTGCCGTTCAGTAACCTCTCTATTGCATCTTTCTTAGCTTTACTTTTTTTGTACATTTTTCGTATTCCTTATGCTACACCCGTACTGCTCGTGCTAACATAACTCTTATTCGAGACGTATTATAGATAAAAGCTTCATGCAGCACCACATTGCGCTGATTTTTTAACCAACTGTTTACAGAATACAAGACACTCAAAACCTCCAGTGTCTATAAAAATGTAATTAAACATGTTGCTCATTCAGTTAGTAACCAAACTTTGTTAACCGATTATTGAAAAAACATAACTTTCTCTAAAATTTAAGTCATAGCTGTCAGCTGTTGACGCCGTCGTCTCTCAAATCGTGTGCCAGTATAGGTGAAAATAACGTGAGAATATATTTACAGCAAACAAGGTTTGTGGTAGGTATTACCTAAAATCAAATATATAATATTGCCTACTGTAAACATATATTAAAAAAATAAATTAGCGATTTCAAAAGGTATTTCTCTACTCCGCTACTATTTGGCTTTTGCTTTGATATTTTTGAGTCATCTAGAAAAATACTACAGTTATAGGAGGGTTGCAGACAGCTGCTAATAAGCGTGAAACAGCTATCTGCGTACTGGCGGATTGACGGAGATACAGAGCAACCCTCGTATATCGACTCTCATATGCAGTTGGCATAGAAGCGCGCTTATCTGGTTAGGTAAAGCGAATGCGCCTTTTCGTTTCGCCAAGATGTTTTCTGCTGTTTAGCTGTGACTTTCTTTGGTTTGCCGTTACCTCAGCGTAGCCGATGGCGCACAGGCAGATCTTTTCTGCCGCGTACTCTCACAATACTACAGTTAAGTAAAAAAAACAATTATATAGTTTCCAATATGCCAAGAAAAAACACAGCATCCCTTGTGGATACGTTTTTATAGCTTAATAGAAGTAAAACGTTAAATTTTGTAAACAAAAAAATGCTACGTCAATGACTAACAAACAACATGATCTACCCAGGAAAAGAGTTTTCCACTTCCAGCTTTTCCTGCTTCAACTTTATACACGTAACACCTTTCTTTTACCATAGTTTACGGTAATTGTCCAGAAAACGCACTCGTAAACTAGAAGATATGTCAATCTCACTACAACACAATAAAAACACAAATGGCGGCCACTACGCAGCGTTACCGTTTCGTGTCGTATGGAGCAAACATTACGATGATATATCGTTCCATAACAATGCGCTAGTTATAATGAAATAAACTATTCTATATTTGAAGAACAAAACATGGTTCCGGTGTAAAATATTATTCGAGTTACTTCAAAATGAGCATCTTCACTTGTCAATAAAATGCCGGTTACAGTGGGGGCTCCATCAATATACCTGGAAGCTGGGAAAAGTTTAGCAACATGGCAATTAGCATAAAAAAGGGCCAAGGGTTTTGCGAATAACTTTTAATGTAAACATTACAGGTCTATTGGGTAAGACGTCAATGGTAATAAAGAATAGTATAGTTTTCAATATTTCAATATGCCAAACAAATGCCTGGCATCCTTTGTGAATACGTTTTTATAATTTAGTAGTTGAATTTGGTAAACGGAAAATGCCTACGCGATGCCAGTGACTAACAGACAACATAACTACCTATGAAATTATAGTTCTTCATTTCCAGATTTTCCTGCATTTATGTTACTCACGTAACACCTTTTTCTCACCGTAGTTTATAAAAATTGAGGCTCAAACTAGAAAATAAGTCAATATCACTGCAACAAAACGCACAAGAGAATGTCGCCACTAAACAGCATAACGGTAACCCGTTACGCGCATTGACGTCCTCGTAGTACCACATAGCTACTATTTCGGCATGTATCAATGAACAGTGTCCCTGTTTCGTGCTGTAGGAGGATGTAGTTAACATGTTAGATGAATTCTAGAAAACTGCGGCCACGGCTTTGTTGGTCGACAAATCCATCTTCGGTGCACGTATCTACAGGGTGGTCCAATAAGCGAGCGGTGCTCTCTAGCGGCTTGATCGTTCAAATTAGAAGAAAGTGGCTTGAACAAAAAACGTTTATTTTGAAATGGTCTACTTGTAAAAAATGATTTCAAAGATGGCGGACATCCGGATATACCGGAAGTAGATATCAACTTCCTTATTTTAAATGGAACACCCTGTACATTATTGGACTTTTGAATTCAGCATCGATATTTAAGTCGAGCTTGTTAACCATAGTTTATGTCTAAGAAGCCTATTTTCGAAGTCATTCGGCAATCTTTAGAACAATTGACGATTGTAGTAGTTCCAAAAAATGCTAATATCTCTGAAACTAGGTACAGTAGAAGGATGCAGTTATAGGTATTGAAACGAGCACGACATACTTGTGTTTCAGTAAGATCATTTTTCAAAGGCACGTTAAATAAATAGACTAGCAATTTTCAAATTTGAAAAGTTTGAAACGTACAATTTTTTTTCAAATGGGATCATATGATAAGTTTTACATCAGTGGATGCGAAATCATATTCTCTTTCACTTTTATCTAGGCATATGTAGTTCTAACTTTGATGGTTTTCAAGATATTTACGATTTTGTAATTACTCCGTAATGGCGCGTGGGAATCGTAGGTGGCGTGGCTCGCAGGTGAAACAGTCGGCAACATACCGTCATCCAAAGTGTCTCGGTCTCTAATACTGAAATGTGCATTCGCTCCATCTAACTATAACCACATTATTCTTAAAAAAGTCCAGTGGTAAATTTTCCAGAAAGTTTTTCAAATTTTCGTTCAGAAAATTTTTGAAAACATTTGTTTACCATGCGATTTTCAGTAATACCACCCCAAATGTTTAGACTGTTGTCAACAAATCTCTCAAAATTTGTGAGTATAGTGAGTTTGACGTTCTCGCAATTGTAGTTGAAGATTAGCATAGCAGTACTACAGCAGAAATTAGTCGCTATTTGGGCATTGGCCAAACATCTGTGAACATGATCTATGATCTTAACGAAGAACATATCCTTATCACGTGCAACTGAATCAAGCACTTCAAAGACAAGATTTTGAAAACAGAATGAATTTCTGTATTTGGGGTCGTACTCGAGTCCAAGATGCTGCACTCCTTTAACAGTGTGTTGTTTACAAATGAAGCTACGTTTCCTTCTCATGAAGTGCAGCTTCACCGTTATTATTAACGGTCATGTAAACTGGCATAATTTACATTTTCACACCGACGCGACGTAAATTCAAATTTTGAGATGTTTGTTGACAACCATCATGGAGTCTAAACATTTGGGGAGGGGGTATTATTGGAAACCGCATAATAAACTAATATTTTCCAAATGTTTCTAAATAAAAATTTGAAAAACCTGCTGGAAAATTTACCACTGGACTTTTTTAAGAATATTGTGGTTACAGCTAGATGGAGCAAACACAGATTCCAATTTCATTTCAATTTTAAAAATTATCAAATATAGAACCACATACGCGTAGATAAAAGTGAAAGAGAATTTAATTTCGCATCCACTGATGTAAAACTTATCATACCATCCCATTTGAAAAAAAGAAGTTTCTAACGTTTCAAACTTTTCAAATTTGAAAATTGCTAGTGTATTTATTTAACGTGCTTTTGAACAACCTGTATACGTAGCAACCCATTATACATTTCAATTTTCGCTTGGCTTCTTGTGTGGATTGCGGCTGAATAGCCTTCAAACTTTCAACCTCCGGTTGTCCAAAATTATGCCATGGATTCTAGCGATAATTTCTACCATAAATTATTGTTTTGTACCGCTAGACGGTTCATCATCAGATGTACCAATGTGTGGGACGATGGATCTCAGAAAGTCACTGAAGCCTCTTCTAAGTTTTGTTTTTTGCGCAAAAAGTAAAGATCTCGGTAAAGATAAAGGCGTACACGAAATTCACGTTTATCTGCACATTTATAGAATTCAACAGAGCTAGTCTCTTTCAATCGATATCAAGCTTGAAATAAATTGTACGACTTACTCAAAATATACCAGTCTACCAGAAGATGGACGTTAGGTAGCAGTATTGCCATAAGTGCCACTGCGGGAGAAATTCAAAATTTCAATAGACCGGTGTTTGAAAATTATGAAGCTATGTTTGTTTGATACAGTAATACGTAACAAATTGCAACTTCTGAGGTTTGCCTTGAAAAGCGTCAAAGGTTACAGGGCAGAACAACACCTTATTTTAAATACATAGTGTGCAGAATAAAGTCGTGTACAAAATGCTAGAAACATGAATCTCAAGTCCAAGAAGGTTAGTTTCTATCATACCCTAAATACCGCTCTGCAGAAAGCCCTACAGGCACACAATAGCAATCTGGCTGACGGCTGGTGTCACATCGTCCTTCGATAACTCAATTACTGCATTAATCACGCCGGTTGAATCCGCCAGTTCCTACACTAGTTTGCTAGATGGAAACATCACGGTGTGAGTGCGTTTGTAACAAATTTTGGTGGAAACTATTGTAGGTTCTTCATTGTCGGTAGTTACTGTTCCGTTAGTAGTCGTTCTTAATCGAAAACCTGAAATATAATGTCATTCCATCGCATCGGCATCTCTAGTTGATTGAAGTCCTCGCCAAGGCGACATCGTCTTCGATTCGCTCTAATATTCTTTTCCTGTATAGTGTAGTACTACAAAATACTACAACTCTTTAGCTCAATGCTACCGAGAATAATCAGCAGTTTTATTCTTTGCCCCCTCCACTCCCGCCCCCACCCCCCCGCCAGCGTAGGTTATCACGGAACATTTCGATTATGGTCTCATGGACATTTTCTGATGCATGATGTCTTCATTCTTCTAACGGCGCAATTTGTATATGCTTTACATAAATTGATGATTTTCTTTTGGAATGTGGGATTGTAGTAGAGAATGCTATTCTATAATTGAAAATCGGTGAAGTGGCGTCGGAGTAATTATCAAAGACCTAAAATTTCCAGATCTACTCCAAATTTCCTTTTAAGTGTTTTATGGGCGCCTGATCATTTTCCATCATTTTCTTGGTGTGACTGAAATTGCGATGGAGACTAATAAAAACCTTGGTGATATTCAATACTTTACATACCTATCCCTACATCCATACTATTTAAAATTGAGCTAAAGAATTACTAAAAGCGAAAAATGAGCACTTTTTGGATTTTAATTCTTCTGCCGCCACTAGTCAGGATCATAATTCTACCCTACAAGGTACCTATTCAATAGGCATTACAGCTAGTTAGGTGGCTTCAGGGATATAGGTTTTATAAGAAGTGTGAAGCCGTTGAAATAATTTTTACTTTGGTCAGCTTGGTTGGAGAAGTGCATATCTTGATGAATAATTTATTATTTTTTTTAAGCTGTTTGCTCGGTAACTATTCTTGCACCACCAATATCACAATCCTCAAAAATGACAGACTCTTTGCAATCGCGGATACGGTTCACCCATTACTGATCTATTAATGACAATTACCCAATAAAATATTGATGGTCGTATCACAAGACATTAGCAGGGTGAATCGTTTTAGGACAGAGAAGACTTTTATAAGTAAAATTCTTTTATCTACTCTCATTAAGTTATACAGCGACTACCAAACTAATTTTAAACAGGTAATACTACCTATAAACAAATAGCATGTGTGTAATATTCCATAACTCGCGCTCCAGCTGTGGGTTACGAACACCGCCTACTGGATACCAGTACCGATCTCTTGGAAACGACTAATATTAAATACACGCTATAATAACTGTAAAGGTGGCCATGCTATGAGACCTCAAACGCTAATTCGACGGTGTACAGTACTGTACAATATTTATTTGACAGAAGTGAGGTTAAGTTGTCAATATTTTGTAATTATTATGTATTTAAGTCATATTATTCATGGACTCGGTCGTAGACAAAGTATAGTATTCAACTCGCGGTAATGGTAATAACTCACTTGTTGATTTACAGCACGAGCCGGAGGTAATAACTTCAAGGCGTGAGTAATTACCGTCATTACCGTATCGTTGAACAATATACTGTTAGAACCCCCGAACCACCAGCTCCAAATTGTTATCTCTTAAGGAATGGCAAATCCTAGTGGAACCTCCAGAAAGCATGAAATCGAAAGGAAGGGATTTTGGTACTTTTGTCATATTTAGCTATCATCAATGCAGATGATAGAACTGCGGGATAATGAGTGACAAGGCTTTCCATTATTTAGATATTAGAGACTGTCAAAAATGCACTAAGTACCTTGAACATGAAAATCGCCATCATCTTGATGCTAACCTCTACCACTGTGTGTAAAGTAACAGTAGGGACCTCAGGAAGCAACAAACCAAATTTTAGTATTTTTTATTACATCCATTGTAACGATCATTAGCCACTTCATCTCATGATTTACATGGAACAAACAAATTGTAGATGTTATTTTCTGTTAGAGGCCCGTACTCCGTAGCCATAGCAGAAGTGATCTTGTTCTCCTTGGAGTCGTGTTCAATATTTTGAGTATCATATATCTTGGTCATTAACGCAAAATTAGTAATAATCTGATTATGGAACAATTGAAAATTTTGGAAATTTTTATATTTTTGAAAATTTTAACTGTGTTATCGCTACAAGAATATGCTATATTGAGTCAATAAACTTGAATGCATTGGCAATGGTCCTTTATGAATACAAACAATTATGGAGATCTGCCATACCCATATTTCCTATCACCTCGGAAATACGGAAAGTAATTAGAAATCCCTTAAATGCATAGAAGCCAAGACTAAAAGACATAAGGACGCCTTTGCTTTTTGCTGATTACACCGAATCCAGTGCACCGATTTTTAACAATATTACCTGGTACATCACCGTAGCGTAACACACCCCAAATTCCATCAAAATCGATGAAGCAGCTAATAGATTAATCTGTTAGAAGAACGACAGTATAGACAGACCGATAGACAGATCGAAGCAAATGACAGAAATAATTTCCGGGGTATAGTAAGACGCTCAAAAACAATGACCGGCATCGTTTAAAATTATGCCAAAGGTTGTTTGACCGTATGGTGTGTCATGTGTATTTTTACCATTCATTTTGGTTATTAGGAGAGCTTCTTTACAAGCGGGCTAATAAAATTCATAAATCTCGTTTAAGCAGCGTGTCCACGATATATGAGCTTCCTAACAGCCGTTGCCGCCAAAATTAATGACACGTTGCGGTTAAAATTACACAGAATTAATATGGACCTCAGGCATTAACTCTCAGCTTGTGTAGAGGGTTGGCTACCACCAAACAACTAACAAGATTAGGTAATCAAATTACTAGTTGCATGACATGTACAGTATTGATGTTCAGTAGACGAAAGTTGGCAGTGGAAAGAATAATAATTAGTTGAAGTATATGCATGTATTCTCGGCTGACAGCGGACTATATGCAACTAACTGTAACACAGCATATTTGGCGGTTGCGCATACAGGATTGAAATTATGCTATCGCTGCCTGTTAGTTTTAGGTTTTGTTATTCTCCGGGACTGCCGAGTAGACATGAGTGGCGCGTAATTTTTTCTCTGCATGGCATGATACAAAATCTTTTAGTGCATTGGCAATGCATTTTTCGGTACTTGACACATACACTTCGGTACAACTATGCTGACTGGCCAGCACAAATTACTTCGCGCCGGACATCTAGGTCTTGTACAAGGATATGCTGGTGAAAAACAGTTGCGAATCAAATATGTGACTTATTTTGCTTTATAAACTTCACGCCTTACTGGCCCATTAATAAAACCTGCTCGCTCTATAATCAGCCCGTGTGGGGTCGGGTTAGAGTATCTCCCATCGTATATCCTCTGTGTCGTAAAAGACGACTAAAAGGGACCGAAACTACTGTCGGTATAAGCAGTAACCTCTTCTCAACCAACAGCTTTGGATGGACGAGTTGAGAAGAGTCAGGACACCTTCTTGTCTTTGGGATGAGAAATTGCCCCTAAAGGCCGATGAACCAATAGATACCATCTGGTCAACGGCATGAGGATGCAGAAAGCAAATGGGAAACTACTGCATTAAAGATCTTAAGGATATCCCAAGAGAAACTCGTAAAATGAGTAAATGTACTTTACGAATTCACAACATTTCTGTTAAGACATTATGACTATGATGATGATGATAATCAGTAAAATCAGTGCTGCATATGCGCTTGATAAGAAGAATTGGTCTTACGATGCACTTCAACCACACAATACATTAGTTTATAAGGATAGCATCAACTAAAATATTACATTCCAGAATTAAAGCTTTAGATAAGTTTAAATCAACCATATTATACTTCAATCAGTAGACTAGATCCGACACTCCCATTTACATAATTGAAGTAATCAGATGCATCACTAATTTCAGTATATTTTAGGTTTGAATAGAGGATATTACAAAATACTTCTCTACATAGCATTGATCTAGTCTTCCTATCATAACTTTGAGTATAACGTGTTTGTATGATATCTCTGATATAAAAAATATAGCATCAAAATTATAATACACTTTAAGCTATATGATGCGACGATTCGACTCTCGACAATCTCAGTATGTAAACAACATCGTGATGGGAGACGAGACTTTGATGTACTATTACCATGTCCCGACTATGTAAGGCTGAAAACAAAGTTCGTTGTGGATTGTGGAACGTGACGTTTTGGATACACAGAAGATGGTCTCAGTGAAGTGGTATAATGGACCTGCTTAAAGTCACACTAAATCTATATAGAGAACCTACGGAAAAAGTCAAGAACGGATACCTGACTCGGAGCATACATACATTTGTATATAATGTTGATAGGTGGTCGCTCTACTTGCCTACTGCTCCATTACTCTTCCTCGGATACAACATGTATATAACGTACATACTAATCTTTGCTTTATGCTACTAACTGCTGAGCTACTGTGATAAGCGTTTGGAGTGAGACATATAAGTTAGGAGCCTATGCGTTTAGCTCTGCCAATGAGCAGTATTTTATTTTGTCACATATCCCCTTGTAATCATGTAAAACAGCATTTCCTCAAAAACATGCCGTGACAGAGGCATATTACAAAGGGTCTTGTTCGCCCGTTGGCGTTGGATCGTTATATTCCAAACAGCTCTGTGACTGGTACAAAAATTGTAAATACTAACCTATCTCTCCAGCCTACTTCATATCTAGTTGCAAACATATTTGCTCTTGTATCATGCCAAGCAGGAAATAAAATGGCTATTGCGGTTACCATGTGCATGTACATCGATTACTGCTATGTTTCTGTGTAGAAAGTATTGCAGTCAACCAGGATATAAAATGCAACTACAACAACTAGGTATAATCGCTTCTTCATTGCGTAAAACTGAGACTATAGAGAACGTTATGTTTGTATCTTGTAACATCGTCATCCATTAACAAGCTCAAGTGGAAAAGAATGGAGTCAAGTAGACTACGTAAGTGCTTCGCATTGACTGATATGGATTATATTCCCAAATTACTGATATTCTTGGGTTTATCCATGACAGATAGACGGACCGACAGAAATGAATGATCAAGGTGCACTAGATCTCAAAAACGATATATATGAATATTAAATTTTTGGCTATTGCAATAGTACCTCTGCATGTTGGCATTTGAAATGAAGGAAATAAAGTGGCGAGACCGAGTGAACAAGTAGATTCTCATATTTCTTCTCCAGTTCTAAACAAACAAAAACTGTTTTCGAACGAGTCAGATTAATATAAAATGTGCTTGGCAGCATCAAGTTACGGCTTTAGTGATAAGCCAAGCCCAATCCCCAGAACTTCCTACATTAGTTATTAATGTTTAACTGCTCGTCCTATTTTTTAACTTTGCACTGCTCTAAAAGTCCGTGTTCGAGAATTTTAGATATATAGAGTTATGACCTTTTTGGTCGATGTTCCCCTAACTGATAAACGAAGAAACTTAATGGAGCTGGTTGCGGAGTGTACTCCTGAAGTCTTCTCATAAACAAGTGGCCTATGGGCAAATATGCCAGCACAGCTTAGCTCAAGTTAGCTGGCATAATCATAGCAGCCAAAGAAATTATTGTCCATAGGAATATCACAGACAGAAATATCAGAATATGCAAAGATAGCAGGCAGGCACTAGGGGCTCTCAGGTGCTTTAAGTTAATCAGCTACTTATGAAGGCATACACCGCCAACAAAATAATGGTTAGTAATATGGCACCCATACTCCAAAGCTGAGCTATTGGCTCACCGGTTGGCAAATATTGGTGCCGAGACCAAACTCTTGGGGCCCGAGTCACTTTGTGATTTTCGCCCTGGAGTTATGATAACACTGTTATTTTATTCTTTTAGTACAGAATACAAGAAATTCTACCAAATCTTAAAAATGGAAAAAGGCGTTAGAATTTTAAGGAGTAAATGTTTGGTCTGTATGTATTTCACCAAACATATCTCAGCTCATATTGTAATTGAAAAAATTGGTAGCCCTCATTTAAAACTACTTCTAAAATATGCTGGGTTCTGGCCCCGATGCTTACGGGTAAAATTTCCTTCGCCACTTCTGCAACAGCTCTCCAGTCTTCTTCGAATCTTAGCATCAAAGTAACAACATTTTCAGGACTGGCCTCTGTAGCAACTCTACTGCTACATTCTACTTTGAAGTCACCCAGGCCGCCTGATTTGGAATAAGCAACTTGGTTCATGTACCCTTACGTTTCTCTTGCCGATGCCGTTGACAGCTTCCCAGGAGTCATTGGTATGCAGTCTCTCTCTTTGGTTGCTTGGGTATTTACGCATTTCGCATTCAATGGCTACCATTAAATCTATCTGTGGTATTCTACAATTACATACCCTGCTTACGTAGATGTCGTTCGATATGCACTACATTTCCTGAATGCTAGCTCCGGTTCATCTTCTCTAGTTTATCACGGTGTCGCTTGACGTTTATCGCAGCCTACCGTATCCGTGCATCATATTATAGCATGATAGAGAATGCAACCGAGCTTAGAGCATCCCTCTTGCTCGCTCCAGCTCTTTCACGTTTGGAAATAGTCTCGTCTTTTGGTATTTCCTCACCTGCTCTTGTTAAGTGCTCGCCAGAATTGAGCATGCTATCAAGCCACACATCCAGATATTCTAGTGCACGCTTGGATCGGTCGATTTGCCCCTCCATCATAAAATCTACGCTCTTCATTTTTCTTCGTCTAGTGAGAAGTGCTGCCTCTGTTTTCTCCGGTACAAGAGACATGCGTTTTCCTTTGATCCAGTGCTTGATTTCTTCAATGGCACAATTAGCCTCTTGCATTAAATCATTCCCAATTTTTGCTACGATCACAGTGGCAAGGTCATCTGCATAAACGATTATGGTAACTCCCTAATCGTATAGTATAGGTTCCAGTGTTGATCCCTGCGGCACTCCACTGTTCATTTCCTACCGTAGTACTCTAAGGTGTGGTCCAGTCTGGCTTTCTGATGCTACAAGAAACTAACTAGTAGTTGGTATACTTGCTCATCGGACACCATTATGTCTTAGCCTTCTGAGGATTTCATGTCTAGTTGCCGCGTTGAAACCTTTTTTGACATCATACTCAGTGCGCATACTTCCATCTTTTTCTTTACAATTTTGTATCCTTTGCCCCTTAGGTCGGCACCAATTTCAGCAATCAATTCTTTCCAGTAGTTCCTTTGAGAGGTCTTTGCCCTTGTGGTATTATGCTGAAGATGATGATGATGATGATGAAGATACATAAATCTAATTCATCAAAAACGATGGACGGCATCGAAAATCTAGGGCAACACTGACAATAGATATAATACGCGCATGTGAATTAGGTTTGTTTGTTATGCTGCTTATTATAGCACCTTTTTTTTGCTGTTAATTGGCCTTGTTTTTTAATTTTTAAGATCTATCTAAGATCCGAATTTTTCTTACTATATTTTCCTGTTGAGTTAATACAACACCTTGTGATCAACTCCCATTGACGTTTATTAATGATAAAAATAATAATTAATTGTATAGTTAAAATATCTAATAGTTAATTGTGTTTTTCTTTTGAGAATTTCTACGAAAACCGAACATTTCGGAAAGTCGAAATATAAATATGATTTCCAGCGGTTTTACTTATTATTATATTATTTATAGTATTTATTATCTGTAGAGTGATTACGATAACGTAGTGACGGAAGCTGCATCCCTATAGGGCACCAATTGGAGGGGTGATTCTGAAGAAATTCGTTCTCTGTCTATCTGCGTTGCTCGAGATATGTAATACGATTTAAAATTTTCGTAATAATGCGCAATAATTGACCTGATGTCAAGTACCGCCCTCTACCTACTAAGTCAAGATCAACTTGAATAATGTTCATGCAACAGATCATTAGGTAGGAACAGCTCTTTCAAACGAGACCTAGCTTGTTTAATTCTGTTAACTTATAATAACCTTTTGACCTTCTGGCATCATTACATCTTACAAGATAGCAAAAAACGATTAAGAGAAAAAATTGAAAATTTTCCACTCTATATGATGATAGAAGTCATAATATACCTTTACTTGCATACAAAAAAAGCCTTTTTCTGATTGATCGTAACAGGCACGCCCACTAGCGGCTACTTCCGGAACTTGAAGAAAATAATTTCCAGCGATGTTTCGTAGCCGATTTACTCAACCATACTTTGTTCGATGTTATATGATCAACCTTTACCGAGATATCTTTCTTTGTTCCATTGCGATTGCGTTATATTATCTACATAATTATAGAATATAGTGGTATGAGTGTATTTTTATTTGTTTAATGGTTTTACAGTTATGGCTCTTCTCCAATTTGTACGGGGTACATGATACTTACAAGTACCTGAACTGCAATAACTCTGGTACAAACCTTACGTATGTACCCAAACTTTAAATGCTAGGTCTTTTCTCATCATTGCTCATTCTAGAATATGAATGGATGGACCAAAACATGTGCATTTTTTCGATCCCTTTAATGAATATAAAAACTATTTTCATTATTGGCTTTCTTGAAAACGTTTAAATTTACCGTACGGATCAAAAGTACATTTTTCAGTTTCAAATGTCTTGGCTATATATCATGTGTAGGATATTACCTATCGATGTGTTTTTGAATTTAAATGTTCGAGTGCGTTTCAAAAAATAATTCTCAGGACCTGAGCAGTAAGTACGTTTTATCCAGTTGAATATGCTGAATCCGCATTTAGTGTTTTTTGTTATGCGAGGGTAAAAATAAAAAACAGCTTTTGACAAACTGGATTAGATTTTACCAACATTAAGTTATCTTTTGGTTTATTGGCAGTGTGAACTTCCAACTCACGTGTCTGAACACGTGAAAACAGGATGCTTATTATTATTGTATTCAAACACCCAGAATCTTGAAATTGTTTATGAAGTACAAGTATATTTGCTGTACCGAGATTAAAAAAATTACAGATACTACTATCACCAGATACTCAGGGTAAATATCCGTGCAATATTTTGATATACTTTGACTGACAGAGGAAGATAAATTTATGCAAAACACGTATTTGTAAAAGTTTTGGTTATACTGACTAATTATGAATGAGTGTTATTGATGTGCAGTTGTATGGTAATTAACTTGTAGACTTATTTATAACACCGCTTCATTAACCTACCATGTAAACATGTGTATATACGCAAAAATCACGTTCAATAAGTTATCAATATCGCAGTATTCCCAGAAAGGTTGACAGGTTATTTGTTTTATATGGTGTAGGTACATGTCCGCGGACTTGCAGAATACATGAAATCGGTAAACTTCAGGAAAAATTCAGGAATACAGAGCAAATGAGCATTTTATTCCAATTTTGTTGCTTATGCTACGGAATGTGCAAACCAGCTAAACCAAATTAATCTTAATAACCTCTTTACGTGGACAAGAAATTGATCAAATTTGCGACCTTGAAGAAATGAACAAATTAGAACATGTTCTAATTTATTGCAAAATATTTGGGGAGTCTTCCAGCTGTTGAAAGCTGAGAAGATGTACTTTACTCGCTCATCAATAAAACCACTTCTGCTGCATAGTTACTAGAATATCCTGGACACAACGGAAACGAAGCAACTAATTCTTTAGCCGAAAGAGGAGCCCGCTGCATAAATAGAGTATGTATGTCAGCACTGGGAAAATGGAGATAACCTATGCTAGGGCATTCGTACTGGATCTAAACGAGGAGGTAACATAGTTCCTTGTAGATACCTATGAGAGAAACCTTAGTCGAACTGTACATTAGTCATTGTAGGTTACTTCACCGCATAAGCAAGCTTGGCTTGTCACTGGATGCTGAGTACAGGCTGCGCTTAGAGTGAAACGAAAACCGTTACATGTTCTATCTGGATTCCCTGCAATGAGATTTGTTAGTCGTACGCTTGGGTTGGATTTGGTTGGAGCAGAGGATATGAAGAATGTTTTCTGAAAGAAGGTAGTTTAGTATCCTATGCAGGCAAACACAATGGAGGCAATATGAACAGGCGCGAGCTGCAATATGACAATTAGGTGTATGGTTGACCTACAAACCACTGACATCAAACCTATACCTATTCCTACAGTGCAGAACACAAAGATCATCTGCAAGGTATATTACGCAGAATTGCTGTTTGGATAGACGTCACCATAATATAAGGCCAATAGTAGCCTACGAAGCTGGGGTAGCTTTGGTACCTAAATGTAAACAAGTCACTGCAAAAGTTCAAATGGGCCAAATAATACTAAAGGCACTAAACTAGTTCCACGCTCAGTTGGAATACGCCACGGTTGGCTGTACATTTTTCCCACTCTGTCACGAGAGATAGAGATATAATCAGGATTCATTAACGGGAAGCATCACGGCCGGAACGAGACATAAACAACAAACACCGATGGCACCCTCTACCTGGCAGGTTATTAATTAGTTTCCCCATTTCGAACGCATTGGCTGAGCTGCACAAAAGGATTCGCATTATTCGCCGGCATAATAGAATCTCTCAAGCGTATCTGGTGATTTCAGAAAGGTGAAAGGGTCCAACTAAATTGAGTCTGTACTGTTTTCAGAGTCGCTTACACTAACAGTACGAATACATTTCGTGGCCTGTTAGCGTTTAGGTCACAGTAACAAAGCAATGTCATATCCATTTCAACAACAACAAACACGTCGACAATTACTGATTTACAAAGGAGTGTGCTCGTTAGCAAATTATCGGCAAGTAACTTGGACGTAATACTTTATAATGTACTAGGAGATATGGGCTGCACTGAATCATAATTAATTAGCAGAGCATATCTTCAATGCTGCGTTGAAGTTACTGAGTTTCAATTTAAATTTGTTATGTAAAAGAAATAAGCACTATCTTTATACTGATAACGGTACCCGAAAGTGTTCATGTCTATATGCTGCATATGTTTGCGCATTCCTATTTTGACTAAGTACATTGAAAGAAACAACATCCGTGAAACTACAGAATATCACTTACGTCGAAAACATTACAAAATATATTTAAAATTTGTTTTTAATACAGATCTTAACAGAGAAATGAATGTCCCATGTGGGGTGGACATTGAATCGAAGTTTTGAATAACTAAATTTCAACCTTTTCGGTCTACAATAATTTACCTATTATGAGAAGTCAAGAGGAACCTGACAAATGGACCTGAATTAAAACTGATAGGCTTAGAAACTTTCAGCTGCTGTCTTTTTTGTGCCCAAAAATAATGAGCATTACGATCGACATATTATGTAAAATAGGTTGAAGTTGATTAAGTCAGCATTTGCCACAAATTCTCGACTTTCATGGCATACGGCTAGGTCTCATTTTCCCATATAAGTCAGAAGTGTTAAAAAACTTTTATAATTTTATTTTTTTTTTGGAACATCTATTGAATAAAAAATTGAACATCTTCGAAACTAAATTGATCTTAAAATGGGTTGGTCTATCAGGGCCAACGCGCGTGCAGCAAGCGTTGGAAAATAGCAAAAGCATCAGCGACCTTTAGTCAATTCATGTAAGTGTCTTTCTTGTTTGATTTTACTCTTCACGCCGATAGGTGAAGGGAGTATTGCGATCGCGAAAATTTTTGATTTTGAGATAATACACCACTTTTTGAGAGTTTTATGATATCTACATAACGAAAATCGATGCCACTCATTTCCGTCGGTCTGCCGGTCTGTCCGTCGGTCTCTCTATGCGTTGTCCATTTATGTGGTAATGATCGAAGCAGATGGTATTTCGTTTCCTAGCAGGAAGAGTGTTTTTTACACACCAAAAATTGATTGCATTCAAGTTGGACTGTAGTAGCTCACAATCACGTTCAGTTTTAACGGATGAGTAAGTTGTTAAGTCATCAGCAAACTATAGGTACATGCAACTCAATTCCTTCGAAAAGTCATTGATATACAGAAGAAATAGGAGGAAGCCGAGGTTGAATCCCTGCAGAACTTCTGAAGTAGTATACTGTGTAAGGCTTTAGGGGCCATCGTCCAATGAATTTGTGTTTCTTGGGTTTTTAGGCCGGCGTCGTTTAGCGTTAAAGCTTGACGTTTCGTCACCACGAGTGGATGGCATCTTCAGAAGCTATTTCACTTCGGCGAAATACTTTAGTATTTTAACGCTAAATGACGCCGGCCTAAAAACCCAAGAACCACAAATTCATTCTGAAGTAGCAGTGGAAAGATCAGATTTTAACCCACTATACAATACAATTTCCTTTAAGTCAGATATGACCTAATGAGCCTAAGGAGAGAATCCGACATTCCAAAGGCCTTAAGCCTATTTAGATGTAGGTAGTAGTCAATTAGGGCACATATTGATATATACGGTCTTGGTGTCAGAAATGAAACGGGTCAACGTCTGCTTCAATTCTGTATTGACCATAATTTCTCAGTTGCCAACACTATGTTTTCACAACATCCACGGCGCGGCGCTTGTATACTTGGACCTCTCCCGACGGACGATTTCGTAATTCGTCTGGTCAAACTGCAACCAGAAAAGGAGTTCGTAAGGGATGTGTATTATCTCCGATGTTATTTAACATTTCCTCTGAATTTGTGATGAGACAGGTATCGGAAAACTGCAGTGGCTGTATAACTATTGGCGAAAGCAAAATATCCAACTTTCGATTTGCTGACGATACAACCCTTATTGCAGCTTCTCAGGAAGAATTAGTAGCTCTATTAAACATCTTAGAACAACACAGTGCAGCATAAGGTGTTTGTATAAACTACAGCAAGACCAAGGTTATGATCGTAGATAGAGAACACGATAATTATCGTGACATAAAGTCAGTAGGCCGTTGTGAAGCAATTCAAAGTTTTGCGTACCTCGGTTCTTTGATCGACAATTCGTGCAGCTGTGAAAATGAGATCCGACGGCGCATTCAACAGGCATGGCCACACGTGAATAAAGCTACCAAAATGCCGCTGGTTCAGTCTCTTGTGTTCTCCATATTTTTGTATGCCTCGGAAATTTGGATTGTTGAACAGGCAGATCGAGCTCGCATAGATGCTTCTGGAGTGTGGACGTGCAGCAGAGTGCTGAGAGTTCCTTATGCCGCCCATCGTGTCGGCGAGAACGCTTGCATTCTCCGGACATATACACAGAAGTGATAATATGGAGAAACTTGTAGTTCAGAGTCATGCCCCGAGTGGGCGGCGCCGTGGACGTTACCCTACACCAATGAACTGGCAGTAAATCGCGAACGATGGCGAGCTACGGTGCTCAAAACTATTCATAATATTCGTGTCGACAATACTCTAGCCCTAGCCTGACCGAATTCTGATGAAGTGACAACTTTCTACCGTGGTAATTAATCTGTACTATGACGCAATGGTTGTGTTCGTTTTTGCTACAGTTTACTTTGCGAATCGAAACACTCTATCACTTTAGCACCTTAGATTCGTATAGTCGTGGACCTGATCATCCAGATTGTGGTATATTTCAGGATTCTTGTAGCAACAAAGTTCGTCGCATGTCTGGCGTTTTCACGCATAAGGGCGGAAGTGTCAATATGGCGTGAGTTTAATTAGAAAGTTGGTGCGGTGGCGGCGGCGACGGCAGCGTCGTTGACCGTCGGCGTGGGAGTGGGAGTGGCGTAGACCTTAACAGTTTTAATTAATTTAGGTATTACACGGTCCAGGAGCACCACCCGCCATCATGCCATGCTTAAAATTCTCTTCGTTCCACTGTGAAACGCAGCCTGACGCCGTCGTTGCCCATTCCATCAGTGGCGTTACCTAATAGCCACTATCCCCTAGTGCTTTTACAAAAACATATCTAATTTTCAATTGTCTTCTATAGCTGCAGCAGTGAGAAGAGACTAAAGATGGAATACAGTAAACTTTTATTTGTGGTAGGAAGATCATTTCTTGTCAAACGGGGGATTCAGTGAGAGTATAATGCAAGCTGTATGGAAACTGGTATTCTTATCAAAGAGAAAATGTTTCTCCGTGACAGATCAAATCCTTTTAGACAAAAACAACACAGACAAATCCTTTAAGCTATTATTCTAGTACAAACATGATTATAATTTCAACACGTGGATCATAGCTTGCGAGGTTAAAAGTTTACATAACATATATAATATATAGAATATATAAGAGAATTTGACAAAACCTGTAGCCACATTTTTCATTGGATTAGAAATTAATTGTTGTTGGAGGCTAAACATTTTTTTATTCGGCAAGCGATTTTTTTAAACCAGACATATGCCTTTTTAGTTGTTTAGAATCTTCATGAGTAGACTTGACAGACAACCACATGGTCTTCAAGAAACTGATGCACTTAGCGTGGTGTCTCCTATAATATGAAATAATTTCAAATCTTTCTAGTCTATCTCATGTTCAGTATCAAGAGTCGCTTTCAGCTACATTATGCTTATTTATGGTTAAATCTGGTACTAATTTGTCTTCTATTTCACTCACATTTATCATAATCACTATAGCTGATTTCTAGAACTGTTTCAACCGTTCCGTTGATTATTTGTACAATTTTATAGTCCAAATTGAAGAACCCTGATATGTTTCTGTCATGTCTACTTCAGTAAAGTGTCTTCTAAAAGCAATCTCTTCTAACCAACACCTTGACGATGTTTGTAAACTATAAATCGATTTCAGCAGATTATTTCATGGTATTTTTATTTTTTGGAAACGTTACAGGCTTGAAAGCTTGTCATTTTATTTTGGAGACGAGTGGCCAGAGCAAGTTTTTTTGTAGCGTATTTTGCTGTTTATTATGATTAAAGTATCCAGTAACGACAACAATTTTATACCCTAAACTTGAGCGTTGAGTCAAAAATTTCTATATTTCTGAATGTTTTCTGTTAAATCTAATAAGAAAACGTCGAATTGTTCCAGAGCCTATGCTACTACCGCTGTTGCTTTAGGATATAACACAGATACATTAGAAGAGACTGATTCCATCTTCATTGATCTTAACACCTTTATTCCTTCTTCTTATAGCTCATTGGAATTGATGACTGCTCGATGCTCATAATGGAATCTCAATTGTTTCAAGACTCCCAACAAAAGAAGTAGTCACTTCCGCTGAAAGTACCATGGCGATAAGTGTTAAAATCCAAACTAAAAAGAGACGTATGATATTACATGCCTCGCGAGCGCGTCCGCCATTTCATTACGACTAACTCCAGCATGACTCGGCGCCCACATTAGTGACACCTGGTGTCTCGCCAAAATGTCATCCAAGACCTTTCTACATTGCAGAACGAGCCTTGGTGTAAACCTCTAAGCACTTAATGCTTTTAATGCTGCCTGGCTGTCAGAGCAGATGGTGACCCGCCTGCTTGGCTCCTGAATTTCGTAAATGCGAAAGGCACAAGCTAAAATCGCATATATCTCTGCTTGGAATACCGTGGTGTTTCCCCCAAGAGAGAGGGAGAGCTTTTTTTTTGGCCCATAGACCCCAGCGCCGGGGACTTCGTCGGTCAGTGAGCCGTCGGTGTACCAGACTGGCCCTCTCCCCTCAAAAGGCCGCCTACCGCTTAGCCCCCACTCTTCCCTTGTAGGATACCTCACGGTAAATTTGCAGTAGAAGCGATATGTAGGAGGAATTATATCACTCTTCATATGTACGATAGGGTCATCCCTTTGCAGTTCCGAGAGGATGGCAGAGTGTCCCCTGCCAGGATTCACAAAGGACGACCTGCCTTGACTCCACAATCGGAACGCAGACACCCTTGCCTCCCCCTAATCAAATATGATGCTTGGATGACTAACGAGATTTTTGTCTTAACAAGATACGGTTCTTTGCAGAAATAATTATTCAATTTCTCCGTCAAACTCAGTTATATAGAATTATATAAAACTATAATACAAACATGTGTAAACAGAAATCAATACAAAATATAAAATTCGTTAAAACAACACTACAGTGGCAGCAAATAAAAAAAGTTATACTTTAAATTATACATTTTACACCTGGGTATGTCAGACTAATCGCCCGGATAGACCCACGAGGCGTGGAAAGTATCCCTTGTTTATATCCCAAATCATACTAGATAGACCTTCATTTGTCAATGCTGTGGGGTATAAAAAATGGACATATTGGTTAACATTTGCTGTGCTGTTACTTATTAATGAAAGAAGGCTAAAATAATTGCCTTTATGGTATTTCAATTATTGTCAGAACTTTACTACGAATTGTAAGAAGAGAGTTATTTGAACGTAGTTACTCAATAATTTAGGAACATTTTCGAATTGCAACCAACTTTGATAATCAATTTGCTTAAAAAAATAAAAAATATTTTTGTATGGTTTATTATATCACTTGTTGCGCTATACCTATCTACCTATATCGATTGTTTCTGAATTTTGCAGCGTATGGTCATCACTGAGATTTGTTCCGGCAATTTTGAGTGAAACAAAATACGATATCCTTCTACGTCACTGGTATGAGCACTGTTAATGACGAGCTTCAGCGTTCATGCTTTCCAGCAGAGGAAATAAAGCGGCAGAACCAAAGTTGTAAAACTTATGCCGTGGCTGTTCTACTTTATATTACTCCAGGACTTGCACGAAATTCAGGAATCCTCCTTAGGAATTTTCTACCGACCATTCGTTCCTGGGATCGATCTAGGAATGTAGTTTCAACAACAAATAAAAACGGTAAATGCCAGACGAAATAGAAATAGTATGGCACGCGGAGGTATACCTACACAAGTTCATAGCATTACGAAGGACCTTTCCCACTCCATTGATTGCATTCCTACTTCATCGTACGTCATGTACTATGTAATAAAATATTACATCCATTTAATCTGCGTATATTCTATGTATGTACGAAAATGTTTCATCCAAAGCTTACCTGTAAAATCCCATGCTCATAGCAACGTTTACAGAATACATATTATGATGAATGCCGAGCTACTGAAGCTACGGTGCTTTTGTGTTTTATACATATTGTACAGGGTGTCCAGTTAGTACGTAATTCTTCGATATCTCGTAAGGTATACCTGATAGAAGAAAATGTCAAACACAAAAGTTATTTGGTTACTTAAGACGCATATTCTAAAAATATTTTGAAATATACAAGGTGTTGCGGAAAAGTAGGATAGTGATCAACTTAATTTTTTTATATGGAACTATACTCTTTTTTAAATTCTTCTAGTTTCCGTCATTGATCTCTATTCAACCCTAAAATATTTTTGCAATCAGTTGCGACGTTGCCAAGTTATAATTTATTTTCCATTATTCTCTTCGAAGTGCTTTCCTAATTAAACCGATTTTTTATATATTTTATTTATTTTGTTTCTATTGGCTCATAGACATGCTCGAACTGCTGCCTACTTCCATACAGAATTACTTATTCCACCAATAGGTTTCTAGTTATGTCAGTTAAATGCTCTGCTGGAACTGCGGCTCACAAGACTGGCCTCGTGGCCTAGCGTCAGCTGCTGTTTGGTAGGGTATTTTTTTAACTTATATGTAACCTGTATATTATTTATGTATCTAGCTAATAATGTATCTTTATATCATTATCAATAAACAATAAAACAATGTAAAGTGAACAAGAAAAAAAAATTTCCGGATTTGCAAGGTCGCAAGTAATACGTCTAAATTGATATATTCCTTTAACTTTTCTCAACAATATTATACAGCAAGTTACTTGAATATTAAGTGGATATTATTTTGGACGTTACCAGCAATTTGTATCTAAAGGGTGTTTTTGGCAGAATTTTAAATTACGGCTACTTGAAGGTCATTTTACTTTGCTTTTTTAGATGTAACACCCTGTATTTTTTATTTTAAATGGAAATATGTACTAATACCCTATCTCGCCTTGTAATATTTTTTTCGCGCTGGCGACGTTGCCAAGTTATAAATTATTTTTCTAAATTTTTAAACAAATATCCCGATTTCAATTTACTTTATATAGAATCCTCTACTTATTTTTATTGCAAACATACGTATAGGGTGTTACATTTAAAAAAACAAAGCAAAATGACCTTCAAGTTTCCGTTATTTAAAATTCTGCCAAAAATACCATGTAGATACATATTGCTGGTAACATCCAAAATAATATCCACTTAATATTCTGGTAACCCGCTGTATTATATTATTGAATAGAGATCTATGATGGAAACTAGAAAAACTTAAGAAAAAGTTATAGTTCCTTATAAGAAAATCAAGTTGATCCCTATCCTACTTTCCCGCAACACCCTGTCGATTTCAAGATATCATTAGAATATGCGTCTCAAGTAACCAAATAACTTTTGTATCTGACATTTTTTTCCAACAGGTATATCTTGTGAGATATCGAAGAATTACACACTAACTGGACACCCTGTATATCTATACATCTACCAGCTGACCACAGCGATAAGGTCAAGGGAGTATTGTTATCGCAAAACTTCCCGATTTTGAGCTAATGCGCTTTTTGGGCGCTTTATGATATCTGCATCACAAAAGTTCACGTCACTCATCCCCGTCGGTCTGCCTATCGTTATGTCTGTTGGCATTTTTTCTAGCCTCGCAGCTTCTCAGCACCGCTGCTGTATGGACTGTGATGAAATTTGGATAGCGATATGCCGTGGGGCCATAGCAGGTAAAGCTGCTATGATTTTTATGATTTTGGAAATCGGTGCGTGGGCCATTTCAAATATTCCTCATACTTCGTTTTTAAGCGTTTTAGGGTTTCCTGATCATTTTCGACTTTTTTTGGGTGGGGGTAAAATTGGGGTGATTGGTGGGTGGGACGTTGTGTTCGTAATAGGCTGTTCATAGGCCTGTAAAAGAAATACCTTTTTAAGTCCATCCGATATAACTGACCAGTTGATCCCAAATCAGAGCCAATAACATAATAAAAAAATCCATCCGAACATTGCTTTGCCTATTACAGAAGCCAAGTGAACCGTGGCGAGGATAAGAAACGCGTATGGTTTTGTAAATCGTGTCAGTGGCGGCGTAGCAATAATCAAAAAAATAGAAAAAGTAAAAATAGTTATAACTTTATTTTTAGTCGATTTGGAGGTTCCTGATGGTTTTTGACAATGCGCGGACACTGCTATTACTTCCTCCTCAGAGCTGTTGCTTTCAGACATGGTGAATATGTCACTGCTACATGTGAAATAAACACACGTCGGCGACGGACGGTTTGCTGGTTTCGTTTTAGCCGAAAATTGGACGATGTATTTATCCGTCACCGTCGCATCAGACGACCCCGACGTACAACATCGGAGCCATGCTGTGACGGACGAGTGACCGGTGACATTTAGATTTATTTCACATATAATATCTGACTTGCCGATTAAACGACACCTTGCCGGCTTCAGTTTAATTAAATACATATAGATACTGTGTGACCATCGTAAATTGACCAGCGCGGAATAAGGAAGGGGAGCGGGAGGTTCCCTCAGGTAGCGATTGTCATGTCGAGTCTATAAGGAGATAGAAAACCAATAAGTATAACAGAGACATTAAATATAGCCTGCAGCGATTAACCAATCCCGATGCTGGATTGTTTGTAAGGTGGGAAATAAAATCTTCTGTTGCCGATTGTAGTTAAGGGATATTAAATTCTTTATTCTTTATTTTTGTACTGAAGAATACAAATATTGCCACCTCGGAAGGCTATGCCTTGTGTGAGGTATTGGCACCGACATTGAAATATACACTAAAATTTTGTCTAACCTAATTTCACTGCTGTCTCTCTTTGGACTGTTGTATTTGTTCGCTTTTCAATGACTTGTTTCTCCTTCTTCTCCTTGACCTTCTATGGATCTATTCTCAGCAGCAGCAGCAGGACATTCTCTTCTATAATTTTTTTGATGATTTCGTAATTTGAACATAAAATTTGGATGGTATGTCCGAGTGACATTGACATATATATTATTAAGTGAATATAAATTGTTTGCCGTTTCCTTCATACAGGGTGTTCCAAAAAAGGTGATCCCGTCTCCAGGATAGGTAGAAAACTAAAAAATAGTTGGGGTTTGTTTAGTAAAAAAATTTCGTAACGCCATCCGTATTCAAGGTACAGGGCGTTGAAGAAAAATAAATATTACACATTTTTTAGGATTTTGTCGAAACTACTGGTAACATTGCAATGGTATTTCACACGAATAATTATGTTTTGGAAGCAAGTACATCTTATGAATTTGTTTCTGTACCCGACCCTCATAGAGGGCGCTAGTTACAATGTTCAGACCAGCTAGTATTGAACAGATTTTTTTTGAGGTTAAATTTGTAAATTAAAATTTTAGGTGAATTTGAACATCATTCAATTTTACACCAAAAAGGTACTCTTGGTAAAGCTCAACCATTTTAGGTGAACTTGAACATCATTCAATTCTACACCAAAAATATACTCTTTGTAAAACTCGATATTGTGAACCATTTTCGGAATATTTTGATTTGAAAATAATGGAGTAACACCCGATGCTTCGAACTTGAATAATTTTGGTAATAAGCTCCTAGCGTATATTTGGAACGTTGACATGAACTTTCTGTTTCATTGTACCCCACAAGAAAAAATCAAGTGGGGTCAAGTCCGGTAAATGCGATGGCCAAGCGGTTGTTCCACCACGTCCAACCCACGGCGAATATCGTTCAGTTAAATGGCTTCATATATTTGCAGCAAATTATCATTATTACCATTTATTCTATAATGCAATACAAAATAGCGCTACCTCGAAGGGTATGCCTTATCTGGGCAGGAATGACTGATGATATTTTGATTGCCCGTTCATAATGCCAGCCACGATGAACGGCCATGGATTCTTAAAGTTCTTGGAAACTGACTTCGCGGACGCCATTATTGAAGTACAACCTACAGGTGGTCAAGGACGGTTTTCCAACTGGACGGAGCTCCGGTACACTTCGCTGCAAATGTACGAAGCCATTTAAATGAACCGCGTTCACAGGATTTGACACCACTTGCTTTTTCCTTGTGGGGTACAATGGAACAGAAAGTTTATGCCGACGACGCGACGTCCCAAATACACGCAAGGAGCTTATTAGCAAAATTATTCAAGTCGGAAATGAAGTACAGAATGACAAAGCGATGATCGGCCGCTCTACACAACATGTGTCAGTAAGAGTAACAGCACGTCGGCAACACCAAGAAGGACATTTCGAGCAGTGATTGTAACATTTGGTTGTTTCTTTCCCAAAATAAATGTCGTGACCACTAAGTATTTTCTTTTGTTGCCTTCTCAACTGCCGGATTAGTCAATAAAGGATCATATTCAAACCATTATAGCTTCTAAACTGCTTTAGGAGTAAGATGTACAGCTATGTTTTAGGAAACATCATGTACTATCGCTTAGAAATAAAAAATACAGGTCAACAGCTTAAGTTTTTTGAAAAATCTAAAACTGTAAAAAAACGCAAATTTTTTTTAACATTTTTTTGCCCTGATGGGAGATGAAATTTGGAAAATGTTTACCACTAGTTTATAGTCTCTAAATGTTTCGCTAACGAATGAGACTTATTTTGTGTTTGTAGAGCCTCTACATAGGTAGCTATGGCTAAATTGGTATAACACCCGTGCATCAATTAAACAAAAAACAAAAATGGTGATTTGACGATAAAAATTAACATATTTTATCCCCCTAAAGGCTCGGTGAGCGACTGTAGTATTGCTGTGCCAAATATAGGGTCAAATTATTCATTGAAAGCAAATGATAACATTTGTGCTTAACCTCCTCAAAGCTGAAAAAGGTCGCCACCTTATTCATCAGTAGGTGCTCCTCTCTCAGCTTAATCCGCATTGTAGCGCTCGTTATTAGCGATGCCATCACAGAAATATTTCCTTTGAATAATCCTTCGGAACAGGGAATATAATCGCGACGCGCCTCCGTAATTTCCCTGGCAACGCCTGCGGGGTTTCAGTTTTTTTATCTGATGCTCTCGACGCCGACGTCTCCTGTCTCTCGCATAATGTCTATAGGGAACGCGTCAATAGCCGGGTGCATTGACATCTCATTAACCCAAATAAGCTCTCAATTTTTCTGTAACGGAAAAATATCTTGGTGTAGTATAAGCTTGAGTGGAAGTTTACTATGCGATAAAATAGTATTAGCATATTTATGTTTTCGGTGTTCGTGCTTGGATCTACATAGAAATTTGGATCAGTACCTAGTAGATAGCACTAATGACAACTGCTTAACTCAAAAACTAAATTTAATTTTACGGCCGTATTTATAGTTGTCACTAGAGTAATACTTCAAGTGTGTCCTTCCTTGTGTACCTGTTTTTTGAGCAACATCTACGAGACGGCGGGACAACATTAAGCGACGTTGGCATATTTCAAATATTAGTCAATTTGTTATGCATACGCCTACGTATTTTGATGTTTTCTGTTATCTCTTTGTGCCAATTATCTGTTTTGTGTCAGTATTTCGTATTTGTTCCGGACATTCTTCCAGATGTTACCTGACAACATCTTACTCTAAAATTAACCTACAGAATCGCCTTGACTGTAACGAAATGTCATGCTAAAATTTCGTTACTTGAGTATCAATCAAGGGAGCCTTACTTAAGGGACCCTCAAGTAGCTGTCAAAAGTTTTAAGGGACCCTTCAGTATAAATACGGCCTTTAATTTTCCTCTTCCCACATCGTAGTTGAGGGGAGTACTGCGATGGTGAAAATAGGTTGTAATGTTATTACGAAACTGTATGTCATTTGGGTCGATCAGTCTTTGCGCCTGTCAGTGTACCTGTCTAATGGTTTGCCATTTTCTGCTCACGCAGTTTCAGTAACAGTTGTACTGTTTGACAGAAAATAATGCTGCCCGAAAATCGTTTGCATTGGCAGCTGGGAATAATTAACAAAAGGCGCAAATGTTACTGACATCTTTTGGACGTCGTTTTTTGGGTGCAGTAAGGATTCCTGGGTGGAAACCTCAAAATATTTTGTACAGCTATGTGAGATATTCTGCAGCTAATCAAAAAAGTCTGTAGCAGTTCAGACAAGGGTCGTAATCTTTTGTGAACATTCAGACCCTTGCCAACTGAGCAGACATCCATCTCTCATGAAAATGGTAACAGGTCCAGATACTGGGAAGGAGACGAAACTGGGCTGCTGTGTTATGTATCGCAACCTACGAGTCCAGACATTTGGCATTACGGAGATTGAAGAGAAATCATTGTACTTATTAATAATTAGATCGAACATGATTTTTGCAAGGTCCTCCAAGTTAGACAAAAAGGAGTTCTCCAGGAGACTATGAGGGTTTTTAGTATCACTACTTTGGGGTCGGCAAAAAATATCTACTAACCTATCTCTACAGTTGCTACCGCTACTTAGCTTAGCAATAGCGACCGTGTTGTATGCGTACACGTCTGTACACAAATGCTGAATAACCAGATCACATGTCTTTACAATTACATTAGTTCTCCCTCTTTCTTTGAAGATATCCTACGTTATTTCAATCAGAAATATACGCTATTTATGCCTGTGCCTGTCGTATTCACGAAAGACATCAGGTGTCACTGGAGTTTGCGGTAATGAAAGGATGGATACGGTTGCAATGCGAGCATCTAGATACCATGAGAAGGAAAACAGAGGTGTGGTTGAAAAACCAACATCTTCTGAGATGGAGAGGAATCTCTGGACATCTCCGTCAAGCTCGAGAACTTATTTTAGGACCTTTGCCAAGGTGGGTTGATTCTGTCTCTCAGTGCACGGAAGCCGGCGTAGGTTACTTGCGGGACTGCTACCTGTGTGGCCATTCTGTAACTTTCGCTATAGTAACGAAAGCAGACGAAAGCGAAGCTAATCATTTACGAAAACGATTTTTGACGGCATTCCATAACCGACGTTTAACGCTTCGTTACCTTTCGGCATGGAGCTCGCTCACGAGCATTCACGAGTTGACTTAAATATCTCTAGATGAGACTGCAAAATCCAGCAATGCCGACCATTGCGAAGGATTAGTTTTTTCTCTTCGATTCATTGTTGGTAATTAAGTATACAAATAAATTTAATCGAATTGTTACTTTAACACACAGCAATAATAACGTCAAAACTTGACAAACGATATCCAAAATATTTCGCTATCGCTTGTAACGTTCGTCTGCATTCGTGATATCCGAGTCGGAACGAAGACATTTATGGAATACCGAAACGAGCGAAAGCGTTGGAAGAATGTCGTTATCGCTTCGCTTAGAGTTACAGAATCGCCACACTAGTCATCATTACGTCACTTGTATGTGATGGGGGAAACAATTCACCTGAAGAGTGCAGACTGCAGGCTGTAGTACAGAGCAAGGGTCCTCGGTACACATTCTATGTCGCTGTGAAGCCCTTGGATATCACAGGCAAACTATACTAAGCTCAAAGGTCCTTGAGCCTAAAGACATAAGATGGGCAAGCCCTAAGGCCATATTCACCTTTGCGATGAGGGCTGGACTTGGGAACTAGGGTAAGGAGAGGTACAGAAGGGCCCACTTGTAGGTCTATGCACTGGTGGTTCTCGCCACCAGAACGAATCTCTCCTTGTTTTATTCTCTCATTACAAAATATAAATTCTGGTTTACGTTATTTGAATTACCGCGGAATACTGGAATATAATGTATTCCAATATCAGCATTTAGGTTCCGTCCCTTATCACCACAATATATATTTCAATGCTGGCTATTTTGAGTCCGCACAATCAATTGGGGAATTGCTGACGTCTGATTTAGTCCCGATTAAAGCTGAAATAGTGGCAATCGCTAACCAATTATCCGCCATGTCTGTTTCGTTTCCCGGTTATGCGCGTATGGAACCGTGTCACGTTTAATGGAGTTTGGGAATATCCCGTGGATCGATCAATCGGAAATTCGTCTTCTGGATGAATTCTCTTCTGAAGCGTGGAAGCTTCGATTGACGTTACTGTCAAGTGTACGTATAAAAGTCCAGTATTTGATTAAACGTCAGAATCGAACGATCTTTATGCACAGTTTTAGAATAATTTTTACTATTTATTCCCCTAATGAGCTGGTTGCTTGCGCAAACGGACAGAAATCATAAGGATAGAAGAAGAAGAAGAAGACTATTAGTTGCGTTCTGAGTGTCAGAAAACACGGATTTTGGGATTTTTAACCAGTGAGAAATTTTATTCTACAGAGTTGGCCATGCATTAATAGTCGTTAAAACATTTTCAAATAACGTTTTTTTGAAAACTGAAAAGTAGGCGAGATACAGAATAAAAAAAAGTAAATCTAGGCTTGTCTATCAACACGCACCTAGTCTGTTCATGTTTACTTTTTCGTTTGGATTTTTGTCTTATCGATCATGCGCATGATTAGTCCACTTGTCATTTTCAGCTTATCATAGTTAACTTTAAATTGGTAAATTCTAGAAGTTGCTTCATAATAATGTGCCATTTTCAGAATTTTCCAATTTACTACAGAGAACTAATCCAGAAGAAACTGTAAATTGTCAGTACAATTACCCATGAGAATTTGCCGCTAGCTCCCCAATTATTATTTTTTGACTGGAAAGTTTGACCGAAAAATCTGGAAACACTGACCAAGAGTTCATTAGATTACGTTTTATAAGTTGAACAGATTTGTCTTCATTTCCTGCAATCTTACTAATAGGTAATGAGGAATTTGCAGAACCCTCTTAGAGGTATCGTTGCTTTTGACGTACTTTTCCATATCATTTCGACTACGGCCTTTCACCGATTTTCTACACCGTCGTAAACCGGCTACCCAATCTGCCGGCTCTGACGAATTTTTGGTCATACTGCACGTGGATGAGGAAAAACTATTGTAGTATGAAATATCATGGGTATATTTTGATCGTCGTTGTCGTACATATACTATTAAAGTGGCGGGAAGGGTGTACGGGTGAATATAATTTTTCGAGGGAAAGAAAGAGAGTTTTACGTTATTTCCAAAGACAACTATTATTTGCATATTTTATAATTCAAACTAATACGTTCTGTTCAACGACGATAAAAAACATAGACTTTTTACTCATTCTATGGAACGTTGACAAGATAAAGAACCGCCATCTTTTCCCAGTGGCAGATATGTTACTTGTCAGAAAACGTAGATGTATCAAATTAGGGTAACAGAATTTGTTAAATTAGTAAATGCCGTCAAGTATAAAGAGGCGTTTCATACCAATAATACATGTTATATCATTGAAGCAATGATTAACTTTTTAAAAACTTTTATTTGCGGCACAAGCTTGTGTCGCACTTTCAAGTTACAATTTTACAAAAGATTCTTATGACTACTTGACATGACGGAGTCTAACCGGGTATTGAACAACTGTGGTACGCAGTACCACCCTTTTATACTTAATTACTGCTGACAGAAGTGGTTTGCACACGTGGCATCGAACAATGATGCTTTGTATGACTTGTTATTGCAGGAAGTCGTTATCAGTTGTTTGTCTTCTTTGGAGGTAACTTTGCAACAAAGTTGCCTACAATAGATTCATTGTTTGAAACTATTACAATAAGGCTCATTGTCAAAGGGCCATATAACAACTCCCCGTCTTTTCAAAAAGTTGTTGCTATGCCATGCAACAACTTTTCCCAAAATGGAAATAAAATAAAAATGTAAAATCAAAATTCAAAATAAAATAAAAATGTAAAATGTAAAATATAAAATTGCAAAAGGTAAAAATGCTTAAGGTCCTTGCTAACAAATTTTCACAATTTTACACAAAATCACATACACTGCACAAGTCACGAAAGTGGAATTTCTTCAGGAATTCCTTCTCCCTGGAAGCTGGGACGTCTTCTTGGGAAGAGTCGTGGATAACTTTTGAGAGAACTTCCTTGAGGGTCTGGATCATCATCGGGACGTATTGCACCAGTAATGGATAGTCGAAAGGGTTTTCGTTTTCTACATTTGCATATCATATATAGTACCAGGATTATGCAAATTAAGGTAACTACAGTGTATGTAAGCCATGACCTGTTTTTCGAAATGAAGGGCTCATTTATTATCTTATCCAGTTCTTCTGCATTTTTGTCCAATTTATGATGTGCAACTTCTAAATCATCAAGATTCAATTTATTCAATTTGAGGAACTTTAATACTGGAAGATCCTCTTTTTTAGGCAAGTCTTTGCAGCATTGGAATGGAATTTCGGTAGGGTGACTTTTGTATGTCATATTTTTGTAAACATCTACTCGAGGTTTTGAGTGTACTCGAGTACTACCTACAAAGGCATTGCAATCTGGCTGGAGTTTCAATATAGAGTTACTGCCAATGGTTTTTGTAACTACACCCTTATTTGGACATTTTACTGTAACTGGAATAGGCTGTGTTACTGTTACTAGCCAATGATTTATTGATAATGATACAACTGTATACCCTTCTGCAGCTATCACTGTGGCTTGACATGTTTTTGGCAATGTAATGCTATATTTTAATAGTTGAGCTTCACAAATAGCATTTTCGTCAACAGGATATGGTAATACATCTGAGCATAATTTTGTTAAGAACGAGAGCTTTTTACATTTATCCGGATCACGAATAGATAAATACAATAATGAATCATCACTTCGAGCTATGTACCTTCGTGATGTCAATAGGACATGGAAAAGGCCAGTTCGCTTATCTGGTACGGGTAAAGGTACAATTTTATACAAAGTATAACTTTCAGATTCAACTAGTGGTATTTTAAGGACAAATATAACTCTCGATTCTGTTTGAAAAGCTTCAAGTTCAATAATATCTAAATATGTAGCAACATGTGATTCATAGACTGGTAGAGGAAGACTGTTTCTTACCAGATTACGAGAAATTTCTTGTGAGAAATACATTAAGTCTTTTGGATCTATTATTGAAGTATGAATAATACGTAATCTTGCAAATGTAATCGCATTCAAAATGTCATTAATGGTTTCTTCCAAAAATAAATAACTTTCCATAAGTGATTCACATATTTCTAGCATTTCCAAATGAACTTTATAAAATGCTAGTGATTCAGAAACATTGTAAATAGTTGTTTCAATTTGACTTAAATCAGAATTGAAAGTTTCTTCATCTAATTGTAACTTTCGAATGGTATTGTTAAAACTTTTAATTACTGATGTAGTAACTGAAATTTGGTTTTCCATTAAATTTTCTATCTGATGTTCATCTTGAGATAGTTTATTAATGCAATTGTTGAAGTATTCTCCATCATCAGAGTCTGAGTTTCCTGTGATTGCTTTCCAAAATGTTCCGATCCCATTGATTAATCCTCGTCGCATTCTACTGGCTGACTGAGTATTGGCAAATATCGATCGGAATTTTGTATTCAAATTATCAGATATTTGACTGAGCAAACTAACATGTGTTTTTACTTGAGCCCTAAAAGCTTGCATGCGATTCGTTGGTTGGTAGATTAAATGTTCCATTCTTTCTAATAACCTGTCATTGTGTGTTAATGTTTTTTCAACTAATTCCAAATCTTTGTATACTAACAGAGTCCATTTTTCATTAGAAATTTTGATATTTGTTTCTTCATAATAAAATATACCCACAGTATTGTTCACCGGTTCAATGAAGTGCTGTGTGCGAGTTGGAACTGCAGCTAGCAGCAATAAAATTCTGTAAAGAAACTAAGTTTCAAAATATGGTTTGAGCCTATCAAAATTTACTTTTGTAATTTGTTTTGTTTCTAAATTTATAAGTGTGGCTGAAGTGCCATGAATATTTTGGATTTCAAAAGGACCATTAAATTTATTACGCAATTTTCCAGAAATCTGGGATTCTTTTAACCAAACTTTATCACCAATTTTGAATTCATACCGGTTTTTTGAAATACGTTCGTCAAAACGAATTTTTGCTTTTTCTTTGCTCCGTACTGTCTTTTCTCTAGCTACTTTATAATAATAATTAATCTTATTTCTTAAATCTCTAATGTATTTAGTCATAAGGGCGTTTTCATTATATAGGGTTTCAGGAGGTCGCCCTGACGTATGTCCGAAGACAAGTTCATATGGGGTAAATCCGTGTGTCTTATTCTTTGTCGTATTGTAGCATATGATTGCATACGGTAAAATATTAAAGGGATGTTCTGATGGGTGTTCTAATGTATGTGTTCTAATCATTTCTAACAGGGTAGCATTGAATCTTTCAACTGAACCGTTAGACTGGGGATGTCCTACACTTGAAAAAGATAATTTTATATCATACAATGCGCAAAGATCTCTTAATGTAGCATTATCAAATTCACGCCCACAATCACAATGGATTCGTAGCGGAGTTCCATAATGTTGGAAAAATACTAGTAATGAATTTACAACAGATTTTGCTGACTTATCAGGAAGAACATATGCTTGAGTAAAACGACTCATTTCATCTCTCAAGATTAATGCATAATTTTTCGTAGGTACTTCTAAAATATCTATGTTTACTCTTTCAAAGGGGGTTTTTGGACTTTCTGTCACAACTAAAGGAGTACTAAGGTTCTTTCTACAAATTTTGGCTTTCTGACAGATATCACAACTTCTAATAAACTTTTCTACGTCTTTTGTTAAACCTGGCCAATTGTATTTGGCTCGAATTCTTCGAATTGTTTCATTTATTCCGCGATGTAAATATTTCTTTCCAAGGTGATATTGTTCCAAAATAACTGGGATTTCATCGGAACTTGGGGTTTTACAAATATTTTGACAAATGACCATTTTTAAATTTTCTTCTGCAAAAATAAATGACATCATTTCCAAAATTGGAATATCGAGATTGTTCTCGACAAACACTGTCTGAGATAAATCTATGAGATGTTTACTATTATAAATAGATGCAAAAAGTACCATATTACATAAATCTGGATCTGCGGGAAGGGGAATAATAAGATATTTTCTATCCCTAACAGTTTTGCTGGAAGCGACATTAATTCGATTAGCTGAAAAATCAAGATTTTCTTCAAAAATGTCTAAAGTAATTTCTTCATGTAATTGAGACATAAAATCTTGTCTGAAAAATGTAAGAATTTGTTTATGACTTTTGTCTAAGAGTTGAGCTGTTGAAAACTCGACTTTACTATAATCAATTAAAGATGTTGTTTTATATAGGTCACAGAAAATATTAAATTCACTTTCTATATTTTGCGTGGATGTTTCTGCATCAACACAATCAGCAGAAAAGGTATTTACTGTTGCGCGTTTGCTCATATCGGGTAATTTGGTTCTGGACAAAGCGTCTGCATTCTTATTTGTTTTGCCGGGTTTATAAATAATTTCGTAATCATATTCCTCGAGTTTTAATCTCCATCTAGCTAAACGACTACCAGGGTCAGATATGGAAAATAACCACGTTAAGGGTTTTTGATCACAAACAATTTTGAATTTCCTACCATATAAATAACCTCTCCAGTGGCGTACACACCATACAATAGCGAGGAGTTCTCTTTCAATGACAGAATAATTTTGTTCAGCTTTACTCAAAGTACGGGAAGCATAGGCTATCGGAAGATCTTTACCTATAGGGCCTTGTGATAATACACCACCAATGGCATAATTACTTGCGTCAGTAGTTACAATAAATGTTTCATCAAAATTTGGATAAATTAATATAGGGGATGTTGTAAGAGCTTTCTTTAAAGCTTCAAATGCTTGTTTGCATTCGAGAGAAAAATTAAAAGTAACATCCTTCTTTAATAAAAGGGTTAAGGGTTTTGAAATTTTGGCAAAGTTGGGAATGAATCTTCTGTAATAACCTGCTAATCCTAAAAATGACTTTACTTCCTTTTGATTTTTGGGTTCTGGAAATCTTTTAACACAATCTATTTTCAAAGGGTTTGGCTTTACACCTTCGGGGGTAATGATATGTCCTAAGTAAGCAACTTCTCTTCTCAAAAATTCACACTTATCAGGTTGAAGTTTGAGATTAGATTTTCGAAGTCTTTTGAAAATTTCTTTAAGACGGTTTTTATGTTCTTCTACGGTAGGGCTATAGACAATAAGATCGTCCATGTATACAAGACATCTTTCATTTTGAATTCCTAAAAGAATATTGTCCATTACACGTTGAAATGTGGATGGAGCGTTCTTTAAACCAAATGGTATTCGAACAAATTCGTAATGACCATTTTCGACTGTAAAAGCTGTTTTGGGTATGTCTTTGGGTTCGATTTCGATTTGGTGAAAACCAGATGCTAAATCGAGGGTGCTAAAATATTCGCATTTGCCTAATTGATCTAATAAATCTGAGATAAGTGGTAAAGGATATTTGTCATCGATAGTTTGGGCATTTAAATTTCTATAATCTATGACCATACGCCATTTTTGTTTTCCGGAGGCGTCCATCTTCTTTGGTAGAATCCATATAGGAGAATTGAATGGACTTATGCTATGGCGAATTATCCCTTGTTCTAGTAATTTTGCAACCTGTTCTTTTACTTCCTGTTTGTAAATTTGGGGGTACCTGTATGACTTTGTGTATATGGGCTTTTCGTTGTAGAGATTTATTGGGTGTTTAATTTCGCTGGTGAAAGTTAAATTATCACCATCAAGATAAAATATATCAGAAAAGTTTAAACACAAATCAGTTATGAATTTTCTTTCTTCCTCATTTAAGTGGTCTAAACGTAAACTATCCAAACTCTTTTCTTTTCTATTTATAAGTTCTGTATCTGCTTCTTTTTCAACAACTTTGAAGTTGTTCACTTCTTGAATATCAAAAGGTTCAAAAGATAACGAAGGAAAAGTAACTTCTCTAGCAGAACAATCTGAATTTAAAATGGTAGTGATAAACTCACCTTTATTATCAATTTTGACAAGAGCATTTGGAATTCGAACTTTGTCTTGTTCAGTAGATAATAATATAGCTTCAGTATTTCTAAGACTTGATTTTAATTTTACGCATTTCTCTAATCTTGGTTCAATGTATATGTTGTTGACTACTTCTGAATGTTCTTGGAAATGGGAAGGGTTTTCTGGCGGTTTCAATGAACTAGCACTTTCAAATTTTGATAATTTTTCATCATCTGTTACTTTGAAAATTGGTACAACTCCATAGTTAGTAATTAGAACTTGGTTTACTACGTCTATGACTGCATGAAAATGTTCTAGAAAATCAACACCTAAAAGTCCGTCAAACTCGATATCTAGATCATGAATATAAACTTTGTGTGGATCGTGTACGTCGGAAAAATTTATCCATGCTGATTCAGATATTTTCACTTTCTCATCAGTAATGCCTTGAATAATCATATTCTCTGTGTTTCTGTGAGTATAGCCTTCAATGACATACGGTTTAAAAATAGTTAACGACGCACCAGTGTCGATAAGAAATTTGAAACCTAATCCACCTGTGTCTTTCATATAAAATAAATTACTCGATGCAGCTGTGTGAACTTGATTTTGGTTTAAAGGGATTTTCGTTCTGGGAAGTTTAAATTTGGATTGAAATTGTCCATTAGGCTCAATTTGTGTATCCTTGTTTCTAATTGGTTTATCTCGGAACTGTCGATAGGAGGTTTTTCTTCTATCGCAAGCATGGGAAAATCCTGATCATGAGGATCATTTCCGTATGAAGATCCGTATGAGGGTTCTTCGTAATAATCTTGGTAATTTTCATAGGGTTCTTCGTAATATTGTTCAGTATAAGGGTAATCAATGTCCATCTCAGATGACTGAGACCCATTTAAGACATGTGCCCTTTGTGATGGGTTGTAGCTTGGATTTGGTCGAATATTCCTTTGGAAATTCGTATTAGGCTGGTAACTAGGGTTAGGCCTGATTTCAGGGTGTCGATTTTGAAAATTCTGGGCTGGTTGAATGGGATAGCCTTCCCTTTGATTTTGGATCGGTCTTGTCTGTTGACTTTGACCTGGTCTAGAATTTTGGAAATTAAACGAACGGGCTTGATTAGGAAAATTCGGTCTAGAATATTCCTGAGGTCTAAATTGTGGCATAGGATTTTGCTGTTGTACTTGAGTACGAAATGACTGTGTAGAGTTCGTCCTGCATTCAGAACTTACATGTCCTTTCCTTTGACACTTGTTGCAAATTTTTGGTTTTTGATTTGGAACTTGCATTCTAGCAAACCTTTGGTTTTCCAAGTATGACAGTTGGAGTTCCCTTTTTATATGTGACATGGCTGTTAACATATCAGGAGGGTTTCCTGATCGGACAACTACACCAATACGAGGTTCTAAGCCTGTAAGGAGTGTGTTTAGTGTCATCGTTTCGATGAGGGATGATTGAGCTAATTTTTGTTCTCGTGTTAGGGGTTGTCGGTTGACTGCAGAATGCATTTTTGCATTGTGCGTCTGAAGTCTCGCAGCAAAAGTTAACGCTGACTCACCAGGTAATTGCCTGATGCGCTGTAAATCAGCAATAAGGGATGTTAGGTCTCGAAGGTCACCAAAATGTGTTTCTAGCAAACTTCGAATTTCTTTCCAAGTGGAGGGATTTCTAGAGTTTATCAACTCTGCTGCTTTTCCGCGTAACTTATTTTTTAAATGTAAAATAACTAGAGCTTTCTGATCGTTCACTGCCATTTGATAAGCAGTGCGACAGGAGTTAATGAATGTGTTCAAAAGTATTGGATTGCCATCGTATTCAGGTATTATGGAGAATATTTCAGACAATCGGTATGGCTCTGTAATATCACCTGCCGTGGCGGAGTCGACATCAGCTCGCGTATTATTAGTTGCCATTTTGAATTTTGGTTATGAAATTATTTTGTGAATGAAAATTTATTAATTCTATTCAATTATACTTTGTTTATACCTTATACCAGATAATCACACTAACTGGAAGTGAATGATTTCAGTATTGGACTTACATGTATCCGTGCATCGGGAATCGCTCTGTTCTCCGTGCCGTTTTCTTTCTTCTTTTTCTTTCTTGTTTTCTTTGTTGCTTGGGTTCCCTTGGGGAACTGGGATCCGCCGCCGCTAGTGAGGACAGGCCTTGTACTCGCTGCTTGCAGACTTTCTGAGCGTTGTTGGAGACAGGGGTCGCCTTGTTCTGCCGGTCCTTGTAGTCCAAACGACTTGGCTGCTACAGGGGTCCAGAAGTTAGGTCGTTGCTGGCTCTTGAAACGTATGAAGGTCCAAGCCTACGGTCTAGGGGTGTTCTCGTTCTAACGTCGTTGAGGTATCCCACTTCTGACACCAATTTTTGTTATATCATTGAAGCAATGATTAACTTTTTAAAAACTTTTATTCGCGGCACACGCTTGTGTCGCACTTTCAAGTTACAATTTTACAAATGAATCTTATGACTACTTGACATGACGGAGTCTAACCGGGTATTGAACAACTGTGGTACGCAGTACCACCCTTTTATACTTAATTACTGCTGACAGAAGTGGTTTGCACACGTGGCATCGAACAATGATGCTTTGTATGACTTGTTATTGCAGGAAGTCGTTATCAGTTGTTTGTCTTCTTTGGAGGTAACTTTGCAACAAAGTTGCCTACAATAGATTCATTGTTTGAAACTATTACAATAAGGCTCATTGTCAAAGGGCCATATAACATACATATAATAACAATAGTAAGCATAATGGAAAGTGTTTATGATACATGTTAAACGTATGCAAATGATTAATTACAGAACACCAGAATAATTTTTTAAAATTTATTTTCTCAGAGGAATTTTGCTACCTCCACCATATATTATTTGTGTACTCTATACGAACTCCATGAATAAACATATAAACTGGCGTACACTGCCGAAAAAAATATATTTTTTGTTTTCTACCGACTGTCGCCCGAACAGGTCCGTCTACGTTAGTGCAGGACAGCGTAACTGTGACAGTCATCTTTAAATTTGCTGCTTTTGTTTTTTCTATCCTTCTCGATCATGTGAGGCATTGTAAAAAATCTGTGAAAGACGGATGCACTCTGACCGTAGCCTTAAGTGTGTAATTTTATTCAGCAGATATTAAACTGCCACCAACATGTGCTGGTAGTTTTCCTTTAATTTTAAATGTTTTAGTAATTTTGGAAATTGTCAATCTGTAGTACATTGCACTAACTAGTAGGTTGTGGCAAATATCAATTTCTGTCATATTTCAGCTTCTCCTTGACCCTAGATATGTTACCGTTGTTGTTTCTGGTTAGAGCTGACTTGTTGTAAGCAATTTTTAGAACCTCGTCGCTTTATTCTAGTTTGTCTGTATTGTTCTGTTAGCTATTCTCTTCCATCTGAGCAAGTTTTTATTTATATTTCACAGCCTGCTAGATTTCTTATAGGAAGGAAAATTGAATAATACCGATTAGATTGAAAATTAAACGAAAACTACCAGAGACTGATATTCACAGCCTTGTATCATTAGAAACGCTATGTAACAATAAAAATGTTGCTTGGTCATGAACGACCAGCCAACACTTTTATTACTCATAGCAACCAGTAGCTCAATCAGTTTGCATGAGACTAGGGTATGTAGGTGCGTGCGTGTGTGCGTGAATGTGTGAGTCTCGTTAGCCGCCAAGAAATGAAAACTAGGACAACAATGGTTTAATAAAGATTTATTTTAGTATATATATGAATGCAGTACATTTTATTTTTTTTTAAAAAAAGGAACTTAACTTCAGAAGGAAGTCCTCGTAGTAGTGCCCTTCCGAAAGGAAGGTGGTGCTCCAGAGAAGGCTGGCTTTTTCAGGAGTTCAGGTGGTGCCCCAAAGGTTAGGTGGTCTTCATGGTGGCACCCCGACAAAAAATGGTCTTGGTGGTACCCCGACAAAAGGTTAGGTGGTCTTCATGGTGGCACCCCGACCAAGAAAAAAGGGTGGTTCTCCTGTGAAAGAGTTATGGCTGGTATTAGCACCTTGTGGAGAAGTTCACAGGACTTCACGATCTGTTTCTGAAGTATGGATCTTCATGCGTTCTTACATTTTGATAAATTGCATTCATATACTTCAGAAACAAATCTATGAAGTAGCATGGGGGAATAAAAAAGCCAAAAAGCAGATAACTTTCAAATGTTCACATGGTAAAGATTAAAAAAATATAGATATATACAAGAGCGAATAGTTTAAAAAAAAAATTCTTAAATACTTTGTATTTTCAGTCCTACCGGATCTTTTCAGATATATAGTGATAAATAAAATAAATGTACAAAGTATGTTCAAAAATTTACAAACTTTTTCCTCACGCCTTGTAAAACAAAATTACCAAAATGTCCAAAAGATCTTTTCATTGCGTTCTCAATTAGCAAATCTGAGTGCTAGGTATTTTTACGTAAGGAATGTCATAAAAAAAATGTGAAACATTAAATACACACAAGATAAGGCATCTTAACACAAAAATATATGGCTAGAAATAAAGAATAGTGTTCAGCGACTCTTTTGTTAGATAATTAATAAATATACAGTGTAGGATTGACTTGATATTTAAAGATTAAAATGTTCGCCATCACATGTTCATGGAAAAAAAAATATATATAAATCGGAAAAATCACATTCCTACACAAAATCATATTCCTAAAATAAATATGCAGAAGCAATGAAAATATGGGAAAGCTTAGTAATTAAATCGTTATGATTACCTTGGTTAAGACATAATGGCACAGACACAAAAGATTGTCTTAGAGAGACATAATTACATTAGCTGGTAACTGTTTATTTTAAAAAGGATGAGTGATCTATCGCTACCCATTTTTATAGAGGTTAATGTCGGTAGTGAGAGAGAGAGGGCATATTCCCCACTCATCAGATGTTAGCCAAAATTTGTGCGCACTTGCGCAGTGTGTACAATTAACAATATTTGCAGCTCAAGGGAGTAGAGATGGGAAAAAGGTAGAGGTGAGAAGCAAAATAGTTATAAAAATGTACTAGTATAATGAGGAAGCAGTAGCTAAAAATGGAAGTTGTAAACTATTTGTATATGGTAGCCAAGTAAATAATATAAAAATAATTTTGAAAACGGGTGAACCGTTACACTCGGCCCCACTTAACGAAAAAAAATTTGAGAAGCATTCGAGAATTTTTTTTTTAAAACAAAAAGTAAAGTCAAAGTTATCACTGAGGGAGCAAAATCAATCATTTGTCCTGATAACAATGTCAGATTATGTTTTCGTGCTTCCCCAGGCAAATCTCAAGAATTTGTAGTAATCTACAACCTACAAAGTCTATCAAGGTGCATGAAAGAGCAAGAAGACGCAGGTAGAAAACAAAAATGTTGGAAGAGAAATGGGAAGAAAAAGAGATAGCCTCAAGTCTACCAAACAAGAGGGATGGTTATAGCACCAACTCGCTTAAAAGTACAGTGAAGCTGCACTGAATATGTACTACACAATGAAGGTAATAAATTGTGAAGTAAAAAAAAACAAATGTACGCAACCTATCAAACCCTAATATACTTAAGACCTAAAGAAAAAAAACACGTCAAAACTTTGACAAAAGACAAAGAGTTTCAGGACTCGGCTACACGAGGTGTAAAGGATGCAGCAGCATCCAGAGTACCCAACTGGCTAGGAAGATTCGTTTCGCTGATAGATCTTAAAACTGCGCCGTAGAATCTTCCTACATCCACCAGTCGTCTGTCAGCTGAGGACTGCAGAAGCTACCACGCCCCCACAACAAGTGAACCAAGTCATGAAGACTCTAGGGCAGGAAAAAAAGAAAAAAAAGTTTTTCTTGCAGCCTGCAACAGCAAGAGTGAACTTATAGTAGTCACTAGACTGAAAAGAGGACAAGTGAAGCTTGCCTCCAGGCGACTCGGTGAATGGGTTAGCATTTCAATAATGCTGCTGGCGCTCTGCCGCATACGACCTGAAGAAGGAGCTCAGATACATTGCAGTAGTGACATCAGGTGTGTGTCAAGTCTCCTCAGAGAATTTTGACTACCCTTTGTCACCCCCCACAACTATCCTTCCAGGTCCAGTATCAATAAAGATTGTCGTATTGACACTCGCCAACACGTACCATTGGAACGGCCTCTAAAATAACTACAAGGTTGTTGCCTATAAAAAATCTAAATACCCTATGCAACCGTAAGTACTACTCAAAAGAAAATGGGATACCCTTAATGTTCTCAACAAAAGATTGTAAAATATTCCACTGAACAGACTTAAGAGAAAATTCAGATCTCTAAAGCATAAGTATAAGACCAAACTATTTCCATTTAAGAAATATTAAATGAAAAAAAAAATATTGTAACACCATAAGTGTTTCTATGAAAACGCAAAATAAAATTTAAAATTTTGATCAAAATATTTTCTAAGTACTAACTATAATTCAGTAATGTTCTGATTCAATAAAAAAAAATTGCAATCCAGTGATGTTCTGATTCGATAAAAGATCTTGCTAAAATCCAGTAATGTTCTGATTTGATAAAGAGCATTATGATTCAGTGATCAACAGAAAAAATGTTGGGCGCCAGCAGTCTAAAATAAGACTACAAAGAAAAAAGTAATCAAACATAGGTGCTTGAGTGACATCATTTCAAAGTCAAATACATGAAGTTTTTCAAGTGACAAACAACGAAGTAAATTCAGAGAAGTGTTGTGTCATAATAGATTCAAAAGAATAAATTCACAAAGGATTAACAAGATTAAATTCCAAAATCAATTCAGGGAAAGTTTACAAAACATATTAAACTTGAAAAGAAAATTCAGGGAAAATTTGTTCCTCAAATTGAATTCAAAAATAAATTTAGGGAAAATTATACATCATGTGACAATTTAAAGTAGGCAAAATTGCTTAAGTGAAATAAGTATCACAGATCTAATGTTCATTAATAAATTGATTCCAAAAAAAAAAAATTCAAACATCAGTGTAAGTTTAAGATCTAATCAGGAAAAACTATTAAAGATTCATAAGCAGATACAATAACAGTAATCAAAAGCTTGAACTATTTGTGAGCATGTAAGCACAAGGATCTAAGTCGATTAAAAGTTCGAATAAGCAAAACGCAAAGATTAAATGCAAAATGGAAAGAAATGTTAAGCATAATTTCAGTCTATCAAATATCAGATTACTAAAATTGTAACAAACTCATATCAAGTTATGAGTGCAAAGCGAAAATCGTAAAGTTATAAATTCAAAGTGATTTAAAAAAACTAAACTGTGATAAACAGACCATATGAAAGAAACTAAACATGAAAATCTCAGGCCTACAAAAGTCATTCCAAGTACGCTGCAGATTTATAGAAACGCATACCAGGATAACTAAAGAGGATAGAGACAATCAGGGGTAATTTCGTTCATGAGAGCTAAGTGACCTTTTTTTAAAGCCGTAAATTTTAAAGTGATTTTAAAGTCACAAGAAATCTACTATAATGAACACTGAACAAGTACCATGAAAACAAATCACACATGAAAATCGCAAACCTACAAAAGCTGCATCAGATACGCTGCAGATTTATAGGAACGCATACCACGATACAGTCAAGAGGATAGCAACAATCAGGGATGATTTTATTCATGAGTGAAAATTCAAAAGTTGAATAAGTGTTTTATGTGCTCACACAAAGTTGAAATGACATGACATGGCATAAATGAACATAGGATTTCAGAAATCTACCAACAAACAAAGTACATTACAATGTACCATATCAAAAGTGTTTCTTATACGCCAGAGGCTTCAAGATCTGCCCGAAATATGCCAGATTTATAAGAATGCATATGACGACAGACGAGTGAACAGAAAATGCATATACAGAAAACGCTTTCGATTCAAGAAACGTCATAGGACTTACATCAGTCTCTACAACACAAAATTTGGAAAAAAAAAATCCATAACAAATAATATTTCTGAAAACATGTTACAATATACTACGAAATGTAATCAATTTATACTACAAATTAAATCGATTAATCAAAGTTTTTTTAAAAATTATCAAAAATATCAGTAAAAACTCAAGAGTGTGCTCACAAATGTTCAGTACGGTTAAATTTAAATTTGATCAGAATTTGGAAATCGATGTTAAACTATAATTGTCACAATAGTATGTATATCAAAAATTTTGGACTACATTGGCTCAAAAGGTTGAAGACGATGTTAAATGTCCTAAGTGGTCTATTGGCAGACTCTTACTGCCGCCTAGAATTTTTAAGGGGCGCTGGCTAATTCTTCCTTTGACACTGACGCTTGAAGGGAGAATAACAGCGCATTTTCCTTTCAGACGTCTCGCATCTTCGCCCAGTACAGCAGGGCGCATGAAATTTTGGGACTGTGAGTTCATAAGGTTGGTTAAACAACGGTTTCAAGTGTCCTAAGGAGATCTATTAGCAGACTCTTACTGCTGCCTAGAATTTTTGAGGGGCGCTGGCTAATTCTTTTTGGACACTAATGCTTGAGGAGAGAATGGTGGTACATTTTCCCTTCACACTTTAAGTATCCTCGCCCAGTACAGCAGGGCGTATGAATTTTGGGACTATGATATAATCAGAATTGTTAATCATTATATAACAACAACAAAGAATAGTGTTGATCACTTTCTGAACCAGTCTCAATCACCATCTGAATCAGAACTGTCACTTGAATTATTACCCATATAGGTATCATTAATATCTAAACTATTGTCAGGTTTAAGATCTTTGACATGAAAATCTCCTATAATATTACCATCCAAATCTTTCAACGTATAAACTAAAGGTGACTTTACTCTATAAACAATGCAGGGGATAAACTTTGGACTTAACTTCGCACAGAAATTGCCAGCAGCTTTTGAAAGAATGAGATTACGTTTCAAAACTCTATCACCAACTTTGAATCTAAGATCTCTCCTTCGCAAGTTATAACGATTTTTGTTGGCTTCATAAGAACGTCGCATTCGGTCTTGAACTTTAGAATAAATCTCAGGTATCTTTTGTACTAAATTTGGATCTAAAACATTTTGGCTGATATTAACATGATTCTTATTGCATGAATTTACATATATTTTCACTGATTGTTTCATCTTTGGCCAATAGTATAGAGCTGATAACCTAGACATTGTTTTGAAAACTCCTAAATGACCTGAAGTGGAATCATCATGATATAATTTTAAAAGTTTTAACCTATTAGGTGTTGGTACAACTATTTTCCAATCTGTATACGTCTCTGAAAGAGGATCGTCAGATAAAATATGTTTGTAAAGAACATTATTTTCTACTTTAAACGATGGATATGAATCTGGATTATTACTGACTTTGCTAATCATTTTTCGATACCACTTAGCTGGAGTTAACTCATTTAAATTTAATATTGAAACATCTATATCTTCATGTACTCTAGATAAAGCATCGGCAACAGGAATTTCTTTGCCTTTGCGATGGATGATTTTAAAGTTATATGGTGAAAGGCGATATAACCATCTAGACAATCTAGGTGGAGGATTTTTAAGACCTTGAATCCATTGCAAAGATGAATGGTCAGAGATAACGTTAAATTTTGTATGTTCAACATAACAGCGAAAATGTTCTATACTTAGCAAAACTGCAAGCAGTTCTTTTTCTGTGGTGGAATATTTTCTTTGGGCCGTGTTGAGAGTCTTACTAAAGTACGCTATGGGATGTTCTAAACCATGTTCCTCCTGGAAAAGTACACCACCAACTCCAGAATCCGAAGCATCACAAACAATGGAAAAGGGCTTAGTGAAGTCTGGACTAGCAAGAATGGGAGCAGTAGTCAGCAAGCCTTTGATCTTCTCAAAAGCCTCAGCAGCTTCGGGTGTCCAAGCGACAGACTGACCTTTCTTTCGGTTCTTCAATAGATCTGTAATTGGAGAAGCTATTGTACTGAAGTCTTTGAGAAAACGACGATAAAAACTCAACATGTCTACTAATCTACGAATCTGAGTTAGGCTAGTTGGCGTAGGAAACGACAGGAGAGAATTTACTGTACAAGAGTCGTAACTGAAATTTCCAAAATTTATATTTAATTTAAACTGCAAAATAAATTCCATTCCCAAAATCAACTTATGTGAAATGTTTGGGACAATTAAAACTTTAATTTTATGATCTTCACCATTAAAAGTGATCGGAAAGTAAACGCAACCTAAAATATTCTGAATCTGACCATCAGCCGTAGTCAAATGTAAAGCTGTGTTATAATCAATCTTGAGATTCAATTTGCTCAATAAATATAGTCCAGATGACCCAAGAATATTAGCATTGCTGCCACTATCAAGCAAAGCTGTGACATTTTCATTATCTATACAAATTGAAAGATATGGACGATTATCATTCTTCTTACTCACAAATAAAGGTTCAACAGAATTTTTAACTTTGACATTAGAAGTCACTTGTGGTTCCCTAGTATCTATGTCTGAAAAATCTTTACCAAAATCTAAGTCAGGTGTATCAACATGAAAATCCCTAGCATTATCTACTTCTGTGATTTGATCATCAACCCTGGAGTGGCTTTGCCCTTCGTATTGGGATCCGAAAAGGTGACTCCCTTGTTCTGTACATGGGAAGGCCCAGGAGTCAAAGCGGGAACTTCCTGTCTCTGTACGTTTTTTGAACAAGAGGGACAAGTTGATTTTGTGACATTTCTCATGCCACATTCATAACAAAACCTAATACGGGGAAATCTACATTGCTGTGAGGAATGCCCAAGTTTTTCGCAATTCCAGCAAACTACTGGTTTTCTAAGAACAGGGGAAGATGTATCATTGTTAGAATTACTATGATCGGATCTACTGACCGGTTGACATGTCAGAAAGGAATCCTCTAACTTCCTACAATATGAAGTTAATTGGGCAAACGTCAAGATATCATGAAGTGCTAGTGACTTAACATAATCGGGCAACAAGTTTCTACGAATGATGTTAACCATGTCCTTTTCAGTGAATGGGTTGCTGGTGAGTCTATTGAACTGAGACTCCATAAAAGCAATAAAAGTTATGACAGGTTCACGTTGACCTTGTCTGCGTCTACGAATTTCATCAATCAAGTTGATGTCGTAATTGTTTCTAAGGAAAGCATCCTTTAATTGACGCACCAAATCACCCCAATCATGAAAAGCACCCCTAACAGAACCATTATGCCACCAAGTCCACGCTATGCCTTCAAAAAGGTCACCTGCAGCAGCATATAGATCCATCTCATTACAACCTCGAGAAGCCATAAGAGACTGAATCAATTCAAGAAACTCAATGACAGATGTTTTGCCATTGAACTTCCTAATCCCCCATTTAAAAATAGGAATTTTCTTCTGCTGAGAAAAACTAGCAGGAGAATAAGGCTGAGGATTCATTGCCAAGGGAGGCAAAGAAGCTACTACAGTAGTAACAGGTTGCGTTTGCATAGGCTGTGTTGGATTAACAGTCACAGGCATGGGAACTGGCGATGAATGTCCCGTGGGAGGTTCAAGCTTGGCCAAAAGATTTGATTCAGCAATCACGAGCTGTGTTTTAAATCTAGACTTTTGTGTCACTTCCTCATCAGAAGAAGGAGCAAGTCGATCAATTCTATTTGCCAAGTGCAACAATCGAGTACAAATCCTGCGATGTTCACTTGAATCATAGCCACTAGAAAATTGAGATATCATATCTTCAAGTTTATTGAAAGAGAGTATGATATCATTTTTATCCTCATCAAAGGGAATTTCAACCGAAGCTTCAGAAAAACTTCTACCGTGCTGCTCTTGTGATAACAGACCACGCAAAACTTATCATCTATAGCGCTAGGAACTTCCAAGCCTCTAATTTTTATCTCATATGCCAGCTCACTTGACATCAAGTCATTAACATTTAGTTTAGTGAGAGGCATTGTTGCGTTTAAGTGAGGTTAAGTAGAAAAAAGACAAGTCAAAACCCAACAAGATAAAAAAACACTAAAAATATCAAACAGTTCAGCAAAAAAAAGTACTTGAGCATGTATGTTCTCGAAAAGGAAACTAGTATTCTGGAGTGATACTAAAAAATTAAAATTATTTATCTGACCTCAACAAATATGACTGCCCTTATCAATCAAAACAAAATAGAGACTAGAATGCTCTAATATCAAAAATATTTGTCAGATAAATCAACTACACATGTCGATAAAACTCCAGAATAAAACAATCGTAACACAAAAAAAATCAAGGACTAGTATTTGCTTAATGAAAAATCAAAAAAAAATTATTTTTTCTTTGAACTATCAATATATTTTATAAGTGTGTGTGCCTGAATTTATGTGTTAATCTAGGAAATTAAATATATATGCAAGTATATAATTGCACATATATAACCACCCTTTTATAAATAACAAAAAACTAAAGTCAGCTTATGAAAATTTCAACTACAAATGAGTTACTAAATGAATGTACCTAAATAACAAATTACCATGAAAAATGTAGTGAATTGTTGTCCAAACACCACACAAAATGTATAGCTACAAAAAAAGCAAACCATACAAAAAACTGTAGGTATATGTTTGTGACCTGTGAATAATATCCAAATGCCAGATATCTTAGAGAAACATTTACAACATACGCTCAGATTTATAAATTAACGCATACGCGAAATGTCTCAAGACAGTACAAAAAATAATGCATTAGGAACTAAAATCTCAGTCATAAATAAAATATACTACTAGACAAAAATCAATAGAAAAATTTAAATAACTTCAAATGTACCTCAATATAAAAATTTTGAAAATAGAAAATTTGGACCAACAATCACCCTGAAAACTACAAAAGAAATAAGCTGATAATAGTTAAAGAAAATTAAATAATAAAATATATATATGCCAAATGAAAGTACTGCATCCAAAAAAAAATTATTAAATGGAATTTTGAGTCAATGAGCCGAAATGGAATTTTGAAAAAAAGTTGTCCAATTTTCACTTCAAGACAGCTCCAAGACTCACAACGCACAATACCAGACATACCCATGTCTGGCCACACGTTGGCGGCGCCAATTTGTAACAATAAAAATGTTGCTTGGTCATGAACGACCAGCCAACACTTTTATTACTCATAGCAACCAGTAGCTCAATCAGTTTGCATGAGACTAGGGTATGTAGGTGCGTGCGTGTGTGCGTGAATGTGTGAGTCTCGTTAGCCGCCAAGAAATGAAAACTAGGACAACAATGGTTTAATAAAGATTTATTTTAGTATATATATGAATGCAGTACATTTTATTTTTTTTTTAAAAAAGAACTTAACTTCAGAAGGAAGTCCTCGTAGTAGTGCCCTTCCGAAAGGAAGGTGGTGCTCCAGAGAAGGCTGGCTTTTTCAGGAGTTCAGGTGGTGCCCCAAAGGTTAGGTGGTCTTCATGGTGGCACCCCGACAAAAAATGGTCTTGGTGGTACCCCGACAAAAGGTTAGGTGGTCTTCATGGTGGCACCCCGACCAAGAAAAAAGGGTGGTTCTCCTGTGAAAGAGTTATGGCTGGTATTAGCACCTTGTGGAGAAGTTCACAGGACTTCACGATCTGTTTCTGAAGTATGGATCTTCATGCGTTCTTACATTTTGATAAATTGCATTCATATACTTCAGAAACAAATCTATGAAGTAGCATGGGGGAATAAAAAAGCCAAAAAGCAGATAACTTTCAAATGTTCACATGGTAAAGATTAAAAAAATATAGATATATACAAGAGCGAATAGTTTAAAAAAAAAATTCTTAAATACTTTGTATTTTCAGTCCTACCGGATCTTTTCAGATATATAGTGATAAATAAAATAAATGTACAAAGTATGTTCAAAAATTTACAAACTTTTTCCTCACGCCTTGTAAAACAAAATTACCAAAATGTCCAAAAGATCTTTTCATTGCGTTCTCAATTAGCAAATCTGAGTGCTAGGTATTTTTACGTAAGGAATGTCATAAAAAAAATGTGAAACATTAAATACACACAAGATAAGGCATCTTAACACAAAAATATATGGCTAGAAATAAAGAATAGTGTTCAGCGACTCTTTTGTTAGATAATTAATAAATATACAGTGTAGGATTGACTTGATATTTAAAGATTAAAATGTTCGCCATCACATGTTCATGGAAAAAAAAATATATATAAATCGGAAAAATCACATTCCTACACAAAATCATATTCCTAAAATAAATATGCAGAAGCAATGAAAATATGGGAAAGCTTAGTAATTAAATCGTTGTGATTACCTTGATTAAGACATAATGGCACAGACACAAAAGATTGTCTTAGAGAGACATAATTACATTAGCTGGTAACTGTTTATTTTAAAAAGGATGAGTGATCTATCGCTACCCATTTTTATAGAGGTTAATGTCGGTAGTGAGAGAGAGAGGGCATATTCCCCACTCATCAGATGTTAGCCAAAATTTGTGCGCACTTGCGCAGTGTGTACAATTAACAATATTTGCAGCTCAAGGGAGTAGAGATGGGAAAAAGGTAGAGGTGAGAAGCAAAATTGTTATAAAAATGTACTAGTATAATGAGAAAGCAGTAGCTAAAAATGGAAGTTGTAAACTATTTGTATATGGTAGCCAAGTAAATAATATAAAAATAATTTTGAAAACGGGTGAACCGTTACAGCTATCAAATTTTATATTTGACTGAATGAATTCCCATTTGAAAAAATCAAGTTATTCCTGATTGAAGTTCCGTAACCTACCGGTACGTCCATTTACAAAATTAATTCAAATTTGACCGTCTTACTTAAGCACTTCCTGCTTAGCCCTTCGTGGAACGGGTATGTCCTGTGAGGACAGCACCTATTTAGTTCATGCGAAGTTACTCCTATTTTATTTCAGCGGAGCGTGTGGCTCTACCTACCTTCTTCTATGTTATACTAGTACGAATCGGTAACGTAATCAGTGCGGCATATACGTTCGTCCTGGTAATATCGCGCAATTTGGCCTGTGAGGACACACCCGTGCATTAACGTTACATAAATATTAGGGGAGGTGCATTGAAATTTGGTGTGACTTTTATGACATAAACAGCTATTTTCATTTAATTTAGTGTACTATGACTTGAAATCATGCCTATGAAAAGGAACAAGCAAGACTTTTGGCTGTGTGAGAGGATCTTAAATCTGACGACGAAGTTGATGAAAACGAAGTTCTGGAAAGTGATGATTCTGAAATTGATGGGTGTGAAGAACTGCAACATGATAGAGAAACAAAGCAAGAAGATTCAGATGCTAACGTTTTAAATGAATCTGCTACTTTGCCAGAGAGTTCCAGTTCAGATGCAGAGACCACATTAGGTGGCCTGATGCACCCAGTGCAGACCGGTCGGAAATGCTTTTACTGTAGAAATCTCAATACGCGACATTTTTGCCAAAAATGTACGAAATCGCTTTATTTGGAGCATGTACAACCACGTTGTGCTAATTGTTTCTATCAAATATACAGGGTTACTGGTAACTCGACCACTTTCTGGCAAGAGGTGATAGAGGGACTCAAATGTAATAGATTTAACCCCCCATATGTAATTCCGAAAACCGATAGTTTTCGAGATAATAAACATTTAATGTTTTTCATCCAAATGGCCAAATTTCCATACCAGATCCTAAACTAAGATAAAAACCTGTTGTTGATTCTGATAATTTTTATTTTAGTATTTAACTAAAACATACACAAAGCTAACTTAGTATTAAAATGTTTCAAAATACTAAACAGTACCAAACTAGACACAAATATTTAAAGAATACTCAACAAAATTTTTACATTCACACACATTTCTGTGAAAGAAAATTATCTAGCCCAAAAAAATTATACAAACTTTTGAGCAAATCACTAAAAAAACTTCCCTACCTAATAACCTTTTCAGAAAGATTATAAACAGCAATGAATAAAAATCACCTATTCAAAAAGAACGAATGACAGTACAATCCTTATTGATAACTCAGTTACATACTAGAATGTTTGCAAATGCGGTCGATGATTTTATCCAAGTAAAACAAATTAAATCCACTCAAAGTTTCTAGAGATCTTGCTCAATGTGTTGCCCTTGATTTCGGATGCAAGCACGCTTCCTCACTTCGGTTTTTGTAACTCGTGTTGAAAAAGTTCGTTTTATCTCCTCAGCCGCATTGATAATTTTTTGCCTTAGTTCGTCAGCAGTATTCTCGTAAACCAATGCCTTCATGTGATCCCAGACGTAAAAATCAAGAGGGGTCAGATCTGGGCTCCGCGCAGGCCATGAGATGGGTTCACCCCTTCCTATCCATTTGTTCGGGTATGTGTTGTCCAACAACTGACGAATTGTGATACGGTAATGTGCTGGACAACCATCATGCTGGAATATCAGGTTGTTGATGATTCTGTATTATGTTGATAAATTTTGTTAAATAGTTACTTGGGGTTGTGCTGTCATTCTTGTCCTTGGAATAGGCCATCAGATAAGGAAATTTTTAAAATAATTTGTTTGACCGGTTGTCTTTTTTTGAGCTAGACAATTTTTTTTCGCTGTGAATGTAAAAATTTTGTTCTTTATTTTTTAAAGAATTGTATGTAGTTTAGTATTTTCACACATTGAAATACTAAATTAGATTTGCGTATGTGTCAGTAAAAAACTAAATTGGAAATTACTAAAATTGACAGCAGGGTTTTTTCTAAATTTGGGATGTAGTGTGGAAATCTGGACATATCGTTGAAAAACATTAAATGTTAATTATCTCGAAAACTATCGGTTTTCGGAATTACATATGGGGAGTTAAATCTATTTCATTTGAGTCCCTCTATCACTTCCTACAGGAAAGTGGTTGAGTTACCAGTAACCCTGTATAAATAATGAGATTATTCAGATTCGCTAGCTACATATTACAAAAATGTATTGATATTACAAAGTTTAAACTAAGCATGCATTTTAAGTATTGAAAACATGTTTTCTATTAATTTCCTTATGTAATAAACATCGAAACACAAAATAGTTTGTTTGATTTTACAAATATAAATATTTTTCGTCAATTGTTATACATATGACTTTATGTCCTCAGAAGCCACACCCGTGCTAAGCTGGTACTCCGACTCACCCGTTCTGCGGAGGGTTAGTCAAGCGCGAAAGCCTTCTAGATTTTATTATAACTTCGGTTTTCATTTTTCTTCTGATATCTGCTTATACCAAAAATGCTATTTTGCACTTAAACGGTCCGTTTTAAGTCCCATATGTGACAGATTTAGTCACACTAGGATTGGCCAAGAAATCCGAATATGTAATAAAATAAATTGTGTTCCATTAAAAAAAACACAACGTTGATACATGTTGTGAACACCCTGTAAAAAAATCTTTACTTCTAAAATGTAGTCTAACACGACACATAGTTATTTTCTTGAAAAGAGATATAGCTTAGTTACAAAGGTCCAAGGCTCCGAGCTTGACTCACCTTGTATATATCAGAAAAGCAAAGAGTTGGTGTGCCAGAACTTTATGACCATTGTTATCAAAATTTCCCCGCTCAGTAGACGATAAAAAACCCTAAAAGAACTTGTAATCGATACGTTGTATACCTATATTATTTGATAAGCGATCGTTTCCAAACTTCCCTAAGTCTTAGGTAATAGAAGAAGTATTTTACGGGTCTAATTAAACTTCATTCTACATCGATACTAAACAAAATATGGTTCAATTAGGAGTAATTAAAAATCTGGTACGTGCATTTTCCTATTAAATGCTTTATATATTTCACAAAATTCAAACAGTAAGAATATCCTATTCCTCCAACCCAATACAATCGCATTATAGCCTAACAATAGCTACAACTCTGCTATTTGTGCAAAGTGCGCTAGTCACTCTGCACCAGTTCCAGGTTGTATGCATCGATTTAAGAAATCCTGCCGATTTAAAAGCATCAGTCTATTCACATGGATGTCTATGTATCACATCGTGTACATCAACATGTATATTTTGTATATTGCCATCACAGCTGAACGGTCCAATATTTCCATGCCGATAAATCTACCATGCAGCACGAGAGAGCCGACTTTATTTCTCTTTATATTGAGCTCCCGCTGCGTTGATTTTCTGTTAAACTCCGTTGGCATGGAAAGTCTGCGGCTTCTGTGAATTAGGCTACGTTGTTCGTACTTTGTTGTGGACGTCCACTGACATAAACAGATACCTACCGCTTTTAGACTATTTACAATGAGTAAAAGATTGTTATTTGTATAATGTGCAGTTACCACCATCCGGATACACAGTGATAGTGATTAGGCGACAAAAAAGAGCAAGCCTAGATAGTATGCTTTTATAAGAACTTACTAATGACATAATATTGATAGTAAGCATGATTCTGCGCTATCGATATATGTCATAGAACATAGCTAAACAAAGCTGTATGATAAAAAATTTTAGGTATCAAGGGCCTAGGGTATAGCGCGCAAAATTGAGAATCCAAGAAAAGACGTATTCCCGTGTTAGCGAGGAGGCGTGGCCACCTGTTCCCTTTCTGCAGTGTGTGTGTCTAAGATGAGGGCAGTTAAGTCCAAAAATCCAAAAGTAAGGTCAAAAGGTTCAAAGGTGAGGTCCAAAGGTCTAAAATCCACTGATTTCAATAAGTTCATTTACATTTGTTATTTTGTTATTATAGCTTAAAGTGACAAATTATGTTGAGCTCACATAAATTGTATTATATATTGAAATATTGTAATATATTCAATTGATTGATTGATTGATTGAAAGGTCACTGTAAAAATGAATTTCGCACTTCCAAGCTGCTGAAGTTACCTTTAAACTTACAGTAATGACTCAAAGAGCAAATTGAAGAAGAAAGCTTGCGCTTGTGCAACTATTTAGCCTTTTTTTTATATCGTGTTTGGTTGTTAAATTACAGGCATGTATAGAATATATGATTTTGCATTGCGAGTTTTTTTGCACATTAAAAAACTTTTTTGAGAAAATCGAAAATAGTTGTCATTCATTAAGGCCTTAAACATCGCCTTCTGAAATATTATATATACAGTTTGAAAATGGAGTGTGTTATGCGAGAAATTGTGAGTCCGTGCTTTATATGGCAAATACGTATGCATAAATGTGTGTATCCAGGCCCCTTAAGCTTTTTCTCAATGTGCTTACTTTTTTTAAGTGCAACGAGTACAATTACCGAGTACTCCAAATTGAATATCTTATGTAAAGTTCTCAAAGTGGTTTAGATCTTCTAAGCACAGAGCTCAAAAAGAAATTAAAAAAATACTAGAAATACACAAAATTGATCGAGTACCTCAAAAAGTCTTGCACTACATTGAGAGGTCAGAAGTCCTTTAAAGTGATCTCTAACGCCTCTAACATAAGTAGCACAAAGTTATTAAATAGTGGTACTTTTGCATTGTTCCTTTCTATAAACGAATCAGATTGTAAAAAGTTGAAAATTCATGTTTACTTCTCATAAGCAGTAAACTAAAGTTTTGAGCAACACTGTTTAGTAGCACCTTTTGCAGGTAACCACGTAGAAAAATGTGGAATAATTAGCGCACTAACTTGTACATTCATCAAATAGTGATATTTAAGATTGAGCTAATATTCCTTTCAACTTTTGTATATCAGGTAAAAAGAGATTCAACCAAACGATATTATAAGGAAATCAGAAAAAATAGGAAACACAAAGGTACCGCACAGGCATGTACATATATCTATTTGGATTATAGTAACATTCTTGTTTTATCAAAACTATGCAGTGGTTTGACTTACTTCTCATCAGCATTGTTTTTCAGATACAAAGGATGCACTGATTATATGCTACTAATTTTTTGCATTGCAATTGACTGTGTTAAACTTTGTGAAATATGACAAAATGATATTTTTATCCCCTTTTTACTATATAACAAAATCATCAAATATAGATAGATAGATGAATACTATCAAGAACATAAGATTTGTGATGCAGAGTTCCGTTTTAGTCTTGTGTCTTTATCTGATGTAGCAGAAACTCTTTTAACAATTAAAAATACGTCAGCGGGTTCTGATGGTTTAAGTATGTCTATGATTCAGATGTGCTGTCCTTATATACTGAATCACTTAGTAAATATTATCAACACTATTATTGTGACTTCAAAATATCCAGTAGCATGGAAAAATGCGCGTATCACACCAATTCCAAAAACCAGCAAACCGGAAGGATTGGCGGATTTGAGACCAATAAGTATCTTACGTTCCTTGTCTAAATTAACTGAGAAGATTTTAGCCAATCAACTACTGCGATACTTGAATGACAATAAAATACTACCTCTTACGCAGTCAGGTTTTCGTGTCGGTCACAGCTGCACTACAGCATTGCTACACATTACCGGTGACATTATTCAAGAGTTGGATAATGACAAATGCATCCTTCTGATGATGCTCGACTTTAGCAAAGCGTTCGACACAATCAATCGTCAAACATTAATAAAAATATTGAAATCCTGTGGCTTATGTGTTGAGTCTTTAAGTCTTCTTAGTTCATATCTTTTGGATCGTACGCAAGTTGTTAAACTGGGATTTGAGATTTCAGAGTCTAAACCAGTGAATGCTGGCGTTCCGCAAGGATCTGTGCTCGGACCTTTGCTATTTTCTATATATACGAGTCAGTTCGTTCGTTTTATTAATCATTGCCAAATTCATATGTACGCTAATGACACCCAGATGTATCATTCATTTTCGATAACTAATGCGGATGAGGCAATTAAAAATATCAACAGTCAACATCAACATGTCAGAAATAGCTAGAATGCATAGTTTAAACATAAATCCGAATAAATCAACTGCACTACTTTTCGCAAAAAAATCTTTAAGACCAACATTAGCTAGCCGTATAAATATTCGCATTGATGGGCAGGATATCCGCATTTCTGAGCAAGCTAAAAATCTAGGACTAGTAGTTGATCAGGATCTTAGATTTCGGGCTCACATTTCAAAGAAGATACAGATATCCTATGCAGCGTTAAGGTTGCTTTATCCGCACAGATACTAAGATACTAAGAAGAAGAAGAAGAAGAAAATGTTGTGCGATTCACTGGTATTGTCTCAGTTCAATTTCTGCTCTCCTGTGTTTGCTCCGTGTTTGGATAAGGACAGCATGCGCAGAATACAACGTGTCCAGAACTCATGCATTCGCTACATCTATGGTATTAGAAAGTATGATCGCGTTTCGCATAAACTTAAAGACTTAGATTGGCTCTATATGAATAGTCGGTTTAAATCGCATGCATTATGTTTATTTCATAATATAGTAATATCTAAGTCTCCACCATACCTCTATAATAAAATACGTTTTTGTTCTGATGTACATGATGTCAATACTAGGAATAAGAATTTAATCGCTGCACCATACCATAAATCCAAACTTTTCGAAAGAGGATTTAAGTTTAATATCTACAATTTGTACAATAGCATCCCATTACATATTAAAGACCTTGGTATAGCCGGATTCAAAAAGTTTGTCCTTAATTATTATCTGTCACAACAATAGCTTATGCAGTACGAAAACCTCATTCGGTATTTTGTGTTGTTATATGTAGGTGACCCCCCCACTAGTATTAGTTTAAGCTAGGTTAAGATAGGATAGGCTTGCAGATGTCGTATTATTGTAGGCTAATAAATTAAGCAATGATTGGGTGGAAGAGCACCAAGATGTGAACCCCTCCTTGAGATTCTCCTATTGTGCTCAAAATCATTACATTATAGTTAATATGTTCTTGGGAGAATAAAGATAAAAAAAAGATAGATAGATAGATAGATATTTCATTGATGATTATGTACATGCTGTACTTTCACAAGTCAAAAAGGAAAGAAATTAACAAATAAAAAAGGTTTTTGGTTGTCAAACATAAATAATATACAATTTGCAAATATAAACAGTTCACAAACATGATATACGTGTAAAAACACAATCAAAGAACTCATACTATAGATAGAATATCGTCATCGATAGATATATTTTTTTTTTCTAAACAGAGCAATGTTCGATAAATTATTCTATTTCATACATTTATATTTCTAAGTATTTTGGTAAACGCACTTATAACAAATTAAACACAATTTATAAAATAAACTATACAAACAGATATAATCCATAATAATAATATGGAAAAGCAATATTGCCTAAAGGTGCCAGTCAATACAAGTAGCAGTAGAAGTATTAAAAGCTACATTACTAAAACACATTCACGCTTTTAAAATACTGATATGGTGCATGATTTCGTCCATAGAAAAGGATGCACCAGATACTAAAAAATCTTTTATTGCGGTCCTAAACTGTGGCAGAGGGAGGTTTTTAACCTCAGGTTTCAGTATGTTATATAATTTTGGACCATAGTAAGAAACTCCATCGCGCGATTTTGTCAGTCTTCTGAATGGCAGTTTTAAAGCATCTTTGCCTCTAGTACAATATTGATGGGAGTGAGTTTCATATTCATCTCGATATTTATGAATATGCAGCAAACATTCCAGCGCATATTGTGACGGCAGAGTTGGAATTTTAAAGCTAATAGATGCTTCCTTACAATCACCTCTATATGGTATGTTTGCTACTATCCTCACTGCTCTTCCTTGAAGTCTAAATATTCTAGAGAATATTGATGAATGACCCCAAGCGAGTAAACCATAACTCAGTTTTGAGTATACCATCGCAAAATACGCCACACGCAGCACCTCAGGAGATGCTCGGAGTAATAATTGCCGTAAGGTAAATATTGTTTGTGACAGTGATTTTGCTAATGAATCACCATGGGCATTCCAACATAATTTTGAATCTAAATGGATGCCTAAGAACTTTGTAGCGCTGGTGCTATCACACTGTTCAATATTTTTGGTAGTAAAGAGCATCTCTACAGTTTTGGAATCATTAAGCCTAAGGTGATTCATAGCAAACCACGACTCAGCAGTTAACCTTACGTTGCATGTACTTTGCAGCAGTTCATTCATATTTTCTGCCCTAATTAAAAGTGTTGTGTCGTCAGCATAGAAAACACAGTCTATGTCTGTTAAAGCTAAGGGGAGGTCGTTGATGTAAAGGAGGAATAGCATTGGCCCAAGAATAGAGCCCTGTGGTACGCCCTCTCTCACATCAATCATTTCAGATCGCGTCTCCCCCAGCCTCACAGTTTGTTTTCTGTTTTGAAGGTGATTTTTAATAAGACACACACTGCTAGCATCGAAACCATAAAATGGTAATTTCCCGATGAGAATGTCATGCGATACACAGTCGAAGGCCTTACTCAAGTCACAAAAAATTGCATTCGTTAATGCACCATCCTCAAAACATCGTAGCGTTATTTCTGTGAATTTTAATATGGCATCAGTTGTTCCATGTTCTTTCCTAAAACCATATTGTTGTTCATTTAAAAGATTGTGTGATTCTAGATATTCAACGATTTGTAATTTTAACAATTTTTCTAGAATTTTAGAAATTATGGGTAACAAGGATATTGGTCTATAATTATTTGTGTCATTTATATCTCCGCTTTTAAATATGGGTACAACTGATGCTATTTTCAAGGCGTCTGGGAAAATGTCATGCCTTATACACATGTTAAATAGCTTTGTGATAGGTACTATTATTAAATTTAGAATAACTTTCAAGAGCTCAACACTGAAACCGTATATATCTTTACTTCTGCTGTTATCTAATGAATGTACTACCTCCCCAACTTGATTATAACTGACCTGTTGGAAGCTAAATCTGTCAATATATTTTTGTTCTCTATTTCTTAGGTACCTTAATGTGCCATCGTTTGAGCTAGGCAAGTGTTTAGTAATTATAGATGCTATGTTTGCAAAGTGTTTATTGAATTCATCAGCATTGATGGTTGTCTCATTGGAGTAGTTTTTATCTCTTGTGTTACCGGCAATTATCTTCCAAATAGCTTTGGACTTGTTGGGGTTTTCTTTTATAAAGTTATCATTTCTTCTTATTTTGGCGTGTGTGATTGCTGTTTTGTATTGTTTCCTAAAGTTATTTCGCACCTTTATGTTTTCCGGTGAGTTATACACTTTACATACACTGTTTAAAAAATGTAGTGTTTCTCTCATGTGTACTAGTTCATCGCAAAACCATTTTAAATTTTCTTTGCTGCTACTGATGTTCACCTTTCTTTCACGAAACGCTTCAAAGTACATACTGTTGAGCAATTTAATTAAATGTGTAAATTTTTCGTTAACACTCAAAACATTGTCATCAACAAAGTCCCAGCTTATGGTGTCTACTAGACTGTAGAATATATGTTTACCAATCTTGGTAATTGGTCTACATATTTTATTACTTGACATTTTTGGTTCTTTACAAGGTAGGTTTAACTCATTACTTTGAGATAGATGGTCAGATAGTAGTGGTTTGTCACAGGAAGCCTTAAAGTATTCACGAGAAAAATTTATGAATATGTTATCTAGACAGTTTGAGCCTCTAGTAGGAACAAGGATCGTTTGCAAAAAATTGAAAGATTCAAATAAGTTTATTAATCTATCTCTCTGACTATTTGGGTAATTGAAATGAATATTGAAGTCTCCTGCCATAACAACATTGGAATGAGTGCTGACTAGAGTTAGAACATTTTCCATTATTTCCAGAAATATTTCCAGATTCTCACTAGGTGGTCTATAAATCGATATAATTGCTAAGCCTACTTCAGTTACTTTTGTAGCTGCTATTTCACATTGTTGCTGTTTTGAGCAGTTATCTATATTAGGTAACGGTATGCAATGAAGTCCTTTCCTAACATATATAGCCGTTCCCCCATGCCCCACTCCAAGTCTGCAATAATATGATGCAAGGTTGTAGCCTTCAATAGCACAAAATTTAATCTTATCTTCATCACACCAATGTTCATTAAAGCACAATATGTCAAATTTTGTCTTAGTCATATGGAGAAATGAGTCGATTTCATTTATTTTATTTCTAAGACCTTGAACATTTAGGTTGAAGACTGCGAATCTCTTTTTCGCAACATAGAAATCATTATCATTGGTGACTATTTGATTTTGGTTTCTGTCTGCTTAACGATGCAACAAGAAAAAACTGATTTACCGCCACTGTGGTCAGAGCAAGGATCATCTACATCCTTTATTTTGCTTAATATAATTGCTAACTGACTTACTGGTATTCATCTTTGAGCCATAGTTACATCCGAAATAAATAGAACAGTTAAAATTGAATTTTTTATATATATTTATCTTAGCGTTGATCTTGTTAATTAAAATTTCATCACCCACCTCATTTTTTTCACATAAAAAAATTAAATTGGTAAACCTGCTTACAGGAATTAAATTACTTAAACCTTTCTCATCCTTTCATCCCCTTTTTACTATATAACAAAATCATCAAATATATCAAAATAATGATACTATTTGAATTCTCCTCCATGCTCGTAATTTACCAGACCGATAATCGACTGATCAAATACTTTTGTGCCCTCTGATTGGCTGACGCAAACGATGCGTTAAAGAGTGCGTTAAGCAACAAAATGCTATTTTCACCCATCTAGGGTGTAGAATTAGGCTCAAAAGTTGGTTCATTATGTGCTTTTACTTGCGACACCGATAGGTGAGGGGAGTATTAATTGTGATCGCGAACATTTTCGATTTTGTGATGATACACTTTTTGGGCGTTTTATATCTACATACATACCGAAAATCAACGAGACTTATTTCCGTCGTTCTGTCTGTCGGTCTGTCGGTCTGTCGGTCTGTCGGTCTGTCGGTCTGTCGGTCTGTCGGTCTGTCGGTCTGTCGGTCTGTCGGTCTGTCGGTCTGTCGGTCTGTCGGTCTGTCGGTCTGTCGGTCTGTCGGTCTGTCGGTCTGTCGGTCTGTCGGTCTGTCGGTCTGTCGGTCTGTCGGTCTGTCGGTCTGTCGGTCTGTCGGTCTGTCGGTCTGTCGGTCTGTCGGTCTGTCGGTCTGTCGGTCTGTCGGTCTGTCGGTCTGTCGGTCTGTCGGTCTGTCGGTCTGTCGGTCTGTCGGTCTGTCGGTCTGTCGGTCTGTCGGTCTGTCGGTCTGTCGGTCTGTCGGTCTGTCGGTCTGTCGGTCTGTCGGTCTGTCGGCCTGTCGGTCTGTCGGTCTGTCGGTCTGTCGGTCTGTCGGTCTGTCGGTCTGTCGGTCTGTCGGTCTGTCGGTCTGTCGGTCTGTCGGTCTATCGGTCTGTCGGTCTGTCGGTCTGTCGGTCTGTCGGTCTGTCGGTCTCTCGGTCTGTCGGTCTGTCGGTCTGTCGGTCTGTCGGTCTGTCGGTCTGTCGGTCTGTCGGTCTGTCGGTCTGTCGGTCTGTCGGTCTGTCGGTCTGTCGGTCTGTCGGTCTGTCGGTCTGTCGGTCTGTCGGTCTGTCGGTCTGTCGGTCTGTCGGTCTGTCGGTCTGTCGGTCTGTCGGTCTGTCGGTCTGTCGGTCTGTCGGTCTGTCGGTCTGTCGGTCTGTCGGTCTGTCGGTCTGTCGGTCTGTCGGTCTGTCGGTCTGTCGGTCTGTCGGTCTGTCGGTCTGTCGGTCTGTCGGTCTGTCGGTCTGTCGGTCTGTCGGTCTGTCGGTCTGTCGGTCTGTCGGTCTGTCGGTCTGTCGGTCTGTCGGTCTGTCGGTCTGTCGGTCTGTCGGTCTGTCGGTCTGTCGGTCTGTCGGTCTGTCGGTCTGTCGGTCTGTCGGTCTGTCGGTCTGTCGGTCTGTCGGTCTGTCGGTCTGTCGGTCTGTCGGTCTGTCGGTCTGTCGGTCTGTCGGTCTGTCTAACTCTACCGGTGGTGATAGAATAAGTACCAATATGCTGAAAATATCTGCTAATTGCATCAGCCAACCTTTAGCTTTTTTAGTCAATTGTTCAATTGAAGAGGGAATATTTCCGTCTGTGTTAAAAGTGGCTAAAATTAAGCCCTTATTTAAATCAGGTGATTCATTTGATATTTGCAATTACAGGCCGATATCACTTCTTAGTCCATTTTCAAAGGTTTTCGAGAAATATGTCTCTCTGCAACTTATCAATTTTTTTGATACCTGTAGACTATTTAACAGCAAGCAATTTGGTTTTCGAAAAGGTATGTCTACAAAGAGAGCTGTACTCCATTTTATAGATGATTTATATTTTAGCATGGATAAAGGTGAAAAATGTGTAGGAATATTTCTTGACCTGAGCAAAGCATTCGACTTAGTAGATCATGAAATACTTTTAGATAAATTGGATAGGTATGGAATCAGGGGTAAACCATTTAACTGGTTCCACAGCTACCTGTGTGACAGAAAGCATTATATTGAGGTAGAGAATGCGCAATCTGAACAGCACATCTGCCATACAGGTATTCCTCAGGGATCCATCCTTGGTCCCCTGCTCTACATTATATATGTTAACGACTTTCCTTCCAGTGGCTCGGTAATGTATGCTGATGATACCTCCTTATTGATTAAAGGAAATAACAAAGAATCTGTAATTGAACTTGCAAATTCAAATTTGTCTGAAGCACGGCAGTAGTTTATGAATAACGGGCTAGTACTTAATTCAAAAAAAACTGTTTTTCTAAAATTTAATTACTCTAGCGTTCAAATTGACCACAGTTTGTTGATCAAATCTGGTGGTAAATCTATCAAACAGGTTGAAACAACCAATTTTCTAGGTATATACATATCGGAGAACTGTAAGTGGGATACGCATATTGAGAAAGTGTGTCAAAAAATTGCTCCACTGTGCTACTGCATGTACATGATGAGTTTTATAGTAGAAAGATGGGAATTGTTAATGTTTTACTATGCACAAATACATTCAGTGCTATCATATGGTATTGAAATATGGGGAGCGTCTTCTAAACTACAAAGACTATTTTTAATGCAGAAAAGAGTTATTAGGACTATCGCGGGAGTAAGAAGACGCACTAGCTGCAAAAATTTATTCAGGTCTTTTGAAATATTAACATTACCATCTGTATATATATTGAATACATTGATGCACGTTAAGGCTCATCGTGGTCAATTTAATACCTTAAGTAGTGGCATATACCATACCAGAAGTAAAGAACTGCTCGAAGTGCCATCGCATAGGTTAGCGAGAACGGAGGAGAGCCCTAAATATATGGCTGTCAAACTTTTCAACAAGCTGCCCAATGACTTGAAAATGCTCCCACTAGCAAAATTTAAAAAAAGCATTAAGAGAATTTTATTAGAAAAAGCGTTCTATTCTACATCAGAATTTTTAATGTGTGATTGTTTTAAATAATTATTATAGTATATAAATACTTGTACTTTCTAAGTTAGTGTCCTCTTGTACATGAGGACATGTATATATAGTGTGTGCCTTGTAATTTGATTTACGTAACTTTTCTGTGACTTGTCCTATATCATTTATTTATGATCAAAAGGATTAATATCTATCTATCTATCTATCTGTCGGTCTGTCGGTCTGTCGGTCTGTCGGTCTGTCGGTCTGTCGGTCTGTCGGTCTGTCGGTCTGTCGGTCTGTCGGTCTGTCGGTCTGTCGGTCTGTCGGTCTGTCGGTCTGTCGGTCTGTCGGTCTGTCGGTCTGTCGGTCTGTCGGTCTGTCGGTCTGTCGGTCTGTCGGTCTGTCGGTCTGTCGGTCTGTCGGTCTGTCGGTCTGTCGGTCTGTCGGTCTGTCGGTCTGTCGGTCTGTCGGTCTGTCGGTCTGTCGGTCTGTCGGTCTGTCGGTCTGTCGGTCTGTCGGTCTGTCGGTCTGTCGGTCTGTCGGTCTGTCGGTCTGTCGGTCTGTCGGTCTGTCGGTCTGTCGGTCTGTCGGTCTGTCGGTCTGTCGGTCTGTCGGTCTGTCGGTCTGTCGGTCTGTCGGTCTGTCGGTCTGTCGGTCTGTCGGTCTGTCGGTCTGTCGGTCTGTCGGTCTGTCGGTCTGTCGGTCTGTCGGTCTGTCGGTCTGTCGGTCTGTCGGTCTGTCGGTCTGTCGGTCTGTCGGTCTGTCGGTCTGTCGGTCTGTCGGTCTGTCGGTCTGTCGGTCTGTCGGTCTGTCGGTCTGTCGGTCTGTCGGTCTGTCGGTCTGTCGGTCTGTCGGTCTGTCGGTCTGTCGGTCTGTCGGTCTGTCGGTCTGTCGGTCTGTCGGTCTGTCGGTCTGTCGGTCTGTCGGTCTGTCGGTCTGTCGGTCTGTCGGTCTGTCGGTCTGTCGGTCTGTCGGTCTGTCGGTCTGTCGGTCTGTCGGTCTGTCGGTCTGTCGGTCTGTCGGTCTGTCGGTCTGTCGGTCTGTCGGTCTGTCGGTCTGTCGGTCTGTCGGTCTGTCGGTCTGTCGGTCTGTCGGTCTGTCGGTCTGTCGGTCTGTCGGTCTGTCGGTCTGTCGGTCTGTCGGTCTGTCGGTCTGTCGGTCTGTCGGTCTGTCGGTCTGTCGGTCTGTCGGTCTGTCGGTCGGTTGTCTGTCGGTCTGTCGGTCTGTCGGTCTGTCGGTCTGTCGGTCTGTCGGTCTGTCGGTCTGTCGGTCTGTCGGTCTGTCGGTCTGTCGGTCTGTCGGTCTGTCGGTCTGTCGGTCTGTCGGTCTGTCGGTCCGTCGGTCCGTCGGTCCGTCGGTCCGTCGGTCCGTCGGTCGGTCGGTCCGTCGGTCCGTCGGTCCGTCGGTCCGTCGGTCCGTCGGTCCGTCGGTCCGTCGGTCCGTCGGTCCGTCGGTCCGTCGGTCCGTCGGTCCGTCGGTCCGTCGGTCCGTCGGTCCGTCGGTCCGTCGGTCCGTCGGTCCGTCGGTCCGTCGGTCCGTCGGTCCGTCGGTCCGTCGGTCCGTCGGTCCGTCGGTCCGTCGGTCCGTCGGTCCGTCGGTCCGTCGGTCCGTCGGTCCGTCGGTCCGTCGGTCCGTCGGTCCGTCGGTCCGTCGGTCCGTCGGTCCGTCGGTCCGTCGGTCCGTCGGTCCGTCGGTCCGTCGGTCTGTCGGTCTGTCGGTCTGTCGGTCTGTCGGTCTGTCGGTCTGTCGGTCTGTCGGTCTGTCGGTCTGTCGGTCTGTCGGTCTGTCGGTCTGTCGGTCTGTCGGTCTGTCGGTCTGTCGGTCTGTCGGTCTGTCGGTCTGTCGGTCTGTCGGTCTGTCGGTCTGTCGGTCTGTCGGTCTGTCGGTCTGTCGGTCTGTCGGTCTGTCGGTCTGTCGGTCTGTCGGTCTGTCGGTCTGTCGGTCTGTCGGTCTGTCGGTCTGTCGGTCTGTCGGTCTGTCGGTCTGTCGGTCTGTCGGTCTGTCGGTCTGTCGGTCTGTCGGTCTGTCGGTCTGTCGGTCTGTCGGTCTGTCGGTCTGTCGGTCTGTCGGTCTGTCGGTCTGTCGGTCTGTCGGTCTGTCGGTCTGTCGGTCTGTCGGTCTGTCGGTCTGTCGGTCTGTCGGTCTGTCGGTCTGTCGGTCTGACGGTCTGTCGGTCTGTCGGTCTGTCGGTCTGTCGGTCTGTCGGTCTGTCGGTCTGTCGGTCTGTCGGTCTGTCGGTCTGTCGGTCTGTCGGTCTGTCGGTCTGTCGGTCTGTCGGTCTGTCGGTCTGTCGGTCTGTCGGTCTGTCGGTCTGTCGGTCTGTCGGTCTGTCGGTCTGTCGGTCTGTCGGTCTGTCGGTCTGTCGGTCTGTCGGTCTGTCGGTCTGTCGGTCTGTCGGTCTGTCGGTCTGTCGGTCTGTCGGTCTGTCGGTCTGTCGGTCTGTCGGTCTGTCGGTCTGTCGGTCTGTCGGTCTGTCGGTCTGTCGGTCTGTCGGTCTGTCGGTCTGTCGGTCTGTCGGTCTGTCGGTCTGTCGGTCTGTCGGTCTGTCGGTCTGTCGGTCTGTCGGTCTGTCGGTCTGTCGGTCTGTCGGTCTGTCGGTCTGTCGGTCTGTCGGTCTGTCGGTCAGTCGGTCTGTCGGTCTGTCGGTCTGTCGGTCTGTCGGTCTGTCGGTCTGTCGGTCTGTCGGTCTGTCGGTCTGTCGGTCTGTCGGTCTGTCGGTCTGTCGGTCTGTCGGTCTGTCGGTCGGTCGGTCCGTCGGTCCGTCGGTCCGTCGGTCCGTCCTCCTATTAACCAAACTAGAAGCTACTGAGAGATTCACAGATTCTGCATAAAATGTATAGTATAGTATAGTATAGTATATTACCACTCTTACATGTTACATGTTTGAGGTTTTAACAGTATTATTATATGGATACAATACACCACCTAGCGTCTAGATATATGTGTGTAAAATTCATTTACAGAGTAAAAACATTCGGTAAGTAAGAACTTTTTGACAAACCTACTGAATTGGTAAACGTTCATAGCATGTATTTCAACAATTCTATGGTATCTCAAAAAGGTATTGTACATATCAACTAGAGGTTTGTTTACAGCTGCCATGCGTATTCGCGATCGGGGTACTGCAAGGTCAGTGGCGTACCTCGTATCGTACGTATGTATATTGGCGTGGGTTGTAAATTTGAAAATGTTTTTGTGTATGTAAAGTAACGTGTCATGTATGAATATGCATGGAAGTGGAAGGATCCTATTTTTCTTAAAGAATGGACGACAAGGTGTGTTGTAAGGGACACCTTCAATAATCCTAACGGTTGCTTTTTGCATCACAAACGCCCTGTGGGATCTAACTGAATTTCCCCATAATAATGTGCCATACGTTAAATGAGAGTGAACGATACTGAAATAAACCGTCCTTAAAGTACCCCCATCGAGAAATGGTCGTATACGTCTAAGAACGAAAAGTTGTGATGACAGCCTAGCGCAGACGTAGTCAACCTGATGAGACCAGTTCAGGCGCGTGTCCAGCACAACTCCTAAAAGCCTCACAGGTTCTGATCTAGCTTCCAACCTATCGGAGCTGAACAAGATACGCGCCGTCTTGGTCTCATTCAGGACCAATTTGTTAGCATAAAACCATTGTTTGGCCTGCTCCAAGCCCTCAGTATTGTCAGGCGGCCTGCCTCTAGATAGGGCGAGTGTTATCTATAGCGCTTGCTATAGATAACACTCGCTACCTTTGCCTCCTCCCTTAGTTTAATGCGTTTAACTAAATCGACAAGAAAATACTAAAACGGGTAATGAAGTTGGGAGGGGTTCTGCTAAAATGTATCCATTTTTACGAGTCGTGTTTACAATCTTTTATTTCATATTCGGTGGTTCTTAAAATCCCACGCAAAAAATTTGAAGGAGTCAATACCCAGCAAATGCAAAAGTTCTAAATATACAGGGTGAGTTTTCAGTACCGGCTCGGTCGATAACTCCACTACTGTAGAAGGTAGCGAAAAAGGTTGTATATAATAGTTGTAGACACGGACATACTCCTTGATCAGAAAATACTAAGATTTGTACAGGATGATCCACAACAACGTAGTGATGCAAACATGCATTTCTTTAAATGGGACATCATATATATTATTCCATATTCAAATTCTACTACTGATTTCTGTTTTTTCCAATATAGGATATTGTTACATTATACAAGGTATTTCAAAAGTTATGACTATTTTTATATCCAAATCGCTGTCAAATGGACGAACTGTATGTCAAAAATTGATGAATCAAAAATCTTTTTTTTCCACGGATGGACAAAAATTATCCTTTGCTTTTAAAATCAGCTATAAAAAAAGCCCGCGACGCATATTCTTATACAGTATGTACAGATGTAGACAGCAAAATCCAGGTTTTCTCTCTTTTTTTAAATGTAACCCTCAATATTTTATTATACCAAAGAATTGCTTCTAAAATGCTCTTTCATCTTTGTGTAGCACTTGTTATGGCTGCATTTATTAGTTATATCTGAGACATTTCGATTTTTCTACAAATTTTAAATATACCTCCTATTTGTTTACTAAAATTTATTTGTTTTGAGAAGATTCTATCAAATTTTATTTTTGCTTAACAAACAACTAAAATATATGGCCACAATAGTACTTGATCAAGTCAAAACACTGGATTAACGAGATCATATAGGTCAGGCAAATAAAACGATTCCTCAATCTTTCAAACGCATTAGTTTTAGAGTGCCTCCATTCTGGATATTGCTGTTCATTGTTGATATATTCCAGAGGCAAGTAGGCAATTTCTCAAAGATTCTCCTAAATACCCTCATCACGCCTACAAAATTGTTTCCTCAGCATACTTGACTTTACTATCCGGATGATTTAGGGTTTTGACTTCATCAAGTACTATCGTGGCCTTATAATTTAGTTGTTCGTGAAATAAAAAACAAATGCGATAGTACTTCCTCAAGATAAATAAATTTTAGTGCACAAACAGAAGCTATATTTTAAATTTACCGAAAAATCGAAATATCTCGGAAACTGATGAACATAGGTGCGACAAGTGCTATATAAAGATGAAAGTGTATATTAAAAGCAATTCTTTGGTATAATAAAATATTGGGGGTTACATTTAAAAAAAAAAACGGAAATCTGGATTTTGCATTCTACATCACCGTGTATACGAATATATGCGTTGCGGGCTTTTTTTATAGCCGATTTTAAAACTAGAGGTTATTTTTAATCTTCTCATGTAAAAAAAAATGCTTCGTTACTTTTTGATATACAGTACGTTCGTTTGACAGCGATTTGGATACAAAAATGGTCATAACTTTAGAAATACCCTGCATAATGTTGTAATACCTCATATTGTGAGAAGAGAAATTACTAGCAGAATCTAAAGATGGGATAATATATAGGGTATCTCATTTAAAAAAATATATGTTTGCATCACCACGTAGTTATGAATCACCTTGTATAAATCAAAATATTCTCTGAGCAAGGAGCATATCCGTGGCTACAACTTTTACGTACAACTATTTTCGCTATCTCCTACAGTAGTGGAGTTATCGACCGAGCCGGTACTAAAAACTTACCCTGTATATATACAGGTACACGTACTAGTTATAGATAAACTGGCTAAAGGCCGACAGTTATGATGAAATTGAATAAAAATGAGATACTGCGTGGCTTGAAAAGCTGAAAAGTTTTCAATAATAGAAATTATCATATAATGCATATTATAATGCATTGATGAATATGCCACAAGAAATGCGGGAGAAATGAGAACCAGCTTAGAACAAAGTAAAAAGGATATATTCAGCTGGAGGCTGGAGCCAAGAGGCCGGGGTCAAGGAGGACGAATAAAAGTTGAGAGAAAGGTTGCTGCAGCTTGAAGTAGAAAGCAAGAAGTTGAGATCAGATTTGAGCAACACTCTCGATGATGCAAAAACGACCATGGAAGATTTGTCTAAAGCAAGAGACGTTGACATTAAGATAAAACAGCGACTGGCGAATTTGAAAAATGAGGAGCTGAATAAGGTATTGGCTGATGCACAGCCTGATAGCTTCGGAACCAAACAATTGAAAAATGAGAACAATAGGATGAACCAGAAGATTGCGCAGGTGGAAAGCGGGATCGACAGGCTTAAGAAGGAACTGACTAAGGTCGTTATTGATGCTCAATGTCAGCAACGCAGGATAATGTTGTAACGCTGAAGCAGAAATTGGCGCAACTATAGAGAGAAAACACGAAGATTATAGTTGAGCTTGATGCTGCGCTCTAAAACGCATCACAGGGCTCTAGTTAGGCCGCGCAAATCCAAAACGAGAATGTTAAGCAGAATTACTTAATTGTGAAATTGAAATATGAACTCAGTAGCCTCAGGAAGGAACTGGAGAACAGCCTGAATAACGGGTGGAAGGGACTTGGCAGCCTCCAAGATGAAAACGTGACACTGAAGCTGTTGGTAGCAGAGCTAGTGAAAGAGAACGCTTCTATAACTACATACGAGCATGATAATCACAAGTTGAACCGTAGTGTATCGTAGTTAGAAGGTAATCTAGTGTTGTTTTATAATCTACAATGAAGAAAAGGGTATATGTCGAAAGCTACAGCATCATTGAGAGAGACCCCACTTGGTGATTAAGTACATCAACGACTTGGTCTACATGGCCTATGGTATTATTGGGGAACCGAAGGTCGCCCATACCGATCGTCTGTGGCCATACAAGAATGTAGGTCAAGTAGTCAACTATTCGTCGATGACGCCAATTACTAAGGGCAAGAACGTAACATTCTGGATAAGGTATTGTTGTTAGCTGTCAAGTAGTTACCGAGTATGACATAAGGTTGTGTGATATTGTGTACAGTTGTGAATTAAAAAGGTGAAGAGTACATTGAGCTTAATTCTATGGAGTGAGGAGGAAGCGACCGTCGTGACCATATTATTGTCTTGTCTGATCGCCAGAAAGAACAACTTCTATGTATGAGACTATACTATTAATACTACTTGCTCCCGTGGCATGTCGAACCAAGGTGTCAAAACAGTAAACGATAGTAGGTAAATTAGCATAAAATAGCAATCTGCTAAACAAGTCATTTTTGCAAAGCTGGTCGAATATGTCTGCGTTATTAAAATGTCTACCTGGTTGGCGTAAGAAGCCTGTGCAGGCTTTCGCCTTCTGAAGACCTTTTTTAAAGTCGTCACGGTATGAAATGTAAATGCCAAAGTCTATTGCAAGGTTTATATGTTTGTTTATATACTATGATCATAATGATACATGTAAAATTCTTAAGTCCATTTTTTCATTCGACGAACTGAAATAAACAACTTAAAGGAACTCGAAATGTGAGATACGTCCAAACTATGTATGTAAGAGGTTCCTAACTTTGGAAGCATAAGAATAAGGATTGCAGGCAACTCAGAAGCACTTTCTCATTCTATTGCTCCAATTCTTTTGCAAATGGAACAACTTGGGACCAACAAACCTGACCGTATTGAACTTAAATTGACCCAAGTTATTCTGGAGTCATATTGGTGACTAAACTATTATCTAAAAGAATTTCCACATGCAAATAAATACCACCATAACTAATACGTACCTAAACTTGTTCTCCCATATAAAACTGTCATAGCGTTGATTTTCTTTTACACTCTGCCCGCATAGAAAGTTTGCGGCCTTAGCGAGTAAGGTGCTACAAAGTTCGGGCGCACTTTGTGGAGAACCGCACACTGAGAACGAGCTTCATTTCTTTGAGTTTGACCCAAAACGTTTTGTTGCTTAATGCTGCTTCACATTTAATAACTATAAGTAACTTATATTATGTCTTATCTGGTTGCAGAAGGAAGTGCATTTTTCATGACATTAGATTCGCGGTACCCAGTAAACAAAAATATATTCAATTGATCTTGGCAAACAATTGCGCCAATCATCAAGTATTCTAATGAAACTGTTGAAAAACAAATCAGAAAATTAGTACAGCGTTGCTACTTAATATAAACTTTGACAGCCTTCAACTCTTCGTGGCACATTGCGAGTAAGATGGTTGATGATTGCTTCTGGTAGATTTTGTTAGGATAATCTAAACATACGACACAGTGGTCGTTGAACGTCGTATAAGGTGATGTAATCAACCAGTCTTGATATCAGTACTATACTCATATATTTATAAGTGTGCTTAATCGTCTCTGGATGCTCATGTTTTAATAATAATAATAATAATGTTTATTTCCAGTGGACTCATTACAGAGTATAGGAAGATAGTCAATATAGGTACATAAATCAGTACATAACAAACATTTCACAAGTAGAGAAAAAAAACACACACGCACACAATTAAGTAGACAGATCATTTGTAAAATTGAAATTCAAATACTCATCCACCGAGTAAAATGGATGTGACAAGAAGAATGCCTTTAACTGTTTTTTAAACAGTATAACTGAGTTTATCGCCTTCAATGACGATGGCAATTTATTGAAAAGCCTTATAGGCATTATGTGGCAACTTTTGGATGAGAGTGTTAATCTATGAGAAGGTATGTCTAAGTTACTGTTTTCTCGTAATTCATATATTTCATTAGTTCTGAAACTGAAGTGACGAATATTATTCTTTACATGCAAGATGCTTTTGAAAATATAGAGTGAGTAGACAGTCATAATGCCCGATTGTCTGAATAATGATGCACAGGGATATGTCCGACATTTGAAATTCATTGTCCTTAAAATCATTTTTTGTATAACGAAGACCTCATTCATACGAGAGCAGTTACCCCAAGCAACAATACTATAACTGATGATTGAGTTTACGTAAGCAAAGTAGTATAATTTTAAGATATCGTTGCTTACATAACTTCTAAGCTGCCATAGTACAAATCGATGTCTAGCTAGTTTCTCAGATATGAAATCAATATGTTTACCCCATGATAGCTGGGAATCTAAATGAACTCCAAGAAACTTTACACTACAACTTTGTGGAATTGACAGGCCTTGTATTCTTACTAGCAAGCTAAGATTACCAGTTAAAGGACTAAAGAGAACCATCTCTGTTTTTCCCGCATTTAGTGCTAAGCCGTGATTGTCACATTACGTTGTAAGATAGTTACACGCATTTATAGCTTCGGAACTTAGTGAACTATAATTTCTAGCGTTCAGCACAAAGCTTGTGTCATCAGCAAACAATGCAGTAAAGTAGTCTGGACAAGCAGCCATAATGTCGTTAATAAAAAGAGTAAATAGGATTGGTCCTAAAATGCTGCCTTGAGGCACACCTGTTGAGATATCACCAGTAAGGGAATTGCTTTGACCCAATTCGTTGTTAATCCGGACAGCTTGGGTTCTATTCGACAGATAAGAGTCCAACCAATCAAAAGGTTTACCTCTAATACCATAGTTATGAAGCTTCTTGAGCAGAAGGTTATGGTCGATGGTCTCAAAAGCACGGGTAAAATCGAAAAATAAACCTACAGTTTTGTCACTCTTTTCCATGTTTGTTATAATTCTATTATGCAGAGATATAAGCGCGTCCTGTGAAGAACGTCCTTTGGTAAAGCCAAACTGTGTTTCTGTAATGAGATTAAATCTTTGCTTGAAGCTGTTAAGACTGACTAGAAAAGCTTTCTCAAAAAGTTTGGAAAATGCAGACAGTAGAGCTATGCCACGGTAATTGGAAATAAGTTTATTATCACCTTTTTTATGAATAGGAATGATTGCTGCATTCTTGAGGGCTGATGGGAAGATGCCTTCTTCAAATGTTAGATTTATTAACTTAGTTAGAGGATCTACGATTAAGTCAGCTATTTTAATGAGCAATGAGCAAGGTACTTCATCAGTTCCACTGGAGTGTTTGGAAGATATCTCTTTGATAAATAATAAGACGTCATTTTCAGAAACTGGATGTACAAAGATTGAATTAGGTTTGGGATTAATTTTTAGCTCAACCGTATGAGATGCTCCTTTTATAATTGAGCGAAGTGAATTTAAAAAGTAGTTATTAAATTCTTCAGCCAAATTGTCAGGCGTTATAACATTCCCGTCAATGTTTATCATATTCTGGGGTATAGTATCGTTTTTTTCACAATTTGTTTGATTTTTAATAATATTCCACGAAGTTTTAGATACATTTCGGGAGTTCGGGAGTTAGAGATTTTTTGATCAAAATAATTTCTTTTTGCGTCTCGTATATGCTGTGCATAATTTTTTTTCATAGCGCTGTATAGGGTACGAATATGTTCATCGTCGCATGTTTTACGGAGCCAATTGATATCTCGCAGGAATTTCCCTTCATTTATTATATGTTCTGTTATCCAATGATTCCCTAATTGTTTTGATTCCTTCTTTCTGCGTAATTGGATAGGAAATGCACGATCAAGAAGATAAAGGAATCTGAGATAGAACTCGCTAAATTTGCTGTCACAATTCTCAAAAGAATCAAGCACTGACCAGTTTTCTAAAGAAAGTAAATGTCTAAAAAAATTCAAATTGGCATCGTCATTGAAGGAACGTTTATAAACATAATTTGCAGATTTGTTACTCAGCCTGTTTTTGTTTGAATACCCTACAAGTTGAAGATGGTGGTCTGATAGTTGTGTGGACACAACTTCAGCGTTTAAATTATCTAGTTTAACATTGGAAAAAATATTATCTAATATAGTACTACAATGGTTGGTCACCCGAGTATAGTCATTAATAACTTGAGCAAACCCGTAGCACTTAAAAATGTTGGTGCATACTTTAGCGTTGCTATTCTCTACCGCAGGATCAAAATTGAAATTGAAATCCCCACAAAAAAAAGAGCTATTGTTAAAATTTTTAAAACATTCCATTAAACATCTAGGTTATAGGTAAACGTAATTGCATTAGCTGACGGAGATCTATAAAAGCAACCGATGAGAATTTTTTTGTTACTAGTTTCAACCTCGCATAGAGAAAATTCAAACTCAGATTCAACTCTTTTAATTGCACATTGCACGCGGCTGAAACTGATACATTTTTTAATAAAGATAGCAACGCCTCCACCTTTGGCCTGGGAACGTGCGAAATAGTCTGCTAAAATGTAGTTATTTAAACAAACGCTAGTTATTTCCGTGACGTTACACCACGTCTCAGTAATACAAACTACCTCAGGAAACCTAAGTGATTGCAGAAGCTCTTCTAAGTCAATAATCTTATTGAGCAAACTTCGAATGTTTAAATGAAAAATATTTATTTCGCTATTTTTTTTTAGGTTTATATTTATTTTCTCGTTTAATTCTCCCCTGCGGGATAGGCTGTCGCCTGAAAATTTCTTTTACGGAATACGTAGCGTGATACAGCTGCATTCTCAGGCCAAATCTCTGGGTTATAAACTTTATCCACGTCAGACATAGGAAATGCCACTTTAAAAGATTCTGTGGTAGTATCTCTTTTAGTTATCTTTTCACAAGAGAATTTTATTTCTGGAGCCGATTTTTTCATAAAGTTAACCAGTGAGTCACTTGTAGCATCACCAGATAGTCTAAACACATGTAAATATCCCAACCGTTCTACCGTTTTTAGGTCGCTGTTTTTATTTTTCCCAATGATTATCTGCTTGCCTTTGCTCGGTGTGGTTGATGAATTAAACCGAGCGTCTACTATTCTAGATCCATAAGTACCGCCCGGGTGCGGCTGGTCAGATTTTTGGTTGTACCCTTTTTTTGGTGGACTTGGCTTTGTTGGTGGTTTTGCCTGTGTATTACTGGTTGTATTTGTGTGAGAAGTCGATTCTATTCTATTGTCATTACGTTCTGCAGAAATTTGTTCTGTATCTTGACGAGGAACGCTGTTTTGTTGGCTCTGAACAGTAGATGGCGATGATGAGGATGGTATGTTTTCTTTAATACTATTATCTTGCAATAATTTAATGATTGTTTCTTGATCAGTTATCCTCTTTTCAAGATGTGCAATCATACTGATTGCGATGGATAACTCACGATTTGTAGAATCTAGCCGAACTTTGTTAGTATTACAGATATATTTCTTACAAGGTTGATTTTCATCGATTTGCAGGTTATCACAGGAATCATGAAAGACGTCTTCACTTTTCAGCTCGGAACAGTAGTCCACTATAAACTTTTTCACATTTTCGTTGCTTATATTCGTTGTGGGCACCACTTTATAAACTATCAGGTTGGTTAAGTCACTTTTTGTTAATTTAGATAACTCTGCACATAAAATCTTGTCATACGCATTCGGCGCCATCTTGCAACAAAACTTTAGCTGTCTGATAGAAACGAATGACATTGTCTATCAAAAGAAAACAGAATACTTCTCAACCTAGTCCCTCTACGTACGCAAGACCATTCAAGATCAAGATTGCAGTACAGTGAAACAGATAACAAAAAGGATCTTAATTTCTATAGTTTTCTGGTTACCTAACCCGTTATCTCAGTTTTATAGCCAAAAGTCGGAGAATGTTATTTCACACTAATTTCTTTAAGAATTTACGGGAGCTCAGCATCTAAATGTTTATAACAAAGTCCTGCGGTAATTTATAAAAACAGGGTCAAGTTGATTGACTCAATACTTCCTATACAATACAGAGATATCAGTTTATTTTCCTATAGCATAAAATTATGGTCAGAGATTTTATTGCAGCCATGTTTGCCCGGCTGCCCGCAAAAAGGGCGTGTTATATGGTTAGGTCTTTCTTTCACAGGTAAATGGACAGCCTGCTGCTATTATACATACAACAAATTTTCCAGTTTTACAACTCCTCACCCCCCCAACCACCCCAATTTTGCCATCACTCAAAAAAGTATACAATGATCAGAAACCCCTAAAGTGCCTAAAAAGAAGTATTGGGTCATTTTTATATTTTTAGTTTTTTTATTATGGCTGCGCCGCCACTGTCACAATTTTTAACAGCAATATGCGCTTTCTATCCCCACCCAGGTGATAACACTGTATCGAAGTGTCATTAAAATCAATTGAATAGTTTTAACGTTACACAATACAGAACGATCTAAAGCAATCTCTTATATACCCATATATCAGAAAATTCTTTGGTTTCTTTATTAGTAAAAGTTTATTACGACGCAAGGTCTTTCTTTCACAAGTCTATGGACAGCCTATTTTCAGAACATCAAATGTTTTAGCTTTTGAACCCCCCACCTCCCCACCACCCCAATTTCACCCTCACCAAAAAAAAATTATGAAATGGTTAGGAATCCCTAAAATGCCTAAGAATGAAGTTTGAGGAACACTTGATTATTTTTTGCTAATTACTCCGCTGCCTATGCAATCGATTTTCAAAGTTATAGGAGCATTATCTTCTAAAACCTCGCAGCGTATCGCTACCCAAACTTTATCACAATCCATGCTACGGTTACTGAGATTTCGAGGCTTGAAGAAGACCAACATACCGGCCGACAGACAGACCGACAGAAATGAGCAAAATGTAGATTTTAGTTATTTAGACATCATCAATGACCTGAATAACGTATTATCTCAAAACCGAACAATTTCGCGATCACAGTACTCTCTTCACCTATCGATGTTGGAAGTAAAAGGTACACTGACTAAAGCCAATCTCCAATTCTTCGCAGTCATTTGCAGTCCTTGAAAGAACTTTGTTGCTTTTGAACCATGTAACTATAGCTTCATAAGTGAAAATAAAATTATAGGCACATGTTATTGCATGCACGCACCCTTCCTCCTCTTCTACTCCTTTCCAAAATCGATGCGTTTGTTTGGATCAAAACTCGTTCGATTGCTTACTCCGATATCTACTAAGGGAGATGTATATGATTTGTGCCGTTGGAGCGCATTTTCAAAAGGTCTGTTTCTGCTACTATTATCGGCAGATACGTTTCGGACATCAGCACACAGTTTGGTGTATTCTGCGGCCAAGTGTGGTGCACCGGTATGGATGAACAGCACACACGTCAAGAAGTGGACACTTAGCTTAATATGACAATGAAAACGATTAGTGGGTGCACCGTAACTAGTCCATCTTACTGGCTTTCAGCACTCCGTCACGTACCCCCACCTGCCCTAAGAGGAATAAAAGAAAATAATAAGGATATACTCGATCCGGCAATAATCCGGCTTTGATCTAGGAAACCGCCAACGCTATCAGCCCAACAACTGGCAGCCAATAACTTCAACATTAGCTCACTGACCCAGTTGTAACACCTTAAGGCCTTAAATCGTATCGAAACAGGACATGGTGCCTATAACCTCCGTAAATGGGGAAAACGACCCAACCCAGGCTGCGACCGAAGCCAAAAAATTAGCCAAGTATATCTAGTTATATGTTTGTAAATCGTACGCCCTGTTTACCCATTAATTTTTTGTTGCATATTTTAAAAACTTACCACGAAATGTGTCATACGCTAAATAAATAAATCTCTGGTGAGCATACCCACTACTGGGCTTTAAACTTATTTACCTTTGGCAAGAACGCCTTCGTATTGGTTAACCCTGCGAATCTCTCCTGGCGATAACCTTTTCATACATTTCTGTTAGGTTCAGTCATATCACATGGATTGTTAGTTCTTATCCTTGAAGGCAGTGTAGCCGTTTTCAGTAGAACATCAGCTATTACATTCAACCAGCTTTCCTTCCTTTCCAGCTCGTTAGGTGGATTCTGTTTGCTACTTAAGCTATCAAGAGGTTTTTTGATATTGTAGACCACTAGAGGCGCGGAAGATATATTGACGTGCTTTGAGTATCATTGTACTATCATAAAAATCCCTGAGGTCTTCAACTTTGGTGAAGGAAGGTTTTTTCAGTACCTGTAGACATAGTTAACGTCAGGGTACCTATATAAACTACCATTGACTTATTTTCAAAACACTGTTTGTATGAGATTGAATCAGTATCAGAAATACACAGTTTTAAAAGATTACTGTCCGTCTATGATGAATGAATTTCTTTCTTTTTAGGTAAGCTGCTGTTTTCACTTATCACGTAAAATATTCAGAAATCAACCAATCATTTTCTGCATGTGAAGCTGAGCCTGGTGGAAAATGGAAGTAGGGGTAAGTCATTCAGTGAAACGTACTGATCAACCGATTATTCTTTTCAAATATATTCAGACCTTCCATATCTGCAAACTAAAATACTATACGATAAACAATAACGCTTCAATATATACATATAATATTTTAAGTTTGTTGTATTTTAATATGGCCTATTGGCTATGTGGTCGACGCGAAATCCATTGGAGCACCACCAACGGGTAGTTTGATGGTAGTCTCGATACGTGCTTTTCCAATCGCCTCGTTTATAGTTCGAGTGGTTCGTGCATCTTGCGCTTCTGATGGCGGTTAATATTTGACGTTATACTGTCATATCAGTCTTGACTTCCAGTATTTCAATAATTATCTTTGAGCGTATATTAATGATACAACCAACGTATTGAAACGAGGCAAAAGAAAGTAATAAACTATCAACTCAAGACATAAGGAAATTAATCTATCTTTAGACATTATGTATTGATTTTACGAACATAGTCAGCAACTTTCAGAAGAGTAACATACATATTACAGATAGCTGTTTTTCGTAATAATCATAACTGGCAGTCATAGATTTATGGTCACAGCTTATTGATATAATGTTCAGCAGTTATAGTCATTATAGTCAACAAACATTAGCCCATACGCCGCGCCGTATTGATTGACTCAATGTCCATCAATCGTCATTTTTACTAATGACATGTAATTTTTTTTTGTTTAAAAACAAATAATCCAAACCGCTGCATGCTTCTTAATAATTAGATATCTACCATCAAAATGCAATACAAGCTATCATTTTAACCACTTCAAGTCCTTCTAAGCTGTTTTTGCTAAAATATATGGAAATATGTGATGTTGCTTCTGGGATAGATTCTGTTACTGCAAGTGCAATATATCAGTCTTCATCTTCAACTGCACAACCTTATTTAATCTCCTTATTCCTCTCAAATAATCTACTTATGGACTACATATGATCTTGATATGTACTTTTCGAAAGTTTTAGCTGGTGTTTTACCCACACCATCTCGAAATCTATATAATATATTTCTTCCACTTTCATTTCTTCTACGGGTTCGCAAAACACTGACATTTCAATAAGTGATTTCTCTAAGAACAAACAACAAACTTGAGCAATTTCTTGTAGGATAAGGTCATTTAAACAAAAACTCCTTATTTCTCTATACGTTTCGACTTATATTAAGTCATCCTCAGGCAACTGAAACAACTGATGGTGAAGGCTATAAACAAATTAATATAAACAACAGAAATACACAAAACCTAAGACTGACTTTTCATTTTTTTATTGAAAAATGATGGATACCACTTGGTAAAACGCACGAGTGATTTGATTTGTATTACAAATAGTATAAAATATACCAAAAAACCTCAAAAACTATTAAAGTACTTTTTACAATAAGTTGATTTACCAGAAAAACAAAGTTTTCATCGTTGGTATGGCAATAATCATCAGAGTTTAACTAGATAAAAATACTGGAATAATAAGACACTACCAACGGTTTTAAAATACAACGTCACAAAACACGTACCTACAATAAAAACGAATTAAAATAATTGGGTGCTTTCACAAAAATAGGGCAACTCTGTTTCCGCAGCACATTTCTCTTAAAATAATTAATAATTATTTACTTCTACAATTGCTAAGTAACAGTTCATAATGTGTTTTATTAATCCCCCAAAATATGTTAAAAATGATATTAAATTATACTTCGAAATTCCGTTTTATGGACCCCAAATGTCAGTCCCTAGTCATGTCCGACTTACGAAATTTTGTGTTTGGGCATCAATATTTAAGAAAATATTAAGTTTATACTTACTTTAATTGATATTTTTTTAATGTTTAAGTACTCGCAACTAACTCTGTCAATATTTTGTGGTTTAAATCAACAACAATTATTTTTTCTCAAATGAGTTTAATGTCCTCAACTTTATTCGTCAGGCCCTAGCCAGTTACGAATTTTCAAATTTCGCGGCATAATTCGAATAACCTTGAATAACATCTGGTGGATTTTAAAGTATTACATGAAGTTATCCGCAGACGACATTCGCTTTGCGGCGGTCATTTTATTAATCAGTACAAACGCGGCAGTTCTTGTGTCACTACGTGTCGGATCCAGTCACTTGGTCAGTCCCTAGGTAAGTAATTTCATTGTTAATTAATATGAAATTCTTATGAATTAATCAATGTATACAATTGAAATATCGGCTTCGTTCGGTACATCATATTAGACTTCCTAGTATTGTTTGCAGCAAAATTTCATGTTAAATTTTATCCCGAATCGTCAGTCCCTAGACCATCAGGCCCTAGCTTAAAACGGTGCTAGGGACTGATGTGAGAGGTTAGGGACTTACATTTATTATGAGGTACTAGTACGAAATATGTTGTTTAGCCCTTATAAGATATTATTCACATTCATTGGTGAAATCTATTAAATTGTTGTTATCTACTTTATAGCAGTGTGCCGCCTAAAAAGAAGCCAAAATTGTCGAAAGAAGAAATAGCCATTAAAAAATCAGCTGCTGCAAAAGCTCGCTTAGCGAAAATTAAAAGTGATCCAGTTTTATTAGCACAACACAAAGAGAAAGAAAGACTGAAGTATTTAAAAAAGAAGAAGGGTCAGCGAAAGTCTGTTCAGGATACGACCCCACGTGATCATAGAAAAGTGAAAAAGAAGTGGAAGGAGTACTCGTCTGATTATAGAAAGAACCTAAAACATAAAAAATGTGTGATAATTATGTTGCTGAAAATATACCACCTTCATCTGACGATGTATCATTAGAGAACCTGTAGCTCCAGAACTGCCGATCAATAATGAAAATAAGAATGATCATCTTAGACAACTTAAAGCTAAAAGAAGATGCCTTCATCAATGGAAGAAAAGAAACAAAATTTTGCAGAAAAAATGTGCCATAATTGCAAATTTGAAAAAGAAGCTTAACAGTCAACTGAAGAAATATACTAGACTAAAGAAAAAAATTAAGGAATCGAGGGAATTGCTCACTCCAAGTAAAATTGAATAATTAGCCGAAGATCCTAATCAAAGAAAAGAAATTGTGAAAAAGGCATTGTTTGGCGACGTTTTGCAAACTCAAATTACAGAAAATATTTCAAAAGCTAAAACTCATCAAGAGAAATCTAATTTTAAACATCTGTTGTCTGGCCAAATGTTGAAAAATATAAAGTTTGGCGAATCAGTTCTGGCTCTTTAACAAAAAAAAAGGCCCAGCCCAGTAGTAATAAGAAACATTTGAAAGGTAAGAAAAACAGAGTTGTCCAAATTGTTCAAAGATTTACGATGGTAATAGCTGGGCTGCAGCTGGAAGAAAGGAGTGTATTACTCGCAAGAAAATAAAAAAAACAGAAAAGGTATTTATCAGACTCCTTAAAAAATGTACACCATAAGTTTCTTCATATGCCCTGAAAATCGGATACACATTCTTTTGTCAGTTACGTCCATTTTGGGTTGTACCTCCTCAACTAACAGATCGTGATACTTGTGCCTGTATTTTACATGAAAATATCAACCCAAGATTATCATCGTTAAAAAAGGCAAACATTCTTGGAATCAACAACCATCAATCAGGTTATTTAGAAAGATGTTTATCGAGACAGTGCAATGAATGCTCTACTAAAGTTTTACCATATGCTGAATTCTATAACAGTCAGGACATCTTAGTTTAACAGTGGATACACGGAAAAGAAACGATTACAGATCCTAAAACAAAAAAGGAACGCGTTGTTTCAAAATACAAAAAAGGGACGACGAGTATGAAGCCGCGAGATTTGATACTAAAACTACAAAATGATCTGCAAAATTGGTTTCAACATGAAGTTTTGTATTATCTTTATGTTTATTTTATGGCTAAGGATTTTGTTTTTATTTCTATACTTTTGAAATGTTATTTTCTATCTACCGCAAAAACTACAAGTGTTTATGATAAGTGAGTAGTATTAAGTCTAAGAATGCATAAGAATTTGATTTAAAGAATCTTTCCTTACCTAATATATGGCGAATTAATAGGAAAGGAGCATTAAACATTCATTTATTTTTGTTACTTTATAGGTACTATGACTGTCTTATTACCTTATAGAACCGAAGTAACTGATAAAGCCTAATGTGTAGAGTGTAAGAATTTGATTTGAAGAAATTCATGAGTATATGACTGATTATTATAAAAATCAAGCTAAGCAGTATTTTTGTTACTTAATAAATACAGTTATATATGATTGAACAACAATTTGTAATAAATAAATATGATACTACATACACAGCTTAATTTATTTATTACAATATCACTATTGTTCATCAGTCCCTAATAAGAGAAGTCAGTCCCTAGATGCCTAAATTTGCCAAAGTCCAAATATCTCCTAAAATAAGGCATAAAGTGACTGGCCCTTTTAGACAAGACACAATTGATTGATCACCTATCATGTACACTAACAGGGAATCCAATAGCAAATAAAATATAGTTGGGTCAAATTACTTCCGAAAGTGGCCTGATTTTTGTGAAAGCACCCAATTATATTATAATTAATTTAGTACTTTGCCTTTAAGTAGCGACTCTTAGATTTAAGCATACGGATCTTTTTTAGTAGTGGGGAGTCAAAGTTTGGTTACCCTAGAACTCGTAGCTGCCGCTCAGCCTTAAGGCTTATTGTGCACCTCCAGTCAAAGAGATCAGAGGAGAAGTCCTATTCTAAGTTCTTTGCGAATCTTGAGATGCATTGGACTGTCTTCCTTTCTAGCCTACATTCAGAAAAGAATTCCAGATTTCACGCAAGGTAGAACACTCGAAGATAACGTGCTTAGCTGTTTCCTTTGCCTCACCGCACTTCAAGGACTTGCCCCATCAATCTTCAACTTTTGCGGGCGTACATTGAAAGCCCAGTGGCCAGATATCCATATAGTTCTTTTCTCCTAAATCTGACAGTGCCTCCGGTATTAGAAAACAAGATTCCCCTCAGCATCCTCTTAGTCTGATGAAACGGAGTTCTGCAGCTTTTTTGGCACACTTCTCGGACTTCTCATTCCCACCTACTCAACTGTGACGAGGCACCCAAGATAATGTTACCTTGTTGGTCTTCGCCAGTGCCTTTAGATTATTAAAGCAGTCCCACACTATTTTTGAATTATAGCGGTTACTTGCCAAGGATATCAGAGCCGCATACCAATCTGTGTTTACATAGATAGTATTTTTACTGTATCCTTTATCCATACATATTCTGCCGCATTCCATAATGGCGGCTATTTCTGCTTGGAAAACGGTAGGTAGTCAGTTTGCCTAGGCGGATACTTATGTTCTACCCAGGCCTACCACCGTATATGCATCCTCCTGTACCTGATGAAATATTTGGAGCCATCAGTGTACCAAGTGATATCATTCGACAAATGTCGAGGTTCTCCTAGAGCCCATTCCAATCTGTTATTCAAAAACGACTCTTGGCATTCTGTCGCGTGGCAGTTGTCGGACTGCAGGTTGTCAAGTAGTATCGTGTGCTTCATGGCAGGGTGGTAAAATCTGTTGCCATGGTCTCATTCTATATGCAGCCATTCTTTTTTGCCTCACCCTCTATGTAAATGTCACGAGACGTAATATTCAGCTGTACCTCCAATGCTGCAGTTGGTCTACTCTTCATGGCGCCTGCTATGCTAACCCGCTGTGCTGTGATGAATCTTTGGCCACCATACAATAGCACTGTGCACCATCGTGAGTCTGATTATCCTGGTGTGCAGAAATATAATATACAGTCTTTGTTTCAATTTATGGATCATCTAGTCCGATACATTATTACTTATTTACAAAAATTCATGTACCCTAGCCTGCCTAGTATGATACTAGATTGCAATCTCTCTAAGTCTAATTCAAAAGATGCTATCCGGATCCACTTTTCACCGTGGAAAGGGCGAACGTTCAGAGAGCATCTCGGGTTTCATAACTAGAACGCTCATTTATTAGTCTTGGAGGCTGCTGGATGATGGACGGTATACTTTGGGATGACGTTCTTCGAAATTTAACACCACTCTCTGATAAATCGCCTTTGCAAACCGGACGTCAGGGACCCAGGGATAGCCTTTATCACTTCGGAATGTAATATTCTTTGCATATATTAGTGTTTGAAGATTCCACTGGCGGAGCGGGCCCTAAAAGGAATCAATGAGGTGCACTCTAGCATATTAAACATCATAAGTTAAGTTAGCAAAACTTCCGAGAGAAAATGATGTCTATTTATGGAAGTACTAGTGGGATATGCAGTCAATCTCAGAAGATGGCCAACTGAGAAGTTTCAAGAAAACTCTTTGAAATTTTTCAACGTTTCGTCAATGTTTATTGACTTCTTCAGGAAAACTACAATATGAATAAACAATGTAAGCAAATGAATCGAAAAGTTCTGAATGTTACTTACTTTTCGTGAGGTTAACAAAAAGTCACTAGTCGTCGGAAAGACAGAAATATCATCTTAAATCTACTGTCCTCGTCTTGTTAAAAATTTTAAACACACAACATATTAAAATTTACATTTAAAATATAGGATTCACCCCGATTAAACAAGGGGGAATACACCCTATACAGATTTCACATTTTACATCTTTAATGATATGACAAGCTCACCATGACATGGAACAGATAAAAAGAATTGACAGCTAACCTCAGTCAGCACAGAACCAACATCGGTCCAGTCCGAAACAGAGAGAACAAAACGGTTAAAAATGAGAGTCCCATAAACTGTCACGTCAGCGGTAGAACAATTGGAACTGTGGTCTACATAGATCACAGACACCAGGTGGACAACAGGCTTCTAGATACTGTAAGAGAGTAAGAGAAGGATACCGCCAATATTTTATTATCCTGGGTACTTGGCCAACAGGTGTCTCGCTATGCAGTCCACCATCATTGATATAAAATCAACGATGGTTGTGTGGACACACAATCAGCACCATGTCGCTCACGACAGATGACCAGTGCCAAGTACATCTTATGTAATATAAGGGAAACATGACAGTGGGACATCAATCTAGAGACAATGCTGATTGAACATCCACAGGAAACCCATTTCACATCCTAGAGAGACAGCAATGGGAACCAACCGAGGCAACAGGTATGGCGATCTGCCACCTGCCACGCAGCAGCCACCACCCTACCACCTAGGGACTCCCACACCACTCAATCCAGAACGTAACCTGAGCTCCCTATTATTTATGTTGGCATCCCAGGGAGTAATATGAATCCACCCAGACAACAGGCGAGGACCACCCACTGCCAATAGGAAGTCACCACCCACCATCTAGGCATCATCATACCGCTGACGTGACAGTTTATGGGACTCTCATTTTTAACCGTTTTGTTCTCTCTGTTTCGGACTGGACCGATGTTGGTTCTGTGCTGACTGAGGTTAGCTGTCAATTCTTTTTATCTGTTCCATGTCATGGTGAGCTTGTCATATCATTAAAGATGTAAAATGTGAAATCTGTATAGGGTGTATTCCCCCTTGTTTAATCGGGGTGAATCCTATATTTTAAATGTAAATTTTAATATGTTGTGTGTTTAAAATTTTTAACAAGACGAGGACAGTAGATTTAAGATGATATTTCTGTCTTTCCGACGACTAGTGACTTTTTGTTAACCTCACGAAAAGTAAGTAACATTCAGAACTTTTCGATTCATTTGCTTACATTGTTTATTCATATTGTAGTTTTCCTGAAGAAGTCAATAAACATTGACGAAACGTTGGAAAATTTCAAAGAGTTTTCTTGAAACTTCTCAGTTGGCCATCTTCTGAGATTGACTGCATATCCCACTAGTACTTCCATAAATGTCAACTTGGGTCAGTCACTAAATTTTCCAACCGAAAATGATGTCAATAGATAATTCTACTAAGCTGCAAGTGTCCTTAAATATTTTGTATAATTATTATTATAAAAAAGTTTCAAAATGCTGACAAAAAAAGGACACTCTCCCGTGTATGTTAGGTCGAACATTTTATGTATGATTGAACATCGTATATTACATTCCTTAAACTGATCTTCTTTTCCTTATAACTTCTGTAGAAAGCCCTGAAGATGGCAGTAAACATTTCCGAAAGCAGCAGTTAACACCAGCGTCTCCTTAAAGCAGTGATCCACAGCTTTTTTTCAAAATTTTGGCCACAACCCCAAAAATGTGCTCATCTTTACCAGCTTCTTGGCCACGAGCTCTTTTGGTATTATATTTGCAGTGTAGTTATCGTAAATGGTATCTAAGTTTTGCTCTCGCACAACGGCTTCCGTCGACATGCTGTAGGCACCAAAATATTAAAATACTGTCATTGAAGCTCTGTTTGTGTCTTTTAGACTTTAACAAGCAATTATTTATTTAAAAGTTATTATTTACAAAAGTTTTCGTCTTTCACTTTCAAACTTATACTCCAGGTGTTGTACTTCCTAACGTTAATTTAAGTTCGCACGAAACAATAATTCATACTGTTTGAATAAGGGCCAATGTACAGATTGGCCTTTTTTAGCTAAAATATATGTGTCTTCAATAATGATGTTTGGCCCTGTTTACTTTGCTCTTTGAAACGGAAGAACATAAGACCTTGGCCATTTTACACAAAAAAGCTTGAAATTATTTTGAATTACCAGTGTGGATAAGCCCAAATCGAGAAAACATGACATTGGCCCTTTTAGAACCAAGCCACAGATATATGTGAGCGATAAAACAAAGGTTAGCCTCTGACCTAAACATAATTTAATAACTAGAGTGGTATTGGAGTTATGGTGTAGTCATGGTAAATAAAAGATGCCAATACACACTAGGTCACTACTTAGGTACTAGTTCTAATAGCCATTAACCATAGATAAACGAAGCATTATAATGATTTGTGCATATGTTACGCTCAATACCCGAATTCGGGCAATGCCCGAAAAAAAAATACGCAAAACTAGTTTTGAGCAATAAATATTTCCCAAACCCGAAATGTGAATTTTATACGACTATTGAGCATTACCAAATAGGCAGAACTAGTTTTGCGCATCTTGAAATACACAGGACTAGTTCTGTATATTTTCTGAATGACCAGCACAAATTCTGCTTCTTCCATTTAATCAGCGCCAGCGATGGATTCAAATAAATATAAAGTTGGATAAGTTAAATATATTTTAATGAACACCAACAAATAATAAATCGCCAACTGAGGCTGGTTTAAATGTTTATTTGATTGTGTTAGCATCAAATTGGCTTTTTGCGTTTTCACGATTCGCACTTATATTGCAAGAACGTTGCAAGAACCTAACCAAACCCAACATAACCTAACCTAAACGATAGGTTTTTGATGGTTTTTGACACACAATGCATAACGAAAGTTCACTTTGGTTGTCATTCCGTACCACAGAACTAGTTCTGTGCATTTCAAGTTGCGCAAAACTAGTTCAGTGCATTTCAAGATGCGCAAAACTAGTTCTGCCTATTTGTTAATGCTCAATAAAACTAATATTTCGGGTTCGTGAAATATTCCTTGCTCAAAACTAGTTCTGCGTATTTTTTTCGGGCATTGCCCGAATTCGGCAATTGAGTGTAACATATATGTACGTCACTATGCAATACTGAAATACAGAATGTAAGCACCTTTGATGACAAGTGGTTCATTTGATATTCGGTGGCAGCTATAACGAGTATAATACAAACCTGGGAAATACTGACTCTTGTCCTATCGACATTGTTTGTTTAACGTCAATAAATTCTAACTTCTGTTTAACATCAAAAAGACATTAATTTGAGAGAGTGGTGCCTTCACGAACAATCGTTCTGCAGTTTACGCCTTTCATGTCCTAGCGAATTTCAGAAAACGTCAAGCATAGCAAAGAAGAATATTTGAGCTTTATATTTGATTAGCAAAAATTGTAAAAGTCTAATCTTTAACAGTGCAAAATCATTTAACAGTAACGCCGTAATTTTGTAGTACGCATTAATATTATTATAATATTGATAGATGAGGGGAGTACTGCGGTCGCAAAAATTTTCGATTTTGAGATGTATTACTTTCTGATCATTCTATGGTATATACTTGAAGACGTTCGTACCTCTACAGACGTACTGATAATACAATATTGGATTTGTCACATAACTGCTCAAAAATTGGGACCTTTAGTTTTTACAAGATTCAAGAAATAATTCAGCTCTATTCTAATTTCACTCTGCTTCTACTATAAATAATTAAAGATATGCCTGAGGAAGCACGTGAATCAATTATAGCATACTTGTGCCATTAAAGTTGTTATTTTTTAAAACGAGTAATTCCCAAAAGAGCTTGCGCCGTCGCCGTCTTCTAGTAGTTTATGCATAACTGGATTTAGCGATCCCGAGTTTTTGCTCGGAGGAATTTGCATTCCTTCTCGTCCGTAAAGTAGACGGTATTCTGGAGAATTGGTGCTTGCTATAAATTACTTGGACTTTGCAAGACCACTTTATAAATTACTTGCGTCAAGGAAAATGCCGAGTAACATATTATATGTCGAAGAATATGTTCGTTTCATATTGGAGATTTTTTCCACTGTGGAACATAATCTGCGTCCCAGGCACTATCGCGTAAGCATTAGCCGGTAGTCGAGGAAAATGAGCAAAAAAAGCATGGTTGAGGACTTATTCATGCAGCAATGTAACAAACTTTTTAGATCATATTTACCAGCTGGAACAGATGCTAAATGTTGTTGAAATGTGTTGGATTATTAGTATTTTAAGACAAGCGGTCTTTAAGAAAGCGCTTGAAGCTATAAAATGGTGGTTCTTGAATTTTTGGAACTTTATTTACTGCTTAGATAGTTGCAAAAACATTACATAGATGATAATAATAACTATTAATTTTATAATAACATTTGCGAGGATGAACCTAGACGTCTGATATTGCACTAAAAATGGTATGTGGTTAAACTTTCAGAACGATTTATCAAATAGTTTAAACAATATTCAAGTTGCTTATTCCTAGGAGCCTTTCTTCGTAATTTTAGGAGACAGAAAAGACAGAAGATGCAAAAATCTACAATCAAAAAAGAAGACTTGAGCTTTACATTTTATGTAAAAAAAACTGTAAAGAACTTATATTCAACATTGCAAAATCATCAAACAATGATGCTATAATTTTTTGCTTCTAAATAAATGGAATAACTTATATTGAGTTTACACAATTATTGTGTTGAAATGTAAACAAAGCATCCAAATTGAAGCTCATAATAATGGTCTTGGCTTATGATTTGTGGTAGGAGAAGCCTCAAATCCATGCCCTCAAATAATTAAATATGTATCAAATTCAAACTGGATCTGTTTATTGTATGTCTGTAAATTTTTCATGGATTTTGATGTTTCCTTTTTTAATTTATATGCACTCTTCGCGAACATTACAAATATGTAATTTGCTGATAAACATAATATTTGTTTAGCTGTGCAAAGCGGTTAAATCATTAATATTTTTTGCATGTTCTCATTGACAATTATTGAAGTACGTCAATATTATTCAACAGAGTTATTTTTTCCTTAACTAATTGGGAAGCTGCGAATAACAAGCAAGGCGTATTCTTTTGTCTATATGTCCGTGCTTCCGGAGTATAATAATTATGCTCTCATCATCAGGAAATCAGTTTTATGAGGATGTAAGATTCACAATGTACGACATGAAGAAAAAATATAAAAGATAAATATAATCTCAGATAACTCGATGAGAAGGCTACTGAACTGAGTAGTGAAATAATGGCGCTACATGCATTCCGATAAACGTTTACAAACATTCAGAAATGTTTTGATCGTCGTGTCCCTGAGAAATAGACATCGTATTTTATAAGTGGCAGCACAGTTCATCGTTTATGTATTTCGTTATATGTATAAATTGATATATATTATGGGTAGCCGTTACGGTAAAAAGAGTAAAATATTTACAAATGAAGCCGATCTGTCACAAGTGAAACGAATCTATCGCATGTACAAAAACCAAATTATAATGGAAATTGGAACATAAGGTGAGAGTATGAATACTTGTACAAATGACAATATTCTGCGAGCGTATGACTATGTTATTTGAAAATTTGAGGAAGACAGGTGAAATCACACTGAAAAATTTTTAGACACGTTGTTGGAAAACTGGAAGATGTAGAAGAACTACAAATTCCGTCAAGTATTCACTACTTTGTGAAATCTATGTATAATAGTTCCTACAGAGATATATGCCAAGTAGATGATGTAATGTGAATAAAAGGGAAAAGTCGCTCTTGGCCGTTGAGCGATCAATAAAAAGAGAACTACAAGTATTAATTGCGGTCTATAATAGGTGAATATTGCTGCCACACCAAGATGGGTTAACGGAAGATGGTGAAGTTGTCGAGGTAGTCTTCTTAACCTGCTCGATATATGACTCCTTATAAAAGTATCCAACAGAAAAAATACTTTTTGGACAGAAAATTGCTACTTTGGCGTCTGAACACTGAAAGGCGTGAAAGTGAAGAATATTTTATGTCACCTTTGGAAGTAAAAAATGTTAATTAAAATACAATATTTCTATCACCACTGTACCGTCCCTGCATTTGTTGATAGCAGAAGTGCTAAACAGAGACAGATGGAGGTATCACGTGGACATAATATCATACCATAAAATAAATGGAATTGGTATATAGGTTTGGCCATATATATTCATCGTAAGGCTTTCAAATATCGGATTATGTAAACATGTTTGCCTTCACCTTTTGTGATGTTACAGAGTATGAAATATCGGTTAGAACTCAGAGTAAACATCTCTAGAGGGAGTCTAATTTGAATATTGACCAGCCAGCATCTATAGCGCTATAACCAATCTTCTTTTTCGTCCGCTAAAGGACCTTCCAGTTTCTTCAAAATCTGGTAGTTTCCGCAGTTTGAACAAATGTTCCCCAAAGTATTTAACTATACATTCCAATATACTGGCAATCTAACTGATTTACGTGAAAATAATTTGCGTTGATTTAACGAAATCTCTAAAATGGTAAACGTCATAGCGGAGGAATGTCGTGAATAACTCCTAATATGTCGTAAATCTGGCAACCTACAATTGGCGTCTGTTTGGATTCCGCTCAAGGTGTTATTGTAGTTGTGTTTATTGCATATTTCGAGTTTTTTGTTGTTTTAGTGTATATGTGAGTGACTTTGTGACTATTTGTGGTGGTATTTAAATTATTTATGAACAATATTGTCATAATTGCATGATGGGACGAAACAAAGAATGCATAGTTTGCTGTAATAGCGACGAATCGGTGAACACCACTTATCATAGGTTAGTATAGGTTTTGATTCGGTTTTCAGTAACGTAAAGTATGGGGAAAACTAGGAACAACAGTAACTTCACTCCAGTTACAGGAATATTTTTACAAGTGATATCAGTAAAGCCCAGTATATAATCATAAATCGGACCATGCAGTGTCTTCCACAAAATATTTCTATTGTATTTTCTGCCTATACATATGTATGACGACGACCCTCTTTCTAACCATTTTTCAATCCTAACAAAATTAGTTTTGAAAAAATATATCACTTTAATAATACATCATGAGCTATCTAGAAAAAGTGACGTGTAGGCAAGAATCAGACCAAAATTAACCAAAAAAAATTTTGTTTAGCCACCAGTGACTTTAAACACAGAAACAGTGTTTGAGTACCATATATATTTATAGGTACGGCTATTTTTGCGATCATATTTCAAATCATTTCCGTGTCATTCAGTGCTTGAAGTTTCCTATTTTGACCTATTTTTATAACTTAGTTTCTGTACACCGGCTACTTACCACAGGAAAACCAAGAGATTAATTTTTCGTTATATCATTCATGAGAGATGTATAAGTAATACCTTCAGGTTAACGGTGCCGCTTCACTATACTACCTTGTTTGCTAGATGTTTTACTTACGAATCTTCCACTCGAAAGAAAATGTCATCAGAGAAAACTATGGTGTTCGAGAAAATCTAGCAAATATATACAGAGCACAACAACATATTCAGCTACAATGTGGGACCAAATAGAAAACAGATTGTTTCAAACTACAATATACTGAACCACATAAAGAAAATTTACTCTGTGAGTTCAGTTGCGCTGCTGATTCTTGTATACCCTGTGCTACGGAACGCTTATGGAACGCTCCTCATATCTAGAGGCGGATAAATATAATCAGGAAGTCTACTTATCGAGGCAAGGAAAGGTGCTGTTTTTCTCAATAGATGAATTTTCTGAGGAGCTGGGAGTCGCATAGCTGCATAGAGCGATTCAGAGTTTTTCCGTCCATGGGATTTGCATTTTTCTCTGCCGTAGCGAGAGGGTATTAGAGAGGATTTGTGTTTCTTTCAAAGTACTTTAACTTTCAAGATAACAGAGACGTTTACTCTTAATTTTGTTTTCTTCGCACACTAACTTGCAGCGCAGTAATTTAAATTACATCAGTCTGAAATTAAAAGCGATTCTGTGTCGCTGGTGCTATAGAGTTTTGTATGAATTAGAATTCAAGAGGGGACGGCAAGGCAAGATAATTAAGTGAATTTTTATGAACATGTTATTGTCTCAAAAATGGTGGATAAAATCACAGAATGAATATTTGTACCATGTTCAGACGAGTACTATAAACGTTTGCACCGCACAATTTTACATATACTTCCCACACAGCAGGTGAGTGGAGTACTGTAATCGCGAAGACTTTCAACACTCGGATAATATGATATTTGGACGTTTTATGCTGTCCGCATCACGGAAATCTATGTCGATCATTTCCATCTGTACGCGTACTAGGCCGAGAGTTAGTGATCGGCAGACTTACGATCTTTAGCAAAGTCCATATTGATGCCAGGTGTACTCTCTGTAATCAGTAAAGTGATAGAGAAATGCATCAACCAAGAGCTCATGAAATACTTAGAGCTCCGTCACTTAATCAACGACCGACAATATGGATTCCGACACCAAAGATCAACTGGAGATCTCCTGGCTTACGTCACACATGTGTGGAGAAAACTCATCCAGTCATTTGTCGAGGCTCGCGACGTTGCTCTCGATATTTCAAAGGCATTCGATCAACTGTGGCATGCAGCTCTCCTAAACAAGTTTCCGTCTTATGGGCTTCCAGTTAAGCTTTGCGGTTGGCTCGCAGACTTCCTCTCGGGTCGGAAAATCTCTGTCGTGGTAGACGGCTTTTCCTCTTCTTTCCATAGTATCAATGCTGGGGTTCCGCAGAGATCGGTATTGGCTCCTACATTGTTTCTGCTTCACATTAATGATCTACTCTCTAGCACTACAAACCCAATCCACAGTTTTGCGGATGACAGTATGACAGGCATCATGAGCAATAAAGTGGCAGCTTCACTTTCAAAGGATCTCGATACCATTACCGCTTGGGGGTTCAAGAATATGGTAAAATTTAATACTTCAAAGACCCAGTATTGTACGCTATCTAACAAGAAGTGTCCAAGCCAACACCAGGTTCTAATGAACAACCGAGCTCTGTCAGGGAGTCACTCATTCAAGCTGTTGGGGGTCAACATTACAGAAAATCTGATCTGGCACGAACATGTTGCGTAAATATTTAGAGCCAGAAGGTACTTTTCACCATGTAACGCCCTCACACTATATAAAGCCCAGATAAGACCTGGTCTGGACTATTGCTCTCATGTGCTGCTGCCCCTATTACCCTATCTATACTAGATGCCGTCCAGAGAAGGGCAATTCGACTAATTGGCGACCCGGCCTTAACGCGCCACCTCCAGCCACTTTCTCACCGGCGTGTTGTTGGTGACCTTTCACTCTTCTACCGATGTTCAAACGGAATCTACTCCTCTGAGCTATCCTCTATCGTTTTGCCGCTCACCACTCCTATCAGATGCACCCGCGCGACCGCGGCATCTCATCCTAAGGCGGTGATTCTTCATACATCAAGAGCCGAGCGGTACAACCGCACATTTATTCCCAGGGTGTCCAAGGCTTGGAATGGACTGCCAGGAGATGTATTTATTGGGCCTGCGGGTATTGACCCATTCAAATTCCGCGTTAACAAACTTCCCCTAACATAACCCTTTCACAGCAGCCGCGGTACTCTGGTATTTAGGCTCTGCCAACGCGGTCTGCTCAGTTATATAAAAAACAACAAATACATAGATATAAGTTTATAAAATCAGTACCGCAGAAAATTATGAAACTGAAATGGAAAGAGAGTAGTGGATGGGGCAACTGGGACATTTTTATTAGTATCAATAATCAGAAATAAAAACTGTTTTAAAATAAATTTCCTATGTGTCGTGTCTATGACTAGCATTTCTTTATAATTATTACTTACCTTTGGCAAGTTACAGGTAAAGGGTTTGACATCAACGATCCTATAGATATTCAGATTTGTGGTCCATTTCAACCAACTATATATGTATATATACTCAATATATTGACTAAATCTTTTTGAACCTTATCCTTCAACATCTTTACGTACGTCGACGTACAAAATGAACAACAATTGGCCCAGGATTGTCCCTTGTGGCACACATAGTTAAAAAATGTCTGTACGGGTTACGCTATTTATTTTCACTGCTTGTTTTCTATTGGACAAAGAACTGGTTCTTACTGCCTGCATCATCCAAGACCTCCAACATCTATGACTATGACTAACAGTATCGGAAGCCTTGGCAAGGTCCAAGAATACACACATTGTGGGTTTGCTTCTCTTCGAAAGATGGGTCATTTCTCCTGTAAGTTTGATGAAGGCATTGCTGGTTGATAGGTCCTCTCTGAATCCAAATTGCTGTGTATTTATTCAGTTTTCCTTTTGTAAATTGGCGTGGATATTGCTATTTTGAACTGTTTAGGAGCGATGACGGTTAAACATATTCTATTTATTAAATAACACAATGGTAAAGCTAACTCCTCATTAACTTTTTTGTAGACTTCACTTTAAACATTGTCATGGCCTGGTGCTTTCCTGTTTTTCAGGGAGTTTATAATATTTACTACTTCCTAGGTCCTATAGGCTTCAAAAGATCGTTTCTTGATAGATATGTAATATTTATGGCGGAGTGTTTGATTATATGTACAATATTTTTTGGATAAATATATTGTATATTTACTATGCTCACAGAATCTGTATTGAATGCATCAGATTTGGTTTCAGATGTGTTACGGGAACTTTGTTGTTTCAAGCTTATCTTTGGGTAGCATAGAGATCTAGATTTTCACAGCCAATATTCAATATTGTATCAAGCTTTGCACTATCGAGATTTTTTAAGAAATCTCTAAATTAAAGGTACTGGTCCTGTGAACATGTTCAGCCATGGCTAAAGGTAGCGCCAGACAAGCGACATTTGTCGAATACCAACGGCAAACGCCTACAACACATTTTGGTTATTAGTGATGAAACTGAGTCTCTGTGGGGATAACGAATATTTAGCTTTGGCTTGGGTGTTTTGTTTAATTTATTAAAATAGGCTTTAAGAGATGTCATCAATAAATTAATTTTAATTCTCATTTCAGTGACTATGTATTTATGCCCCATTTTAACCTCTATGTATTTTCAAGCATCATAAACATCATTCCGATTTTTATGGGTTGGTAAAGATGTATTCCATACTGCACAATACTCAAAAAATTCAAAAACTGTTTGAATAGACCACTACATTCCTTCTTCATACTACAACATAAATAAGAAAAACAATCAAATTTAACGATAGGGATGCTCATTACAGTTATCCCCTAACCATGGACTTTAAATTCCAAAAGGACTAATTTGTGGTTGCAGATTTAAACCTAATACAGCAAGTACCCCTTCCTTTACGTTGCTCAAGACACCGACAAACAACGGGAACTATTCACATTATACAAACACTGAAATTGGTCATCAGCAGGCAGCTACGAACCTGTCCATAATACTTGCCAATCGGCGAATGCCGCTTGTCTGACGCCGCCATTAGATTTATCATCCTTCCAGCAATTAGAACATGATACTGTTACTGTGCACTTACCACATGAATACTTTTTCGGAAAATTGGCGTCACTTTTTTGCATTGCTGGTGTGTATAGTGTAAACTAAATGATAATAAACATACAAATGAAATACATACTATCTTACAAAACCTCCCTGTGAGTGAGATTTCATTTTCAAGCTTGCTTAGTTTGACCTTTCCTGAGCTTATCTACGTAAAGGTGATTGCACCAAGTAACTAATCTTCTTTGGCCACAGCGTTTTTCTTACATTTTCAAAGCAAAATCCCTAGAAAAGGCAACACCTTTGTATATACGCCATCAAAAAGCGTTCCACGCCTTTGTACCGTTTGAAGATGAAAACCTCGTCTCACCGAGAAAGGCATTTAAATATTAAACTTAAGCAGATTTGTTCACATAGGCCGCACCTGACTACTGGGACGCTGCGCATTTTGTTGTAATATCCTGGAACACTTTGCGGTCTTTGTAGAAAGCTAGAACGGAGTAGGTTATTACTTCTGCTCTATTATTTGTACGGCTTTTAGTCGCTTTCTCGGTAAATACAGTGAAAGAGCAGAGTATTAGAAAAGAGGGAAGTCTTTTTTATTTTGAAGTAGCGTGTCTGCTAGTTATTTGGTACGGTACCTCAAACTATTCTTGAAATTCAAATGGGAAGGATTTGGAGCATAGAATCATAACCCAAATAGTTCAGATTAATCCAGAAAATAGGCTGTGTATTATATTAATTTCTACGTCGTACGTCGTGACGTCATTTTTGCAGATTTTATATAATCCCATGACAAGAATCTAAAGAAACATTCCCAGAATAATTCTAATCGTAAGCTTCACTCAATACACCTATAAGGCTGGCAAACGAAGCTTTGATGTTCTAAGCGGAGATTCGGCATTGTGGTCAGGTAGAGGAAAAAGCCAAGCACGTTGAGGGGACCTTAAGTAAGGTTTTGTGTTTCGACAGCTACTTGAGGGTGCCTTACGTAAGGCTCACTTGAGTAATACTCGAGTAACGAAATGTCAACATCGCATGTCAACATGACATTTCTATGCAGTCTAGGTGATTTTGTAGGTTACTTTTGTAGTACGGTGTTGTCAGCTTCTGCCACATCCGAAAAAAGGTCCGGCACAAAACAAAAAGAGATAACAGAAAACATCAAAATGCGTAGGCATAGGCATTACAAATTGACTTATGTTTGAAATATGACAACATCGCTAAATGAACCCCGCCATTTCGTAGACGTTGTCTAGGAAACAGATAAACAAGGAAAGCCACACATGAGGGTCCCTCAGGTATCCCCTGAGTGTTACTTAAGGGAACCTTAACAACTATGAATAGTCATAGTGCATATTCCAATGCATCTAAAAGTTCGCAAAGGATTTGGATAGGACGTTGTCTATTCCCCTTGACTAGGAGTGCTTAATAAGCTTTAAGGCTGAGTAGCAACTAGGGTAACTAAATGCTAACTTCCTCACGACTAAAAAAGTTACAGAATATCTGGCACCTGGACTATCATTTTCCCATCCATAAAATGTAACTATCGGCTTGTTCATTAGGAAGTGTTACTCAGCATCGATCTATCTTCCGTCTTAGCTCTAAGCCCTAGGTGTAGTCATTTACAAATGATTGATCAGACTTTTCATTTAGTGTAACGATGCATTGAAATTACCGGAGCTTGGAGGTGCAGTGAATATGCCGTAATTTCTCTGAGATAGATGAAGGTTCACATAATTATTTCAGGGAACAATTGTTATACATTTAGTTTTCCAGTAAAGTGCACTTCAGTGAAAAGTCCTGGCCTCGGGAGTACTCTTACTTAAAATTTCTTACTTGGAAAGACTCACATGTACATAATATTACTTACCAGCTATACCCAAATACATTCTAACCTGTTTGAAAAACGTTGTATAACTATTTATGTATCTTGTGTTCTCTGAAATCGGGTTCTGGAACAAAATTGTTGTTATACCTGTATGGAAAGGTCGTATATAATTTTTATAACAAATCTTTTTCTGCTCTCAATCATTCAAACGTTATACCAAAATAAAAATACAAAATACATACATACATAGTTTTATAAACATATTTGAATCTGCTTGTTGCCTACTTGTTATGGAACGATAAAATTCAATACCTTTGGACTTCTAAATATGCAGAATTCAGAAATACTAACAGCCGTGTTGTCAGATTCACGTCTTGTAAGTTTCACCTCGTCATTTGGTTATTTTAAATCGAATGTCCAATTTATGACTTTGAATGTAAAAGTGGTAAATCTGACAATACGGCTGTTAGCATTTTTGAATTTTGCATGTTCAATTTTCTCGCTCCAGCTCTGGCAGCTTTGCAGATATTTAAGCATTCTGGTACCTATTACTGACCTAAAAAGCACTGTGGGTGATAAAACTGACCCAATGTTGGTAGATGTTGTCTTAGATGCGAACATGTTCATATCTAAAGAGTGGGTACAAAAAAGTGCTGGTGTACATAATATTGTAATCTGGAGTAGTTTACTGACTGATCCATAGATGTCCTGGTCAGACAGTTACATATAAACAGTATCTGCTCGACTATGTCTAGATTACGTTTCTATCTAAACATCGAGCATACACCCACAGACACCAATATATACAGATTGACTTTTCCATGAACATTTCAAACTGGCAACTACTATCATTGGTTATTAGACTTAGCGATTCGCAGCAGAACTGGGAAATATAAATCCTTGAATTACTGTTTGACCGGACAAATTGACCATTTCATTCCTTTCACCGTTTGGCATTAAACTAATCCGGTGGATTTCACACCTAAGCCCCTCCAACGTAGGCATTACGCACTAACCCACCACAACCGTTATAAAGGCATAGAGCCGGTTCCATAGAGCACCACCAGTAGCGTAGTAGAAAGCAAAATAGAAAGGTTAGCTTGATAAAATGAAATATTTTATTAAGCAACAGAATTTTTGGTGCATTTGTAACTACTCTGTAGTGTCAAATGATGGCTGTTCTTCACAAATTGACATCTCATATTAATTTCGGAGTGCAAAAGCAGTTACATAAGAATGTAAAGTGATGTATCTTGGAAACTATTCGCCATAGAGGTTTGCGGGAAAAATAATTATTATTACTAAAGTGGTTATAAGAAGACACTACTGGAAAATATTGTTAGATTTCCTAAATAGTCACCAAGATAGTCACCATTCAAAATGATTGAAATATACCTAGTAATCGTTATCTAAAAAACGTGGATTAAGGCTAGGACATACTGGAGTAGTTTTTGTTTAAAACTTTTTGACGTGTTTATTAATATAAAGATCAGGGGATCATTCAATGTTTTTTTAGTGAAGATCTGTAACCCCCAAAATGATTGAACGGATTTCAACAAACTTGATATTATAGGAAAAAGCATTTATTGTTTCGTCAAACCCATTATTCTTATAAGATGTCTAATTTCTAGTGATACGGCTAGAGCGCGTTTGCTCAGGATAAAGTTTCATAATCTAAGAATTCTTGAATATTAAAGGTATTACGAAATTACAAAAAAGCGAGTAGTGGCATAGTAATCAATATATATAGTAAAGCAATTGCAAGATAGAAGAATATGGAGGAAACAGAAAGGCATTTAAGGAGGCATCAGTTTTGTATCAAAATTGATCTTTTTTACTTCCCACACCGATAGGTGATAGGAGTATTGTGATCGCGAAAATTTCCGATTTTGAAATAATATGCTTTTGGGCGTTTCATGATATATCTACATGAAGGGGCTTCTAAACGGGCAATACTTTTACTGCAATATTTGGCTATATATATTCCTGGTAACTATAGCCCGGCCATGACGACAACATTTTATTGCAGCATATGGCTCGGCAATACATATCCCGGCAATATTTTCTGCAATAGTATAGCCCACAACTTTGTTCACAGACGGACTATATAGTCAGACAGCAAAAGCTGACGCAGTGGCTTATATTGTTTTAAACGAAACATTAAATAAAAAAGAGAGAAGACAGTGGATTCGACTTTATCTCACTAGGCGTGAACTTCAAATAACTTGAGTTTAGAAATTAAGTCTTGATAATATGCCATTTAAAAACATTTCAACAATGTCAAAGAGTGTCTTTCAAAAACCATAAATAAAAAGAAATTATAGAAACATGAAAAAATCAATACCTGTTAGTACGAGTATTAGTACAAAACTGTCGGTTTTTAGCAACTGGAGATGTATATATAATCGGTCCAAGCAAGAACTGAGTTGTGATTCTGAAGATACTACAGGCATTATATACTATATACTTTTTTGTACGTCGTCCCCGAAAACTCGCCCTTAACTTTTTAATTTCAAATATAGCACCGATTTAAAATCTTATGGAACCTTTGCTGTTATACGCAAACTTATTCAGTTCAATTTATTTGTATCAATGAGTTACAAAAACTTCTACCCCGTAAAATCATTTAAATAAAATAAGAATTTATTACAGCTAATATTGTCGCAAAAAACGAAAAACAAAAACCAAGTGGGTTTTTGGGGGTACTGAATGATCTAGATTTCGAAAAAAATGTCTCTTCTATCCTTTTTTATTACGAAAATATTACGCCTCAAACAAATTCTTATTTTATTTATTTTATTCTTATGTCTTCACGAAAAAAAATGGTTTGTGTATGAAATGAAGGACTTCATTTATGCAGGAAAAGCTGTGGGGTGCCATTTTAAAAAAGAAGTGGGGGTAATTGTTGAGGGTTGAAGTACACAAAAAAGTTTTGAAAGCATGGCATGATATAGACTCTATACTACTTTCAAAAATACCACTCAGTTTTTGTTTGACCTTTGAAATTCTGGGAACTGTCACTTTCCATAACTCAGGATGTAAGTGTATTTCATTGATCAAATCAATAATCCTCTCGTTGGTCCAAGTATTAGCCATTTTCCTACCAAATGTGTATCAATAAAAACAAGCACTAAAATAGAGCAATATTGCCGATGTTTTCGGTAGCCAAGCGATCGTCCGGCCATGTGCCGGCAACATACAAAAATTTATCGGCAATGCCGAATATATGTGGCTATATGGCCAGACCATACAAGAAATATTGCTCAGTCTGGCCGTTGTTGCCGAGAATGTTGCCGGGTACACTATTGCAGCCACACAGGGTAAAAGTGTTGCCCGTTTAGAAGCCCCATAACGAAAACCCATTTCACTCATTGCCGTCGATCTGTCTGCCTGTCGGTCTGTCTGCACGCGTTCTTCTGGCGTCGTAATCTCAGGAACCGCTGCATGGATTCTGATGAAATTAGGGCAGGGAAATGCTGTGGGGTCGTGCTCCTATAACTTTAGAAACCGGCGCATGGGCGGCGAAGCAATTAGCAGAAAACAAATAATTCCAGATATTCCTCAAACTTCGTTTTTAGGCGTTTTATGGGTTCCTGATCATTTTCTCCTTCTTGGGTGGAGGTGAAATTGGAGTGGTTGGGGGATGGGGGGTTCTAAACTGAAAAATGTGTTGTATTCATAACAGGCTATCTACTAACCTGTGAAAGAGAGACCTAGTGGCATAACACACTTTTTTAGGTCCATCCAAGCATTGCCTTGTCTATTGCAGGAACCAAGGGACTTGGAATTTTCTGATGTATGTATCCGAGTATTGATTTAGATACTTCTTTACTATGTGTTGTGGAAATTATTGAACAAATTTTAATGAAATTTTGAGAGAGTATCACTGCGGTAGCAAGGAGGGAAAACTCGTATGGTTTTTAGAAAACTAATAATATAAAAACAGGTCAACTTTAATTTTTGGGAATTTCAGGGGTTCCTGATCTTTTTTGGGTGGGTGTGGAATTAGGGGAGTTTAGGATAGGGGATTTTTAAAGCTGAGGACTTTGTTGCATTCATAATAGGCTATCCATTGACCTGTGAAAGAAAGACCTAGTGGCATAATACACTTTAAGTCCATCCGAACATTGCCTTGCGTTTTATAGAAACCAGGGACTTTGAATTTTTCACACAGTATTACTACTGTAGTAAGGGTGAAAAAGGTTTAGGATTTTTATAAGTCATGTCAGTAGCCGTGCAGCAGTAATCAAAAACTAAAAAGACAAAAACTGCTAAAAATTCGTCTTTAGGCGCTTTAAAGGTTCTTCATCACTTTCTACTTTTTCTTTGGGTGTGGGTAAAATTGGTGTGGTTGAGGAGTAGGGGATTGTGAAATTGAAACGTTTGTTATATTTGTTTTGCGGGCGGGCTACGATTTGGTTGCCAGGGAAATTCAGACTATAGATTTTTGCTATCGGAATATAATAAATTGGCATCACTGTAATGCTGGGGAAGTCCTGAGTCATTCAACCTGACCTCATTCTTTCTCATTAATTTCGAAACTGTTTTTTGTTATTGTTTGAACTAAAAATACCCTTATTATTAAACAATTATCAAATTATGAAATTTTATCGTTATGCCTTCAACATGGCTTAAAAGTAACAATAAGTACCAGCGTAATAACGTTTTTTAAGAATCATATGATAACTAATTCTTTCTTCGATATTTCAGGTTAGGAATAAGATACTAACATACGGTTATTTGCTTCCTTACGAGGGCGGATTCATTGGATGAAATATAAATGGATGTACGCCATAACGAACAAAATGGGAGAGGAGGAAGGGGCGAATTACCCACTCACTTTAAACATATTAAATATTATTTGTACCTACCTAGATTGGCATCTTTCTACAAGCCCATGGTGTCAGTGCCACAATTTTACAAAGATATCCTCAAACATACTGTTCTGTTCGAATATCGACAAATGTAATGCAAATACCATCAATTTGGTAAACATATATGCCATTACTAATAATTATTTCTGGGATTAGAACTGAGCATCGGTATTGGTCCAACTTATAGCATCCCATTTTAATAGTAATAATAATAATAGTTATAATAATCACGCCTTTACTACTATTCATTATTTCATGGACATAATGCTAATTATGTGTCTTTTACAGAGTGCTATACATATGTAGATGAAATAGCCTCAAGGAGGAGTTCACGCGAAGTGATCCTCCACTCAATCCTTGGTTTTGGTAGAATTTCGAAATTGAAGTAAAACTAACTACCTTATCTAAAAGTACATCACAAACACACGCATGGGTCACCTAATAATTTATAACCTAATTACAGTACAATAATAATACTACTACTTAATACTAAGGTATTCAAACACATGTTTCTTGAAATTACTAACGCTAAGATACTTAATGTTGGGGAATGGAGTTATATAATCTGTATATATTATATTTAAAGCCTCTCTCAAAAATAACCAATATATGTGCAGGGGCTGTAAGTGAATCTTTTTTTCTGACATTCACTTCATGTCAACAACTTTCGAAGCGGTTCCTTCAATATGTATATTAATATTTTGTTGTAGGGAGGCCCGCAAGGTCTTTTTAGAAAATATTAATGCTACTGATTTGTTGGGATTTAAAGTGAATGAATGTTGCCTAGCAGTTTTAGCTAAACCTTCCAAGTCATTATTTATGGCGATGTTAGTGGCTTTCATATTAGTAACAGAGAATGATATAAAGTTGGGTGTCGTCAGCATAAGAATGTATAGAACAGCTTTTAATACATTTAGAAAACTGACTGGTATATAAAATGAAAAGTAATGGGCCCAATATGGATCCCTGAGGAACATCTAATAAAACAGCTCTTGGTAGTGATACGTTTTGCCCTAATCTTACCGTCTGAGTGCGGTTGTCTAGATATGATTTGAAAATATGTAGAGATTCTTTGCAAATTGCACTTGATTCCAACAAATTATTACTGTAGATTGGTTTATAGTATCAAAGGCCATGCTGAAATCAAGCATGACAAGAGTTGTAGATTTATCATCATCCAAGGCCTAAATTATGTCGTCAGTAATTTGAAGAAGCGCAATTTCGCAGCTATGGCCAGAACGAAAACCTGATTGTGTAGGAGGTATAATTTTGTTATTATCCAAAAAAAAACTAGCAATTGTTTGGCAAGATTTTTTTTAGTCAGCTTACAAACGGTATCTTCGAAAAGTGATTTAGCTATTAGGTTACGATAAGTACTATTCCCAATAGAAGTATAACCAGTTGCACGAAATTATATTATTTCATTTTGTTCCAGTTCAAAACTTGAATAGAAATCTTCAGTACTTTTGAGTCTAGTTAATGCGGACAGAGGAAGATGTGAAATTGATCATTGTTACAGCGATTTATGATTATAAATATTTACAATAACACCGCATCGAACCATACGTAAAACCGGCAAAAAAATTATGCCTTAGTACGATGGATGGTTTATGGATTGTTAGTTGATTATTTTATCGATTCAATTATCCTGATTGAGGGATGCCATTTACACTAAAATAATAGCTGTTTCATTCAAGGCCGATTAACAGCAGCAAAAAAATAATAGAAAGTGATATTTGTTCTTAAGGACCCTACATATGATTTCACATATCTAATAAGCAACTTCGAAAATTTACCAAAGTAAATGGTACCAAACCACATAGCTAACATAGATGTAAATAGACCTCACGCACTCGCGAAAAGTGGCCAGTTGATAGGCAAAAACGGTGTTACATGTAAATTTCGAAGAAATCTGTACATACTCACATATTCCATGACAGTTATAGATGAAATATACTGTAGAATGGGCACACAGCGTTGGCCTCCATAAGGACATATAGGGTTCACCACGCTCTATGGTAGCTTAGATGATCGTAATACCACAAATACCCCCCCCCCCCATTAAAGAAGTTCTTTAACATATGTGGTTCCTACAGAGTCAAGTATAAAAATAACCTGAGCATTTTGAATATGCATTTTGAGAAATGCTTAGTTTATTTTTACAGTTCGTTATTTTTGTAGTTTTCATAGGCAGTTGACTATGTCAAAGCATTAAATTTAATTTTAAAGAATCGATTTTAAACTCCAATGCGACAGTTTTAATTTTAGATAGTCGAGTGTGAGAGGTGGCTTGCATACAGACAAGAAGCCTGTGCAAGCCTACCGGAAGATCTGAATGCAGGTAACGCGGTGAGACTGATGACTGATAAAATTCATTGGAAAACCACCAAGGTGACGAAAATCCTGAGCGTCACAGAAAGCGAAGAACCCAGAATCGGTAATTACAACCACACGATCAACGAGCTCAGCCCAGTCCTTCACTCATGTTGTTATATCGTTATATGTCCCATGAGTGGTAGAATGTAGGCAAGAAAATATAGGACTTTAACTGGTCAGGTAGTGGTAGCATGTTAGGTGGACACAATTGCATCCGTTGGACTTGAAATCAGAGCTGGTACGACGTCAGGCGGGCGGATTCTCTCTTCTTGTGATCAAGCAACCTCCATAATAAAAAAAACTACAACGGAGATGTGCGACTGCTAGTGGACTAATAATCATCAATAAATTAACAAAGGATATTAAAACTGATGTAATTTTGTCTTTCAGAGATCCCTAAGGAATTTATACCTTTATATTATAAAGACACATTTTTGAGGTTTTGGAACATAGGTGGTTGGAATAATGCCAATATATATTTGACTTATTAGTGCCATTGATAATTCCATATAAGGCGGGGGCAAGGCAAGGGCGTGGCGGAGACGTGAGAGACTCCTCGCTTTGGCTACAACTGATAGTTATCAACTAGATTATAATATAAATTTTTCGAGTTCAAATTAAAAAAAAAATAGTAGACTACAGCATACATTGAACATTAAAGGCTCCGCAATTTTCTGTCAGGCTTGATCTTGGACACTCCCATTACAGTAATTAGTAATGCACACTGAACGGACGTCAGGCGAGGACGTGGCGCAGACTTATGTCGCTCCTACGTTTCTTCTGTGTGCTGTGTGACTATCGTAAATTGACCAGCGCGGCATGATGAAGCGGAGCGAAAGGGTCCCTCAGGTAGCGATAGTCATTATAATGTCGAGTCTAAAAGGTCATAGAAAACATAAGTACAATAGGGACATTACATATCGTCTGTTGCGATCATCCAATTCCGATACCGGACTGTCTAAAAGGTGGGAAATAAAATCTGCTATTGCCGGTTGTAGTTATAAGTATAATGAAGTAGATAAATAGGATGTTGAACGAATATAAATTATTTGCCGTTTCTTTTATACAGGGTGTTCCACGATGATTACGACAAGCAAAATATCGAAACTGGGCACTAGTAGCTAATTGTAATCTTGGGGGTGTAAATTACAACGAATGTAGTATCTTTTCTTATTATTTTGTCACCCAATGAGGTATTTGCTTTTGATCACTTGACGCCCGATTCAAAAGTTTTAATGGGACACCCTGTATATTTGTGACTTTCTGTGTTCCTTCCGCTAAAACAATTCCAACGAACTATCACACTTGGGGTCTAAAGTGATAGCTCAAGAGCTACAGGTACTTAAAAGATGGTACCACTACCATTGATTATAACATGTATCCCTACAGTTAAAGTATTTTGGTATAATGGTAGTGGTACAGTCCTTTGAGTACCTATAGCTCTTGGATTAATTACTTTAGTACACAAGTGTGCTAGTTTGTTGGAATTTTTATATCGTGAGGAACACAAAAAGTCATAAACATATAGGGTATACCTTTAAAAATTTTGAATCGGACCTCACGTGGCCAAAAACAAATACCTCATTGGGTGACACAATAATAAGGAAACATACTATATTTGCTCTAATTTACACCCCCAAAATTATAATTCGCTACTACTGCCCAGTTCCGATATATTGCTTGTCTTAATCTTCGTGGGACACCATGTATATATCAAATAAAAAAAGTAGTAAAAGAAGGAAATAGGATAGAATAATTATTCAGAGTTATGGCTGCTGCTTATTGCTTCTTTCACACAGTAACTTAATGGTATAATGCACACAGAGCTGACGTGCCACTGACCGCCGTCGTGGCGATCACGAACAGGTTCGTCCATTGTACGAAACTTGCTGCTTAGTCCACGTTTTTCAAAATCCGAGAGGATACGAAAGTTGACATTCAATTTCGCGATTCTTGAACTGAGAGATCTATTGGTGCATCAACGTGTCCTATGAAGATTCGTCCATTAAAGCTTGACTGTAGAGTATATATAATTATCTACGCCGGTGTAAGGGCCGGTGGAGTTAGTGGCAGGTGTGATAATTCTTCAATTTACCCATAGACAAGTATTGGTTTAGCGGATAATGGCTCTTCTACATCTTGCCGACGTTTAATAGTTCAGGTACTTTTTACTAACCCAAAAAGCACGATGGGTGATGAGACTGACCCAATGATGGCAGATGTCTTAGATGCGAACATGTTGATATCTAAAGACTGGGTAGAAGAAAGTCCTTGTGTACCCAATACTGCGGACGGAATCTGCTCGACTACGTCTAGATTACGTTTATATCTAGACATCGAACATTATATACATATACACGAATATACAGGGTTATTCACGTTATTCGACACGGAGCATTATGGCTAAAGTATTTGATAAAAAAGAAAATAATGATTTCGGATGGATAGAGACCCATAAAGGCTACATTTAAAAAATATTTTCATGTTATACAGGGTGTCCCAAAAACACGAAATGTGCTAAAGTTATGTTTTTTCAAATGGAACACCCTGTATATTATTGCATATTCAGATTCCTTGTTGAATTCTAGTGTGACTCTCATACATGGGACTTGAAGCGAACCGTTCAGGTGTAAATCACCATTTTCAGTATCAGTAGATATCAGGAAAAAATTGAATATCGCAGAGATTATAAAATTTGGAAGGCTTTGACTTTGCCATAGTACTAAGCATAAAATGCGTTAGCTTTGATGAGACTGTCAAATTTAGATTACGTTTATGCTTGGAGCAATCGGTCGATTAATTAAGGAAACTTCGAACAGCGATAACTAGATTTTTTCAAATGGTAATGCCTAATCCTTTTTATATGGTTGAATGTAGAATTTGATAACCTTTCTAATGATCGGTTGTGAATATCAATCTCTGATAGTTTTTATTTAGTTTCAAATTTTCAACCAAATCGGTGTTTTTCGATTTTCCAACTTATAAGCAACCTAGCAGACCATAAAATATAAACAAAAACCTGCTCAGGTAGAAGAAAACAACTAACTTAGCTGAAAAATACACACGAACTAGACTAAAGGGACAAGATTATAAAAATTACCCACAACAAACAAAGTCTAACCAGAAACAACGGCGGTAACATATCTTTGGTCAAAGAGAAGCTGGAGTATGGCAGAAATGAATTTGATTGGCAATTTCCAAAACTATTAACAATTTTGGAAATAAACGAAAACTACTAGACAATATTGTAGGCAATTTATTATTTCCATAATAAAATTTCACATTTAATGATATAAAAAAGTATGCAATTCTGTCAAAACTCAAGTCAAAAGTACCTATGATCGCAGAAAATGAAGAATGAATATAATTTGTTCAAATTATAAAACATAACTTAAATGGCAGAAAATTTAAATCTGATTTGTCACTATTGCTTTTTTGCCATATTGCTAATAGGTATTAAAAAATGGAAGGGCTCCAGTCAGAAGTATCGACTTCGATGCAAATTACTACTTTTTTACACCATTACATATGATTGATAACTGTGTGCTGGAGCAACAGTCGCGGGTTGTTTTTGTTTCATATCAGGGTTTCTAATTGTCTTGGAAATTTTTAACCTCTAGTAAATTCCGGTAGCCAGTAGTGTAAAAAATATCCATTACTGCCATACTACAGCTTCTCTTCGACCTTAGAGACGTTATCGTAGCTGTTTCTGGGAGAGTTGATTTGTTGTAAGGAATTTTTGTTATCTTGTCTCTTTATTTTATTTCCTCTGCATCTTTTTTCTAAATTGCTGGTTTTCTCCCATCTGAATCAACATGTTTTTGTTATATTTTATGGCCTGCTACGTTGCTTATAGGTAGGAAAATTGAAAAACGCCGATTTGTTTGAAAATTTGAAATTAAATGAAAACTACCAGAGACTGATGTTCACAACCTTATATTATTAGAAAGGTTAGCGAATTCTACGTTTAACCGTATAAAAAAAATTAGGCATTCCCATTTGACAAAATGAAGTTATCGCTCGTCGAAGTTTCCTTAATTAATCGACCGATTTCTCCAAGCATAAACGTAACTTAAATTTGACAGTCTCATCAGAGCTGACGCATTTTATGCTTATAGTAATACGGCAAAGTCACAGCCTTCCAAATTTTATAATCTCTGCGATTTTCAAATTTTTCCTGATATCTATTTATCGAAAATGGTGATTTACACCTAAAAGGTTCGCTTTAAGTCCCATATATGGTACATAAAGTCACACTAGAATTCACCAAGGAATCTGAATATGCAATAACATACGGAGTGTTCCATTCAAAAAAAACACAACTTTGATACATTTTGTGAGTTTGGGATACCCCGTATAACATGAAAATATTTTTAAAATGTAGCCTTTAGGGGTCTCTATCCATCCAAGATTATAATTTTCTTTTTTATCAAATACTTTAGCGATAATGCTCCGTGTCGAGTAACGTGAAACCCTCTATAAGAATTGACTTTTGCATGAACATTTCAAACTGGCAGCTGCTATCACTTGTTATCAGACTTAGTGATTCTTAGCGGAACTGGGAAACATAAATCCTTGAATTACTGTTAATTGACCTGGTTGAGTTGGTGGGAGATGCAATAACTCCAACCGTTCTTTTTAGTATCAAGTATAGTGTGAAGTACTGAGTTAAGCCGTGCGACGCCATTCTTCAATTTACCGTAGACAAGAAGTATAGGTTTAGCGGATAATAGCTCTTCTACATCCTGCCAATGTTGGCTGGCACGCCGTTGTCTGGAAGAAGGAAATGGCAAAACCGTAATCGGCTTTTATCTGGTCCGCTCTTATCGCTTTCGACCATTATGCGACCTTCGGGAGACACAGACGTGGAGCAGCTTGCTCGAGCCTAATTATTGAACATCAGATTAAGGGGGCGAAGGGGGGGTGAAGAGGTGTCGCTTGGGGCTAATTCGGTCCCGACATCTCACAGGCAAAAAAGCGGGTTCTGAATGATTTCATTTCCCCAGTGGGCCAATTAAGATTTATTGCCGTGTTAAAAAAGATGAACTGAGAGGGCGTGCATAACGGAGGAGGACCATAATATGCGCTGTAAGGGAAAATTCTTACTGACGTTTCGACCAGATATATAACCTTCATCAAAGTGCAAACAAAATTATTTTAGATAACTTATATTGTCTTTTTGCAGGTCAACTTTGTATCTTGGTGGTTCTAAATTCTTAAAAGAAAGCATTTTCATTGTTTATAAGTCCAAAACGAGACCTGGTAATGTATAAGTATCTTAGGGTAAAAACGTAGTAGATTAGTTCATCTCGCTGCAGGCCACACGGCGATTAATAAACGGTACCACAGAAAGCAATGAAGAGAAATAACCAGAGTAGTGTTCTTACAGTTAAGTCATACGTCAATGACGCGTAATTTTAGTATCGAGAAAGAAACCGGATGACGCTTGGTATTTGAGTTCTAGAAGCAGTTTGTAAACTTTTTTGTCATTGCACCATAACCCCAAAATGGGAGAGATCGGAGATAGAGGGAGGGGTGTTAAAACGTGAAAAAAGGTAGTTAAGTAATCGAGTGAAAATGCGGTAGCATTCTAGTACACCCACCAGCTAATATTCCAAAAATAGTCATCCGAAATCTACGAGCGGTTTAGCGTTCCGATTTTATTGAAATGAAAGTGATAGAATCGCGACCAAACCAGTCAGAATCTGATGGAAAATTCTTTGCTTTTATAGATAGCACTCAAAATACAGTTATCTGTTTCTGCTGGGCAGATTATGAGAAATTAGAGTTCGATTTTTCACGTCATTTTCGTCAGAAATCGTCAAAAAATTGTTCGTGTCATTTAAAACGGATGACGTTTTTTATACATGTTTCTGAAAGGTCCAGCTATGACGTGCATCAATGACATCCGTTTTTTTATGTTTAACCTCAATTTTCAACCCCTATAGGGGGTGACATTATTGAACGTATTCTGAAAGGGTAAGGGAGGTGTTCAGTAATGTCACCCTCCATAGGGGTTGTAGAATGCAGATAAATACAACAAAAACGCGAAACATTGATACATGCTATAGTTGTAACTCCCAAAACATGTATAAAAGGCGTCATCCGTTTTAACCAATATTAACAATTTTCTAACGATTTTTAACGAAAACGACGTGAAAAATCGAAATTTGAGCTCAAATTTCTCATAAACTGCCCATCAGAAACGGATGACAGTACTATCTGTGTTACCTACGAAAAAACAAAGAATAAATGAACAAACTCCGACCAGTTTAGTCGCCATTTTTACTTCCCACAACGATAGGTGAGTATTGTGATCGCGAAAATTTTCGATTTTGAGATAATATACTTTTTGGGCGTTTTGTGATGCCTACATAACGAAAATCCACGTCACTCATTTCCGTGGGTCTGTCTGTCGGTCGGTCTGTCGGTCTGTCGGTCTGTCGGTCTGTCGGTCTGTCGGTCTGTCGGTCTGTCGGTCTGTCGGTCTGTCGGTCTGTCGGTCTGTCTATCTATCGGTCTGTCTGTCGGTCTGTCTGTTGGCGTTTTTCTAGCCTCCTAATCTCAGTAACCGCTGCATAGAATTTGATATAATTTGGGCAGCGATATGGTGTAGGGTCGTAGTAGATAATGTTGCTTCAATTTTGAAACTTGGTGCATAGGCGGGGGTGGGGGCTTGTGAAACTCAAAAATTTGTTGTATTCATGATAGATTGTCCATTGATCTGTAAAAGAAGCACCTAGTAGAATAAAACACCTTTTTTGCGGTCGGGTGAGCGATGATTTGGTTGCAGGGGTATCTAGACTATAGCTTCATGCTGTGGGAAAATAATAAAACTGGTATCACAGGAATGTGTGAGAAGTACTGAGTCAATCAACTTGACTACATTTTTACTTCCCACACCGATAGGTGAGGGGAGTATTGCGATCGCAAAAATTTTCGATTTTGAGATAATACGTTTTTTGGGCGTTTTATGATGTGTACATAACGAAAATCCACGTCACTCATTCTGCCGTCGGAAGGTAAACCCCCGTATCTGAGTTACAATCAAAATGGCCGAAATATTCATTTGAAATTGAATTTTGTTTCTAGATCAAACCTAGGGCCAAATGTTCTTCATAATGTCTTAGTAAGCGATCAAAATATGGACAAACACGACTTTTGATGGAAATATGATGATTTCCAACCGTTAAACTATAATAAAATCCCGTACGGGTTAAATCGTTAAGAAAATTATTGATATTAACTAGCTCATATGCCCGTATCTGACAAATACTGGAAAATACCATAGAAAATTGGGGAAATCGTTGGATCAATTGCCCGTATTTGACAAAGCGTAGGAAATAATAATAAAATAATAAATATACGAATAACCTATATTTTGCAAATTCTACAAAGCTGAGATTCGAAAACAAAAAATACGTTAAAGTCTAATCCAATGGCTTATCTGGTAAAGATAACCAAAATCTCTTCCTGTTTTCTGGAATAATCCCGTTTAATTTTTTTAAAAGGTTTTCCACCTTATCTTTTTCAAAGCCATTTGGCTGAGCTTTGAATGAAGGTGTTGGCATTGCATACATATATTTTTTTAATAAGAAATCCAATACTTTCCATTCACCGTCGCTTTCTGACTTGTAATAAATAACAAATTCGTTTCTTTTCACTAGTATCTCTGTTATTTTGGAAATATAAACCTTCGGTGTCTGTTTTTTAACTTTGGTAGAAGAGGATAAGTTCTTCCAATTCTGGAAATCACTAAGCGTCATTTTTTTAACGTGCACTTTCCCTTTGTTACTCATTTGCACAGCAGTGACATAATCTTCAAAATCATAGATTTTCTTTTTCCTTTTAAAAGACTCTTCTACCTGATGGTGGAAGGAGTCAGCGGACATAAAGGTATGCCCCGGTTCGAAGTAATTAATTTTAATAGTTTTTGCTGATATACCTTGAAAATTAACAATATATATTAGAAAGGAAAATAATGCCCAATTCTTATTCTGGCTGGAGCAGTTGTCGAGCCATAAAATAAAATTTTCTGTATCCCTATTTTGAAGGAAGAATGCATTAAAAGCACTTATGATATCCTCTTGATTGCGTCCGCTGATCGCTTCATGCCATAATACAGCAAAAGGAAAACGTCCAGTTCTTACCTTTCCTACTGGAACAAAACTTTCATTATATGTTGTTAGTCTTTGGGCAAAAATTGCTCGTTTAAACATTTCTAAACGTGGCAGCATGACGATTTTTTGAAGATCCACTGAAACGCACAAAGTGTTTTCGTCATAGTTGTTTTCCTTATCTAGTGTATATCGTGTACGAGAATCTTTTGCTTTCTTTATGTGGTCGCTCCAGGTACAGCAAATTTCACAAGTTTCATTTAAACTCTCAGGTTTGTGTTCAGGGTGATGAAGTTGGTATGACTCGCATAACTCGCACTCTTCATTGCCCAACTTAGCAAAGGAAATATTTTTGGATTTCACTACTTTCCTATATTTGTCGTACGAGCATATAAAATCAGGAAATTTTTGACAGAAATCTTTGAACATTAACGTAACTGAAATATCGCTGGGCAAGTACAAGCGATTAGGGGCATGTACTCGTCTATAATGTGATACAGAGGGATTGAAGGACATTATGTGATTATCTATGGTTGTATTTGACAACTTATTTGGAGGAGGCATTCTGCCTCGTTTGTCCGGAGAATTGTTTATTTGACCTCTGTTTTCTGTATTTGACCATACAGACTGCACAACCCAATCATTGGTTTTCTTATAGCCCAAAGTTGTCAAATAAAAAACTTTGCAGACTCGCTTCCTCACACCGTCTGTGTTTTTGAAATAGTACGAAAATGTTTTATTTTTCCTAGATCCTTCAGTTTTCCGTTTTGGTATTCTGTTTTCCGTTGAACTCATCACGTATGCTCTTTTTTCCTTCCAGGATAACGACCAGAATTCCTTATTTATTGTTTTCCTCTCATCTTCTGAAATTAACTGAGTGCATTTGAATTTACACTTTTGACAGCCTTCTTTCACAGAATGCATGTTTATAATTCTGTTCTGCTTTACTTCTAATCTTCGACTTCGCGATAACTTGTATTTTTTTCTTTTCCTTTCTGTTCCTTTCTTCGTAAGAGTCGCAATAGTTTCATTTTCGTCTGAAAAGTAATTTATATTATTAAACTAATTAAAAAAGAAATAATATTTTTTTACCACAATCATCATGACTGTCCTCACGAATTTCTTGGGATGACATGTGTGAAGATGAATCAGATTCTCGTATAGTCTTAGATGCATCTACAATACAGTCCACATTAATTGACGTTTCCAAAATGATAATGTAAATATCGTTTTTACCTGTGGCGATATCTTCTGTAATCTCGTAGTCCAATGTAAATCCATTATCATTATGTATAGCTTGTTGGTCGATTACTGGAACTTCAACACTATTCAGGCTTAATATGGATGCTTCAGGTTGCATTTCTACCACTACATTCGTAACATCTGCAAATATTCGATGAACTAAATTATTTAAAAAGAGGAAAATACAAAAGGATTTTTTACCTGCACTATTATGATTATCTTGGGACGGAATATATGAGATGAGAGATTCATCGGTAACCACAAATTGTTGATTATTTCCTGCTTCTTCAACATCAGTGCTATCCATTCTTGAAGTTGTTGTTACCGACTGAAACTGTACTACATTCTTGTCTATTGAAAAATAATAATCGTTTCAAGTAGGTACATGATATATGTCTAAATGTAACTCTTACCATTTGAAACATTAGGATAATGTATATTAATATTGTCATGGAGCATAGCCCCTTCCACAATAACACAAGTTTCTGAAATTTTTTCAAACTGCCCACCATCACAGCAATCTTGTATACTTCCGTTTGACAAACTGTTACAAAATGTGCCCAACTGAATATTATCATCCGAAAATATTGGAATTGAATTTGTTTGTGCTAGGTTAACCAACTTTTTTCCACGAGATCCACTCATTGTCTGAAGAATACCACACTGAACTGTATTTGTAAATTGTTACAAGACACTACTGATTCTTGATCATTAATCACTGCACAGAAGTAAAGTATAAGATGAAAACGCGATGCACTTATAGCTGCAACAACAAGTAACTAACATCTCCTAGGAACCAACGATGTTTCTGCGAGACTAAAATTCCGCGGAAATAACTACAGTACTAACCTAATTGCGCGTATATGCCGACCCAACTCGCAGCCATGCCTGCGACAAACTAAGCAAAAAGCCCGTATTTGGAAGTTACTACATAAAATCTACGTATTTGACTGCAAATACGGGGTCACGTTCTTAGCAAAATTAAAATACGTGTGATTACCTTAGCATCATACACTATTTTTGCAGAATACGTGGATTTAAATACTACATTTTTCTTGTTTTCTTGCCAAATACGTGGACTATGAGTAGTAGAAATGATAATTTTGACTATTTCAATATGCTAGACCACAATATCTCATTTTTAATATTTTTTTCAAATACGGGGGTTTAGCTTATGACGGCAGCATTTCCGTCGGTCTGTCTGTCTGTCTGTCGGTCTGTCTGTCGGTCTGTCTGTCGGTCTGTCTGTCTGTCTGTCTGTCTGTCGCGTTTTTCTACCCTCGTAATCTCAGTAACCGCTGCATGGATTGTGATGAAATTTGGGCAGCGGTATGCTGTGGGGTCGTAGTAGGTACTGTTCCTAAAATTTTGAAAATCGTTATACGGGGGGCGGAGTAATTAGCAAAAAACAAAAAATTTCAAATATCTCTCAAACTTCGTTTTTAGGCGTTTTAGGGGTTCCTGATCATTTTCTACTTTTTTTTGGGTGGGGGTGAATTTGGGGTGGTTGGGGTGTGGGGGGTTGTAATACCGAAAAATTTATTGTATTAGTAATGGGATGTCCATTGATATGTGAATGAAAAACCTAGCGGCATGATACACTTTTTTAGGTCCGGGACTTAGAATTTGTGATGTATACATACGAGTATTGTCTTAGATGGTTCGATATCGCGTAACGCGAAAATTGTTCAATTGAGTTTAATGAAATTTTGACATAGTACTACTTCCAGCTATAAACAAAAAACTAAAAACATAAAATCAGCTCAATCTTCGTTTTAAGATGGGTTGGAGGCTCTTGGTCGTTTCGCATGTTTTTGCGGGCGGATGGGCGATAATTTAGTTGCAAGGGGATTTTAGACTGTAGCTTCATGCAATGGGAAATAATAAAATCGTATCACCATTATGTGTGAGAAGTACTGAGTCAATCAACTTGAGTCCACATTTTAACTTGAATTTGTTCATTTAAAGTGGGTTAAAATCGAGTCCAAAGTCGGTTGAATATAAAGAACAAACAAGCAAACAAACATACGGGTGAATCTAATAGAAGTATGTAAAAAATGGTGGATGCAGATGTCCGTGCCACCAAAAATGTGTTATTGAAACAGGAATAATTTAGCATCATATATTATCAGGGGTACAGCATCTTCCAAATATACAGTTTTTCTGCATTTTTACTTATTTATTTTGAACATGCTAGAGGTTATGTTCTTCGTATGAAAAAACAAGCATAACTTGTGAACTGACCGCTCTGACAGACAGACTTTAGCATCGAAAAACCAACATCGTCTTGAGTTTTTCTTATATTGTAAGGTTCTCTTTATGCTATGCGACTTGCCTTCGGTAAACATCCTTAGAACCCTATGTCGGGACTCTTGCATCTGGTAATAAAATCATATATGATTGTTCAGTTTTCCATCATTCAAATCAGTTACGATGTCAGAACTAGATATTTCGATATTAAAATTCAAATTACACGCAAAGCCCAAGTCAAAACTGGAATCTAGTAACCCAAAATAAGTTTCAAACATCTAGCAGTTTACCGACTTCCTACTACGACAGTTTTCCATTGCAAGCATTAGCGGTTTTAAAAACGAACACTGACAAGGTAACTTCCAATTCTGTCATCAAAACTGGTTATTTCATATTTAAATTTCAATCCCGACTTCCTGCTGAGGTCGTAAGAAACAAAGCCAATGTTCAAGTTATTCCATTTGAACTCAAAGAAGATGGTAAGCGTAGCACCAGTTTGTTTAGTTAGAAGGCTAGGTATATATCTTGCGCAATGCAAAAGCTAATGAGGAGAGACTATTGTCTATTCCTAAGCAACCACTGAAAACTGAACTTTACTATTACATTTAAAAGCCTTTTGCCGTCAACCTCTTCAGAGGGGTGGGTTGGACGAGAGAAGTAGTCTTTGTATCAGAAAGTGGTAAATATGACACCCCGTGTCTGAGTAAAAGTCCCAGGTGGATGTCTTGCTCCATGAAGAAGTCAAGGTGGACTGTAGGGTTTGAATCTGTCCGTGACTCGCACCACGCAGTCGACGGATTAACTGACTTAATGGATCTGTCAGGTGGTTGTCCGGACAGACTCCCTTACTAGTGGCACCGTACTTTACACTTACCAGTGGCGTCGTACACTACAGGGACTATTTGCTTGCGTACTTTATTGATGCTATCCCTACAGAAGGAACATTCTGTTAAAAAATTGGTAAGATTAAATACCGTTTATGTATGTAGGATGATGCGTTTTTTAGATTTTCGGAGAAATCGGAGGCATTGAAGAGCAATTCATAATAGTAACTAAATTTTTGTAGAATCTGCTAAAATGATATGCTGCGTCTTTACTTAGGGACACTATAACTACAACCCATAGATCCTTATATAGCACGTCGATACTTTATTTGCCGCTCTGCTGTAAAATTGTAGCTACTTTTCTTCGGTTTTCGATAAACAGAATATAAAAATTAAAAATAGTAGTATTCATACAAAGATAACTAAAAAACATGAACTAACAAATTCAATAAAACCAGCACCAGTATTTCTCTTTTTGGATTTCTTATCTCCAAAGCTCGATCATCAAAAAAAATAAGTCCGTCTATGATCAAAAGTGACTAGGAAAATGGAAAATTTTGGATATAGACTTCTGCCTCTGAATGATGGCAAAAAGCGCCTACTGGGGCCTACTTGCCAGGCACGGACGCCCCACAGCTACTACTACTAGCTCTGAATATAGTTTTAGCACCACATACTCTTTGTGCTGTCTGTTGCTAATAACCCAGGGTAGTTGATGTGTTCCTTTTGTGAATATCTAAAGGCGCATCTAAAAAGTGGTATAAAATACTACTTTTTACTTTCCATACTACTTTATGGAGGTAACGAATCAACCACCATGAGTAATTTTTGTGTCTTACAGGTATGTTACCTTAATCAAGATTATTTATCTATTTATCTCTGAAATCAGAGGTGAAAATGCTTTTCTGTTCAATGTGCAGTTACGAATATAGTTATCTACTATACCATCTAAGGTTCTATTTCTTGGTAATTCGTCCCCTGAGAGCAGAAGTATGCTCAGTCGCAAAATGTAGATTTTACAGGAGAAGCATTTTTTTTGTTTTTGAGATATTGTAAAGTGAAAAACTGCTTGATGAAATTCATATAGCCATATGGGATAACTGGTTATAAGGTGCACTACTTAGAATTAACCCACATACTACAGATCAGAATAAACCTATGTCCTCCGATGAAGTGTACTAACTCCAAACATGCGAAAGCAGAACTAGTGTAAATCCATTATCATTGTGTACTATCTCCGAAACGGCACATCAATACAAGTCTATCTCCAACACAGAAAAGGTAGACTAGTTTGAATCTTGTCAATTTGTTATCCTCCCTTCAGTGTGGACTTGAGATACTTCTGCAGTAGATTCGATGACCTTTCATGTATACGTAGGCATTTAAATTGCAAAATACGACAATTTGGACATAGTGTAGTTCTGCCCTCAATGCACGAATTAGATTTTCATGCTATAAGCTTCACAAGGCAGAGATCTAGCACGAAGCTTGGCATAACTGAAATGGTATAGTTCAAAAACATAAAAAGTACATTCCAACCTTGCGTCTAGGGTGAGCTCTAAACTTGCCACTGGGGCTAAAAAAACTGAGAATGAAAAAGTACCTGTCGTTATTGAAGTTCGAGTTCCAGGCCTAAAGGTATCAGAGCGTACGAAAGCAGTGGCAGCCCTCAGACCCTCTAGCGTATTCACACCGTTGCTTCATCTTATACTATGGTGGGTCTGATGTTCGCGATTCATCACTCGCTATAGGGAAGGCTACCTATTATTACCTATTAGGATGGGAAAGTTAGGTAGTCTTGACTTTCTATGTTAACGTGAGAACTTCAAGTCCTGACGAATGTACACAGAAAAAAATACTGTTGCGTTTCCAATTAATTGTTAGTATTTGGATGCTTTTCAATGGCTTTAAATATATTTACATTTATTTCAAATCCATGTCATTGAAATAATTTAATCCTTATATTCAAGGTAATCACAGGTACGCCAATAAATTGAAAATAATTTCATATTCGTTCTAACGATACGTATAATTCTTCTAATACCAGTATTGACATATAATGCAATCAAAACATCCTTTTCTTCTTGAAATTTACCGTATGTTTCATTTTAGCAAAGCATACAATCTATTCAATATACAAAAATTATTACTGCAACAGCAGTTCGTGATAATTCATCTGATAAAAATTAATTTTGTTTCAATGGCCCTTGTTGTTCGCTGAACTATAATCAGTATTCGGCGGGACTTATGTCCCGATTCAATGAACGTGAAGAGAAAGAAAAGGAGGATTGTCTCAGTGTTATTCGTTATCTGCGCCAACATGGACGAGGTTGTTCGGTAGCTGGTTGTTTCGTTGTGTTGATTCGTTGTTTGCCGTATTGTGCCATCTTGTGGTTTCGCGTATTGCAGCAGCTCTTGTGTGATTTAAATGTGTCCAGTTATATATTAAATGGAGGACCTACTGAGAAATTGGGGATTAGAAGAGCTAACACCCACATTTGAATGTAGGTATTTAGATTACTCAGACAGTAACTGGTGCAGGCTTATGTCTAATTCTTATATCATGCTCCTTATAACTTCATACAGGATCAGACAATTAAACATCCAAACGAATCGATCAGCTGTCCTCGCAATAAAATCTGTTGGTCCAAGAAAGTAGTTTAAAATCAGTTACCAAACACAGATTCGATCCAACGACAGGTTGCGATTGAATTATTCATTGGAATCCAATGACATCTTGTAGTTGAATCGACAATACGATATAATTCGTTACCAACTGTATACTTCCCATTGGATAAAACATCGCTGTATTTGAGGAATGCTGAGTGTAACGTCCCATTGAATCCAAGCGTAGGTCTTTGACAGAACGACAGATTTTTCTGTGTGTAGTCAATGAAAGTAGGCTATTAGAGATTCGGAGCATTTGGAGATGTTTATTTTCATTTTAGAGACAAAAGATTCTTTCGAACTTCTAGAGTGTTTCTCAAAAGGAGCGCAGCCTCAATGAACACGTGACTATCACGCCGCTTATGGGGAACCTGGGGAACACGAACGCAGCGTATTGTATTCATTATTATCATAGTGGAGAAATGTTAATCGACACCATTCATAAGGACAGTCCAATGTTCAGTGAACAAAGTCTTCCTAATTCATCTACTGCACCTACTGTAAAAAGCATAGAAGTACCAAAAGACTTGTGCACCTAGTAATGTAGAATACATGAGCTCGTAGCGGTAAAAATCTGAAATTAATAAAGATTCAATGCCACTGCCAATGCGCAGAATTTTAAAGCAGGTAATCTGTACTGGTGTAGAAGTTACTGCAATTGTGCTGTTGAAAAGTATATCTCCATCTTTGCCATAGGAAGAAAAATACTGTTAGCATAAATCTTCAAAGGCAATGTTCGGATAGGTCCATAAAGTACAGACTATGAACAAGGTATTTTTTCACAACAACGGAGAATCTACACAAAAAAAATAGTTAAGCCACTCCCCTACCCTTCCTAACTCCTACCACTTTCTCAGAAAAAAAAGACTCTATCATAGCTCTGAGAACTTTCAATTCCTGTAAAATCCTCTTATGCCAATTCGCAGATTTTTGAGAAATGAGAATATGCAACATTGCCTCGTAGGACACATATATTACAGACCAAATTTCCTTAAAATTCGTAAGGCACTTACTGCAATTACGCTGTTAAAGGAAACATATAGACAGACCGACAGACAGACAGACCGATGGAAATGAGTGACCTAGACGTGAGCAGCAGAAAACTTCCCAAAATCTAAAGTTTTTGCGATTACAACACTATACGTAAAAGCAATGCACCCAGAGTGTGACACTGTATTGTGTGAATTGTCTTTTGGAGGAAGATTTAGATCCGGACTGTCGAGAGCTATCGGGCCTGATGGTGTATCCCCGCCACAGCGTCCACGTCGCGCGAAGCGCCGCATGCGAGATTTTTAAAGAGAAGAAGATTTGAAAAAAACATGTTGGGGGTGATTTCAAGGGGCTCAAGTACAAACATTTGTTTTCAAAGTATAATATGTCCTTTAGTACCGTTGAAACGCCCACTTCCCCAGATTTCATTTTTATCTGTGTTTCTTATGAAAATATTGAGCCTCAAGCAGATCATCATTTCATTTATATAATGCTTATGACTACGCAAAAAATAGGTTTGTGTATAAAATCAAAATACTACAACATTTTAAATAAGATGAAGGACTAATTTTGTATAGCACTATTGAGCGCTATATGAACAAAAAGTTGGGGTGAGTTTAAAATTGCTAAAGTACAAAGAAAGCGTTTTGAAGGCATGGTATGATAGACCGTATAGTACTTTCAAAAGTTCCACTTAGCTTTCGTTTGAACTTTTTCTGTTACGAGAATATAACATCTCAAGGAAAGTTCTGAGGCTACACCTCCTATATCCTCTTTTGCTACTTCAATCATGACAGCTATAATATGGCTGTGTACATCATTTTATGAACAATAATTTGGGCGCGTTTAGGTCCAACTTTTGACCTTCTCCTATAAATTCGTTCCTATACATTACTTTTGTTTTTTGACCGTTTTCTCAGTATTTCAATAAAATGCTCGTACCGCCGGCATTTCTCTGTCAATTTCTGCAGATACCTCCGGCGCCTTGTGTGACGTCACACGCAGCAGCATCAAGCCCGATAGCTCTCGACGGTACTTCATTGACGATGAGAAATAAGAAAAGTAATGCATTACAGATGAATGACAGTATAGTGGGATGGTTTTTCTTTTGTATCTCAGATGGAGCGTATTGTTCTTGATGGTTATGTGATTCCAGTAGGACGGTGCTATGTGGTATACCGCTCAGAAAACATTTACTGGTTGCTTGCTTCTCTTGTATCATAGCACCTTCGCACTTTTAGCTATGAGCCACAAACTTATACTGCTTACTACTCTGCACTAAGAACTGAAGTTGGACGGTGTATCAATAAAATACCGCTACATACATATGTATAGTATCACTACTGCAAATTTACAAATTAATAGACTCTGCTTGTCAAGCAAAGCTGGATATTAAATTTGATTCTATTGTCATATAGGTTAATGAATAGTCTAACACCTTGTGACATGTCAACATGATACTACTCGTCGTTAACTGTCAAGGCGGTCCGGAGGACCTTTGCCTTTATGTCATAGTTCGTCAGTCAGTTTGTCATCCTGTCGGCCTGGTCACCCAGAAACCAGACAATGTTATAGAGAAAAAAAAAAGAAAGGGAGGAAGAAAGAGAGGAAGAAAGAAGAAGAGCAAAGAGAGAAGTGCAACTGTTAAAATAGGCATCGTTAAAATAAATAGGATAATTAATTTTGATGCTCTAAACGCAATTTTGTTGGGATCGGATATTGCCAAAAAGGGAATTTATATGATCTAAAATTCCACGACTTAATTTTGGTTACAGTGCGAGCCGCGGCCTGGAATGTTTGCGGACTTGCTCGACCGTGTAGTCCACTGAGTCACGCAGCAAAGGGTTGCTATGCGATTCCGCTTGTTCATAGCGCCGCTGCGCCTGTGTTTTGATATAGTCCTTTAAGTAAGGAATATCAAGATCTTTATGCAGGGTCTCGTTTGAAACATACCAAGGGGCATTTGTAATAGTTCTCAGGATCCTACTTTGGAGTACCTGCAAAGCTCGCATGTGCGTCTTAGCTATGAAACACCAAGCCGCACATGCGTAAGTAATTGCAGGTCTAATAATAATTTTGTACAGCCGAATTTTGTTAACCAGACTTAATTTTGAAGTTCTACATAGCAAGGGATAAAACTGTCGAAATGTAATTTGGAATTTTGTTTTTAACATCTCAGTATGGTTTCGCCATGTCATACCCTTGTCTAGGGTGACACCAAGGTACTTGACGGAAGAGCTCCACCGTAATAGAGTACCGTTAATAGAGACCTCTGGCGGGGTGCCGCGACGCTTTTTGGTACAGTAGATAGCCTGCGTTTTAGAATGGTTGATTTTGATAAGCCACCGATCCGCCCACTCTAATACTTCATCCACCGCTGTCTGTAGCCTGTCATGGACTAGGTTGCTAGACCTAGACTGGGCCACTAGTGCGGTGTCGTCAGCATAGAGATAGACTTCACAGTTGCTGGGACTAGGGACGTCATGAATGAAAAAAGAGTAAAGTATTGGTCCAAGGACCGAACCCTGAGGAACACCGGCCTTGACAGGCCGTATTGTCGACAATACATTGTCAATTTTGATCCGAAATTTCCTTCCTTCCAGAAAGGATTTCAACAGTTTTAGGAGCCAAAAAGGAAAACCCTTTTGGATTAACTTATAGAGGAGGCCCTCATGCCATACTTTGTCAAAGGCTTTCGATACATCTAGAAGTAAGACACCAGTGCTCTTGTCTTCGGTAAATCCCCCGGTTATACGCTCCACCAGTCTGACTGCCTGTAGCTCAGTGCTATGTTCAGACCGAAATCCGAATTGGACGTCAGGAATCACGTTATGATCCGACGAAAAATTGTCAAGGTGACGGAGAATCACTTTCTCGGCGAGCTTTGAAGGTGCTGACAGCAAACTAATGGGACGATAATCCTGGGGAAATATCGAGCCCGCTTTCTTTGGGATCATAATGACTTCAGCAACCTTCCAAGCCTTGGGGAAGTATTGAGTCCTGAGCATAGCGTTAATTATTGCCACCAGATATGTCACGGCTTTTGGCGGGAGTAGCTTCAACGCCTTGTTAGTGATCTGATCCTCTCCAGGTGCTTTCCGTACCTTGAGGTCTTTAATATGGCCGAGAAGCTCTGCTGGTGTGCAGTGAGGAATCATTGGTAATTCCTCTGTTGTGCTATGCAGAGCTTCTGTGGAGGAATCTTCCGAAGAAGTATCTTCGAAAGAGGATCCACCAACAGAAGCATTGTCACCGTCCCCACCATTGGCCCTGAAGTACCTCCTGACAGATCTTACAATTTGTCGCTCCTCATCGAGGTCATTATCAAGATCATAATTGGGTGAGAACTGATTTTCCATAGCATCAGCAAAAACCTCCACCTTATCACTAGTCGTAAAGGCCATGCCTCTAGGACCATGAATATGGGGAAGTTTTTCCCGTTTGCCGTTTCTGAGCGCTTTCGCGACTTTCCATAGGGGAGCACTTGCGTCAAGCATTCCCATCAGAAACTCGTTCCATTGCTCGTTGCGCAATTCGTGGAGTGCGTTTCTCACTTCATGGACAAGATTCGTCGCTCTACGGATGTCATCAGGATGACAGGACCTCTTTGCTTGCTTGATAGCAGATCTTTTATCCGAAATTTTTTGTCGAATATCAGCTGGAAGGAAAGGCCTACCTGGGCGCTGCACAGGATGCACCGCTGCGCGTTGTAGAGCGTTTTGAACGAAACTTGTCCACTCCGCTTGAGCGGCATCAATTCCATTCTCATCAATTATGATCGGGATACTGGGAAACTCTCTGAGGAGAGACTTGTATAGCTCCCAATCAACGCGTTTTCTTGAAGGAGTTTGCTCCTCCAAGTTATGTTCATTCCCCACCTCCAAGATGACAGGCAGATGATCGCTTGAAATATCATACATGACCCTAGAAGTAACACGGAATCTACAATTTCTAGATATTGCGAAATCTATAACATCAGGTGCTTGCAAGTGGTTAAAAGGGTGATGCGTAGGCTCCTCAGTGCTGTGGATGAGGCACCCATTTCGCATCACATGATTGTATAGGCGAACACCGCAAGTAGAGTTAAGCCTTGAGTGCCATGCGCGATGTTTGCAGTTGTAGTCCCCAGCAGCGATAAGAGGACCCGAGCAGTCCAATAGAACTTCAAGGTCAGCCTCTCGCAGCCTGGAACCACACCTGACATACACCGATGTGATTTTCAATGGGATACCTCCAGCCATATTTATTACAACAGAAGCCGCTTCAATGCTTTGCATCTCAGCGTTGCTGCTTCTATGATAATCAATACCACGTTTCACCAGCACGGCCAAGCCGCCGCCGCGTCCAGTTAATCTGTCAGCGCGTATGACATCGTAATTCGGGAAAACTAAGCGGTCTCCGGGATTTAGCAATGTCTCCTGCAGCAGAGCTACGTCTATGCATTCATCCAAAAGAGCTTGATGAAATTCCCGTCTTTTGGGGATGTCCTTTAGGCCCAAGCAATTCCAAAAGAGAATTTTGATGAATGCAGGCTGTCTACTGCTATACCTAGCCATTTAGTGGCTGAGGAAAGATCGCCTGCAATGCCTGAGTGGCGCTAATCAGGGGACTGATTATTTGCTGTAGCGACCTTAGCGCTGTTGCTAGGTCCACGTTTTGAGAAGTCAAGGAGGAACTTTGAGCAGGAGGGGCGGACAAGGGTGTGACATTGGCCGCTTCTGCATAGGATTTATTACGCCTTTCAGTGATAACCTGGATGTTCCTTCGAGGAGTATACCTACACGTCGGGCTATTCGCTGAATGCCCCTCACCACAGTTTGCACATTTGCGCGCCTCTTGCTCTGTTAGAGGGCACAAATGTGTCATGTGGTCCTGAGCACATTTGACACACTTAGGAGACGCAGTACAATATGACTGCGCATGTCCATATTTCTGGCAGCGATGGCACTGTCCAATGAGTCGAGAATTCTTTTGAACTTCGACTCTTATCGCTAGGCCCAGCAGTTCGTGTTCATTGAATACTTGCTGGGACTTCTCTATCTTTGGCAGTATCACCACCACCAAAGGCATAGGCACGCCTCCGCTACGTTTGAGGCGGATAATATGGTGAGGGGAATAGCCTTTCTGCTCTAATTCCTCCTTGATATCATGTTCTGAAAAGGATGCGGGGATCCCTCTGATAACTGCGTGGATATTTCTTTCAGAGGGAAGAGGAAACGTATGATGTGGGACGTTTTCCTCTTTGAACAAACGAATGATTTTCCTGTAGTCATCTTCCGACTTAGGAAGAATGCGAATCCCCGCATCGACGGCTACTGCACGTTCTATTTTGATGCCAAGACTAACAAATTTGCCATTAAGTGTCCGCCAACCAGTCACCTCTCGTAGGACTATCGGAGTGACACGACGTTGTTTGGATGACAGCTCCGGTGTCACTTGAGTTGCGCAGGTTGGTGTAGACGTAATATCACCAGCCAAATGAGTATTCACGTCAGTACTTTGCATATGTAATGGAGGTGTGACTGGATGGCTTTGTTTTATAGAAGCAGAAGGTTGCAAAAGAGACTGTTTAGTTGTAGGACATAGAGAATCAGAAGGAGTAGCAGGTTTTGAAGGTAAAGGCGGATAGTCGTCTAGAGAACGTACTGTTCGTCGTTTACGACGTCGAACGGTGGCAAATCCGTCATCTTGAGTGCTGTTCTCGTCCTCTGTGGCAGTAGAGTTATTTGTTGGCGTTTGGCTGTCAAGTTTTCTTTTTGTGTTTGAGCTGTCAAGTGGAAAGGAAGGACTTAGTTGGGAAGTAAGAAGGCTCACCTGGGTGGTCAGTTTCTCAATCTGTTTTTGTAAGGTGGTAATTTGAGTAGTTTGTTCAGCAATCTGCTTCGCCTGGTCCTGGATGATTTTGTACAGCAGTGACTTTTCATCGTCGGTTTTGACAGCTGGTGAATTTTCTTCATTTTTCTTGCTTATTTGGATGTTTGCCGGGTGTTCTGTACTGGGATGGATGGTGGGATCCCCAGTTGACCCATCAGAGTCGATCTCCATTCAAAAAAGCTAGTTTTCTCAATACTATTGTAAAAACTTTCTGGAGCGCAAATTAGTGACGTTTACCCAGAATGCCCTATACAGGGCGATTGTCAACATGATTTATTAAACCCTACAATTTTGAAGTATTGTTGAAGCGGCCTTCAATTCATGCTTTCTCCAAATATAAACTGCTCCGCGGAAAGCTGAGCGACAGAAACAAGCAACGAACACATTTGCAGAAAATCATTGATTTATATTGACTGATATTCTAATTCCATATAAATGTTCTATTTCCTGTGTAATGTTTATCTGGGTTTTCAAAATGCAAATGAAAAATTAGTGCATCCATTGTACATGATAAAGCTAATATATGTAACATTAAAATGTTGTAATGTTCGCAAAGAAACAGCAAATTAAACAGACCTGAGAAATATGTACGTATGCATGCAAATCCCTGATCGTTGCTGCGAGAAAATCAAAAGCAGTGGGGGTACCCCCACCGCTGGAAGGTGGGCGTTTGTGCATAAGTAACGCGCTGGGACGGGTGACGCAAAACGTGGAAACGAACAGGTGAAAAATTGATTCCGCAAAATAGGAGGTATCCTGGGAGCCGTCGTACGTCGACTTCAGTCAGTGTCATTGGCACGTGTTTTCGCTATTGGTGTCACAGTTTGGAGTGCCGGAAGTGTTGAAGGATGTCAAAATACTCTGAGAGGGTGTGTAGTCGTAAATGTGGATAACTAGATACAGATTTGAATGTTCCTTCAACATAACTTTAATGGACGCATTTCTAAATACTAAAGTTGTCCATGGGGTAATGTATTAGAGATAGCTTGTAGAGAAACATATTAAGGTGTTATGACGATGACGCCTGCTTTATTGTACTCCAGTTTTGGTCTCTCAGTCTATTTGTAGCTAGAGTGCATGAAGACTATCTCTGACAGAATGTACTTATTAGGTGATTTAAATTCATTTTCCAACAAGGCATAAAACAACATGGCCTTTTCAGCATCGTTTGATTCCGATTCAGAACTCAAGTCTAATAATAAGTCTTTCATACATAACATTTCCTAGCGTGTTACTTGAAAACTTCATCTCAATATGCGGATCACCGCGTGACGCATGTGGCACGTGCGTGTCGTGTCCCTCGTGTGACATCACGTCACACGCGCTATAGGTACGTGTCTCGATTTGCGCCTTCCCTGAACGTTCGGCTACCACACGTGCTGCACAATGACTAAAATCTGTCAAGGAAAAATGCCATCAGAAAAATAACATAGTAACCCTTCTAGTGTGTTGTTAATGTTCGTAGTAATATATTGCCTGCGCTTTGGTATACAATAAATTAATTTTCGTATCAGACATACACTCTCGAGCAACAGCTCAGTTATTAGACAAACATAAAGATGTAAATATATACGACATGAGTAATTATATTCAGACTTTTTTAGTATCCTGTAAAAAATGTCTCAGGGACATCTCAGTCAGTATGACCAATGTTTACGAAAGAGTCTTATATAATCCAGAAGCCGATACAATTTTATCGAAGGGCACATATCATACTTTGTTCACTTTAAATTGTGGAATAAGAGAGAGCCTCAAAGACAGTGAAAATTGCAGGACTTACCGTTTTTCTAAAACTTGAAAACTCATTTAATGTAGTACCTTATCAGAAGTTGTTACACGTTTTGTCTAGTCACGCTGTAAGAGGCCCTCATTGCAGGTGATTTTTGCAAATTATCTGAAAGTCAAAAAACACCATAATGATAGGTAACTTCATGTAATGGAGCGTAGGTAAAAGTCAGACGGTACTGGCTAACCAGGTGTTCATAACAAACATGAATCCACTGATAATTTCAAGCTTAAGCTTGCATGTGCTCAGGCAAATAGATATACGGTCGTTTGCACCGGTTCGGATTAAAAGTGAGGATTTAGTAATCGGTAATTAAAGTTAACCCTGGCTTAAATCATGTTTGCTTTGCGCCGCCGAACTTAAACATGTTTAAGGAATCCATAGTTAGGTTAAGATAAATAGGCAGCCGCGAAAGAAAATGACGTTTTCTGATGAGCTTTTGCGTGATTCATGTCAATCTTCTTGTTTTGTGAGGTGACCTCATTCATCACAATACATTTGTGCTTGTTTATACTAACATGAAACCTCGTTTATACACGGCTGTGTTTATATTTGTGGTTTATACGCAATATGGCATAGCAGGACGGGAAACCAAGAAAGCACAGAATAATAACGTAAAATTTCAGGACATCCGGTCAGATTATATTAGGTATGATTTGTATTGCTGCGTACCTATAATAGGTTACGTGGTTGTGGTTATTCGGTAGGTAAAAGCAACTTGTCCGCCAAATAATGCAAATTATAAACAAGACTCACGACAATTATGACTAGTTAGAAAGGAAACGCCAGAAAATATTTAATCCGTGCCTCAGGTGCCAATTAAATTTAATGCAGAGTTAGGTCTTAATCTTGAGATGACTATGGCGGTGCAAAGGCTTACCCACGATTAACTTCAATCCTCACTTCAATCCCAAGCAATGCAAACCACTGATACAAATAAATAAAAAAACACATTTTACTTTTTAGGCCATAAAGGTGAGCAGGGTACGGCAATTCTGAAAATTTCCAATTTTGAAATAATAGGTTCAGGGTGTTTTATGTCTACAAAACAAAAACCTATATCATTTATTTTTGTGGGTCTATCTGTTTGTCTGCCTGTTGTCATTATTTTTGCAGCGCGATCTCAGTATTTCTTCACCGATTTTGACTAAATTTAGGGCTATATATATGATGTGGGGTCGTAGTGGGTGATGGTTCGATACTTTTGAAATTTTTTTATTGATGGCAGAATAATGAGCAAGAAACTAAAATTCCCATAATCGCTATAACTTTGTTTTCAGTTTTTTTAGGGATTTCTCAATGTTTTCCATTTTTTTAGGGAGAGATTGAAAAAAGATGGTGCGTAGAGTTGGGAATGAGAAAGCTGCATATCTTTCAAAAAATTACCTTGGAGATACTCCGTACGCCTATACAAAAGTTGCCTTTTAAGTAATATATATTATGCGGACCTTTTATTCACTCGCCATAGATGAGCGTAATCGCGTAATCTCAGTAATTGCTGCCCCAATTGTGATCCAGTTGAGATGCTATGTTTTTTGAAAAGCGAAGCGTTACTGACATAATAATTAACAAGGGATTATTCTTTGTATTTTACAGACTAATCCAAACATCGTCTTTGAAGAAGTCCATGTGTTTCTTGATATATTGAATATTTTTTATCGTTTCCTGCATTGATTAAACATATATTTCCATAATAGTTTTATTAGATTTTTAAAACAGACTACTGAAAGGGCAACAACTTGGTTAGGGCACACGTCTGAAACGGAAATGTATATTAGGTAGTCTTGGTGCTTTCGTAACAGCTGAGCGAGAAACATTGCTTCATCCGCGCTATTTTATAAGATCCACTGAACCATGTCCATGAATGCTAAATTAAGGGACTTGTAGATATATTATTCTGAAAATTGTTCTCACTACATATAAACAATATGCTGATCTTCGGATTAATTTCGCTCAAGTGACGCTACACTTTGTATTAGCCCTCCCCACGCTTGATTGCAAATAATGTTGCTCTATAAAAATTTATGAAATCACTGCCACATACCTTTCTCACCTTTCTAGCAGCATCCTCCATTTTTTTGTCAACTAATTTAGTATTGACATATTATCAACTTCAGAATAATTGTCAATCGCTATATTACATCAAGGCATCATACGCAAACTATAGCAATAATATTTGTTCAATTATTACAGATAGGTGTCCGAAGGCACTGAGGTGAAGTTGGAGTGGAGGGGCGGATAGTCCATTTCTTTAATTTCAAAAGTTTTATACACTTTGAAAGTACTGTGTCAAGACACTTCAAAACATATTCTATATAGATATGAATAGGTGTAAACCACAGTAAATGAAAGAGTTGCGGTGGAGGGTCGTCCGCCCACCCACTTACTTCTATGCTATGCTGTATAAAGTTGATTTTCGACTTTATTCCTAGTTAGTCTGTAGACTGCGATCCAAGATATGTAGATATGCTTTTGGGATAGTAATGATTAGTGCCCTACAAACCAAAAGTGGCCTTTACGGTATTCCAGGTTTACGTATGGTTCTAAAGAGAGGAGCAACTTATCAAAACGCATTATGTCCACCAGATGACAAAATTGAGTTTGATGCGGTTTCGTATTCATTTTGATACCTTTCATACGTCTGTACAACAAGAATGAATCAAACAACATTATATCCCCACGTAATTTGGGTGCAAAATATGATGTCCGCATCGAAACGCTTTATGTCCTCAAAAGTTGTCATATCAAAACGCATTATGGTACTTGGCCACCAGGAGGTGCTCTACGCAGTGCAAACGTCACCTGATTTAACTAGTTCTGTCGTTAGTTCTTTTAGATTAGTCAACCGGTTAACGTGTTTATTGTATTTTTTTGCTGTATAGTTATGATGGAAAACCTTGATCAGAGCATCTCTGTAGGGGAAAATACCCACGGATCAAGGAAAAGAATGAAACGAAAGACTAAACGGGAACATGATTATGAAAAAAGGTAAGTAATATGAATGTTTTATAATGATTTGCTATTTGGCATGCTAACGTGTGCTTAAGTGTATTTCAATCCTTCATTACATTACGTTATTAAACAGCGACAAAACACATTGAGTGTACATGTAGTGCGGAGTTTAAATCAAATCAATAGTTAAAATTGTTTTTTGTATTCAATGAATAAAAATGTAACGAAGTTGTATTTCTTTGTAGATATAAAGATTGCTTGCCAATTTCTGTCCCCCATGCCAGCATCGAGGAGCTCCAGGAAGAAAAACATTTTTTAAATGTCGAGACATCTCCAAAAATGTTCTTGCAAGAGCCAAAAGAAACGTTTTCTTCAAAATAGACAGAAAAGAACCAGACAAACGCCTATCATTTTTGATGCACGTTGGATGCCCTAAGAGGAACAAAGAATGAGGAAACGACGCCGATTTGTAGTGGAGTACTTTTTATGGTCAACAGATAAGAAAAAAATGCCAGTTTGCTCCTCGTTTTTCTGTAAATTATTTCAAATAGGTCAAAAGAGGATAAATACTATAGCCGAGGGGATACTGAGTGGAAAAGGTGTGCAAGATAAAAGAGGCGGTGACCACAAAGCTAACAAGTACTCGGAGAAAAGGTTGAGAGTGTACCATTTTATATCTAAATTGAAGGCATGTGAGAGTCATTATACACGTAATAAGAGTAAAAGGCTTTATAACAAAACGGTTGAAAATGACTACAAAGTTAAAAAAACATTTTTCACCAAAATATTTGAAACGAAGTTTAATTTGGGCTTTGGTTCACCGGCATGTGACACATGCAGCTATAGTTATAGAACCAAGACCGAAAGTCGAAGTTGTGGAGATATGGCTCAAAAACAAGCTTTAATGACCAACCTTACTATCCATAAACGGAGAGCTAAATATAATAAAAACAAATCCTGAAGGGAATGCGACTTATGTGTTTGATCTACAGCCCATCCCTACTTAACTTATTAAGTATCGGTGAAACATTTTATGCGGGTCAAGTTTCATTATACTGCTTTTGTATCACAGACGTTGCTACAAAATACCCCAACTTCTATGTTTGGAATGAAACTCACGCTAAAAGAGGTGCTCAGGAAAACAGCTCAGCTTTGGTTGATTTCTTAAAAAAGACCTTCTTCGACGAATCAATTAAGACATTTCGTTTTTTCGCAGACGGCTGTGGAGGCCAAAATAAAAACCAACACGTTGTTCATTCGTTATGTTACTGGTTACAAAACAAGAAATCGGGAAACATCAAAGTTCTGGGAAAAGACTGGTCCATGAGAAACTTCAAAGAATTAGCAAGCACACTAAAGCAAATTGAAGGCATAAGTTTCATTAAGCGGATATTTTTGAAAAAATAAGCAAAGATCAGTCTTTCGATGTTAAGATCAAACTTGAACCGTCATAGTATTTCGATGACGAATCAAAGGTGTTTACATCAATAGTAAAGCGTGGCAAAAGTCTGAAACGAGTTCCAGAACCAACTGAAGCCCCACTGGTGAACGTGATTAAGGAAGATAAAAAGAACGATGTTATAAAATTGCTCCAAGCAAGATTTGGAAACAACTGGGAAGATGAAATTCCATTATCATCGTCACACTTCTTTGACCAAGCTTTAAATGTTGAGCCTCATGTACTTAGAGAAGCACAAGACGAAGACGAGCAAGACTTATGCGAATGTCTAGAAGAAGACCAAGATCATGATATTTAGTTCATAATTTAGTTTTTTCTTGAAACACTGGTTATAGGCTATACTCCTATTAAAATTATGTTCTGTATTAAATAATAAATAAATATTTTACATTTTATTTTTGTAGTGAGTACTTTATTACAAATTTGGAACAAAGAGCATTATGTCCAATATTGGCCACAACAAAAAGCATTATGTATATATTGATGGATCGAAACGCGCTATGTCCAACTATTTTTTTACTTTTTTCTACAATTTGTATTAGTTTCAATTTCATTGAGAATGAATATTGAAGGCATAGACCAATATTAATCCAAATACCTTCAAGCCGAGGTTTAAAATCCTGGGAGACAAAAGATATTCGTTTTTGGTTGTTTGTGGAAAAAGACGCTTAACGGACTTAATACGTTTTGAAAAGTTGCTCCTCAAAGACTCTAACCAGTTGCATCGCTTATAAGACAAGCTCGATAATGGTGGACCGATGGATTACTCGCTTATGTTCTGGAATTATCATCTTTGCCAGATTTATGCCCGTTAAGGTTTCAATCACCGTCATAGTGGAGAAAGATGCGCTACTCTTATTACAACTTAATTTTTGTATCTAAAGCAGTGGCCGGAACAAATGAGCAGATTCCTTCTAGACTACGGAACATACTTGCTTGTAATCTAAAAACAATCTCATCACGATGCATTCTCACAGCCAATGAAGCCCTATTACGAGATTTCGCGAGCGTGTTTCCATTTCCTCACCATCGTAGCAACAGAACACGCAATTTTTTAAAATTCCCACAGCATACAAGCACGTCGACACATTTTTCATCTGTTTTTTTGTGGATGAACATGGAGGAGAAAACGTCATGCTCGCTCTAATTTCTATTTCAGAATTTATAATGAAAAACGTGTTCCTCAAACATATGAGGGGATTATCCCCTTCAACTCTGGAGTTCGAAGTATTAGTACAAACAAAGCACTAGAAGTTTCTGTGTTTTATGCAAGTGAATTGGGGTATCGTTTTACGCTCCCAGTTATACTCCATATCAGCGACAGCATTTGGAAAACGCTTCGAGCATCACCATCATGAAACTATTGTCAATTGAGTTCTATCTTATCTTTAATTCTACTTTACCGACGCGAAATCGGTTTAATAAACTTTTCTACTTCCTGTATTTAGTCGGCGATTACTAAACTGTTATTTAGCAGATAATACCGACTACAAACAAGCAGCGTGAACTATGAACAGGCCCAAAATGGTATGAAAACTGACCTCTTGGAAATGCATTGTAAATAAAGAAACCCTATAATAACCGCAAGAATGGCTATAAAGCGTGAAACGCTAGTTATAGTGTTGTCCAGTATTTATTTTAGTGACAGATGTATGGTTAAGTTGTCAATCGTTTGTATTTACTATTATGTATTTAAATCGTACTATATATTGCTATGGTCGTAGATAAAGTATAGTATAAGGAGAGTAAGATCACGCTTCAGGAGATATTTATCTCACACTGGTGCATCCCATAGATATATAGTATATAATATGACAAAAAAACTGTATTTAGGAAAAAAATATGGAAATAGAAAAGCCATCCTGAAGATATAAGCGCATACAATACTAAATCACCATCGTAGGAAATGCTCTACGTAGTAGAAGGAACGCTTATGAAAAGTTCTGATACTTTACATAGGCAGGTAATAGACTGTTAGGCATGACTTATATTTTTGAGCTATCAAAGCATCAGCACATACCCACACAAGGTATATAAAATGTAAACCTCTAACATAGAGAGAGAGACTTTTGTGAGTTACAAATATGGGAAACCGTGAAGAGGGGGACACTAGAATTTAACATAAAGTTGACGTCGATGGGCAAATAAAAAATGTACTTACATGGAAAATCGAGAGGGAGCATCGAGCATAAAACAAGACCGAAGGTCGGGAAATCAAACAAGTTCCACAGCGATTGGCAATGATCTGTTGATTTAAGAAATCAATACACATCTGGGTGGTGTATCCTGAAATCATGACAGTGCGTGGAAAAAAGGAAGTAGAATCAATACCGCTTTGATGTTGTTGAAATATCCTGCAAGCTGAACAAATATACAGTGTGCCCATTGTGTATCGAATATAGCGTATATCTTAGTAAATAATGATTGTATAGAAAAATCTGTTTAATATCGTATTTTCCATAATATGGCAGTGTTTAGGTGTTTTTGTTTCAGAAAACAAAAACATTTGATTTCTTTAGATAGCAGTATACTCTTAGATTAGGCTCATCTGATAGGTATTTCTCCTTCTTCTACCTTGGCCATCCTTGGAAACTCCTTGCGCAGTCCAGGACCTATGACACGAGAACGACACTGCTCGGCAGTACAGTCTGCTAGACACTGGAAGAAGATATGGGCGAATACAGACAATCATTTCTGACTTGTGACATCTACGATCGTCACATATATGTGTTTTCTCCTCCTCTAGTAATTGCGAATTAAGTAATAGTAATATATACATAAAAATAAAAAAAGCACAAAAAATGAATCATAAAAAAGTATATATAGAACCAACCAATCAATTGAAGTGTAGCTCAAACGCGACTAAATAAATAAATAGGTATTTTTTTTCTCTTTAATAAGTCATAACTAAGTAGTTAACAGTCAAATATATTGTCACGACGGCCTCTTTTTCTTCACCCAGGGAATCAAACTCGACGTAACTTTCACCGTTTTACTTCACAACTCGATACAATATCTCTTAACCTTATCTCAAGTACAACTCAACTCGACTCAACTGATACTACGTTCCAAAATCCCATCTATCGAGTGAGCAGATGAATGTTTGAGGATAGTCACGTGATTCCAGATGTTAGGGAGGTTGGAATATTTATGAAACGGCAAAGATCTTTTTTTGACAATTTTGACATATCACATAACCTGAGTCAGAGTGAGTGAGTAGTTTCAGTCACAGTTTTTACCATCTGGGCCCTGAGGCTGTTTTGCTTTTGTGAAAATATTTTGTGGTGAAACTGAAAGGACATTCAAATGGATTCAAATATTGAAAATTTAAGAATGTATGAGCACTGCATCATTATAAGTACATCATGAAAACTGCATAGTGCTGCTAGCAGTTCTCTATAGCAATAAAATTCCTTTCTCATGAAGTACCCACCTTCTTTTACAACTAAAACTTTGTCAGTTTCGGTAATAATTTGATTATTTTCATCCAAAAGATATTGAACTCCGTTTTCCATTGTATTTACTTCTAGACCATAGATAAAAATAAAGGGAAAGCATATAAATAAAGCAGAAGAGGCTATGTTAAGTTGTTAGCTGTCAAGTGAAAAATATCTCTTGACAGTCTTGACACAAAGATCGCTAAAATCTCAATTTGATTTCCGAGCAAAACGATGACATCCATGGCCTCGGAAATGCAATAATGGAACACAGATTTTTGTTGACAGTTTGATGCTGAGTGAATACTGAAACGCTACAGAGCAAATCGAGGTCTTTGATCGGATTTTGGAACGTAGTATGACTCTACGCTACCCGTAGCACCTTATATATACTTCATCGAACCATCTAGAGCATTCGATGACATTTCTAGAATCCATCCGTCATTCTCGAAAACTCTAGACGATTCGATGACGTTTACACTTCAAAAGATATAACCTAGCACTTTGACTTTACATCATGTATGACAATCAATGACAACTAATACAAATACACGAATACCATAATATACAGTATGTTACATTCTTCCCCCCTTAGCGTTCGGCGTCCTCGACGAACAACTTCGATTCTTGTATCACCACAGACATCAGCATAGTCGACCTTCGGTTTTCCACTTTCCGTACATAACCTGTAGACTACGTCGTTGAGGCGCTTCATCACCACGTAGGGTCCCTCCCCATGGCGCTGTAGCTTCGGACATCTACACTTCCTTGCGTCGTGTGTTGCAAGACCATACCAGATCACCTCGTAACTGCGATATTCTTTGCCCAACTTGCGATTCTCATTTTCAGCTCCAGCAGAATTCTCTTTTCCTAGCTCTGTTATCATTCTCTTCAGTTGCACCTTTTTGCCTTGACGACTGTCACCTCTCGACACTTCCTTCTTCCCATTACTCAGGCTATTCTCCACTTCCTCTCTGAACCTGCTGAGTTCGTCTTCCTCCTGCGCAATCCTGTTCTTTTGCTTAACATTCTCGCTTCCGAGTTGCATGGTCTGCTCAAAATCCCATGATGAGTCGTTGAGTGCAGCGCCAAGCTCTGCTCCTATCTTCGGGTTTTCTTTCTTCAGTTGCGCCAATCTCTGTTCTAACTCTGTATCGTAAAATTGCTTCGCTAATACTGCGGACACACCCTTCTTTGTATCTTCAGTGACCTTATTCAGTTCTCTCTTCTTCTTATCGATCTCAACTTCCAGCTGAGTAATCTTCTGCTTCCCGTTACTGTTTCCATTATCCATATGCTTCATCCTGGAGCTACCGTACTTTGCTTCAGCCAATGCGTTTTCCAGTTCCTCTTTCAGTCGAGAATTCTCGTTTTTCAAAATCACCGGTCGCTGTTTAGTCTTACTATCAACTTCTCTTGCTTTAGACAAATTTTCCTTTCGCTTTTTCGCACCATCGGCATCGGCGCTCAAATCTGTTCTCAGCTTCTTGTTTTCTGCTTCAAGCTGCGCCAACCTTTCTCTCAACTCATTCTTCTTGATACCGACCCTTTTGGCTTTGTCAATCGCATTGTTCAAGTTCTTTTTACAGAATGCATACTCAGCCTCCATCTGATTTATCTTCTGTTTGAGCATTGCATTTTCATCTTTAACTTGGTCGCATTCCCTCTCTGCTTTCTTCAACTGATTCAAAGCTTTCAATTTCTTGATTTCGCCCTTCAAAGCAGAAACTTCTTTATTGAGCTTCCTCAAGGCTATTTCGTGTTGTTCGTCCTTCTTCAGCAGATTCTTTCTATTCGTTTCAAACTTGCTTTTAATATGCATACTTCTCCTTTCCTGAGAGGCAAGCAACTGCTTCATCCTATCCCTGTCTGCTCTAAGTTCCCTCATGGCTACTCCGTGTTGTTGTTGAAGCTTGGCAATACTTTCTTCATTCTTGTTTACTAAATTCTTTATGTCTCTGTCAAGCTGCTCCTTCATTGAGTTTATCGTGTCTTGCATAGATTTCATTTTGTTCGCATATTCATCTGCTTTTTCTACATCCGCTTGTATCTTATCAGCCTGGGTGCGGCAGCCTACCCTAAGATGCCCCTTCTGTCCACATCTCCAGCATGTAAACTTCTCAGCTCCTTCTAGGCTTGTGCGAACCGGGTTTCTTTGGAAGCTAGCACCTCTTCTTCCTGAAATAAACGATGTGGCCCTGATTTCTCCTTCTGTATCTTGCACGACAGCGCGCACCCTCCTTGTCATTCGCGTGGCTTTTATATCGGCTTCAATTTGCAAAGCCTTGATCACAGCATCTTATAAATTTGTGGGACTGGACAGTTTTACCATTCGTTGAACTTCCGCGTCCGCAATGCCTTCGACAAACTGGCGAGTAGCGACGTATTCCTGTGTCTCGATGGGACTGTTGACGAATACTTCTTTGGCTAAGCTTTGGACTTCGTATGCAAACGTCGTCAAATCCTCCTTGGCTTTCTGTGTCCGGTTAGGCAATTGGCCATATAACAACTCGTTCAAGTGTGCATCTTCAAAGCGTAACTTTAATGCCGATGCCATTTTATCATAGTCACCTAGTTCTGAAGAGGAGAGACTTTCCAAAATACCTGCTGCAGAGTCTTTCAGCATTGATGTGAGCGCACAAGCTTTTTCCTCATTCGACCAGTTATTCATTCGTGCGATGTTTTCAAATTGCATAAAATAAACGTCCCATGATATCGTGCCATCATATGGGTAGGGCTCTGCTACTAGCAAACTGCGTTTATCAAGTAAAGCGGGTGCTACAGCTGCTAAACCACGCTTACCTTCACTATGTATTTGCAACTCCTCTCTGGCCATTGTCTTGATATGATCTTTCACTTGCTTTTCCTTAACGTGCTTATGTAATGTCGCTAGCTGCTCCTCAGCGTTCTTTTGTGATGTATCTATTTCACTAATACACTGGTCTTGATTATTTAATGCGTGGCTTACGGGTTGTCCCTGTTCCTCCAGTCTAGTCACCACCAATTTCTGTTCACTCTTTAAGTCACTCTTCGAACCTGCTATTGCCTCGTCCTGGTGATGCTTCACCTTTTTTTCAGGGTCCACTATGGTCTCTTGTGTATTTGCTCTCGTTTTAGCCGCAGTTTGTTCTAACCAGGTTCTCCTTCCTTCCCTCATTTCCTGTAGCATCTCTTGTACCAAATTCATCACTGCACTCATTTCCGACGACATAGTTCTGGTTACTGGCGTTAATGGACACTGCACTCACTCCTTGTCTCCTTTCCTGGATTGATTCGATGGCTAATCCCACACTTCTGACACCAATTGTCACGACGACGGCCTCTTTTTCTTCACCCAGGGAATCAAACTCGACGTAACTTTCACCGTTTTACTTCACAACTCGATACAATATCTCTTAACCTTATCTCAAGTACAACTCAACTCGACTCAACTGACTCTACGCTACCCGTAGCACCTTATATATACTTCATCGAACCATCTAGAGCATTCGATGACATTTCTAGAATCCATCCGTCATTCTCGAAAACTCTAGACGATTCGATGACGTTTACACTTCAAAAGATATAACCTAGCACTTTGACTTTACATCATGTATGACAATCAATGACAACTAATACAAATACACGAATACCATAATATACAGTATGTTACAATATTAACTTTGAAGCCGTTGGCTTCACCACAATTGATGGCACTAATGGCATGCGGAGGTCTAAGTGGTTTGGGCAGTAGATGGAGGATACAGCTTCCGCATACACTGGCCATAATAAAATTTGCTAACCTGTAGTAAATTTCTTAGCAGAGTGTGGGACAACATTGATTTTGCTCGCCTTGTGTTTCTTTGGTGCCATCAATTTTATTGTGATAACAAGGTATAGTTCTCCAGAAAGAAAATTCCTTGTTGAGTGGCTATTGCTATCAGGGGTCTTCTAAGAGAAGAGGCTTGTAGTTCAGTAGGTAAATTTTCATAGAGAACTAGGACTTTCGACTCAATTTCTTTGTTGAGGTAGTCTCCTGGCCCAAACACATATGTGAAGCGTGCACTTTCTGCAAAATCCTTCCAACGAAATCCTTCAAGGATAGTTGAGATCACGTACCTAAGGGATTACATTAAACAATAGTTGAAAAGTCATTAGCGCAGTCGCACAGGGCTGTTGCTCGACACAGAACTAAACCACTACGCAAGTACGCAAGCGCACTAAACCGCAACTTGGACGAAATCATATTTTGGATAAACCCAAAACAGTATAGCCGTACCCTCCGACCTACGCACTTCCAGCCCATTACTCTTTTCCTTTATTTCTTATTCATCCCTTACTTTTCTCTGACTTTGGTGTTTATTTAGCGTATGGCTACATGGATTGATTCATAAGTCTTAAACAATAAAATAAAATACAAACATTGAATTTAACGACAAACAAAAATAAATAGGGGGAAACCTGACCTGAGGGACTAATAAATCGATAGGCCTGCAACAAAGCGCAGATATTAGATAATATTCGATCATTGCACTCACTGGTAGGCATTTGAAAATAAATTCCGTTATTATGCGCTATATTAAAATATTTTCTATTTGGACTTTGTGTCATAAAAGAAAAGAAAACCGTTTGTAAATACAATAATAAACACCACCAGATTTGACAATGCCACCGTTATACTCTTATTGTTCTTTCGCCACGTTAGAAAGAATTTATGTGACCACTTATGAGGAAAGGAGGTATAAAAATGGTCTGATCCCCCGAGAAATTACTCTCGGAACGACGAACGGAGGCTGAAAAAGATCCGTCTGACTTTACAGACTTCACCGCCGCCGGCGGCTACTAGACTGTTGAAAATACAACGTGACTGTCGCGTCCTTGCTGGGAAGTGACTCAAGGAGTCACGTTTCACTCTAGGGCAAAATAATAACCTACGCTACAGTTCACTTAATCCTCTAGATATTAATTGCATTCTACGTAACAATATGTGAAGAAAAATTGCTATCTGCAAAAGTTTTTCTCAAAAAGGCTTCGTAGCTTGACAGCAACAGATATACATATATAAGCATTTTTCAATTCCATAAGAAGCTGTGTGAGGCTTTGGTTCTATCAATATTAAGTTAATCTAATATTATACACTTTCCGTGTTTGGTTCACCTCTTGCTTCACCTTTAAGAACAATTAAAGTAGTTCAAAATTGTTCTTTAAAATACGTAAATTTGACCACGTATCAGCTACATACCTGTTGTTGGGCGAATGTTCATTTTGTTCAGTGTAACATAGAACTGATATAATTTTCAAAGGTATAGGCAGTTAGTAAATAAGTACGGTTTTCTTCCCGCAGTAGAGCTCTATCTCTTTTCTTATAAAACAGATTTCAAACGGTGTGTTAGTCATGGTGCAGCGCGCATGTTTACACACACAGTTTGTAATGGAATATGTTTATTGAAGAGTATTATAATATTTCCATTCAGAAATCCAATTCTGTTTCCAATATCATCGAAATAATATTCCCGTTTATCGTTGAAGAGTTATGAAGGAAACCACTGTGAGGGATTTATTTGAAATATGTACCTAGAAATTACATATATCTTTGTTTAATTTTGTCGTGGTCGTTGAGGAGATCTAAATTCATGTTACCAATATTTTTGCATAATTCAGGAATATTAATTAAAGCAGGGTCTAACAAAGGTATACAAGTTACGATCTAGAATGCCGATATAGACGCATCGGACGCATATATCCGATAGCCTTTAATATGTTGAAGAGAGAACACAATAGCCCCTAAATCCCACCCATTCTCTAAAATACACGCTCTGCAGCGTTGCGAGGTGTGGCGATTTTCTGCCCGTGGCGATTTCTAAACGGAGTTAACGACCAAAAATCGTAACTGAGCGATTGGCGACTTTTAGTGGCGCAAAACACACACAGTTGGCGACTGTTGGCTATCTCCAACTTCCATCTCATAGCTCTTCCTCTCAAAAATAAGCGCGCATGAAGCGGCAATGTTGTTAGTTATTCTACAATTGACACTTTGACCCTAGTGACTCTTCAAGGAGATGAAGCAGGCATGACCTTCCTCATCGTTATTGGGCACCATTTATTTATTTGTTATTATTGAGCTTGCTTAAAATAAACAGAGCCATGGAGCTCGTTATTTCTGGCGCTCCAAAAACGCCCCAATGTCTCAAAATAAACAGTGTTTGGAAAGTTGGAGCCGATTCGCAGTTAGCAAATGACCCTTAGACGTTTTAAAATAAATAGGTCTTACTGGGAAGTTGCTCTAACTCCAAACAGATAGACTGAGAGTTAATACTGAAATACTATACATAAATTATTTCTTTCTTTCTTTCAGTACGTTCGTGACGATACCCAACTGAGATGTACAGTGTTGCTTGAAGCTAGTAAGCTGAGAGTTTTGTAACGATCCGATACCAGTTTTGATGTAACCTCCTTGATGAGTCCAAGGCCTTTTAAGCGACCTGAGAGTGCGAGAGGATCACAGTAGCTCTTAATTTCTACAATACATATGACCTTGACCCCAGGCTAATCATAGGATAATTTCAGTTTTTCATATTATTACAGTTTCGTAGGTCAGAGGTCACCCTCACCAACAGACTATGTCATACTAGGCGTTTCAGCTTTGACAACTTTCATATTTGGAATCACAAAGTCGCCATTTATGGCGATTTTCATTCATGCATGCCAAAAATTGGCGACTTACGGTGATTTTCATGCCAAACGTCGGTGTTGGGGTGAAATTGGGGTGATTTGTAGGTAGGGGGTTATAAAACTGAAAATTTTTTTGTATTGATAATTATCATCATCATAGTCACAATGTCTTAACCGACATGTTGTGAACTCGTAAAATGCATTAAGTCGGAGCTGGAGTATTGCCGACACGAATATTATCAGTAGTTTTGAGAACTGTAGCTCGCCATCGTTCGCGATTTACTGTCAGGGCAGTGGCGCTCTTGATACTCATATCCAGCAACTGTTTCGTCGTATCCATCCAGCGTGTAGGGTACGGCCACGGCACCGCCCACTCGGGGCACGACCCTGAATTACAAGTTTCTCCATATTATCGCTTTTGTGTATATGTCCGAAGAATGTAAGCATTTTCGTCCACACAATGGAGGGCAGTCTCATTGGATTACCGAGCTCATCCAGTGTGGAAACGTTCGATGGGCGGTATAAAAAACTCTCAGCATTTTCCTCCACGTCCACATTTCAAAAGCATCTATGCGAACTCGATCTGCCTTTTTAACAGTCCAAGTTTCCGAGGCATACAAAAATATGGAGAACAGAAGAGACTGAACCAGCGACATTTTGGTAGCTTTAGTGATGTTATGGCCACGCCATATTTTAGTAAGCTTTGTCATGGCCACACGTGCCTGCTGAATGCGTCGTCGAATCTCATTTTCACAGCTACCCGAATTGTCGATCAAAGAACCGAGGAACACAATACTTTGAACTACTTCACAGCGGCCTACTGACTTTATTGCTCGATCATTATCGTGCTCTCTATCTACGATCATAACCTTGCTCTTGTTGTAGTTAATACCAAGACCACACGCTGCACTGTGTTGTTCTAAGATGTTTAATAGAGCTACTAGTTCTTCCTGAGAAGCAACAATAAGAGTTGTATCGTCAGCAAATCTTAAGTTGGATATTTTGCTTCCGCCAATAGTTATACCGCCACTCCAGTTGTCCAATACCTGCTTCATCACAAATTGAGCGGAAATGTTAAATAACGTCGGAGATAATACACATCCCTGACGAACTCCTTTTCTGGTTGCAGTTTGACCAGACAGGTTACCATCAATTCTTACACGAGCCGAATTAGACTCGTAGAGTTGCTGTATGAGAAACACTAGGTGATAAGGAACTCCCATAGACATGAGGATTTCCCACAGCTTAGGCCATTTTAGGTTACCAAACGCCTTAGAATAGTCCACAAAGCAGATACAAATTGGAAAATAATGCTCTTTGGCTTTTTCAAGTTTAAGATCTGTTCACGCGTACCGCGTCCTTTCACGAAACCTGACTGCGCCTGAAAAATTTGCCAGCCAATAAAACCCTCCAAACGATATTGTGAAATATACAGTAGAACCTTACCTGCATGAGAGATTAACGAAAGTAGGCGATAATTGTCTCGATTTGTTGGAGATCCCTTTCTATGAAGTGGAACAAAAATTGATGTGCACTATTCATCTGACGAAACACCGGAGGACAGATACTCTTACAAATATTATGTAAAAAAGGGATGCCGTCATCACCCAAACATTTTAACGTTTCGGCAGAAATAGCATCAATGCCTGTAGCTTTATTAGTTTTTAATTTGTCGAGGGCATGCTCCACTTCAGACAAAAGAATATCCGGTTCGTGTTCAAAATCCAACGAGAGGGCGTGAAGGCCATTCTCATAGTACAGATTTTCGCAATAATTTCGCTATACCTCAATAACCTCATGGAAGTCGGTAATTAGCATTCCCTCGGGACTTTTAACAGCCCAAGATTTGGGTTTAAAATCCCGACTGAGGCATTAAACCTTATGAAACATCTATTTCGGATGGTTAGTATTGGCATGCATCTCTATTTCCCTGCACAATTGCTGTACATAAGAGTTCTTATCTTTTCGGCCTTGAATCTCGCGTGAGAGCTGTCTATATGCGTTTTGCTCTGTATAGGAATCCAGACCTGAAATTTAAAGGCGTCTATGTGCCTCAATAACGGACAGTGTGTGGCTACTAATCCATTGTTGTTTTGGTTGAGTGCTACTCTTTGGTTGGCTTATCTGGGCAGCATGTAAAAGCACATTTTTTAATGATAGCCACATATCATTTGAACTTGATATATCTGTTATTGAGGCATCCCGAAAATGCTCTGAACATTTTGACCGAAAGGAAGCAGGGTCAGCGATGTCCATCCGTACTACCAGCTTAGGTCGTGGACATACCTGCAGTTTTAACTGAAGTTCGCACAGAGGTAACTGATGGTAGTATTGATAATGGGCTCTCCATTAACCTTCGAAAGAAGAAGCTAGCGGCATAATACACTTTTTAAGGTCCATCTGAACATCGCCTTGGCTATTACAGAAACTAAGGGACTTAGAATTTTTTGACGTATACTCATACATACGAGCATTGCTTTAGATGTTTAGGTATTATGTAACCGAGAATTGAATTTAGTGAAATCTCGTCACAGTAGTGGCGAGAATGGAAAATGCGTATGGTTTGTAGAAATCGTGTCAGTGGCGGGGCAGCAATCATAAGAAAAACTAAAAATATAAAAATAGCTCAAACTTCGTTTCCAAGCGATTTGGGGGTTCATGATAGTTACGTTTCAGCCAGTTGAAGCTTGCAGAATAAAATTTGTCTAGTTCTTATATAGATGCACGAAACTATTTACGAGACTTCTGTGTTGGATGTTTTTTGAAGACGGGCGGGTAATGATTTGTTTGCAAGGGTACCTCAGACGCTCATGCAATGGGAAAATAATAAAATTATATCACTGTTATGTGTGGGAAGTACTGAGTCAATCAATTTGACTCCATTTTGTCAATTTCCATAATACTTCAGACTCTAGTACCGGAGAAAAATTTGCTATAATAGTTATTTGCTTATCGAGCACAATAAGAAAACAAAAATACGATGCAAGGTGTAAATGTGTCAATTGAGGAAAAGTAATAAAATTGTTTTTAGAACGGATTGGTTGATAAGCGGTACAGTACATAAAGTAAGAACTATTTATAGCTTAAATACGCTCATTGTAAAGAAATCCATGTAATATAAGATATCAAACTCTGTAACAGTTCGTAAACGATTTTTTATTTTTTCTATACAAAGGGAACTGTTTATGATGATAAAGAACCTACTATAACTTTTTATTTCCAATTAAATATCAAATAATGGTTGGTAAACCATAAATAGCATTGTGTAACTAACTTAAGGTTTTGGTCAATGATATATACATTTTCGTTTATATATTTTTCAAGTACACCTATATTAATTTATTCATTTCGGTATGGTATGATGACGAGGAAATTGAAAGAGGAAAATCCCCACGTACAAATCTTGATAAACTTTTTAATGGGTTTTCTTATTTGTTTTCCTCATTTTTAGGTAGGAAGTGCTATGCAAATTTCGGAAAATAAATGAAATTTGAACTTTTGTAACTTCAAACACCTTCTCAAATGACATAAATGTCTTCAACTTTTTTGAATCCTCTTAAAGGATACTTTTCAGCGCTAAGAATTATAAGCGAATATAAGGTAGAATTTAAAATTAAGAGTAAGTACAGAATCTCAGGATTTCACGGCAATCAGTACATGTTGATATAATTATGAGCCAAAACCATATATTTACACTGGCACTGTGAATTTATATCAGTGCAAGTTGTCTCACTGCGATGCCAGCTGTTTTTCAAAACAAATTAATAAAAAACGAATACAAATACTTTGCGGCAAACATTAGCCCAACTTTACAGTAATAAAAGATAGTTTACGAGCAGGTGTGAGTGGTGTATTTTATCACTGAGGGTGAAAAAGTGCCCGGCAACGGCAAGTTTCCTTCGGGGCCGAGAGCGAGAACTTTTAATTTATAAATTATCACCCCGAAAACAGAAAGGGTAGCTGGAAGTTGGCGCTAAGAATTATAAGCGAATATAAGGTAGAATTTAAAATTAAGAGTAAGTACAGAATCTCAGGATTTCACGGCAATCAGTACATGTTGATATAATTATGAGCCAAAACCATATATTTACACTGGCACTGTGAATTTATATCAGTGCAAGTTGTCTCACTGCGATGCCAGCTGTTTTTCAAAACAAATTAATAAAAAACGAATACAAATACTTTGCGGCAAACATTAGCCCAACTTTACAGTAATAAAAGATAGTTTACGAGCAGGTGTGAGTGGTGTATTTTATCACTGAGGGTGAAAAAGTGCCCGGCAACGGCAAGTTTCCTTCGGGGCCGAGAGCGAGAACTTTTAATTTATAAATTATCACCCCGAAAACAGAAAGGGTAGCTGGAAGTTGGCGGAAGTTGCAAAGTGGAACTAGCAGATTTATAGTTTGGGAACTGGCACGAGTATAATTTGACGACTAACTTTAAGTAGTGACCAGTAGCTGCTGGGAGTGGAGTTGTATCGGTTTGGGCATTAGGGACTGATTTGGGATGAGATCGTTTTTGTTGGATTACATCTTGTGGCTTTTAGGGTACTGGGAAGCCTTATACTCAACTCATGCTAGACACATCTAAGATTAATAGGCATAAAAGATGACATCTATGCGATATTTCGGCCCTCTGTTTTTGTTAGGCACTGTAACACAGCATATATATTACTTCCGAAGTCTGTTTCGTGCATACGTACATAATCATATTTTCTACTTTTCTGTTCAAACGTCCCCACCTAAGTTGTATTCCGTGCGATTTTATATAATATCATGACTTCATGACTAGCTCAATACCTATGACCATTCACATCTTCCGATAAACAAATAAGATTAGTTGTAATAAGCAATAATTTCTTAGCGAGATTTCTCACGACAAAGTAGCCTTGCCATTCGAAAACAAGTTGGGGCTTGGCAATAACGAATGGTGCCTTTGCCATGACTAAATTAAGTATTGATTCATCTTAAATAGTCGCTTAATTATACAGAGAAACAAATTTGTTTACAGAACATTTATATTTCTTTGATTTTCTATTAATTTCATGCCGCCAGTATTGCATCAGTTTTAATCGAAACCGAGATCGAAACTTGTTTACGGGGGCTCGTAGTTGGCACTGTATAGGTACAGTTCGCTGATATTTGAGTACCTATAAAGATAACATTGATGCCACTAATACGTGGAGGAAAGTTGATAGTACTTCAGCAATCTAAGATCCATATACCTACAGAATCTGACGGCTTTATGGCCAATAGAAAAGGAGCTAAGGGTTAGGATAGACTTTTGACGTCACAGTATAGCAAGACACCATTTATGTAGCACACGACAGCAGAATACATTTCCTGATGTTATTTTCTCTAGAGTTTATTTGCCAGTTGAAAAATGTAGGAATGGAAAGAAATTTTTAAAATAAGGCATCTTCGTTTCTCTCAAAGAATAAACATCTATTGCAAAATCTTTATCCTTTCACTCAACGAATGGTGCTAATCATTTTTTGTCGACAAATACGTGAACTTACATTCCTTAAAACATAGGATGCATTTATTTTAGAGACGGAATAAAGCATCGGTCACACGAAGAGAATACTCGCTGCGAGTGAAGTCACTACGAGCAAATTTGCTGTGTGTGACACGGGAGACTAAAAATTACTCGCGGCGAGTAAAATTGCTGCGAGTGGAATTGAACATGTTCAATTATTATATCTCCTCGAGTGCAGAGTTCGAGCGAGTCGTGTCATAACACTTGTTGGGAGTAGGCATTCGTAAATCGGTCAATTGTTACCACGTCTACGTACACAAAGACATCTTTGTGAAAAGCGTGGCACCATAAGTGGAGTTAAAAAGCAAGTCTAGCGAGTCGTGTGACAGGGCACTTGCTACGAGTAAGCGTTCGCAGAGCAGTCTGATGTGTGAATGGTTGCCACGTCTACGTGCGCAAGAGAAGTGAAGTGAAGAAATAGTAAGTAAGTAAGTAAGCTTTATAAACCAAAAGGACACAGATGAGTGTATATGGGACGTCAGTGTACAAAGAGAAAGGTTAATAAACTAGATAAGACAGAAATATAAAAAATAGGTAATTCAAAAGAAGAAAAGAAAGAAGAAAAGAAGAAAGCAATTGTAATTCAAAAGAACATAATTACAGAATATAGAAAAACATAAAAACAAATCAACAGTATCGCAATTTTTAGATTCATATCATTTGCACTCATATACCTATTATCGGATGTAAATAAGATTAACACACAATCTAACGTATACATTTTAAAATATCAAGGTACATGCACATGAGGCAGTTCTCACGTAGTTTCTAGAAACTCATTTAGTGTATAGAAAGCACGGTTTGCTAGGAAAGACTTCACTTAGTACTTGAAACTATTATAATGAGTTATGCCGCGTAGCTCGTGCGGAAGCTTATTATATAGCACAACACATTTGTAGTAGGGTGAACGTTTAAAACAAGTGGGGCCATGACATTGGATAGCCAATAGATCAGGGTTTCTGGTATTATAGCTGTGATTAAAGCCCAAAGTGATAAAAATATTTTGATCTAAGGATTTTATGTTTTCTAAAAATATCTCTACAGCTCTCAAGCCTACCCAAATTAAGTACTAGCCCCAGTATAGATCTTCCCCAGGTCATTGTGTTACATAATATATGCGAATGTGCAAGATATAGTACAGGTTGATAAGCTCATTTTGGTTTCAAGTGAGTTTAAGTTGTAGGATGGCATAACCAATATGGTGTTGTGTTGTAGCAAATACGTCAATATCTAAATGGTCTAACATACATTCTATTTCATGTAACTTGTTTGATATTCCTTGAACATTTATATGACAAATTTTGACTGTGTTCTCCAAAGGTCCAATTACTTGAGTTGGTACAGTCGTTTCATAGTCATTATTGCGACTGAAAAAATCTATAAGGTTTCACTAATGTACCTTGTGACCACAATGTATTATCAAACAGTTGTTCAAACAATTGGTGTTCAATTCCTACCTTAAAGGACTCGGTGTTGCCATTCTTCCAACGTGGAAGTTTTACTATTTCAAAGTTGTTATTTGGAAATTTGCTTTTCAAAAATCCCTTGACGTCATCCTCAGAGGTAGCGGGAGGTCCTCTGCCTAGATAGATCCATTTGCGTCTGGGAACAGCAGCAAATGCATTTTCCGTGTCTGCAGAGCCAAAAATTGCCCTCTGCCTACGCCTATCGCCAGGACGATGCAACTGGTAATGGGGCAGTATCGATGTAATAGGATTCTTAGTTGTATACAGGGCATATGAAGAGCTGTGGGATACAAACAATAAGGACTACATGCGCAAAAATAATAATAATTATGATTTATTCACCAACAATACAGAGGGTAAATAAATCGTTTGACCCACAAAAGGTGCTGACCTTATGCGTGGGATACATTGCAATATATACATATATTTTACAAATAGATATATTGAAACCAGTACTAACTATATTAAAAACTTGTAAGTGTGTCAGTTCAAAATCCTGTTAAAAACATTTGAAAAAACATCTCTGGGTGTGTCCAATATCCATTTTTTGACTTTCATTTTGTACACAATATGAGATTTTATGGATTTCAGTGAAGGGAAGTAAATCGTATATGCAGCAACATAAATATATTAAACTTTTTTGGCCTATTGCCTTAAATATAGGAGGTCTTAAGGTCCTATTCTTGGTCCGTGTATTATGTTCATGGCTATTGAAGTTGATGTAATTTTTATGTTTGTGGACGAAATTCAATATGCTATAGCTGTATAGTTGTTGTCGGATATCAAATTTCCGGGAACCTTTAAATGAACTATTTGAGGGGTAAGTGGGCTCTTTATAATAAAAAACATTCAAAACACATTTTTGCAAGGAACTGATACTCTTCAAATGACTTTGATGCACTCCTCTCCAACCTAAGATGCCATAATTTAGCTGGGACTGCGCGTAAAGACTGATTTTTAGAACTTTACAACGAATTGGTTGATTTGGCTTTTAAGATACCAAGTCAGTGCCATTTAAGAAGGAAAATAAAAAATTCACAAGATGCACATAGAGCTGAAGTGATGATGGTCTAACTCGGATGACGAGAGAGAACTGAACTTGCTGCATGTGACAGGCAAGCATCAAATGAACAGCGAATTTTGACTCGCTTCGTGTGTCCATGCGCAGGCGCTCTGATTTGTATTTGTTAGTTTTCAGTCAATTGCGTTAATACATTATAAGAGAGATGCGCATTCTGGCAGTTATACAAATACAGGTATATTAATCTGCTGGACAGAAAGGTATGTCGTCTATATTACCAAGAGGAAAGCGAAGTATAATTTTTTCGATAAAGACGAATCATAAATGCTATGTGTTATATTGTATCCCTTGAGGTTATTTTTCTCCTCGTACGCTACGAACTCTGCAGCCAATTATTGTATGCAAAGTCATTCTATAGAGATCCAAACTTGAGAAATTCTAGACGTATAGCCACACACTGGTGCAATCCAAAGTTCCATCGACAAAATGTTCCATGCATACATTATCGTGTGCATTAATTCAGTTGCGTCTTAGCAGGTTTCCAGCTCTGTCTTTAGAGAAGCGATAACAGGAACTGTGTCTGGAAACTAAATACGCTCAAGTTATCTCTCTGTATAGGCAATTAAGGCTGTGTGTTGAACTGCGTTACAGTCTGTTTCTTTGAAGGGTGGGTGGAGTGATAGAGAAGATCATTGGTATGCAGGCTGGGGGTCTACAGATATATCGTACAAGGCCGAACTTTGTATAGCTGATTTAGAGTGAGAAGAAGGGGCTATACTGGAGTTTGATTCTATCACTGCCACATATTCGACGTTTTCTGGTTTGTAAAGTAGACTTAGCTACGACTTTCGTGTACACTTTGTATGGATGCCATGCAATTATAGTAAACCTATTTAAGCCACTTTATGTTGAAAAAAAAACTTTAGGGGCTAAAATTATGTGGTGTGGAGGAAGGACATCGGAGGAAATACAATTTCCTTTGTTTCCATAAAGGGCAGTCCAGTACGGTAAAAAAAGACCTTGATGATATTATGTACATTACCACATGAACATTGCCCTTGAAGACCTATCTTAGTGCAGGTGTAGGGGTCTCTAACAGCAAAAGGTCGGGAAGAAATAAAATTTGGAGGGATGGTAGGCATCGGTCCCCTGAACCTACATCTGAGTTTGTGACCTCGGGGGATTGTCGCTCAAAGGGTGGAGGGTGAAAACTACATTGCGTCATTTTGGTAAGTACTATCGAAAAAAATTAAGTCAAGTTGATCTTCTCTCTCTCTTCTACGCGTCTTTTTAGGTATCTGCCTGTCTGTCCTACATATACTTTATCAAAATTACAGCAAGGTATGCTATAAACAACAAGGACAAGGAGTCCATCACTGGTGTAAGTACTACCCGTTTATTGTATATTGTATATTAGGTTTTTTTTTTAATAGCAATGATCACCCTCCTTTTTAATTCGTTATTGTATATTGTCATTTTATATATTCAATTTTTATAACTGTAATGTATATTTGTCTGTCTAAATTTAAACAAAAAAGATATTTTTAGTGCCCTGAAGATGGCCTAATAAAGGCCGAAACGTCGGCAAAACAGTAAAAGAGACTCCCTCTTTTTCTTGACCTAAACCCAACCATCTGTTTCCTGGATACCTTAATTTCACCCCCCCCCCCCCCCAAAAAAAAGTAGAAAATGATTACAAAACGCCTAAAAAAGAAGTTTGGCCTGTTTCTATAATTTTTGTTTTTCTATAATTGCTGCGCCACCACTGACGCATTTTCTAAAATCCGTAAACGTTTTCCATCTTCGCCACTGTAATAATATCACAGTAATATTGCATTTCATCCAAACCAATCCAATAGTTTCTACGTTACACAATACAGAACGAGCTAAAGCCATATTCGTATGTATACGTCAGATAATTTTAAGTACCTTGGTTTCTGTAATAGGCAAGACAATTTTAGGATGGACCTAAAGAAGCCTACCTAAAAAAAGTGTATCATGACGATAGGTCTTTCTTTCACAGTCTAGTGGACAGCCTATAATGAATAGAACACATTTTTCAGTTTTGCGACCCCCCACCTCCCAACCACCCCAATTTCACCCCCTCCCAAAAAAAAGTAGAAAACGATCAGGAACCCCTAAAACGCCTAAAAACAAACAATTGTTTTTTGTTTTTTGCTAATTACTCCGCCGCCCATGAACCGATTTTCAAAATTATAGGAACGTTACCGACTACGACCCCTCAGCATCTCGCAAATTTCATCACAATTCATGCAACTGTTACTTAGATTACGTGGCTAGAAGAACGCGTACAGACAGACCGACAGCCCGACAGACCGACAGACCGACAGACCGACAGACCGACAGACCGACAGACCGACAGACCGACAGACCGACAGACCGACAGACCGACAGACCGACAGACCGACAGACCGACAGACCGACAGACCGACAGACCGACAGACCGACAGACCGACAGACCGACAGACCGACAGACCGACAGACCGACAGACCGACAGACCGACAGGCCGACAGACCGACAGACCGACAGACCGACAGACCGACAGACCGACAGACCGACAGACCGACAGACCGACAGACCGACAGACCGACAGACCGACAGACCGACAGACCGACAGACCGACAGACCGACAGACCGACAGACCGACAGACCGACAGACCGACAGACCGACAGACCGACAGACCGACAGACCGACAGACCGACAGACCGACAGACCGACAGACCGACAGACCGACAGACCGACAGACCGACAGACCGACAGACCGACAGACCGACAGACCGACAGACCGACAGACCGACAGACCGACAGACCGACAGACCGACAGACCGACAGACCGACAGACCGACAGACCGACAGACCGACAGACCGACAGACCGACAGACCGACAGACCGACAGACCGACAGACCGACAGACCGACAGACCGACAGACCGACAGACCGACAGACCGACAGACCGACAGACCGACAGACCGACAGACCGACAGACCGACAGACCGACAGACCGACAGACCGACAGACCGACAGACCGACAGACCGACAGACCGACAGACCGACAGACCGACAGACCGACAGACCGACAGACCGACAGACCGACAGACCGACAGACCGACAGACCGACAGACCGACAGACCGACAGACCGACAGACCGACAGACCGACAGACCGACAGACCGACAGACCGACAGACCGACAGACCGACAGACCGACAGACCGACAGACCGACAGACCGACAGACCGACAGACCGACAGACCGACAGACCGACAGACCGACAGACCGACAGACCGACAGACCGACAGACCGACAGACCGACAGACCGACAGACCGACAGACCGACAGACCGACAGACCGACAGACCGACAGACCGACAGACCGACAGACCGACAGACCGACAGACCGACAGACCGACAGACCGACAGACCGACAGACCGACAGACCGACAGACCGACAGACCGACAGACCGACAGACCGACAGACCGACAGACCGACAGACCGACAGACCGACAGACCGACAGACCGACAGACCGACAGACCGACAGACCGACAGACCGACAGACCGACAGACCGACAGACCGACAGACCGACAGACCGACAGACCGACAGACCGACAGACCGACAGACCGACAGACCGACAGACCGACAGACCGACAGACCGACAGACCGACAGACCGACAGACCGACAGACCGACAGACCGACAGACCGACAGACCGACAGACCGACAGACCGACAGACCGACAGACCGACAGACCGACAGACCGACAGACCGACAGACCGACAGACCGACAGACCGACAGACCGACAGACCGACAGACCGACAGACCGACAGACCGACAGACCGACAGACCGACAGACCGACAGACCGACAGACCGACAGACCGACAGACCGACAGACCGACAGACCGACAGACCGACAGACCGACAGACCGACAGACCGACAGACCGACAGACCGACAGACCGACAGACCGACAGACCGACAGACCGACAGACCGACAGACCGACAGACCGACAGACCGACAGACCGACAGACCGACAGACCGACAGACCGACAGACCGACAGACCGACAGACCGACAGACCGACAGACCGACAGACCGACAGACCGACAGACCGACAGACCGACAGACCGACAGACCGACAGACCGACAGACCGACAGACCGACAGACCGACAGACCGACAGACCGACAGACCGACAGACCGACAGACCGACAGACCGACAGACCGACAGACCGACAGACCGACAGACCGACAGACCGACAGACCGACAGACCGACAGACCGACAGACCGACAGACCGACAGACCGACAGACCGACAGACCGACAGACCGACAGACCGACAGACCGACAGACCGACAGACCGACAGACCGACAGACCGACAGACCGACAGACCGACAGACCGACAGACCGACAGACCGACAGACCGACAGACCGACAGACCGACAGACCGACAGACCGACAGACCGACAGACCGACAGACCGACAGACCGACAGACCGACAGACCGACAGACCGACAGACCGACAGACCGACAGACCGACAGACCGACAGACCGACAGACCGACAGACCGACAGACCGACAGACCGACAGACCGACAGACCGACAGACCGACAGACCGACAGACCGACAGACCGACAGACCGACAGACCGACAGACCGACAGACCGACAGACCGACAGACCGACAGACCGACAGACCGACAGACCGACAGACCGACAGACCGACAGACCGACAGACCGACAGACCGACAGACCGACAGACCGACAGACCGACAGACCGACAGACCGACAGACCGACAGACCGACAGACCGACAGACCGACAGACCGACAGACCGACAGACCGACAGACCGACAGACCGACAGACCGACAGACCGACAGACCGACAGACCGACAGACCGACAGACCGACAGACCGACAGACCGACAGACCGACAGACCGACAGACCGACAGACCGACAGACCGACAGACCGACAGACCGACAGACCGACAGACCGACAGACCGACAGACCGACAGACCGACAGACCGACAGACCGACAGACCGACAGACCGACAGACCGACAGACCGACAGACCGACAGACCGACAGACCGACAGACCGACAGACCGACAGACCGACAGACCGACAGACCGACAGACCGACAGACCGACAGACCGACAGACCGACAGACCGACAGACCGACAGACCGACAGACCGACAGACCGACAGACCGACAGACCGACAGACCGACAGACCGACAGACCGACAGACCGACAGACCGACAGACCGACAGACCGACAGACCGACAGACCGACAGACCGACAGACCGACAGGCCGACAGGCCGACAGGCCGACAGGCCGACAGGCCGACAGGCCGACAGGCCGACAGGCCGACAGGCCGACAGGCCGACAGGCCGACAGGCCGACAGGCCGACAGGCCGACAGACCGACAGACCGACAGACCGACAGACCGACAGACCGACAGACAGACCGACGGAAATGAGTGATTTCGATTTTCGTTATGTAGACATCATAAAACGGCCAAAAAATGTATTATCCCAAAATCGAAAATCTTCGCGCTCACCTATCGGTGTGGGAAGTAAAAAGGTTCAAATGAGAGAATTCAATTTGCGAATACTGTGGGTTGTCGCTCAGATTGGGGGGAGAGGGGGATGAAGTATTTTCTGTCCATAAGTCATCTGAGCCTTTTTGATAGCACTTACCAAAACGACGCTATTTTTAAAGGGCTGATACACGTACGAGCAAGTACGCGTACTTATGGCTCGACGACCTTTTTCGCCTGTGTGTCACCGTAAGTACGCGTACTTTAAAACCGTCGCGCAAACCGCCGGCGAGCCAACTGGTTTGAAATCTTGCTCGTAGCTTGTCTCGGCTCGTACTGCGAGCCGCGAGCCACCACTCTGCTTCGGCAGGCCATCGATCCGCAACGCTTGTTGTGTTTGGAGTTTGTTAAAAGTTTTGTTTATTTAGGAAAATCATCAAAATGCGTGATTTCAGCTTCACGTGTGTCACCGCGTCGAGCCGAGTAAGTTCGCGAACTTAAAAACCGCGTACTTAAAGTTCGTACGTGTATCACCCCTTTTAGAAATTCGTCGCGAAGCCGATTTTTCACCCCTCCCCCCTCGAGCAGAAACCCCTCTAGGTCTAAAACTTAGGTTTGCGTTCAGGAGATCAATGTCTACCATGCCACCAAATTTCATGTCATTCCGACCTTTTGCGCTCAAAAGACTTAACGATTGGGTAATATGGTAGTAGCTAGGGATGTTTTCCGAAGGGTCGTATTCATAGTCGATACTTAAGGGTCCTTAATATTTCAGCCTCCCTTAAGTAAGGTTTTGTGTTGCGAAACCTTATTTGAGGATCCCTTACGTAAGGCTCCCTTGAGTGATACTCAAGTAACTAGATAGATAGATAGATAGATAGATAGATAGATAGATAGATATTTAATTTCAAAATAGTTGTATATAAATACAGATTTGGAACAGGTCAAAAAAAGAAGAACTTATCTAACAATGCATACAGTACATAACCAACACAAAGTACATCGTCCTGCAGACAATTTAATGTAATCTAAAAAAATTCACCTACAGTATATGGTTCAATATCACATAAATGCTTAAATAACTGATTCTTAAAATGGCCCATATTTGTAAGAGTTTTTATCTCATCAGGCAGATGGTTGTAGAACTTAATACTAGAATAAAGAGGACCTTTCTCTGTGCATGATAATTTGTGAATAGGATAATTTAAACATGATGGAGCTCTAGAGTTATGTTTCTGGTTTTTAGTATAATTTTTGTAATAGACTGGATGTTTTATAAGAAATAATATGCACTCATAGATGTGAAGACCTGATAATGTTAATAAATTATTTTCTTTGCAAACCCCCCTGCAGGTTTTTCTAATGCCAAATTATGCGTTATCCTACATGCTCTTTTTTGTATTTAAAAAATTTCAATAGCAAATAATGACTGACCCCAAAGGATTATACCATACTTTAGCTGAGAATAAAAATTTCCGAAATAAGCCACCTTTAGTGTATCATAATCCACATGCTTACTCAATACTCTCAGTGCATAACAACAAGAGGAAAGTTTACTACACAGCTGAGTTAGATGACACTACCAGTTTAAATTGGAATCTAAGAAGATACCAAGCATTTCACTTGTATCCTGTATGTTAATAAGTGAATTTTGTAGAAACATGGCAGTAGGTATAGTTCTGTTCTGTCTTGTTTTGAATACAACACACTGGTTTTATCAGCATTTAACAAAAACCATTCAGTAATATTGCGAAACTGTGCATTACTGGCTTCCTGCAAAATTTCTATCGAGTTGGCTTCTATAAAAATATTTGTATCATCTGCATAATTTATTAAGTGATAGGGAAAATTTGTGTCTAAGGCATCTGTGAGATCATTTATAAATAATACAAATAATAGGGGTCCTAGTATACTACCCTGAGGCACACCCATGCATATATGCAACATTTCCGATTTAACAGTTTCAAAATTATTGTATAAGACCACATTTTGACGTCTTTCCCTCAAATATGATTTAAACCAAAAATAAGCAGGCCCCCATACCATAATCGTATAACTTTTTCAATAGCAAATCATGATTTATGCAATCAAAAGCTTTTGAAAGATCAAGGAACAAGCCGCATACCACATTCCCTCTTTCAAAATCTTCATAAATGGCAGTAAGAAACTCAAACACGGCAGTTTCTACAGATTTACCATTTAAAAAACCATGCTGAAATGAGTTCAATAAATTGAAGTAGATAATCCAAAAGTCTATCATAGATTGCCTCTTCGAAAAATTTCGAGAAACCTGTTAAAACACTAATTGGCCTATAATTATGGAAATTATTTTTGTCGCCCTTCTTATAAATTGGTACTACCTTCGCATGCTTTAAACCTTCTGAGAATACACCATCAACAAAGGAATTATTGATCATTACAGCTAAAGGCTTAGCGATGTAACAGATACACTTTTTTAGCAGAAACATAGGAATTTCATCAGTACCTGAAGACTTTTTGTTTTTAAATTTATTTGCCATAGCAGTAATCTCTACTTCTGTTAAAGGCTTCAAAAATATAGACTTTAATTTTTTATTTCCTTCATATGTCAGTTTATTATTTGACTTTTGGCTGTTTTTAGCATGATTTATGAAAAAAGTATTAAAAGCGTCAGCATTACTTTGAAGATTACCTTCAGAAAAGACTCTGCTTGGATTGTTCTTCCCTGTAAGTTTATTTATTACCTGCCACATTGCTATGCTTTTGTTATCTGCAGAGTCAATTTCATTTTTAATTTGTTCTGATTTGGATATTTGTAATAATTTGGCGTACTGATTCTTTAAAGTCTTGTAATGAACTTTAGCCTCTGGCAAATATCTAGCAAGAATATAAAAAATATCTAGTTTACGTTTACACTTACACTTACACTTACAACTAAATGTCAACGTGACAAGTCAACATGATATTTTGTTGCAGTCAAGGCGATCATAAGGCGATTTTTAGGTTAAGTTTGGAGTGCGGTGTTGTCCGGTTCTGTCACACCCGGGAAAATCTCCGATACAGAATACGGAATACTGGCACAAAACAAAAGAGATAACAAAAAATCAAAATGCGTAGGCATAGACAAAACAAATTGACTCATGTTTGAAATATGATAACGTCGCTGAATGAACCTCGCCGTCTGGTAGATGTTGTCTAGGAAACAGATACACAAGGAAAGCCACACTTGAGGGTCCCTTGAGTAACCCTCAAGTATCACTTGAGCAATGGTTAAGGGATACGACTATGAATACGGACCTACATGTCGTACTTTTTTTTAAGCCCAAATGTATGAATTAGGTAGCTGCAGATATTAGAGATATGAGAAATGTTATTATCTTACTTGAAAACCTGTTACAGAACTTTTTGATAGCGTTCTTCGACTTAGTACGCGAAAAAATTATGACCTTAGTAACAATCACAAACCACCCCCTAGATTTGGGGCACTGTAGAATGGAACCTATTGGTCGCACACAAAAATATATAAACCAGAATTGTTAAAGATTTCGTTGTCTCCATACGTAATTTGACATTTTTTTAAACACCTACCACAACGTCGCTATTTGTCGAAAAATGTCACGAAACAGTTTTCACCCCCTACCCACTCCCTCGAGCGGCAACCCCCAGAGATCACAAATTAAATCTTATCTTAATTAAACAACGCCATGGTGGTATCATTTTCACTAAAAGTGCGCACAAATAAGAGTTTTTGCAACAGCCCTTATCGGTAGTTGGTAGGAGTGTGCTCCTAAATGTCGTAACTTTTTTTCAACCAAATGTAAGTTTAGGCAGCTGCAGATAACAAAAATTGAGAAGATATCATTCTTTTATGGAAACAAAAATGTTCCACGATTTTTTGATAAAATTCTTCGTCTTAATCCGCGATAAAATTCTGATTTTAGTGAAAATCACAAACCAACCCCTAACTTTGGCGCACGGCATTAGAACGGAAACTATTGGTCGCACATGAAGAAAGTAAAAACCAAAATTATGCAAAACTGATTGTAACATGTACCCCTATAGTTAAATTATTTTGCTAGTGTTCGTTTCATTTTCAGTCTTAATCGTAGTGGTACAATCCTTCAAGTACCTACTTGTAGCTCTTGAATTAATCACTCTAGACTCCAAGTGTGCTAGTCTGTTGGAATTATTTTATCGGGAGAAACACAGAAATGCACAAATATATAGGTTGTTCTATTAAAAATTTTGAGTTGGAAGTCAAGTGACCAAAACAAATATATCTCTCTAAGAAGAAAGGATGCAAAATTTGCTCTAACTTACATCCCCAAAATTATAATTCCCTACTACTGCCCAGCTCCGATAATATTGCTTGTCTTAATTGTCGTGGGACACCCTTTATATTTATGACTAAATGTTATATGTTTTCTATTATCTCAACCGGATGCTCGCTTGGGCGCTCTCGGTTTCTTAGGGTACAGTACTTCGAAAAAAATTAACTTTGCCATAATCTTGAGTTTACAGGTTGTTAAAATCTCCAGATCACTTGACAGAAAATAAGCCAACGCCTTCCGCGTTCAAGCCCAAGCACTGAAATCTATTGCTTTCAGATGCCTGCGTTCAAATAAGTGTGATCCGCTAAACTTTAAGACGGGTTTTTAGTTATTATTGATGTGAAGCAGAAAAAGTGAGGGACTTAAGACCGAATTATGTGGCACTCCCGTGTGACGTTACTGGTGGGTGATTCGAAGCCATTTCGGTTACTAACCATTCACTGGGGGCAATTTTTGAGTTACAGTGCGGTCAAGCGTAGCCCCAACTACCGCGTTTCTGATTTCGGGAAACATATAAATGCATATCAGGTGTTATCACCTATTTTTGTGTTTTCACAAAATCAGCTACACGTGAGCAGGATGTGGCATGGGTGTGGATTGTTTTAAGTGAGTTTGTGAGACCGAAATGGTTTTATTGTAATTTTACTATGCTTCCCCCGCCTATTGGGATGGGAAGCCAAAATGAGAGTTTTCCAATTAAAGCAGTGGAAGTGCATGCCCGCTCGTTATATAGACTTTTTAACTAACCGAGGCTGGCTCTCTATTTTTCAGGAGATCGTTCCAAAAATGTTAGCCATGCTCTCGTGGAGAATATAATGAGAGGGAGTTAAAGAAAAGACTTACGCAAAACGGAATCCTCGCCGCTCCTAGCAACTTTAATCCTACATCTGTTTTCTATCCATTAATCCTAATTTGCTACATCTCCCTCTGAAACTTCATTAAAATTTAAATTAATGGACTTTCGCCGATGAAAAGTAATTATTACGCACATAGTGAAATTTCTCTTGGACTTACGAAAGCTGGATCGGATGTAAGCTCAATTCAATTTCCGGAACAGGGAAGCGCTTCACATTCAAACTTCTGCTGTAGTATTGACACAACAATTTCGTTGAATAAGCTGGAGTGTACAGACGTATGCAGAATAAGGCAGATACGACACATTTTTGAAGCAATACATCTTTATAACATAGACGCAGCCTTAACACATAACTAGGCTAGATTAGTGTTTTTGTATTTTACAGTGAAAACTGTTACAGTTCCGTTCAAACTTGTTGATACCCTAAATGTCTGTTTGGACTGCCTGTTTGGTCTCAAACAGTTTGGTTTATGTCGTATCTGTAACTGTAACTCTACATGCACCCCAAGCTTTTCATTTTGAGTATGATTGCTACAATCATTTTATACTACTTAGAATATTCCAACAATTCATTAATCTGATTTTTACCTTATAGATAGATGTCTTTCATTACCAGTAAACAGTCAGGCCCAATATGGTAAAAATATGCAAATTTGACAAAAATCTATTCAAAACAAAACAATCCTTGAAGGAGAAAGGCGCACTTATACACCGTATCCCAGAACGAATCGCACTTAGGTTCTGGAATGTAAAACCGATATCAAAAAAAAATTAAAGTTTTGTGTTTTTTGTGTAAAGGTGATTGAACCGTGTGTGGCCAACTTGAAGAAAGAGAAAACACTTCCAATTTTACAATCCCAAAAAACGGAGAAGGTCGTTCAGTATGGTTACGCTCACAGGTCCTTTTTAATATTTTTGTCGATTGTTTACCTCAACTAGCAGACGTTCATGACGTAATAATATGACAGTAGCCTGCTTCCACACACTACTATCTCACAATCTAATTACGGTCATTCCGACTTTTCAACTATTAAGGATAAACATATAATTTCAACATATTATATAACATAAGTCCGCCGCCAGAAATCATTCCTAAAAGTTTTATAGAATGTTAAGTCAGCTTAGTGAAAGATACCGCTATCTGCAAATGAACTCTCATTTCTTTTTCCAGTGCTCACACTTACATTATTTTAATTTAACTTTATATGTAACACTCTTAACGTTCACCACATAAATATTTATGGAAAAAGCACCATTTATAACAGAAGGAAAGCTAAATTGCATCAATTTTACCGTGCTGACATATGTACTGTACAGATCAGATTCACAAATACAATCTTTAAAATCTAAACAATACAGTTCGAAAAAACTAAAAACACGCTGTTGAAGAACATGGAACTAAAAAGCCTAAAGTGATTCTTCAAATAAGCTTAAAACAATAATGAACAAGAAATACTAGTATTATTATGAATAACGCGTCGGGCGCTCTATTTAAGAATAACATAGCACAAAAAACTCACGCTTTTATCACAATCATACTAGTATTTTTCGGTCATTATTATTTTGAGCTTATTTTAAGAATTATTTTCAGCTTTTTAGTCCGATGTTCTTTAGTCGCGTGTTTTTTAGTTTTTTTAACCTGTACTATTACTCATTAATATTATGCATAATGAAGAAGAACAGTTTATTGCTTTTGATCAATATTCATAGCATATTCACTACCATTACTGTATAAACAATAATGAGAACTGTCGATTTTCTGAATAAATTTCACAAACATACCAACTCCCAAACTCATAGATGTCACGCTTTTTCTAGCTGTCGTAGGTACGCCTCTGTATAACATTAACAAACTTAAAGGTATCTGCGCCATCTTAGTCAGCGGATATGACCGCTGGTCCGACGTATTTGAAGGCTTCAAAATCGTTTTTGCGGCAAAGTTGGAGCGTTCAAAGTTCGGTCCAACCTGATCCGAAGGAGAGTTACAACCTCACAAACATACAGGTGAAGCTGATAAAAGCGGGTTAATAAATAACCAATTCTCAAAACATAGCACTTTCAAGATCCAAAAGCATTTGAGATGGAATTCCTACATTAGGAAAGGATTATCACACAGAAGAGAGTTGATCTTTCACTTGCAAATGGAACCCGATTTACTTTAAATGCCAAACTTTCGTCAACGATTGGACACTCTCAAGGAGCTATGACGACTTCAAGACCCTATATTATGTATTTAGAAAGACTAACTGAGAACTTACGAACCTTATAGCTGTGGTAGCAAATTTTGTAAAAGGGATTAGCGCATGAAAGAAACTCTGGAAGTGAACACCAAAAACTGCCTATCATGCTTCATATACAGGGTGAGTTTTTAGTACCGGCTCGGTCAGGGTGATCCATAACTACGAGGTGATGCAAACATGCATTTTTTTAAATAAGAAACCCTATATATCATTCTATATTCAAATTCTACTAATGATTTCCGTTCTTCCAATATAGGGTATTGTTACATTATACAGGGTATTTCAAAAGTTATGACCATTTTTATATCCAAATCGCTGTCAAATGAACGCACATCAAAAAGTGATGAATCAATAATTCTTTTTACATGGATGGATAAAAAATATCATCTAGTTTTAAAATCGGGTACGAAAAAAGCCCGCAACGCATATTCGTATACAGGGTGATGTAGAATGCAAAAACTAGATTTTCTCTCTTTTTTTAAATGTAACCTCCAATATTTTATTATACCAAAGAATTGCCTGAATATGCTGTTTCATCTTTGTATAGCACTTGTTATAGCTGCGTTCATTAGTTTCTGAGATATTTCGACTTTTCTACAAATTTTAAATATACCTTTTGCTTGTTTACTAAAATTTATTTTTTTTGAGAAAATACTATCAAATTTTATTTTTGCTTAACAAGCAACTAAAATATAAGGCCATAATAATAGTACTTGATCAAGTCAAAACACTGGATTAACGACATAATATGGGTCAAGTGTGCTGAGGAAACAATTTTATAGATGTCATGCATAATTATCAAGCAGATGTATCAGGTAGGCTATGAAATATTAAACGACGTAGTCCAAATAAAACGATTCTTCAGTCTTTCAAACGCATTAGTTTTAGAGCGACTCCGTTCTGGATATTGCTGTTTATAGTTGATATATGCTAGAGGCAAGTAGGCAATTTCTCGAAGATTCTCCTAAATGTCCTCAATGGAAAACTTAATTTTAAAAGCTCGTTTTTCACACAGTACGCAATTATTAAGCAGGTTACGAAAACCGTCAATTTTTCAAGGCAGACCTGAAAAATCTGCTTGATAATTATGCGTCACGCCTACAAAATTGTTTCCTTAGCATACTTGACTTTATTGTCTCGATAGTTCAGGGTTTTGACTTCATCAAATACCATCATGACCTCATAATTTAGTTGTTCGTTAAATAAAAAAACAAATTCGGTAGTACTTTCTCAAAATAAATAAATTTCAGTACACAAATAGAAGTTATACTTTAAATTTACCGAAAAATCGAAATATCTCGGAAACTGATGGACGTAGGTACAAGAAGTGCTATACAAAGATTAAAGGGCGTATTAAAAGCAGTTCTTTGGGGGTCGTATTTGAAAAAAAAAGAGAAGATCCGGATTTTGCATTCTACATCACCCTGTATACTGCTATGCGTCGCGGGCTTTTTTTGTAGCCAATTTTAAAACTAGATGATATTTTTCGTCCACCCGTGTAAAAAAATGATTCTTGATTCATCATTTTTTGATATACAGTGCGTTCATTTGACAGCGATTTGTATATAAAAATGGTCATAACTTTTAAAATACCCTATATAATGTAACAGTACCCTATATCGGAAGAACGGAAATCATTAGTAAAATTTGAATATGAAATAATATATAGGGTGTCTCATTTAAAAAAATGCATGTTTGCATCACCACGTAGTTATGGATCACCCTGTATAGATCAGAATATTTTCTTAGCAAGGAGCATATCCATGGCTACAACTTTTATATACAATTTTTTCCGCTATCTTCTATGGTAGTGGTGTTATCGACCGAGCCGGTACTAAAAACTCACCCTGTATATTTCAAGATTTTTGCACTTTACAGCTTTAACTACGTCGTCGTGCAAATTTCTTTGTCAACTTTTATTTTAATATTACATTTAATATAATAGAAAAAAATAGAAAATGATCAGGAACGCCTAAAATGCCTAAAAACGAAGTTTGAAGAATAATTGGAATTTTTGTTTTTTGCTAATTATTCTGCTTCCCACATATTTTCAAAATCAGCAGAATTAGGACCCTACAGCATATCGCTACCCAAGCTTCATCACAATCCATGCAGCGGTTAATGAGAGGCTATAAAAATGCCAACAGACAAACAGACCGACACACCGAAAGACAGACCGACGGAAAGTGATTTTCATTATGTAGATATCCCAAAACGCAGAAAAAGCGTATTACCTGAAAATCGAAAATTTTCTCGATCACGATACTGCCCTCACCTATCGATGTGAGAAGAAAAATAATCAGTAACCCCTAAGCTACCGGATAATGAGAACTCTCAGTTTTTGCTATTACTTCGACCCCCATGCACCGATTTTTAAAATTAGTAGCATGACCTACCACGACCCCACAGCATATCGCTACCTAAATTTCATGACAATCCATGCAGCGGTAAAATAATATAGTTGTATTGTCATAACTTGGTACAATGCCTTCCTTTGCGTGAAATACGAGTGTCATAATGACTTTAAAATCTAAAGTTTCATGAGCACTTTTTGTAATATATGTACGATGTACGAACGTGGACTATTAGAACTGTATACCTCGCAAGTGGGCAGTATAACACACATTACTTGAAGATTTCTGTGGAAGTTTTGTGAGCGAGACAAATATTCCAGACACGTTTCAAGGAAGACACGCTGTCATAGCATTATATAACTCTGTTAACAGCCTCATCAAAACATCCGTCTTTTCAACAGTTGCCTAGCTCATAGCCGATTCTTATGAATGACTCTTGCGGGTAGACCAGGTGCGCTGTTCTATATATATATATAATATGGTTGGCTGGGTAGAAGATGTGTTATAATATGACAAAGCCGTGTTCACACGACTTTGGCATACCTGCTTCGTGTTTGTAAATGGAATTGGACTAAAATGCAGCGTCTACGGATTTCAACTGATTTCAAAAAGCATAATTATGCAACAATGAATAAAAGGTCGGCTAGCTATCCAGGTTACAGTACTTTCAACTAAACTCCTTCACCAACTGGGACCCATTTTGAGTAAACCATACTACGCTGATATATATTACCCCTTGATTTAAAAAATATCACACATAGCTTCAAAATATTTCTACAGGGTGAGTTTTTAGTACCGGATCGGTCGATAACTCCACTACCGCAGAATATAATGTAAAAAGCTGTATATAAAGGTTGTAGTCAAGGATATGCTCCTTGTTCACAAAATATTTTGATTTATACAGGGTGATCCATAATTACGTGGTTATGCAAACATACATTTTTTAAATGAGACACCCTATATATTATTCCATACTTCTGCTGATAATTCCCGTTCTTAAAATATAAGGCATTTTGACATTATATAAGGTATTTCACAAGTTGTGGCCCTTTTTATATACAAATCGATGACAAATGAACGTACTGTATATTGGAAAATAATGAATCAAAAACTTTTTTCACATGGGAAGAAAAAAAATATCATCTAGTTTTAAAATAGGCTGTAAAAAAAGTTGCCGGCGCATACTCGTGTACAGGATGAGGTAGAATGCAGAAACTAGATTTTCTCTTTGTTTTAAATGTAACTAACCATATTTTATTATACCAAAAAATTGCTTTTACCATGCTCTTTCATATTTGCATAGCACTTATATACTTACACTGATCAGTTTCTAGCTTAATTACGATTTTTCTGCAAATTTGAAATACACCTTCTACTTGCGTACTGAAATTTATCTACTCTGAGACAGTGCTATCGAATTTTATTTGTATTTAACGAAAAACTAGTATACATATAAGGCCATAATAGTATTTGATGTTCACACTCTGAATAATCGAGATAATATAAGTCAAGGATGCTGAGGAAACAATTTAATAGACGTGATGACGTGATAGAAAATAGTTATCAAGCAAATCTATCAGGTAGGCTATGAAATATCAACTGACCCAGTCGAAACAAAACGATTCTTCAATGTTTCAGATGCGAGTTTTAGTGTGCCTCCTGTCGCTGTTAACAGTTAATATATTCTACAGGCAAGTAGGCAATTTTTCGAAGATTTTCCTAAATACCCTTTATTTGTTTCTCCATGGAAGAATCCAGTACAATATTATGAAATAGATTATGGAAACTGCCAATATTTCAAAGCCTACCTAATAAATCATGGATTACACCTACAAAATTGTTTCCTCAGCTTATCTGGCTTAATATTATCTCGATAATTCAAGGTTTTCATTTCATCAAATGCTGTTGTGGTCTGACTTAGTTGTTCAATAAATAGGAATAAAATTTGATAGTACTTTCTCAAAATAAATAAATTTCAGTACACAAATAGGAAGAACAATTCAAAATTTGCAGAAAAAACAAAAATCTCGGAAACTGATGAATATAGGTATATGAAATGTTAAACAAATATAGAACAGCATATTAAATGCAATTTTTTGATAGAAAAAATATGGGGGTTACATTTAAAAAAAGAGAAAACCTAGATTTTGAGTACTACCTCACCCTGTATATGAATATGCGTGGGCCACTTTTTTTACAGCCTGCGTTAAAACTAGAAGATACTTTTTTATCTTTGCATGTAAAAAAAATATTTTTGAACGTTGATTTTAAATATACAGTACGTTCATTTGGCAGCGATTTGAATATAAAAATGGTCATAATTTCTGAAATGCTCTGTATAATGTTATAATGCCTGATACTTTGAGAACGGGAATTATCAGTAGAATCAAATATGTAATAATATATATGCATAGGGTGTCTTATCAAAGATATGTATGTTTTCATCCTCAGTTATGTATCACCCTATATAAATCAAAATATTTTATAAGCAAGGAGCATGTCCTGAGCTACAACTTTTATAGATGTTACGGGTAAAGTGCTTACATGGCTACTTTATAATCTCGCTGGACGGTATGCAAACTATCCAATGGCCTGGTTATTTTACTAGAAAGTTATCTTTCAATTAAAATATCAATGAATTTCAGTTAATTTGTAATATATCCAGATAGTTTGTGAACTAGCCACGAATTAGAGCCACAAAAAAATCCCACAAATTAACCGGGAGTTTTGGCTAGTTCACAAACGAATTTTGGATAAAGTGTGAACTACATATTCCTAGTAATATATAATAACTAACTCATTGGTTAGTATGCAAACTAAGCCGTTAACTTTGGTTGTTTTCACTTAAATAACTCTAGCAAAAAGTAGGGTTTACCAACAAGTTGGAAGTTATGCATTATTAGATATATTTAGTTCATATATGGGGTTTGTGGAGCATAACAAATAATTAACGTTGTCTGCGATCTTACAAAAGAACAGACTCCACAACGGTACTCGATCAATGACGATGGCTTATGGATTAGGAATCAAGCGGTTCGTCTCCGTGGCACCTACTTCAAGAGACCGACGCCTCGTGACCGTTTTTATCCATCATATTAGGTAGTTTTCGTTGTTCTTACTTAATCTTACCGCTTCGGTTAACAAATACGTTGCCAGAACCGCTATTTGACAGATAAATAAATAGTTTTCGGAGCAAGACACCACTGTAAGATGCCCCTAACCTTATTTTGAGCTACAACTTTGACACCATAACGTCAAAGTAGCAGATGAGTATTGTAAAGGTGGTTGTTTGAAATAAAATCATAATTCAATAGTGTTCGCTGTAGTTTGCCCTAAGATGACGGAAGTGTTCATTTTATTGAACTCCAGTGATGACTCGGATTTTGAAGATGCGATCTTGTTGGAAGTATTTGACAACAACAGCATCGAATACAGAGCCGACCTTTACGGGAAATTCGACTTAGATATGCCCTCGGAACAGGAGTGTAAAGTGGATTTCCGCTTCGAAAAACGGCACATTTCGAGATTGGTACAAGCACTCAGAATTCCAGACGAGCTTAATACAGACAGCTAACATATCGTTTCTGGGCAAGAAGCGCTTTGTATTTTGCTCAGGAGATTGAGCTACCCCAACAGGTTAGCTGACCTAGAGCCATTCTTTGGACGATCAATTACCGCCCTATCAAAAATAGTTAATAATGTGATCTAATCTTCATTCGTGTTGCGCATGCGTGTCGCTTCGTTAATCGCTATGGCCATCGTCCGTACAATACCGGCATTTAGCGGTTACGATATACGTAAAACGAAATGCAAATGTCAAGGTTGTCAAATAGTGTTAAACGGAACATCACCTTGTAAGTAACGAAAACTGCCTATTTTTGGAGGCATTCCGCGATGCGCACAAGGTCGGTTGTTAGTTACACATCACACATTAAACTTGACGGAAGTAGGTCATGACCTTCTACCGTACAGGAAAACGTACACTACTTAATGGAGAAGTACTTCAGTTGCTGGCCAGTTTACGTTTACTCAACTCTGAATCGACAGTTAAGCAGTGGTGCTTCTGTATACTCAGGTCTGTATGAATACGTGACTGCCCCTTAACGCTCGGCGATCCAGATACGCTTTCTATAAATACCCGGGTAGCTCCAATGAAACCGCAACCGCATGAATGGGCTGCCAAAAGGAGAAGCTAGGTGTCTATGTTCGACCGGAAGTAGTGTTGACTCGCAGATCTTTGCGCGCACCAAGTGCAACTAATGAGAGTTTAAATTTAACCCACGGGCAGCATACCACCTGAAAGTTCCTTCACCTGCCAGCTGTGGAATACTGTCGTTGGCAAGGACCGATCCGTTGAACGCGATCGTGTATAGAGAAGCTATCGAAAACATGACATAACAGTCGTGTCGTTGAGTGATGCTTCTGAACTAGATGTGCTGAATATTTACTTCAATTCAAATAACTTCGGTTAAGTCAAGTTACTTTAATCATTTGTTGAAACCATTTAACCCTCAACAGGTCCAGTGGTAGATTTTGTATGCCAAGTTGTGGCAAGCTTCTGGCTAATACCTAATGATGGGAGTGATAGGATATACCAATGGGAGTGGAGGCAGTGCAGCCGATACTGGTAATGAAGTACAGTTGGATTATGAAATAAATGTGATGTGTTTGTCATAATTATGATGCCAATACGCTCACACAAGGTGATACCTTCGAGGGTGGCAATGTTTGTAATAGGTATTACAAATAAATGAAAAAAAAAAAGTGTCAAGTGTAGCCTGAGAGACAACGACAATCAATGGCTTACGATTGAAATAAAAAATAGAATCAAGTTGATTGACTCAGTACCTCCCACAAACAACGGTGATACCGCCTTATTATTTCCCGCTGCATAAGGCTATAGTATGAGAGCCCCTTGCAACCAAATAACCAAATAATCGCCCGCTCATCGCCTTCATCTCTCTCCGCTGGAAATAAGTCGATATAGTTTCTTTCTGCAAGCTTCAACTGGACGAATCGAAGTGATCAGGAACTACCCAATCGCCTAAAAACCTTTGTTCTGTTTTCAAAGGCAATACTTGTATGTATATATCAGACCATTGTATAACAGGTAAGGCAATACTCAGCTGGACCTAAAACGGTAAATTATGCCCCTAGGTCTTTCATTCACAGGTCGTTGAACAGCCTATTATTATCAGTACAAAAATATTTTCGGTTTTACAACCCCTCACTCACCACCCACCCCAAATTCAGCTGCATCCAAAAATAATTAGAAAATGATCAGGAGCCCTTAAACGCATAAAACGAAGTTTGAGCTGTTTTTATATTTTTAGTTTTTCTATTATTGCTGCGCCCCCACTAACATGATTTCAAGACCGACAGACAGACCGACAGGTAGACCGACAGACAGACAGACCGTTCGACAGACAGACCGACAGGCAGACCGACAGACAGACTGACAGACCGACCGACAGACAGACCGGCAGACTGACCGACAGACAGACCGACAGACATACCGACAGACCGACCGACAGACAGACCGACAGACAGACCGACAGACCGACGGACCGACGGACCGACAGACCGACAGACCGACGGACCGACAGACCGACAGACCGACAGACCGACAGACCGACAGACCGACAGACCGACAGACCGGCAGACCGACAGACCGACAGAACGACAGACCGACAGACAGACCGACAGACAGACCGACCGACCGACGGACCGACAGATCGACGGACCGACAGACCGACAGACCGACAGACCGACAGACCGACAGACCGACAGACCGACAGACCGACAGACCGACAGACCGACAGACCGACAGACCGACAGACCGACAGACCGACAGACCGACAGAACGACAGAACGACAGACCGACAGACCGACAGACCGACAGACCGACAGACCGACAGACCGACAGACCGACAGACCGACAGACCGACAGACCGACAGACCGACAGACCGACAGACCGACAGACCGACAGACCGACAGACCGACAGACCGACAGACCGACAGACCGACAGACCGACAGACCGACAGACCGACAGACCGACAGACCGACAGACCGACAGACCGACAGACCGACAGGCCGACAGACCGACAGACCGACAGACCGACAGACCGACAGACCGACAGACCGACAGACCGACAGACCGACAGACCGACAGACCGACAGACCGACAGACCGACAGACCGACAGACCGACAGACCGACAGACCGACAGACCGACAGACCGACAGACCGACAGACCGACAGACCGACAGACCGACAGACCGACAGACCGACAGACCGACAGACCGACAGACCGACAGACCGACAGACCGACAGACCGACAGACCGACAGACCGACAGACCGACAGACCGACAGACCGACAGACCGACAGACCGACAGACCGACAGACCGACAGACCGACAGACCGACAGACCGACAGACCGACAGACCGACAGACCGACAGACCGACAGACCGACAGACCGACAGACCGACAGACCGACAGACCGACAGACCGACAGACCGACAGACCGACAGACCGACAGACCGACAGACCGACAGACCGACAGACCGACAGACCGACAGACCGACAGACCGACAGACCGACAGACCGACAGACCGACAGACCGACAGACCGACAGACCGACAGACCGACAGACCGACAGACCGACAGACCGACAGACCGACAGACCGACAGACCGACAGACCGACAGACCGACAGACCGACAGACCGACAGACCGACAGACCGACAGACCGACAGACCGACAGACCGACAGACCGACAGACCGACAGACCGACAGACCGACAGACCGACAGACCGACAGACCGACAGACCGACAGACCGACAGACCGACAGACCGACAGACCGACAGACCGACAGACCGACAGACCGACAGACCGACAGACCGACAGACCGACAGACCGACAGACCGACAGACCGACAGACCGACAGACCGACAGACCGACAGACCGACAGACCGACAGACCGACAGACCGACAGACCGACAGACCGACAGACCGACAGACCGACAGACCGACAGACCGACAGACCGACAGACCGACAGACCGACAGACCGACAGACCGACAGACCGACAGACCGACAGACCGACAGACCGACAGACCGACAGACCGACAGACCGACAGACCGACAGACCGACAGACCGACAGACCGACAGACCGACAGACCGACAGACCGACAGACCGACAGACCGACAGACCGACAGACCGACAGACCGACAGACCGACAGACCGACAGACCGACAGACCGACAGACCGACAGACCGACAGACCGACAGACCGACAGACCGACAGACCGACAGACCGACAGACCGACAGACCGACAGACCGACAGACCGACAGACCGACAGACCGACAGACCGACAGACCGACAGACCGACAGACCGACAGACCGACAGACCGACAGACCGACAGACCGACAGACCGACAGACCGACAGACCGACAGACCGACAGACCGACAGACCGACAGACCGACAGACCGACAGACCGACAGACCGACAGACCGACAGACCGACAGACCGACAGACCGACAGACCGACAGACCGACAGACCGACAGACCGACAGACCGACAGACCGACAGACCGACAGACCGACAGACCGACAGACCGACAGACCGACAGACCGACAGACCGACAGACCGACAGACCGACAGACCGACAGACCGACAGACCGACAGACCGACAGACCGACAGACCGACAGACCGACAGACCGACAGACCGACAGACCGACAGACCGACAGACCGACAGACCGACAGACCGACAGACCGACAGACCGACAGACCGACAGACCGACAGACCGACAGACCGACAGACCGACAGACCGACAGACCGACAGACCGACAGACCGACAGACCGACAGACCGACAGACCGACAGACCGACAGACCGACAGACCGACAGACCGACAGACCGACAGACCGACAGACCGACAGACCGACAGACCGACAGACCGACAGACCGACAGACCGACAGACCGACAGACCGACAGACCGACAGACCGACAGACCGACAGACCGACAGACCGACAGACCGACAGACCGACAGACCGACAGACCGACAGACCGACAGACCGACAGACCGACAGACCGACAGACCGACAGACCGACAGACCGATAGACCCGCAGACTGACAGACCCGGCTGTTTGAACTACCAAACACTGTATCTGTCATTCTACGGTTCTACTCCCTTTGCTAGGACACTGATGACACGTCTTACATTTCTCACTGAACAGGTTGTCGATTGCAAATTCTTTTTCTGGTTCTGGTACCCCAAGAATTTTCAAATAGCTCACGTGGCATATATTACAGCGTCTCTTCATATGATCTGCTAACAATTGCTTTGCGAACTCCAATGCAATAACACCTCCTTCGCTTTTTTTTCGCTGAAAAGTGAAAATCTTAAGAATATTCATTTTAAGGCCACTGGTACCCTTGTTCTGCACTTATATTCTACCATTCCATTCCCGACCGTTTTCTAAAGAGTGGGCTTTGACAGAAGGCCAACGCTTCTCATGGTATAAGCGGAGCGTATTAATTATGGTGTCGCACCTCCCACCTATCGTTGAACACCACAGCGCTATTTGTATGTACTCACTGAGTGATGTAGTGTAGGCCAGAGACGTCACCATACGAGATTTCCAAATTTAAAATTAAAAATATACTTACTGGCACGTTCCAACTGATTTGCTGTGTACTCCAACATTAATATTGCACTGCCAAAGATACCATATGAATAATTCACAAAGCGTGTATATCGACAAACAACTAGTCAGATGACACTATTTTAGTGGTGGATGTTCGTTTTGACATAAACTACAAAGGATCGGTTGTGTTTCATTCTTTATCGATTTCGACAAGTTTGATGCTTTTGTTTTCTTCTTCTTCTTTAAGGGCCGTCTCCTCTAAGAAGGTTGTCTATCGTCATGGCGATTCTTGCTTTAGATGCGGCTGCTCGGAATACTCCTATCGATGAACAGTGATACCATTCTCTCAAGTTCTTCAGCCACGAACTGCGCCTTCTCCCCGCACACATTCTGCCTTGTATTTTCCCTTGTATTATCAGTTGTAGAATATGGTAGTATCTTTCTCCACGCATACGTGCCCCAGGTAAGAAGGTTTCCCCATTTTGACAGTTTCTACTATTTCAGTTTCTTTAATCATACGCTCTTGTTGTATGAATTATAAACTGAGCAATAGGTTCAGCTTTTTGAAAAAAGTTGAACAAGAATTTGGACCTAAATTTTTATAGTTATAATTACATGCGGTACTCTGAGTAGTATGTACAACTAATTATCTTCATTACACCAAAGAGGAGAAGTCCTGGATAAAGCTGTAATTTAAGTACGCGATTTTCTAATTGATTGCAACATGTCGCTAGGACGTAATTTAATAACAAAAACCATCTTCACTCGTTTAAAATGTAATTGCACAATGTTGAAATAACGAAAAGGTGAAGTTTAGCTATGATTCACTAGAATGGCTGGCTTCTGCTCAAATCCCACAGTAATTATTGCTACACAAAATATTACTAAGGAAATGCACAGTAAGATCAATCAAACTGTTACAAGACGGATGCAAATAGAATAACTCGAAACTTGATACGGTATGAAAATTAAATAGAGAGGGAAGGAAAAGAAGAAATAAGAAGGGATAAAAGGATAGAACAATCATGTTATAGGAGAATGAGTAGTAAAAACTTAATAATCCATTAAATTTGATATTGTGATGTAATAACTAATCTAATTTATTGTGTTCTATTGGGATTTCAGAAGCATTGCGTAGTTTTCTGTAATAGGTTTTAAGGCCCGTTTTTCGGACTCTAATTTTGAATATTGTAGGATCAAATTATAAGTTTTCGAGACGTTGTCGGAAAAGGATCTTTCAAATTAGGCGGTATGGTGAGCTGACGGTGTAATTGTAATTTTTGAGCTTATGTTCACCTTGTCTACTCCTTGTCAAAATATGATTTTTTTTATATAAAACTGAAAAAGCTTTCGTTGTTATAACCTTGATCAACTCAAGCGCTATGTAACTCTTCAGTCTCTCCTTTTTATGTTTGTTTGAGTCAGCTTGTATGATGTGCTGCATTCGCTGCGAATGGCATGAATTAGTCTAGTCGCAGGTATGAGCTTTGAACTTTTGGTATTCTATTTGTATCATATTGATGTGTACAACTATTGTACAAGACATCAGAAAACTTTAAATGGAAAAGCACTACCTGAGGCACTAGTCAGTTAAAGTTCAGAGTTTCTATTTAACAAGTATCTGTAAATATGCACAATTTTCAAAGAGTTAAAAACTTTTTTAATACAGTCAGTTATGCTTCTTGAAACGTCCTTAGATCTGAAATAGGCAAGGCAATGTTCGAAGAGACCTAAAAGAGTGTATTATGTCGGTAGGTCTTTCTCTCACAGGCCAATGGACAGTCTACTAGGAATACAACAAATTTTTCTGTTTTACAACCCCTCACTCCTCTACCCCCCAATTTCACCCCCAACCAAAAAAAAAGTAGAAAAATATCAGGAACTCGTAAGTCGCTTTAAAACGAAGTTTGAGGAATATAATAATTTTTTTATTTTTTGCTAATTACTCCGTCGCCCATGCACTGATTTCAAAGATATAGCAGCATTACCGGACAGACAAACCGACGGAAATGAGTGAGGTGAATTATCGTTATATAAATATCACAAAATGTCCAAAAAGCGTATTATCTCAAAACCGAAAATTTTTATTATTACTTTCAGTAGTCTCATCAAGCTGCAAGCCAAAATCCTTGCTTTTCATTTTTTCTATCAATTGGTAATTGAGATCCTCAGCGCGACCCGTTAAAGGCGCAGGAGGGGCAGATGAGGGTATAAACACGGTTTTCAAGCGCGTAGGTCTATGTTTATACTTTTCGGCGACGGCGACGCGACAAAAGTACGTAATACCTGTGTTCTTAACCACTGGCGAGCGTCAGAATAGGTATTGTTGCTTTTTAGGCACCCACAAATATTTGTGCTTTACGCTAGTTGCACACACACCAATTTTGGACGGTCAGTATTATTCCGGCCGTCCAAATTCCACTAGTGAACCACTGGATGGAATGGGACTTTGCACACGCCGACTGTAAAATGCTACCGGTGAAATACCGGGATGCAGCCGGCCACTGCCACTGCAGACCGCCTGTACCGGGACGTCCCGGCGACACAGTGACCTACGTAGCTAGATACAACCTTGCACACGTATCGATTGTTTACCGACCGATAGTCGCTATAATCAAACGTATTGGACGACGATAACCAATCAACTGCTCGTTTGACCGGCAAAAATCCGGCTTGTATGAAAGCAACGCTCCACCGATAAAATATCGGCCGATATTTTACCGGCCGTTCAAAATCGGTGTGTGTGCAACCAGCGTAAGACGAGGGTCGGCTTACGGTGCCCCTCGTTACCTTTTACGGCGCACCAGGGCGCCGCGGCGCACAGGTTGGGAACCCCTGCAGTATTCCATTCCAAAAGATTACAATAATTACTCATCGAATACGAAGCGAGCTCCGTCATGTCGGTTACCGAGTTTTTACCGTCAACATGAATATACTGTAATATTGAAAAAAGAGACATTATATTTTTAATCACAAACAAGTAAAAACTATTGATTGATTGGTACATTCTTTAGGATGCGTTTAGCCATCGATTCAAGTATATAAAATTACCAGTCGTCAGCTGGGGTCATCGCTACTAGCAGAATCAAGCTAACAGCTTAGAGTACTGCAAGTCTCGATTCATATAGTCATAGAGGCTAGTGAACAACCGCGCCGCTGGTTTTGATATACAGCTTCCTTCTAGCAAGCGGAATTCTATAAGGGAGTAGGTGATGGATCGCGTCGTAAAGTGGCGAGAAGAGCGATGTCGGATTTATTTGATGGGAGTTCCTTTAGAACAGCCGACAGCTGATCAGTCGTGTGGATGGACAGATGAGCGTTCAACTGAATTCTTTCGTCCGCAGCAACTCAGAGATCTAATGAATCGATTGATTCGCTGAACTGATACGTCACTGCTTTCACTGGAAGATTAATTTACAGACATGTCTCTGATGTACCATATGGATGCAAATACTGAAATCACTGGCAGTTCAGTGACCGTAGACTTAAGTTGCATCTCTACTGATAAGAATAATAATGATAATGATAACAGGTATCTTCTCCACACCCCCACATCCACATCAATAAAGGCCACTGGAAGAACCATCCCAAACAAGAAATATTAACTGGCCAAACTCTGAACAACATGGACAAGGTCGAAACGTACAAGTATCTGCGCTTCAATCAGAACGTTAAGATCGATCACACACAAGTCAAGGCTCAACTAGCATAAGAGTTTAGCGAGCGCGTCATAAGACTACTAAAAACAAAATTGAATTCTAGAAATTTTACAAAAGCTATTAATACATTTGCGAGAGCAGTTCTCACATACTCCATCGTCAAGTGGTCGCACAGTGACAGTAAAAACAACCACATACTCATACGAACAGAACTCACGAAATACAGGATGTCACATCCGAAAGCGTGCGAAGAAAGGCTTACCTACAAGGAGGCATAGAATTTATAGACATACAGTCACTTCACACGAGACAAATAAAAACACTCAGACATGTTTTCCTTAGCAAACAGGCAAACTTACATAGGCCAATAGTAAAAGCAGACAAAAACTATACTCTTCTCACCCTATATTGCCCAGACCACGCAGCAGACATACACAATCTTGTACAATTACAACAAGAAAAAATAAAGATCTGATCGCAAAGAGCGCTCAGTAACAAGCACAGATACCGTGTTATACAAGACTACATTAATGAAAGTTAGTCATACATCTGGCTGCAGAATGACCAACTCTCCCCAGAAAGTGAGGGTTTTATGCCTGCTGTCCAGGACCTAGTGGTTGCGACACGAAGCTACATGAAATGGATAATTAAAGATCCATCCATAACGGACGGTAATTGCAGGAAATGGCACCAACAGGAAAAAAACAATAGACTACATAACAAGAACATGTGAAACTATCGCTGGAACCGAGCACACAGCTAGACATAACTCTGCAGAGAAAGTCATACACCAAGCACTAGCCACTACAAACAAGCTAAAAGAAAGCACACATCCATATTACAATTACACACCAACATCAGTATTCGAAAACAATCAATACAAAATATACTGGGACTTTAAAATATACACCGTGTCCCAGGACGAGTCCCGAAAACGTTAAGGATGATTTCTGGCACCGATATATTATGCTATAACGTTTTTATTCTTAATAGCTAAAAAGTTGAAATGTCCTTAATTAGATCGCGAAATGGTTAATGTGTGGCCATGCTTATTATATTCGTACATCGCATCACTACGTCACAACCGAGGTAAACAATCGACACAAATGTTTAAAAGACCTGTTAGCGTAAACGTACTGAAAGACCTTCGCCGTTTACCCCTTGCTATAAAATCAGAAGTGTTTTCTAACAAAAGTGAAAGTGAAATAAGGTGAGCCACACACGTTTCAGTCATCTTTACAACAAAACCTCAAACATTGATGTCTCTGTAACTAATGTGAATTTAAGAATGATTCTTTTTGATATCGGCTTCAGACTCCGACACCTAAGTGATATTTCTTTTTTCGGGATTCGTCGTCTACAGACAAGACTATCCCATCCAATAGGCCAGATATGGTATCTCTGTCAAAGCAGTCAAAGTTACATATCTGATAGATATTACTATTCTCATTGACATGAATACCATAACACTTACGCTGGGAAGATGTCTAAATACACTGGCCTTAACATAGAAATAAAACGGCTTTGGAAACAAAACCAACTTACCATTGTTCCTCTAATTATGTCGGTCTCAGGCCTTACGCTCAAACTTCGTTTTTAGACGTTTTTGAAGTCCCTAATTGTATTCCACATTTTACTTCCCACACTGATAGGAAATATGGGAGTATTGTAATCGCGAAAATATTCGACTTTGAGATGCTACGCTTTTTTGGACGATTTATGAAAATTCTTGTCACTCTTTTCCGTCGGTCCGTCTGTCTATTGGGATTTTTTTAGTCGCAGTAATTACTGGTCGGGTTGTGATGAAATTTCGATAGCGATATGCTGTGGCGTCGTGGTAGGTTATTCTGCTGGCGGTGGAGAAATAGGTAAATAACAAAAAATTATCAGAACCCCTCCAAACTTCGTTTTTATGCGGTTTGGGGTGCCTGATTCTGAAAAATTTCAATATCGCTTAAACTTCGTTTTTAGATATTTCAAATGTCTACCTCCTTCATGAGAATGGTGTGCAGCTGCATAGGCGATGAATAATAATAAGGTCCTTAAAGGATGGTGTAGCTTATGTTAACGAAGTTGGATAACGTACCGTCCATTTGAATTGTCTCTTATCTGCTACAGCTGCGAAAAAAATCCTTACTCCAAGACTCAGTAGTTGTGTCGCCATTCAAATTTCACGATAAAGAGTACTATATCCCAAACAACCATTTTATGTACGTACATTATACGTCGGCCTTCGACGTAACGTACATCCTATGTACGTACTGCGACATATATAATCTGTACATCCTAAGTACGTAGTACATCCAAATTCCACCCGATAATACGTTTTATGTACGTACGTTATTAGAGTATTTAGAACGAGCCCTGGACATATATAGAACGTAATTTTTACATCCCATTTAACAGGGTTTAAAAAATGGAATATTGAATCATTTGAAATTTGAAAGGCTTGAATTATATGTTAATGAAACTATATTGTACAACGTTAGACAAAAAAAATATATTTCAGACTTTTTTTCTCTGAGAGCTGTCAAGCTGAAGCCTTTTTAAGGCCTTTTGTCCTATAAACTCCGGTCCTTCCAGTCGATCATCCAAAGTGCCGGTCGTGCAAGGTGCTCAGCTCTCGTGTGAGCGACACTAACAGTCGAACTGGTCGACACTGTGTATATTCATTATTCAGTCACCCACCCAAGCGCTAACCGCACCCAAGGCTGCTGCACCCCACTATCGAAGGCAGACGCTGTTCATCGCACAGCCCGTGGGTCCCCTATTTCAGAATATACACAAACCATTGAAATTCTATTTCGGAAATTATAATGTTGGCATTGGCAATGCTGCTGTTCTTCGTATCTTCTATCGTTATTTTGTAATTGATACATTTTATTACCCTAACTAATAGTTCCAAATTCTTTTGCGAGTGACTATCAGGCGTTTCTGTGAAGATGTTTGTTTGCTAAAGGTATTAAACACCTATTTAATGTACATACTAGGTACGTACTGAGAACAGACTAAGCTTACGTACTATGTACGTACTGGGAGGTACGGACCTAAAATGGACGTTTTAAAAACGTGTTGTGTTGTTTGGGATATTTTGTGAAGTCTGACAGCCAGAGCGCAATGATCTTTTTTGCACTTAGTGCCTTAAATATATCGCCCGTCACTTTAGAAGACACAATACTCTAAACTTGGAATTATGCTTCACGGTCCATGCTCTCAAAAACCATGAATACCTACCTTGCCAGGCTCTTACAGTGCCACAAGATGTAACCCAATGTTTCATCGTGGATCCCACAGAGCCAGCTCAAAGTTTGATATGTAGTTTTAGGCTACAATGTCCTGTTAGAATCTCCATTATTGACGTGTGGGCATCGTTTAGCAATTGCGCAAATCTTGTCTGCCTTAATCGTAACTAATAATAACACTACACTGCTATAATCTTAGCATGGCGATATCTGAACGTTTTCTTTCAGGATACTAATTCCAGTCTTTTATCTTAAGTTTTTTAATGTAATCAGCTAGCGTCCAAATACAAGACAATCGATTTCCATCTTCATTCAGTGCTCATGAACATCTCTTGAAACTGTAGTCTCTGAATTCGCTCTACAATAATACAACTTGTTTCACTACTAAACTTCGTTATTTCTCTGCCAGACAAGATGAAATGAGATTTCCAAAGTTCCAAACTAGCGGGGCATTGCACTTCTCCCCCCCCCCCACAGAGTGATAGGAAAATATTCAGTTTTCCAGAGGCGCCAGCTAGATGGTAATAAATTATTATGTTTAGGTGAGTTTTCTAGTTAGCCAGAATCTACTGAGCCTTGACTGTCTAGGATGCAAACTTTTGATTCGATAGCCAAGATAAATAAACCTGTGTAAATGCGCATAATTTTTAGTCGAATGACATTGATTTAAGCATGAAAGGTCTTATCTCATATTCAAATGTTCAAGAGCTAATCTGAAAACGCATCTAAAATATTATTTCAAATCTACCATACACTTAATTTGAAACTTTAGTATGATCATTTAAAATACTTGTCCAGTTTTAACCGGATGTATTGATTTAAGTAATATGTTATTTCAAAGATACAGTATTATTGATTTATAGCTATTACATATTAATGTATATAGGAAGGTATGGCATAATTCAGTAAATCTAAATATCTTCCGTCCGACTGTTCATTATTATGATGAATGTATTGTCTAGAATGTGGTATAATAAAAAATCCAAATTCCTTTAGATTCATACTTTCCACTAGATAGGCTTTCTGCAGACATGTATAGCTTAATCTCTTATTATGTAGCTCAGCGGTTCTCTCTTGTGAAGTAATATTTGAATCATGTCGCGCAACACCTGGACTGGAGGACCTTAAAAGTATTGCAACGAGTTAGGCCTGCATGTTTCGACTTGGGCCTAATTGCTGCTGTTTAGTATGGTGATTGGTAGTGGAAAGCAAGAATATATTGAGACCGATATTTATGTGAGGTTATGCAGCACGCAATGTTTGTGTCGCTCGATACTCCTATTCTAGGTGATATAGTTCTATTGTCTTGAGGGGTTCTGGAGAAACTATTTCTAATGTCTTTTTTGTAATGTCGTATGATCTTTTGGCATCGCACCATTAAACAAACACAGCCTGACCACTGGCCGAACCGATTTTTTAAACTCGATATGAGGTTTGCTATTCCAGCAACTTCGATATACTCGTACTATACTCTTCCTATGAGCGTCTACTACCTTTTGAAATGATAATCAGATATCCTCCAAGAAACTAACAACAACAAGAACTAAAGCCGATTAAAACCTGTTTGCAATTGAACTTCTAACGCTATTCACCACTGGCGAACTGCTGGCTCCTCCATCTGTGTAACCCTTGGTGGAGTGAGAAAGAAACACCAAAACTGTGGCTGAAAGCCAGAGTGGTCGCTGTCCCTAAACCCTGGAAATCCCGCGAAGAGGCTAGGAGCTATCGAACAATATCCCTTTCGGCCCTTCTACAAAGGCTTTCATCTAAGCCGATAACGAAGCCGTTACGGGCCAATCCAAAGACATCGAAAAAATAAAACAAAAAAAGGTTAACAAAGTCTTAAGGAAGAATAGTCCAATACTACAAGTTTAGTCAGCTATGCCCAAACCCAGATAAAACTGAAGCCTGCCTATTCCATCTTCATAACCGGCAAGCAAACAGGGAACTGAAAATTGAATGAAATTCGACCAGGCTACACCACTACGCAAATCCAGTTTATCTGAACACCAAGCTGGTTAACTCCCAATGGGGAGCCCACCCTGGCGTGTACGACATCCCTTGCAATGAATACGCATGCCCTGTATGGTCCAGATCGACTCATGCTAACAAACTTGCCCGTACCCTGAACAACACCTGTAGGATAATCAAGGGCTGTCTAAAGCCTACCAACCTACACCAGCTATACATTTTAGCGGGAATAACCCCCCTAATCATGCGAGAAGCCTCAAGTATGGCAGTACAAAGTAGATAGTCATGAGACAAAAGACCATATATGTCTATATCGAGGTATATATAGACACAAGCCCCCAGCAGTGGGACTTAAATCCAGGAAGAATTTCATTATGTCTACAAACCCACTGACAGACCCCAAATCAGTAACCAAAAAGGTCCCGCGGAAGCGACGGCTAACAAAGAACCACATTATCAACTTGGAATCCAACTGAAAGCCTCCCAGTCGGATCACAACTGGGATGGAGGACCTGGAAAAGTCTCAACAGAATTAGATGCCAAATGGGCACGTCTGGGAATAACCTAGTGAGATGGGGATGTGCCTGGGAGAGAACCAGACGATGGAGCCTCTCGTATCTTACCCATCCTTGGAAACCCCTTGCACACTGCAGGACCTATGGGAAGCGAACGACACGGCGTGGCAGTGCGGTGTGCCAGACACGAGAAAGAGACATGAGCAAATACAGACAATCATTTCGCACTTGCGACGTCTGTGATCATCACATATATGTGTTTTTTCTTCCACTTATAAACAGTAACCAACTAATACTAATATAAATAAAAAAAAAACAAAAAAATAATCATATCCAAAAGAAATTATATAAGACTAACCAAATAATTCAAGTGTAGCTCAGACATGATTTAAATAAATGAATAAAACCCTATTCATTATATTTTTCGCCTTCTTTACTGTTTCTAAGCTCACAAATGCATATAACGTCTTTGAGTTTACTACACCAGGCACTAATTTTAGATTCCTCAAATCTAGCTGATTTTCACTGTCAAAAACTTATTAGCTTTGCTAAACTTATATGTTCTACCACATCTTAAATGTGCCATGTATAACTTAAACCAAGTCCTAATAGGTATAGGTAATAGATAATAGATACAGATATCTTAGTTTCTCCTTTGGACCACCATAGCTAATTCTATTTGATGTGTCGGACGAGACTGAGAGTTATTCATGTTATTCGACACGAAGCACTATGGCTAAGGTATCTGATGAAAATAATAATAATTATTACGGACGGATAAGGACCTAATAGGGCTACATTTTAAAAATATTTTCATGTAACAGAAGGTCTCCCAAAAACACGAAACGTATCAAATTTGAATTACGTTTGTGCTCGAAGACATCGGTCGATTAATTAAGGAAGCTTCAGTCAGAGATAACTTGATCCTTTACCTTATTTTTGTATAGTTAAATTTAAAATTTGATAGTCTTTTTAACGATGTAACGTCATAAGTGTCAGTCTCTGGTAGTTTTCGTTTAATTTCAAATTTTCTGTCAAATCGGTGTTTTTCAATTTTCCTATCTACAAGCAACCTGGCAGGCCATAAAATAAAAACAAAGACGTGTTCAGATGGGAGAAAATAAGTAACTTCGCAGAAAAATGCAGACGAATTAAAGTCATGCTTATGAAAATTCCTTACAACAAATCAACTCTAACTAGAAACAACAGCGGTAACATATCTGAGGTCAAACAGAATCTGGAGTGTGACAGAAATAGACATTTTTCACAACCTATTGGCTACTGCAATGTACTATCCGCTACTATTGAAAATTTCAAAAACAATTAAAAACCAATGAAAGAACAACTACTAGCGATTGTTAATCTAGCACATATTTTCACATATTATGGTATAAAAAAGTAGTAGTTTGAAGTCAATCCTCTGACTGGAGCCCTAATTTTTCAGTATCGATTAGCAAGTCCACAGAAAAGGAACACAACCAAATCAGATTTAAATTTTCTGCCAGGTAAATTATGTTCTATAATTTGAACAGGTCTTAATTCGTTCTCCATTTTCTGCTTGATAGTATTAAACACTTTTTTGTCATCATTAGATGTAAAATTTTATTCTAAAGATAATAAACTGCCCACAACATTCGCTAGTAGCTTTCCTTTCGTTTAAAAATTTTTAATGGCTTTGGAAATTGGTAATCTCTTGTACATTATATTAGCTAGTAGGCCATGAACAATATTGCTGTCGTACTCTAGTTTCTATTTTACCTTAGATATGTTGCCGCCGTTGTTTCTGGTTATAGTTGATTTGTTGTTAGTAATTGTTATAATCTTGTCTTTTTAGAGTTCGTCTGTGTCTTTCCGCTAAGTCAGTTATTTTCTTCCATCTGAATTGTTTTTTTTATATTTCACGGCCTGCTATGTTGTTTATAGGTAGGAAAATTAAAAAACACCGATTTGATTGACAATTTTAGATTGAATATAAACTAGCAAATAGCGACATCTACAACCTGGTATGGTTAGAAAGGCGATTTAAATTTACACTTATCTGTATCAAAAAATCAGGCATTTCCATTTGAAAAAGTCAAGTTATCTCTGATTGAAGTTTCCTTGATTAATTTACCTATTTCTCAAGGTACAAAAATAATTCAAATTTGAGCGTCTAAAATAAGCGGATGATTTCATGATTACTTATGAGGAAAAGGAAAATATTTAAATGATTTTAGGTCTTTATCTCGCATCGTGAAAGTTTATAGATTGCTAGGCAAACTAACCGTAAACCTTAATGTTTATTAATTTGGCGATAAAAGTTCGGGTTCCGTAGAGGGTGAGAATCACAAAACCTGAAAGGGCGCCAAACTCAAACCACGTATAAATTATGCCACAAGTACTCTCACTGGGAAAGCCCTGGTGACATGTAACACTTTACAACTTTAGAGCCTTTCAGTTGGGATGGTCTTGTCATAGTTATTTCCAGAGCTATATACTTTAGGCATATACTCAACGAATGAATAAACCAGCAGGCGTTAACAGCCTCCCTAAAGTGTACTCAAATTTCCCTCCAACAGCTATTTGCAGGTAACTGCTCCTTATGGCAATTTTATCGTAAGTGTTTGCATTACACACTGGTGTCCTAAATATAAATCACCTGAGTTTAAAAATGCTGAAAATGCTATGAAGAATGGTTTCACCCTATTGCAATGTCGATGTCGTTCAAGTATTTCAGGTATGCCTTCTCTTAGGAATATATACGGTACATGGAAGTGTTTGTATATTAAATTCCGGCCCTTTGGACCCGCTGTACGCTACACTGCTAGGTTTCTTTCAAATATATGTTTGTACTTTTGTAGGAACGCATGCTGACACACTAGCTTGTTTTGCGTTTTGCATATATTTTCATTATAACGCTTGCATTTGGTTAAAGGGGGTTATCTATGATTGTGTTGTCCAATAGATGTGGAAACTAAACGTCGTTGTCAAAAACGTGCTACAGTTTCTCACTGCATTTTCTGTTACTGACGTGTTGTTTTGTTAGCTGAATGTTGGATTGAAGGTCTCATTAAAGGTACTTAAAATGGACTACAAAAATATAAATCCATTTCGCCCTATTTGTGGTTGTCAGAACCGCCCAGTCGGGCATTTGGTAAGTAAGTTCGAAGCGCTGGTGACTTACCAAAATAGTAGCAGGCAAAAAGTTCACTAACCAGATGAACTAATCCGTATCAAACTTATATGCAAATAACATATTCCCACAGCGGATTCAATGCAGTCGATATTTGCGGCATATAAAATGTTCGAAGAATAGAAGGTGCAATGCCGCAGTCTGTAACTCTGTAATAGAATATCAAATAAGCAGGGATACGAAAACACAGGGATCAAGAAATGATATATACCATGTTGATGATATTGGATGTACGGAAACATATCTCATATTTACTTTACATCAGTTTCTGTCACATTTCTGGAACTACAATTATTTGTTGAATTGTTTTTATATTCATGCTTATATCACAGTATATCCAATTATACAGTAGCGCAACTGTCCAGAATTTTGGTGGTTCGCGCATAGCATCCAGCGCATCGTTCGCAGGATGTTTAGCACGGCGATCGCCTGAGTCGTGTTTAGTCTATGAGGGTGAAGGTAGTGTCTTTGACAGAACCGAATTAAGGAATTTGGTGATACGCTGATATGGATATGGATATCGGGACGCGTGAAGTCAAATGTTGCACCGCTGTAGGCTGTATTAACAATTCCAAAAACTGTGACTATAGTTTTTTTAAGATTCCTCAAGATGCTACCAGGTAAGCGATTCCTCCAGTGTTTAATATGCTCCTTTATTACCTAATAATATTAAAGTGTGATAGCATAGCTCCATCTGTCTCTAACCAAGTATGCCGGGTGTTGCGGTAGCTGTGTGTTTTTTTTCAGTTTTTAGAAGAGTTAGACGTTACGGAAAGTCGTTCTTTAATCATGAACCTAAAGTCAGAATCACAAAATTCGAAATGGGACATCCGATATAGCGGCTTTAGCCACTTTGTGCCCGCCGATTCAACGTGCTGGACGAGAAAAATAAAATGTCTTCTCAACATGCATGAATTTTTGTGTTTTCGGTCTTTGATTATGAAACTAAAATAAATGGTAGACCTATTCTAAAAGCTAATTTCCAAGCTCTACCAGCTCTAGTCTATGTATTAATGTTTCATATTGGTACTATTTTGACCTTACAGGGCAAGAATTTGGATTATGGCATGTAGCAGAGAAGATTTCTTTGCTTCTAAAAAAATGTTTACACCCCAATTAGGTATATGCAAAAAATCCATGATGAATTAGAAGAATCAGTACAAAACATTTTCACGTACAATAATCATGAATACGTGGATATAACTTACAAATTGTAATTCAGAATTCTAAAGACAACTGCCTAGCCTTGATGTAGAATATACACATTACCACATTGCTCCCAAAATTTACTCTATTTATGAGATATATCGCGTCCATTAAACTTATTGCAACACAATAATAACGCTTCTTCACTCGATTATTGCTAAGCCGACCCTGTGCTCAAAACGTAAACGGCAATACTCGCGGCTCGTGCTGAGGAGCCGACGTGGAGTTATGAGAGGCCAGTTTTTCGGAGACAAATTGTCTGCATGATTTATAGAGAGTTGCGCTACTGAATAATTGGATATTCTGCGCTTATATCGGCATTTCTGGATTTCCCAATTTAAATTCGTACCAGAAAATATCGAATAAAGTCATCGGCCGGCGAACTCGAACCCAAGACCTCCATATTGGTACTCCGGCGCTCTCATCAGTTGAGCCACGGTCGGCCTGTGAATTTAACTTCGAAAGCGGCGTTTGATCCAGAAGTCACTCGTCTAGTCATCGGTTTCGAAGTTAAATGGACAGGGCGACCTTCGCTGAAGTAGTGAGAGCGCGACAGTACCAATCTGGAGCTTGTGTGTTCGACCCCACCGGCCGCCGACTTTTTCCGACACTTTCTGGTATGAATTTAAATACAATTATTTGTATAACGCTGAAAGAATTTCACCAAGCAAGATAACCTTGGATATTTCCTTGTTTAAATAACAGACAATTTTGATTTTTGTAGTTTGTGGTCGTGCATAGTTGAAAGTCCTTAGAGACTAATGGCTGCGTAAAGAGACCCAACGCTTGAGTCATCGTGATTGGTTGACATCAGATGAACTTGAGCGGAAACTCGGCCCTAATATTTATAGTTGGAAATTTTAATGGGAAGCATAATTTTACTGTTATAGCGGAAGCAGCAAGGAGATATTTGGACGGTGTCTCGCAACAGATGTTGCATATTCGCGTTCAACTGAAACTTGGCACAGGATCGCAGTGTGCGCTGGCCGGATGTACCGTGTCCGCTTTTCTAACTGACCAAATAAAATAGTCGGACCAGCATTAATGAAGAGAGGAGCGGGACCCCGATTGTAGCACGTGTGCAGCAACTTCGCCCAGCCCGACAGACGCGAAAGTTTTGCAAATTTTGAAACATCGGTGCACCAGTTGGGATTAAACACCGTGGAAAGTTAAGCACATTATTGCCATTCAGTAGTGCAGCTACGCTATTGAGGCTTTGAACGTGTCGCTGAATTTGCTGTTAGTTCCGCGAATCCCAATATCACCTCGGTAGAGAAGAATAACGGGCGAGAACCTCCCTTGCTACTAAGGCACATAGGTAACCCCCGTTCAAGCCAAGTGGAAAATCACTGTGACAGTTTAGTACACAGGCCCTCAAGGCATTACGTGGAACTTCGTGGTATTACTGTCATGTTTTTGGCAGTGCAGCCAGACCTACCATACCATAGGCAGGTCTACTACTTTCACACATGGCGGGTGAATGGCAGATGGTAGCTAGAAGTTTCTATAAATATGGCATAGTAATGTACTAGAATTATTGATTCGGTGTATAAACGGTATACGCATGGTGTAACTTTTGTAGGCCCAGCAAAAACGCTCAATATCTTTTTGGGTCCAAAGAACCTTTGTGGATAAACTGAAACGAAAAATTATAAATATTTACCCTCCCATTTAATAACTAGTTAGTTCCTTTTTAAACCTAGCGTCTTTCGTGTACCGATTTCGATGCTTTGGTATCACCACAGCCTGGCGCTCTATCTTACACTTCAAAATTCGATATGCAGTATGTACACGTTAATCTGGTAAGAGGCGATGAAAAGGTACTTTTAAACCAAATATATGAACTTTCTTAGGGTACAAAAAATCCACACTTAGTTTTGAAGCCATGCAGGAGACTAGAAAAAACCGACCGTATCTGAATTTTACTATTTAAGGTTGCTGCGATTCATAGTTCTACATCATTCAACCTGCAATAGTTTCTTGTACGTACTATTTAACTTCACTTGTATGCAACAACGAAAGCAAATATGGCAATTCAATTTTAACTTGCTTCTAATTTTTACTTACAGTATTTCTTTTACAATCAAAATACCCTAATGGTCAAGTGGTATGTAGTCAAACTCTTCAATGTTTCGAAACCTATGCATACTAAAAATTGCCTCGGTTCTTAAAATTAAGAAAAGGTTTATATTGTCACGACGGCCTCTTTTTTTCACCCAGGGAATCAAACTGGACGTAACTTTCACCGTTTTACTTCACAACGCAATACAATATCTCTTAAACTTATCTCAGCTACAACTCAATTTTGACTTGCTTCTAATTTTTACTTACAGTATTTCTTTTACAATCAAAATACCCTAATGGCCAAGTGGTATGTAGTAAAACTCTTCAATGTTTCGAAACCTATGCATACTAAAAATTGCCTCGGTTCTTAAAATTAAGAAAAGGTTTATATTGTCACGACGGCCTCTCTTTTTCCACCCAGGGAATCAAACTGGACGTAACTTTCACCGTTTTACTTCACAACGCAATACAATATCTCTTAACCTTATCTCAGCTACAACTCAACCTACGACAAGCCTTATATACTTCATCGAATCATCTAGAAAATTTCAGACATTCAGATGACATTACAGAATGCCCATAAGTCAGTCCCGAAAATTCCAGATGATTCGATGACGTTTACATGTCAAAAATCTAACCTAACATTTCCAAAGAAACATCAACAACAATACAAATAAGCAATGCTATATACAGGATGTTACACTCTTCTCCCCTTAGCGTTCGGCGTCCTCGACGAACAGTTCGCTTCGATCCTTGTATGACCACAGACGATCGCTATGGGCGACCTTCGGTTTCCCACTACCAATACGTATCCCGTAGCCTACGTCGTTGAGGCGCTTCATCAACACGTAGGGTCCCTCCCAATGGCGTTGTAGCTTGTAGACATCTACCCCTTCTTTGTCGTGGATTGTTGAACCAAACCAGATCACCTTTGACGAACTTTGGGTTATTTGCTTTAAGATCGTATCTGACTTTCATTCTGTCGCTGGCAGACTGGATGTTCCCTCTAGCAGACTCATAGATATCCCAGAGCGTTTCCTGAAGCTCGGTCACCCATACGCATGGAATACGGCGTTCTGTTTCTGGGGTTGGATCAAAAGCTAAGTCCAGAGGCAGCCGCAGTTCTCGAACAAAAATTATCTTCGCTGGGCTCAACCGAGTTGACTCATTCACCGCTGATCTGTAGGCCAACATTCCCAAAATAATCTTCGTATCCCAATCAGACTGATGTTCGTTAACGAATTCTGACAGGTAATCCAGGATTGCTTTGTTGAAGCGTTTCACCATACCGTCGGACGGAGGATGAAGGGCAGTTGTTCTAGTCTTCCGAATTCCGAGTTTTCTTATCAGCTGTATGAAGACTGATTCAAAGCTGAGTCCCTGGTCTGAATGTAGTTCATTTGGAACTCCAAAACTGGACACAACGTGTTCTAAAAGAGCCTGTGCCACTATGCCTGCTTCTTGATTGGTCACAGGAATTGCTTCTGGCCATTTAGAGAAACAATCCATTACAACAAGCAGATACCTGTTCCCAACGCTAGCTTCTGGCGAAGGACACAAAATGTCTATGGCGATCCTCTCAAACGGCGATCCAACATTGTACTGCTGCATATATGACCGTTGACGAGTATTTGGACCTTTTCTTTTCTTGAGTTGCAGACGTCGCATGTGGAACAGTAATTTTCCACATCTTCTCGACAGCCAACCCAGTAAAGTCTCTCCTTGATTCTCTCCAGGGTCTTTCTGATGCCAAAGTGACCTCCGCTGCTACTGTCATGTAATTGTTCCATAATTGCTTTTCGTAGTTTTCTTGGTACTATAAGTTTTTCTTTAGCGTGTCTGCCATCAGTGTTCTCCCAGATTCGATACAAGAGGTTACCCCTAAACTTCAGCGAGTCCCATTGTACGAGGTAGGCTTTAGTGCTGTGACTCATGGCACTTATTTCCTGTTGATTTGGCTTGTTTCCATTTAATAGCGAAAGAATAACTAACCCTAACTCAGGGTCTTGTGACTGAGCTTGCTTGAAGGTTTCTAGTGAAATCTTGGTTGCTTCCAATTCAAATTCTTCTATTCTTAATGTATCGATGTCGAATTCTCGTTGTTGTTCTTTTTTCGAGCAGTGTTCACAGTCTTTATCACAGGGCCTGCGTGACATAGAATCGGCATTTCCGTGTTGCTTTCCTGGACGATGACGAACTTCAAGGTCATAGATTTGGGGGTATTCGATCCATCGAGCAAGCTGACCTTCTGGATTCTTGAACTTCATTAACCATTGCAAAGCTGAATGATCGGCACATGATGAATCTTCTTCCGTACAATAAGTTGTGGAAATTTCCGATCCCTTTTACCACACTGTACAACAATTTTCGAGTCACACACTAGTTTTTCTGGGCTTTGTGCAAAGTTCTGCTGTAGTATCCAAATTGCTTTTTTGATGCCATCTTGTTCTTGAGATAAGACAGCCCCAATAGCATAATGGCTGGCATCTGTGTCCAAGTAGAAAGTTGCATCCCCTGTTGGATGAGCTAGTATCAGTGAGGCGGTCAAAGCTTTTTTTAATGCGTCGAAGGCTTCTTGGCAGAAGGAGTCCCAATAAAACTTATTACCATTTCCAGTTAAGGCAAATAGTGGTTTGGCGATGCCGGAGAAATCTTTTACAAATCTGCGATAATAATTGTACAGTCCCAAAAAGCTTCGTACCTCATGAGTGTTGGGCGATACTTTCCATTCTTTCACAGCCTGCACTTTTTCTGGATCCGTCTGGATTCCGTTCTTTGGTAAACAGATGCTTCCCTTTTGGAAAGGTGGCATTTCTTAGGATTTAGCTTCAAGTTCGCTTCCTTCAGCTTTGTTTTAGTCGAAGTAGCTTTTCTGTAAAACCCTTTCCAAGCATCGAGATATATCAGTGCTGTCTTCCAAGATAGACCTTGTAGTACAACATCCATTAGTCTTTCGAAGGTACTGGGAGCATTGCATGGACCGAAAGGCATTAGTGTAAACTGCCATAGCCCAGCACACGATGTAAATGCCGTTTTCTCTTTATCTTTTTCGTCCATTCAGCCTGCCAGTACTCACTTTGCAGATCTAAGGTGGAGAACCATGAAGAATTTCCAACTGCATCCAAAGTGTCGTCAATCCTTGGTAAAGGGTATGAATCCTTTTTTGTCAAATCGTTGAGCCGCCTGTAATCCACACAAAACCTTGTTGATCCGTCCTTCTTTCTAACAAGGACTATCGGGGAAGCCCAAGTGCTAGATGATGGCTCGATCACTCCTCGTTTCTGCATATCTTTTACCATATTTTGTACTTCATCAATCCTAGATAATGGAATTCTTCTTGGGAGCTGCTTGACTGGCTGGGCATCTCCTACATTAATTTTATGACGTATCAGATGGGTTCGCCCTAGGTCATCATTATTCTAGAGAAAATCGGATGAAATTCTTTTAGTACCTTCAGGACCTTCCGCTGCTGATCGGGTCGCAAATTCTCACTTCTATCATACAAATCTCGAAGATTCCCTGAGATCTGGATGAAGTCATAATCGTCTTCTGCTTCTTCTTCTTCTGTGCCATCTAACCTTCGGATCCATGCTACTGGTTCTAGTCTACCCAGCGGTGTAGCTTTCTTGATTTATATTGCATTCCTGGATACATTCGCGGTCCTTATTAACATATTTGAAGAATTCGTTCTTGTACCGGCTAATAAAATAGGTTTATTCCAACTTAGCGTAGGCTCTGTTTCAAAAATGCATGGGGTGAGGTTATGTTCAAGTACCTTATGTGCACATATAGGTATAACAATATCTTTTTGCGGTGGTATTGTAAAATTCCTTGGTGACACAACATTCATTTCCTCTAGCTGAACAGTTCGGCAGCTGAATTAAATCTCTTCTGAATCCCCAACTCTTACAGGTGAAGTTTATTACGCAGCCAGAACTCTGCAGAAACTCAACACCAAGGAATCAATCATTTGTAACTAAGGCGACTAAAATGGGATGCTTCTTACCGAAACTGCCGATGCGAATCTCTAATTCTTCAACACCCAGTACTGGTATACGGTCTCCAATAGCGGGATTCAGCAACATTCTATCTGTTTGTTTGGTTCTGCTTGGCGACTTCCTTCGAATTTCTTGGTATATGTTAGGGCTTATTATACTCACGTTTGCTCCGGTATCGACTATCATCTTGCATAGAATATTTTCTATGTAACCTTCAGCTACTGGACTCTTCTCAGTTTTATTTACCTCAATTTCGATGACCATGGGGCTTTCGTCATGATGGCCAGCTAGTTGTTACCCCATAAAACTGGCCGGCTTTAGTTTTCCGACTCATTATCAGTATTGGTACTAGCCTCTCTTGACTTTTCTGTCACCAGCATGCAACACCCTACTCTAAGGTGCCCTTTCTGCCCACATCTCCAGCACGTATACTTCTCAGCTCCTTCTAGATTTCTGCGAACTGGGTTTCTTTGGAAGGTACCACCTCCTCTTGTTGGAACGAACGATGAGGCCCTGATACCTGCTTCATTATCTTGTTCTACAGAGTGCACCCTTCGTGCCGTTCGCGTGGCTTTTGTGGCAGCTTCAATTTCTTGAGCCTTGACCAAAGCGTCTTTTAAGGTTCTGGGACTGGATAGTCTTACGATTCGCTGAACGTCCAGGTCCGCAATGTCTTCGGCAATCTGACGAACAGCAACGTATTCCTGTGTCTCGACAGGGCTGGTGACGAATGCTCGTTTAGCTAAGCTTTGGACCTCATATGCAAACGTGGTTGGCTTGCTGTGTCCAGTTGTACAGCTGGTCATGCAATAGCTCTGTTGAATGCGCGTCTCAGAAACGTAACTTTAGTGCAGGTGTTATCTTATCATAGTTGCGTAGATCTGAGGAGCAGATATTTTCCAAGACAAATGCTGCAGGGTCTCTGAGCATGGATGTCAGCACACAAGCTTGTTCCTCATTCGACCAGTTATTCATACGTGCGATGTTCTCAAATTGCATTTATAAATAAATGTCCCATGATGATTTACCATTGTATGGATATGGCTTTGCTACTACGCCACTGTGTCTGTCATGTAAAGCCTGTGCTTCTGCAGTCAAACTACTCTCACCTGCACTAAGCTGTCGCAGCTTCTCTGTGACGATTTCTCTGAAACGATCTTCAACCTGCTGCAGTTGTACACGCTCGCCTCCACTAAGTTCTCGCAGTTCGTCTTTCCTTGACATGATCTTTCACTTGGTGCAGCTGTTCCTCAAAGTTCTTTTGTGATGTCGCTACTGTCACTATTTGTGTCTCTATTGTGCTAATACGTTGGTCTTGATCTTCTAATGCCTGGGTTACCGCTTGCTTCTGTTCCTCGAGCCTAGCCATCACAAGTTCCTGCCCACTCTTCAAATCTGCGACTGCCTCGTCTTGATGTTGCCTCAGTTTCCGTTCAAGTTCCACTTGGCGGTGCTTTAGTTTTTCTTCAAGGTTCACAGCTGCCTCGTCCTGGTGGTGCTTGAGCTTTCCTCCAAGTTTGTCTTGACCACTTTGAAGATTGGCTGCAGTTGTTCCTAAACTCTGTTCGAAGCTGGTTGTCATATCTGTCTTCATTTCTTGTATCATAGCCATCAATCATTTCGGACGCCATAACTCTTGTAACTGGCATTAGCTGACACTGTACTCACTTCTTGCTTCCTTCTCCTAGTTTAACTGGATGAATGATCCCACACTTCCGACACCAATTGTCACAACGGCCTCTCTTTCTTCAGGGAATCAAACTGGACGTAACTTTCACCGTTTTACTTCACAACTCAATACAATATCTCTTAACCCTATCTCAGCTACAACTCAACTCAACTGAACTACTGCCACGCTACTCGTGGTGCCTTATATACTTCACCGAACCGTCTAGAAAATTCGAGACATTCAGATGACATTCCAGAATGCCCATCCGTCAGTCCCGAAAATTCCAGATGATTGGACGACGTTTAGACATCAAAAATCTAGCCTAACATTTTCAAAGAAACATCAACAACAATACAAATAAGCAATGCCATATACAGGATGTTACAATATCACACTATGCTTCCTTACATTACTCTCTTTCTTGTGGTAATGGTAAAATTGCGCGGTATTTATAAAAAGTTTTTGCCTTTTATGGTATGAATCTGCAATTTCTTAACACTCAAAGAAAGATCTGGCATTACTGGCATTTTTAGTGGCAATGGCATATTCATGTTCACATCTTAGTGACAGATTTCCATGATCCAATGATCGGTTGTTTGTGGCCATTCGTCTGTAGCCTGCCGCCTGTTCATCTGACTGTTGTCCGTTGATGAATACCAATAAAATGGATCCATTTAGACCTAAGTACCTCATAATAAAATTGTGTAAGATTCCTCAGGTATGCTTTAAATAACTCTAGGCATATTTTTTCTTCTCCTATTGTCTGAAAACTTTCTCCTTCGAAGAGCATACAAAATCTTGTACCTTGTACCCTTTATTATTTAAAGTTTCTCAATATATTACACAAGAACTGTTGAGAATGAATAACTCCGAGTGGAGTTCAATAAGCCACCTTTCACTCCAACTGGCTGTCAAACCTCTCCGAAAACTAAAACGACACTTCCTATTGAGTTACATCCAACAATTGGCAATTCCTCAAATTTTTGCATTGAGCTGGTATCTTGGTCCTAGAGGAAGTTATCCAGGAAGGGAATCGAGCAGACAATAACAGAGGTTCTGCTCCTTTATTTATAAAACCACATTGCATTTTTCTGTTGCCAGTGATAAATCTTCCAGAAACCGACGTAGCGTGTTATCCGAAAAATTGCTGTACACCTCGCCGTTATGCTTTCCTAGTAGAGATATAGGTTCAATTTAACCACAATTCTCACCCAAACGCTCAACGACCGCTGATATTGAAACAATTTTGATGCCCTGAATTTCGGTAATTATTAACCTAAGTAAGTAAGTCAGTTTATTTAAACCTCAACACTTTTACCGAAATATGTTCTCAGATTCTATACAGGGTGGGCCAATAGTGCGTGGACGGAGGATTGTAGGCTTACTAAAAAATATTTCAAAAATCTGTCACTTGATCATGGTAGGGACCCTTGAGGGCTAAAACATAAAAATATTTTCACTCAAATTTTGACGTTTATACAGGGTGATTAATATCAAGCTTACATTTTTTTAAATGGAATACCCTATACATTATTGCATATTTGAATTCCTTGATCAATTCTAGGGTGACCTTATGTATCACACATGGAACTTTAAATGAACCGTTTAGGCGCAAATCACCATTTTTGGTATGAGTATAGGTATCAGAAAAAATTTGAATATCGCAGCGATTATAAAACTTAGAAGGCCGTGACTTTGCGACACGACTAAGGATGAAATGCGTCACCTTAATTCAGACGGCTAAGATTGAGTTATTTTTGTACTTGGAGAAATCAGTAGATTGATTAAGGAAACTTCGATCACAGATAACTTGATTTTTTCAAATGGAAATGCCTATTTTGGTTTAAAGAGTCAAATGTAAAATTTGATCACCTTTCTAACGATATAGCATTCCAGATATCAATCTTTTTTAGTTTTAATTTTATTTCAAATTTTCAGTCAAATCGGTTTCAATTTTCCTGCATGCAAGCAACCTAGCAGGCCATGAAAAATAAACAAAAGCTCGTTAATATGGAAGAAACCAACTAACTTAGTAGAAAGATGCAAACCTACTAGAGCAACGAGGCCAGATTACGAAAATTCCTTACAACATATTAGCTCTAACCAGAAACAATAGCGGTAAGAAGAACGCTCATTTTGCACCGCCTACTAGCTATTAGCGAATTTCCAAAGTCAGTAAAAAAATATTTAGTCAAAGGAAAACTACTAGTGATTGTTGCTGGCAGTATAATATCTATGTCTTCTGAATAATTACCACATTTGATGTTATAAAAGAGTAGCCATTTCCGTAAGTCAAAAGTAATGATACCTCTGACTGCAACCCTTCAAATTCTTCACTAGGTACTTCTACTTATTAGCAAAACCGCGGAAAATGAAACCTGAATTGCAGTGCGTTTGAATTGTAAAACATAATTTAGTTTGCAGAAAGCTACATGAAATAAAGACAATTACAACATAGCGTATTTAAAAAACTCTAGGAATTATTTCGATAGATGTTCAGAAGTCTCCAGATGATAGAGATATCTTCACTTTGACTTAACTAAATGGAAATGTCTATTTTTTTATCCCATTAAATGTGAAATTTCAAAATAAGCATGTTACACTGTAAGCAAAAGTCGCTGGTAGTTTTCCTTCTGTTTCAAAATTTTTAATCGTTTTGGAAGGTTGTCAAACTCTGGCAGACCTCAATAGCTAGTAGGCTGTGAAAAACAAACACTTCTGTCATAGCCCAGCTACTCATTGACATTAGATATCTTGCAGCTGTTGTATCCGGTTAGAGCTAATATGTTGTAAGGAATTTTCATAATCTTGCCTCGTTGCTCTAGTTAGTTTGCATCTTTCTACTAAGTTAGTTGGTTTCTTCCATACTAACGAGCATTTGTTCATTTTTCATGGCCTGCTAGGTGGCTTGCACGTAGGAAAATTGAAAAACACCGATTTGACTGAAAATTTGAAATAAAATGAAAACCAAAAAAGACTGATATCGAGAATGCTATATCGTTAGAAAGGTAATCAAATTCTACATTTTACTCTTTAAACCAAAATAGGCATTCCCATTTGAAAAAATCAAGTTATCTGTGATTCAAGTTTCCTTAATTAATATACTAATTTCTCCAAGTGCCACAAAGAATTCAAATTTAGCAGTCTGACCCAAGGTGACGCATTTCATGCTTAGTCGTGCAGCAAAGTCACGGCCTTCTAAGTTTTATAATCGCTGCGATATTCAATTTTTTTCTGATACCTACTTATACCAAAAATGGTGATTTGCGCCTAAACGGTTCGTTTAAAGGTCCATATGTGATACATAAAGTCACACTAGAATTAATCATGGAATCCAAATATGCAATAATATTTATGGCATTATATTAAAGAATGTAAGTTTGATATGAATCACCCTGTATAAACGTCAAAATTTGAGTGAAAATATTTTTACGTTATAGCCCTCAAGGGCCCCTACCATGATCAAGTAACAGGTTTCTAAAATCAATTTTAGTAAGCCCACAATCCTCCGTCCACGCACTATTGGCCCACCCTGTATAGTCGTGGCCCACTAGTGACAAAGAGCGAGATCAGAGACAGAGATGGTTCATAAAGCAAACGCATCGCTGTGCAAGAAAAGGTGGATGTGCGATCATAAGCTTCAGTCAGCTCCTGTGAAAACAGACGCAGTTACATAATGCGCAGCCCAAGAAGCAGGAGAGGAAACGTGGTCTTCCAACTAAAGGGGGTCCATGTCCTAACAAGCAAGTCCATAGTTTACCTTGAAGTTGCAGATAATAACAAGAGGTGCTACGGAGAACACCTCAAAAGGGTAGTGTAAAAGGCAGAGAAGAAAGCGTGAATTCTGTCACGACTGATGCCAAATAGCAGGGCCTAGTAGCAACAAAAGAACCTAACTATACCATGTTGTACAATCGGTCCTACACGCAGCACTTGTGTGGTGTAAAGCTACGAAAAGGAGAAATTACCAGAAGGTCCAGGACGCAGGACCTTATTGCACGGTATTGATAAGAGCCTTGTAAGTGATATAACGCCAATACCATCATTATTCATGCTGGCTCTGACTGACGCGACGGTAGTGATTTGCCATGAATAATCAGGCAATGAGATATGCCGCAATGAGACTAAAAGACTGGCATCAAGTAAGTGGAAGACGGAAGAGTGTATGGAACAAAGCCAGAATAAGTGAAATGCATCGACAGACGTTCTATTTCTTAGCGCAGTCACTTTCTTGTCATGGGCCTGTTCGAGTGTATAGAAAAAGGATAAAGCGATAGTACGGCTGGTGGACGAGAGATGTCTCCACTGCGAGTCGGAAGACACGGCCGAGGATGCCCTATTTCAGTACAATAGAAGGAGGCTTTACAGACAAGCAAGGCAAAAATTAGAGGGTCACCTAATCCCATAGACTATGGTCCCGCTGATGCTGTCCAGCGTAGAGGCATAGAACATTTTACATGGGATGTTAAACAAAATACTCTCTGCTAAGGAGAAAGAGGAACGACTTCAGGATTAAATGAAGATCAGAAGGTATTTCTAAATGATATAGTCATTACCTCATCTTGCACTGCGAAGAATATCGTTCACGATGATGCCCGGTGCAGATGGAGATACAGCAGAGGCAAGAAAGAGTGTTTAGTTAGTCGGGCCGTCGCCGTCGTGGCGTGCCGAATGGACGGGGATTGCGTCCATTGTACATGTGATAAGAAGACTCAAGCTGGTTCAACATCGGGTGGGTAGTCTCTCTCTCACACTACCGGATTTCCGAGTGCTTCTGTGCTTGCGATCAAGCCGATTTTCCTAAACTCTATAATAAAAAAGAGAAATGAACTTACTTGATATTCTGGTAAAGATATTAACAAATATTCCGAAATCCGTTCTTGACTATCACATGTAGGAGGAACGTTTCACTTTTCTATTGATCACATTAAATTACGCTTAATCAATGAAAGATCATTAATTAGATATTTTCGTACACCTGGCTGCAGTGACGACGATTTAATTATTATCGCGGGCCGACGGGAGCCGCCGATAAACGACTCTGTAGGTAATTGAATACGTGCCTGAATTTACCCTCAAAACACGTAACATCGACGGTGCAATATTACCTCCAGTGTCGTGATTAATGGCACCGGAGGTACACCGGTATAACTGTGTATATATTGGGATGCGCGCTCCATTTACTACTAGCATACGTAACTGGGTTTGCTTCTTTGGAGGTACATAGTAATAAACAATTTTGTTTGCCATCTGTTTCTGAATTTTTGCCAAGACAGCGTCTTCTAGGTTTTTCTAGACGATGGAGAGACGAAATGACCCTGACTCCACATTTTTATAGGAAATTAGCGTACCGCAGTGTACGACTCATCTTAACTCAAGAGGTCAAATACCTGGGTTTAGTGATTGACAGTACATGGCTTGGATACAGCATGCTATACTACTGTAGTACTCGCAGACCCGGAAGTGTGAGAGTCTGCCCTCCCAATGTTGAACCAGTTTGACTCCTCTGATCACATGTCCAATGGACGCAACCACGTCTATCCTACATGTCATTACGGCCCGACCGGCTAAAACCCGTTCCCTCTTTCTTACCTCTGATGCTGTATCTGCAAGATGATGTAATGATTAAAAACCATTTAGGAATAACTTCCAATCTTCATTTACCCTCGAAGCCGCTCCTCTTTCTCCATTACAGAGAGTATTTTGTTGACCATCTCATGTACGATGTTCCATGCCTCTACACTGGACAACATCAGCGGGACCATATTCTCTGGGGTCAGCTCCCCATCCAGTTTTTGACTTGCTTCCTATCTGTACGGCCCCCATCACTCGCACAGAAACAGGGCATGCTTGACCGTACCTTCCGCCTCGCAGTGCAAGCATCTTTTAGATACCGTGCGATAAGCACTGGCCACCCTTAGCAGAGACTTGCTTTGCAAGCTGTCTAAGACCTTCCGATACCTTGTCCTTTTAGTGGCTTCACACCACACAGGACGACCGACTGTACAACGTGGCACAGTAGTGCCCTTTTGTTGCTACTCGGCCCTTCTACATTTGGCATCAGTCGTAACAGTATTGCCGCCCTCTTCTCAGCCTTTGTCACTACTCGTTTAAGGTGTTTTTCATAACACCCCTCGTTATTCAGTGTGACTCCGAGGTACACTACCGACTTGCTTATTGGGACCTGCACTCCCTATAGTTGGAAGACCACAATAGCTCTCTTGCTCTTTGGGCTGCGCATTATAATTGTGTCTGTTTTCTCAGGAGCCAACTCAAGCTTGTGATCGTACATCCACTTGTCAATCTTGCACATCGATGCGTTGGCTTTATGAACCAGCTTCGCCTGTTCGTTTGCCACTATAACTAGTGCCAGATCGTCGGTGTATGCTACCGTCCTTACGCCGCTGGGCAGCGAAACCTTCAGCACCCCATCATACAGGATGTTCCAGAGTTACGGTCCTAAATCAGATCATTGAGGCATCCCTGTTGTCATAGAGATTTCGGTTCCGGCAATGCAAATTTATCTGGAGTCTAGGTAGCCGCTTATAATAATTCTTAGGTATTTTGAAATCTTCAGCTTTCCTAGTTCTTCCATAATCATGCTCCTCGAGGCTGTATTAAAATCATTGCGGACATCCAGCATCACCAACGCACACCATTTCTTCTTGGTTTTTCCTGTAATCCTCGTTATCGTTTCCAGGGCATCGATGAGGGACCTCCCCGAGCGGGAAGCGAATTGGCATGGCGAGAGCCCTCCTGCTTTTTTGATCGCTTTCTCGAACTTCCGCCTTATCAGGATTTCGTACAGCTTTCCCATGGCGTCTAACAGGCAGATTTGTCTGTATTAAGAATAAAGCTCTGGTGGTTTTCCGATTTTGCTAAGAAATACGATGCTTGCCCATTTCCACGCCTTTCGTACGGTTTGCATAGTCAGAAGGTGGTTGAATAGACCGGATAGCAGCTGTGGTGCTGTAGATGCCTTGATAGCCTCAGGAGGGACACCATCTGGCCCAGGAGCTTTACCATCTTTTATCTTCCCCGCAGCCGCCTTAATGTCTTCACCGTAAATATCTCCTGATTCTTTTCGGTGCTGTCCGTCTCCCGAACTTCTGAAATACTTGGGTAGAGCTCTCTCACAATCTCTACCCTTCTGTCGTTACTTAGTAGACACGGTGACGATTGCTTGGTCATTTATGTCTACTCTGCGAAATTTATGAGTACTGTGTATTATGGCTTAAAGCGTGTTAAAAAACGAGGTTGGTCCTTATTTACCATTACGTGTCCAATAGTATCAACCTAGTAATCTAGTGAAATTCCATTTTTGGAATTTCCCTACACGAAGTTTGCAGATGCGGTGCAAACTATAAATAAAGGACTCTTAGAAGAAAAAATTTCGGGCATAGACGTTTGTTATCGTGACTACATTATTATATACCTTGGATACTTAGAAATGTACCTTCTTCCTTTGGCACCTCTTTGGAAAAGGAATGCATACGGTTCTTCGATATATCTCCATACATCTAGAAATGCTATAAGACCAATTTTACAACAAACTGCATTTAAGAAGAAAAAATTACTTTGCAGATTGTGTATAAGTATAGCTTTTCCTATCGTCTTTGAAATGGAGGGAATTTTACCACCAATACATCACTTCAATTATTCAAGCGTTCAATAATATTCAAGAGCAGCATGATTTTAAATTAAATAAGTAGCATCAATTGTTTCGAACTAGCAGTCCTCATACATTCTCGTGATAATGAAAACTTTGGAGTTATCAAACGTCCTACCTTTCCGATTATCCTAACTTCACCCCATACCCGTTAAATATTGTCGGACTAATATGTATACTCTCCTCGCTATAGGATATAGGACTTCTTAGTTACCGGAAGACCACTGAAATCTGTTTTGCAAAATTGTAGGTACATTGAAGTTTAGCATCAGCCAGTAGAAAAGGGCGCATCTGGAGCAGTATTAGTGACTTAATGACAGGGTAGTGAAGCCTGGCACCTCTGACTCTTTTTGCAGATCCCACAGAACCAACACTGCAAACCCTGGAGAACTCATTATCGACTTTACCATATCTCCTAATAAAATGTTAATGCGTCCGACCAGCTTACTGAGTATAGTGATTTCTTTTCAAATTTCGTCAGGCCGATGCCGCCTGGAACAGTAAATAAGCGTTGAAATACAGATTTTCGTGCGGTAATGACTTTAACCATTGGCAGAGACATTCTGGTCTCTACGACACAACGGTAGGGTGTTCCGATACTAAGCAAACCAGTCTGCAGTTTTCGTATTATACCTATACATATGTTTATAGAATTGTAAAGTTAAATACGTATCAAACCGTCAAAGATATACAGGGTGTCCAGTTAGTGTGTAATTCTTCGATATCTCGCAAGGTATAGGTACCCGATAGAAGAAAATGTCAAATACAAAAGTTATTTCGTTACTTAAGGCGCATACTCCAAAAATATTTTGAAATATACTGGGTATTGCGGGAGAGCAGGATAGTTATCAACGTGATTTTTTGATATAGAACTGTAACATTTTCTTAAATTCTTATAGTTTCCATCATTGATCTCTATTTAATCCTGAAATATTTTTGAGATCGGTTGTGACGTTGCCAAGTTATAATTTATTTTCTATTAATTTCCGGATTTGCAAGGCCGCAAGTAATACGTCCAAATTGATATATTCCTTTAGCTTTTCTCAATAATATTATACACCAAGTTACTTGACTATAAAATGGATATTATTTTGGATGTTACGAGCAATTTGTATTTACACTGTGTTTTGGCAGAATTTTAAATTACGGCTAATTGAAGGTCATTTTACTTTGTTTTTTTTAAATCTAACACCCTGTATTTTTTAAATACCTACTAATACCCTATCTCGATTTGTATTATTTTTTTTTTCGCGTTTGCGACGTTGTCAAGTTATAAATTATTTTTCCAAATTTTTAAACAAGTATCCCCGATTTTAATTTATTTTAAACAGACTCCTCTTATAATTTTTATTGCAATTAATTGCGCATATCGAATTTAGTAGGATTTCATAATTTCAAAATTTTGTTTCTATTAGTTACTGAGATACGGCAACACCGCTTTTTCAGGCACGGAACGCTTAAATATTTCCAAAACTGCCACAACTGGAGCGGTGAAATTGAATACTTGGGGGTTATTGAACATACAGTATTCAAAAACGCTAACATCAGTGTTGTCAGATTTACCACTTTTACGTTAGACTTCATAAATAGGCCATTCCATTCAAAATTATGACGTAAAAGTGGTAAATCTGACAAAACTTATGTTAGCGTTTTTGAAGTCTGTATGTTTAAAAACCCCCAAATATTGAATTTCACCTCTCCAGCTGAGGCAGTTGTGGAAATATTTAAGCGTTGCGGTACTGTTTACTGAAAAAGCGGTGTTGCAGTATCTCAGTAATTAATAGAAACAAAATTTTGAAATTGTGAGATTTTACTAAATTCGACATGCGCAATTCATTGCAATAAAAATAAGTAGAGGATTCTATTTAAAATAAATTCAAATCGGGGGTATTTGTTTAAAAATTTGGAAAAATGATTTATAACTTGGAAACGTCGCAAACGCGAAAAAAATTACAAGATACAATTATAGGTATTTCGCTTTAAAATAAAAAATACAGGGTGTTACATCTAAAAAAACAAAATAAAATGACCTTCAATTCGCCGTAATTTAAAATTCTGCCAAAAACACGCTGTAAATAAAAATTGCTGCTAACATCCAAAATAATATCCACTTTATATTCAAGTAACACGCTGTATAATATTATTGAGAAAAGTTAAAGGAATATATCAATTTGGACGCATTACTTGCGACCTTGCAAATCCGGAAATTAATAGAAAATAAATTATAACTTGGCAACGTCACAACCGATACCAAAAATGTTTCAGGCCTAAATAGAGACCAATGATGGAAACTAGAAGAATTTAAAAAATGGTATAGTTCCATATAAAAAAATCAAGTTTATCACTATCCTACTTTCCCGCAATACTTTTAGAATATGCGTCTTAAGTCGCCAAATATCTTTTCTATTTGATATTTTCTTCTATCAGGTATACCTTGCAAGATATCGAGGAATTACACACTAACTGGACACCCTGTATATTCAAAGTACCGATACGGGACAAAAGATGAGCAACGTATCTTTTAACATTACATTAAGTCCTTACAAATCAAACTGTTTACTATCAAACCCGCAACCTCAACTTTATCCCCTTCTGGAAAAAAACGCAAAATGTTAAGAACTCCTATAACAATAAGAAACACAATTTAGAGAGGCACTAAGGATTTTAGTTTTTTCCCCATTTTCCTCCTCAAAGCACAGGATTATCTTCTACGATACCATAGCAAATTTCATCAAAATGCAGGCGGCGCCCATTTATAATACGCGGGTATGCAGATGATGACAGACAGGTAGACAGCCAGACAGACCGATGGAAATGAGTGACGTAGATTTGCCTGATGTAGACAAGACAAAACAGCCGATAACGTATTATCCGAAAACCTCAAATATTCGCGATTACGAAACTAAATGATGGGGTGAAATGCAAAAATAATACATAGCTGATCAATAGCATCATTGTACTTTCACAGAGATTGCGGAGGAGGTCCAACCGTTAGAAAATATTATTCACAAATCCTTGAGGTTTTTTGTAGTTACAAGCTCCTTACTCTGCGGATTTAGATCAACAATCGATACAGACAGCGCATCCATTTATTTTTCATGATTTTATGATGCGGACAAATATACAATGTACTGTGTGAGTCTTAGGTATAGAGCGTCTCAATTATTTAATAAACGGCTTACATGATTACCCTATATATATTTCGATTTTCAGATTACGCTCTTAATTCCAAATATTTCTGCGGTTAAGGTTTTTTCGAATTCTGTGTGTTTTTGTGCAAATCAAAATTACACTTTTTTTTCGAAAAATCAGTGTTTCTAAGGATCACATATTAGCTGCTCTGTAAGACACATGTCACTACTACTATGGTCAAAAAGACGTACTAGGGAATGGAGTATAACATTTTTGGTATACCTATATTAAGAAATAGTGTACAGAGTATTTGTCAGTCATCGAAAAAAGCAATTTTCAAACACCGATATAACTATTTCAAATGGAACCCTCTGTATATTTTGGTTTGGTAAAATTCGTTGCTTAATTCTCTGTATTTTCGTATGTCCTATACCTGAAGCTGATAGATTCCAAATAATTTGAAGTTTTTGAATTCAACTCCATGTTTTTCCCAATTAAGTTCAAAATCTATCAACTTTACGTACAGAACATGTTGATATGAAATCATAGAGAATTACTCAGATCATCCTGCAATACTAAAATATACAGGGGGTCCGTTCTATTTACAGTATTTCGAATTTAATTAAAAAAAAAGACATGGAGTTGAACTGAAAAACCTCAAATTATTTGGAATCTGTCAGTTTTAGGTACAGGACATAATTATATGAAAACGCAGAGAATTAAGCTCCGAATTCGATCAAACCAAAATATACAGGGTGTTCTATTTGAAATATCGGTGTTTGAAGAATAGCTTTTTCCATCCCAATAGATATACAAAAAAGGTTAAATTTTATTTCCAGTAGATCTCTTAGATCACGACAGCAGTGACATGTGTTTTAAGATCGGCTTAGTAGTGATTGTTAGCCACACTGATTTTTCCAAAAAAAAAGTTTAATTTCGATTTTCAAAAAAACCAGACATAACTTGAAAAATACTTAATCGCAGAAATATTTGGAATTAAGAGCATAATCTGATAATCGAAAAATATAGGATGTTCCATTTGAAATAAGAAAGTTGCCACTGATTCAAGCACAATAGACGACCCTGTATATATATAAAATTATAACAAAAGTAAAGTCTAAGTCACAGCAAACAACTTTTATAATTAACTTTTTGTCGTGTCTTATATAGATTCTGTCATAAGGTAGTGGGTTATCTTATGTGCCTTATCCTATACAGTGCGTCATTCTTTCATATCTCGAGAGGAGTACCTGGAAAGTAGGGCAGTGATGAACTTGATTTTTTCAAATAGAGCAATAACATTTTTTAACCTCATTTAGTGTCTATCATTAATCTCAATTTAACTGGAACATATTTCTGGGATCGGTTTTGACGTTGCCAAGTTATAATGTATTTTCTATTAATTTATGGATTCCGTCGATAATGACATGTTCCTTCAACTTTTCCAAATAATATTATACAGCTAGTTACTTGACCGTCAAGTGAATATTATTTTGTATATTACTAACTAGGTGCGTCTATAGGGTGCTTTCGGGAGAATTTTGAATTAGGCAATTTGAAAGTCATTTTATTTTGTTTTTTTAAATGTATCACCCTGTAGGGTTTATTTCAAATAGAAGTAATTACTAATACCCCATCTTGCCCTGTAACATTTTTTTTGAGTTTGCCACGTTGCCAAGTGATACGTTATTTTTCCAAAATATCAAACAAACATATCTCCGATTTTTATTAATAGAACGCACTGTATATCCTACTTAACATGAAAGGACTTGCTGCTAATGGCTTACGGTGTGAATAAGTTTTAACTTGTGTTCCTACAATAATAAAATCATTTTGCATGCTCATATGTTATCTATTTCTTATGCCAGGTTAGTCAAAAGTACAAGAGCTTAAATATCTCCAAAACTGCCATAGTTGCAGTAATAAAATTCAATACCTACCTAAAATTTTTTGAAAATGCGTAATTAAAAAATGCTAGCACCAATGTTGCCAGATCTACCATTTTTGCGTTACACGTTACTTTAAATAAGATGTCCTATTTATTTTTGTTGCATCGAATTGCGCATGTTGAATTTAGTAAGGTGTTATGATTTCATAATTTTGTATCTATAAATTACTGAGATACGGCAACATCGTTTTTTCAGTAAATAGTACCGGATCGCTCAAATATCTGCAAAACTGCCTCAGATGGAGCGATAAAATTCAATGCTTGGTGATTTTTGAACATGAAATGAATTCAAAAATTCTAACATCAGTATTGTCACATTAACTAACATTATGTTTCACGTCTTAGCTTTGAATAGACTGCCCAATGACAACACTGATGTTAGCACTTTTGAATTCTGCATGTTGAAAAAGCTCCCGATATCGAACTTTTGTGTTCGAGGTAAGGCAGTTTTGAAGATATATAACCATTCCATTCTGAGATCTTACTAAGTTCGACATTCGCAATTCATTGCATCAAAAATGAGTATATCATTCTATTTAAAATAGCAAAATTATGTCGCGAGCGTGAACCTGGTAGATCTGGCAACATTGCTGTTAGAATACAATGTACAGTGCGTTCTATTAATAAAAATCGGGGATATGTTTGTTTGACACATTGGAGAAATAATTTATAACTTGGCAACGTCACAAACTCGGAAAAAAAATGTTACAAGGCAAGATAGGGTATTACTAGATACTTCTATTCGAAAAACATACAGGGTGTTACATTTAAAAAAACAAAGTAAGATTACTTTCAAATTACCATAATTCAAATTCTTCCGAAAACACCCTGTAGACGCACCTAGTTAGTAACATAGAAAATAATAGTCATGTAACATTCAAGTAACTATCTGTATAATATTATTGAGAAAAGAAAGAATATATGAATTTGGACGAATTACTTGCGACCTTGCAAATCCAAAAATTAATAGAAGATAAACTATAACTTAGTAACGTCGCAACCGAATCCAGAAATATGTTCAAATTTAATAGAGATTAATGATAGACACTAAACGAGGTTAAAAAAAATGCTATGGTTCCGTTCAAAAAAATCAAGTTAATCACTATCCTACTTTCCCGCAACAACCTGTATATTTCAAAATATTTTGAGGATATGCCCTTTAAGTAACCAAATAACTTTTGTATTTAACATTTTCTTCTACCAAGTGAACCTTGCGAGATATCAAAGGATTACGTACTAAATGGACACTGTATCGCGAAGTTCAAGCATCATACGGATTGTTGTATTGAAGTAAACGGGCAATAGTTCAAGCATCTGCTGTAACCGCCTTCACATTTTTTTTCTATATTTTAACGTCCTGTTTCATTTTGCGTGGATATAATGTAAGGTTAACTGTAACTCGGAAATTATGGCATTTGTGTATTGAGAGTATTTGGTGCTCCATTTAAATTAACAGTGTTCATTACATTTTCAGAACAACTGAAGACATGAGAACAATGTAAACGCTGCCATAATCGGCTGCATTGCAAAACCCCCATAACACAAAATTAATGAAAATCATGCAAGCCGTTTCCTAAATATAAGGCGTTCCATACTTTACTTTATATTATGTATAATAATAATATACAATATATAAAAATACGATGATTAAGACAAGCAATGTATCGGAACTGGGTAGTAGTAGAGAATTATAATTTTGGAGGTGTGAATTACAGCAAATATTGTATCTTTTCCTATTATTGTGTTACCCAATGATGCTTTTGGTCAAGTGACGACGGTCAATGACAAGGAAAGGCACCACATTTATTCTAATTTACACCTCCAAAATTATAATTCTCTACTACTGCCTGGTTCCGATATATTGCTCGTCTTAATCGTCGTGAGACTGTGTATAACTGATACACCTCCATACTAGCATTATTTTAATACACGTTCCAGTAACCTTAAGTGTGAATTCATAGTCCATCCTTAATGAGCTTCCTTGTTCTACATAATTACATCAGTTGCATGACCTACCCCCTTAAGAAACCTGTTTGAATTCCCAGATCAAATCAACTGCGACAAAACTTGGCACATACGGCGACAAAGTCGATGATGCATTTTTTAGCAACAACGTCAACTCTGTCAAGTCTCAACTTTTCTAATTTTCTGATAGCAACTCGATGTGAGTTATGAACTGCACACTGAGGAATTCTTCTCGAATCTCGCGTGCGCTGCCGACAATCGCTGTCCCGAGAAACGTCTGCCATGCAGAGGCTTACAATCGAATTTCTTTTTGTCACACTGCTCTTCGTCAACGGTGCACAAATACGAGATATTGAACATCGACACAAAAAATAATATCAAGTGGCCTTACCGGTAATAAAAATTATGGAAAGGAGTTCCATTGTCACCACCGCTTCACCCCCATGCTTAAAGTCACTGTCTATAATATAATCCAATAATTTTATCTTATTTAACTAACACCACTGAGAACTGTTTCCTAAAGCAGTGAACTCTTTCAGCGATTGTTGCATTCAGTCTAATGTCTCCAGAATGCAATTTCACATTTAATGGTACAAAACAGTATGTGAAATTTTAATTTGAAACTATTAAACTACCAGCAACATTCGGTGATAGATTTCCTTTCATTTTAAAATTGATAATGGCTTTGTGAATTGTCAATCTTTAGAATACCTATTGTAGTAGCTGGTATGCTGTGAAAAATATCCACTTCTGTCGTAGTCCAGCTGCTTTTATGATGCTACTTCTGGTTAGAGTGGATTTGTTGTAAGTCATTTTTATAATTTTGTCTCTTGACTCTAGTTCTTCCGTATGCATCTGCTAAGTTAGTTGTTTTCTTCCATCTGAACAGTTTTTTTGATTATATTTCATGGCTCGCTAAGTTGGTTATAGGTAGGAAAATTGAAAAACACAGGTTTGATTGAAAATTTGAAATCAAATCAAAACTACAAGAGATTGATATTTACAACCGCATGTCATTAGAAAGGCTGTCAAATTTTACATTTGATTGTATAATCTCCATTTGAAGAAATCAAGTTTTCTCTGATTGAAGTTTTCTTAATTGATCTCTGATTTCTCCAAGTACAAACGTAATTCAAACTCGACCGTCTGACAACACCCCAAAGTCGCAGCCGTCTAGGTTTCATAGTAGCTGCGATATTCAATTTTTTTCTGACATCTGCTTATACCAAAAATTTTGATTTGCACCTAAACGGTTTGATTTAAGTTCCATGTGTGATACATAAAGTTACACTCAAATTGACCCAAGAATCTAAACATACAATAATATACAGTGTGTTCCATTTAAAAAAACATAACTTTGATATGTCACGTTTTCATTAGACACCCTGTATAAAACTAATTATTTTTAAAATGTAGTCTAGGTCGACCTACATACAATCGGGAAGTTGGTTTTTTGAATACCATATCCAATTAATAATATTTTTCGAGATAAATTGAATTTTAGACATTTTCATTAGAATGCAGATCTCCAAACGGAAACACTAATAAAACAAAATTTTGTTGTCGGATTTTGGAATTTCTGGTATCATTCCTTAGAACATGTGCTATTACGTCATCATCGACAAAAAGAAAGTGATCGTGCTTTAAACGTTTCGAGAGATAGTCTCTTCATCAACATGTGTTGGAAAGTGGATTCAAGAAACCTTACAGACAAATGAATGTATCTCACAAGCATACAGTCAAAAAATAATTCGCCGTACACTTTGCGGTAAAAACATGCCCACCTCTTTAGTTATCCATTGGTACCACGGACTAGTTATAAATGTTGCAAACACGATTAAAGCTCTAAAAGCATAATGGAGTACAACGTTTCAAAAGCGTTCCATTCTCCTGACAGGGTCGCCCTCCTGCAAAATGTGTACCTACTGGGGTGTAATGGTATGGATACAAACCACACGAGTCCGCACTGAGTCACACCTTCCAGCATGTTCTAGGATCTTGTTCGAAATTTCGAAGAATTTGGTCCTCATGTCCGAGATCATACAGACCGGCATCAGTGGTGCCTCATCGAAACGTGCATGTCTCGCGTAAACGTCGAAACATCTCATGAAAAGCTTTTTCGTTGGATTGACTGCGATAAGGGTATCGCCATCTATATTCCACGGACCAGACTGCATTGTATAAACCGTCTACGAACGCAATGTCCACATATTCTTCATTTATATTTAAACATAATGACTACTCGTGAACAGACCGTAGATCGATCATGAACGAACGTACGCTAAAGCTGACACTGTAGAGACGCAGTTGTTACACGTTACTCCCCACCTGATCATAACTTGCGTAGACATGCATTCATTATTTTCGATCTTCAGCAGAAAATCTTGTTTCAGCTTTAGCCTAGAATGCGTACGTCCATGATCTATCCATAGTGTGTTCACTAGAGATATCATGATTAATTTCAAACCTACTTCGTTCTGAATTATTTACGAGCTCTGATTTCTACGTGAGTGCAAGTCTAGGAATACAGCGCCGGTACTCTGTAACTTAAGAGATAGACACGTGTTTCTATCACCATAACGACCATGACGATCGGGCAGTTTCGGGTGCCTACCACAGCGTGCCTACCACGCTGACATATTTACGAAGCCACTCGATCCCGTAGTACATAGTGCATAGAAACACGTTTCAAAGACAGATGGTCGTGCAGATCACAAACAAGTAGAGAGGTAGAGAATCATGGGGCGAATTCGCAAAAAAGGAAGAGGTTGAGGAGCAGAACATTTAAAGGATGGTAACCCGAGCGACACGCGTTTCTGCTAATTGGCTTCATCAGGCCCAAATGGATGTCATGTGCCCACATCCAGATGAGGTCACATAACATAACACTTGGTTTCGGGTGTAACCTGAGGAGTCAAGGATGGAAAAATCAAGCCAGAAGCCACCGACAAGAGCCAGCCAGCACATTTGTGGCTTCGGCCGAAAGATCTCGCCTTCTGAGACAACAATCAACGTCGCCACGGAGGCCAGCTATAGCTACCAGCCGACGGACTTCTACAGCCCCTAGGGAAGACGAAACAAAGACAGATGGTCGTGCGGATCGCGTTTCTATGTTACAGAGCACCGGCGCTGGATACTGTAACATAGCACGCTTAATTACCTTGCTTCTCTTTAAGACGAAACCTATCTGAATTACAACTTGAAGTTTTGTCTTAAAGTTATACAAATTTGAGACCCTATGTACCAGAGTTTTGGTTAACGGATCGCTTTTTATGACTAATCAATGAATAATCGCATATTATTCAAGTATCCATAACAAAAATTAGAAATCCGATGACATGTTTTCCCGATCGCTCTGTTGAAACTTTCTAACCTCGGAGATCCATTATATGCCTTTAGAGCTTTAATGCAACCATATTGCCTACATTTACCACATTCACGTCAAGTTTATGGATAACTAGAAGATGGGCATTGGGCATATTTTTACTGTAAAGTGAGCGGTTAACAATTTGGTGACTTTTCAAGATAGATTCGTTTTTTTTTTTTGTAAAATTTCTTGAACTCCCTTTTCATCACATCCTGATTTTGACACTCGCGAAGCGTTTGATGCATGACTACTATATTTCAGTCGATACTGTCGTAATAGCATATTTTCTAAGGACTAGTACTCAAAATTACGATATCCGTCAATAAAATGTTGTTTTATTAGGGTTCTCGTTTGGATCTCTGCACGCAAAAAAAAATATTGTTGCGTTTCCAATTAAATTGTTAGTATTTGGATGTTTTTCCATCACTTTAAATATATTTACAGTTGTTTCAAATCCATGTCATTGAAAGAATTCAATCCTTATATTCGAAGTAATCACAGGTACGCCAATAAGTTCAAAATAATTTTATATTCGCTCTAACGATATGTATAATCCTTCTAATACCAGTATTGACATATAATGCAAGCAAAACATCCTTTTGTTTTCGAAATCTACCCATCGTTTCATTTAAGCAAGGCATACAATCTATTCAATGTACAAAAATTATCACTGCAACAGCAGTTTGTGATAATTCATCTGATAAAAACTAATTTTGATTCAATGGCCCTTGTCGTTCGCTGAACTATAATCAGTATTTGGCGGGATTGATGTCCCGATCCAGTGAAGGTAAAATAAAGAACAGGGGGATCATCTCAGTGTTACTATCGCCGCGAACCCGTCAACATGGACGAGGTTGTTCATTGTGTTGTTTCGGTGTTAGCCGTGTTGTGTCATCTCGTGGTTTTGCGTATTGCATCAGCAATTGTGTGGTTTAAATGTGTCCAGTTATATACAGGGTGACCCACGACGATTAAGACAAGCAATATATCGAAACTGGGCAGTAGTAGCGAATTATAATTTTGGGGGTGTAAATTAGGGCAAATATAGTATCTTTTCTTATTATTGTGTCACCCAATGAGGTAGCTGGAACAATTTAGCTACCAATAATTATTACTGTATTAGGTACTGATTTATTTTGTGCAGTACTGGTAGTACGCTGTGAATCTGATTTGGCTTAATTTGGTACTCAGAATGTCGTTTATTTTTTGTAGATACCTATACTGAACTGTTTTGATTAAAGTTTCTGTAATAACTACACTTGTTTCGTCATACAAAGTTAAAATCAATCTGATATCTATTTTAAACCACTACATATAATACAAAAAGCGTAGTGCCAATAATTAGCATCAGCCAGTGCCAACCATTGGGAAAAGGGTGCCAATAATACGGAATTTGCAATTGTCTGTATTTTTTGTCTTATTCCCTGGTTTTTCAGCTTGTTGAGAAATTATTTCTCATCAGTTCAAAACTATAGTGATTTCTGGCTATATAATCATAAAAAACATACGTGTCTCGCATTTATGGAAGCAGTTATCGTTATCTTCAAGGAAGTGATACCTAAAAGTGCCAACAATTGGGGGTTTTACCTTAGGTATTTAGATTAGTCAGACAGTTGTGTTTCAGGTAACAATGCAACAATTGGTGCAGGCTAATGACTAATTCTTATATCATGCTCCTTATAACAAAATCACACAATTAAACATCCAAACGAATCAATCAGCTGTCCTCGCAATAATATCTGTTGGTCCAAGGAAAGGAAAGTAGTGTAGAATCAATTACCACAGATTCGATTTAACGATTCAACGACAGGCTGCGATTGAATTATTCGTTGGAATCCAATGACATCTTGTAGTTGAATCGACAATACGATATAATTCGTTACCAACTTCCATTACCACTTCCCATTGGATAAAACATCGCTGCATTTGAGGAATGCTAAGTGTAACGTCCCATTGAATCCAAGCGTAAGTCTTTGACAGAACGACAGATTTTTCTGTGTTTGGTAGTCATAATTCTAATGAGCTGTCTTATTATGCAAAATATAAACCAGCACAATAAATCAGACTGCCTGTATAAAACTGAATTACGATTGCACTTCAGTTTCACCACTGGAATGTAACTCGGTATGGTTGTATAATGCTTCAGACAAAAATTTGTTCAATGCTTTCCAAATAAATGGGTAGGTCTTAGATGTTTTCCAAGCATTCTTATAGTTTGCTGTTCGACCAACAATGAGATGCGGTATTGTCACAACTTGGGGCTGCTGTCTGTGTGTCATACTATTCATCTATAAGCCAGACAGCATTGTGAACTTAGGATGCTAGTACATTACGCGTTCCCATTTTTAAGTTATCAACATAACATTTTTGGAGGATTCTGGGGATATTTGTCTCTGCCGACAATACCAACTTCGTAATGACAGGTATTGATTTGCGTCTATTGTAATCAGACGAACACTGAACAATAACGGTTGGTATTATTATAAATTATCTACATAATATGTTGGTGCAGCTCTATAAATTACAATAAATTGTGGGATTTTTTCTATCAATTTTTCCGTGGTTGATTTTTGACCGTGCACAGTAGTTTCAAGATTACCGACACAGTTAGCAAAGAATAAAGGTTGTTCTTCTAACAGACCTGTCAAACTATTTAACTCAATCTAAATCCATTTTTTGTCACACATTTAATACTGATATACCTAGACCGAAATTCAATAAGTAAAGAGCGATGGATAAGTTTATAAAGTCTGCTTCCAACGATTTGGTTACCAAAACGGCACAAGTGATGGTTATGTATTGATGATATATACCTTTTTTTATTCTTGACTTTATTCTGCTTCATATTTTGGCGCTGACATGGACTCATAATAATAAAATTATAGATTTCGAGTAACCTCCAAAATATAAAATAAATCAGCATTATCATCAACCCGCAAACAAAATGATATTTGCAAGCCCATAATTAAAAGCACATTTAACGCATCAGCGACAATAAAGCTCCAGTAAAATAAATGTATTGCCTCAACATGTATACCTGATTTGATTAAACAAATCCAAAGCTGTTGCTACATACATGATTTTAAAATAGCTGATAAATATTTAAACTCAATAAAGTTTAAAGGATGTTTAAATAAGAGCGCTTAACTTGAATTACCCGTCACTCTTGACAGTTATAATGACACGGGATTATAACATGTCAAACCAAAAGTTGACATTTGAGAGTTGGTATTATTGGCAATTCCAAAAATCGATGAGACCTCTAGCGGCAAAAATCTACACTGACAAGGCAGGTACTCGAATTTTGGACGGCACAAAATTAACATGCCATTAACCGTTTATATGCCGTTTATGTTTCTTCGTTCAGTCGTGTTTTCGAGTTTGTGCTTTGCGAATTGGTATGTAGTGTGTTAGAATATTTCTTCTGACCTTCTTCATACGCTATTGTCAAGAATATGGCATCTACATCAGGCTTCAAATCAAGAAAGGCTAGCAAGTTTAATACAAACTGTAGTGTTTATGGTTGCCACTCCAAAAAAGACTATGATACAAGCATTCATTGCCACGCATTTCCTCCAAAAGCGTGTCACAGTGTGCAGGATACCTGCTATCCTCCATATTTGTTTACAAACGCCAGCGCCCTCATCGATAATTGGAATCGCCAATTACTGAAATAGTAAAGGTTTGGTTGATAACATTTACAGTGCATCCTATACTGGGTCGACAGAATGCTCTACTTTGAAAATAATAATAGAGAAATTCGCAGTGCTTCAGTTTAATTTGTAAATTTCCGCATGTATTATCACCACAAAATCATTTACTTCTGGGTGGAATCTGTAGCTGATCTGCATCAAATGCAATATCCTTCGGATACTCAGTCGCCATAGTGCACTGAGAATTTCCCTGGCAATCGTGGACGAAATCTGCGTTTAACGCAGGTTGCATCCGGAAGTGAACAATCGCCACTGGTTCCATTTTTTTTGGCCTGCAGGAATAATTTGACTATATTGTCTGGATATAAGGAAGGTAATGCATCAGCGGTGAATATCTAATATTGAATATCGTTTTCCTAGATAACGACATCAGCCAGCAAAGAAATAGACGTTGCGTCGCACTCCTGCTGATTTTCGAAAATAAACTCAAAGTACCTATTATTTATAGAATATAAATTTTAGTTAGCCGACGAATATTTGAATTGCGCATTTTACGGTTCACTCTTCCATTGATGCTTTGTGTATCAATTCATTTTATAAATATCCAGGTGCTTTTTTCTTGTCTATATTTTTCTGCACAATAGTTTGCCAATTTGACAGATGTGTGTTTGATTCATATTTGCTAATGCTATTCACATACCTGACTATATTCCGATACTCCGATATATGGAGTCTAATGGAAATAAAGCATTACTATTTTATCAAAAATGTGCAGCCCGGGTTCCGGCTCATACTGTGAGGAGTAGTCACTGGCAATCACTGGGCTCGCGAGTCGGGCTTCCTAAGTAGACAAAGGGATCCAGGGATTATGAATCAGAAAATTGCAGACTTATATCTTCAAAGGTAATGTTAAGATAGGCCTGTAAATTATAGAATATAAACAAAGTAAGGCAATAGGTAGTCCCCGGAAAAATGCAAAACCCCTAAAATGCCCGAAACAAAATTTTTTGTGCATCTAAAAATGTTGATCTCTAATACAACCATTTGCAAAAAAACTAACAGCATAACCAACTATGATCCTATATCACATAACACCAAAATTGTTGCAAAATTCAATAAAATTAACATAACGTATATAACACAGAGGTAACATTTTTAGGCTATGGGACTCCCGCTCGAAAAATGATCAAGAGCACCTGAAACCGCAATGTTTTTCGTAATTACTTTTACTCCACTCTGCCCCGGTTTTCAAAGTTATAACAGCACTGCCTACGATGGCCCCATAGCAGATGACACCTAAATTTCGTCAAAATCTGTATAGCAGTTACTAGTATTAGGCTGATAGAAAAATGGCGACAGCAAACAGACAGACAGACGGATGGACCACAGACACACCGACAGGCTGACCGTCAGACAGACCGACATACAAATTGACACATAGTCAATCCGGCGGAAATGGGTGACATATATTTTCGTGATGTACACGTCATAAAACGTCCAAAAAACAAATTACCTCAAATTCGAAAATTTTCGTGATGACAATGCACCACTCACCTATAGCGTGGGAAGCAACAAAACCTGTTTGAACAGATATACCTACTATTATAGAACCTACAGAAGGTTCAGATGCTATTTTGTTGTAATAAAATAATCTAATTACGCCGGTAGTAAGCTCAAACTGCAGCTTGCTGTCTTAAAGAAACAATGTCATCCTTGCTTCTGTAATTAAATGGCGCTGTTTTGGTATTTTCAAGCCACTGATACCCGTCCTACAGAATGGTAACAAAATACTGTCTACGTGATGTCGAACTGAAAATGGAGCTTATCCAGATGAGTATTGAGTTTAAACAAGCGAACGAAGGTACACCATCCCGGCCTAAACAAATATGTTTCTCTTTCCATTCCTTTACCTCCTTCAAGATTCAAGTAAACAACAGGGCTCACGATTTTTTATAGTTATTTATTGCTTACTGCGTCCCATTTTATCCACTTCACGATTGCGTAGCTTGGCACTAAAACCTGTAATGATTACTTTGCCGCAACTCTCAAGATCCTATTAATTTTTTGCATTGTATGTAGTAAGAGTAGTTGTGTTCGGACCTCGCAGAGAACCGTAACAGAATGCCCACGCACCAGCACGTAGTAGAAACGGCGGTCCACCTTCCAACTCCCTGCGAGCTTGGAACACAATTATAATACAAAAATCTCAAGGCAATCAAATTAGGAGCTTAATAGTTATAATAGCACTACTCAACATAACTCACTCACCGGTTGCCTTACAGATGAGTTCACTTTAAAATGAATTCCAGCGTATGGCACTTATCAACACCCACAGTGAATCATTTGGCTTGCCTGTAGTCATCTCGGTCATCTCCATCTAACCAACCTGCCATGTCGCCAGCTTACTGTCAACATTGACCTGGCGCCTACCTATCATAGATTAGGAACCTATGTTGAAACTCATTGCCCCAGCCTCTCGCTGTTTGGCTCTCCGATATGTCCCGGGAATAACAACATATAATGAAGTTTGTCAGGATCTGAAGACCGGCACCATACTCCGAGACCAGGACTGATGTAGAATGCAGAGGTGCCACCGCAATGAAAGCTAATTGACTGCGACTATATCTTGTAACAAATAAGCATTCATTCATATCGCTTTGCTGGTCATTTATTAAAACTACATACTCGGTAAGATAATTTTTAGAGACATTTTGTCCACATCTGGATCTGCAGCCATATCAAACTACAAAGCACTTGACAAGAAAGTAAAGTGCAGTAGGTGACATCGTTTGACAGCTGTGCTTCTTGTGGACTAACTTCGTAACTAAGCCGGTTATTCTGGAATCTTAAAGAACACAGAGTATAACATTAGCTTCCTAGGTAAATCCAAAAAGAGAGCCAGTGATACATTAGTATCTGAGGATCACGATGCTGTCCTTCTTATCACACAGAAAAATCTGTCGTTCTATCAAAGACTTACGCTTGTATTCAGTGGGACGTTACACTCAGCATTCCTCAAATACACCGACGTTTTGTCCAGTGGGAAGTGTATAGCTGGTAACGAGTTATATCGTATTGTCGATTCAACTACAAGATGTCATTGGATTCCAATGAATAATTCAATCGCAGCCTGTCTTTGAATCGAATCTATGTTTGGTAATTGATTTTAAACTACTTTCTTTTCCTTGGGCCAACAGACTTTAATGAGAAGACAGCTGTTGATTCGTTTGGATGTTTAACTGTGTGGTTTTGTATGAAGTTATAAGGAGCACGATATAAGAATTAGACATAAGCCTGCACCAGTTGTTGCATTTTCACCTGAAATATAACTGTCTGACTAATCTACATACCTACATTCAAATGTGGGCGTTAGCTCTTCTAAGCCCCAATTTCTCCGTATGTCCTCCATTTAATATATAACTGGACACATTCAAATCACACAATTGCTGATGCAATACGCTAAACCACGAGATGACACAACACGGCTAACACCGAAACAACATAACGAAACACAACGAAACAACCTCGTCCATGTTGGCGGGTTGCCGCCGATAATAACACTAAGGTGATCCCCCTGTTCTTTCTTTTTACGTTCATTGAATCGGGACATCAGTCCCGCCGAATACTGATTATAGCTCAGCGAATAACAAGGGCCATTGAAACAAAATTAATTTTTATCAGATGAATTATCACGAACTGCTGTTGCAGTAATAATTTTTGTACATTGAACAGATTGTATGCTTTGCTTAAATGAAACATAGGGTAAATTTTGAAAACAAAAGGATGTTTTAATTGCATTATATGTCAATACTGGTATTAGAAGGATTATATACATATATCGTTAAAACGACTATTAAATTATTTTGAATTTACTGGCGTACCTGTGATTACTTCGAATATAAGGATTCAATTCTTTCAATGACATGGACTTGAAACAACTGTAAATATATTTATAGCGTCGGAAAAACATCCAAATACTAACAATTGATTGGAAACGCAACAGTATTTTTTTCTCTGTACAAGTGACATAGACTGCAACCCTTAACTTAAATCTAAATTGCTTACATTAAACCTAATACATACTGGTTTCTCACAAGCACCTCTATCTGAGTAAATTCCATCACACTTCAGACATAGGTACTACAAAAACATTCTCTGTACATTTTCAAGACTCGGTTTTTGATAACGGCTTCCTCGCGACCAAAGCATACTCTAGCCTGGAGTATACAAGTGAGAAGTAGATCACTTTTAAAGCATCACTGTAATAGAAAAGTTTAGTTTCTAACAATATAGCTATAGAATGTTATATACTCCTTAAAACTCAACTTCTCATCAAACCAAACACTCAGATCTCTAAATAACTTTTCTCTGAAAATTAAAATATCAACAACCTCGTAATAATATTTTTGTTGTGTTGTCTCTCTTGAATATAAGACATTTTTACGTTTGGAATCGTTTAAGGAGAGACTGTTTTCCAAACGCTACTTATTGATTGTATCGATATTTCCCTGCAATAAAGAGTAATCTTTTCCCTGTCCCTTTATACGAGCAAACATCATCTGCATATAGTGAGTTATTACGGGGGGAGATGCAGTGATAAGTGATTGATAAATATGTAAGTATGTTACAGACTTATACCCAATACAATGAACGTACGGAGACCTGAATGCAATGTATGATTTGAAGAAGCAACTCTGTGCAAAATCCAAAATTTTGGAGTTTCTTAATCAAGATTTAATGATCTGCCTTATTGAATGCTTTAGATCAACATTTTTAAAAATCTTAATCGTGCTGACTTGGTTAGGAAATTAGTTCCCAAAGAAACGAATATTGCTTCCTGGCACAGCTGTCAAACAGTGGCGCTTATTTGAAATTAATTTTTCATCAAATACTTTGTACTTGCTGGCCCATTCAAATCCCGCGTTCACAAACTTCTCCTAACATAACCCTTTCACAGCAGCCGCGGTACTCTGGTACTTTCCGCCTACGCTGTCTGCTAAGTTATAAAAAATGCCAATGTCAGTGAAAATTGCATTTTCCAACATATCTGGTTCTACCGATAAGCCAGTAATATGCTACAGATTAGAGTGATAACCAGAGAATCAGTTTTGAAAGTATCAGTACTAAGAAAGAATGCAACTAAAAGATGTCGTAGATCGTTTTTGATTCTTATAGTGTGATATCTTGTATGTGCTAATAAAGTGATATTATGAATAAAATACACGCTGGTGATACACGAAGCTCAAAACCAAAAGCTCTCACTGTTTAACTCCTGAACAAGCAGACAGGATGATAAGAAAAATTGCTTTTCACAGCCTCTTGTCATTGTACATTGAACAAGATAGCTGTCACGGAAGTCGAAGAGCAGCGTTAATGACGTTACATCCCTTGACTACGCCCTAATACCGACCTTTGGCACATCCGCGGCTCTACCCGACATTATGTAAACAGTTGAAGGCAACTCTGCATTTGCAAATGTCCCAGCATCTCTGCCCAGCTTCGCTAGTCGGTTTGTTGATGGTAATATATGCACGGGATGATCAGTCACTTCGAGAATACGGATATTTGCTCCCAGCCAACTGCAGTAATTGCGACATATCCCTTCGGTGACGCAAGGGGTTGCTGAATATCGGATTTGATCACATTGGTTGACTAGGCTACGGTTCACCACGTATACTTAATTATAGCGTGTATTCGTGTCGACCATTTCCACTGCGGTTAACAGTGAGTGGCGATTCTCCTAGATTTCAACTATTCATTCATTTGTTTGTAAAACCTATTACAAATACGAGTATTGCCACCTTCGCAGGTAATACCTTGTATGAGAGTATTGGCATAATTATGACTGTATACGAATAAAAACTGAACATGCATCTGTTTACTTATTACAGAGCATCATCTGTGCAGCTATAACAAATAATTGAATAGTTTACTTCCTTGATAATTAAGGGTGTATTTCTGAAAATCGGTGCATGGGGGCGGAGTAATTTGCAAAAAATAAAAAAAATTCAAATATTTCTCAAACTTCGTTTTTAGGAATTTCAGAGGTTCCTGATCATTTTGTACTTTTTTTGGGTGGGAGTGAAATTGGGTAGTTGGGGAGTGGGGGATTGTAAAAACTAAAAAAATGTGTTGTATTCATAATAGGCTATCAGCTGACTTGTGAAAGAAAGATTTAGCGGCATAATACACTTTTTTAGGTTCGTCCAAGCATTGCCTTGCCTATTACAGGAATCAATAGATTTTAGAATTTTCTGATGTATACATATAAGTATTGCTTTAGATCGTTTTGTATTTTGTAACCTGGAAACTGTTGAATTAATCTGAATGAAATTTTGGCACATTAGTGCTAACGTGGAGAGGATCAAAAACGTTTTTTTTTTGAAACCGTGTCAGTGGCGGTGCAGCAATAATAGAAAAACTAAAGGTATAAAAAACAGCTCATACTTCGTTTTTAGGCGATTTAAGAGGTTCCTGACCATTTTTCACTTTTTTTTTGGGTGAGGGTCAAAGTGGGGTGGTTGGGGGGCACGGGGTTTGAGACCGATTTTTTTGTATTTATAATAAGGCGCCGATTGACTCATAAAAGAACAGACTAGCGGCATAATGCACTTTTTTAGATCCCTCCGAACATTGACTTGCCTATTACGGAAACCAAGGGACTTACAATTTTCTGATGTATGCATACAAGTATTCGATTTAGACTATTCTGTATTGTGTGACCTGGAATTGATTCCAATTAAATTTTGACACAGTATTATTACCGTGTCGGGGATGGAAAACGCGTATGGTTTTTAAAAATCGTGTCAGTGGCGGGGCAGCGATAATAAAAAAGCTAAAAATATAGGCGATTTGGGGGTTCCTGATCGTTTCGTAACTATTCATGAGAGTTTTTGTGTTGCATGCTTTTTGCGGGCGGACGGGCGATGATTCAGTTGCAAGAGGATCTCCGACTGTAGCAACTTGTTTGCTAAGTAGGTATCTGACAAAAATAATTTTGTTTATCGACCATCCGCTCCACCCAAGATTATCATTACCGTATTGGCATTTTGGTTCAAAATGTTTTAAAGACCTTTGATGAGAGATGATATGCGGAGCTCTATAAATTAATTCATAAGAAGTTCACCTTTTGGATTCGAAATCTTTCAGGATCCATCCTTGAGGAAGATTACATCATATAAAAGCTGGTGTCCCTCAGGACCCCTAGGCCCCCATGCCTTCCCAATGCCGACAGCACCACAGTTGCAGCTCAACCTTGAACTGGAGACGTATACGTGCCGAGTGGTGGTTTTCGGTGGATGAGTTAATGGAGTGGGCCACTGGGTGACCCATCAATATTAATCATTCATATATTGTACCAACAAATGCAGTGCCACCTTATCCGAGAGCTCAGTGAACAGTGCTCAAATTTAGTCGGAAAAGTCTGCCATGAGCCTTGTAGTTCTTCTTGGTAACGATATGGGAAACACACAGAAGCCTTAAAAACAATTCGAAACTAGACATCGACAACGTTGTCGTTTCCGCAGGGTCTCTATACCTCATGCTTTTAAACGGGTCACATAAACAGTACTCGGTTCCTCAAATTAAACGCTCAGGTACCGGCTTTGGTAGATAGATGGCGAACCAGTACTTTTTGAAAGTACCGCTTCCCAATATGTATATGTTGCTCCACCCTAGGTTATGTAGAACTTCGGAATCAAATTTGCTGGATAAAATTCCTGCATACAGGATGATTAGTGATTATTATAGACCACAAATTACTCATGTGAGACTTGTTTCCTCATCAAAACGCACATGCGAGGCCTACAGGCATTTCAGACCCTGGTATTGTCCATGACTACCAACGACCCATGTTGTATTTCCAGCCGTACCGTTCATAGTGACGTTGGTATACCTTTCCTGAGAGATAACATTGAACTCCAGGTGCCACGACATTATAGTCAAGGTAAATTGCACAGCAACCCTCTTTTGTGCATCCCAGTGGGCTACACATCGAGCAACTTATACATTTTAGAAAACAACTATTTTTTCCCTTTTTGAGCATGACACCTCAAATAAGCCTGTAGGATAAAACGAAAACTTCCTAATCGTTGTAGATAATATCAAGCTAGACCCTTCAATTGACGCAACTCCTCCTTCGTTTTCCTACTCTTCCCTTACTCCTCGATGACATTGCCTCGTCTCTGGGTAACCATATCTGACAGACTGACCCCAACTAAGAGCAAACGTTTTATGGACCACTCTGTCAAACAATCACGAACGATTATTGTAAGATGAATGACGCTGGTAATTGTCCTTTTTTTAATCCAGTTAAAAATGGGTTAACTTGCTCCATGTGTGTGCCGACAAAAAATATCTTTCTGTAAACTTCCAACTTTGTGACATGTGTTACTCGGCAATCTTGTAATTTAAAAAATGGCGGCCGATGTCTTGACTCAGTACTTCGCTCACTTTATTGGTGCTAACAAAAGCTTGGAGTTCCTCTATCCCTACACTATTCTCATTAAAAAAGTAGGCAATGATCAAGGGCCTCTGAAACATCTAAATACGTAGTTTGAGCTACTTTGAATTAATCGTTTTTTTAATTTCTCCTCCGTCAATGGTAGTTCTTCCCAACAACGATGCCCTGTTTTTATTTTCTTCACAATCAAGTTCGTAGTTTCCTAGTTATATATTATAGGATTAAAATATGTATGTATAAAACTACTCCACAGATATAGAATTCAAAGGTAATATTCGGATAGGTTAGCAGGCACATCGATGTCAATTTTTTTAGAACAATGTAGAGTATTTTTTGAACGCAACAAATCTTCAAACTACTACAATCCCAATTTTACCCCTTCCCCAAAACAAATGGAAAATTATCAGCAACTCCTGAAATACCTAAAAACGAAGTTTTTTATGGTTATGGACAATCCATGTTGAACGTAAAAAGGTTTGGTATAATAACTAATTATCTTAAAGGATTTCTGTTGGATATGCGAATCAAGTTATTGAATTTGCATATTCGCTGGTGAGCAGCCTTCTCAAAAACATAATTCAACAGTTTTTGATACCTGAGAATATACAAGCTGTGGAAATCGATTCTTAACTCGATAATTTCATCTGTATCCTGATAGAACACCGTAGTTATAAAAAACTCGATTCAGACGCCACCATAGAATCATCCTATCTAACTAGTCTCAATTAGTTGGACACACAGTTCTTTGCACATACAGCTGAAGCTGGAGGTCAGTAGCGTTGAGCAATCACCAAGTTTGTTCTTATAGAGTACGGTTTTTCGTTGTAATAATTTCGTGTCTGTGGTTGAACAAAAAAGACACACAAAGCCAGTTTTCCTGCACCACACAAAAGAATATTAATGCGTACGCCATTTCCATATATACTCTACTCCCCAATTTTATTTCGAGCATTTGACTGCTGCTGGGTTGGCGAGCGAAAAATGGGCATGAAGATAAAATTGAACGTTGTTCGCTCTCGCGCAATTAAAAAGTATTTACTTGTTTGAAATCAGCCAACCCTACAGAATAGGGTTCAGGCACAAAACCAAGGATTTCTACAAAACGCGAATGACTAACGATGAACGAAGATAACAACTGTTCAACATAAATCGCCTTCACAAAAGAAAGCACCATTCAAGGCAATCGCAACTCAGTTATGCTCTTCTTGAGTTCACCCTTTACATTATAAGAAATGGTTGAATACTTGTCTGTGGATAAGTATACTGTCCACCATTTGAGATGTAGCTAATTAGTACCGAGCAACGTTTTACTGAGTGATCGGAAGTACATTTCTCAAATTTCTTAAGCTTACGACTTCTCACCGTTTTATTTGAAGTAGCATGAAAGGTTACTATCAGAACGATTTCTGCTATTTAGGTATGACAAAATAGTTTCTCGAATAATGCTCTAGTTTTTTCTTTACCACCTTGCTAAGCATGCTTCTGATTGGAGCACCAAAGATAAACGCTGCACTGTTTATTAAGTTAGTCTCCCTTACGTTCACTGTCGGACATGTGTTTATCTACGCGGTTCTAGCATACCTTAAATTTGCCATATATTTATACGTACTCCTAATAGATATCCTAGTCTGCCCAAGCGCTAATTTCAGTCAATACAACTAACAACTAACAAAAAGTGATACGTCCCGAATTCATGAAATCAGTTGTAGTGATTGTAATAAAAGTGGGTCAAAGTTACATTTTGAATGTATTGTATGTATTGAGAATCCCTAATTGACAATTACTTTTCGTGCGTGTTATGCTTTTCACTCATCTCGAACACATAGTGCTGTCACCATCCGGAATGCATTTGGAAAGGTCACTCTTTATATGGTTCCATCCGGGACATAGGTGTGCTGGCATCCGCAAAACTAGATTTTATTCCCATTACCATTATGTCCATCAGTTGGTATGTGTACAACAAGAACAGCGTTATAGTAAGACTTCATCATATTTACCCCATCCAAGTAGATAACGAAGAATATAAGTTATAACCGTACTAATACTACTAGTACTAATTTCCGTAACCAATTAGTTTGAAAAATGAAAAAGTTAATTAGGGTTTGGCATACTTGAAAAGATGTAACTATTAGCCTAACCATGCTACGCCTTCAGAAAGGAGCGACATCAACTTTAGGGCTAAAATGATGGATAAGAATCATGCCAGCATGTCGGAGAATACTTAAAAAATGGAGTTATAAAACTTCAAGATTCAGTTATTTCTGTACAAATAAGTTAAAAAATAAAAACAAAGTTTAAGGAAATAGCTAAAGAATAGCGTACGATGCTTGGGAAACAGTTAAGAGTGCTATATTAAATCGATAAATTAAATTGGCATAGCTTCATTAGGAAGGTATTTATTAAACGTATGTTGAGCTAGGTTTAGTAATTAAATCTTGCAAAATATACATTGATACTGATGCAGTCATATTTTTCTCTCCTACTAAATGCCTGATTAATTTATAAACATTTACCACTATCATTTCGTAAATAATGTCAGTTCAATAAAAAAATAATATCGTAATTATAAATACTTTTTGACTACTTTAGCAGCTAATCCCCAAAATTAAGTCGAATAGTATTTATTCATGAACTACTGGATGTACAAGAGTGTCATTTTTGACAACCACCTTGTCTCATCATCAAAATTTCACTTTTTGTTGTTTGTCTGGAAAGTGTTTATTTTTCATGTGCTGTAAACCTTATTTTTGAGAACAGTTTTCACAAGATTGTGTAGTGCTTGGTAGATGTCTGAAGCAACATCTACTATTCTTCGGTTTTGTTAATTTTTGTATACTACGTCTGTTCACAAGATTGCTGGGGAAGTAGACTTACTGGTGTCGAAAAATTTGAAACGAGTAGTATACAACCGGCATCGACAAATAATTTTCTGAGGCTTCCAAGTACGGACCTGTCTGACCCCGCACAAACAATTTGTCTCGGTAGGGATTTTGATTTTAATACGTAGACATGTGATTGGCAGTCAATGAAGTCATAAGCAAGACTGACAGCACGACGCGTGACTGAACGACGGACATTTTTCATTTTTTCGGCTAATTGATATTTCACACTTTTGGTGTATATTTAGCAGGGATTGCGCATTTAAGGGACATCGTAAAAATTTACGGCGACTACCAAATCGAATACACAGCCGTATATACAATGTGTAACTATACTAAAATGGAGTAATTTTACTCAGTACTAAAGGTTCACGTTTCCTCAGTCTAATATGTAAAATCACCCAAAAAAACACTTATCATTAAAAGAGTCAGTAAAAAATTGCCATTTTCACATCTGCTGCATTTTATTATTTGAAGCGGTTCAGCAGTGCATATATATTTTCGAACATTGAAACGATGTTTCACATATGAAAGAATCATCTGAAAGACATTCAAACAATAAAAATCAAAATAAAATGAAACTGCTGACAGTTGCTGAAGTCGATACGAGTAGGCGTTGTCAACTGCCAATGTAACTCCATATCCCTATAACTCTTCAGGACTCTTGTAGGCAATTTTGATGCACATCAAATAACCAGCAACATTATCAGGCGCTAATTCAGGATTTATATTTCCTGTAATTTTCTGAGCTACAGAAGGATCAGACAGCAAATTCGACATCGCTTCTTTAGATAATACATACTGGTAAACATAAACAACATATTTGTTAGACCACGATAGTTAGATCACAAGCCATTGACTGAAGTATTACTATTAGGAAGGAAATACCGGACATTCTGCTAGTATAACTTTCGACAGCTCTAATTTCGTGGAACATAAAAAATTAACGCCTCATGCAGAATACAAAGAGGGGTGGCAAAATTATACCCTTTTTGCGACGGGCGCAGCTATTTATGGAAATAATATAAATTGGTGGAACAAGGCCCCAAATGACCGCTGTTGTGGATGGTTTCCGGGCTTATATTAACTCAATCCGTTTGATCCTTCGAAGATTAGAACCTACCCTGGAAATAGACAATAACTGTTCCATTGCAGTGAGCACAATAATTGAAGATTTTGATACGCGTTTTTCATCAGTATATAATTTATCATAAAGATTCAAGAGTCATTTGAATTAAACACAGCTTTCCAAACTAATTTTTTTTGTTTCATTTTAAATCAATGCACTTTAGGTTAGGAATTTGAATAAGAATGAAGTTTTGCAGAAAGGATTGACGAGTTAAGTATCCCCGTGAATCGAATTTCTATATATCAACTTATTTTCCAAGAAACGTAGGGCCAATTGATCCGTAATGCGGTAACAGACCTGTATCAAAGATTGTCAGGCTATCTTCTGTTACCTGCTACTGTGATCAGTATATAAGCTGGTGAAAAAAACTGTACATACAAACTATTATATAACTTTTGTACATAAAAATTAAAAATAGCACTGTAATTTTGAACCATAACTAATGTAAAACAATAATAATTTGTTCATAGTTATTAAGAAAGAATAGATATCTCATCCACGATACAATTGGCCAGTTGACCTCAGGTCAGAGCCAATAAGATAATGAAAAAAAGAAACGTAGGCAAGGCCCTGTAACAAAGAATTACTATAATTCATTTTCCCTTACTTATTCTAAGTTCCTTAAATAGTAATCCAGCGAACAGGTCTTGCGGTGATACTTTTTCACCTATGCTATCAAGCAACCAGACTGACTGAAATATGAATTTCGGATCTATTGTGGGGCATGTTGAGTTATTCTATGTAAATGTGGACTATAGACAATACCAAAATTATTTATTTTCTCAAATGATAGATGTTTTTTGACTTTCATAACTAGATGTCCAGATATTCACTATTAGCTGGATTAACGCTTCCTGGTTAACAAATCCCAGTAATCGGGTTGCATGCAATATCTTTTGCTGCATGACAAATTGCACCAAATAAAAGCCAGTAGCTAGGCATGTTATATTTGAATGTCTACTAGTTGAATATACATGCTGTATACAATTTTCGAGCATACTCTGAAAGTATTATAATTAAACCTGATAATATCCATGACCACAGTTGTGAACTATACTATATTTATTTGTTTGTGGTGTTTGTGGTTTGAATATTACTCAACACTATCAGTAAATTATATTTACAAACGTAACTGCAATACGAATAGAATATCAAACAAGTGGATTGAAAATGCTGCCGAAGTTCCAATTTTACAGTAGCTGTGAACAATTACTTTCTAACTTCTGAATGGAAAACAATTTGAGCATAAATCCACATAATATACTAAAATGTTTATTCAATCAATCAGTGATAACAAATGTTTGATAAGCTAAATGCGTTAGCATGAAGTGAAGTTTCCGTTATATTTTGTAAACTGATGAGGTTGAATCGTAACAAAGGGTTTGAGAGTGAATTGAGCTGTAAATTGAGTTTTCGGGAAAATGGTAATTTTTAACCCAAACTAGAAACAAAAGCCTTTTATCTTTGAGGTTGGGAAGCTTTTTGCAATTGGACTAATGCTGCTCTTCTCAATCTCTCTTCTTAATCCAATATTCTATTTATAGTCCAGTGTATGATGGTTTTCAGGTCAGATTGAAACAACAGTGTTTTTTATGGTCAGCCTCCCGCAAAGGCTGAAAGCCTATGGCGCTGTAGAGGCACTATAAGAGGATAAGTGTTGGTGCACGTTAGATCTGAAACGCAGTAGGATGTAGCCGCCAGGAAACAAATTCCCTGGTAGCTGATTCCACAGTGCTGAAGACCTCCAAAAGGAGGAATGCTGGATGTTCGAGTAGTAGCGACCTCGACCTGGCAAGTATGAGCTCGCAGAGCGTCTCTAGTGTTCCTCGTTCGGACGGCCTTTGGTATTATTATCTGGGAGAGCTCACACCCAGCCACCCTTCTTCGGTGTTCCAGGCTGTTGAGGTCCTTTGTGAGGTTAGGTGTATCGATTAGTCTAATTGCTCTCTTCTGGATAATGTCCAGAAGCTTCAGTGAGTGCTTCGGACGGAATCTCCCATGCAAGCAATACTCCAGCGATAACCGGATTTGTGCCTTGTAAGTAGCAGTAGATGCTCTGGTGTATACAGCTTCCTACAGCGGAACAAACTCCAAGCTTCTGATGTATAAGGAGTATATCGAAAACAAAAGTCCACTCCATGTTGTTTTGTGTATTCATCATGGGGGTGAATACCACCCTATTTGAAAGATGGTAATTTGTATATTGTAGGTGACCTGAAAAATTGGTAGATAAATATATTCTAGGCAAAATTTATGCAACTAACGTTTTCGCAAAATCAACATTTTTTAACTTGTGCTTGGAGATTTAAATTTTTGTTAGAAAATATGTTTTCAAATGGTTTTTAAAATTAACTAAAAAAGCTAACACTTTATAAACAAGCTACAAAAACTGAAAATTTTGCCGATAAAGTAAAGAGAATAGTATTTCCTTTTTCGATGTTGGCAAAGCATGTCATAGCTCATTGAATGTGGGACTGAGAGAATGTGAGAAATTTGACGGTCAATTTTGGCACGGCACAATTAAGGGCACGAAGAAAGGTCATTCAAATGAGACGCAAAAAGACTCTGGTGCATAAAGAGTTATTGTTAAAATAAGCTCGAATCCTCTGTTATTCATGGAAAAGCCATTCAATTCTGCCCTTGATATTATCAGCTTAATTTAAGTCAAACTTAATCCAATTACAATAAATTCACTTTACATAGACACTAGTTATGGAGTGTAGAGCTTATAAAATCCCAGAATGAATGGTTTTGAAAACGACAAAAAAACATGATTAGAGTAGAAAAAGCATTTGCGAAATTTTTAAAAACATCATAGTTTTTGACGATTGTCCGCCCTGCAACATAATCATATTTATCTGGCCTACATATTTTTCCTTTTCTTTCACAGGTGGCGCCTCAGCTTTAAAGGACGTCTCAGTAACAATACCCATAGCCGTACGTGTTATGGACACGATTACTCTCCAGTGCCGATTTGACCTCGAGGGTGAGCCGCTGTATACACTAAAATGGTACAAGGGTGGCAAAGAGTTTTATCGGTACATACCAAAGGAGATGCCAAACACGCAGGTGTTCCCTCTTCCTGGAATAAACGTTGATGTAAGTATAATTTGTGTTTATTTTCAGCAGCAAGTGACTTTCAGTATTCAAAACCCCCCATTTAATGGCCCATGAAGCCAACATATTGAGTAAGACTAACCATGCACCCGAATATAAGCAGTAACATACTGATCGAGACTTCTATTCTGTTTATTTACTAGACCTGCTAGACGTCTAATACACTAATGAACATACTCATTTGAGGTACATTATTTGATAATCAGTTGTTAACCGTCTATTAGTCGCCTGTACTCGAGTGACGCATTTAGTCGCGTGGTCCACATATGTAGCCCTTTTTTAGTTTTTAATATCCTACTCATAGTAGTTTTGTGAAAAATAATTTCTGCACATTAATTCAGTTTGTGGTGTCTGTTATACAAATAATTGAAATATTAAGTCCAAATGATAAAACTAAGAAGATTATAATAGAAACACGCATGAACGTAGTTTTTATGCCTTCATTTACATGTATTTCTTTAGTTACAGCTTATTATTTGTGCTTATGAGTAGAAGCAGTAATTTCACATTTCCCACATTATAAATATATGGAGGCAAATGAAAAATGAGAAAAGATAACCCTGATCAGCACTTTTACAAAAAAAAGTGGTACAAACAATTTTTGTTTTTCTAAATATATGCAACACATAGATCTCGCACCTGATCTTTGCACGCGTATTTACCGAAATTTGCACAAAACTTCCTTGGTGATTTGTCTCTGGCTTGAGGACAATATGAACAACGTTCAGCGAGATTTCTGGGTCGATTCTGAGGAGGTTTAGGATACTTTTCTTCGGTTCCTAGAAGAGCCTGTGCTCGCCTTCTTAGTTGAACCAGTAATGTGTCAATTGTAGATCTATATTCAATTTGCGGTTTAATGAGCTCTCATTCTATCTTTTCTGAAAAGTTGCATCTATTTATTTGTCATTCAGGGTGATTAGCCTTATAAACGCAAAGTGCATCTATGCCACTGATATTGATTAGGTCATAAAAGATGATGCCAATTTCAGAAATGTTCTTTTGTCAAATTCTCTACTTTAATTAATGCCGTGGAAATGGCCGAACATCAACAAACGGTATTATTTCAAGCGACTGTGGTTTAATTTACCGGCTAAATGGAATAAATGCGTCTCAAATTTCACCACACAATAGGTTTTGGATGCCACATCATGTATTTCTGATTTCTTGGGGGCCTAGGCCACCCTGTTCTTACAGTAACACCCACCATGATAAAATGTGTCTTAGCAACTTCTAGACCTTTTTGGCATAAAAATCACAAACGTGAAACACTGCATCCACGCTGAACTGTAACACGTTTGGTCGCGCGGTCTACGATTGTAACCCAGTCGTATTTAGGCGCTAATAGTCTTGCGATACGCTCGCTACAAATACAGCAGATCAGTTGAACGTTTAGTTGGGAACGTTGTCGAAAGGTAGGTACTGAAACGGACATAAGAGCCACCTGTGGGGTAGAGGGTTGGTGCTTATATAAATGCGCGTGGTCTACCAGTGTAGCTCACGCGACTAACGAAGGGTTAATAGCGAAGTCGGCTCTATGGTAGGGGCCAACGGAGCTGCTGTATATGCCAAGTCCTGGGGGCCACCCCAGTGAAATTTTCCATTTGTGACGATCTTTTTATAATGTCTGCATCACGGAAGTATATATCACTACTTATCGATTTTGCTGAAACTTGTGGAAAACAAAACTCCCCAGAACAGCTCCAAACTTCATTTTCATTCATTTCAGAGGTTCCTGAACATTTTCAGTTTTTTAAGGGACTGAAATTCTAGCAGTGGAGAAGGTGGTACGGTGGGAATGACATTTGTTTATATTTGTACTTCCGATTACCTTATGGAAAATGATATTGACAGACTTATCCGAAAACTGGCTTTGAAAACATACCTCTGCACTATTAACACTTCCATACATGTGAGAGTGGATACCCCTGTAAAGGGTGATTTAGAAAGTAATAGATTGGTTGTCATAAAACATAAGACTGCAGCAATGGAGTTAAGAAAATTGTATAGCTGTAGGTACCTATAGCATATACAGAGTGAGTACGGAACGCCTCAATTGTGTCGGAAACGGGTTGCTGGATTTCCATGAATTTTGGAATATGGGGATTTTGCAATATGGCCAATCGTGCGGAGGTGTTTACAATATAATCCTGCCTACTTTCTTTTTATTTCCTATACCCAAACGTAACAATTTTGGATTAACAGCTAAGTGTATATTGTAGCCGCCCAAGTTAAAATAATTATAAGGAGATGCGAAGAGCTAAGCAGTCAGGCATGTTGAAAATTTAATCATGGATCGCGTAGCTTTTTGTATTGAAGTAAAGAACATTATTTTAAGCATCTGCTGGAAACACGTTTACATTATGTTTTTTGAATTTATGGTCTTATTTTGAATTCCTCAAGATCGGCCATATTGCAAACTCCTTACACCCCACAATTTAAGAAAATCATGCTAACCGTTTCCGAGATAATTGAGGCATTCCATAATTCAGACTCACTCTGCAGTATAAACAAACAATATTAGAACTATAATTGACTTCTACTTCAAAGTATCTTAGCGCTCCCGGATCAATCAAAACATGTTTGATTAGGTACTTATTACTGGAATTTCTACTCCATTGAGAAGCGTAGATTTGAGGGTGCTGAAGATAGGATGTTGGAAAAACGCTTGATAAATTAATGGGCTTGATAATCCCAACTTTTAACTTTATCGTTATGTTGCATTTTATTTAGTGACCCGGTCCAACAAGGCGCTCTCCCAGGAGCAGCAATCCTCAGTGGTCAAGAAGCTCCCAGTGCAGTGCAGGTGGTCCTCTCCAAGTTGCAAATACCGCACTTAACCTCTTTCTTTGTATTAAACTCAAGCTTCTATTTTGCGCTATTCAGGAAAGGCTCCAAGTCAGAACCGTGGACAGGAGCGAGAGTAGTTGGTACTAATCCAAGAGTTGAAATTTTAGTAAACCATGTGAGATCTTAACACAATCTTCCAAGCAGAAGTTATAGCCATTGAGTTGGGGGTCTGGGAGCGGAACTAACGACCCTTGACAATAAATCTATTAAAATATTTTCAGATAGCCAGGCTACCCTGATTTCACTGAACACCAAAGGGGTTGACCCAAGATTCATATAGAACTACATACGATCTCCTCAATGAACCTGGCACAGCTTTAACTTGGGTTTCAGACTGTAGTGGAGTGGAAGGCAATGTATTGGTCGACACACTCGCAAGAGAATGTGTGTTCATAGAACCATAACCATTTGAAGGCATTGCGAAATATATTACCAGGAGAGCATTTCAGATTGGGCATAGAGGAACTGCACTGGTGAGATACATCAGGGCTACTACACTCGAAGGCGTTCATACAGACTGTCGTTTTTGCTATGTGAAGGACAAAACAGTGGAGCTCATATTGGGCTCGTGTCCAGTAGTGATATGAGCTAGCTATTAAGCTTTTGGATTCAACCATCTGAAGTCTACTGACATCAAGGTAGTTTCGCCTAACACGACCATCACCTTCATCAAGAGGTGTGGATTGTACAGTTAACTCTAAATAGGTGAGCCAGAATAGGCACAATAGGATTGCTGTGGAACGTGGCATAATCGTCCCACTCACTACCAACCTAACCTTATGGTAAACTGACCAGACCTATGGTGAGACAGATATATTATGTCATCTGTTGCTCTCCAGTTACTTGTTTGGCGAACCAGTTCCGCAGATGCTAACGTGGTATCAATATACTCTTTCGGAATCCGGTTCGCAAATATGATTTCGGTGCCTTGTTGGTGACGTCTAAATTGCATGATGCTATGGATGCTAGAAGGACTTCGCCTCTGTATGACCGAGCCCCGGTCCGCGCTTTAAATTCAAGTACAAACTTAAGCATCTCTATCTGTCTGAACAATAATCGAATATCTGAGCTGAGTACATCAGGCAAGTTAGATGTAGTACACCCACGTAGCTATAGTCTTTATACCCCTCCCTTATATACGTGTATATATGCATAATATCATGTGCGTCCGGGATGTAGTGTATTTCCATCAATTTGTCCTTTTTTATATTGCTTACCCTTCTCAATAACAATTTTAATGTAGTTAGTTTTTTTTTAAGATAATGTTTCCGTTATATACTATAATAGTTCTTTATCACACATCAAGATATATGTATGTATGTATTGTTATTTTTTTATTTATTAGTATCGTCGATGTCGGACACAATATTGTAATTTAATAGCTCTCTTTTGTGTTTGTTCTTTTCTTGAACATAGGTTCACTGCTGGTTAGGTAGAATAGCTTTAAGCTAGACTTCGGCTGCAGTTTAATATGTATCTTTAACATGTATATTATTTTGTCAGCAATAAAGGCAGGTTATTATTACTATTATACTGTCAGCCTTATGAGCGAATAATGCGACATACAGACTGCAACCCAAAGATAAGAATATACAACATTTCATTCGGGATCCAACAATAAAGTATAAGAAGGGCAAGAAAAACTCACGGGATATACTTTAGTTTGGAGAACATTGATCACAGACAATTATTTACATGTTATATTGGCCCATTAGCTCTTTTACAAATACGTATATAAGCTTGATGTCGGATGAGTCAAGTAATAATAAGAAACAATCGAAAGTGAACCTCTTTGTCTGATGAAGTGATCAGAAAGGGAACATTTTACGCGCAGCACTTTACTAGCTTGTGACCGCATCTCTCATGACCCAGCATTTGCCACATAATTCCAGCCACAGCTACAGTGCTCGAGATGTAATCCCCACCACAAAACTTCTTTACACGTTACATAAAACTGGCGTTACATTGTAATACATTTCCACCAGATAAACAAGGAACACAACAATGCAGCAAAACATTTCCGTCGGAATTATAGCGAACATAATTCAGCGTTGGAGAATGTACATTGTACACTTTGGTGTGTTCGTATGTCAAGAGCGGCTCTGTTCAAAGAATTAAACGTATTGTTAGCAATATTTCTTAATTTACTCGTTTGTTGGTCGAAATAGTTCTTACTTTGGCTTCAATCCAGGATCTGCCGTAGCTGGCGAGATGAAATCGATATATGTAATGGATCATAAATTAATACTCAATCGCTAACGTGCTACCTTGGCCTGTAAAGAACAAGAGCTACGGAACCAGAGATAACATCAAGCACGAAGGCGTAATGAGCGTTATATATTTATTACTGAATAGGCCTTTTCTTGATTTTCTTCTCCAATTTTGTGTCTTAAAAATAATGTCTGACAAGTGGCACCCATTATTACCTCGATCTGACGTGCTCTTCTCAGAGAGTTTTCTACTCTTGTTGGAACTTCAGGCCACAATCTTTATTTTTGACATGAATATTGTCTTCCGGCTACTATATGATTCCTGGTTTACCCCCGTGGGTTTTACGCTCTAGGTAGGCCCAAAATTAAGTCTGCTGCCGTTAAGTTGGACGAATGCGTTAGCCAGTTGAAAGATAAGCTGTAGAGTGGTAGCACAATCTTGTCGGAACCACAACTCATGAATTTTTGCAACTATTGGTACTAAACAATTTTCAGTCATCCACCGATATTGAATGCCACCTCCAGTTACCGTCTATTATTTTTGAAAACGTTTGGACAAATGGTCCTTACTGCAGTTATTTTACACTTTACTGTGCAATAACTGGATAAATTTAATTTTCAATAACTACTCTTGAATTTTTGTGCATTCGTTTCTGCAGCTTTATTTATTTACGTGCCCGTTTTGGCGAATCAGGATGAGAAGATGATGTCGGGTCAACTGTTGAAAATGACGCGTACATTCAATGCGACTTTATGTTCTCCTCAACAATTGCAACAATATCCTCATTTTTCGTTGCACACAATTTTTTAGCAGGATAAGATCTTGGGCATTAATGAAGTTTCTGTATGCTCTCAGAATAAATAGGACAACTTTCGTTTCTTGTCCTATACATATTGAGTTTTTCGATTATAAATTTCGCAGCTACTTCAACCCTAAATCGAAAATAATGAATAATGAATATATAAAAATAAAACCACTATTCACTAGATAAATTATAACGCTAATTACGGACCACCGTTGATAATGCAAATTATTAATTTACGTTCAAAAGTACATACAGATATCAGAGGTGTGGCCAGCCTAACCTAGAGGTTTATTATGAATTCATCCTTACCAATACAAGAAAAGTAACTGTATCGTCTTCGAGCTCTCACTGAAGAAGAAACAACTCCTAAGTTTTCTTGCCTTCGTAATTTTGATTAAAGCGACTCACGGAGACTGTCAACTTCGCGATGCTCTTAAAGGGGTGATACACGTACGATCAAGTACGCGTCCTTATGGCTCGACGACCTTTTTCGCCTGTGTGTCACCGTAAGTACGCGTACTTTAAAACCATCGCGCAAACCGCCGGCGATCCAACTGGTTTGAAACCTTGCTCGTAGCTTGTCTCGGTTCTTACTGCGAGCCGCGAACCATCACTTTGTTTCGGTAGGCCATCGATGCGCAACGCTTGTTGTGTTTTGCGTTTATTAAAAGTTTTGTTTATTTAAGGAAAATTATCAAAATGAGCGAACCCAGCTTCACGTGTATCACCCCTTTTAGTTCACGTTTCATACGTAGCACGCCAATGTTGAAATCAAGGGTTTTTAATAATTTCGTTTGCAATCGCTGCGGTCTACATCATCTTATTGTTATTGTTGTAAACAAAGACATAATAGAGCAGATCAGAATCCTTGTAATTTTAAAATCTTTATACGTTCTGCATTGCATTCGGATACCAGATTTTCTATATGTGGACGGAACTTCGTTACTAACCTCATTGGGCATGCAGTTTCAATTTGTTATATTGTCTTGTATTATCTGTTTGAAACAAAATGGATAAAGGTTTGATACTTTTCACTTTTCAACAACCAGTTGCTTGGACTTAAAATTTGATGATAATTTTTCTTTATCTATTCGTAATATTATTTACTTTTCGCTGTAATAAAGGCGGTGCCCTCGGTGGTGCCAGACCCTCGGCATTCACAGAGTACCTTGCGACTGCTCGCCGAGTGGCAAGTAGTATGGATGAGTTGAGAATTTGTATAGTGCTCGTGTAGTTGCCGTTGTTTATCGGTCTTTTAAGCAACATCAAAGAGAACGAGCATTTGGCGTATTACGTTTAAATATGCATCCACCATATTCGTTCTTTTGCAGGCGAATTATCGGATTGTTCCTTAATGTTCGTTGTCATAGATTGAAGTGGAGTAATGGAACAATTATTGAATTTTTTGAGTTTCATGAAAATGAACCTCTGATACTGAATGCATCTCTACTGGCTCATAAAAATCGGAATGATGTTCATGATGCTTGGAAATGCATAGTCTCGAATACATAGCCACTGAACTGAAAAAGAGGAGTTTCACTGGCGGCATCTTTTAGAGCCTGTTTGAATGAAGTGACAAAACTCCTATACCGAAACTGAATATTCGTTATTTACACAGAGACCTTGTTTCGTTACAATCCGCGAATATCTGATATAGCTGCTTGCCACTTGGTGATTAATCCGCACACATTTGCCGAGTAACTATCTATTCCAACAATTTTTAATGACGGTCCCTCGTGAGGCGTGCCCTCTATATTTAATGGACAGTTCAGCTGTCTATAGGATGTAGTGATTTCCTGTGTTTAATCAACGTGGAAGAAATTGACGCATACACATACCTGGAATGTTGAAGCAGGTTGTGGTTATGTTACAAAAATTAAATTGAAACAAAGCAGGGCAGTTTTTCCAGCAAAATTTTAAAATCTGCAGTTATAGATACATTTTCTCCAATTAGGAGGTGCACATATCCATCAATGTCTATATGAAATCCATCAATGTATAGTCTGAGGACAGTTACTTAAAACAAATATCATGAAGTACCGTAAACGCGGCCTACTTTGGCCCACTTTTCAGTAACTATTGTATGTACTTTTCTCTAGAAACTGTTGTTTTCACTGCCCAGAAGTTCTGGTTCTTTTTTACAACTATAATATCTTACATTTCAATTAGTAATCCTTTTTTTACTTACAAAACGCTTTTTGAATTAATATATATTTTTTTTAATTTTGGGCCAATGTTATCCTGCGGTTAGGGTTACTTTGGCCCAAGTCAATTTTTGGCGTTAAAAGCATGATAACGAAGATTATACTATCAAATGTTATCAAATTTCGTCATAATTATGAATGTTATCAGGTGAAACATCTTTGACCACGTCTTTCATATTTTCAGTATAGTCTGTGATGATTTGTTCATGAATCTGAGTACGATTTCTTTTGATGTTCGACGAAATCTTGATAGTCATAGTTGAGGGTGTCTCTTTAGAAACGATTTGACCCAGTCACGTCCTGGAACGTAGTTACAAAAACACTGCACAGTCTTCCATTGCCTAGTCAAATAAGATTTTATGATGAATCTTAAATCTATTTCATCGAGAATGCTAGTTCTTCTTCTTGCGAAAATGGATGGCCTGGTGAACTTCAAAACAAATTTTTCATCTTGTTTTTTATAGGGGTATATTGAAATGATCAGCAGCCTGCCTTTGCGTCATATCACCAGATCTAATTGCTTCTAGACAAGTTAAAAATTGTTCGTTGCTATTCTTCTTCGTTTCTTCTTTCGGTGCCATATCAGGTCCCCCTAACGCTGGCAATTACAATGGCGAGTTGTTCACGGCTTTCGGTCTGCACTGCTTATTCCTGTCCAGTCTCTAATATTCTTGAGCCATGACATCTGTTTCCTTCCAATTCCTCTTCGTCCCTCGATTTTTCCCTTCATTATAAGTTGAAGGATTTTGTATCGGTCACCTCTAAGAACATGTCCCAGATATGATATCTTTCTTATCTTGATCGTTTCGAGCAGCTCACGGACTGCATTGGCTCTATTCAATACTGCTTCGTTGGTCTGCATAGCTGTCCACGGTATACGGAGCATTCTTCTATGTAAACACATTTCGAATGCTTCTAGGCCGTTGATTGTAGCGGCTTTTAAAGTCCAGGTCTCAGCCCCATATAACAATATAGACCAAATATAACATTTTATTATTCTTTGCCGCAATTTCAGATTTAGGTTGTCATTAGAGAAGAATGATCTCATTTTTAAGAAAGTTGTACGGGCTGCTTCAATCCGGCACTTAATCTCCTTATCTGGATCTAGATGTTCTGTGATGTAGCATCCAAGATACTTAAAATGGGTGACTCTTTCAATGTTCTGCTGTTCTATTTGTAGGGATGCACCGGCGTGTGGTTGACGGCTGAATATCATAAATTTTGTTTGAGTGACATTTATACTACCAGCTGTATAGGCCCTGAGTACTATCACACAAGATGACCTTCACTCCTAGCTCCTTATCTTGCAGGGCTTGTTTGAAAATTATATCCGAGTAGGTGTTGAACAGTAGCGGGGATAGTATGCATCCCTGCCTGACGCCTCTTTGAATGCGACATTCGTCAGTTAATCTACCATCGACTCGGACAACTGCCTTCTGCCTCCAATACAAGTTCTCTATAATTCTCAGATCCCTATAGTCGATTCTCGAGTTTCTCAATACATTCAATAGTATTCCGTGCTGAACCCTGTCAGACGCCTTCTCATAGTCTATAAAACAGACAAATACATCCTTACGTTGGTCGCGACACTTTTGAAGAAGTACATTTAAGGCAAAGAGTGCCTCACGAGTGCCCATTGCGTTCCTAAAGCCGAACTGCGTCTCATCCATGTCTCGTTCGCACCGGCTTCTTATTCTTCCATGTATTATACGGAGGAAAATCTTTAAAGTGTGGCTCATCAGACTAATCAGCCTATATTCGTCACATCTCTTTGCACGCTGTTTCTTAGATAGTGCTATAAAAACGGACTTTAGCCATTCCTCAGGTATTTCACCAGTAGTGTAAACATCGTTAAAAAACTGAACCAGCACACCGATGTGGTCTTCGTGAATCATTTACAAGATCTCTGTTGGAATGTTATCTGGGCCAGTTGCTTTATTGGTTTTAGCCGTTTTTGTGGCATGAAGAATTTAAGATTTTAGAATTTTTGGACCTTCTTCTATGCTTACGTTATTATGGGCATTTGGCCTGTCGTCCTCAAACAATTCTTCCACGTATCTCTTCCATACTTCAAGGATTTCTTGTTCATCAATAATTGGTTTTCCCTTATTATCCATTAGCATATTAGTGGTTTTCCTATTATACAATCCAGCAACCTGCCTTACTTTCTTATACATGTTGAGCGCGTCATGCTTCCTTTCGAGTTCCTCCATTTCCTCGCATCTATCCTTCATCCACTTCTCCTTAGCCTCTCGGATCTTTTGTTTTATTTCTTTTTGCTTTCTTCTGTATTCTTCTGCTTTGCCCTTATCATTGTTCCATGAGGCTCAGTAGTTCTTCCGTCATCCATTTTTGTTTTTTGTTTCCAGTTGTGATTTTATGTCCTTCCAGTATCTTGGTCATTTACTCACGGAACAATTTCCACGTTTCTTCGACGCTTCCGGCTGCTGTCGTCTCTTTCATGAAGTTGTTTACATCATTTTCAATTTTACTCTTGTTGGCGTCTGAAATGTTAATATTCTTTTGCTGGTGTTTCTTCGTTATCTTCTTGAGTTTGAGTTTTAAGTCAGCGACTAAAAGGTTGTGGTCAGATCCGATATCCGCGCCGGGGTATGTTGTGACTCTGTTGATCGAGTTTCTAAAACTCTTGTTGGTAAGGATATAGTCTATCTGATTTCTATGTGTTGGGTTGTCACCTGGGCCTTTCCAAGTATATAGTCTACGTTGATGTAACTCATAATATGTGTTTGTTATTACCATATTGTGTTCTTGGCAAAAATCAAATAGTCTGTCACCTCGCTCGTTGTTTTCCCCTGAGCCATACTCTCCTACCAGATCCAATCTACGTCCTTTACCAATTTTGGCATTAAAATCACCAATTTTGTATGTGATTTCATTAGATTTTAGACTTTTAAGTGTTATACTAAGTTGTTTATTCAGCATTTCCACTTCGTTGTCATTTCCATAGCAATATCCTGGGAAATATTTAACAGTGTGGTTTCCCGTTGCCTTTACTGTTTTGACTTCAGCCGCCTCTAACATGAGAACAGACGCTGTTTGCAGCCGCTCACTCTGAGACAGACGCTACATACCTGTTGGTCCGCGGGAGGTATTTGATTTCCCTCCTACCACTCATATCTGAGAGGCATTCCCCTATCCGCGACCTGGGGACGCGCCCTCTAGGGGTTACAGGCTCCCCCGAGGGAAGGTTCGTTGCTATAGCCAGTGTATATTGGGCCTCCAGGAAGTCTCTTACAGCATCCTGAACAAGCTGATAACGAGAATGTGCAATATAAATATAGATTATCGGGTCTGATTTAAAAAAACATTAAAATAAAAAAACTTGTTAAGTTTAACAATGTTGTAACTACAGTACGGCTTAAAGAAAGGAAAAGTGTTTAATAGGGGGCACTTACCAAATTTGTTCAACAAGAAATACGTTTGTTGTAAATGGAAGTTTGGGAAGTAAAGATTGCACGTGGTTTCACTAGTCAAACAACTATAGGTGCTGCTTTCTAGTGAACAGCAAAGGAACCACTGGACGTATCAGCCAGCCTGTATAGTGCGGCTACCTAGCGAAATGAGCCGGAAGTATTTTAAATACGGTCACAAAAAATACGTTTATAGAGTACAATTTTGTTTTGTTTTCATTTGGGCCAAAGAAGGACGTTAGGGCCAAAGTAGCCCATGTTTACAGTATCTATAGAATAAACAATTCGAGCTGTGACTGTTTATAAAATACTTCGTACATACAGGGTGTCCCACGACGATTAAGACAAGCGATATATCGGAACTGCGCAGCAGTAGCGAATTATAATTTTGGGCGTGTAAATTAAAGCAAATATAGTATCTTTTCTTGTTATTGTATCATCCAATCAGGCATTTGTTTCTGGCCACGTGACGTCCGATTCAAAATGTTTAATGGGACACCCTGTATATTTGTGACTTTTTGTGTTCCTCCCAATAAAACAATTCCAACAAACTAGCACACTTGGGGTCTAATGTGATCAATTCTAGAGGTACAGGTATTTAAAGGACTGTACCACTGACATTATGAAACACTACTAAAATAATTTAACTGTAGGGGTATTTGTTATAATCAATGGTAGTGGTATAATCCTTTAAGTACCTGTAGCTCTTGAATTAATCACTTTAGACCCCAAGTGTGCCAGTCTGTTAGAATTGCTTTATCGGGTGAAACAAAAAGTCACAAATATACAGGGTGTCCCATTAAAAATTTTGAATCAGACGTCACGTGACCAAAAACTAATACCTCATTGGGTGATACAATAATAAGAAAAGATACTATATTTGCTCTAATTCACACCCCCAAACATATAATTCGCTACTGCTGCCCAGCTCCGATATATTGCTTGTCTTAATCGTCGTGGGACACCCTGTATATTGTAATAGGTGTGATTTTTTAGGAAAATTTTGCGTACATGTCTTTGGTCGGAAACCAAGTTTGTATATTTCACTGTATGACAATTTTTTTATAATAAACGGTTCAAAACTACCACTACCAACACTACTGTTGTTACCAAGTCATGAAAATACTAAACCATTGTGACTCATAACAGAGGCAATAGAAAACAATTAAAAAAAAACTAGTCAACCTTGGCCATTGTTATTTGTTGGCTTGCGGCAGCTTAGAATTCGTTTACAAGGCTGTGATGGGCTAGCAAATAGGTAAATGTTGAAGGAGAAGACCTGGTTGCTTGGTTGCTACAGAACCTGAAATTTACTTATTTGTTTCTTGACATTTTCAATAAAATGACGTACTTTCTGTAGTTACAGTGTCAAAAATTAGACTCTTTTGTCACTGAACAGATTCAATAAAATACATATCCCTGTCTGTCAGCTTTAGAACCACATAATGCTCTCAAATGAAGAAATATTCCATATCCATAACTGCATACAGCTTTTAACTGAACAAATACTCCTTATTAATTGTAACAGCAGCTTTTACAGATACAAAAAGTATGCCAAGACTTTAAAGTGTGACGTGCAGCTGGCAATTTGGCAAAGATGTTCTCGAACAGCTACATCAGAAAGAAGTGGTCTGTTGTACATGTAACATGTTGCAAATTGTAGAAAAAATTAAGTTATGTGATATTCCTAAAAATGTTTGTATCCATAAAAGTTTTTCCATAACCTGAGTAAGGTTTTCATACCTTCCTGAATACAGTTATACATATATACAGTTTCGATTATGGTAACTTGATTGCAATTAAATTTTGACACTACTGTATCATTGTGCAAGTGATATGAGCAAAATATTTCCACTAAGCCCAAAACCAAGCAGTGCAGTTGTTGTATTGGTTTAAATGTTTTGTTCTGGAAATATTCAATCTAAGCAAGCACGCAGTGATTTATTGATACATCCATGAAGATCGTATTCTGATACATAATACTTATACTTTGGTAACACCTACTATTCAGAAGCACAACTAACTTATTAGTTCAATATTAATAATTCAAGTTCAATAAAGTTGACCTGACTGCAACACATGATTTCAAGTGAAATTTTCAATTAATGCTATCTATGGAGCGTTTTTTCTTACATTTTAAAATTGTGTATGATTAGATTTCACAATCAGTTGAAGGTTGCATAATAAACATTATAGCGTCATACTCAAACTGCATCAAGAACTGTGTGTTCTGGAATGACCTTTTATACTAACATATGTACTCATATGAATAGAGTACTTAACCCATCATTAGGGGAGGACGAACTCTTCAAATCTCTTCGTATACAGAATGTAATAGAAGCTCAACAAAACCATGACTAGAATACCGTGAGATTATGCAGTCTGCATTCACGTTCTAACTGTGAAACATCCTGTTTACAGAGTGCATAGTTTTTCTGCCGAAACCATTCCTTGTTCGTGTGAAAATGTATATGCTCAGTTGTTAGTGCCAAATCATACCTAGAAATATCAGATCAGGACCATTGTTATATGTCACTATAGCTGTCGCCAGATATGCATGTAAATACCGAAAAACTGGAATACTTAAATGTGTTAGGGCATTTAAGTGAGTTTGCCTGTAATCTTTGAACATCTTGCCCATCTCCCACAGCCGTTCCTGCACAGCTTGGTCTGGGCCTGCAATATTTGGTGTGAAAACGTTTTGAAAAAAGTCGTTGGTTCTAATCACTTGTCGGTAATTCAAACCTTTGATCACATGTCTATGTAACGTAAGAAATGAATTTGGTTTATTTCAGACTTAAGAAATATTTGATAGCATATCTCTAACTTCCAGCGTGTTTTCTCCACGATGTCTAGCGATCCTGGCCGACTTCCCACTCGACATCGTTTCGCATTTGATGTCCTGTTACTTCACAAATGAGTTTCTTACGTTACGTCTTACGTTACGTCATACGCAACTATGAATCCTCTCACATGATTTCAGATGCTTATTTTTCTCCCGAGTCTTTCGTTACGTGTAACGTCTTGCATTACGTGACTATGAGCGGTACTTAATAGTGAACCAGTCCGTAGGTGATAACAGTATCTAAATTTTGCCATATTTCTACTCACGCAATCTCGGTAACCGCTGTATCCTTTTTGGTTTTGTAAAATGACATTCTAGGTACACTTAGTAGGTAATTCTGTTACTCTGTTACGCTTCTAAATATCAGTGCAGTGGTACCCGAAAGGTTAGCAATAAAATCTCAGTACTGCTCCAAGCTTTGTTGTTAGGCATCTTCGGGGTTCGTGTCATTCACCATTTTTCTCGGGAAGGTCAACATTAGTGGTGGATATGGCGAAAACTAGCATAAACACTGCTCTAATAAAAAAATGGAGTCAAGTTGATTGACTCAGTACTTCCCACACATAACGATGATACCATTTTATTATTTCCCATTGCATGAAGGCCAAGAAGCTATAGTCTGAAATCTCCTTGCAACTAAATCATCGCCCAGCCGCCCGCAAAAAAAAACATCCAACACAACAACCCTCGTAAATAGTTTCTTACGTCTCCCTCTTCAGGAAATATGCATTAAAAATCAATTGAACAATTTTCACGTTATGCAATCTAGAACGATCTAAAACAATATTTGTATGTATACATCACAAATACTCGTGGTCCCGTGGGTTCTATGATAAGCATGCAACGTTCGGATGGACCTAAAAAGTGTATCACGCCGCTAGGTTTTTCATTCGCATATCAATGAACAGCCCATTACGAATACAACAAAATTTCCAGTTTTACAACCCCCCAACCACCCTAAATTCACCCCCACCCAAAAAAGTATAAAGTGATCAGGACCCCTAAAACGTCTAAAAACGAAGTTTGAGCTGTTTTCATATTTTAGTTTTTTTAATATTGTTGCGCCGCCACTGAGACGATTTCTAAAAATCATACGCGTTTTCCATCCTTGCCAAAGTAGTAATACTGTGACGAAATTTCATTAACATCAATTCAGTGGTTTCCACATTATAAAATACAGAACGATCTAAAGCAATACTCGTATGTATACATCACAAATACTAAGTCCCGTGGTTTCTATAATAAGCATGCAGCGTTCGGATGGACCTAAAAAGTGTATCATGCCGCTAGGTTTTCTATTCGCATATCAATGGGACACCCCATTACGAATACAACAAATTTTCCAGTTTTACAACCCCCCACCCCCCAACCACCCTAAATTCATCCCCACCCAAAAAAACAGTATAAAATGATTAGGAACCCCTAAAACGTCTAAAAACGAAGTTTGAGCTGTTTTCATATTTTTAGTTTTTTTAATATTGCTGCGCCGCCACTGAGACGATTTCTAAAAATCATACGCGTTTTCCATCCTTGTCAAAGTAGTAATACTGTACCGAAATTTCATTAACACCAATTCAGTAGTTTCTACATTATAAAATACAGAACGATCTAAAGCAATACTCGTATGTCATACATCGGAAAAAATTCTAAGTTCTTTGTTTTCTGTAATAGGCATAAGGCAATGTTCAGATAGACCTAAAAATGTTATTTATGTCGCAAGGTCTTCCTTCATAGGTCAGTGGGCAGTCTATTATGAATACAACAAATTTTTCAATTTTACAACCCCCCAACCCCCAACCACCCCAATTTTCACCCCCACCCAAAAAAAGGTATAAAATGATCAGGAACCCCTAAAACGTCTAAAAACGAAGTTTGAGCTGTTTTCATATTTTTAGTTTTTTTTAATATTGCTGCGCCGCCACTGAGACGATTTCCAAAAATCAGACGCGTTTTCCATCCTCGCCAAACTAGTAATACCGTGCCGAAATTTCATTAAAATCAATTCAGTTATTTCAACATTATAAAATACAGAACGATCTAAAGCAATACTCGTATGTATACACCGGAAAATTCTCTAAGTCCCTTGGTTCCTGTAATACAAAAGGCAATGTTCGGATGGACCTAAAAAAGTGTATTATACCGCTAGGTCTTTCTCTCTCAGGTCAGTAGACAGCCCATTATAAGTACAACAATTTTTTTAGATTTACAACCCCCCACCCCCCCAACCACCCCAATTTCACCCCCACCCAAAAAAAAGTAGAAAATGATCAGGAACCCCTAAAACACCTAAAAACGAAGTTTGAGGCATATTTGAAATTTTTCGTTTTTTGCTAATTACTCCGCCGCCTATGCACCGATTTTCAAAATTGTAGCAACATTACCTACTACGACCCTACACCATATCACTACCTAAATTTCATCAAAATCTATGCAGCGGTTACTGAGATTAGGAGGCTAGAAAAACGCCAACAGACAGACAGACCGACAGACCGACAGACCGACCTACAGACCGACAGACCGACAGACAGACCGACGGAAATGAGTGACGTGGATTTTCGTTATGTAGGCATCATAAAACGCCCAAAAAGCGTGTTATCTCAAAATCGAAAATTTTCGCGATCACAATACTCCCCTCACCTATCGGTGTGGGAAGTAAAAAAATGGAGTCAAGTTGATTGACTCAGTACTTCCCACACATTACGGTGATACCACTTTATTATTTTCCCATAGCATAAAGATTTAGTCTGAGATCCCCTTGCAACAAAATCATCGCCAGTACCCCCCCCCCCAAATTGTCGTATGCCGCCGCTAGGTCTTTCCTGCACAGGTCAATGAACAGCCTATTATCAATAAAACAAAGTTTTCACTTTTACAACCCCCCCCCCCCCCTTACCACCCCAATTTCACCCCCACCCCAAAAAAGGTACAAAACGGTCAGGAACCCCTAAAACATCTAAAAACGAAGTTTGAGCTGTTTTCATATTTTTAGTTTTTTGATTATTGCTACGCTGCCACTAACACGATTTCTAACAAGCATGCGCGTTTTCCATCCTCACCACAGTAATAATAATGTGTCAAAATTTCATTAGAATCAATTTAATAGTTTCTACGTTACAAAATACAAAACGACCTAAAGCAATAAATACTTGTATGTATACAGAAAATTCTATGTCCCTTAATTTCGGTAATAGGCAAGGCAATGTTCAGATGGATCTAAAAAGGTGATTTATGTCGCTAGATCTTCCTTCACAGGTCAGTGGACAGCCTATTATGAATACAGCAAATTTTTCAGTTTTCCAACCCCCCACCTCCCCACCACCCCAATTTCACCCCCACCCAAAAAAACTCAGAAAATGATCAGGAACTTCTAAAACACTTAAAAACGAAGTTTGAGCTGTTTTTATATTTTTAGTTTTTTTATTGTTTCTGCGCCGCCACTGGCACGATTTATAAAATCCATAAGCATTTTCCATCCTCGCCACGGTAGTAATACTGTGTCAAAATTTCATTAAAATCAATTCAACAGTTTCTTCGTTACATAATATAGAACAATCTAAAGCAATACTCGTATGTTTACACCAGAATAAATTCAAAGTCCTTTGGTTTCTGTAACAGCCAAGGCAATGTTCAGATGGATCTAAACAAGACCGATTTGCAACCAAACTTTTGTCTAATACCGAGAGCCAGATAACCGACGAATATGAGTGATGTTGATTTTCGTGATCATCATCATAAAACGAACAAAACACGGATTACCTCAAAATGGACAACTTTTGCGACCCCAATCGTTAAAATACTCCCCTCACATATGTCACGTCGTCAGAATTGAAAACTCATCATATCTACCCAGGGACCTATAAAACACAACAACATTTTTAAACAGATTCTACGCGTTCTTATGTCATTTTTCTCCACAGGTAGCAATTTTTTTGGAGCAACGGAGATTGCCTTATGATTACAACAACTTTTTGAGCATTCAAATACCCGACCATCCCCACCACCCCACTCTAACTGAGTCTCAAAAAAGGTAAACAATGATCAGGGAACTTTGAAACATCTAAAAACCAAATTTTAGCTATTTTGAAGTATCTCTATTTTAGTTTTATGATTATTTCTGCGCCGCCACTGACGCGATTTCTAAAAACAATTCGCCACGATGATAATAATGTGTCAAAATGTTATTGAAATCAAACTCAACAGTTTCCAGAGGTCCCTCAATACAGAAGCTATATATGTATGTATAATATTTGTACATCGGAAAAGTCCCTTGATCCTTGTAATAGGCTGGGCAGTGTTCAGATGGACTTAAGAAAGTGTATTATAACCGCTAGGTCTTTGCCTCAAAGGTCCATGGACAGCCTATTATGAACACCACAAATTTTCAGTTTTACAACCCCCCCCCCCCAACACCCCAATTTCACCCCCATCCAAAGAAAGTAGAAAATGATTAAGAACCCCTAAAACGCCTAGAAACGAGGTTTTATATTTTTAATTTTTTTATTATTGCTGCGCCGCCACTGAAACGATTTTTAAAAAGCATACTCGTTTTCCATCCTTGCCAATGTAAAAATACTGTGTCAATAATTCATTGAAAGATTCAGTAATAATTTCCACTTTACAAAAAACTATCTAAAGCAATACTCGTATGTATACATCTGAAAATTCTTAGTTCCTTGGTTTCTGTAATAGGGAAGGCAATGATCGGGTTGACCAAAACAGTGTATTATGGCGCTAGGTCTTTCTTTCACAGGTCCATGCACAGCCTATTATGAATACAACAAATTTTATCAGTTTTACAACCCTTCACCCCCCAACCACCCCTACCTCATCCCCACCCAAAAAAAAAGTAGAAAATGATTACAAACCCCTAAAACACCGACCAACGAAGTTTGAGCTACTTTTATGTTTTTAGTGCTTTTATTCTTGCTGCGCCGTCACTGACACAACACCGTACGCGTTTTCCATCATCGTCACGTATACTGTGACAAAGTTTCATTAAAATCCATTCCATAACTTTTACGAGTCCCTTGGTTTCTGGAATAGGCCAGGCAATGTTCGGATGGCCCTAAAAAGGGGTGTTATGCCGTTAGGTCTTTATTTTACGAGTCAATGGATAGCCTATTATGAATACAACACATTTTTGAGATTTACAACCCCCTACCCCCCAACCACCCCAACTTCACCCCCAACCACCCCAACTTCACCTCCACCCAAAAAAAAGTAGAAAATGATCAGGAACCCCTAAAACACCTAAAAACGAAGTTTGAGGAATATTTATTTTTTTTTGTTTTTTGCTAATTACTCCGCCGCCCATGCACCGATTTTCAAAATTATAAGAACATTACCTACTATGACCCCACAGCATATCGCTGCCCAAATTTTATCACAATCCATGCAGCGGTTACTGAGATTACGAGGCTAGAAAAACGCGCACAGACAGACAGACAGACAGACAGACAGACAGACAGACAGACAGACCGACAGACAGACAGACCGACGGAAATGAGTGACATGGATTTTCGTTATGTAGACATCATAAAACGTCCAAAAAGCGTGTTATCTCAAAATCGAAAATTTTCGCGATCACAATACTCCCCTCACCTATCGGTGTGGGAAGTAAAACAAAGTAAAACGACCTTTAAGTTGCCGGAATTTAAAATTCTGCCAAAAACACCCTGTAGATACAAACTGCTGGTAGTATCCAGAATAATATTCGCTTAATATTCAAGTAACTCGCTGTATAATATCATTGAGAAGAGTTGAAGGAATATATCAATTTGAACCTATTACTTGCGACCTTGCAAATGCGGAAATTAATAGAGAATAAATTATTACTTGGCAACGTCGCAACCGATTCCAAAAATATTTTAGGGTTGAATAGAGACCAATGATGGACACTAGAAGAACTTGAGAGAAAGTTATAGTTCCATATAAAAAAATCAAGTTGATCTCTATCCTACTTTCCCGCAACACCCTGTATATTTCAAAATATTTTTAGGATATGCATCTCAAGTAACCAAATAACTTTTGTATTTGAGATTTTCTTCTATCAGCTATAGCTTGCGAGATATCGAAGAATTACACACTAAATGGGCAGCCTGTCTACATCGGAAAAAATTCAAGTCCTTTAGTTTCTGTAATAGGCATAAGGCAATGTTCGGATAGACCTAAAAAAGTTATTTATATCGCTAGGTCTTCCTTCATAGGTCAGTGGGTAGTCTATTATGAATACAACAAATTTTTCAATTTTACAACCCCCCAACCCCCAACCACCCCAATTTCCACCCCCACCCAAAAAAAGTAGAAAATGATCAGGGACCCCTAAAACGCCTAAAAACGAAGTTTCAGCAATATTTGATTTTTTTTGTTTTTTGCTAATTACTCCGCCGCCTATGCACCGATTTTCAAAATTATAGCAGCATTACCTACTACGACCCCACAGCATATCGCTGCCCAAATTTCATCACAACCCATGCAGCGGTTACTGAGATTACGAGGCTAGAAAAACGCGCACAGACAGACAGACAGACAGACAGACAGACAGACAGACAGACAGACAGACAGACACACATACAGACCGACAGACAGACAGACCGACGGAAATGAGTGACATGGATTTTAGTTATGTAGCCATCATAAAGCGCCCAAAAAGCGTGTTATCTCAAAATCGAAAATTTTCGCGATCACAATACTCCCCTCACCTATCGGTGTGGGAAGTAAAAAGGGGTGTTATGCCGTTAGGTCTTTATTTTACGAGTCAATGGATAGCCTATTATGAATACAACACATTTTTGAGATCTACAACCCCCTACCCCCCAACCACCCCAACTTCACCCCCACCCAAAAAAAAGTAGAAAATGATCAGGAATCCCTAAAACACCTAAAAACGAAGTTTGAGGAATATCTATTTTTTTTTTTGTTTTTTGCTAATTACTCCGCCGCCCATGCACCGATTTTCAAAGTTATAAGAACATTACCTACTATGACCCCACAGCATATCGCTGCCCAAATTTTATCACAATCCATGCAGCGGCTACTGAGATTACGAGGCTAGAAAAATGCGCACAGACAGACAGACAGACAGACAGACAGACCGACAGACAGACAGACCGACGGAAATGAGTGACATGGATTTTCGTTATGTAGACATCATAAAACGTCCAAAAAGCGTGTTATCTCAAAATCGAAAATTTTCGCGATTACAATACTCCCCTCACCTATCGGTGTGGGAAGTAAAACAAAGTAAAACGACCTTTAAGTTGCCGGAATTTAAAATTCTGCCAAAAACACCCTGTAGATACAAACTGCTGGTAGTATCCAGAATAATATTCGCTTAATATTCAAGTAACTCGCTGTATAATATCATTGAGAAAAGTTGAAGGAATATATCAATTTGAACCTATTACTTGCGACCTTGCAAATGCGGAAATTAATAGAGAATAAATTATTACTTGGCAACGTCGCAACCGATTCCAAAAATATTTTAGGGTTGAATAGAGATCAATGATGGACACTAGAAGAACTTGAGAGAAAGTTATAGTTCCATATAAAAAAATCAAGTTGATCTCTATCCTACTTTCCCGCAACACCCTGTATATTTCAAAATATTTTTAGGATATGCATCTCAAGTAACCAAATAAACTTTGTATTTGAGATTTTCTTCTATCAGCTATAGCTTGCGAGATATCGAAGAATTACACACTAAATGGGCAGCCTGTATACATCGGAAAAAATTCAAGTCCTTTAGTTTCTGTAATAGGCATAAGGCAATGTTCGGATAGACCTAAAAAAGTTATTTATATCGCTAGGTCTTCCTTCATAGGTCAGTGGGTAGTCTATTATGAATACAACAAATTTTTCAATTTTACAACCCCCCAACCCCCAACCATCCCAATTTCCACCCCCACCCAAAAAAAGTAGAAAATGATCAGGGACCCCTAAAACGCCTAAAAACGAAGTGTCAGCAATATTTAATTTTTTTTGTTTTTTGCTAATTACTCCGCCGCCTATGCACCGATTTTCAAAATTATAGCAGCATTACCTACTACGACCCCACAGCATATCGCTGCCCAAATTTCATCACAATCCATGCAGCGGTTACTGAGATTACGAGGCTAGAAAAACGCGCACAGACAGACAGACAGACAGACAGACAGACAGACAGACAGACAGACAGACAGACAGACAGACAGACCGACAGACAGACAGGCCGACGGAAATGAGTGACATGGATTTTCGTTATGTAGCCATCATAAAACGCCCAAAAAGCGTGTTATCTCAAAATCGAAAATTTTCGCGATCACAATACTCCCCTCACCTATCGGTGTGGGAAGTAAAAGTAGGAAAGAATGTACTTGAGTAAATTCAAACGGCGCTCTCACTGTGGAACCGGAAGCGATATTCACAAAACCGGAATTTTCCCGGACTAGTTTTTTCACGCTGACTCCGAATCTGTATTTAGTTGTTCTCTAGCACCTGTAGTTTTGCATACGGACGGACGGACAGACAGATGCTCTGCATAAGCTTTCTTCAGTAAGGCATGACATTAGTGATATTCTGTGCCTTACAGATGTATCCGTAAATTGCGTTTGACGACATATTTGCCAGGCCAAGAATCAGGGAGGGATTGTGTATTCTTGTAATTGCAGTACCAATTTTGATAAAATTTGACGTGTAATGTGCTATGAAGTTGTAGTAGTTGTGATGTGTTTGAACATTACGTACATAACTATAAGCGTTGGAGTAATTTTTAGGAAAATTAAAATTCTCAAAGCTTCATTTTTGGATTTTTAATGGTTAAACTTGTACTCCACTTGTTTGTATTCAAAAAAGGGCTACCCGTTACGCTAAGAAATAACTCTTCACTTTACAAACTTATCCAAAGATTAACCTTGTATATCCTTGCTAAACTACTGCTAACCTCAATAACTACTGTACTACTGATTCTGATCAATTTTGGTGTATGATATGATGTGGGATCATAGTAAAGTTGTAGGATTTGTCAAAGTCAAGGCACTGGCGACGTACTAAAACAAAAGTCCTCAGAATCACTCATATTTTCATTCTGGGGGTTCATTTATCAAATTGATACAGTTAAAAGTCTATACCATATTACCATCAAGACATCGTATTCGGATCTGCCCCATAATATTTTATTCTTTATTTCGGATAGAGTTCTGAGTTATGAAGACTAAATTTGGACGATGAGGAGGGTAGAGAGTTCTTATTTGTTTGTGTGCATTTTTTCAATGTTAATTAACCAATATTACCTAATTCTTTACCAAATTACTGAGAACTTACCGTCTTAACTACTGTTATGTGTAGCACCCATTCATGTTTAGAGCATGTGGCGCATCAGTCCACACTACAAGTGTTTTACGTACCAAAGCAGCAAATGCTTAGTAAAACGCATAAGCCTTAAATGCAATGAAAAATACTGTAACTAGAATACACAATTTTAATACGCTAGCGTCTGACATACTAGTATATAGATACTATGGTTATTAAAATCACCCTGTTGTAACATATACCTTCCATTAATTTAAACTGATATCCAGTGTTCAGTGTCATTCAATATGTTGTATCCAATTATTTCTATTAAATGTGTACGAAGTTCTAAATAATCACATTTTAATAATACTACATTATAAATGAAAATACAGACGGCAGCCGAGAAATATAAATGCGATTTATTCCATAATTACGAATGCAATAATACTGTATAGACAGAGACGGACTTGAGTTTAGTTTTTAGGCACATTTAGTCCTTAACTTTCTTCAAGATATGATCTGTTTTGAAGATGCAGGGAATACAACTTTTTCGATAAATCCATAATTACTGCAGATTCATCAAAGTAAGTGCATATAATAACAAACGAATTTCCTTTAGTGGCAAAAATGATGATGATTTCTTTCAAACTGTCTTGCATAAACATATGTGTGATAAACAGCTATGTCAATGTTGTCCACCATTATTTCTACAATAAATCTGCGATACGATTTATGGTGGAAAAATGTCCGATTCGGCGCTAACAAGTCATATGAAGTTTGCGAACTACGGGTGTCGCTCCTGTCTGAGGAAAAACGAGATAATACTGGCTTTTGTTTGTAGCAATCTGTTCTGTTCAAGAGATCACTTGCTAGGATCTGGTCGAAAGGAGATCTTATGGCTTGAGCAGTACCTCATGTCATTTCCTAAAGTCATCTACTGCCGCTACAATAGTTGGGGTGCCAATCCACTGTTCGAAAAGAACGACTTCATATACATAAACTATCCGCCTTCGGTGGTAGGTCTCTTGGGTGAATTCCAGGTTCACATGAAGTATAGTTGGACTTCAACAAAACTGTCTACTGAATACTTTTTGCTTTCTATTCATCACCAACACTGCCAACGCCAGATAGGTATTCTTTCTCATGCTCCTGGAAGTATAGTTGTTGAATTTTATCAGGCGTGTGATAGTAACTGTAACACAGCACTATCTGTTGTCTTAAACTGTATATAGCTATCCAGCCGGCTTTGTGTTATATCGACCTACAACTGACGGTGCGGAACTTTGGCGCCATCTTTCGCCTGAGTTGGGATCAGTTCTCGACACCTGAACAGTGTTAATACAATTACCACTGCAGGACGTGTAGCTTAAGTTCAATGAAGGTACACAAAGAATAGTTAAAATAAATTTGGCAGATGTTGGTTCACAGTTACGTATTGTGTTAGATGGTCAAATCAGTTTATCCCTTATCAGTTAAAGATAAACCTCGTCCCGGTCGATCACAAACTGAGCGACCTGCCACAAAAATGGTACAAAATGATCGACGGATCCACATGAAGAGGAGGCTTAAATACTGGACACAGTCAACTATTTTATCAGGTAACGGTCATGCCACGCTGAAAACGCCAACTGTCGTCGATTGCCGAAGCTAAGCAGAGTCGGGCGCGGTTAGTACTTGGTTGGGTGACCGCTTAGGACCCCGTGTGGTAATATTATCTTTTAATAGAGGTTAGTTTGTATAATCTTTAATGCCTCTTTAATTAAATTTGAAATTAACAGGTAGTTGTTGATCGGGGAATGTTTTACGTAAGGTCTGGCAGATAGCGCTTATTTTTTTTTACTTCTGTGTCATCGGCATCGACTACTTTGGTCATTAGCCTCGTGTTCTGTGTAGGCTTTGTTACTGTTTCCCGGCGCCACTTAGGAACAGCACTGTTAATTAGAAGCCAACAGTGAATGCTCAGGTGGGGATTAGATAGCGCTTATTACTACAAAATTAATGAAATAAATACAGTTTCAAATTAAATTTGAAAAAAAGATGAACGGTAAAGTTAACTTATAAGTTAAAAATAAATATAGTTTAAAGAACTAAAAAAACACGCTTTTAAAGAACATTTGACTGAAGAATTAATAACCATTTCTAAAATAAGCTTGAAAGAGCAAAGAACGAAAAATACCAGTATGCTTGTCAAAAAGCGTCAAAAGCTTGCTATACGAATAATATAACACAAAGCGCCCACGATTTTTTCACAAGCATACAAATATTTTTCGTTCATTGTTGTTTTAAGCTTATTTTAAAAAATATTTTTAACTTTTCAGTTCCATGCTCTTTAAAAGCGTGTTTTTTAGTTTCTTTTAGCTATACTTATTTTATAAACAGCCAACAATTCTTACAGAAGTTGTATTTGAACGTCTTACCATTTCCGTATGTACATTCTGGTCTATTATTAAAGTAAGAAACAATTTAATTCATTTCAGAGAAGCAAAAGCAACCCCTACGAGGTGGTTCTAAGAAACGTTCAACCAGAAGCAACTGGAAAGTACAAATGTGAAGTATCGTCTGATGCACCGAATTTCTACACCGTCATGGAATCCGCATACTTGTTTGTAGTCGGTAAGCATTGTACAATTAATCATACAGATGACAATATTATAGAAATATGGTCAAGTATATTGCCCATGTACAGAAGGAAACGTATTTACATATATTCCTACAGTATGTCCCTTTTGGCTTAAAGAGGTAGCTTTTATACAAATATTGATTCTCTAAGCCAACATAAATCTAACTCATTCATGCTACTTAGTTTCGCATTATTGTATCCTTCAAAAAATCAAAATGTATATTATACGGAAGCATAAAAAGCGTGTATTTTATGTGCTTACCACCCAGGGATTTAATTGAAATTTTATATTCTCATCCTAGCATCCATTTTAGCAGAATAGGATACCATAATTCACCATCCTTGGTTGTTTACCCTTAAACGTGAGTGAAGGAAGGGCAATTTGTTTTGAGAGGCCTTCAGAATAAATAAGGGGCATATAGAGATTTAGAGGTGCCTCCATCATTCATGAATATGCTACACCAGATACGGAGCGGAATATTAACTGAGGTGAACTGAGAAGTTGCGTAGTTGTTTGTAGGTCACACTGTTAGGATCGGGTTGTACAGGAGCGCAACAGCCTCCAAGAGTGAATTGTCACGCGAATTAAAAATACACACTTTTTGTCAGATATTTGTTTTCCAAGTTAAGCCAATACACTACACTGCACTCTGAGATCGACTATATTAGACAACATACTTAGGCATCTATGTCTGCCTCGCCCGCGATTTTGGATAATATATGTATGTGCCACTGCGATTTCTATGACATACGTCGCCCTTAATGATGCACTTCCACTCCACTTCTGCAGAGTTATAACAAATGGTCTTCAGCAAGCGGCATTATGCCACAGCATAAAACACCTGATGAATCAAAATCCGAAAGCAAAAGACGAACGGTTTCAGATAACCATATTGAACCTAAGAAAAGCTTGCAGAACGGTTTGAGGGTTACACGAAATCATATTATAATAAACTGGCAGCACAATACAAAGATACTTGCATATATTAATTTAATTTATTGACACAAAAGAACTATTTTTTTCCACAAAATTATCACAAGTTATCAGCCTACACCAGTTGCAAAAACGAATATCCATGTACTTGCCTTACCTACGAGCTGCTAAAAAATGTTATAGCTCAACTTTCCCACACCCAGCTCATGAAGTTATCTGATATTTTGGATTTATGAGTGGTTCAAATGTACCACCAGATGTGAGCATGCGCCATTATTAAAAGTTTCGTAAGTCAACCATTTTATGTTAACAAGCAGACAAGATCATATGCCACTACATCAGCTTCTGGATGTCGTGAAATAGTCAAGCCAGGTAAAAAATCTAAATAGCCCACTGCGCAACCAGGGGTAAAATCAAATGCATTACATGGTACGCCCATGTCTTCCTAGTGTTTTTGGTTTGGAACTGCCTCCAGATTGAGTAATACAAAGTGCCACTGTGACGACGGCCAAGGTACAATGAACCGCGTTATTAAACATTCTTCTACTACAATTAGAGGAAGGTGTAGGTTACCGAAAACATATTTAGTTTTTTTATAACAGAGCTAATCGATTAGGCAGATCCTAAATACCACAGCTGCTGTGAAAAGGCTAAGCAATACTCTATGCCATCTGGGCTTTATCATAGCATGAGGAGGTTAGATGGTGAGAAGTACTTTCTGTCTCTGAATAGGTATCCAAGTTTTTTACTAGCAGCTGTCGAAATTGACGCAACGTGTTCGTGTCAGATCAGATTTTCTGTGATATTGACTCCTAAGAGCTTAAATGAGTAACCCTTTGGCAGAGTCTGATTGTTTATTAGGACCGGGTACTAACTTGGGCATCTCTTGTTTGGTAGCGAAAGATACTGGGCCTTGGGAGCATGTGATTTTGCCATATTTTAAGCGCTCAAGCGGTCTCCAGATGCTTTGAAAGCAAAGTAGTCGCTGCAAGCCTTCCACGTTCCAGCTCGACCACAGAGATCGGTCTATTGCTGATGATACCAACATGGAAACCACTGTGATTCGTAAAACTGTGGACCCGGTGTGTAATGCTAAAAAGACGTGAAGGTCAACTCTTAAAAAAGATGATGTGAAGTAGAAACAATGTCGGAGACAATACCGGTCCCTGCGGAACCCCAGCATTAAAGCTATGGCCACGACAGAGATTTTGGCACCTGGAAGGAGGTGTGCGAGCCCACCGCAAAGCTTAACAGGCAGACCGTGACCTGGAAGCTTGTTTAGGAGAGCTGCTTAAAACAATTGACCAAATGCCTTTGACATATCGAGAGCAATGACGTGAGCCTAGCCAAGTTTGCTCCACACATGTGTCCAATTGATCTTTGATGTAGGAATCCATATTGTCTGTAATTGAATAAGTTATGGAGCTCAAGGTATTTAATAAGCTCTTGATTGATTGTTTGACACATTTCTCCATCACTTTACTGACCACGGTGAGTAAAGCTATAGGCCTGCAGTTGGATCAGCTTTGGATCCTTTTTTGATACCGGCTGGATGCAAGCTGTTTTCCGGTCTTTTGGTAAGATGCCGGAAACGTAAAACATCTGAAAGACGCGGGTACGTATGGGAGCGAGCTTCGGTACACACTTCGTTACAACATTGGAGGTGATCGTGTCAAACCCTGTCAAGCGGCTACAGTACCTTCAGGACAATATTTGTTCTGAACGTGGAAGGACAATGGAAGGGTCATATAAATGAGTGGAGTTTGCCGCAAATACTTTGGCTTTGTCCTTGAACGTAGTTGCGATTGTTTCATCCGCACATGTGATCGGAGGGAAGCTGCTTCTCGAGAAGTTACCCTCTATTTGTTTGCCCAGAGTCCAGAAGAAAGGGCTGCCATTGGGATGCAACATATTTTGGCATAATGTTAGCACGTGGAACGGTTTCATCGTATTTGTTCCTGGCCTCAATATCAGCCCGTCTGTTTTCGACGGTGGGGTTCTGTAAGTTGGTTCGGTGAGTCAGAACTTTTTGTTGACGAGCTTTGTAAGAGGGCTTGTCAAACCAGCCGCTGGAACCTAGTTTGTATGATTGGTTGTATCCGGGATGTACGTTTCCATGCCGACATGAATAAAAGTTATTATATATATAAGTCATAAGTCATTATGACGTAAAATGCATTAAATCGGAGCTAAAGTGTTTGTCGTATCCGTACCCAGCGTGTAGGAGAACGGCCACCGCGCCGCCCACTCGGGACATGACCATGAACTACAAGTTTATTCATATTATCGCTTCTGTGAATATGTCCCAAGAATGTAAGCATTCTCGTCGACACAATGGAGGATAGTCTCTTTGGATTACCGAGCTCATCCAGTATGGAAACGTTGGTTCGATGGGCGGTATAAGGAACTCTCAGCATTTTCCTCCACGCCCACATTTCAAAAGCGTCTAGCCGAGCTCGATCTGCCTTTTTAACAGTCCAAATTTCCGAGGCATACAAAAATATGAAGAACACAAGAGCCATGAATAACCTCTGTGATTTTCCAGCAGACAATTAATACACCATGCTTTGCAAAGCACACCTCGCTCCAGAGAAAGCTGGAAAGCAGCCTCTCAGATCATCCCAGTCAGCATGGCCATAGTATCAGGTTTTGCGGTTTGGGAAAATTTCCGAAGCCACATCAGTCGCAGCAGGGAACGTATCTTCGACTAACCATGATCGGAATTGCCTAAAGGAGACTATGTCGATCTTACACGAGACAGGTTGAGGCGTCAGAAAAACACCTAACAGTTTGTGAATGATAGTTTTATGTCAATAGTGTTCCCCCGAGGACACCCTCCTCCCAAAAATTCGAATGAGAAGAGGATTTACGTCCGGACAACTTTTTCGAACTGGAAGAGCCCATCCTCATTGTTATTAATCTGAAGGGGTGGGGAACAGGACAAAGGGGGATCTGACCCGGAACTAAGCTGAGGAAACATGCGGACGTTTGTGGTGATCCGGAACGCGCTCCTGGCTGCCATACGTTAGAACGCATCTTTAGCTGTCAGGCTGCCAAAGTTTGACATTGACGGCAGTGTCAGATGATAGAAGGAAAATCAATTAAAATTTGTTAAAGTGTATGAGTGTAGTTATTTGATAAAGTTAAGTAACGTATTTGATTGTTGCTACATCCTATATTGTTCAGATATTTTGATATTCGTCAGATCATGAGTAATTTTCCATAGAATAAATAGTTCCGTATTAATTTTCAACCTGTGACTCAAAGTTACACTACAGTTCTGTAATGCTTCCTTCCTTTCCTTTCATTCTATGACTAAAGCTACTGTTTTGTGATACTTTTGGGTTTTGTCACTTGAAACTTGAATAAAGTAGTGGATCGTGGTAATCGCTGCCATAGTTTTGTTGATAGTTTGTTTATTGATTACGAGAGAGGATTGTTTCTTGAAAAACGTAACAAGCTGGAGACCAAAATTTCAACAAAAGGGTTTTTGATTCTTTTTCGCGAATATCTGCAGGTAAGTTTTCTTTTTAGTTTGTATTATCAACGAATGTGGTCGGGCTATGATAGTTAAAGTGTTTCACAATGTATATACTATACATCCTGCTTTTGAGACGATACTATATGGCTTTGGGTCTCTGATTTCCGTCTACTCTAGGTATTATAGATCCTGGAGCTTGCGCTTGATGGTGTTTAAGTGTATTTATTTAAATCCTTACTGATTTCTCTTTATTTATATATGATATTTATTTTCGGAGGGTTGATAGCCTGGTAATCACCCAGGCTGGACCTATTCCAATTATCTCCTTTATTTACTCCTTTATATGGTTGGTTATATTTATTTATTTATATATACTGATATTTTACATTTTTCCCCATCCTATCCATTTTTCTCTCCCTGACGTTGAACAGAGATCTAGCCCACCATGTATTATTATTACTATTTATCATTTAGACTGTGAATGTTTATAACCATCTCTTTATTATACAATATCATTAACAAGAGCCAGTTTACCACTATTATTAAGACATTTTTGAATCGTATATTTTAGCATATCAATATAAATACTTCACCAGTAAAATATATGAAATACAAAGCACTCATGATTAATAAATACAAAACAAATGTTAAGAAACAAATAATAACAAAACCATATCATAACATTTCTGTGTTTTGATTTCATTCACTCTGAGTTGGTACACATGCATGCTAAAAGAATCTGGTTACCACGGGCACACATACAACATTGGGTTCTAAATTCCACCACTAGACATCTTGATCACTTTGACTATTTCTAAATTTGGAAAGGTTTTGACAGTGACCAGTTGCTCACTACACGTTTCACCTCACCAATAGTGCTGAGTGATACTGGCCAGTGCGACACTTAACGGGGGATATCTTCTAACCGTCTACCATCACGCGTTTGTTCGAGTATCCTTACCTAGACTGGCTGCATCCACTACAGCTGCAGAACCCAGTCCGCCCCTTGCTTCCTTCTTCGGGTATGCATCCCAAGACTGGTGGCCTTTCTTCGGCGTTGGGAGTCCGATCCACCCCTTGACAATCTCCCGCTACGGATCAGACGCTGTCGACTTGCCCCACACATGGTGACTTCCGCCGCTGAGGTTGGTGTACCCGTTCACCATGGAGGGCTGACTCGTTTAGCGCTATCCAGGGTGTATGCGTAGCTTACTATCAGAGCTTTGACGCCTTCATTTCAGCCATGGATGCGAGCCAGCCAAATCAGAAAGATACATAAGAATCAGAACAGGTAAACTCCAGTGCTTATAAGGGGATATCATAGATATACAATGTTTGTAGAAAAGCTTGTTTATCTTGTCGGCTTATCCTGTAGATGCGATAAAAAACAACGTATGCTACTTCTTTCTATGCTACGTAGAATCTTGGCTAGAAGCCGCTTATACCGGCAAATCAAAGCTAGTACAGTAATTGATGATTAAGTATTTACTAGGAATGTTGTTGGTAATTTGTTTATATATACAGCCACACGGCTTAGCCTCCTTTAGCGTAACAGACCTGTTATATCAAATTCAGCTGCTCATTTAATTAGCCTGTTCTGTACCATGGTCATAATGAAACAATACAAGGGAGGTTCTATCCACAGCCACCATTTGGTCCGATTGTTTTAACTCAACTTTAAGGTATTCGTTGCTGTATCCTCCACATTAAATCCTGTTTAAATGCTAAAGTATCACGAGATAGTATAAAAAATATAGATAAACCGGCACAAAAACTGCATGAAGCGGGACACGCGAAGATAATTAAATCGTCCAGACAGTCCAGTCATTCTAGGAACATCACTGTGACAAAGCCTGAAACAATGCTATTTGGAAACACAGGAATACGGTCGGGTGGAGTAAAAAATTCTAATCGACATACCATTCCCGAAATGTCTATTACTCTTGATAATGAGTAATATATGGATGGTTTGTTAGAATAAGTTTATTAAGAAATAAGATCTATATGTATGTACATTTTCCTGTAAGAAACTAAATTCCATTTGATTCCTTGTCCGTGCAACGTGTTCTACAGTTTTGATTTAAATGTTTCCTTACTAGGCGAAAACTAACTATGCGGGAAGCATTCACTTCCTGAAAGCAACGTTCAGTCAGAATATTGTATTTTATTGTATTATATTTTGTTATTATCTTGTCATCATGCACGCACGATATAAGACTAGTCATAAAAATGAAAGTAAAAAATTTAGTAACACAAACTTACGGATAAAAACGGGACAAATATTGCAAACAAATAATACACATTTTAATAAATGTGCTGCTGTGAAAGAGGAAAAAACAGAAAAAAACAGGAAATATTATCGTTAGCTGCATTATAACACAGGCAACTGAAAGCTATGTGCCAAGAAAGTCGTCTGTGGAGTAGAAACATTGCTCCACAGGAAGCTTTCAAAGACGAGCTTTAAAAGACATTATAGAAGCCAGGCCAAGTACAGGCGATTTCTCGAATAATCTATGCGATGGTACACTAAAGTCGTTACTAGCTCGGGTGGTATAGCGAACATTGAAATTATTGTTTCTAATAAACTTGTTTGTCAAGGTAAAAACATTTTTTATATCGCTTCAACTAGGTAGGATTATTAGCAGCATAGCTCACATAATATAAAATACCAAATGTTGATTGCATTTTATACAAGGTGGAGTAGAAAGTTCTCCCCGATTTGAAAACCATCTAGCTACGGCTATGGTGATGGTAGCGGAGTGGGAGATATATCATTCGACAGGTGCGTTCATGCCAATTTTAGTCTGAACCATGACTTGGTCGGGACTGCACCGTGCTTTCATCGTGAAAGAGTTTATTCGAAATGGCGGTTCACTTTGAGCTCGGATGACAGGCATGAGCCAGTTCTCGATAAAAAGACAATACGTAACTGGGTACCGAACTTCCGAGCAACAGGATCAGCATTGAAAAGAAAATCTTAGGCCTCAGATTGGATGCCATTATCGGTGAATATGGACAAGAACATGTATGGTTTCAACAGGATGGGGGCCACAGCCCACACAGCTCGTCGTTCAATCACAATCCTGAGAGAAGTGTGTCCTGGGCATGTTATCTCTTAGCGTGGTAACATCGGGTGGCCTCACTACTCGCCAGATTTGACTACGTGTGATTTTTTTCTTCGGGGTTTCCTTAAGCAAAAGGTGTATCAACGCCGTCTCCATACTCTGGAAGCTCTTAAGGAGACGATAATCCAGGCAATTGCTGCCATTCATTATCAACAATGCAGACGAACATTTGCGTGATGTAATTTTTAAAACCTATTGATTCAAAATGGCAGTATCCATTCTTATTAACGAACAAAGCTTTTTTTTCACATCTTGATTAGTTTAGTTTTTAGTAGTCTTTCAAGTAGGGGAACTCTGTGTGCCCCACCCAGTAACATAAATTAACGTCCTAGGATGTAACACTTCATTAGTTTGGTGCAGGAGTGCTTCTTATATGTCTCTGGATAGGTTGTTGGATCTTGTCGCATTTAAGGAAAAAGTGCAGTCGTTCAGAATATGTGCTCACGCTCACTATATGCTGGATATATAGGAGTTCCTCTTTTCGAAGATGTACTTATGAGTCTCGAAAGTGTGGCCTATTCGCAGATGTGACATTATTATCTGCTCTCTTCGATTCGAAGGTAGGGTTAACTTTGTTCTAACAACCCTGACAGTTTGATGTTATTTACTTGTGCTCTTGTTCTATTCCTCTTGCCATAGATTTATGTATTTTGGAGGTGGACCTTTATTATTTGTTCATAGGTTGGGTAGACTGCTGACCTACTTGGTTCGGTCAGTGCTATCCATGTTGCTCAGACTGCTTTTTAATTGCCCGGGATTGCGGTATGTAATGGTACTCAGAGGAATTTTATATTTTTTTCGTATCATCGCTAACTGGTGCAGAATTTATTTGATCTTAATGAGAATGCGGTTGCGGGGATACAACCATTTCATTCCTTCCTGTGCTCGAAAAAGTTCGATTACCGATAGGTTGCTTGAGCTGCTTTGATGGCTGACAGCTCTCCAGTATATACGCTGCAATGTTTTGGGAGTGAAGAAGATATTTGTTAGTTGCTGAAAATCACTGTTCACCCGATCCCTGTTGTTGACTTCGAAAAGTCAGTGAAAACCAGTTCGAAGTTCTGATGAATTTCGATAATGCTTTTGTATGTGTTGTATATATAAGCTTGTGGTTGGTTTCAGCTTTTGAGAGCTTTTAAGGGAGGTATCAGAATTTGGTAGTTGCAGCTTCCAAGGTGGACAGTGTGTAGAATAAGAGGCGGCATCGAGCAAGTGATCGGTGTTAAAATTGGTCAGCCCAATTCTTTTAGCTATTGGCAAGTGTTTGCAGCTTTGAATAAAGTTTATGTTGTGTCTGATCTATGTAAAAACTAAGAACGTGAGATATGTATTCTCCATTTATAACTAAATTTCTAGACAACACCTACATATATTCAAAAGAGTCCTCGAAACAGCGTTAGCGCCCGAACGTGCCGCAAGTTTGCATCTTATCGAGAGTGACGTCATATTTCTTCTTTTTGAATAACATTTTTGACTTAAACTACATAGAATAGTATTATTTCATCTATCGCGATAATGAGAAATGCATCTACTGCATCGTTACCTCAATTGCAGTGACAAAACTATTTTCTACGTTCTACGATCACTTCCCGTAGAAATACTGCTTTCTTTTGTCGCTATTTCCCCCAACAAAAAAAGTGATTAATTCTGAACTGCATGTTTCTTATCAACAAATAAAACTCTGTAGGTGCAATATTGCCGAATTTGATATCAAATAATCAAAGATATGAACAATAATAAAATAAGTAAGACTTTTAATGGACACATGGACATATCAAGTACCATGGTGCCCGAAAAACGTAACAAATTGTTCATTGAGCAGTTCAGTACTCACTCAATATAGTAGCGACAATACTACCAGTTGTGACAACGCTACCGAGAATGACAGCAATCCCCCTGGTCTAGACCACTTGGCAATAACACTCTAATGCTGAGCTCAGAGCTCTGCAGAATATCCTATACTCAACGTTTCCTCAATAGTAGTGGCTGTGCGATTATATCATAAGTCAACAATATTATCTCCTAGTTAAGCTTACAGCACCACCCATATATTTAGCCACGAAGAGCCTTCTCAACCCTTATACAGGGTTCGGAACAAAGGACGGATATTTTTGAAATCGCTAGTACTCTTCCCCCATCAGGGCAAGAGAGGTGGTGAGGAGGGGGGTACCGTTCGACTAATGAGTTTCTAATATTCTGTTACCTATTGGCCTTATGGAACCATGGACGCTTGTGCACTGCGATTTTACATACAACAGTTGTCCTTCATTGGATTGAAGCACTTCGCACTCGTGATGTACTGACCAACAAAAGGCCACCACGAGCTTCATGAACTATTCGAAACCCTAAAAATTTGGAACCCGTTCGACAAGCCCTTCGTCGCAGTTCGACTCGATCTGCTGAGCAGCATGCTGCTGAACTTCGCCTCAGTAACAGTAACGCATAACGAATAAACTTTGCAAGTGAGATAAAAGCAGCTATCCAGCAAAATGAGAACTTCATTCTGTTCATGTTTACATTCATTTTAATGGCACCGCGGTGCTCATACGCCCACGGCTCAATAATGTCAACGGGTTTTTGTTATTATACATAATTCTAAAAACTCACGATTTGAACGGTAACCCCCATCTCTCTTTCCCCGATGGGGGAAGAGTACTAGCCATTTCAAGAACGTCCCTCCTTTGTGTCGAAGTCTGTACTACTACTACTATTAATATAAACAAACTGCACTAGCGTTCCAATCTAGAAAGTCTGTATATGAAATTAAAGATATGCAAACATAAACAGATTTGGATATTATAAGCTAGAAAATGTACTGGGTTCTTACGCTTATTTTTATAGATGCCGTAGTAAATGTTGTAGCGAGTAATAACTTAATCTAATGTGAGTAGAACTAGAATTGAGCAGTCGCTGCAATAATGTGTCAACTCGAAACCAGGTATGCGGCTAATAACCATGTAGTTGATGCCGCTTAACGAAAAAAAGAACTTACTAATATAGTTGCACCCAACACTATATAACGTGTTATTTAGCTGTAAAAAAAAGTATTACTTGACTTCTACATAAGCGAGATGTATGATGATCAACGTTTCTAGTACTATAGGCCGGTAGACGGGGACAATAGTGACACCCAGAAATGATGGCCCTAAATGGATGCCACTAATTCTGTCGGCCAGTAGGTTTATACACAGGGACAATAGTGGCTACCACCGCTTCCCAGTAGCCGCCGCTAGGCATTCGGTAAAATTTTTATTTTGACCTGGGGCCACTAGACGACCTAAATAGAATCTAGTATGGGAGAAAGACTGGGTAGATCAAAGTTATTACCTTGGTGCCTCATCATCATTATTTAAGGGACTTGCCAAAGAAGATCCTCTGGAGTATAAGAGGCAATTCACAAACAGTTTAATGAATTGATGAACACCATTTCACTTAAAATAACAAAAAAGATACTTTTTAATGAGAGCTGATATTCCTTCTAGACAAAAGCTGGAGGTTACGCTTAAGTATTTAGCTAGTATTTAGCAACTGCTTCCTGTTTCTACATCTCTAGTGTTATTATTGCGCAACTTTTACTTCCCACACCGATAGGTGAGGGGAGGATTGTGACCGCGAAAATTTTCGATTTTGAGATAATACGCTTTTTGGGCGTTTTATGATGTCTACATAACGAAAATCCACGTCACTCATTTCCATCGGTCTGTCTGTCGGCCTGTCTATCTGTCTGTCGGTCTGTCTGTTGCATTTTTCTACTCTCGTAATCTCGGTAACCGCTGCATGGATTATGATGAAATTTGGGTAGCGATATGCTGTGCGGCCGTAGTAGGTAATGCTGATATATAATACACTTTTCTAGGTCCATCCGAACATTGTCTTGCTCATTATACAAACTAAGAGGCTTAGCATTTGTGATGCATACATACGAGTGTTGTTTTTGGTCTTTCTATATTGCGTAACGCGAAAATTATTGAATTGATTTTAATGAAATTTTGACACAGTATTACTACCGCGGCGAGGATGGAAAACACGTATTTTTTGGACAAATTGTGTTAGTGACCGTGCAGCAATAATAAAAAAAAACTACTAATATTAAAACAGCTCAAACTTTGTGTTTAGGCGTTTTAGGGGTTCCTGATCATTCTATACCTTTTTTGGTGGGGGCGAAATTGGCGGTTGGGGGTGGAGGTTGTAGAACTGAAAAATCTGTTATATTCACAATAGTTTGTCCAGTGACCTATGGAAAAAATACCTAGCGGCATATTCTTTTTAAATTCATCTGAACATTGGCTTGCCTATTACAGAAGCCAAGGGACTTGGAATTTTGTGATGTATGCATATACGAATGTTGCTTCATTTCGTTCTATGTATATTACGTAAAGCGAAAATTATTGAATTGATTTTTAAGAAATTTCGACACAGAATTTACTATCGCGGAAAGAATGGAAAACGCGCCAGCTTCTGAAAAATCGTGTCAGTGCGGCGCAACAGTAACCATAAAACTAAAAATATAAAAACGGCTCATACTTCGTTTTTACACGGTTTGGAGGCGCCTGATTGTTTCGCATCGTCCAGTTGAAGCATTCAGGGTAAAAACTGTGGCATCCTAGTTCCTAAGGAGGGAGATGCAAGAACCTATTTACGAGAGTTTTTGTGTTGGGTGTTTTTTGCGGGCGGGTGGACGATGATTTGGTTGCAAGGGGATTTCAGACTATACTTCATGCAATGGTATCATTATTAGGTGTGGAAAGACTGAGTCAATCAACTTGACTCCATTCTTGTAGATGATGTTTTGACAGACGCTTATATAATGGACTAACTGTCAGACTACATTCAGTTCAAATAAATGTCTGCAAGCGTTTTGCTGGCGGCCACTGCTAGTTGCACACATCCATCCAGTAGCCACCATTATGTCGCGTGTCCTGCCACGTGACCATCACTGGATGCCTCAGTGGCCACTAAACTCAAACATGTTTGATTTCAATGGCCGCCAGTAGGTTCTGAATGCTGAAGCGGTCAGTGCCTCTATACAATGGAACAGTAAGGGGAAATTTAGTGGGTGCTATTACTGAGCATTGCTACTTGACGCAGCTATTACCCCGTATACAGCAATCTTATTTTACCTTACATTACCATGGTTTCGTTCCAGAGAAGTATCGATTTTAGTCTTATTTCGTAGAATTACTGGACTAACAGCATTACTGTGGCAGCAGGGCAGGTTATATTCCATTATTTCTTTAACAGGCGGTGTTAACTTTCACGTAGATAAGCTTCAGGGTTATTTGCCTGTAATATTTTATGTAAAAGACTTTTTGAGGTGTTTTTATACACAGCTTTCTACGGGCTCTTAAAATGGGATATAATAAAGACTTTACCTTAGGGAATCCGTATTTGAAATAGGTTTTAATCAAAACGGTCACTATGGTAGATACTTTGGGTGATATACAAAAATGATCGTTCTTCCCACATGCTCTTGGCAATAACAAAAAATGTAGTTAATAAATCTGTAATAAATAATAAAAGAATGTTATTGGACCAATCTGAACAAGTTGATTTGATGTACGGTGATACCTTAGAGAACACCACTGAAACTTGTTTTGGCGTTTGTAAATTAAACGTTTGAGAGGGGGTTATATTACGTTCCACATAACACTATATGGATATGTACATCCACAGAATGTACATTAGATATTCCAGTTTGAACATGTAGTGTAATGTATGTATGTATATTCACGTAGGTATATTCATATGTGAATATACATAAGATGTTGGTCTATGTATCATTTATACATCTAGTAGTTTATGCCTGCACGAAGGGCAACTAGTGCCGCCATTGCTGATTTCTATGTAGTCATTCCGTCGTTCGCGTCCTTTGTCGTAGTTAGCCTGTGTGTGGTGGTGCTGGTTGTACCTGATTACCTGCTCGAGTGAAATATTGTGCAATGTTACTTATCTTCTGGCTACTGATAACACTCGCATACGACGAAAAGTCGTAAGCAGAACAAACCGCCTACAAAATTTTATAACCTTAATTTCTTTGTGATTCTAAACATGCCATTTAATAGGAAAGAGATGACAATCACAAAAATCGGTTATGGTAAGTACATAATGATTATTATTGTAACTAGAAATTGAATTGATAACAATACATAATGAAAGTATAAAGTTTGTTTATCTCTCTGCCTCTACATTGAACTTTCATACACTATGCATGTGCATTAAAAGAACATGAATGTACATTTAATGAATTTACCATGGATGTGTAAATTCGCGACAAGCGTACATGAAATGTAATTTTTTATGTCTACTTTAGATCCATTAGACGTTTGTGTTCCATTTGTGGATATACATATCCATTGTATGTACACTGTAGATACTTTGGTATGTAAGTATATATATGGTATAAGTTATGAATATACATGTTCATACCTAGTCTATGTTACATTTACTATGCATGTACATTAGACGTACATATGTAGATTCTATGGATATGCCATGGATGTGAAAGTTGGCGGCAAACGTACATGAAATGTATATTTTTTTGATGTCTATTTGACATCCATTGGACATTCTTGCTCCCTTTGTGGATATAAATATCCACTGATCCGATATACATTATATGAACATTGTATATACTTTTGTTATGTGGGGTACGTGAGAGCTGTGTGCAATGGTTCAGCTGTAATCATTTTTTGGACTATTAATTTTGAGACTGAAAAAAATATTATTATGAAAGGAAATTCACGCTCTTATTAATCGGCCTGTATACAGTTATTATGAAACCTGGATCGACATTGACCTATTGAGCGCGTGTCATATTTTTGGGCAAAAATTAATTATATATAGGGTCAGACACAGGTACAACCAGAGGGCATTGCATCAAAGAAGCGAACGCCTGTTGGGACCACCGTCACAATACAAAAATATGCAAACTACAGTTTCTGAATAAGATGAGGCTCTCTTATTTCTGGAATGTGATAGATATTGTTTTAGGCACCGACTAAATTAATAGTCGGTCGTTTTGGGCGAGTTATTCATACATACGCTGCAGGCCAAAGGTTAAAAATACAAAAATTGAACTAAAACGCTATAACTGGTTTTGAGCAGATACCATGCTGAGGATTACTGAGAGATCTCAGGATTTCAAACCAAATTTGTATCTAATTGAAATTTAAATCACCAGTACGCCCAGAACGGGACGTTTAGGGTCTTGGACTTACACTTTTCTGGAGTCTTGAATAGAAATTACATTTTTTACTTAGTAACATAAACTGATAATGATCTTGTATTCTACTTAACATTTATTCATTCCAGAAGTCATGTTCCTTTGCTAAGTTCTCCACGTTCACGACTTTTTGTGTTCAGCAAAGTAGCAATGAGAAACCAATTATTGTGGTTTTTGTTTAACGCACCAATTTTCGTCATGTGCCATATATCAGGCAGAAGGAACTTTATCCCAATAACTTTATCGCCTTCTGTTAATCCATCTTGGTTTGCAACAATATAGGTCAGATCAGCATCTATTATAGTCCGCAAATACTACTAATAATTTTTTTTAATCTTTCAACAGCAGAGAGAGCAAATTTTTCTTTTACATATTCGACTTGGAATAGGTTTACCTCTGTTAAAGGTACTATAGTTTCACAAACTTGTTATAAAACTGTCTCGCCTTTTTGAATATTTCACAGAAACATCGATATTGGCGGCCGTAATAATTCAGTGTTTGAATACGGTTTCACTATGGGGGGTTATATTTCCGACGGCCTTCCGAAGGGGGACGAGGGGCATGATTTGGTTTATATTTCTGAGGTTTGTTGTAAATTCAACAATAATTTTGATGACGCCTTCTTAATGTTAGTCAAAAGAGGGAGACATGTCGTGCCTACCCCCCCCCCCCTGTATTTACGACAATGCTGTATTGCTTTTACATCTCTCAGTTTTCCAACGGCAAAGGCATGTCTAAAAACTGTTAAGTGTGAACCTCACTGGATTTATCCACTTTTCTCAGATTTTCCTATAACATTCACACGCATAATATTGTCATTCGTACTATATGTAGATTTTTCATATTTCTACCTTATTTTCCATCATATTCTCGCTCTTGTACATACAATAAATTCATTTTTTGTGTGGCGACTCAGTTGCACTTGCAAGCACTTTATATATACCTTATATCACCTCATACCCGAAATACACAGACAAGGGATCAACTGCGATGCCAGGACCGAAAAAATTCTCAATCCTTTTTTCAGTACAGGCGTACGACCAGCCGTGGGCTAGTTCGGCATCATTATACAAACAGTTTGCCCCGGCACCGCCTGTAAATATTTTTTGTCGGTTGGCGGTATATCCTTGTAGTAGGGATTATAGTAAATTGGTCACGCCCGCTGTAGGTTTTTATCTCAGCTCTCCCTTTAACTACGAAAATGTGTGATTTACTGCAACCCCTAATCTCCTCTTAACAGCGGCATTAGCCGCCAAAAAACACGAGATGCCTCGCTAGATAGGTGAATAAGTATTCAAGTGTAGGTTTTTATGCAGGTTTTGTATTTTGGTTTAAAAAAATAAATACAAAAAGTAGGCATTATGATTGTGCACTAAGATAACAAAGATCAAGACAGAAAAAATGCTATTTCAGTTACTTAATAAAAAAGAAGGAGTCAAGTTGATTAGCCCAGTTCTTCACACATGTAACGGTGATACCAGTCTATTTTCCCATAGCCTGAAGCTATAGTCTGAGATCTCCTTGTAACCAAACCATCGCCCACTTGGCTGCAAAAAATGTGTCATGACGCTAGATTATTCTTTCAGAGGCCAATGGATAGCCTATTATGAATACAATAAATTTTTCAGGCTTTTTCGAAAGCCGCTCAAAAACGAAATTTGAGCTGCTTTATATTTTCAGTTTTTTGACTATTACTGCGCCGCCACTACCATGATTTTAAAAACCATACGCGCTTTCCATCCTCGCCACGTAATAATACTGTGTCAAAATTTTATTAAAATCAATTCAATAGTTTCCACGTTACAACATACAAAACGATCTAAAGCATGTATACTCTTTTGTATATGTTACAGTTAAAGTGCTTGCATGGCTCCTTTACAAACTGGCTCGATAGTATAAAACTATCGAAACGCCTGGTTATTTTAGTAGAAAGTTATCTTTTAATTAAAATATCAATGAATGTTGGTTAATTTGTATTATATCCAGATAGCTTGTAAATTAGCCACGAATTGTAGCTAAAGTACAAACTACAAAAGAATTCCACAAATTAACCGGGGGTTTTGCCCAGTTTACAGACTGACTACAGTATTTGGATACAGTTGAACTAACTATTCGTAGTAATATATGTATAATAGCTAACGCGTTGGTTAGCGTGCAAACAGAGCGGTTTTCTTTGGTTAATTTAAGTAATTCCTAGCAGAAAGTAGGGCTGAGTTGGTAGTTATACATTACAGTTCACACTTCCAAATACTAGGGACAGTTTGTAAGCTAACCAAAAGCTCCGGCCAATGTGTTTAATTATGTTGTGGTTTGTACCTTAATAGCAATTCTTGGCTAGTTTACATACTCGCTGGATAGTATACAAACTAACCAACATTTCTTGCTATTTTAATTGAAAGGTAACTTTCCACTAAATCAACCATTTATTTGGATGGTTTAGATACCATCCAACTAGTTTACAAACTATCCATGTAGACACTTCAACCGTAATAGGCAAGGCAATGTTCGGATGTACCTTAAAAAGTGTATTATGCTGCCAGATCCTTCTTTCACAGGTCAATGGATAGCCTATCATGAATACAACAAATTTTTCAGCTTTACAACCTCATGCCCCCCAATCACCCCAATTACACTCCCATAAAAAAAAGTATAAATTGACCAGGAAACCCTAAGACGCCTAAAAACGAGATTGAGCTGTTTTTATATTTTTAGTTTTGTGATTATTGCTGCGCCGTCAGTGACAGGATTTCTGAAAACCATACGCGTTTTTCATCCTAGCCACGTAATAATACTGTGGGGCGCTCCAACATGAATTGCCGAAAAAAAACATAAAATGTTTATATTTTATTATTAATTTCTTGTTTGTTATCGCATAGTTGCGGTAGGAGCAAATATTGACGGACTGTGTCAATTCAGCACCTGACCTATTCTTATTCGGAATTCAGAAAGGATCGTACAGTGCCACAGGTCTTGAGCATTACAGACTTTTGGAAGGTTTTGTGTAACTTTTCGTCCAGGCCCAGCTATTGCAGGGGTCGTGTAAATGTGTTTGGTGTAAGGCCTGAGACCGACATAATAAGAGGGACAGTAATAACTTTGTTTTGTTTACAGAGTCGTTGCATTTCTGTGGCAAGGTTTGCGTGTCTGAATATCTTCCCAGCATAGGTGTTCTGGACATTCATATCACTGGGATCGCGATATCTATCAAATAGGTTCTTTTGTCGGCCTTTGACTGAAAAACTATATCTGGTCTATAAATGGGATGGCATTGTCTGTAATTATTTCAATATACCAGTGTAGTTTGAATTGATTGCTTTCTATAAATCTGTGTTTTCAGTTAGCTTGTTTATTGTGGCCAGAGCTTGATGTATACATTTAGCAGCAGAGCTATGTCCGGCTGTGCACTCAGTTCCAGCAAGAGTTCTGCATCCACTTTTTACGTGTTCTAGTGTTTCCTTCGATTGGTGGCATTTCCTGCAATTATCGTCGGCGATAGATGGATCTTTAATTATATACTTCTTGTAATTTCGTGTCGTAATCGCTTGGTCCTGATTAGTAAGCATAAAGCCTCCCGTTTCTGGAAAGAGCTGGCCATTTTGTAGCCAGCTGTATGACTGCTTTTCGTTAACCGTTAACGTGATCTTGTGTTACATGGTATCTATTTTTGCCATGGAGTGCCTTCTGGGATTAAGTATTTATTTCTTCTGACTGTGACTGTTTGTGCTTATTCGTGAGTTATGTTAATATAAGTATATGGATGTTTTCTATTTCAGTGTGTGACCACTTGATAATTTCAAAGGAGTATATGAGTACCGGTATTGCAAACGTCTTGATGGCTTTTGTAGTATTTCTAGAATTTAGTTGTGTTTTCAATAGTCTGAGAAGACGGTATTTAAACCCTTGTGTTAGTTGTGTTACTTTATTTATTATTATTAATATTATTTGTAACTGTTATACAAACTGTGAACCCTAGAATGCATTTTTTTGAACCTTTTATTTTGTTAACAAACTTTATATAGATGTGCTGTGCTATAAATAATATTGTCCATAAACCATATAAACCCCCGTCATAAGCATTTACCTTGCACGGCTTTTTATTTTCACAAAAACGTAATTCGTACGTGGAACGCTCGAAGTGAAAATACACCTATGGGGTGTAGGTTTTAATTAAAGTTAGGGCAGGTGTATAAACCGCCGTTGCCGGCAAGCTGCCACAGCCAGCGATAACGATGAAAGCAGGTTTGTGGTAATGACTCTTTTATTTAGATCGTGCACTTGGGATACAATCGACGTGGTATGCCGTAGTTAGTAAGTACAAAAAGGAAGAGGATGAATTTACCCTACATAGGTATATTTGGTTGTAGCCTGCCTGTCTTTCCGTCTCTCTAACTATATGTTTTTTTGTCTACCTGTCGCCATTTTTATCACCGCGTGACCGCTTATTGTATATTCTGATGAAATTTGGTGTCAACAGAGTAGTAGATGATACTGCCATATCATTAAAATCTACGCATTGGAGGCGGTGTAATAATTAGTAAAAAGTGAAGCGACCGTTGGCATTCCTAATTTTGTTTTGAGAGACCAAATTGGGTGCAAAGTAAGGTAAGAGGTAGGTGGAACGTTCTTTTGTCTCAGTGACGTCCAAAAAAGACAAAACACATTCTACTCATTAATATGAAAGGTGCTGTAGGTTTGTAATTTTTTGATACGCCCTTGATTAACATTATATAATATGTATATAGGTGTGACAGACATGGTTACTAATTATATCATAAATTAATCAGAGGAGTCCATAACATCATCACATCATATCAGAAGGTTCCAGCATTGCAAGCGAGTTAGAAAATCTGCATAAAGCAATCTAGTGACATCGTATGAATATTAGTCGTGTATATAAAGCCTTGGATAGATTCAAAAATCTACAAGTTTACGTATATTTTGACGTTACATTCAGGAATATCGTCTAACATACAATGAAGGCGATACTAATGAAAATGATGATGTGGTAAGTTGAAGCACGAACATTAGAGCTCTATATAGTAATTATATCGGAAAACAAAGCAACAGCTATTAAATTTAGCTTCAACGATAACATATTGCAGGGCTTTTCCCCATATTGTTTCTCATCTACACCTGCTATTGCCTTTATAATATATCTAGCAGAATAAAATGGTTAACAAATTAACGCAAAAGTGCACTCTTTCAACTTTCTTCCAAGCTTTCTGAAACTTATGATTCCGTCATCAGGGAAAAGTTAGCGAGCGACTTGGAATAAAGTTGAAAGAGTCCACTTTTGCGTTTATTTGCCGCATTCCCAATTACTAACCATTTAGTTAATTAACTGGTTTTTGTTTCGGCAATGACTACTCCCTCTCTACACTCTAGCAGAATATCTATATAAGCCAGAAAACAATTAAAATTGAGTACTATTTCTGATAGGTGACATATAGATAAACATATTAGAGAGTAATGACACAACCAACACATACCCTGATAATATGACTAATTGTGGTTTTTGCTCATACATCAATTACACCTGGTTTAAGGGCATGGAGAAGGATCAAAATAGCCGTTTTCGGTATTCGTTATTCCTATTAAACTAGTATTACTGATCACTTCGCTGCAGTATTACAATCGACATGCGAAAATATCTTAAATAGACTATCTATAGTATATCAGAAAAATCTATGATGATAGATTAACCTCACTCGCTATTTTTGTTGACCTTAAAAGGCTAGAATGAATCTATAACATGGGATACCCCTCCCTTGGGACTTTTGTTGTTCAATATGCACGGTGTCTCACATAAGAATGCACACTACAGGGATCTCGTAAACCAGAAGATTTACAAAGATGATTGAATTAAAGATCCCTGCAATATGGCGTTTAAAAATTTTAAAATTACAAGTACCTCCGAAGATATTTGAGAGAAATCTAATTTCTCCGATTTTGTTTTTGTTTTGTTCTCACTTTATCTGAAAAGATATGACAATGCAAATTTCACTTTCGCGTTGTAACTTTTCCTGCTTTATAAACTGATGTTATTAGATTTTAAATCTGATGTTTCGTTCCTTGGCAACCACCATCAACTTTGGTTTTTAAATCCCTAAAAAACCCTAATTCTATATATAACGTTATATCAATTTTTTTATTTACCCAACGTTTCGTATTCAAAAACACACGTCTTCAATCATATTTGATGAGGATTACGAGGAAACAAAACGTCGGATCAAAAATCGAATTACGTCATCATATAGAGGAGAAAAAATTCAATAGGATTTTGAATTTTATTTTGATTTATCTTCTTTATGAAAATACGAAAAAAATAAGCAAGCAATATGTTATCATCAAATTACAAAATATTTATTTTATTCACTAACAAAAAGATCATTACGACTATACATATTATTTAGTCTGATGTTCAAAAAGTCCTCCTTTATTTTCAAGGCATACGTAGCAATGGTAAACAGTTTCGTCCATTACATTATCTTAACATCCTTGGAGTTATTCTCCCAATGGCGGCTTGAACCCCGACTACAAAATATTTATTTATCACTTTGGAAGAACAGGCTTTGAAATGCAACTGTTCAAATAAATCGTGACGATCTGTCAGCAAAGCATAGTAAACAACCAGCACAATATCTCTGATGAATTGCTATATAAAAATAGTTCCCACAAAATTTGACCTTGGGATGATTTTACGGCTGTGCAGTTTGGGTAGAGATGCGAAAGTTGAAATATCCATACCGGTACCAACTTGATATTTTTCAGCCAACCAGGCGCGTTTGGTTCGTACAGAGAATTTTGTGCAATAATTATATAATTATTTTCGGTACCGATACCCCTACAAAAGTATCGATACCAGCTTGGAATCGCTCAAAAGGTATCTAAGGTAAAAATACTAATATTAGTGCAGAAGTACAAGCATCGAAGTATCGTTAGCATCCCTACAAAAAAATCATCCAAAAGTGGGGACGCGCGTGTAATTGCCGCCAACCTGAGATATTGTGCTGGTTGTTTACTAACTGTGCTGTCACTTTTATGCGATACGTATATTATTTATACCTACTGATGACAAAAGGCCAAATTATCAGTAATACGGATGACAGTGCTGTCATATATCAATTAGAACGTTGGATCTAATTAAAATATTGTAACATCCTGTATATAGCATTGCTTATTTGTATTGTTGTTGATGTTTCGTTCAAAATGTTAGGTTAGATTTTTTTGATGTGTAAACGTCATCGAATCATCTGGAATTTTCAAGACTGACGGATGGGCATTCTAGAACACTCTAGAGTGTCATCTGAATGTCGCGAACTTTCTAGATGGTTCGATGAAGTATATACAGGGTGAGTTTTTAGTACCGGCTCGGTCGATAGCTCCACTCCTGTAGAAGATAGCGAAAAAAGTTTTATATAAAAGTTGTAGTCATGGATGTTCTCCTTGCTCAGAAGATACTTAGATTTATACAGGGTGATCCATAACTACGTGGTGATGCAAAGATGCATTTTTTTAAATGAGACACCCATTATATTATTCCATATTCAAATTCTACTATTAAATTCCGTTCTTCCAATATAGGGTTTTGTTACACTATACAGGGTATTTCAAAAGTTATGTCCATTTTTATATCCAAATCGCGGTCAAATTAACGTACTGTATATCAAAAAGTAATGAATCAAAAATTATTTCTTTTACATCAAAAGATTAAAGATATCCTCTAGTCTTAAAATCGGTTATAAAAAAAGGACATGGCGCATATTTGTATACAGGGTGATGTAGAATGCAAAATCTAGATTTCCTCTCTTTTTTTAAATGTAACCCCCAATATTTTATTATACCAAAGAATTGCCTTTAATATGCTCTTTCATCTTTGTATAACACCTGTTGCACCTACGTCCATCAGTTTCCGAGATATTTCGATTTTTCGGTAAATTTAAAATATAGCTTCTATTTGTGTATTGAAATTTATTTATTTTGAGAAGGTACTATCTAATTTGTTTTTTATTTAACGAGCAACTAAGTTATAAGGTCAAGATGCTATTTGATGAAGTCAAAACCCTAAATCATCGAGACAATAAAGTCAAGTAGGCTGAGGAAACAATTTTGTAGGCGTTATGCATAATTATCAAGCAGATTTCTCAGGTAGACTTTGAAAAATTGACAGTTTTCACAACCAGCTCAATAATTCCGTACTATGTGAAAAACCAGCTTTAAAAATTAATTTTTCCATTGAGTGTATTTAGGAGAATCTTTGAGAAATTGTCTACTTGCCTCTAGAATATATCAACTATGAACAGCAATATCCAGAACGGAGGCACTCTAAAACTAATGAGTTTGAAAGATTGAAGAATCGTTTCATTTGGACCGTGTCGTTCAATATTTCATAGCCTACCTGATAGATCTGCTTGATAATTATGCATGACGTCTATAAAATTGTTTCCTCAGCACACTTGACCTATACTATCTCATTAATTCAGCGTTTTGAATTGATCAAGAACTATTATTGCCTTATATTTTGGTTGTTTGTTAAGCAGAAGTACAATTTGATAGTATTGTCACGACGGCCTCTTTTTCTTCACCAAGGGAATCAAACTCGACGTAACTTTCACCGTTTTACTTCAGAACTTAATACAATATCTCTTAACCTTATCTCAACTAGATCTCAACTCAACTGTCCCAACTTTGTTTCTGTGATCTGTGACTGTCCCCTGCCACGCTACTCGTGGTGCCTTATATACTTCATCGAACCATCTAGAGGATTCCAGACACCCAGATGACATTCGAGAATGCCGATCTGTCAATCTAGAAAATTCCAGATGATTCGATGACGTTTACACATCAAAAAAATCTAACCTAATCATTGTGAAAGAAACATTAACAAATCCAAATAAGCAATGTAATATACAGGATGTTACACTCTTCCCCCCTTAGCGTTCGGCGTCCTCGACGAACAGTTCGCTTCGATCGTTGTATGGCCACAGGCGATCGCTATGGACGACCTTCGGTTTTCCACTACCCATACGTTTCCTGTAGACTACGTCGTTGAGGCGCTTCATCACCACGTAGGGTCCCTCCCAATGGCGTTGTAGCTTCGGACATCTACCCCTTCTCCGTCGTGGATTGTAGAACCATACCAGATCACCTTCGACGAACATTGGGCTATTTGCTTTCAGATCGTATCTGGCTTTCATTCTGTCGCTGGCAGACTGGATGTTTCCTCTAGCAGACTCATGGATATCCCAGAGCGTTTCCTGAAGCTCGCTCACCCATTCGCATGGAAGACGGCGTTCCGTTTCTGGGGGTGGACCAAGAGCTAAGTCCAGAGGCAGGCGCAGTTCTCGACCAAAAATTATCTTCGCTGGGCTCAACCGAGTTGACTCCTTCACCGCTGATCTGTAGGCCAACATTCCCAGAGGAATCTTCGTATCCCAATCAGACTGATGTTCGTTAACGAATTTTGATAGGTAATCTAGGATTGTCTTGTTGAAGCGTTCCACCATACCGTCGGACTGCGGATGAAGAGCAGTTGTTCTAGTCTTCCGAATTCCGAGTTTTCTCATCAGCTGTATGAAGACTTCCGATTCAAAGCTTCATCCCTGGTCTGAATGTAGTTCATTAGGAACTCCGAATCTGGACACCACGTGTTCTAAAAGAGCCTGTGCCACTGTGCCTGCTTCTTGATTGGGCACAGGAATTGCTTCTGGCCATTTAGAGAAATAATCCATTACAACAAGCAGATACTTGTTCCCAAGGCTGGTTTCCGGCAAAGGACCCAAAATGTCTATGGCGATTCTCACAAACGGCGATCCAACGTTGTACTGCTGCATGCGTGATCGTTGACGAATACTTGGACCTTTTCTTGAGTCGCAGACATCGCACGTGGTACAGTAATTTTCAACATCTTCGCGACAGCCAACCCAGTAAAATCTCTCCTTGATTCTTTCCAGGGTCTTCCTGATGCCAAAGTGACCCCCACTGCTACTATCATGTAGTTGTTCCATAATTGCTTTCCGTAATTTCCTTGGTACTACAAGTTTTTCTTTAGCATGTCTGCCATCAGTATCCTCCCAGATTCGATACAGGAGGTTACCCCTTACCTTTAGTGAGTCCCATTGTGCTAGGTAGGCTTTAGTGATGGGACTCATAGCACTTATTTCCTGTTGATTGGGCTTGTTTCCATTTAATAGCGAATGAATAACTAACCCTAGCTCAGCGTCTTGTGACTGAGCTTGCTTGAAGGTTTCTAGTGAAATCTTGGTTCCTTCCAATTCAAATGCTTCTATTCTTAATGTGTTTATGTCGAATTCTCGTTGTTTCTCTTCTTTCGAGCAGTGCTTACAGTCTTCATCACAGGGCCTGCGTGACATAGAATCGGCATTTCCGTGTTGCTTTCCTGGACGATGACGAATTTCAAAGTCATAGCTTTGGAGGTATTCAATCCATCGGGATTCTTGAACTTCATTAACCACTGCAAAGCTGAATGATCGGTTCTCACGACAAATCTTCTTCCGTACAATAAGTGGTGGAAATTTCCGATCCCTTTCACCACACTGTACAACTCTTTTCGTGTCACACACCAGTTTTTCTGCGCTTTGTGCAAAGTTTTACTGTAGTATCCAATTACCTTTTCGACGCCATCTTGTTCTTGAGATAAGACAGCTCAAACAGCATATTGGCTAGCATCTGTGTCCAAGTAGAAAGTTCCTTCCCTTGTAGGATGAGCTAGTATCGGTGAGGAGGTCAAAGCCGTTTTCAATGCGTCGAAGGCTTCTTGGCAGATGGAGTCCCAGTAAAACTTATTACCATTTTCAGTTAAGGCAAATAATGGTTTGGCGATGGTAGAGAAATCATTCACAAATCTGCGATAATAACTGCACAGTCCCAAAAAGCTTCGTACCTCATGAGTGTTGAATGGTACTTTCCATTCCTTCACAGCCTGCACCTTCTCTGGATCCGTCCGGATTCCGTCTTTGGTTAACAGATGTCCGAGGTATTTTACTTCCCTTTTGAAAAGATGGCATTTCTTAGGGTTTAGCTTCAAGTTCGCTTCCTTAAGCCGCTGGAAAACTTGTCTTAGTCGGAGTAGCTCTTCTTCAAAATCCTTTCCAAACACAATAACGTCATCGAGATATATCAGTGCTGTCTTCCAAGATAAACCTTGCAGTACAACATCCATTAATCTTTCGAAGGTACTGGGTGCATTGCATAGACCGAAAGGCATTACTGTAAACTGCCATAGCCCAGCACACGATGTAAATGCCGTGTTCTCTTTATCTTTTTCATCCATTTCAACCTGCCAGTACCCACTTTGCAGGTCCAAGGTGGAGAACCATGAAGAATTTCCAACTGCATCCAAAGTGTCGTCAATTCTTGGTAAAGGATATGAATCCTTTTTGGTCAAATCATTGAGCCGCCTGTAATCCACACAAAACCTCGTTGATCCGTCCTGCTTCCTAGCAAGGACTATCGGAGAGGCCCAAGGGCTAGATGATGGCTCGATTACTCCTCGTTTTTGCATATCTTTTACCATATTCTGTACTTCATCAATTCTAGATAATGGAGTTCTTCTTGGGGGCTGCTTGACTGGCTGGGCATCTCCTACATTAATTTTATGACGTACCAGATGGGTTCGCCCTAGGTCATCATTATTTTTAGCGAAAATGGAATGAAATTCTCTTAGTAGCTTCAGGACCTTCCGCTGCTGTTCGGGTCGCAAATGCTCACAGCTTCTATCATACAAATCTTGAAGACTATCTGAGATTTGGGTGAAGTCACTATCATCTTCTTCTTCCGCGCCATCTAGCCTTCGTATCCATGCTACTGGTTCCAGTCTACCCAGTGGCGTACCTTTCTTGATTTGTATTGAATTCCTGGATACATACACGGCCCTTATTAACATATTTGAAGAATCCGTTATTGTTCTGGCTAATAAAATAGGTTTATTCCAACCTAGCGTAGGATCTGGTTCAAAAACGCATGGGGTAAGGTTATGTTCAAGTGCCTTATGTGCATATATAGGTATAACAATCTCTTTTTGTGGTGGTATTGTAAAATTCCTTGGTGTCATAACATTCATTTCCTCTAGCTGAACAGCTCGGCAGCTAAATGAAGTCTCTTCTGAATCCTCAATGCTTAAGGTATTACCAGTGAAGTTTATTACGCAGCCAGAACTCTGCAGAAACTCAGCACCAAGGATGCAATCATTTGTGACTGAAGCTACTAAAATGGGATGCTTCTTACCGAAACTGCCAATGCGAATCTCTAATTCTTCAACACCCAGTACTGGTATACGGTCTCCATTAGCGGTCTTCAGCAACATTCTATCCGTTCGCGTGGTTCTGCTTGGCAACTTCCTTCGAATTTCGTGGTATATGTTAGGGCTTATTATAGTCACATTTGCTCCGGTATCGACTAACATCTTGCATGGTATATTTTCTATGTAACCTTCAACTACTGGACTCTTCTCAATTTTATTAACTTCAATTTCGATGACCATGGGGCTTTCGCCATGATGGCCAGCCAGTTTTTGCCCCCTAAAACTGGCCGGCTCTAGTTTTCCGACTCATTATCAGTATTAGTACTAGCCTCCCTTGACTTCTCTGCCACCTGCATGCGACAGCCTACTCGAAGGTGCCCCTTCTGCCCACATCTCCAGCACGTAAACTTCTCAGGTCCTTCTAGATTTGTGCGAACTGGGTTTCTTTGGAAGGTACCACCTCTTCTTGGAGTGAACGCTGTTGCCCTGACTTCTACTTCATCATCTTGTTCTAAAGAGCGCACCCTCTTCATTCAATTCTTCAAATATGTTAATAAGGGCCGTGAATGTATCCAGGAATTCAATACAAATCAAGAAAGGTACGCCACTGGGTAGACTAGAGCCAGTAGCATGGATACGAAGGCTATATGGGACGGAAGAAGAAGATGATGATAATGAATTCACCCAAATCTCAGATAGTCTTCGAGATTTGTATGGTAGAAGCTGTGAGAATTTGCAACCCGAACAGCAGCGGAAGGTCCTGAAGCTACTAAGAGAATTTCATTCGATTTTCGCTAGAAATAATGATGACCTAGGGCGAACCCATCTGGTACGTCATAAAATTATTGTAGGAGATGCCCAGCCAGTCAAGCAGCCCCCAAGAAGAATTCCATTATCTAGGATTGATGAAGTACAAAATATGGTAAAAGATATGCAGAAACGAGGAGTGATCGAGCCATCATCTAGCCCTTGGGCCTCCCCGATAGTTCTTGTTAGAAAGAAGGACGGATCAACGAGGTTTTGTGTCGTTTACAGGTGGCTCAACAATTTGACTAAGAAGGATTTGGATGCGGTTGGAAATTCTTCATGGTTCTCCACCTTGGACCTGCAAAGTGGGTACTGGCAGGTTGAAAGGGACGAAAAAGATAAAGAAAAAATCGCATTTACATCGTGTGCTGGACTATGGCAGTAAACAGTAATGCCTTTCAGTCTATGCAATGCACCCAGTACCTTCGAAAGACTAATGGATGTTGTACTACAAGATTTATCTTGGAAGACAGAACTGATATATCTCGATGACGTCATTGTGTTTCGAAAGGATTTTGATGAAGAGTTATTCCGACTAAGACAAGTTTTCCAACGGCTTAAGGAAGTGAACTTGAAGCTAAATCCTAAGAAATGCTATCTTTTTAAAAGGGAAGTAAAATACCTCGGACATCTGTTTACCAAAGACGGAATCCGGACGGATGCAGAGAAGGTGCAGGCTGTGAAGGAATGGAAAGTACCGTCCAACACCCAAGAGGTACGAAGCTTTTTGGGACTGTGCAGTTATCATCGTAGATTTGTAAAAGACTTCTCCACCATCTTTAAACCTTTATTTGCCTTAACTGAAAATGGGAACAAGTTTTATTGGGACTCAATCTGCCAAGAAGCCTTCGACGTATTGAAGACAGCTTTGGCCTCCTCACCGGTACTAGCACATCCCACAGGGCATGGAACGTTCTACTTGGACACAGATGCCAGCCATTATGCTGTTGGAGCTGTCTTATCTCAAGAACAAGATGGCATCGAAAAAGTAATTGGATACTACAGTAAAACTTCGCACAAAGCCCAGAAGAACTGGTGTGTGACACGAAAAGAGTTGTACAGTGTGATAAAAGGGATCGGAAATTTCCACAACCTATTGTACGAGAGAAGATTTGTCCTGAGAACCGATCACTCAGCTTTGCAGTGGTTAATGAAGTTCAAGAATCCAGAAGACCAGCTTGCTCGATGGATTGAATACTCCAAAGCTATGACTTTGAAATTCGTCATCGTCCAGGAAAGTAACACGGAAATGCCGATTCTATGTCACGCAGACCCTATAATGAAGACTGTAAACACTGCTTGAAAGAAGAACAACGAGAATTCGACATAAATACAATACGAATAGAAGCATTTGAATTGAGAGGAACCAAGATTTCACTAGAGACCTTCAAGCAAGCTCAGTCACAAGACGCTGAGCTAGGGTTAGTTATTCAGTTGCTATTAAATGGAGACAAGCCGAATCAACAGGAAATAAGTGCCATGAGTCCCATCACTAAAGCTTGCCTCGCACAATGGGACTCACTAAAGGTCAGGGGTAACCTCTTGTATCGAATCTGGGAGGACACTGATGGCAGACATGCTAAAGAAAAACTTGTAGTACCAAGGAAATTACGGAAAGCAATAATGGAACAATTACATGATAGCAGCAGTGGAGGTCACTTTGGCATCAGAAAGACCCTGGAGAGAATCAAGGAGAGATTTTACTGGGTTGGCTGTCGAGAAGATGTTGAAAATTACTATTCCACCTGTGATATCTGCAACTCAAGAAAAGGTCCGTGTACTCGTCAACGATCACATATGTAGCAGTACAACGTTGGATCGCCGTTTGAGAGAATCGCCATGGACATTTTGGGTCCTTTGCCGGAAAGCAGCCTTGGGAACAGGTATCTGCTTGTTGTAATGGATTATTTCTCTAAATGGCCAGAAGCAATTGCTGTGCGCAATCAAGAAGCAGGCAAAGTGACGCAGGCTCTTTTAGAACACGTGGTGTCCAGACTGTTCCTAATGAACTACATTCAGACGAGGGACGCAGCTTTGAATCAGAAGTCTCCATACAGCTGATGAGAAAACTTGGAATTCGGAAGACAAGGACAACGGCTCTTCATCCGCAGTCCGACGGTATGGTGGAACGCTTCAACAAGACCATCCTGGATTACCTGTCAAAATTCGTTAACGAACATCAGTCTGAGTGGGATACGAGGATTCCTCTGGGAATGTTGGCCTACAGGTCAGCGGTGAACGAGTCAACTCGGTTGAGCCCAGCGAAGATAATTTTTGGTCGAGAACTGCGGCTGCGTCTGGACTTAGCTCTTGGTCCACCCCCAGAAACGGAACGCCGTCTTCCAACCGAATGGGTGGGCGAGCTTTAGGAAACGCTCTGGGATATCCATCAGTATGCTAGAGGGAACATCCAGTCGGCCAGCGACAGAACGAAAGCCAGATACGACCTAAAAGCAAATAGCCCAAAGTTCGTCGAAGGTGATCTGGTGTGGTTCTACAATCCACGACGGAGCAGGGGTAGATGCCCGAAGCTACAACGCCATTGGGAGGGACCCTATGTGGTGGTGAAGCACCTCAACGATGTAGTCTACCGGATACGTATGGATAGTGGAAAACCGAAGGTCGTCCATAGCGATCGTCTGTGGCCATACAAGGATCGAAGCGAACTGTTCGTCGAGGACGCCGAACGCTAAGGGGGAAGAGTGTAACATCCTGTATATAGCATTACTTATTTGTATTGTTGTTGATGTTTCGTTCAAAATTGTTAGGTTATATTTTTTTGATGTGTAAACGTCATCGAATCATCTGGAATTTTCGAGACTGACGGATGGGCACTCTAGAACACTCTAGAGTGTCATCTGAATGTCGCGAGTTTTCTAGATGGTTCGATGAAGTACATATAAGGCGCGACGAGTAGCGTGGTAGTAGTTCAGTTGAGTTGAGTTGTAACTGAGATAAGGTTAAGAGATATTGTATTGAGTTGTAAAGTAGAACAGTTAAAGTTACGTCCAGTTTAATCCCCTGGGTGAAGAAAAAGAAGCCGTCGTGAAAATGTTTTTGTTATAACTGATAGGACTGCGAATTTAAGGCCTAAATGCCGAATTACCGTGGCTGCAGCTATGGAAAGAGTGCGTTATAGGCGAATAGTCGCAGGCTCAATAGATACGCCGTGGCAGTCCATTCCAAGCCCGGACAGCATGGGCATAAACGTGCGGTCGTACGGCTCGATTCTTGATGTACGAAGGACGACAGCACATTCCGCACACATAAGAGAAGTGAGAGGTTACCAACCACACACCGGTCAGAAAGCAACTGGAGGTGGTGCGTTAAGGCCGGGTGTGCTGCAAGTCAGATTGCTGTTCTGTAGACTGCATCAAGTATGGACTGGGTAGTCGGGGCAGCAGTTCCCCAGACGTGAGAACAATATTCCAGGCCGGACTTTACCTGGGTTTTACAGCAGTGAGAATGTGGGATAGTGAGAATTGGCTTTGATAGGCATGCGAGCTTTCTCCCAGCAGCTGTTGAAATTAAAGAGTGAGTTCGCGCCAGATTATGTTTTCTGTAGTGTTGACTCCTAAAAACTGGAATCAGTTACTTCTTAGAAGAGGTTGGTTGTTCATTAGAAACAGGTGCTTGCCTGGCCACTTCTTGTTTGATAGTGTACAGTACAGTACACTATCAAACAGTACCGGGTCCTGAAAGTGTCTAATTTTATTATATTCTCAAGTCCCCAATAGGTCATCTTCCAGATTCTTTGACAGCGAAGCAGCCGCTAACAGCCTGCTGCGTTTCAGCTTGACCATAGAGACCAGTCTATTCACCATGCAGTCTGTATCCAAAGCACGAGGAACTGCAAAATGGGGATTGGGTTTGTAGTGCTAGAAAGTAGATCATTGACGTGAAACAGGTACAATTCCGGTGCCGATGCCGATCCCTGCGGGAACCAGGTTTTATGTTGTGGAAAGAAGAGGAGAAGCCGCCTACTGCGTCAGAGAATTAGGGGCCGTAAGGGAGGAAGTCTGCTAACCAGCCGCAAAGTTTAACAGAAAAGCCCTACGACCGGAAGCTTATTTAGGAGAACTGCATTCCATCGAATGATCGAATGTCTTTGAGATGTTAGGAGCAATGACGTTTCTAAAAGAATTGGAATAAAAATCATATATCAGCTGTGTCCCACATTACAGTTTTCCTGCAGCCATCCCAAAAATAGAACCTTCGGTATGATTTATTAAATCGAAAGTGAAACTTTACACAAATCGTACCAAAAGTAGCTGTTTGCCGAATGTTTTTCTTTACTTTTTTTTTACTTTTTACTTTCAGAATAATTTTCAATACCTATGTAGGCGGCCTTAGTAACGACATTTACGGAATTTTTATTACGATGTCGCTTGTTGAGATAATTTTGTTGATAGTTTCACTGTATTTTCAATTTTCCGATCTAGAAATGGAAATCGACAACGAAAGTGGCGAGGAAATGATTACTCCACATGAAGTCAGTGAAGCTGCTAAAACCGCTACTTATGAGTTGTTACCGATAAAGTCAAAAGAGAGGTATGAAATGGTCTATAATATGATAATGACGTAGCCTTCAGGATTCAAAATGGCTGTAACGAAGTTAATAGCTTGAAAGCTACTATACAAGTTCTGCAACGTCTAATACTAATTTCAACACAGCCACTTCTGTTAATATTCCTAATACTATGAATATAAGTAGTTGTTGTTGTTCATTAGTAATATTCGTAGTATCTATCCCTATTATTTTTTAATTATCTAATGAACGGCTGTAGAAAAAATATTGTACGTAACGCTACCCGAAGGTGATTTTACTCCCCTACGGTTTGCCCTGGAAACTGCCTACTCATCCCGTAAAATATCATTTTCCGGACTTGTTACGTAAATAACTTTATTAGGCAAGTCAAAGGGCAAGCCTCATACAGTTAATATGTGTATGTACATGGTACGTACGAAATACAAGGGGTCCTATTAGGATTAGGTATAAAAAACGTAACATATAGTAAAACAGCTAAGTTTAACATAGCTTAGCATGCAATCGACAATAAACATTAGTAGATCGAAATAATTTAAAATTATTCCGTGGTTGTAGTAAACTCTAAGGAGCTGAGTATAAACGTTATTCTGGAAGCAAGCAGATTTGCCTGAGCTTGAAAACTACGACATAAAGGAGGACAACAGACATTGCGTCATTTAGAGTTTGGGTTAGGATATGAAGCACGTTTAAGAATATAAAAATAAAACCACCTTGCTCCATATACTTCTTGTTGTAATAAATTTAAAAGGCACCAAAAATTGATCAACTTGGAACAAAAAATTGTTTAATCTTCCTATTGCATTTTTTAGCTACACTGTGGCGAATTTCGGATTTTTGAAAGGGGAGGAGGCGCAAAAAATTATAAATAAAAGAACTACACGAAAATATTATTAGAGAATGCTGATGCTGCAGCTGCAGCCTGCACATAATAAGAGTTTTCAGTTTCTACAGTTATTTCTTAAGAGCTTTTTACTTTCCACACCTTTAGGTGAGGGGAGTATTGTGATCGCGAAAATTTTCGATTTCGAGATAATACGCTTTTTGGGCGTTTCATGATGTCTACATAACGAAAATCCACGTCACTCATTTCCGTCGGTCTGTCTGTCGGTCTGTCGGTCGGTCCGTCTGTCTGTCTATCTGTTGGCGTTTTTCTAACGTCGCAATCTCAGTAACTGCTAGATAGATTGTGATGAAATTTGGATAGTGATATGTTGTGGAGTCGTAGTAGGTAATGTTCATATAATTTTTTAAAACGTTGTACAGGGGGCGGAGTAATTAGCAAAAAACAAAAAAATTCAAATATCCCTCAAACTTCGTTTTTAGGCCTTTTAGGGGTTCCTGATCATTTTCTACTTTTTTTGGGTGGGGGTGAATTTGGGGTGGTTGAGGGGTGGGGGGTTGTAAAACTGAAAAATTTGTTTTATTCATAATGGGCTATCCATTGACCTCTGAATGAAAAACCTAGCGGCATAATATACTTTTTTAGGTCCATACGAACATTGCCTTGCTTATTATAGAAACCAAGGGACTTAGAATTTGTGTAGATATTGCTTTAGAATGTGTGTATTGCTTTAAATCATTCTATATTGCGTAACGCGAAACTTATTGAATTGATTTTAATGAAATTTTGACACAGTATTACTACCGCGGCGAGGATGGAAAACGCGTACGTTTTGGAAAAATCGTGTCAGTGGCGGCGCAGCAATAATAAAGACACCAAAAATATAAAAACAGCTCAAACTTTGTTTTTAGGCGTTTTAGGAGTTCCTGATCATTTTCTACTTTTTTTTGGTGGGGGTGAATTTGGGGTGGTTGGAGGGTGGGGTGTTGTAAAACTAAAAAATTTGTTGTATTTATAGTGGGCTGTCCATTGACCTGTGCATGAAAATCCTAGCGGCATAATACACTTTTTTAGGTCCACCCGAACATTGGCTTGCTTATTATCGAAACCAAGGGACTTAGAATTTGTTTTAGATCGTTATATATTGCGTAACCCGAAAATGGCTGAATTGATTTTAATGAAATTTTGACACAGTATTACTACCGCGGCGAGGATGGAAAGCGCGTATGTTTTAGAAAAATCATGTCAGTGGCGGTGCAGCAATAATAAAAAAATTAAAACATAAAAACAGCTCAAACTTTGTTTTAAGGCGTTTTAGGGGCTTCTGATCATTTTCTACCTTTTTTGAGTGGGGGTGGAATTGGGGCGGTTGGGGGGTGGGGGGTTGTAAAACTGAAAAATTTGTTGTATTCATAATAGTTTGTCCATTGACCTGTTGAAGAAATACCTAGCGGCATATTACACTTTTGTATGTCCGTCTGAACATTGGCTTGCCTATTACAGAAACCAATTTTGTGATGTATACACACGAGTTTTGCTTTATTTTCTTGTATTTATATTGCGTAATGCGAAAATTCGAATTGGTTTTAATGAAATTTTGACACAGGATTTACTCTGCCGCGGCGAGAACGGAAAACGCGTCTATTTCTGAAAAATCGTGTCAGTGGCGGAGCAGCAATAATAAAAAACTAAAAATATAAAAACAGCTCAAACTTCGTTTTTAGACGTTTTGGAGGTCCCTGATCGTTTCGCATCGGCCAGTTGAAGCATGCAGAAGAAACTGTGGCGTCCTAGTCCCTAAAGAGAGAGACGCAGGAGAAAACTATTTACGAGAGTTTTTGCGTTGGATGTTTTTATGCGGGCGGAATTTCAAACTATAGCTTCACGCAATGGAGATATAATAAAATGGTATCATCATTATGTGTGGGAAGTACTGAGTCAATCAACTTGACTCCATTTTTTTCTAGCTAGTATCACCAAAAGTCACTTCTTAAGAGTGTTTTGGCCGACTGTCGAGCCGGCGACTAAGCAGCGGCGGGCGCGGTTAGTACATGGACGGCTGAGTGGGAGAGAGATGAAGAGTTCAGAATCCCCTTCACGCTTGCTCAACGCACCGGCCGCATTCGGTCGCTCCTGGTCACACTGTGAACTCGACATTGTTTACACCAGCGCGGATCGGCAGTCGATTGCTGACCGTGCATTACCCCCCCCCCCCCGATAGTTATAGGACAATAAGCCACAAACGCTGCAGTGCTGTCGCCTCTCGTGGGTTAAAAAAAAGAGTGTTTTACTGTTCACCTATCACAAAATGGTATTTCTTAAAAGTTTTTTACTTATCAACCCGCCCAACCCAGAAAAAAAATCGTCTAGCTTGGGAATCACACCCCAACGCCTAATTGAGACATGTCAGCGCAGCCTACTGAACCGAGCAGCTGTCTGCATAATTTTTTCCAAATTTTGTGCACTATATTAGTATCTACTTACTTTCATCTTTGTTGCGAATGTTATGATATTTATAACTACCTTAATTTTTGTTTTGTGCTCTACGAAAGGTCAGCGAAAGTTCATCTTAAGCAACGCGTAGCGACTTGAACAAGAAAAGATGACTGAGGCGCGTCAACAGGAGCGACGGCTGGTCACAATGTATAGGGTCAGATGTCACCAGTAATCTTTTGATCTTCTTTGGTCATTTTCAGAGTCTATTTATGCGTGTTGGACCAACAGGAGCGCTAATAACGTGCGATTGACCAGTAGGAGCACTAGGAGTGTCTTGGCGCCTTCAGTCATTCACGTGACGAGACACTGGTTAATCCTCATCTACACGCGTTTTTTTAAAAAACTTAAGTACAAGCGTGGTGTATTCTCTACACCAGTTACATATACAGGGTTATTCGCACGTTATTCGACATGGAGCATTATGGCTAAAGTATGTGGTAAAAAAGAAAATAATAATTTCGGATGGATAGGGACCCATTGAAGCTACATTTCAAAAATATTTTCATGTTATACAGGGTGTCCCCAAAACACAAAACGTATCAAAGTTGATTTTTTTTAATGGAACACCCCGTATTTTTTTTTTTATGGTCGGCCTCCCGCAAAGACTGAAAGCCTATGGCGCTTTAGAAGCGCTGCGAGAGGATAAGTATCGGTTCACGTTAGATTTGAAACGCTGCAGGTTGTAGCCGTCGGGAAACAAATTTCCCGGCAGCTGATTCCACAGCGTCGAAGTTCTCCAAAAGAAGGAATGCTGAAGGAGACTGGTTCGGGGAGTAAGGACCTCGACCTGGTAAGGATGAGCTCGAAGAGCTTCTCTAGTGGTCCTGGTTCGGACGGCCTGTGGTGTTATTATCTGAGAGAGCTCACTCGAACATCTACCGTGATAGAATCTGTAAAACAGGGATAGGTCAGCCACCCTCCTTCGATGTTCCAGGCTGTGGAGGTCCTTTGTGAGGTTAGGCGTATCGATTAGTCTAATCGCTCTTTTCTGGATAGTGTCCAGAAGCTTTAGAGAGTGCTTCGGAGCGCATCCCCACACATGGGAGCAATACTCCAGCGATGGTCGGATCTGTGCCTTGTAGAGCAGCAGCAGTTGCTCTGGTGTATACAACTTCCTACAGCGGAACAAAACTCCAAGCTTCTGGGATGCCGTTTTAGCAATACTGACGACGTGGTCGTGCCAGGACATGTTATTGTTGATGTTGATTCCCAAAAGCTTGACGGAAAGTGATTCGACTATGGGGTGACCTTCCATTTCCACGGTTGGTAAGCCATTGTGGGACTTCTTTGTAAGTGTTGTTGCCTGAGTTTTTTGTACGTTGAACTGTACTTTATTTGCTAATCCCCACTCGACAATTGTTTTGATATTTGCGTTGATCTGTGCGGCATGCTGCTGTCGCCGACGTACCGTCCCCTGGGATGATAGTGGCTTGCCTGGCTCCATGCACGACACTAATGTACTGTCATCTGCGAAGCTGTAGATTGGATTGGATGTTATTTCCAGCAGCTCGTTGATGTACAGCAGAAATAGTGTAGGGGATAGGACAGATCCCTGAGGAACACCGGCGTTTATTGAAAATACGTCTGATGAACAGCCCTCGACTACAACGAACAGAGATCGGCCTTTCAAAAAGCTATTCAGCCACTGGCGCAGACCAGGTGGTAGTCCATAAGCAGCAAGCTTGACCAGAAGTCCGTCATGCCATACTCTGTCGAAAGCTTTGGATATATCAAGTGCAACAACACGGGATTCGCCATGGTTGTCTATTGCTCTGTTCCACAAGTGAGTGACGTAGGCAAGGAGGTCACCTGTAGACCTGTGCTTACGGAAGCCATACTGACGATCATTTATGATGTTATTGTTGTCCAGGTATTTCAGGAGCTGTGTGTTAATGACAGTCTCCATAACCTTAGACATGATGCTGAGAAGAGCCACAGGTCTATAATTGGTGGGATCAGTTTTTTTGCCTTTCTTAGGGATGGGTTGCACGCAGCCAACCTTCCACGAAGCGGGAAACACGCCTCGTTGATACGAAAGTTTGAAGAGCTTGCGAAGAATAGGTGCAAGCTCAGCGGCACAGCGTTTAAGGACAATGGCTGGAATTTGGTCAGGGCCAGTAGCTTTATTGGTGTTCAGTTTTTGGAGGATGCTTTTTACATCTCGATGTTGAAATTTGACCTCTGCCATTCTCGAGTTCACGCTTATGGTGGTGGTCGGAGTACTTCCTTGAAAGTCTACAGTAGAATTGGCTGCGAAGAGCTTCCCCAAGATGTCTGCTTTTTCTTTAGGAGCAGAAGCGATGGATTTGTCCTCTCTGGTCAAGGGTGGTATTGACGAATAGGAAAAGTTCTGACTAACAGCCTTAGCTACAGACCAGAATGTTCTGGACGAACTAGGACATGAAAGGAGCTTGTTCTTAATTTTTTGGTTGTGTTCCTCCTTGCTGCTGTCAATCACGCGTTTACAGTGATTTCTGGCGTCGATAAAACTGCGGTGGCTCTCAGCATTTGGATTTTTCCTCCATTCTCTGTAGTGTTGGTTTTTAGAGGTAACTGCATCTCTACAACGCTTATTGAACCATGGCTTATTTTTGGAGGGATGCTTGACGACATGAGGAATATAGGCTTCCATGCCGGATATTAATACCTCTGTTATTTCTTGGGCGCAAGCTGATGGGTCTCGTGACTTGAAGCAGACGTCGTTCCAGGGAAAGGACTGGTAGTATTCCCTTAGGTCGTCCCACTTGGCTGATCCGTAATGCCAGACCCGACGAGGCTTTGCATGGTAGAGATCTGGAGAATGCATTTTGCATAGCGTCGAGACGGTGTTGTGGTCAGACGATCCCAGTGGGGCGGTTACCTTCACTGTGTAGACCGTTGGAGCAGTTGTGAGATATAGGTCCAACAGACTAGCAAAATCTCCGTGGCGGCTGGGAATCCTTGTTGGTTCTTTGACTATCTGCTCCAAGCCGCAACTGATAGCGAAGGCTTCAGCTTCACGTCCCTCGTCGTCCGTTTTGTTTGAGTGTGTCAGCCAGTATGAGTTGTGAACGTTGAAGTCACCCAGAAAGACTATCTCTGAATGAGGGTGATCTGATTGCAGCGCGTCCACAGTGGCTGAAAGCTTCTCGAAGAGCTCTTTGCAGTTGTTACTGCTTGGTGGCCTATAAATGTAGCATATAAATTTGGAATGATTTTGGAAGGATATTTTGAGCCATATGATGTCAAATCCTTCCAGTTCGAGCTCTTCTTCTCGATGACAAGAAAGCCCAGATTTAACGTATACGCATACGCCAAACCTACGTCTAAATCGGGTGTATAAGTCATATCCGGGATATCTAAAGCAGTTATCCATTGTTGAAGAGCCGACTTGGGTTTTCGTAAGAGCCAGAATGTGTGGCTTCTCTGCCTGAAAGTGTTGATGGACAGAGTTTATGTTGGAGGCAAGACCTCGTATATTTGTAAAGTCGGCTCTGAATAAGTTTATCTGGCCTTCGGGCCTGTCGTCAGTGCGAAGTTGCTGCGAAGGACGGCTTCTGTTGTTAGCCTGACGAGGAGTGGCAGCACAATTCTTTAAACAATCTTCGCTTAATGTTCCCCCCGGACCGGGGGTCAAGGAAGTGCGGAGGCTCGAGATCACCAGAGTTTTACAGGTACTCGAGCCTCTTCACTCTCAGGGGGGGTCGCAAGGCCCCCCAAGACCGTCCAGGAGTGGATAGGAGACAAATGTGTCACCTACCCCGTGCAGAAATGCACCTTTCTCGTAGTGGCCCCTGTCTTCGTCAAATTTGACGAAGCTAATCCTGGCGGATCTAGGCTGGAGCCCCGAAAGGCTCCCTGGCAATGGGCAACAGCATTGCCAGTATCGGTGCCAGCTCCTGGGGGAGGGTGTACTCACGATAAAAGTGAGTGCACCCTTGCCTAGGAGATCGCACCGAACGTCCTCTAGGATAACTGAAGAACCCAACCCAATGTGTCATGCGATCCGTGCTAAAGGGTGCGTGGCGGTGGGGGTGCACCGTCGCTAACGGAGCCTCTGGGATACCAGGCGACCTCCCAGAGTAACAAGCCTTACACTCGTGCAGGGGGCGCCGCGAGTGTGGACCATATAGTTCCCCCTTACTCGTGGGATTTATTATGAGTAAAAAACCCAACAATAATAAACCCAAATCCGGGGGCCCCCCATCAGGGGACCCCGAACAGCAACCGGGTGGCCTCTCACCAGGGGACCCCGATAGAACCCTCACTGGCGAAGAGCAAGTGAGAGATATTTCAAGGGAACTCGCCAAGAGGGTGGGTACCTTGAATCTGAAGAAAAAGGGTAGGACGGGAGCGCAGAAGAAGCGGGCCCGGAGGCTAAGGCTGGCGCAGGAGGGGCAGGGCTCCGGAAGTCGAGATGCCTCTTCGGGGGCATCTGCTTCGGGGGGCGCTGCGGCTTCTGTGCGGGCTAGGGCGCCTTCGGGTGTTGCAGCTGCGGCTTCGGCGGGGCCTAGCATTGCTGGGAAACGTCCGAGGTCGGCGGGTGTGACACCGGAGGGTGCCTCATCGCGGAAGAGAGCTCGCACTTCCGCTCACGTTAGCTACGCTAGAGTGGCGCAAACCGGGCACAGGGTGGTATTCGTTCCCGAGGACTACCCTAGTGCTCAGTTGGTGGAGACGCAAGTCTTCAGCATCCAGGAGTCAGTGAGCGGACTGATGGACGGGCTCCCACTTGAAGGGGCCCTTCCAAGGTTCGCTGACTGCTACTTCTCGAGGGGGGCGGCCATCTTTGTTTGCGAGAACGAGTTCTCGCAGACGTGGCTGCAGGCTCAGGTTGGCAACCTGAGGCCCTGGGAAGGAGCACGACTCAGGGTGATGCGGTTTGAGGACCTGCCCGTCTTCAGGAGGGTGATGGCTTGGTTCCCGGGCCCTCACGTGAAAGAGGACATCCTCCTGAGGAGGTTAGACAGGCAAAATCCTGGGATACACCCCAGCTCGTGGAGGGTGATGGAGGTTAAGATGGAGCCGAAAGGCGTACGTCTGGTCCTCAGCGTTGACTCCATTAGCTGGGGCGTAATCGAAGGCAGGGGGCTGCGGCTCTACTGCGGAGCGAGCTCAGCAGTGTTTACTCTGCTGGGCAAGAACAAAGAGCAACGCGGGACTGCTGCTGCCGGCGGTGATCAGGGCCCAGGCGAGAGCCAGGAGCCTAGGGACCAAGGGCAGCTGGCACCTGGGGAGGCTGTTGTTGCTGCTCGGGCTCCTCCAAGGGGGACCGAGCGGCAGGAACAGACTCCTCAGGAGTCTCCGGAGTTGGATAGGGATGTGCCCATACCAGGAACTAGTGGGCCACAGAGCAGCACACCAGTGAGTGAGGGGCAGCTACTCGATAGTGACTCCGACTCAGCACTGGAGGGAGCCAGGATGCTGTGGCAGACGGATCAACGCCACAGTCACAGCGAGGGTAGCGGCAACGAACGGGGCCCCACCGTGGGGAACTAGACGTTGGTTCGCTACAAACACACGAGGGTGGACTGCCAAAAAAAAAAAAATGGTGAGTTACATTTCTTTCATTCAAATTAATTTGCAGCATTGCATAGCGGCTTCTAGGGTTCTTACTCAGACGATCACTAGGGGTCGCTATGACATAGCTCTTATTCAGGAACCCTGGATAAGGAATGGCATTATTAGCGGGCTTAACATTCCAGGGTATACCATTTTTAGTAGCGCTCCGGAGACAAAGCCTAGAGTGTGCATATTATGTAATAATATGAATGCATGGCAACTAATGGACTTTACAACTAGGGACATGGTTGCGGTGGTGATTCGCCTTAGAGAACAAGGCATCGAAAGAAGTTTAGTGGTATGCTCAGCGTACTTGCCGTATGATTCAGGAGATCCTCCTCCCTCAAAAGAGATGGAGGACCTTGTGTCTCATTGTCGGGATAATAATCTCGAGCTTATCGTGGGGTGTGATAGCAATGCCCATCACACCCTATGGGGTAGCTCTAACACTAATAGACGTGGTGAAGAGCTGATGGAATTTCTAGGGACGTCGAACCTAGAGGTTCTGAATGTTGGCGACACTCCTACCTTCTCAAACAATGTGAGGGATGAGGTCCTAGACATAACACTGAGCACGGTCGGTATTTGTAATGAGGTCAAGGACTGGACAGTATCCTTGGAACCGTCACTGTCCGACCATAGACATATAACGTTTAGGATTGACGGGGAAAAAGAGGGAATCCTTGTTAGAAATCCTAGGCAAGCAAATTGGGCTTCTTTTAAAGAGGACCTAGGCAGCAGGCTCCGTCCTATAGAGCAGGATCTCAGTAAAGGGGAGGGCTTGGAGGCGGCAGTTGATTCCCTGTGTAGGGACCTCCGAGACTCCTTTGAGGATAACTGTCCCCTACGCAAAGTGGGCGTGGCGGGCAATGCCACCTTCTGGACTAAGAAATTAGAAACCAGGAAAAAGTCCCTGCACAAACTACTCACGAGAGTTAGGTACAGGAAAGGTACTCCTGATTGGGAGGAGTATAGGATAAAGCTACAGGAATATAAGAGGGAAGTCAGGAGGGCCTCCAGGGAATCTTGGAGGAACTTCTGCAGGTCCATCAATGATATTCCTGCGACGGCAAGGATGCATAGGATCCTTAGCAAGGACACCAAGTCCAAGTTGGGGACCTTGACGGACTCGAACGGTCATAGAACCAATAACGAGGAGGAAACGCTTGAACTGCTGATGAGTGTGCACTTTCCGGGATCGGTTGCCGCTCAGCAGACAGGTGCACATAGGCCACTCCGCCGTCCTCATAAAGAGGAATGGCAGATGGCAGGAGAAGTCGTCACTTATGACCGCACAAGATGGGCGATAAATACTTTTGCTCCATACAAAAGTCCAGGCAAGGATGGAGTCATTCCAGCCATGCTACAACATGGACAGGATCTGGTACTACCATACCTAGTTAGGATATTTCGCGCCTGCGTGGCTACTGGCTTCACACCGAAGAGCTGGTTGCATTCAAGGGTCGTTTTTATTCCTAAGCCGGGCAGAGGTAGCTATACTCGTCCGAAGGACTTTAGACCGATTACCCTTTCGTCGTTTTTACTAAAAACACTGGAGAGGTTGGTTGATAGATATATCAGGGATGGGCCCTTACAAAGGGTTGAAATCCATGCCTATCAGTTCGCATATCAGGCGGGAAAATCAGCTGAGCTGGCACTTCATCATTTGGTCAGCAGGCTGGAGAAAACGTTGAATCAACGGGAAGTGGCTATGGTAGCATTTCTTGATATCGAGGGTGCGTTCAACTGTACCACTACCAATTCGATAAGACGCGCCCTAGAGAGACATGGAATTGCTCCAATCCTAGTGGAGTGGATTCTTACTACTCTAGAGGGCCGAGTGGCTTCTGCAACGCTTAATGACATAAACTATAGCGTTGCAGTGGCGCGAGGCTGCCCACAAGGCGGTGTTCTTTCACCTCTATTATGGTGCTTAGTGGTGAATGACCTACTCGTGAGACTAAGCAACACAGGGGTCTACGTACAGGCCTATGCCGATGATTTGAGCATAGTGGTCAGGGGTAGATTCATTAATACAGTCTCCGAGGTAATGCAAGGCGCGCTGCGTGTTGTGGAAACGTGGTGTAATGAGGTGGATCTGTCAGTGAACGCTGAAAAGACGGAGCTCGTTATGTTCACTAGGAAAAGGAAGATGGAAGGCCTCGTGAGGCCTACCTTTTTCAGAACGACACTTGAATTGTCTCAGTCAGTAAAGTATCTAGGAGTAATACTGGATCACAAGCTGACTTGGAGGCTGCACGTGGATTATAAGGTAAGCAAGGCTCGAAACTCATTATGGGCCTGCAGAAGGGTTGTCGGTAGTAGCTGGGGCCTGAGCCCAAAAGTGGTGCACTGGCTCTACACTACAATAGTCAGACCGTCACTAATATATGGCTCCATAGTGTGGTGGACCTGTATAAAGACGGAGGCAACAAGAGCCAAACTTAATAAGGTCCAACGTTTGGCATGTCTTAGTATAACCAGTGCAGTGCGCACAACACCCTTGAGTGCCATTGAAACACTATTGAATCTTCCTCCTTTGGATCTGGTAATCCAAGGGGAAGCTAGAAAAACTGGGTTCCGTCTCTGGAGTCAGGGTAGCTGGACTTCTATGAATCCAGGCAAAGGACATTCGACGATTCTAGCAGAGTTGCATGAGGATTGTCCTATTTTGTTGGCGAGGAGCGATACAGTTTCTCCTACGCATCGCTTCAATCGCAAATTTACGGTGATGTTTCCGTCAAGGGAAGAATGGAAGTCTAGGGAAAGACAGCTCATCGAAGGAGGAGGACAGGTCTGGTACACAGACGGTTCACTCGCTAGAGAGGGCTCGGGCTCGGGAGTCTACGGGCCCCGTACAAGACTTTCATTCCCTCTTGGGGGGCACACCACAGTATTCCAGGCTGAGGTCTATGCGATACTTGCCTGCGTAAATCGTATTCGGGAAATTGACGGGTCTAGGAGGCGGATTACTATCTGCTCTGACAGTCAGGCAGCCATCAAAGCACTGAGTGCTTGGAAAATAACGTCGGGACTGGTCCTGGAGTGCAGGAGGGCTCTTGACGACATCTCAGCTAAACACAAGGTATCACTGATGTGGGTACCTGGGCATGCTGGGGTAAAGGGTAATGAAATGGCAGATCATCTAGCCAGGATGGGATCCGGAAACAGTTTTGTGGGCCCGGAACCAGCCTTAGGACTGTCTGCAAATTTGGTTAGGAAAACAACTGGAGAGTGGATCCAGAATCAACACTCTCTGAGATGGAACAACATCTCTGGTCATCTCCGTCAGGCTCGGGAGCTATTAGCAGGGCCTGAAGAGAGAATAGGACGATTCTGTCTCTCTCTGGATAGGAGTAACGTGAGATTGTTAGCAGGCTTATTAACGGGTCACAATACCTTCAGGCGTCACTTGTTTGTGATGAGGGTGGTCAACGACCCAACGTGCACGTGGTGTGGGGAAGAGGAAGAATCCTCGGCACACATCCTGTGTCGCTGTGAAACCCTGGGTTATCACAGGCAGACTATGCTGGGCTCAAGAACCTTGGAACCAATAGAGATAAAACGGATAGGACCTAAGAATGTACTTGCCTTTGCCAAAAGGGCAGGTCTTAGGAACTAGCGCGGATAGAGGCGCAAAAGGGCCCATCGTGTGGCCTATGCACCAGCCACATTCCGTGCTGGATAGCCTCTGGTTCTTATTCATTCATTCCCCCCGGACCACCTGGCACCCGGAGATCCGAACGGCCAGGTATTTTACCTCCGGAATCTTTTGATCCTGGAAGAGCCATTGAGCATTTTTTTACTTTTAATTAATCCAATTTGTCACTTATGAGAAACCGAGAACATCAGCCCAGCGACGGAACATGAACCGTGAGGCCATTTGGCGCCGCCTATTCCCGGGAACCTATTTCTAGTTTCCCGGAAATATGCCGATGTGGGGGTGATTGCACCGCGGGCGAAGCTAAGTGACTGCACTTCTCCCCCCTGTGGCTGATTGCAGAGATAATAGTACATGATGCACCGTCGTCGGTGCAAGGTGTACCATCACCTCTGGGCGATGGGGTCGCCACATCCCTACGCCACGTATATTATTACATATTCAGATTCCTTGGCGAATTCTAGTATGACTTTATGTATCACACATGGGACTTATAGCGAACCGTTTTTAGGTGTAAATCACCATTTTCGGTATAAGTAGATATAAGGAAAAAATCGAATATCGTAGAGATTATAAACTTTGGAGGGCTGTGAGTTTGCTATATTACTAAGCATAAAATGCGTCAGCTTTGATGAGATTGTCAAATTTAAATTACGTTTATACTTGGAGAAATCAGTCGATTAATTACGGAATCTTCGATCAGAAATAACTTGATTTTTTCAAATGGGAATGCCTAATTTTTATACACGGTTAAATGTAGATTTTTTTAGCCTCACTAATGATATAGGTTGTGAATGTCAGTCTCTGGTAGTTTTCATTTAATTTTAAATTTTCAAACAAATCGGTGTTTTTCAATTTTCCTACCTATAAGCAACCCAGGAGGCCATGAAATATAAACAAAAACATGTTCAAATGGAAGAAAACAAGTTACTTAGAAAAAAGAGACAGACGACTTAGAATAAAGAAACAAGTTCATAAAAATTCCTTACAACAAATCAACTCTCCCAGAAACAACGGCGATAACATCTGTAAGGTCAAAAAGAGGCTGGAGTATCACAGTAATAGATATTTTTTACAGTCTACTGGTTACCGCAATTTATTGGAGGTTAAAAAATTCCAAGACAACTAAAAACCCTGAAATGAAACAGAAACAACCAGCGATTGTTTTGTTGCTCCAGTACGCAATTATCAATCACATGTAATGCTGTAAAAAACAGTAATTTTCATCGAAGGAACGATACCTCTGACTGGAACCCTTCTATTTGTTCAGTATCTATTACCTGTATTTCAGAAAAAGGAATACTGACAAATTAGATTTAAAATTTCTGCCATTTAAGGTATGTTTCATAATTCGAACAAATTTTAATTCATTCTTCATTTTCTGTGATCTTGCTAAAAGGTACTAAAGAATTTTCAGAACTCACTTGACTTTTTTTTATGGTCGGCCTCCCGCAAAGGCTGAAAGCCTCTGGCGCTGTAGAAGCGCTGCGAGAGGATAAGTATCGGTTCACATTAGATTTGAAACGCTGCAGGTTGTAGCCGTCGGGAAACAAATTCCCCGGCAGCTGATTCCACAGCGTCGAAGTTCTCCAGAAGAAGGAACGCTGGAGGAGACTGGTTCGGGGAGTAAGGACCTCGACCTGGTAAGGATGAGCTCGCAGAGCTTCTCTAGTGTTCCTGGTTCGGACGGCCTGTGGCGCTATTATCTGAGAGAGCTCACTCGAACATCTTCCGTGATAGAATCTGTAAAACAGGGATAGGTCAGCCACCCTCCTTCGATGTTCCAGGCTGTGGAGGTCCTTTGTGAGGTTAGGCGTATCGATTAGTCTAATCGCTCTTTTCTGGATAGTGTCCAGAAACTTTAGAGAGTGCTCGGAGTGCATCCCCACACATGGGAGCAATACTCCAGCGATGGTCGGATCTGTGCCTTGTAGAGCAGCAGCAGTTGCTCTGGTGTATACAACTTCCTACAGCGGAACAGAACTCCAAGCTTCTGGGATGCCGCTTTAGCAATACTGACGACGTGGTCGTGCCAGGACATGTTATTGTTGATGTTGATTCCCAAAAGTTTGACGGAAGGTGATTCGACTATGGGGTGACCCCCCATTTCCACAGTTGGTAAGCCATCGTGAGACTTCTTTGTAAGTGTTGTTGCCTGAGTTTTGTGTACGTTGAACTGTACTTCATTTGCTAATCCCCACTCGACAATTGTTCCGATATTTGCGTTGATCTGTGAGGCATGCTGCTGTCGCCGACGTACCGTCTCCTGGGATGATAGTGGCTTGCCTGATTCCATGCACGACACTAATGTACTGTCATCTGCGAAGCTGTAGATTGGATTGGATGTTATTTCCAGCAGATCTTTGATGTACAGCAGAAACAGTGTAGGGGATAGGACAGATCCCTGAGGAACACCGGCGTTTATTGAAAATACGTCTGATGTACAGCCCTCGACTACAACGAACAGAGATCGGTCGTTCAAAAAGCTATTCAGCCACTGGCGCAGACCAGGAGGTAGTCTATAAGCAGCAAGCTTGACCAGTAGTCCGTCTTGCCACACTCTGTCGAAAGCTTTCGATATGTCAAGTGCAACCACGCGGGATTCGCCATGATTGTCTATTGCTCTGTTCCACAGGTGAGTGACGTAGGCAAGGAGGTCCACCTGTAGACCTGTGCTTACGGAAGCCATACTGGCGATCATTTATGATGTTATTGTTGTCAAGGTATCTCAGGATCTGTGTGTTAATGACAGTCTCCATAACCTTAGACATGACGCTGAGAAGAGCCACAGGTCTATAATTGGTGGGATCAGTTTTTTTGCCTTTCTTAGGGATGGGTTGTATGCAGCCAATCTTCCACGAATCGGGAAACACGCCTTGTTGATACGAAACTTTGAAGAGCTTGCAAAGAATAGGTGCAGGCTCAGCGGCACAGCGCTTAAGGACAATGGCTGGAATTTGGTCAGGACCAGTAGCTTTATTGGTGTTCAGTTTTTGGAGGATGCTTTTTACATCTCGATGTTGAAATTTGACCTCTGCCATTCTCGAGTTCACGCTTATGGTGGTGGTCGGAGTACTTCCTTGAAAGTCTACAGTAGAATTGGCTGCGAAGAGATTCCCCAAGATGTCTGCTTTTTCTTTAGGAGCAGAAGCGATGGACTTGTTCTCTCTGGTCAAGGGTGGTATTGACGAATAGGAAAAGTTCTGACCAACAGCCTTAGCTACAGACCAGAATGTGCTGGACGAACTAGGACATGAGAGGAGCTTGTTCTTAATTTTTTGGTTGTGTTCCTCCTTGCTGCTGTCAATCACGCGTTTACAGTGGTTTCTGGCCTCGATAAAACTGCGGTGGCTCTCAGCATTTGGATTTTTCCTCCATTCTCTGTAATGTTGGTTTTTAGAGGTAACTGCATCTCTGCAACGCTGATTGAACCATGGCTTGTTTTTGGAGGGATGCTTGACGACATGAGGAATATAGGCTTCCATGCCGGATATTAATACCTCTGTTATTTCTTGGGCGCAAGCTGATGGGTCTCGTGACTTGAAGCAGACGTCGTTTCAGGGAAAGGACTGGTAGTATTCCCTTAGGTCGTCCCACTTTGCTGATCCGTAATGCCAGACCCGACGAGACTTTGCATGGTAGAGGTCTGGAGAATGCATTCTGCATAGCGTCGAGACGGTGTTGTGGTCAGACGATCCCAGTGGGGCGGTTACCTTCACTGTGTAGACCGTTGGAGTAGTTGTGAGATATAGGTCCAGCAGACTAGCAAAATCTCCGTGGCGGCTGGGAATCCTTGTTGGTTCTTTGAATATCTGCAACAAGCCGCAGCTGATAGCGAAGGCTTCAGCTTTACGTCCCTCGTCGTTCGTTTTGTTTGAGTGTTTCAGCCAGTGTGAGTTGTGAACGTTGAAGTCACCCAGAAAGACTATCTCTGAATGAGGGTGATCTGATTGCAGCGCGTCCACAGTGGATGAAAGCTTCTCGAAGAGCTCTTTGCAGTTGTTACTGCTTGGTGACCTATAAATGCAGCATATAAATTTGGAATGATTTTGGAAGGATATTTTGAGCGATATGATGTCAAATCCTTCCAGTTCGAGCTCTTCTTCTCGATGACAAGAAAGCCCAGATTTAACGTACACGCATACGCCAAACCTACGTCTAAATCGGGTGTATAAGTCATATCCGGGATATCTAAAGCAGTTATCCATTGTTGAAGAGCCGACTTGAGTTTCCGTAAGAGCCAGAATGTGTGGCTTCTCTGCCTGAAGGTGTTGATGGACAGAGTTTATGTTGGAGGCAAGACCTCGTATATTTGTAAAGTCGGCTCTGAAAAAGTTTCTCTGACCTTCGCCAGTGCGAAGTTGCTGCGAAGGGCGGCTTCTGTTGTTAGCCTGACGAGGAGTGGCAGCACAATTCTTCAAACTTCGCTTAATGTTCCCCCCGGACCACCTGGCACCCGGAGATCCGAACGGCCAGGTATTTTACCTTCGGAATTTTTTGATCCTGGAAGAGCCATTGAGCATTTTTTTACTTTTAATTACTCCGATTTGTCACTTATGAGAAACCGAGAACATCAGCCCAGCGACGGAACATGAACCGTGAGGCCATTTGGCGCCGCCTATTTCCGGGAACCTATTTCTAGTTTCCCGGAAATATTCCGCTGTGGGGGTGATTGCACCGCGGGCGAAGCTAAGTGACTGCACTTCTCCCCCCTGTGGCTGATTGCAGAGATAATAGTACATGATGCACCGTCGTCGGTGCAAGGTGTACCATCACCTCTGAGCGATGGGGTCGCCACATCCCTACGCCCTACGACTTTTGACAAAGTTGCATATTTTTTAAATCATTAAATGTGAAATTTTATTATGAAAATAATAAACTGCTTACAAAATTCTCTAGTAGTTTTCGTTTCATTTCAAAATGTTTAATAGTTTTGGAAATTGCCAATCTCTAGTACATTGCAGTAGTTAGTAGGCCGTGAAAAAGATCCATTTCTGTCGTACTCCAGCTTCTCTTTAACCAAAGATATGTTACCGCCGTTATTTCTGGTTAGAGTTTGCCTCATGTGAGTAATTTTTATATTTCTGTCCCTTTAGTCTAGTTCGTGTGTATTTTTCTGCAAAGTTAGTTATTTTCTTCTACATGAACAGGTTTTTGTTTATATTTCGTGGTCTGTTGGGTTGCTTATAGGTTGGCAAATCGAAAAGCACCGATCTGGTCCAAAATTGGAAATTAAATAAAAACTACCAGAGATTCATATTCACAACATATCATTAGAAAGGTTATTACATTCTACTTTTGACCGTAAGAAAGAATTGGGCATTCCTATTTGAAAAAATCAAGTTATCTCTGAACGAAGTTTCCTTAATTAATCGACCGATTTCTCCAAGCATAAACGTACTTCAAATTTCGCCGTCTAAGTTAGGCTAACGCATTTCATGCTTAGTAATGCGGCAAAGTCACAGCCTTCTAAGTTTTATAATCTCTATGATATTCAATTTTTTTCTGACATCTACTTATATCGAAAATGGTGATTTACCCTAAACGGTTTGCTTTAGACCCCATGTATGATACATACAAAGTCACACTAGAATTTACTAAGGAATCCGATTATGCAATAATATACGGGGTGTTCAATTTAAAAAAACATAACTTTGATACGTTTCATGTCTTGGTGACACCCTGTATAACATGAACATATTTTTAAAACGGGTCTCTATCCATACGAGATTATTATTTTCATTTTCATTAGATACTTTAGCCATAATGCTCCGTGTCGAATAACGTGAATAACCCTGTATACTATACAGGGTGTGCCATGGCGATTAAGACAAGCAATAATATCGGAAATTGGCAGTAGTAGAGAATTGTAATTTTGGAGATGTAAATTAGAGCAAATATTGTAACTTTTCTTGCTATTATGTTACCCAACCAGGTATTTGTTTTTGGTCACGTGACGTCCGATTCAAAATTACTAATGGGACACCCTATACATTAATGCCTCTCTGTGTTTCTCCCGATAGAACAATTAAAACAAACTAGCATGCCTGGGGTCTAAAGTGACTAATTCAGGAGCTACAGTTACCTAAAGGATTATACCACTACCAATGATTACAACATGTACTCCTGTGCTAGTGATCCTTTAATTTTTTGCCTAATGGTAATGGTACTATCCTTTAAGTACATGTAGCTCTTGAATTAAACACTTTAGACCTCAAGTGTGCTAGTATGTTGGAATTGTTTTATCGGGAGGAACACAAAAAGTCGCTCATTAAAAAGATTTGAATCGGACGTCACGTGACCAAAAGCAAACACCTCATTGGGTAACGCAATGATAATGAGATATGCAGCTTATGCTCTAATTTACACCCCCAAAAATTATAATTCTCTACTACTGCCCAGTCCCGATATAGTGCTTATCGTAATCGTCATGGGACGTCCTGTATCTTAGGTAATAAATGCCAACAAGCTGATTGCAAAATTAGTATTAACAGTGTTAACGATCTTATTAAAAAAACCACTCACACCTTATCTCTGTAAAGAAAGTTCAACGTAGTGAATGATATTTTGGACCATTTACCTTTCGGTTTCACAAGTACACGCGTGGTGTATTCTGTGCACCAGACGAAGCAGCATTAGCTAAAATATTGTCATCATTAGATTTGTATAGCTATTTTATTAAAAGGGATTGCAGGTATTACAAGGTATATTTTTATAAAAAAAACCCACTGAATAAGTCTGATAAATAACAATAATACACTTTTTTCACCACTACACGTGCGGTATATTCTAGGCGCCAGACGGACTAGCGGTCAAACTTTATCTGCTCGGAAAAGTTTGCAAGAGCTTGCTTCAAGTAACTACCGTCTTCGAGGGTTAGGTAGAACGACAGACGCAACACTTTACATCTTTCAGGAGATTCATCGTACTCAAGTCCGATGGTGTACACAGTACACCAGCACGTGTAGTTAAAGCTTAAGTTCAAGCTTAGTGTGCTGCAAGTACCAGTTTTTATAGTCTGAGTACTGCGTGCTACTTACAATTGTAGCTAGAAATAGGTACTAGCACTGCATGCATACCTACTAAGTATTTTTTTTGCGTGAGGCATTGCACCTTGAGGAGAAACCGCCCGTGAGTTACAACATTACTTTGCATCTCTTCAGAAGACAACCAGTCTCCAGATTTTCATCGTCACTGGCAGCATTCTAGGTCATTTAGCATTTGAAAAATACATTAAAATTACTTTGGGGATATGCGTCCTAACATTTTCGTAGTTGGAGTTGCCAGTGTTATCAGAGAGTTTGAAAGTAGATACCATGTTTGGAAAAAAATACAATGACAATATACTTGGCTGCATTTTTTCTAGTTACTGGACGAGATAAACATATCTCCTGCAGTGACAGTACTATGGAAGTAAAATAAGATTTTCTGTTATGAGTTTTTCCATTAAGCACATGTAAGCTCTAAGCAGGATTTATTTTGAATCATACGTTCCAAGTTCTGGAAGTTCTTTTTTGAGCAGTTGATATACCTAGTAAAAATAAACCAGAAGAAGCGCTCCCAGCTCTCCCGGACAAACGCGAAGGAATGTCGTAAGCGCTTTTCGCAATCTTTCAACTATCCGGTTTAGATGCAAATATCGGCACGGCAGTAGCGATACAGGAACTGTTCCACCACATGCACTCGGAAATTAATCGGGAGATGTTACCCAAAGACGATACCGTAGGACTACAACTAAAGCTAAACGTACACTATACCGAGGTTCCTAGATTAGATCCTGCAGGGGATTTGCCGATTTCTGTTTCTCGCTTGTTGTTGACAGTCAGTGTTATCGAAAATAACCTATTACCTTCGAAAAGCCATTGTTCGATTACCACGGCTCTAAAAGTGTCGAACTCTAAAAACACAAAGGTATAGGTTTATTAAAAGTGTCTTTGGTCTATTACTGCTCAAATATTTCCATATTTCCTCTAATAGGATCAATTCCCTGAGAAAGCTTATATAGATTATTGAGCTGTGAGTTTTTAAAATCGTGTGTACGGAGCACTGGGTCTCAGTATAGCTGATATCTGATCGGGCTGTCAGTAGGGAAGAAGCGTGCATCAATTCTGTGGCATGCTTTATTAATCTTCAGCCTTGGTTCTATCTCGCAGGTTCAGCGCCTATCTTGATTTCGGAACCGATTGTGTATATGCAGATATTTGTCTTCAAGAGTTTTTTACTACCCTCCTCCACCCTTTTAGGATTAATACTGAGTAAGGCACAGTATATGCTGCTTGCAGTACCTTCACAAGTTGTTGGCGATGGATAGATATAAATATATTTACTCTTTTTTCTTATCCGTTACACAGTTTTTAACTAAAACAGTTACATTAGATTTTGGCGGTAGCATAAACTATGAACGCAATTATATTTCATCTATTAGCAAAGCGTTTAAAAACATAGAGCATTAATGAGTTGAAGGAATTATTTGTATAAAATTCTAAGAAGGCAACCCAAAATGCATTGTAGGCGTACACGCCTACAGGCATCTCTTTCAAACTATCTTCCCTCACTTCAACACCACCTGATACAGATATCAACTTCGTGACTCCAAGTAACCATTATAGTTTTCTTATAAAGTAACTTACTGTTTTTTTGTTGTGATGATAACAGGTATCAATATAAAAAGAACTTTGCAACTTGTAGCAAGTGACAGAAGGTTCTGCCGGTGCGCCATCTGGTACCCGAAGGTAAAGGCAAACCAAGGAAATCGCTGCACAGCAGCATAGATTTCTTGGCGGGACGCCACGGTGCGTCGGCTTGGCCACCAGAGAGCGCGGGTTTTTTATACGCTACTGCGTATGAAAGCCGATATACGAGGGTTGCTCTATACCTCCAGCTGTCTGCGTACTGGTGGATTGACGGAGGTATAGAGCAACCCTCACTTTGCAACTTTGTTATTCATGTAACTAGTTTTCTCATATAGTAATATAATGTTTATTGCCGTGACTATACTGGGTATGATTTGTTGAAAACATTAGTTGCTGCTACAAAATGTTGCTAAATAGGAAATTTGATACAGTGGATCCTGCTGATAAATATGTTTATCTTCTAAGTGGTAATTTTATTGCCATGATTACTCACTATTGATATAGGTCATTGAGTTAAAAGCATGTTTACATTATTATTGGTATACGTATATCCAACTTATGCTTGTAGAAAGTCAAATATGGCTTAAGTATGAACTTTAACCTTGAAGATGGCTGCAAATCGACACTAACTGTAATGTTGCATCAAAATTGAGGTTACGACCTTAAACTGCCTTTATGCGCAGCACATTTTCAATATATCTTCCTTTAATTGTCACTACATTAAATTCGTGTCGCGCTTGATGCCGAATTTTAAAGAAATTTTAATAAGCCTGTTTTGTAGAGTCAAAAAAATGTATATAGTTACATAGTTTCCAAATTGTGGAATGTATTGCTAAAAAAAACCTAGTCTCTAGGATCTCTACTTTACACCACAGTTACACTTATGGCTTAGCTTACAATGAATTGAAAGAAAAAATATTTTTTGAATAAGCTTTTATTTAAAAACTCTAAAAAGAAGAAAATAAAATGAACCTCTAAAATTTTAATTATCAACTGTTAGCCTCATTATACAAAATGTATTTGATCATAAAATCTTGTAGCGCGATTTACTTGTGTAAATGAACTAGTACCTATATAGCTGAGCTACTTAATCTGCTAAGTGATCTTTGTTAAATTTCGGCTTAATTAAATACTTATAAGCACTTTGGCAAACCTCGCGTCAAGCTTTTATGATCATGTAAATGTATAATGAGGCTATATGTTGATAATTAAAATGTTAAGGAAACATTTTATTTTCTTCTTCTTATAAAATTTAAATAAAAGCTTTCTTGAAAAAGGTTTTTTCTTTCAATCTATTTTTTGCTTTTTAGTTATCTTTGGCTAGGTTTCTAAGTCTGTTCATCCCATTCAACGCATCATTATTGCAAGATCGTTTGCCGTTGAGTTTCGAGCGGTCCAGCTCTTCAATAAGGGGACCTTCCAGTGATTTTACCAGTCCACCATATTAGATAAAGAGTGATGTTAGGATATTTTTATAATTATTCTCGGCGGGCCCTTTCATTTGATACCCATATTGCAGAAGTGCATAAAAAATAACTATTCCGCAATCTTGGATGGCCCGCCATATTGGATTAAGAATACTGCACATTATTTAACTAGTTACCCTCAACAAGCTCTTTCTTTTGGTACCCATATTGTACAAGTGCCAAAAAAAATAAATATTCCGCCACCCAGAAGTTTCCGTCATATTGGATGTAGAATAACGTCACACTATTTTTCAAGTTCCTCTTAAAAAGCCCTTTCATTTGATACCCATATGGTAGAAGTGCCTATAAAATAACTGTTTCGCCATCTCGGATGCTCAGACATATTGGATATATTTATGTAGAATGACGTCCACATTATTTTTCGATTCACTCCCAACACGCCCTATCATTCGGTGCCCATGTCGCATAAGTAAAAAATAACTATTGCGCCATCTAGGGTGGTATGCCGTATTGAACCTAGAATGACAATACACAACTCATCGTGTATTTTCATCCAAACTAAACGTGTATACAAAATTTCAGCCCAATCCTTTGAAGATATCAGATTCAAAATTTATTAGCAATATTCCACCCGAACAAATATATATAGATACATACATACATATTGTGAACATTGCAAATTAAATAAAAGCTTTTAAAAAGCATCAACGAATTGGTTTGATGACCAGAATTATGCATGATGCATACCAAGCAGAAGGGACGTGGAAGGGAAAGGAACAAAAGCATAAAAACGATATTCAATTTGTTTCTTAGTATAAACCCTCAATCTACGCCGTGCTCAAAATCCTGATGATTCACATAAATTTTGGAAAGTTGCTGCTATCGGAGGCACCAGTGGGTTGAAATTACCACAAAAACCGTAATATACTTATCCAGACAGGATACCCGTTGCAAAAGCTTTTATAAAAAAATTGATGGCGTCAAGTTAAAATTATATGAAATATAATTATGGCGAAGTTCAATATGCATTAACATGTTTGATGAATGAGCAGTGATACACAATGAATTACAATTTTTTAAACCAGAAAATAGTCGAGAAAGGATTGAAATGACAATGTGACTTCATAACGCGAGTTTCGAAAAATCAGGTGCGTTTATATGCACAGTTTTGTGGTGCATTGCAATGTGCTTGGTCTGAGTGGTGACTGATATTATCAATGAATAACAAAAAATACTCTCTTGTCCGATTTAAAATAATACTAAATTCGATTGAGTAACAAGCGGTTTCGCTTCCAAACAGCATCATTGTTCAAGTTTGTAAATACTTAAATGACTAAGCAAAGTATGCTTGATATTGATCTAATCTAAAAAGGCGGTTTTGCTTTGAGTTACTAGTTCACTATCCTCTTAGTCAACAAAAGCAGTCCGCTAAATCTTTCGCATGTTGATAAATTCACGCTAAAATCTCCTCCACGTAAGTATATGGCAGCCCTTAGCGTTCTATGTAAGGGTGAGTGCGGTGCGCTTTGGAGCATGAAAGCACGATAATGTAGCTGCACAAACAGAGCCGAAGGGCATTCCGGGAGGCGGATACCAAGCACCGTCGCCACACAGGTTCTCAAAACAAGCGCTTCGGACATACCGCAGCTCCGCAGGTCGAAAGCTAAACGCCTGGACAGGAGGAGTAAGTGGAGGAGGAGGAGAAGGAAGAGGGGGCGATTTTGATGTGCGGCGAATGCTGAGTCAGTGTCCAGCATACACTTAACGAATGTTGTGTCGTCTTATTTATATAAATCATAATCATATCATTTACATGTTGTGATCCATAAACGCTTATTTTGCGCCCTTAATACATAAATAACTATGTAATACAGCAAAAATCCAGTATTTGTCTGATTGTTTTACAATTTACAGCTTTAGATACTACCTGCTACTTTGTGGCACAGTGCCGGCCCAATCCAAGGGAGTGGTTATGGCTCTCAAGATTTGGAATGCAAAGGAACAAAATAATATATTTAGGGCCGATTTTATTAACATGCATATTTGACGGAGAATTTAACGAAGCTTTTCTATTGGATGTTATTTAGCAAAAGCTTTCTATTGGGTATTGCGGGCTAGGTTAATAAATATCGTCCAATAGTATCTTATCAATATTGAAAACAAAACGTCAAAGCTGTATGACACTTTTCATCATATCGTATATAAGCTTAATAACAAAACTATTGTTGTAACAAGTGTTTATGTGTTGCAACATAGGCGATGAATGAAGTTTGCAGCTCGAGACGAAGTCTACGATCGAAATAAATATCTTTTTGAATGTTTGAAATTAGATCACAAATCCCAGTAATAAAGTACCTAAACAAATATGTTCTGAGGCGACTTTTTCTGTAGCATGCTGGGTGGCCGAGTGGCATAGTGGTCGACATCGTAACGCTTGATATCGCTGCATTCGTGGATGGTGTTGATTCGAGACCCAGCCCGTGCAACTATTTTTTTTTTATTTATTTTTTTTATCAAAAATCTTCATCGATGTGCTTTTTACTCATGTTACATACATTTTCTTGTATCATCGACATAAAAATGTTTTTGAATCAAATTTTATTAGACATTTTACTTGACATATTGCAAAAGCTAAGTACCGGAGGCGGTGGAGAATTCAGTCAGTGGAAGTGAAGTTTATCCATCAATATCAATCGCCAATTGCTCTGATAGCGGTATCAAAATGAAATTATTCCAAAAAAGTAAAATTATTCGTAATTTTTGTTGTACTAGTAAAACATCTAATAACATTTGATTCAAAAACACATTTATGTCGATGGTACAAAAAATGATGTAACATGAGTAAAAGCATTCCAATGAATATTTTGGATAAAAAAAATAAAAAAAAGTAGTTGCACGGGCTGGGCCTCGAACCAACACCACCAGTGATACCAGGTCATACGATGTCGACTACTATGCCACTCGGCCACCCAGCATGCTAGAGAGAAAATCGCTCAGAACATATTTGTTTAGGTACTTTATTACTGGGATCTGTGATCTAATTTCAAACATTCAAAAAGATATTTATTTCGATCGTTGACTTCGTCTGGAGCTGCAAACATCATTCATCGCCTACGTTGCAACAAATACACATTTTAGTTACAACTGTTACAAGCATTTTCACGAAGTACGTCACACGGGTTTGGGAGCCGTCGGTGTGTTTTCGGTTCTGGATTCAAAAACCCATTTTTATTTTGATATAACTTTTGAATTATTGCGAAAAAAAAGAAAACAAAAACAGTTTTGTTGTAAAAGTTATATTCGATCTCTCCACTTATCACGAAAAAAATAATTCAAAACCCTAATTTTTTGTCATCATCATTTAGGTCCGGTTTCACCACAATGTTTTATCCAGGAATAAAACATTATCTGGGATTAAATCCTAGATAATTTTGTAGACCAGTTTCACCACATTCTTATCCAGGATTAAGCACGTATATCCGAGATAAAATTTAATCTCCCGTATTTGGCGAATAAAATGTTTAATCGGAGATTTAGAATGCAGATGACAGTTGAGGTGACGTGGCTGACGTGTCTGAGAACTTCAAGGGTGTACAAATGTTGCAATTTGGAGAAGTGAAGAAGAGGTAGTTTCAAGGCATTCTTAAGCTACGAGTTTTACAGAAGCCATAGTGTCAAGTGTCGTACTGTGGTACTTCTTAAAGAATCATGGCTCGTCTTTTGATAAACTACAACAAGCTTCTATCAAATTAATGTGGGTAAATCCCGACCGACCCAGCCATCAGCTATGTGCAGTACCGGCGCACCATGCATCCTTATACGTCCCGTTGAAGTAGTACTTAAATCGTCGACTGGGCAGAGGTGACATGGCTGAGGTGTCTGCGGGCACGAAAAAACAACAACAAAATCTCAATAGAACAAAGGAAACACAAAATTGAAAATTAACACCGCTATCCGCTATGACCACACCCAGAATTATGTCAAATTCATGCCAAATTCTCAAAATTGTGAGGTTATAAATGCTCCCGTTACGCTGTTGCCACGTCTCAGTTTGAATATATCCGAGATTAGTTAATCCTAGATATATTTGCGCAGGTGAAACAGAAATTAATCTAATCGCGGATGAAATACTTCGATTAATTTTATCCAAGATTACGTAATACGGAATTAGTATGGGTTTGGTGAAACCGGGCCTTAGCAGAAGAAAAAACCGGCCATCAAATCTACATTTTTTGCGGATTCTGATTGGTTGAAATCAACAATTGTTAAACTTTTTGTTAAACAAGAAAATGCGATTTTTCACCCATTTAGGATGGAAAATCAGACTGGAAAAGATACTAGGTGGTTCATAATGGTCGATTATATATAAAGCATGTCATTTTTAACCTTTTTGAGGTAAACTTCAAGCGAAATCAATAGCTTTCAGAGTACTTTGACAGATGCATGTTCTTGAACGGGCTGCTCTGATTGGTCAAAGCCTTTCTTAAAATGCGCCTGTTGATAAAATCGGCCCATAATATAACAAGTTAGAGTTGCAATTTTATTGGAACATCTCATACCAATCGCAGATCGTACAGTTCCGTTTCTATGAATGCTCGTCAGTACAGCATAGGTTCCAGAAGATTAAGGCCCGATTTTATCAACATGCGCATTTGAATAAAGACTTTGACCAGAGCAGCCCTTTCAAGAACATCCACCTGTCAAAGCGCTCTTATTGCAAATTATTGATTTCTCTTGAAGTACCTCAAAAAGGTCAAAAATGACATGATTTATGTATAATTTTGTTACATTTCAAAAGCTAAATATATGGCTTTACTGTTAGGCAAGCTATTTCTCAGGCGTGCATGTGCATTACTGGTTGCCTATCCAGAACGGCAAAGCTTGCTAGCTGCGTATAACCTTTTTTTAATCCATATGTATGCCTTACAATATGTACGCTGTACTTTTACATCAACTGTGAATATTTCTGTGAGAAGGTCTATAACAAACACGTTCCAGTAAATGAAAAAGATTCTTCATAAAAGTATGTCGTCGTCTATAATTCATGTCACTGACGGAGGTGCGATTTGTAATTATTAAATACGGTAGTTTCTGTGATTGATACTACTTTTATGATTCTGTCACAAATTATCGCAGTTGCAATAATTAGTAATTGTACAATAATTATAATCTAAGCATGACAAATCTGGCATTAATTTGCAAATCAATCGCTTTGTTCTGATATCCTGCTATGATTTTGGTCTATGAATCATCACGAATCTCTAAAATATTTTTGACAAGTGTCATCCAGCTTTGACGTTTTGTTTCCAGTATTGATAAAATACTCTTGGATGATACTTATTAACATAGCCCTCAATAGCCAATAGAAAGCTTTTGCTAAATAACAATAACAGGTTAGGTTAGGTTAGGTTGAAAGTGAGTGGGGCAGCACTGCCTCCTTCCACTGTGACTTAGTTATGTCTAATGTGGGTCACACCTTTTTAGAGTCCGTACAGTGCGCACCTCTTAGCGAAGGCGATTAACGTGAAGGGTGAAACTTCCTTGAAGTCATGAGGGTCCAGTTGGGCAGTTCCAAATGTCTGGAAGCTAGCGCTCTCCAGTACTGGACAAGAGCAAAGAATATGCTCCGCTGTTTCGTCCTCCACGTAGCAGAAGCGACAGTTTGAAGTTTGTTCAAGACCCAACTTCCGCATGTGGTTCCTCAGACGACCGTGTCCCGTCAGCAGACTAGCCAGAATGCGGAGATCCTTCCTGTTCCATTCCATGATCCTCGGGGGGCCTGACTCGAGGAGTATTTTATGAACCCCTTCGAGTGCGGTTGCCGAGGCGGTTACCCTGGTGTATCTCGCCAGTGCAGGAGTGCTTTCCTCTCTGCCCAGTCTGAGATGGTCTTTTTAGCGGTGCTTTTTGCAATGCCCGCAAATGGTTCTGGTCCTATGAACACAGATTCAGTTCCTCCTCTTGCGAGCGCGTCGGCCAATACATTGTCTTCCACTCCGCTGTGACCCGGAACCCAAATCAAAGTTACCCTGTTCCCTGTTCCGAGTTTGTTGAGGAGGTGCATTTGGTTCCATACTAGTCTTAAATCAACCCGATTGGAGCACAGTGCTTTCAGTGCAGCCTGGCTATCTGAAAAGATTTTTATAGATTCGTTTGTCAGGGGCCTTTTGATTAGTTCCTTGACTCCCAGTTCTGTGGCAATAATTTCTGCTTGGAAGAGCGGGTATACCTCTCAAGGTTTACTGAAATTTAATAACATCCAACAGAAAAGTTTGTTCAAATATTCATGTTAGTAAAATCGGCCCTAAGTGTAATCAAAGGACAGTGTACTTCAATACAATATTTCGGTGTGGGATAATGCCTTTCCAATTCGAGGACACGGCTTATCACTCCTATAATTAGAATACGAAGTAGCCAAACAATGTATACACGACTTTTAGAATTACACGAGTTACAGTTTAATTCATTATTAGTATTAGGGTAAAGGGACATGGAAATTAGAACGAACAATCTGAACAGCTATTAGCTTTAAAAATAATATGTAAGGGATATAAAATAAAATCATCTACAAAAGAACGAAATAAGACTGAGATATTCCAGGCAACTGTTAAATGGCCTATCTAGGCTAGGTTAACCAATGCTTTTTTGTATATACATATCTCTTATACAGCTTCAGATCAATAAATACAGAGGTTACCTTCTCACCCCGAGTTCATTTCTTTGACAATTTGAAGATAAAAAAACAAATGAATGGTCATATTGCTGAACGACTTCATTTTACAAATTAAAAAAATCAACCTTTGATAGTAATGAAATATTTCTACTTCACCAAAGCCTGTGCTGCTGAGGTGTACAAGGTGTGGGCGTACACATTCTGGTGGAGTCCAGGATCTTGTCTGGGTAGCCTCCCAGCAGCATAGCAAGACTCTGTGGGGATTTCTCAACCCTAGCGTTGCCGCAAAGACATGAACAGAGCTAAGGTAAGCCAAGCGAATGGGGCTCCAACCACCACACACCGCGGCTCAAGGTGTTGAGGCCGAGATACGATATGCGCACTGATATGCCGGAAGGGATATGTGGTCCAAAGATGCTCCTCTAAAACATTCGCATACTTCTAGTATGGCTCTGAATACTTCCTAAGATGTTCTTAAGACAGTTCTCACGACACAACTAAGAGACTTCTAAGATTCTTCCTAAGACACTGCCTGAAAAGACAGACAGGGCTAATGTAAATCACACTATATTGTTATCGTTAAAAAACTATGAGCAAGAAATTGTATTTTACTGTAAGAAAAAGAATTAATGAAATGAAAAGGAGCTACCGACATGTTTACACCATTACCTATGGTAAAACTGAATTCAGAAATTAATATATTGAAAATATTCACGGATTTTTCACTCACTATGAGGATGATATCCCAAACTCTGCACCTACTCCATGGGGGTCACTCAATAAATTGAATCGGTGAGAATAAGAACAGTACAAGTCCAAAAACCTAGTTTTGAGTAAATTAAAATAAACTGTTTTGCGCAAAAGTTACTTGAGATACAGCTTTGACTGCTACATACCAATCACAGATATTATTGTTACCAATCATTTAATCTCAAAATTTTTTGAAAAAAATCATCAATTTTTGCTATATTTAAAAAACAAACCGTGGACTTGTACTGTTAATCCACTCAACCAAGGTGATTGTGATCTAATAAAACAATGTTCAAGTTTCTGATACCTTTTCAGATGAAGACGAAGCTTTATTTTCTGAATCACAGGTTAACAAGCATTCTTAAATATAATAAAAATAAAACTAACACGAAACAGAAAGCTTTTCATAGCAAAAACATAAAAAGTAACACAAGTTTCAGATTGCTTTAAATATCATTATCAGGGTCTCGGTTCGTTGTCTTCCACGAAGTGACATGATAATAGAACTCTAGCTCTTCTCCAGTAATATATTTCAAAACTTTTTTTAAGTCATTAATTTTCAATACATTTATCGGTACTGGTTCATGATACGCCTTGTCTACAGGAAGAGAGGGACTTTCTTTATTTGTCTTTAGAAGTTTAAATTTAGAAGACATGAAGCCCCCGATGTATTCCCAAGTGGTTACGTAACCAGGAGATTCACTTTCATATAGTAATTGTCTGTAGTTTGATACGGTGAATGTATCCGTTATGCTATCACGTGAGGTAGTTGAACAACTTTTTTTATAGCTGAGAGGCCACCAGTTTTTAAAGTCAAGAATATCATTATGATTAATCTGCTTCACTGTAAATGGTCTTTTGTTTCTTGCTGATCTTATCATATTTTCATATTGTTCTGGAGTGTAAACTCTGTCATGTTTCCTAACAACCCTTTTAACCGTACCAAAGTCCCTATCGCATGGTAGAAAGGAGTGACCACGGACCGGAAAATAGTGGTATATTTTTCTAAACCGTTTCGTCCCTTGTAGAGCAAGGAGAAATCTAACCATTGTTATTACGGTTCTGTCCCGGACAACCGTCAGAAAAAAGATGCAACTCTGTTATTTCTTCGGGTATGTGATTTAGTATATAATCATAAGGAAATGAGCAAACCTCATTTGGTCCTTTCAACGCTTGACCTTCATGATAAGTATAGAAGTGTCCGGTGTTGTCTTTAAGATTGTGTATCTCAAATCCATACACCCAAAGTTGTCTGAAGTAAAAAATCTCCTGTACTGGGATATTTGGCAAAGGAAGATTTTGGATGTAATCGAACGTGATCCCCATAACTTCGGGCCGTTCTTGACACATAGTTTCTACTTCTTTTAGCTTGGTATAAAATTTCTTAGCGCGTCTTTTGTGAACTATCAATTCCGCTATAGCTACACGCTTAGCCGTATCATTGAGATTTTTGTCCTTAATTCTGGCGTTGAGCCTTTCGCATTCTGAGCAAACATCAACTTGACATCTTCCGAACTGAAGGCTGTAATTTTCGTTAAAGTATTTCAAATAGAACTCATATTTCACTAACCCCAGTAAGTCCGGGTTTTTCTTTATAAAAAGGTCGTGCATTATTTTCACATTCAAATTTGCATCTAAATAATGATAATTTTTATTTGAATAGTGACTAGTTTTCACAGGGAATGACTCAATGTGGTGTTTAATCTTTTGAAGCCAGTCATCCTTTATAGCGTAAGGTCTGTTACAATGTTGGCCTCTCAAATCCCTTGGTGACTGTCCTGTTCGAAGCAAGGTGTTTAGGCGCTGAATTCTAAAATGTGATATAGCATAGAGACTCATAAATGCATTCTTGCATACTGAAACCCGCTTGTTGTGATGCATTATAAAATAATCAAAACTTGAACTTCTGCAATTAGCAGACTCAGCAATCCTTTTTCTGTGTCTTTTGATCGATCTTGCTTCCATCAGTCCCTGTAGGAAAGTATCCTGTTCATTTTTAGGTTTTCCTGTATATAATCTGGACATTATTTCAACTTTATCTTGGTCGCTCAGGAGATCCATGCATTTCCGTTTACATCTAAAATGTTACATTTCAATATTAAACCATTTTTCCAAAAATTTCTTCTAGACTTACGTGCATGCAGGTCCAACTGTTTTTCTTGGAACCATTACTCCTTTCCTTGTCATATATTCACGACCCTCTTGTCTCGCTAATTTTCGTTGGTTTACTTTCCAATCCTTTTCGTTTCTTTTTCTTTTTCTGCTGCATCTAGTAGTAGCCTTGTCATCAGGGCTATTTGTCCCATTATTGTCAGACATTTTCGACTTAAGAACTTACACAGTTCAACACAAAATTAGCGTCAGAAAATAACGTTGCTTAATCCTTGCTATCATATAAAAGACTACCTATAATGTAAACAAACACCGAACCTGAATTCAAGCACGCGCTATGCGAGCGGCGTTGAGGTTAAAAACAGTACAACATGCGGACTTGTACTGTTTTTCTACTCACCGCTGGTATGACGTTGCTCCCACATCCCAGCAGAACATATGTAGCGTACTGTTTTCACATTCAGTCGACGGGAGAAACGATTTTAAAATGATTGGCTATCTCAACTGAAAATGTCATATTTTGGACTTATACTGTTTTCAATCTCACCGATTCAATTAGTATGACCGCCATCATTGTCAACGGGTGAACAAACGTAGAGCCACTGGTAAGAAGACATGATCGAACCAGCCTCTTTTCCAGACACTCTCATCGGTAGAAAGTCAACCTGAGAAACAGGGAAGCTATCGATTTCCAATTGCTAAAGATCGGTGTTACTCTTAGGCAACCATCATAACAATCACCACAAAATAACCATAGGCGTGACATCTATAAATGATGAAGGGGTATACCTAAGTATGAAAGCGGACTAGTAACTGACCAAAGGTCTGTTACATAGCCTTTCGCTAAATCACTGGGTCAAAGGGAGAGGGATCCAGTAGCACTTCCAGTGTATACCGAAGAGTTGTGCACGCTTCACTAGTACTGCTCTCATTACATACACTCCGTATAGTAGATTCTTGATCATTGATACAGAGTCTATTATACTGCTGCCTGTTTGCAAAGCTCTCTATTATGCCTCATGGACTTTGTAATGATTAGTGCGTCCGTTCGTATATTAATGCGCTACCTATTATTAGTATTATTAGTATCAATACTTTGCTTTCCATTCGTATAAAATTCCTCATCCTGTCGATCCTACACTGACATTTGATATATATTATACGCAAATAATTGCGAATAACGAAAACCAATCATTAAATCGCCCAATAACTACCATACATGTACTGTCCACTTTATAAAATTTAACTAATTATTAATATGCCATTCCCACGGCCATAAATGAAAACCGCTACGCTGGAGCTGAAAACAATTAAAACGAATCCGCCCGTCGGGGATTTTTATTTCAAAATTGAGTTGACGCGATAACAAGACAAACAAAAAGTAATAAATTGAAATTAAATATCGCTCGTGACATAACTCCATGAGTTATTTTCATTTGTTCGGAAGGAATGTGAAATTATTGCTCGGTAAATTATAAGCGGACTCCGAAACAGGATATGGGGGAAAAATGTGCAAGATCGTGAAATACAATACGTGGAAAATGAGTTTCTACACTATCTACCAACAACGTAACGCGGAGAGAAAATAATGAAATCTACACAATCCTAGTTAGTTTTAACGCTTTGCTTCCTTAATACTAGGAAACCAACCATTTCAAAATTATTTCCAAAATAGCGTTTCTAAAGATTCTTAATACGGTTGCATTTTTTTACGTAGCAAGTGTTCAATACCTTAAAGGCTCGGTCAAACAGAGAGCGTTCTAGAACGCGGCGTTAGGCGTTCTAGAACGCCGCGTTACAGCGTTCCGTTGTATTGCATTATTCCAGTATCAACCCGTCAAACAGAGCATGTGCACGTAGAACGCCGCGTTATATTTCGATACAGATTTTGCAAAGGACGCCCAGCGTTCTCGGTATCAGGATGACGGAGGAGTTGATTGAATCTGTTTGAAAGCATCCCTGTCTATACGACATGAAAAACAGTTCAGATAAAAACATGTTTACATCCGAATCACTTGAGATCTTGAAGAAAATTGGTCTATCTGACATTCAGTGTACGCGGCGTTCTGACCGCCCTACGCCGCGTTCTGACCGCCCTGACGCCGCGGTCTGACCGTCCTGACGCCGCGGTCTGTTTCAGTATCAACCCGTCAAAAAGAGCCCAAGCCATCGTAGTAGGCGACGTTCTGTCACGGCGTTAGAACGTCACGTTGTATTTTCAAACAGAATTTGCAAATGATATATGCGCCCATAGCGGTTTTTGTTTCTTTGAACGTGATAATGCGAAAAAAGTATAAGTTCATCTATTTCTGATTCACTCGACATCTTGACAAAAATTGGCGTAATGCTTTTGCTCAACCCGTCAAACAGACCTGTCTGGTACAAACAGAACGCTGTGACGCGGCGTTAGAGAACGCCGTGTCGCCGCGTTCAGAACGCCATAACGCCACGTTCAGAACGCGCTCTGTTTGACCAGTCCAATTCAGTATAACGGAACGCTGTAAGCGGCGTTCTAGAACGCCGGAACGCCGCGTTCTAGACCGCTCTCTGTTTGACCGAGCCTTAAAAATCTCATCGCGTGGTTGATGCTTGACATTTATCTCAACTACAAGGTGATTCAATATTTTGATTTGGAAGTAGGGTGACCTAAGTGTGTAGCTTTTTTAACCCGCATACATCTTATGTCTAGTCGTCTATACTGACCAAATTCATCTGAAAGGCGGAGCATTTAGAAGTCGATGGAGAACAACATCCCTCTACATCTAGAATAAGGCTTACCTAAAACATGATCTATCAACATGACAAGACAAATGATCACGCAGATGATAAGTTCAGTCGTCTACGCTGTGTACTGGTTGTGCGGTTTGAGACCATAACGGTGACCCAGAGGAACGAGTTTTTTTCCGATACTTTGTAGACGAAAGTTTGTACTTTCATGCGCTATGAATTTCGGTTCTGTGTGTCCTCCAGCAAAAAAGCTTCAGTGCATTGCTGAAATCGACCCCCTTAATGTTCAACACTCGCGAGGCTTGTTAAGTGGCTATCCTCAGCCAAATGGAGATGAACGCACTAGAGCGACATATGTTGAGTGGTAGCATGACGTCATGGAGGCTTTTCAAATCGTTCTACAGAAAACACGTGAAATGTAACAATAATAAATAAATAAAAAATATTGGGCTAGACATCTAACATTTATTATATACCAGTTTCAGCCTATTTAGAAAATTCCAATGGTGAGCAACCATAGGGGAGTCGTGATGACGCGTGAATTTGACCCCTGATGGTGGTAAATATTTTTGACATCAAAATGTAAAGTGTCATTTCTTGCAATCCCTTTGTATTGAATAATGTTTCTTTCCGCACTCTCACGATGTGAAGTTTCTCGGTTAAAATTTGAAAAGGCGGGGATGGAGGGTGAGTCGGAGTCCTGGGGGTCACATACGGTGCTACGATGGTACAAACAATTGTGGGGAACTTCATATCATCCGAGCACTACAAAATAATGATGAAAGTGGCTCGTTACTCAGTTAATTTAATGGTGAAATTCGCATGAAAAATCTTGCAATGCCTATTTTGGACACCAACTATCTCTACATGTCTTAGGCTGCATTTCCGCTAGATATGTGCTAGGAAAATGAGCGCAGCGAGGATGTGTAACGGAGCTGTGAAACGGTGTGGGTGTTTCCACCAGAGATGTGCTATGAATATGAGCTATGTGAAGATGTGTGGCGGCGCTGTGAAACGGTGAGCGTCGCGAGGATGTGTAGCGGGCTCTTTTCAGACTGCCAGCTAGCGGGATGCATCTGCCCATTGTTGGCATCTCAGTCAATGTTGCCAGATCTACCGTATTACGATATATCTGCCGTTTCAGTCCTCTGGCCAAATCGTCAATCTTCCCTTAGCGCTGATAGGGTCTCTGCAGTCGGTGTCTCCTCTCTCTATAATATTCTCAGTTATATTCGGTAATGCCTGAAAAGTATTTCTAGACATCCGATAAGAACTTCCGAAAAAAAATCCCCATGTAGGCTATGATACGTTATATGGTTACGTATCCAAAGTCTGTGTTGTCTTCTGTATCCTAGTAATGCAGTGATTAATTCTGTGTCTTTTGCCCCCATTTCTTCATCACGTTTTGTTAAATATAATAATACTTTTCTCCGTTGATCCGCTTTTTCCTTGAAATATCTGCACAAACGCAATCTGTAAATTGACTGCTAGTAACTTCTTGATCGTCTACATCCACAGCACACATACCTCGCCCACATTCCTAGCAGACATCCATAGCAACACATTTCTAGCACACATCTCTCTAAACACATTCCTAGCACACATTGCTCGCCAACATGGCTAGTTTTGTACGTACAAAAACCTCGTTCTGCTAAGCCGCTTCCAACAGAGCTGTGCTGAGCGAGGTGAGGCAATTTAAGCGATTCTATTGGTTCGTTAAAATAAATTCCTCGTAACACATTCTCACATATCCCTAGTGAAATTTACAGCTCAAGAAACAAATATCCGAAAAGGTGTTCCTTCAATTAAGTCGAGCGGTTTATAATTTGTAAGAGAGTATATAACGATCCACATAAAGAGATAGATGCTAATCTAGAAGAATAGCAACTCAGCTGTCTGCAAGATTGTTTGCTACCCAAGGAACGCAAAGAATAACGAGTTCTTTGATTATACGTGTCACAATCCACCAAAATCCGATCTGAATTAATGTAATGCGTCAAATCGGGACCGTCCAGAGTTATCGGGCCTGATGCTGCTGCGTGTGGCATCACAGTAGACGTCACACGTATCTGCAGGGATTAAAAGAGAAATTCCGGCGCTACGAACATTTTCTTGAAATACTGAGAAAAAGGTCAAAAATACAAAAGTAATAGATAGGAATGAATTTATAGGAAACTAAATTTGTGATGAACGGAGCTGGTTGATATTTATTTAGCTAGAGTCGTTTGGACGTGAGAAGGTTAAAAGTTGGACCTAAATGCACCCAAATGATATGAAATTATCTATAATTCGCAAATAATGTACGTAGTCATATTATATACAGGGAGTCAAAGCATACCCCGGGGCTGATATAAACAGCGACCATAACCCGTTAATTGGTAACCTACATGTAAAACTTAAAAGACTTCAAAAGCCCTCCGCCACTTCTGTTGATATTCAGAACTTAAAGAACCCAGCAAAGAGTGAGACAGCGGGTAAACAGGGAATTTTCTCAAATAACTAACATCAGCATGAATGATACACAAGAACAATGGAATGAAATACAAAACATATTGAGTAGCATAGAAAGAGAGGAAATTGGAACTAAGGACAGAAGAAAAGGGAAAAGCTGGATGACAGACGAAATACTGCAATTAATGGAGGAAAGAAGAAGACACAAAAACAAAAATTCACGGAAATATAGAGAGGTCAATAGGGAGATCCAGAGGAAAGTCAGACGGGCCAAAGAACAATGGATGAATGAAAGATGTGAGGAAGTTGAGCTGCTGGAAAAAAGGAATGATCATTTCGCTGTACACAAGAAAGTAAAGGAAGTGGTAGGAAGAAACAAAAAACTAACACGTATGCCCTACTTGACGAAAACAACAAGACAGTCATAGAAGTTGAGGACATCAAAAGACACTGGAAATCCTACATAGAACAGTTATTTAAAAGCATAGAACCGCGCTATTTCGAATTAACCAGAGATCTAGAGAGCTCTCCTAAAATACTCAAGGAGGAAGTGATAAAAGCTATAAAGAACAGCAAAGCTGGGAAAGCTCCTGGACCAGATCAAATTCACATAAAAATAATAAAACTTTTAGAAGAAGAACACATAGATACGCTGGTTCATCTTTTTAACAAGGTATATTCCACCGGTGTAATCCCCCGGGAATGGTTGAAGTCTGAATTTATACCAATTCCAAAAAAATCAAATGCAAGGAGATGCGAGGAATACAGACTCATAAGCCTAATGAGCCATCTCCTCAAACTCTTTTTAAAAATCATTCATTCAAGAATATTCAGGAAATGTGAGCAGGATATCAGCCAGTCACAGTTTGGATTTCGTGAAGGCATGGGAACTCGAGAGGCACTGTTTGGCTTAAACGTCCTACTTCAAAAGTGTAGAGACCAGCAAAGAAAGGTATATATATGCTTCATAGATTATGAAAAGGCGTTTGACAGAGTGGATCATGTGAAACTCTTAAAAATATTGGAAGCAAAGGGGCTGGATAAGAATGATATTACAATCATCAAAAACTTGTATTGGGATCAAACCGCCGTAGTAAAATATAACAACACAACAACGGAAGCAGCAACCATACAAAGAGGTGTACGACAGGGCTGTGTCTTATCCCCAATGCTATTTAATTTATACTCCGAAGCTATTTTTGAAGAGGCAACCAAGGACACAAGTGATGGGATTAAGCTCAACGGTGAAACGCTTAACAACCTCAGATATGCTGATGATACTGCGTTAATAGCAGATAGTCCAGAAGCCCTGCAACGATTGCTAAACCAACTCACTGCAGTGGGTGATCGATACGGTCTTAAAATAAATACCACCAAAACAAAAATACTTATAATTTCAAAAACCCCAGAGCCACCAGTGGATATAAGTATATACGGGAAACGAATAGATGTAGAAGAAAAATTCAAATATCTAGGAACCTGGATTACTAACAACTTAGATCCAGAAGTAGAGATTAGATCCCGGATCGAACAGGCAAGAGCTACGTTTAACCTTATGCGATCCTTACTGTGTAGTTCTACCCTAAACCTGAAGCTTAGATATCGATTTGTAAAGTGCTACGTGTATTCGGTGCTGTTGTATGGCTGTGAAGCATGGACTCTTAAGGTTAACACCATCAACAGAATAGAAGCCTTTGACATGTGGGTACTGCGTAGACTTCTCAAGATACCCTGGACAGCGCATGTTACAAACGAGGACGTGTTGAGACAAGCACGATGCGAGAGAGAATTGGTACAGATAGTTAAAAAACGAAAAACAGCTTACCTGGGCCATATAATGCGCGGAAGTCGATATGAACTCCTACAGTTGATAATGGAAGGGAAGATTGAGGGCAAACGGGGCATAGGTAGGAAGAAATACTCCTGGTTGAAAAATATAAGAGATTGGACAGGTATGGATGCTCATTCCCTACTACGAACTGCCCAAGATAGACAGACATTCGCCGGGATTGTTGCCAACCTTCAATGATGAAGACGGCACTCTAAGAAGAAGAAGTCATATTATAGGTGTCATGACTGCAGTAGCGGTAGTGGCAAAAGAGGATATACAAGCTGTAGTATACAGGGTGTCCCGGAATTTTCTTTCTCGTAACAGAAAAATTTCAAACGAAAACTGAGTGGAATATTTGAAAGTACTATAGGGTCAATCATACTATGCTTTCAAAACATTTTCTTTGTACTTACACCGTTAAAACTCACCTCCAGCTTTTTTTTCATGTAGCACTCAATAATGCTACACAAAAAAGTATTTTATCTTATTTAAAATCTTACAGTAGCTTTGATTTTATACACAAATCTGTTTTTTTGCGTAGTCATTATATAAATAAAATAAGGATTTGTTTGAGGCTTAATATTTATTTATAGTAAAACATATAAAAATTTAAACTAAGCGGGCGTTTCAAGGGTCCTGAAGGACATATCATACTTTGAAAATAAATTTTTGTACTTGAACCCCTAAGACTCACCCCCATTTTTTTTCAGATAGCTCTTCACAGCTTTTCCTACATAAATGAGGTCATTGTTTTATTGAAAATCTTGTAGTGCTTTTGATTTAATGAACAAAACAATTTTTTCCTAAAGTCAAAGCCTGAGATAAATAAAATAAGGGTTTTTTCAGGCGTAACATTTTCGTAATAAAAATTGATAAAAAGGCATTTGTCTTCGAAAGCATGTATGATAGGTCATTCAGTACCCTTCAAACCCACTTAGTTTCCCTTTTCATCCATTTTTCGTGTCAAACAAATCCTTATTTGATTTATATTATGCTTATGATTTTACGAAAAAAATAGGTGCGTATAAAATCAAAGTACCACAAGATTTTAAATAAAATAGGCATATCATTTATGTAGGAAAACTTATGGGGTATTATTTAAAAATAAAAAGTTAGGGGCCAGTTTTCGGGGTTGATGTGCAAAAGGAATGTTTTGAATGCATTAGTTTACAGTAGTTAAGCAGTATTTTACAAAATCTGTGAAGACATAATTTAATCTTAGCTCGAGGAATTATTAATGTCGTACCATAAAACCTTATAGCAGTATCAATACGAATTACAAATCTCCTTTTTTGGTGCATACTACAGAAGAATCCTTTATCGTGAAAATATCTGGATGTATAGCGCGTAATCACTGATTCCGTTTCATCACATCTTGTGGAAATTACAACACTGCTCTGCCCTCTGTATCTATATAACTACTATTACAGCAACTGCAGACGGTACTCCTGGCTAGATACACATAAAACCAAAAAAAGCTAATGAAAAATCCCTGCGGGTATTTGACGATTACAAACGCGACCGGACAGTCGCCCGGCGCCTTGCGTGACGTAGACGCTGTGGTGGGGATACACCATCAAGCTCGATAGCTATCGGCAGTCCCGGTCAAAGACGTATAAGTCTATCATAAAATGGAAGTCATAAGATGCTACAACGGCTTTGTGCTTTTTTCAGATGTTCCAGTGGATGATCCTGTAATGACAGTGGACAAAGAAGTGGCTGATGTTGGTTCAACTTTGACAGGAAATTGTTCAGCACCCGCTTCATATCCGGCTGCAAACGTAACATGGTATCTTAACGGAAGAAAGGTAGATATCAATCACAATATCGATAAGACATTATATGCCCTACAAGCACAAAGGTTTCATACTTATGCCGATCCGAGTACCTGAGTATTTTTCACTATTTCGATTCCACTAAGCAACTATCTGTGCCTCCTAGTATTCGCGAAGAAGCAGTATTTGTATTATACTGTATTTCTCATAACTGGGTACCAGTGCAGTGGAGGTAGGGGTAGGTGTAGGATGAGGTTATGTGTGTATGTGTGATTCTGTACGAAGCTCCAGTATTGTATCGAAATGAAATAAGTATTCTATATTTACATAACGCCCAACTATAACAAATGCTTGTCACAGCAAGAAAAGAAAGTCTACAGAAGTATGAGATATTTATAAGCAGTATCTGGAAATCGCTGCAGCATATAAGATAATAAAAAACAGTATTCCGAAAAAGATATACCTTAGATATCTTTCTTGACGGTCACGGTAATAATACTGCTTTAAATCATCATAAAAATTAATCCAATAATTTACTGGTTCCACAATACAGAACAGTCTAAAGCAGTACTCGTATACATCAGATCAGAAGATTCCCTTTGTTTCTATAATAGGCATAGCAATGGTCGGACGGATCTTAAGAGCTGTATTGTAACGCTAAGTCTTTATTTATCAGGTCGGTGGACATCCTATTATGAATTTAACAAGTTTTTCAGTTTTACAATCCAACAACCCTCCTCTCCCCGCATTTCTCAATTTCACCCTATCAAAAAAAAATGGAGTCAAGTTGATTGACTCAGTACTTCCCACACATTACTGTGATATCAGTTTATTATTTTCCCATAGCATGAAGCTTTAGTCTGAGATCTCCTTGCAACCAAATCATCGGCAGCCCTCCCTCCCCTAAAATTGTCTTATGCCGCTAAGTATTTCCTTCAGAGGTCAATGGACAGTCTAAAACATCTAAAAACGAAGTTTGAGTTGTTTTCATACTTTTAGTTTTTTGATTATTGCTATATACGCTGCCACTGACACGATATTTAACAAACACATGCGTTTTCCATCCTCACCACGGTAATAATACTGTGTCAAAATTTAATTAGAATCAATGTAATAGTGTCCACGTTACAAAATACAAAAAGATCTAAAGCAATAAATACCCGTATGTATGTATACAGAAAATTCTAAGTCCCTTAGTTTCCGTAATATGCTAGGCAATGTTCGGATGGACCTAAAAAGTTGATTTATGTCGCTAGGTCTTCCTTCGCGGCCCCTACCCTACACCCTATTATGAATACAAGAAATTTCTCAGTTTTTCAACCCCCCACCCCCTAACCACCCCAATTTCACCCCACCCAAAAAAACGCAGAAAATGATCAGGAACCTCTAAAACGCTTAAAAACGAAGTTTGAGCTGTTTTTATATTTTTACTTTTTTTTATTATTTCTGCGCCGCCACTGGCACGATTTATAAAAACCATACGCGTTTTCCATCCTCGCCACGGTAGTAATACTGTGTCAAAATTTCATTAACATCAATTCAACAGTTTCCTTGTAACACAATATAGAAGGATCTAAAGCAATACTCTCGTATGTTTACACCAGAAAAAATTCTAAGTCCTTTGGTTTCTGTAATAGGCAAGGCAATGTTCGGATGGACCTAAAAAAGTTATTTATGTAGCTAGGTCTTCCTTCATGGGTCAGTGGGCAGTCTATTATGAAAGCAACAAATTTTTCAATTTTACAACCCCCCACCCCCCAACCACCCCAAATTCGCCCCCACCCAAAAAAAAGTAAAAAATGATCACGAACCTCTAAAACGCCTAAAAACGAAGTTTGAGGAATATTTAATTTTTTTTGTTTTTTGCTAATTACTCCGCCGCCCCTGCACCGATTTTCAAAATTATAAGAACATTACCTACTACGACCCCCCAGCATATCGCTGCCCAAATTTCATCACAATCCATGCAGCGGTTACTGAGATTACGAGGACACAAAAACGCGTACAGACAGACCGACAGACAGACAGACCGACAGACCGACAGACAGACAGACCGACGGAAATGAGTGACGTGGATTTTCGTTATGTAGACATCATGAAACGCCCAAAAAGTGTATTATCTCAAAATCGAAAATTTTCGCGATCACAATACTCCCCTCACCTATCGGTGTGGGAAGTAAAAAGTGAGGTAAAACGCCTAAAAACGAAGTTTGATGAATATTTGAAATGTTTTGTTTTTTGCTAATTACTCCACAGCCATGAAAGTGACGTTCTCTCTTACATTTCCAATGGTGAGGTGCAGGCATTACGGACAGATGTCTGTTCAGAGTGTTGCTTGCAGATGGGTTTTCTACATTTTAAACACGTCATTGGAGTCTTTCTATCCTTTGATTTCATTTCCCTGGAGACATTCAATGCAAGTCGTTCTTCTAAATGTCCTTATATCAGAGCCTTTCTCAGTAATACGTTACATTTTTTTTGGGTCATCTTATCTTCCAGCTTCGCACCTATGTTTGAAGTAAGGGAGTTTACTGTCGAGATATCTAGCACAGCAAAAAAAATTGTTAGAGGTGACCTACAACTTCTTCTGTTACAACAATAACTTGCACATTTTTTATCCAAACTGTCTACACCTGTTTTTGTAGACTTATAAAATTCGTTGATTTCTGCTTTATTGAATTCCTTGTTGACGAGATCAGTATGGTGCATTGAAGATAATAGTATTACGCTTCTGTTTCGTTTTAGAACAAAAAAAACCAGTGTTTTCTCATAAGTAAAACCAAATATTGAGCTTTGTGCAGTGCGACTTTTGTTGGGCTGGAACTGTGGAGGAATGGCTGTTTTACTTTTTCTTATAGTGCCAATGTACGTTAGACCCCTCGACTTAAGTTCGAACAATAAATCGTTTGAGGTACATTTCTAACGATATAGCGTTTTTGATATCAATCTTTTTTGGTTTTCATTTTGTTTCAAATTTTTAGTCAAATCGGTGTTTTTCAATTTTCCTGCGTGCACGCAATCTAGCAGGCCATGAAAAATAAACAAAAGCTCGTTAATATGGAAGAAACCAACTAACTTAGTAGAAAGATGCAAAGTAACTAGAGCAACGAGGCAAGATTATGAAAATTTCTTACAACATATTAGCTCTAACCGGATACAGCAGCGGCAAGATATCTAATGTCAATGAGTAGCTGGGGTATGACAGAAGTGTTTGTTTTTCACAGCCTACTAACTATTGAGATCTACTAGAGCTTGACAACTTTCCAAAACGATTAAAAATTTTGAAACAAAAGGAAAACTACCACTGATTTTTGCTTACAGTCTAACATGTTTAGAATGAAATTTCACATTTAATGGGATAAAAAACTTAGTCATTTCCGTCTAGTTAAGTCAAAAGTGAAGATATCTCCAACTGGAGCATTCTGAACATCTATTGAAATAACTGCTAGAATTTTGTAATCACGCTATGTTATAACTGCGATTATTTCATGTAGTTTTCAACAAACTAAATTATGTTCTACAATTCGAACAGACTGCAAATCAAGTTTTATTTTCCACGATTTTTCTAATAAATAGAAGAAGAATTTGAAGGGTTCCAGTCAGAAGTATCATTACTTTTGACTTATGAAAATGGCTACTTTTTCATAGCATTAAATGTGAAAATTTATTCAGAAGACATAGATATTCTACTGCCAGCAACAATCACTAGTAGTTTTCCTTTGATTGAATATTTTTTTACTGACTTTGGAAATTGGCTAATAGCTAGTAGGCTGTGAGAAATGAGCGTTCTTGTTACCGCTATTGTTTCTGGTTAGAGCTAATATGTTGTAAAGAATTTTGATAATCTTGCCTCGTTGCTCAGGTTAGTTTGCATCTTTCTACTAAGTTAGTTGCTTTCTTCCATATTAACGAGCTTTTGTTTATTTTTCATGGCCTGCTAGGTTGCTTGCATGCAGGAAAATTGAAAAACGCCGATTTGACAGAAAATGTGAAATAAAATGAAAACCAAAAAAGGTTGATACCAAGAATGCTACATCGTTAGAAAGATAATCAAATTTTACATTTGATTCTTTAAACCAAAGTAGGCATTCCCATTTGAAATAATCAAGTTATCTGTGATTGAAGTTTCCTTAATTTATCCTCTGATTTCTCCAAGCAGAAAAAGAATTCAAATTTAGCCGTCTGACCTTAGGTGACGCATTTCATGCTTAGTCGTACCGCAAAGTCACGGCCTTCTAAGTTTTATAATCGCTGCGATATTCAATTTTTTTCTGATACCTACTTATACCAAAAATGGTGATTTGCGCCTAAACGGTTCATTAAAAGTTCCATGTGTGATACATAAAGTCACACTAGAATTGACCAAGGAATCCAAATGTGCAATAATATATAGGGGGTTCCATTCAAAAAAATGTAGGTTTGATATGAATCACCCTGTATAAACATCAGAATTTAAGTGAAAATATTTTTACGTAATAGGCCTCAAGGGTACCTAACATGATCAAGTGACAGATTTTTGGAATATTTTTCAGTAAGCCCACAATCCTCCGTCCACGCACTATTGGCCCACCCTGTATATTGGGTCTGGACAGTAGTAGCGAATTATAATTTTGGGTGTTGAAATTAGAGCAAATATAGTATCTTTTCTTATTACTGTGTCACCCAATAAGGAATTTGTTTTTGATCACGTGGCGTGCGATTCAAAATTTTTGATGGGACACCCTGTATATTTGTGAATTTTTGTGTGCCTTCCGATAAAACAATTCCAACAAACTAGCACCCTTGGGGTGTAACGTTATTTATTCAAGAGCTACAGGTACTTAAAGGATAGTACCACTACCATTGATTACATATAACATGTACCCCTACAGTTAGATTACTTTGGTAGTGTTTCATAATGGTAGGGTGGTACAGTCCTTGAAACCTGTAGCTCGTGAATTAATCACTTTAGACCCCAAGTGCTAGTTTGTTGGAATTGTTTTATCTGGAGGAATACAAAAAGTCACGAATATACAGGGTGTCCATTAAAAATTTGGAATCGGACGTCATGTGACCAAAAACAAATACATCAATGGGTGACACAATAATAAAGAAAGATACTATATTTGCTCTAATTTACACCCCCAAAATTATAATTCGCTACTACTGCCTAGTTCTGATATATTGCTTGTCTTAATAGTCGTGGGACACCCTATATTTATCCTGCATTTGCATTTGCCCCTGAACAACACCAGCATTTTGTCCACATTCTGAACATGTGTAGTTGGTACTGCAATTCATTATACAAATTTTTGAACACTTCACAAATTGCGGTAGCAGTATCACCAGATACTATTCTGTCTGTTCTATGTAGAATCAGGATTATCAAATCGTATTGCACATAGTAGAAACAAGAAACGCTTTAGACTCATGGTGGCCCGAAATATATCTCTACCCGTTCCACCCGTAGCCCACAGAGGATCTGAGTCTTCTCACCCGCATTTAGAAACTCCGGCTAATATATTCAAACCCAAAAATACCTTGAGTTCAGACATACTAAGATAATTAACGTATTAACTCCGTTATCTTCGCAATAGTATGATTCAAAATTGCTTCAAGAATCTCGCCTGTGAACAAGACTTGCTAAGCATGTAGGGGATTAGTTAGATTGGTCAGTTTTGCTGGTCCTTTCAAGCCCGGAAGGTGGGTGAATATATTATGTGCGGGAGCTCGGCGACCATGCGTCGGAGGATTTCTAGACCATATGCAGGGTGGTCCAATAAGCGCGCGGTGCTCTCTAGCGGCCATACCGTTTAAATTAGACGAAAATGTTTTAACTAAGAAACGATTCTTTTCAAATGCTCTACATTTAGAAAATAATTTCAAAGATGGTGGACTTCCGGATATACCGGAAGTAGGCATCAACTTGCTTATTTTAAATAGAACATCCTGTATGTTATTACGTTTTTGAATACAGCATCGATTTTTAGGTCCAGTTCGTTAAACAAAGTTTATGTCTACAAAGCCTATTTTCGCAGTTATTCAGCAATTTTACAGAATTTGACGTTTGTAGTACTTTACAAAAAAGTTAATATCTCGGAAACTAAATGCGATAGAAAGATGCGGTCTTTGGTTTTGAAACAAGCAGGAAGCGTACTTGTGTCCAAGTAGGATCATTGTTTCAAAAGAACATTAAATCAATAGACTAGCAGTTATCATTTTTTTTTATTCACGTCGGCGTAAAATACGAGAGAAGGAAACATGTAGTTAATAATAAAGATAGTGAGTTTGACGTTCTCGCAATTGTAGTTGAAGATCCCCATAGCAGTACTACAGCAGAACTTAGTCGCTATTTAGGCAATGGTCAAACATCTGTGAACATGATCTTAACGGAGTACCTACATATAGCATCCTTATCACGTGCAGCTAAATCAAGCAGTTGACAGACAAGACTGAAAACTGAATGAATTTCTGTAACTGGGGTCGTGTTTGAGTCCAAGAAGATGCACTCCTTTTTAAATGTGTTGTATAGGAATGAAGCTACATTGCTTATAAAATTCTTTCATTTTCTTTCTTATGAAATGTAGCTTCAGCGTTATCATTAACGGCCATGTAAACTGGCATAATTTACATTTTCATACCGATATAAATCCAAACTTTGAGAGGTTTTTTGACAACCAGCATGAAGTCTAAGCTGTTGGGGTGGTATTATTGAAAACCGCATAATAAGCTAATGTTTTCAAAAATTTTCTAAATGAAACTTTGGAAAACCTGTAGGAAAATTTACCACTGGAGTTTTTAAGAATAATGTGGTTACAGTTAGATGGACAGAAAGCACATTTTAGTATTAGAGGTCGAAACACTTTGGATGAAAGGTTCCCTGTCAATTGTTTCGTCTGTAAGCCACGCCACCTACGATTTTTCCAATTCCGACGCCATAATTACAAAACCGTAAATATCTTGAAAACCATCAAAGATAGAACCACATAAAAGCAAAGGAGAATTTAATTTCGCATCCACTGATGTGAAACTTATCATACCAGCCCATTTGAAAAAAAAGAAGTTTTTAACGTTTTTAACTTTACAAATTCGAAAATTGCTAGTCTATTGATTTAATATACCTTTGAAAACAATGGTCTTACTGAAGGACAAGTACGTTTTTTGCTTGTTTTAAACACCGAAGACATTGTCTTTCTCTCGCGTTTAGTTTCTGAGATATAAACTTTTTTGTAAAGTACTACAAACGTCAAATTTTGTAAAAATTTCTGAATAACTCCGAAAATAGGCTTCGTAGATATAAACTATGGTTAACAAACTGGACCTAAGAATCGATGCTGAATTCAAAAACGTAATAATATATAGGGCGTTCCTTTAGAATAAGGAAGTTGATGCCTACTTTCGGTATACCCGGAAGTCCGCCATCTTTGAAATTATTTTCTGGATGTAGAGCATTTGGAAAGAAACATCTTTTATTTAAAATATTTTTGTCTAACTTAAACTGTATGGCCGCTAGAGAGCACCGCGCGCTTATTGGACCACCCTGTATATCCATTTTTACCATAAAAATAAAGAGATGAGGAGGCTTCATTTGATACGTCGCCGTCACCTGACACTTACCTTGAATGTTATTATCTTGTCGGTTATCTCTATCTGAAAGTTCTTGTTCAGATTCAGTGTCGTGATCTATGTGTTCGCTTTCAGCAACACAGAGGTCGCTATTTGAGCCTTCTAAACCTGCAGACACTCTTGGCCCTTCTTCGAATTTAATGTCGTTCAGTATAATCTCTTCAAGTTCTTTATCAGTTAAAAATTTGCGCAAATTATTTGAGCTGAAATAATAACGTGGCTCGTATATTGGGGTCAGATTTTATCCCAACTTGACGTTTCTCGAAAACTGGTGTAGTGGTCGCAATATGCCTCACCTCACATATCCTGTATTTACATAATATTTTGCCCTTAGTTGTTAAAAGAAGATTCTTATCATCATTTGTAATACCTAGGACGCTCCTTTATATACTGGTCCTGAACGAATAAAACATTTTTCTTTCTATCTGTTCTAATAAAGACAGCAGGACAAATTTATTTTGGTTTTCTTGTAGACTTTATGCGATCCTGGTATCATTCAAACTACTTCTAAATGGTTTCCTGTCTGTCCGGTTCATTTTAAAATTCTGAACAGACGGTTAAGGTCTGTCGGGCTCCAGTTTGCTATATTTCTTTCCAATTGCGCCTTGAAAAGAACTTGAAGAATTTCGTTATTATCCCCGGCTTGAATCTCTAATGTATTTTCGCCCTTCTCTCTCAATATAATTTATAGTGAAATTCGTTCTCTTCTTTTTTCTTTGATCCGACTGGGCACGATAATTTACCCGTTTTTCGATTTTTACAAGTGAGGATTATAGATATACTGGAGTGAGTTGGAAAGGAGAGCTCGGATTGATTACAAGATAATCCTCATGATTCAACAAAATCCAGGTAGGCATTTAGCTCCATCTAGGGTCCGTCAGCGACTCGTTGAAGGCATTATGCCATTATACCTTGTTACAACAATTGATGGCACTAACAGCTTACGGATATCTAAGGGCCGCATTCATAGTCGATACTTAAGGGTACCTTAATACTTCATGGTCTTTAAGTATAGTTTTGTGTAACGAAATGTCAACATGACATGTCAACATGACATTTCATTGTAGTCAAGGCGACTTTGTAGGTAAAATTTGGAGTAAGATGTTGTGAGTTTCTGACACTCCCAATAAATTGTTCGGCGAAAACACGAAACTGGCACAAAACATAAAGAGATTACAGAAAATATCAAAATCCATGGGCACTGGAATAACAAATTGACTTATATTTGAAATATGACAACGTCGCCAAAGGTTTGCCCACCGTCTCGTAGATATTGTCTAGGAAACAGATACGCAAGAAAGGACAAACTTGAGGCTCCTTTAAGTATCTCTTGAGTATTACTCAAGGTGACTTTAAGTATTACTCGGGAGACGACTATAAATACGGCCCCAAGTGGTTTGGGTACTAGATGGAGAATTAGAGACACTCATTCACACCTGATGCATACACTGACCTTAAGAGGGGGTTATATTACGTATATGAGAGCTGTTTGCAATGGTTTAGCTGTAACCATTTTTTGACTATTAATTTTGAGACTACTGAACTGAAAAAAATATGAGCATTAAGAAAAGGGGCAGTACTAGGCTAATATCGATGTATTTTTTTAAATTTCCTAATAGAAAATTATTAATAATTGGTAAATGTGGCGCCTTTTTGACTGAATTCACGGTCTCGTTAATCACCCTGTATAAACTTATTCTAAAATCTAGATCGACATTAGGTGGGGGCAGGCATAATTTGGTTTATTTTTCTGAGGTTTGTTGAGAATCCGACAATAATTTTGCTGGCACCTTCTAGGGGCGCTATAGGCAAATAGTATGATACATGATAGTTTTTTTTTAATTTACTTCCAAGGGGGGACATGTCCCCCCTATCCTAAAAGTATTTACGTCAATGCTGCAATACTTTTAGATCTTTCGGTTTTCCAACGACATCGGCATGTCTAAAAACTGCTCAGTGTGAAGCGAACCTCACTGAATTTAATCGCTTTTCTCAGATTTTCCTATAACAAATAACATACACACGCATAATATCCTCATTGGTACTTCTTGTTGATTTTTCATATTTTCATTATTTTCCGTCTTATTTTCGCTCTTGTACATACGATAAATACATTTTTTTGTGATAGCTCAGTTGAACTTGTAAAAAACTCTTTTTGCCGTAACGTCTACCCATATTGTATTTATACAGGTATAAATTATACAATGTCTATTTCTCAACGACGGATGATCTGAATACTTTTTGCACAACATGTCTAGGGTCAGCGGGAGCCGGTTCGGCATCACCATCACAGACCCATCGGTATTCAAACAAAAGAGAGCAGCGCCTGTAAATATTTTTTATGACTTGGCGGTATATCTTTGTAGTATATTCCTATAGTAAATAGGCCACGCCTTCTCTTGCCCGATTCCTTACCTGTGCCCCTACTCCGCAAATGTTTTGCCCTCAAGCAGTTTACTTATTTATTTATCGTATGGCTCAAAAACATGACAATAGTAAATATAGATTAAAAGAAAAACTATTATAACCTATACTAAAATAAAATATACACAGCTACAAACTAAGATACATAGTCTTTGGTATTTACAGGTTGATGTCAAGTTCTTTCATCCACTTCAGCGCCAACGGTGTGGCTGTGAAGAACTCTTCTCGCGATCCCTGAAACGCACGCAGTTCACATTCGCCCGTAATATGGTTTATAGTTTGACGGGGCGCGCCACAGTCACATAAGGGAGATTGCACATGTAAAGGGAGTCGGCACATCTGCCGTGGCCTGTTCGGACTCTATTAAGTTTTACCCTCTCTTTCCGGGGTAGTTCTGATCCTGGAAGTAAGGCTGCCCCCATAAATGCGCATCGCGAGTGGTGTTCCACAAAACCTTCCCGCTGGGAGCGTCATTGGTTTAAGGAGTCGAAGTTATTGGTTTTAAGCCCTTCTGCATCCCTTATTGGTGGTTGTCGGGATTTAAGTCTGTTTATCTGCAACGGGGGTATTGCTCGGTGGATGGGCAGTTTGTTGTTGGCCGTAATCTTGTTATACTCCCTTAGAAGGGCGTCAGTCCTTCGCAGCTGCGGTGGGGCTGTTCCAGAGAGTACAGGCAGCCATTGAGTTGGGGTTGTCTTAACTGCGCCTGTAATAAGTCTCATAGTGTGTTTTAGTTGGACGTCAATTATTCTGGTATGATGGCTGTTAATCCAGACAGGCGCACAGTACTCAGCACACGAATAGACAAGAGCTAGTGCACTGGTTCGTAGAGTTGGAACAGCGGCACCCCACGTCGTTCCACACAGCTTCTGGATAATGTTGTTGCGTGTTCTGAGTTTTCCTGCAGTGTTTACGAGATGTTTCTTATAGCAGAGGGTGCGATCTAACGTTACTCCAAGATATTTTGGGAAATGGTTATGCTTCAGGGGTTCGCCTGCAAAAAGTACCTGCAGTTCATATTTAGCTAGTTTGTTATTCAGGTGGAAGCAGGAAACTTCGGTTTTGTTGGGGCTCGGTACTAGTCTCCATTTCTTGAAGTAGTTGTTTAGAGCTAACAGGTCGTTAGAAAGAGTATGCTCAAAGTTCTTGAAGCTCTTATCGGAAAAACCTATGGCTATATCGTCCGCATAGCACAACTTGTAACTGACTGTTTCTGGCATGTCAAATATATATAGATTGAAAAGTGAGGGGGCCAGTACTGAGCCTTGTGGAAGTCCGTTGTTCAATTTGCGCTGCCTGCTTGCTTTCTCGTTTAGGATTACTTGGAACTTTCCGTCGCATAACATGTTGTTTATGAGCCTTGTAGCGGTCTGACAGGGAATCACCTGCAGCAACTTATATAGGAGACCCTCCCTCCAGACCGTATCGTATGCGGCAGTGAGGTCAACAAACGCCACTCCTGTCTTCATGTTTTGCTGGTAGCCTGCCTCTATATGCGTGGTGAGGGACAGTACCTGGTCACAACAACTGCGACCCGGTCTGAAACCAGCCTGGGTTATCGGGACCCGGTCTAAGATAGTCGCGCTCAATCGGTTGTAGACGGCTCTTTCTAGCAATTTATAGGAGCAACTGAGCAAGGCTATAGGTCTCTAGCTGGCGGGTTGATCGTTCGGTTTACCGGGTTTTAATATTGATATGACCTTCGTTCTTTTGAATGCCCGTGGGAGGTTTCCCGTATTAAGGAGGTTCGTGAAGAAGAGAGATAGCCACACTCTTGTTTGCTGACCTGCATGAATGAGAAATTCCGGCAGGACGCCGTCGAAACTAGGAGCCCTTTCAGGCCTAACATCTGATATGGCATTATTAATGTCTTCGATCGAGAAGGGTCGGGAAAACGTTGTTTGGGTAGGAGCGTTCCTCCTCAGTAAAGTCAATCCCTTCTTCACGCGTTTTGTATGCTCTCTATCAGAAGGTGCTCCTGATGTTTCTACAATATGCGCAGCAATCTTGTCTGGAGTTACTCCCGACGATGCCCGTATGGATGGCGTGCTTGAGCCTAGTTTTCTAAGAAGGCTCCAGGCCTTTCGACTTGAGTGTTGGAAGTTCATTTCCGACGTAGTCTCCTCCCAATTACGTCTTCGTGAGCTGTCCAGGGCAGAGATGAGTTCGTCGGCAATATCTGGATTGTTGGTTTCCTGAAAGTCGCCGTATAGGAGTTCGCACCGCTCATCCCACCCAGGGATATATTCCTTCCTGTATCCTCTAGGAATGGTCCTTTTTGCAGCGCTCATCACTGCTCCAACGAAACGTTTGTAATTGTTTGATGTTGGCGGTATCCACTGTACCAGCCGGTCCAGCTCCCGTGAGTAGTTACACCAGTCCGCCTTTGCAAGATTCCATCGAGGCCGAGGGATGGATCGTATTAGGGGTATTTGGATTCCCACCTCTAAGAAAACTGGCCTGTGTTGGGTGTGTGGGAAGGCCTCTGCGACTTTTCTGTTAGCTGGTATAGGGATCCCTTTCCGGTTGCAGCTCACAAAGCACAAATCAGGGTTACTTTCTGAGTTCCAGGCTGCTGATTTGAAAGTGCCTGTATCTTTGGCACCAAATACAAGAAAGATATCATTATCATCAGCCCAGTCAGCCAACCTTGTGCCATTTTCGTCACAGTCGGGGTATCTCCACCGTTGGTGGTGGCTGTTAAAGTCTCCAATATATATAGCCGGATGCTGTTGTACTGGAAGTGGTTGTTCAGGCCACTCCGCTGCCGGTGGCTTATATACGTTTACAATTGTGACCTCTCCCACTTTTACTATTACGCTGTGTATGTTGTTATTTGTGTCATTGGAAATGAGTTGGGCATTGTCAATATTGTTGCGAATATAAGAGGCTACGCCGTAAGTATGGTGGTAAGTGGCTCCCAGTAATGTATAACCAGAAATGTGTCCCCGTCTGGTGAGTGATTCCTCACTGTCGGCGTGAGTTTCTTGGACCGCTATGACATCAACCTTATTGTCCAAAAGAAGTTTGGAGATGCATTCGCTTTTAGCTCTGCTTATGCTATCCACATTTAGCTGACAAATACGAATAAAACTACCGATATTTCTAGTCTGTAAGTTTTTAGCACTTATGTTCGTCATGTTTTAACCAGGAAATCTCAAAAAAAGAGTCTGGTTGCCAGGTTCGCTCTAGCTCATTTAGCGTTACCCAGGGTGCACGTGTAGCCTCCTGCTACGGACGCGAGCTAGTCTGCACCCCAGCAGTTTACTATAACCTCCACCTAATACAATTTGCTAACTTGCAGTAGAGTAGTTGGTTCGTTAGAATGGCGCGTGATAGCTTTGCTGTTGCTCAGCTTGCATTCCTTTACTGTCATCAATTGTGATAACAAAGTTATAGTTTGCAGAACTACGAAAAAGTATTATACATACAAGGTAGTTTAAGGCAACGCTGAGATGCACAGTTTAAACATATTTCCGAGTATACAGAAATTCAGACGTATGCAATTTTTTTTGTGATGGATTATTCTGCCACTTGCTTCATTCTCAGATTTTACATAAATTGCCCTCATCTTTCTATTATTCTTGTTATGTATTCAAACCCAGTAGTTTAGCTAATGTTCAATAGCAAGAAAAAACTAGAAGATCGTACAAAAATGCAATTTTTGCTCAAATTCAAATTATTTCAATTAGCGCGAACGTCCTGTAGATATAAAGGGAAACACAAAAGTAAATAAATTTTAAATGGATGTTAAAAACATGAATGTTTTGCAATATCCAAGACAAAATAATTTTTATTTTTTAAAAAGTCACAAACATGCATGTTTTTTTCCAGAAAATATGATAGAGCCCTAAAAATTCTGTTTAGTATTTATTGTACACATATATTTAATATTTGTAAATTTGTTTTGTTTTTCATAATTCTTAAGTTGGATTTAAGTCCTACGTTTCTCTTAAATACTGTACCTTATAGTTATAGTTTTAATGATATCTTGATGATTAACTGTTACGGTGGTGAGGCAGTCATTCAAAATTAGGGCTGCTTACTGAGCACAACGTGTTTAGACATTTCGCCATGTTTTCTTCCACTTTTCTTAGCTTAAAATGCTCCGCACGCTTTTTGTATCCTGTTTTTCATATCTGATATTGTAGGGCTGTTTACGTAAACACAGTCTTTGATATAACCTCACGAAGTTAGTTATAGTTATAGTTTTAATGATATCTTGATGATTAACTGTTACGGTGGTGAGGCAGTCATTCAAAATTAGGGCTGCTTACTGAGCACAACGTGTTTAGACATTTCGCCATGTTTTCTTCCACTTTTCTTAGCTTAAAATGCTCCGCACGCTTTTTGTATCCTGTTTTTCATATCTGATATTGTAGGGCTGTTTACGTAAACACAGTCTTTGATATAACCTCACGAAGTTAGATCGAATGATGGAAGGCCACTGAATGAATCCATTCCTACGTATCCATTTTTGTCGGCAACTTTCCTTTAAAAGGTCTCGAACTTTCTGGTAGCAATGAGCACATCAACGTCATCAAGTAATCATCTGGAAATTTCAAGTCTGTCAAGTGTGCGTCGTAGAAATAATGCAGAATACGCATATATATGGTGTCAATTAATTAATGATACACCGTAACTTCAAGGGCGTTTTTATGACTCAAATGCAAATAAAAAAGCTAATACAGGTTGTCTGGATATGCGACCGATGACGCTTGACAAGTGATAGACCTCACTTTTCTTTCAAGATTGAGATATGAACAACAAACCTTAAAATAATTAACTTTCGAGATACAGAACGTCAAAGTTTTTCTTTTATTTTCTCAAATATTCCGCAATAAAATGGCACAACGATCTAAGATGACATATTGCGGGTCTTTTAAGGCAAGAGATTCAAATCGATCCACGGTTTTGCTATCGTGAATAGAGGGCGCCACCTACGGCACATTGAACTAATTTGAATTATCAAAATTTTTTTTCGGTTTGGTGCATCAATGTATCAAAAAAATTGTTTCATTAATATGTTTTACGTGTTTACGTGTTACTTGTTTAAGTCCCTAGAGGTAACCGTTTTCGCGATGACCTTCATTAAAATTTCCAATGGAAGTGAATTATCAGTATTTCCACAAATGAATATTAGGCTCATACTTTTACATACCATTAACGAAGTATTCTTAAACTTTAGTACCACGTATTTTGAAATTACATATGTTTGAAACATGTTTTATGATCTAATGTTAATTCGTTCGACAGTCCCGTAGTACTTCCTTCAATCACATTTTACAACTAATTCGTGTGCCTTGGAAATTTCAATAAGGGTCATCTCGAAAACGGTTACCTCTAGGGACTTAAACAAAGAATACCTTTTCTACTTAGAACATATTATGGACATGTTTTTTTTTAATATTCCCATTTATGCACCAAATTTTGACGTCCTGTATCTTAAAAATAAGCATTTTAAGTTTTATGTTCTTATCTTAATGTTCATAAAAATGTGAGGTCTATCACCTGTCAAGCGTTGTTGGTCGAATATCCGGATACCCTGTTTAAACATGTGTCTTGAATCGTCTGATTTTCAAGATACAGAGTGTCAAAAATTGGAAATAAATTTGGTTTTTTATCAATGTCTTAAACATTAGTGAGCCATTTTTTTTAAATTTGTGACTATTTTTCACTGAATCACCACTGTCACCACTGTCTATAAGATAATGATTTCAATAAGGTTCATCTCGAAAACGGTTGCCTATAGGGACTTAAACAAAGAATACCTTTTTTAATTAGAACATATTATGGACATGTTTTTTTTTCAATATTCCCATTGTTGCACCAAATTTTAATGTCCTGTATGTTAAAAATTAAGCATTTTAAGTTTTATGTTCTTACCTCAATGTTCACAAAAATATGAGGTCTATCACCTGTCAAGCGTTGTGGTCGAATATCCGGACACCCTGTTTAAACATGTGTCTTGATTCGTCTGATTTTCAAGATACAGAGTGTCAAAGATTGGAAATAAATTTGGTTTTTTATCAATGTCTTAAACATTAGTGAGTAATTTTTTTAAATCTGTCACTATTTTTCACTGAATCACCACTGTCACCACTATCTATAAGATCTTCCCAGTGGTCGGGGGGCAGTCCCACGAAAATATCAGCAAAAATGTCTACGCCACTGACTTTTAAAACATTAAATGCTGTTTTTTAGATGAAATAGATAAAACAGATTTTTCCTCTTTTAACGTCTCTTCGTATCTCACTTTGTTTTTAAACAAATAAATAAAACCATTTTGATTCATAGCCCCACTTTGTCGACGAGCTATGAATTGGATTTTATTTTTTTCTCCAAAATAAAGTGGGGTGCGAAGAGACCTCAAAAGAAAAAAGAGTTGAGTTTGCATCTGTTTCATCTGAAAGACGATATTAATTAATTTTTCCAAGGTCAGTGGCATACATTCAATATTTTCATACTTTGACACAATGTGTCTGAAAGGCCAGACTGTTCAAGACACCGGTTTAAAGGAACTTTTCTACTTGAATTTGGGTCAGAAATGTGCCCATGTAAATGACGATAACTAAATCGTAAGAGCAGTCGTTGAACGTTTGTGGGATCAATCTTGGTAACCAATGTTTTCCACATGGTCATGTCGCCTGTCCGTGTGGGCAATATCATCATGATTACTTATTTAAGCGCCCAAAAACAAAAACAAAACATGTTGGATACCAAAAACTATTTCAGTAAACACTATGCTTTTCAGATAATTACCATTTATTCAAAATTCACGTTCAATTGCAATATTCATAGCTAAGACAGAATAGCGTCAGTTGGGTCAGCTAGTATCAAATATTTTTGGAACACACCACAACATGCAACCTTCTTTACTTTCTTGTTATGTTTCATATCTGAAGGATATTCCTGCCCACTGAGGTATCTTTGTTTTGAGAGAAAGTCATTTCTTTCAATAGGTATTCAATTTCAAGTTTCTTTAAAAAATATGTAAAATTGGGTAAACTACTACGATAAGGTATAAAATAATATCAACAAAATAGGTTAATAATACAATGCACAATTCATTCGTTTGTTGGCAATAAAATTACAAATAACGACACTCCTAGAAGGCTGAGCCTTGAGGGGGGTATGTATATTCAGACAGACATAAAAATCTAAAAAACTAAATGTTGCACTCTACACACCTTTTTCGCCATTTTGTATAACCGAAGACTGTACAACTCAACATTGCCTATAACTCTTGAGTTTGAAATTTTTTCTTGATTCTTAAGACTAATGGAATAACGGAATATCTCTATTCTTATCTATCGCTGACTTACCCAGTACATTTGTACATGTATCTTGCAACTAGTATACTTGTAGAAGCATTTATTAGCAAAAATAAATATTTTTGTTCCAGTACTAAGATGCGATTATATACAACGTTGTTGAAATAGCACTACACTAAGGCGCTTTAAATGTTCTCCTATAATAACACACTGAAATGCGGGTACTTCTACCAAATTATAATAAACATCCACAAAATCATCATAATAAGCGCTGATATAGCGAGACGAAATTTATGTGTACATTACCCAGTAATGTGGATGGATTTTGTTTTCGGTTAAGCGTTATTAAATATGGAGAACATAAAATAGTCATCACTTAATTTTGCTCCCTAGCAACCAACAACCTATTTTGCTTTCAGCCTGTTTCTGGGAGTTAATTTCTAGGCCGGTTGATGGCACTTAAGATATGAACATAGCTGGAATGCCTCTCCCTAGAACCTTAAATTTTAAGACAAGGATCATAACGAACAAAACAAATTATTAAACGTGTGATATATTATCAACTTATGATTGAAAATGTCAGCCTAACAACTCGACAAAGAGGAGTATGTGTTCTGAAAATTTGTCTCCATGGCCAGTCACGTAAATGTCAATATCAGAGGTTCGACAGTGACAGACTAGTGAGGAGGTCCGAAAGTTAACGTCTCATTGGAATAATTTTTAAGGAAGAGCTGCGCGAAAGCAGTTTCAGATTAATAGGTCATCATATCTGTAGGAGATGAGTACTTCTATCAAGTATTCTTTACTCAATTGCTTTAATATCTGAGGTCGAACTGTCTGGATAAATATGAAATTTGCCACTTATACAGTGTGAGACAAGCTCAACGCCTCGGACTCTTGTGACCAAACGATACCGCCTTTCACAAAAATAATTTTGCGAGTGTATAAGTCGAGTTGGACTACATTACAAAAATATTCACTTTTATACAGGGTATCCAATAGAAGCGTGCCATACCAAAGCAATGTTTTTCTTAATGGAACACCCTGTATATGACCGCATATTTAGATTTCGGATAAATCATAATATGGCTTTGTGTATCATACATGGAACAGTGAACCGTTTAGGTGCAAAACACAATTTGTGGCATAACCAGCTATCAGAAAAAAATTGAATATCGCAGCGATTATAAAACTTAGAGAGCTGTGGCTTTGCCGTGTCACTAAGCGTGAAACGCGTTAGGCTATGGTCAGAGTGCATCCGTCTTCAACTGATTTTTTACACGATTTTTTCTGCCGATATTGTCAATTGCCAGTCAAAAAAGGACTACGACAAGCTACGGTTATTTGAAACACCATTGGTGTATATGCTATTTAGTGGCAAAAAGAGTGCATAGGCCGATCATATTTTTCAAGAGACAGTGAGATTAAGAGAGTGAGAGAGACAGAGAGGGAGCGAGAGAGAAAGAGCGAGAGAGAGAGGAAAGAGCGAGAGGGAGCGAGAGGGAGAGAGAGAATGAGAGAGCGAGAGAGCGAGAGAGAGAGAGAGAGAGAGAGGGATAGAGAGAGCGAGAGAGAGGGATAGAGAGAGAAAGAGAGAGGGCGAGAGAGAGAATCACGTAAGCTCTACAAAAATGAGGCTTTACTTTGGAACCCATATTAAGCCATCCACACCAGATCTGAATGAGAAGGTAAGGTTTACTGTAAGGAATAAGTTCGAGAGATCTTGAACCATTAGTGCCACTGTTCACTGCTCGTTGCAATTTATGCCACTAGATGAGCATGGTGGACGTGGCAGAGGATGCCAAGCGCAGGCTAAACTTGGAACAGGGCAAAATTGTAAAACGTATATTACACAACGTGTCTCGGCAAAAAGTGCTCAAATGAAGCTGGGTGAAACTACGCCATAATTTATCTACATGCAAATATTTGAAAAGTTTAAAAAATTCGATTCTATTCAAGTAAAAGTACAAAAAGAATCAAAATTGTGTATAAAGGGTGGGCCAATAGTGAGTGGACGGGAGATTGTGGGCTTACTACAACATATTTTAGAAATCTGTAACTCGATCATGGTAGGGACCCTTGAGGGCTATAACATTAAAATATGTCCACTTAAATTTTGAAGTTTATACAGGGTGATTCGTATCAAACTTAAGTTTTTTCTCGGGTTTTTTTTAAATAGAACCCTACATATGCAACAATATTTGGATTCCTTGGTGAATTCTAGTGTGACCTTATGTATCATACATAAAACTTTAAACGAACCGTTTTGGCCCAAATCACCACCTTTGGTATAAGTAGATGTCAGAAAAAAATTGAATATCGCAGCGATTATAAAACCTAGAAGGCCGTGACTTTGCGGTCCGACTAAGCATGAAACGCGTCATCTCAGGTGAGACGGTTAAACTTTAATTCTTTTTGTAGTTGGAGAAATCAGTAGATTAATTAAGGAAACTTCAATCGCAGATAACTTGATTTTTTCAAGTCGGAATGCCTATTTTGGTTTTTAGAATCAAATGTAAAATCTGATTGCCTTTCCAACGCAATAGGATTCTCAATATCAGTCTTTTTTGGTTTTCAGTTTATTTCAAATTTTCAGTCAAATCGGTGTTTTTCAATTTCCCTGCGTGTAAGCAACCTAGCAGGCTATGGAAAATAAACAAAGGCCATTGAGGTGGAAGAAACCAACTAACTTATTAGAAAGATGCAAACAAACTAGAGTAACGAGAAAAGATTATGAAAATTCCTTACAACAGATTAGCTCTAACCGGAGACAACAGCGGTAAGATATCTAATGTCAATGAGAAGCTAGATTCTGAAAGAAGTGTTTTTTTTTCCAGTGCCTACTGCACCTTTTCCAGCTGTTAATCGGAAAGCGTCACTTGTAATTAAGGAAGCATCATATGTAAATCAGAACGTATCAAATGTAAATCAGAACAGTCAATTGAAAATCAACGTATTATTCTGATTTACATATGACGCATTCTGATTTTCAATTGAGTGCTCTGATTTACATTCGATACGCTTTGATTTACATACGATGCTTTCTGAATTACAACTGACGCTTTCCGATCAACAACTAGAAAAGGTGTAGTTATTGAGGTCTACAAGAGCTTGACAACTTTCCAAAGCGATTAAAAATTTTGGAACAAAAGGAAAACTACCAGAGATTTTTGCTCATAGTCTAACATCTTCAGAATGAAATTTCACATTTAATAGGTTAAAAAGATTAGTTATTTCTGATCCGTTAAATCAAAAGTATATCTCTCTGGAGCATTCTGAGCATCTATTGAAATGATTGTTAGAATTTCTTATTACTCCATGTTGTAGTTGTGTTTATTTCGCGTATTTTTCTACAAACTAAATTACGTTTTATAATTCAAACAGACTGTAACTCAGGTTTCATTTTCTGCGTTTTTGCTGGTTTTTTCAATTTTCCTGCACGGGAGCAACATGGCAGGTCATGAAAAATAAATAAAAGCCCGTTAAGATGGAAGAAATCAACTAACTTGGAAGAAAGCTATGAACGAACTAGAGCAACGAGGCAAGATGATGAAAATTCCTTACAACACATCAGCTCTAACCGGATACAACAGCGGCAAGATGTCTAATGTTAATTAAAAGCTGGGTATGACAGAAGTGTTTGTTTTTCACAGTCCAGTAGCTATTGAGGTTTCGAGGTTGATAACCTTCCAAAACGATTAAAGACTTTGAACCAAAAGGGAAACTACCAGCGATTTTTGCTCGGAGTCTAATATCTTTAGAATTAAATTTCACATTTAATGGGATAAAAAATTGTCATTTCCGTTCCGTTAGGTCAAAAGTAAATATATCTCTAACTGGATCATTCTGAGCATCTATTAAAATGATTGCTAGAATTTTTCACTACTCCATGTTGTAATTGTGTTTATTTCATTTATTTTTCTACGAACTAATTATGTTTTACAACTCAAACAGAATGCAATTCAGGTTTCATTTTTCGCGATTTTGCTAATAGGTAGAAACACCTACCGAAGAATTTGAGGGGTTCCAGCTGACGGGAGCTATCACTACTTTTGGGTTACGGAAATGACTACTTTTTTATGGCATTAAGGGGCCTGGATACACACATCTATACATACGTATTTGCCATGTAAAAACACGGACTCACAATTTCTCGCATAACTCACACTATTTTCCAACTACATATATAACATTTCAGAAGGCAAAGGTTAAGATCATAATGAATGACAACTATTTTCGATTTTCTCAAAAAAGTCTTTTAATGTAATTTAACAACCAAACACGATATCACAAAAAGGCTAAATAGTCGCACAAGCGCGACTATTTGGACCTTTTGACCTTACCTTTGGATTTTTGGACTTATCTCCCCTCATCTTAGACACACATACTGGAGAAAGGGAACAGGCGGCCACGCCTCATCGCTAACACGGGAATACGTCTTTTCTTGGATTCTCAATTTCGCGCGCTATACCCTAGACCCTTAACTGTGAAAATTTATTCAGAAGAGGTACCTAGATGTTCTACCGCTAGCAACAATGGTCCTGGTTTTCCTTTAGGTAAATATTGTTTTACTGACTTTGGAAATTGGTTAATAGCTAGCAGGCTGTAAAAAATGAGCATTCTTGTTACCGCTATTGTTTCTGGTTATTGTGATGTAAGGAATTTTCATAATTCTTGCTTCGTTACTCTGGATCGTTAGTTGGTTTCTTCCATCTTAATGGGTTTTTGTTTATTTTTCATGGCCTGCTGAAATGAACTACAAATTGAACTAAAATGAAAACTAAAATAGACTGATATTGAGAATCCGATATCGTTAGAAAGGTACTCTAATTTTACATCTGATCCTATAAACAAAAGTAGGAATTCCTATTTGAAAAAATCAAGTCATCTGTTATTGAAGTTTGATTAATTAATCTACTGATTTCTCCAAGTACAAGAAGAATTCAAATTTAGCCGTCTGACCTAGGGTGACTCATTTCATACTTAGTCGTACAGCAAAGTCATGACCTTCTAAGTTTTATAATCGCTGCGATATTAAATTTTTTTCTGATACCTGCTTATACCAAACATGGTGATTTGCGCCTAAATGGTCCGTTTAAAGTTCCATCTACGAAAGATAAAGTCACACTAGAATTCACCAGAAAAATTTAAGTTTGATATGAGTCACCCTGTATATACGTCAAAATTTAAGTGAAAGTATTTCTATGTTATAGCTACTAAGGGTCCCGAGCATGATCAAGTGACAGATTTCTGAAATATTTTTTAGTAATCCAATCGCAATCTTCCGTCTACTCACTAGTGGCCCACCCTGTGTATTGGACTCAATAACCGAAAGTTATACCTAGAACGCGTTGTGAATTTCTCTAATGTCTCACATCGCGTATCGGGTAATTTTTGTTCTGGGTAAACTACAAAGGCCTGCAAAGCGCAACTCGAATACCGTCGGAAACGCGCGACCATTTTTGCGTTGCGGGTGATACAAATACCCACAAATCGGAAATCTAATAATAATAATAATAAGCGAGGGGTTGCTAGATCCCCTTAGTGGCGCCTCCCCAAGGTGGCGGATAGGGGAACGCCTCCCAGATATGGGTGGTACCGGGGAAATCAAATACCCGGGGCGGACCACAACTAGCACGGAGGAATAGCGTCTGCATCCAGAGGATCGGCTATTCCTCAATAACTAGGACACGACGGATCTCCATGTGAGGAGCGGTACTCCGACAGCGTCTGACTCCATGTTAGGGGCGGCTGATAACACACCCGCAGGAAGCCACCCAACATCAGTAGGCTATCCGGTGCGTGGCGACACCGCAGGGTATACCGAAGCCCAAGGATGTAATCCAGCCGGCAACCTTCACAGGTGCATCCTCAGGAGGCAATTTGGACGGCTGCCTCCGGAAATGTCGTCTGGGGGCCCTAAGGCCAACCACCTGACGGGCCCTATCTTCGGGTTCGACCACCCCAAGAAAAGCACCCACACCGAGCCGGTTTCGGAAGCCGGCGTTGGGCAAGGTGGCGGTGCTTCGAATCGCCCTGTTGACGACCCCCGCAATGACATGGACCGTTTTAGGTGGACGACGGAGCTCAAGGATGACCTGCTGAGCTGCTACGAGAGCAGTAGCCCGCGCCGTAGGGGATACATGTCCCGCATGTATGAGAGGTGGTGTGAAATGCACCCAGAGCATAGCACGCTTACCTCTCAGAATCTGCGAGATTATGTATCGTACCTCCGGAGGCAGGGATATGTTCGTGCTCCAGCTCAGCCTGCCCCTTCGGCGGACGGAAGGCCTGTTAACCAGGCTGAAAGTTCGCCGGTAAGGCCCGCTGAGAGGGAAATCGACCAAGTCGTCTCACCTGGGGATTTCAGAGACCGAAGGGCCTTACATAACAACGGAAGGTCCTTGAAGCTGGCAGATTTAAAGAGAGAGGATGAGGTTGTTGGTGAACGTCTATCGGAGGCCTCTGACATTTGGAGCATCAATTGCGAAATTTACGCTGCGGCTCTGAGGCTAGCTAGACAGGGGAGAGTGAGAGACTCTCCTGTTGAGAGAGCACAGAGACGGGTGCGCCAAATGGAAGCGAAAATCCAGTTGGCTCGCCAGGAAGCATCCCGTATCCAGTGTGTGATGGAATATAGAGCGGCTGGGAAGCCTTTTACGCGCCGAGTGCGCCAGATAGCCTACGGGTTGAGGCGCGACCATCATACACTCAGTCAAGCGGTACTGGTTGTTGTCAAGCAACACTGTCTTGACAGGATACGGATGCTAATCGCTGCGAAGCGATCGTTGGTGGCGCGGGCGAGAGGTCTGGAGCAGAACAGAATGTTCTACGAAAGACCTTCTCGCCTTTTCCAACAGCCGCCTCCAGCCATAGAGCAGCCGCCAACTGCTGATCGCGTGGAGGCCTTTTGGAGGGACATTTACGAACAACCCAAACCTCTCTCAGCAGACACTCCGGCCTTGGCGCAGTTCGAGTCCGTTTGTAGGAGGACTCCTAACTTGAATGTACTGCGTCACCCGATAAACACGGAAGAAATTCTTGACGCCTTACGAGGCGCAAAGAATTTCGCAGCTCCTGGCCCGGATGGCATAAACACCTACTGGTGGAAAAAATTCCCCAGTTGCCACCGGCATTTAGCTAGAGTTTTTAACTCGTGGCTAAATCAGGAGCAGCCAATTCCGGCTTGGTTTGTCGAGGGTCGAACCGTGCTTCTCCCGAAGACCGGAGATTTGTCTGATCCCAAAAACTACAGGCCAATAACATGTCTGAACGCGTGTTACAAGCTCTTCACCAGAATCTTGTACATGCGTATCCTTCAAGCTGTGAATCCTGTATTTCTCGACGTGTATGAACAGAGAGGGTCAAAGAAAGGAGTAGCTGGCTGCAAGGAGAACCTGTTGATTGACCGATGTGTCACGCAGGACTCTGTGCAGTACAAGCGAAACCTTTCTATGGCCTGGATTGACTATCGCAAGGCATTCGACAGCACGTCTCATGACCTCATTGTGCGGCTGTTGGAATGTCTTTCGGTGGATAATCAGATAGTGGGATGCATCAAACAACTGATGCCACTCTGGAAGACCCGGTTTGCCATAACATCAGGTGAAACTCGGGTTCAGACAGAGTTGGTGTCATTGAAAAGATGTGTCTTCCAAGGAGACTCCTTGAGTCCCTTGCTCTTTTGCATCTCACTTTTGCCTCTGTCCATAGCGCTGAGAAATACTAAAGGATACAGCTGTGGCACGCCCAATAACCGGAGGCACAAGGTCACCCATCTGTTTTATATGGATGACCTAAAACTTTATGCCTCCGGCCAACGCGAACTACAACAATCGCTGAGGGTGGTGCAGGAGTACAGTCATGCTATCGGAATGGAGTTCGGGACAGACAAATGTGCATTGGTTCATCTCAAGAAAGGACGAAGCGGAAATAGTGGAGATGAGGAACAGCTCGTTGATGGGAGCATCTTGCGACAACTGCATGCCGGAGATACTTATACCTACCTTGGAGTGGCGCAGCGTCATGTCCAAGAGGCAGCATTGGTTAAAGAGTGTCTCCACCGCAAGTATTTGCACCGACTCCGGCAGATCTGGTCGTCAGAACTGTCCGGCAAGAACAAAGTCGCTGCCACAAACATGCTTGCGGTCCCATTGTTATTATACACCTTTGGTGCTATACACTGGAAAGTGAACGAGCTGAAGGAAATCGACACGAAGACCCGCAAAAGGATGAATATGGAGAGAAGCCTGCATCCTAAGTCCTCTGTCCCGCGAATATACCTCCCGCGACACCTGGGAGGGCGTGGACTATTGAGTTTGGAGCGTCTGCACAACAGAGTAGTACTGGCCACTGCCTGCTATGTAACGAACAGCACCGATCCCCTGATCCGCTTTGTGCGAGAGCACGAGAATGCGGGAAAAGGAGCCTTTCTTTTTAGCGCAGCGAAACGAGCAGCCGAGGACCTCAGCCTCACACTCGACTTCAAGCGGAGGTGTCAGCAGTCCATTACGGAACTTGCTCCCGCAGAATTAAAATCCCACCTTAAAACTGCCGAAGTCGACTTCCTTTTAAGACTTCATAAAGATAAGCCAATGCATGGAATCTTCTACAAACATCTGGAAGAGCATGGCTTGTCTGAGCAGTTGACCTTCTCTTTCCTAAGGTCTAGTGGGTTGAAGTCGGAGACTGAGGGCTTTATAATGGCTTGCCAAGACGGTGTCTTCAACACCTTGGTGTACCGTCAAAGGGTTATGGGTCTAGATGTACCCGACACCCTTTGTAGAGCTTGCCGACAGGCGCCAGAGACGCTTATGCATCTCTTGTCGGCGTGTAAGACGTACGCTGGGACGGCTTACGTCCATCGGCACAACGCGGCTCTACGAGTGCTCTACTATCATTTGAGGCACTCATACGGTATCGATGAGACACCGGTGCTGCCATACGCTCCAGGGGATATAGAGTCCGTTGTGGAGAACGAGAGATGCCGGATTTACTGGAACTACTCGTTCCCCACGCTCGAGCTTGTACAGGCAAACAAGCCCGACATAGTCCTTCTCGACCACCAACAGAAGACGATGTTCGTTATTGAGTTTTCGGCGCCTGCCGAGGTGAACATCGTCTCTAAGGAGGAGGAAAAGCGGACCAAATATCAGGAGTTGCTCGGACAACTTCGCAGGCTCTGGCCAGACTACACTGTAAGTCTGCTGGTTATGGTCATTGGATCCCTAGGGGGAATGAGGAATACGCTGCTCTCTGCACTGCGCAAAATACCGGTGTGCCGTGCGGCGGCGCACATCTTAGCCGCCAGAATGCAGAAGGCAGTCATCCTTGGGTCCCTTCGTCTACTTAGGGCGCACGATTCGCGGACCCAGTGATTGCTCACCTCACGGTGTGAGGAGTAGTCATTGGGTAATGGAACAGCAGCCCGGTGTGTCGGAGCCCGGGCTGCACTTTTTTGTTTTAAACACATAATAATAATGTGTCTTTATTTTTACTAATGTTACAAAACTTAGTAAAATATTGCAGAATGGGAAGCGGCATTCAACTATGTTGCTCTTCCATGCAACCCCCAACAGCGAAACAGAGAGAGGAAAAAAGAACAGATATTGTAAATAGTGTCTTAACAATAGTATAAAAAAAAATAATAGTAGTAATAAGAATTACATATGTATGATTAAGAGCTGCGTAGAGACACGATATAGGTTTTGACCTTTTTTCGGAATGCAGAAATAGACTCTGAACACTTTATATGTGGAGGCAATTCATTAAACAACAAAGCAGAGTTATAGGTGAATGATTTCTTAAATAGAGCTGAAGAGTGCGAGGGAACCGTATAAAACTCACGGTACCTAGTGTTGAGACAATGAGTATCAGAACCTTTGACTAATTTAGCATAGAGGTACCTAGGTATTCTATTCTTATTTATTTTATACACTAAAGAAAGCAAATGTAGTTTGAAGCGTTCGTCAAGATTTAGCCAGTTAGATTGTTTAAAAAATTCGCTAAAGTGATCATACTTTCTTAAATCGTAAGAGAATTTGATACATGAATTTCGAAGCTTTTGTAGACTGCATTTGTCTTTTTGCGTGAGAGCAGGCCAGTAAACTATATCCATATACGATACTGTTGACAAAATAAGAGAGTCACAAAGATGTAATCTAAGTTTTGTGTTAAATGCATTTTTATGCCTGTACAAAGTTCTTAACATTAAATAACTTTTTTGTAATAATTTATTCACATGCGAAGTGTACTTGAGTTCATTATCCATATAGAGACCTAAATTCTTAACAGTTTCTGATGAACTAAGTATAGTATTGTTTAAGACAATTTTGAAGGAATCAGGATTTAAAGCAGCGCCAAATAAAACTAACTCGGTTTTAGACTCGTTTATGGCCAAATTATGAGATTTTGCAAATTTAGTGATATACTTTAAGTCAGAATTAATTCTCATGGAGGCAATGAGTACATCATCCCTGTTAAAAGAATAATAAATTTGAGTATCATCAGCATACTGGTGCATCGTACAGAACTCGAGTTGGTGGCCAATATCTGCTGTATAAATTGAAAAAAGAAGCGGGCCTAATACACTGCCTTGAGGTACACCACTCTTGACTGCCCTTTGATTTGAAATATCATTACCTACAATAGTTCTTTGGTATCTATTGGACAGATAATTCTTAAAAAAAGTTACTGACGAATCACTTAACCCAAAAAATCTTAATTTTTTAAGCAGTAGAGAGTGACAAACAGTATCAAACGCTTTGCTGAAATCTAGTAATACAAGGCAAGTGCTGAGTTTTCTGTCACATGCTGTAAAAATATCATCAGTAACGTGTGCTAGCGCAGTAGTTGTACTGAAACCTGAACGAAAGCCAGACTGTACTGGGGGCAGAACATGATGCTTTTCTAAAAAAATTTTTAATTGATTCGCCACAATCTTCTCCAAGATTTACGAAATAACTGGCAAAAGACTTATTGGTCTAAAATGAGAAGCTTCAGTAGGATTTTTATTTTTTGCAACAGGTATTACTTTGGAAGTTTTCCAGCTATCTGGGAATACGTTATTTAATAGACAAAAATTAATAATGAATGTAATGATATGCGCTAAATATGGACAAATTAGTTTCAGCATTCTTAAGTCAATTCCATCAAATCCAGCTGCATTAGATTTAATACCATGTAGCTCCTTTTCCACGTCTTCAACCGACACTTCAGTAAAGTGAAAAGCATCACTAACATTTAACAGGCAGCCATCATATTTGGACGTAGTTTGATCATCACTGTCTATCAGAGAAGGTACATTATCGACAAAGTTGTTATTTAATTCATCAGCGCTAAATTCACATTGTTTATTGCAATTTTTATCAGAAATGTTTAAATAGTTGATAGCTTTCCAAAACTCTTTAGTATTTTGTTTTGATTTGAACTGCAAATAAGCTTTTTTTTCTGCAATAATAGAAACATTAACAAGGTTCCTCAAATCTTTATAGTACTGCCAAGCTGTTTCTGTTTTCAGTTTCCTATACTTTAATAAGGCTTTGTCTCTGAGCTTTTGCATAAACTTGATATTACTAGTCAACCATGGTGCAGGACGTTTCGTAATTCTAGCTGTAACAATTGGAGCATGTTTATCAAAAAGATAGTTCAATTTTTCATTCCAAAATGCTACAATGTTATTAATATCTGTCAAGCTATGCATATCTGACCAGCTTATACTATACAAATCATTAATAAAACTCTCTGAATCAAAGTTTGAAAAATTTCTGTAAGTTTTATAGGTTGGCAAACTCTTAGCATAGTTAAAATTAATTGAACACTCTACCAAACAGTGATCTGAAATATCATCCATTTTAAGAACTTGCTGTTCAAGTATACAATCCAAGTCGGATGTTATCAACAAATCTAGTACACTACCACTGGATGGGCGCGTAACGCAATCAACCACCTGATTTAAACCATATTTAGTCAAAAGTGAAGTCAACTGACGAGTGTAGTAGCTTGTAAGATTACTTACATCAATGTTAAGATCCCCTCCAAATAAAATAAAGTCATACTCGGTTTTTAAGCATACTAATATATTTTCTAGATCATTAAAAAAGGTATGTATGTTTGTATTTGGAGGTCGGTATAAAGTACCCATGCAAATGCGCTTACCTCCCATTTTGACGCTTACCCAGAGATGCTCCAGCGAATCGCAATCATACGGTATGTTCACTTTAGCAAATTTTAGTGCAGAATTCAAATAAAAAGCAACACCTCCGCCTCGGCTTTCTCTATCAGCTCTCACCAATGTATAGTTAGGTATATTAAATGTAGAGTCCGAAATGCCGCAATGTAACCAAGTTTCTGATAAGCCTACAACAGTATAGTTAGCATATAATAAAAATTCCGAAAAAAGATCAAATCCAGTAGACAATGATCGGATATTAAAATGTACAAATTTCACACTATTTTTGTCATAATGACACATCTAAACACATTTTTTTTTGTGGCTCCATCAAATATAAGTTTAAAGAAAATAATATCCACATTCAACTAAATGTAATAAAAAGCAGTCATTATTATCAGTAAGGAAAAATTATGTCCTGATTGTAAGTCTACTTAAAGAAAAAAAAAATATTCATACATAATCATTATTCCAAAATCCATACGACGAAATAAAAATATACCAGTGGTAAATATAAATGAAACATTACATTGGAATTTCAACGAAACTCGAGATTAGCAAAAAGAGGGTCCATATAAAAAGTAAGCAAGAATGAAGGTAAAATTGTATACAACCGCATCGATAAAGTCCTGGTCAGAATCGCAACAAGTCCACGTCAGAACGAATTAGTCGTTTTTCATCACCGCATTTGACGTAAATTTTCCCCGCAACTGACCATACATTACGACCTCCCAGCTTCTGCTTGGCTTTCTTCAGCAGTTGGTAGTTTTCATGTGTGAGGTCATCATATATTGCCACATTTAAATCCTTCAACTTTGTTCTTCTTACTCCCAATACCTCAGTCTTCTTGTGATTAGTTGTTAAATTTACAAGCATGACTTTTGGACGGTTAGAATTACTTGTAGAAGTATGATTTATTCTGAACGCCATGTCAATGTCTAATTTAGTACAGTTAATCCCCAGTACATTGAAAAAATCAATAACAGCAGCTACTGAGTCTTCATTATCCTTTTCCTGGAGGCCCAAAATACGTACTGAGTTTTTTTTCATGCTTAGCTCAAAGATGTTACTTTTATCATTTAGTTTATCTATTGAGACTTTATTTGCAGATACGGACTGTTCCAGTTTATTAAAAGATTGCGATAACTCTTCCAATTTTTCGTGAAATACTTGGAACTTCTTATCTATCTTCTCTTCTAAACGATCAGCAAAACTGGTACATACCTTGTGTATTAATTGTTCAGTACTAATATCTACAGCACTTCTCGTTTTTGCCATGGCCACTACTTTATCCACTCGCTGCACTTGTTGGATATAAACGATCTTCGCAGGAATTAATCAAATTCTACCACAGCAATAACTCAGTTGAGTTAAAAAACAGATCCAATTATTTTTACACACCTTCTATGCACATTTTACTATGACTGATAATTATTTTCCTCAAAAGAACAGTAAAATCGCTAATTTAGTCGGAGCACACAAAATTCGTGTTTCTCACACAGACGCCATAGACGTACTCCTAACCTAACCTAACAAGTGTCTTTTTATTCATTCATTCTGAAGATTAGGTTAATCTTTTGATAATGTTCAGTAAAATGAGTCAATCGGCTGAAACGCTTCGAAAATAATTCGAGAAGGGTTTGCATAAACTCTATATAATGACATCTTATAGGTCTACACTATAACTGACTATAAAAATATGGTTAGTGAGGCTAAACAAGCACATGAACTGCAGAAATTAGACAGGAACCTCTCATCTAAATAGTATTGAGGACTGAATCGATACAACTCATTGAAATTTGGACAAAAATAAACATACAAAGGAATCAAGAGGAAATTGAGTTCTGTGTAAATAGTGAGCACTTATTTCATATTGTGCATACAGCCCAAAAAACACATTGTTTTGCATTTTTTGATTATACGACTTCAAGTTTCGCTTTGTGGCTATAATTGTATTACCCATAATGCGAAAATGGTCATCTGCTTCTGAAGGCATCAGGAGTTTCGCATTTTGGGTCTTTGTAGTTTACTCACAATGCGTTCTGCGCGTATAAAGATTACCTGGAACGCGGTGTCAGAAACTAGTAACATACATAACATTTTTTTGGATCTTTTTAAATCTTTTTTTGTCGAAAATTTGTGATCTAGTTTCACATAGTTTCGTTTGTGTCTTTTATGCTGGGACACGCTGCATAGATGTCCGGCAATGGGTTTGGTCAAATACTAGTGTTCCGGGCAGAAGACCTGAAAAATAACTCCTCAAAGAGTTACTCTAAAACAAAGAGTTACAGTGGAGGGGTGTCTGAAAATTCTTCAACCTTAAACATATAGCTATATATCTATATATTATTATTATATACCCTTGGTTAAGGACTACTGTTGATATTTCTCGTTCACCGCAAGGTGTGCTAATACTTTAGTTACTGGTTCATATAATGTTTTTATTCTTTTGCTTGGATATTTTCCAATCCTTGATAAATGTTAATAATTATATATTATTCAAGCTACGACTTGTACGTCGAAAAGGCGCTCCTACTACCTCTATTATGCGGTTGAAGCTTTGTGCGTTGTGGCCTCAACCTATACATTCATCTTTCAACTTATTTATATTTGTCGTTTTATCATTTCAGATACCACAAAGCTCTCAACGCCTTCTGTCTCCTTCAGAACTGCAGAATGCTGTCTCTTCCGCATCTGTTCCTTCTGTTAGCTCTCGCCGGATGCCTATGGTAGCGTTTTCCCAGCTAGAGCTGGAAATAGACGAGGAGACTTTTCAAAACGGCAAGGCCAGAATAAAATGTACCGGTACCATCTTTCACCTGTATAAAAGGGAAAAGGAAATAGTACTGGAAGAGGAACGACCTAGGCCGAAGCCTTCGTCAGTATTGGGTATTCGCGATGCCGCTGGAGGTAAGCGAATTCATAATTTTATATGCCTGCATGTTAAAGGGGTCAACTCTCTGACGTAAAGTAAATAATATATATCCATACTACCTGCAAAATCACTGTAGGAAATATGCAATAGTGAAACGCGTATTATTTGAGAACTTTATGTTGGATACTTGTGGGATAAAATGACTAGGGGCTTAACAAGTTCAATGAATACTAAGCATAGGTATATGTACTTTTGGTTTTATTCCTTAATAAAGATATTCAGTTGTCGTTATTTCCATAAAAGGAGCAATGTTTCGAATGCAATGTCTACATGTACTAATATGTTTGTGTGAAATATTTAGCTTAAAAAAACGGCAAGCATAAAGTTATTAATATAAGAAAAAAGCAGATTAAGGCATTTATAGATTATGTCACAGCGCATTGCTTTGCATTTCTGGGTCATCGCCCAGGATTAGCGCGTCTCTTCTGGCCGGAATCATTGCATCTACTATAATAAAGCCCTCCAGTTTAAATGACCGTCGGTGGCTCTTATCCCATGGGATTACCATTAACAACAGGCTTCCTCCAGAGGGGATCTAGATCTATTTCCTCGGCTAAATAATAAATAAAACATGCTCTGCCGGAATAAATAGCTTCAATTTGGGCGGCCTGTAAATCTTCCCGACCGCCATCGCTGCCAATTTCTGTTACGCGCCCAGCCGACACGTTCCTTCCTATCGGGATAAAAAATTAACAGTTTTGTTTTCGGCGCGCGTACGCTCTGATGCATCTCGTGACTTGGATCCAACGCGGTTTGCGGGAAGGCTAGTTCATGCGTTATATTATTAAAAATACGTTATATTTACTGTCATATAGGGTTAGACAAGCTCAACATCTCGGACCTTGTGACCAAACAATATCTATATTTTAAGAATGATGAATTTTATACAGGCCCACAGAGTGTCTAATACAAGAACACTCTGTATGTTATTGCATACTTAGGTGCAATACAAAGTTTTTGCTTCAGTCAGAGGTATCGTTTCGTTTTTGGCTTGACGGAAATGACTACTTTTTGATATCATCAAATGTGATTTAGTTTTGAAGACATTAAACGCCAGCAACCATCGCTATGAATTTTCAAGATTTCAAAATGTTCTATGGTTTTGAAAATTGTCAACCTCTAGTACATTTCCGTAGCCGTTAGACTGTGAAAAATATCCATTTCTATCATGCTGTGGCTTTCCTTCGCCCTTAAATATACTACCGCTGTTGTTTCTGATCAGAGTTGATTTATTGTTAGGAATTTCTACAATCTTGTCTCTTTCTATAGTTCATCTACATCTTTTTTTGCTTTGTTGTGTTCTTCCTTTTTTGTTGTTTTCTTCCACTTGCTACTCTTTAATTGAGTAAACTTGCCTTTTAGCATAAACCGAATGTCGGGAATGTTGAATGAGTGTTCCACAAAAAAGAGTCTGTTTGTTGTCGTTCCCGCAGGTTTCTATACCTGACGCTATTAAACGGGTCACATAAACAGTGCTCGGTTCCTCAAATTAAACACTCAGGTACCGGCTTTGGTAGATAGATGGCGAACCAATGCTTTTTTAAAGTACTGCTTCCCAATATCTATATGTTGCCACGACTAGTACGACTTTTGCCAGCTAGGCACTATCATGCAATTTCATTTATTCGCCTGAGACCTAAGTCACACTGACGAGCTTTAATAAAAGCGAAACGACGTCGTCTGTGATTGGTTTCGGATGAATGAATGAAATTGCTACTCTTTATTTGAGTAAAGTTGCTTTTTAGCATAAACCGAATATCGGGAGTGTTAAATAAGTGATCCACAAAAAGGAGTCTGTTTGTTGTCGTTCCCGCAGGTTACTATACCTGATGCTTTTAAACGGGTCACATAAACAGTGCTCGATTCTTCAAATTAAACGCTCAGGTACCGGTTTTGGTAGATAAATGGCGAACCAATACTTTTTTTTTCGAAACAACAACTTTATTTACTCAAAATTATAACAATAATATATTTTTTAATCTCAAATCAGTGCTTCAATAGCTCTGGCCTCAAGACTTATCCTATAAACTAACAGTATTACGTTGACTAGTTGGTAAGTCGTACTAATATTCTTAGAGTTATTTTAAAGTAACAATTTTGTTTCAATGAATATTCAGGTGGTCCTTGCATTTTTTAACAAAAAGTGGATAAGAAGTTGTTGACCTAATGTTATGGCTTAAATTATTGTAACATTTTGATGCAAGCTGCCCTGGATTATTTAGTCCTACATTGGTTCTGCCTTGTGCTAGGTATAGATTTGTTAGCCTTCTTGTATCGTGATTGTGAATCTCACTAATGGTTTGAAAATTTGTGTTTGATTTTTGTAAGTTATTAAGTATCTTGTATATGAGTTTGCATTGTTCTAATTCCAATAGGCTCTCTAATTTAGGTACATTTAGTTCATGATACAGAGTATTTGTTGGTGTGAGATATTCATAGTTGTATAAAATTTTTAAAAATTTGTTTTGTATAATTTTAATTTGCTTAAAATTTTTTTTTCCACAAGTTCCCCAAATAGGTATTAGATATCGCAAATGCGACAGGAAAAAAGCAGTATATATTTGTTTCTTTGTCTTTAACGGGATGTAGTTTCTAAATTTATAAACAAGAGGGATCATAAAATTTACTTTATTTACAATTTTGTTGATATGCTTCTCCCAATTTAAAAACTCATCTACAATCAAACCCAGGTACTTAAGAGACGTTACTTTTTCCAAGAAAACATTATTGATTTTTAAATTTATTTTGCTCACTAATTTATTCCGTTGTATTAAGTATTATAAACTTAGTTTTGTTAACATTTAGTTTTAGTTTATTAAAATACAGCCATCTTCGATATTTATCAAGGTCTTCATTTATTAGCTTTTCTAAATCTTCCTCATTTTCCCCTGTGTATACTAATAGTGTATCGTCTGCAAAAGTGTAATATTGAGCTTTAGGATCAGCAGCTTGCAGGTTTAGGACAAAAAGTGAATAAAGTAGTGGTCCTAGGACTGAGCCCTGTGGTACACCATAATTGTTTTTTAATGTTTCGCTACGAATATTATTCAGCTTAACATACTGACTACGATCCTTTAAGTATGTGTCAAGAACATCGTAAAATGTTCCTCTAAATCCTAGTTTATATATTTTTCTTAAGAGTATATCAATGCTAACGGTATCAAATGCTTTACATAAATCGATTGAAACCACTACTATTATTTTCTTTTTGTTCAAGGCATTTGTTACAAAATTTACGAAGTCAAATGTAGCAGACAGGGTGCTACTTCTTTGAATGAAACCATACTGGGACTTATCACATAAAGAGTTATCCATTATAAATTGTGTCATTATTTTTTTAATTACAGTTTCAAGTATTTTTGAGAGTACACTAACTACAGATATCGGTCTATAATTATTCATTGCTTTTTTCTCACCGGATTTGAAAATGGGACACACTTTGCTGGTTTTGAGTTCTTTCGGAAAAAAACCAGTTGTTAATGCCTGATTCACCAGATTTGCAATTGTCTCCCCTATAATATCTTTAAGGTTAGTCAGGTCCATAACAGATACCTCTTCGTGCCCAGGAGCAGATTTTTTTTTCAATCTCAGTATGATTTCACTTATTTCCTCTACATTTGTCAACTCTATGTTAGATATAAGCGTATCACATGTGATCTCACTAAAAGTGTTATTTACACCCGACATACTTAAATCGCACGTAACCTCCTTAACAATAGATTCACCTGTCTGCACAAAGTACTGGTTTAAACGATCCAAAATATCTTTTTTTTCATAAATAATTTTACCGTTTACTTCAATACACTCAATATCAGTTGTCTCCGCTTGTTTGCCGAAAAAATTATTTATAAATCTTCACTGCTTTTTAGTGTCTGTACCAGCTGATTGCCACTTTTTCCAGAAATATAAATTTTTTTGCAGATTTTATTAAATTATTTACCTGATTTTTATAGTGCTTAAATTCCTTATCAAACTCAAGGTTTTGTGGATTTTTGATTTTTTTATTAAATGCTCGATCTCGTACTTTAATCATATCCAATATATTCTGATTAATCCATTCATTTCCTTTTCTAATTTTTAAGGTCTTAGTTGTCATGCAATTGTTCTTGATTTCATTTATTAGAGTTATAATTTGCTGAAAATTTGTTATCTTTATATCTTTAAATTTGTTACTAAATTGAGAAATGAATTTTTTATAATTAATAAATTTTAGTTTACTTTTGGCTTATATTTTTTTACATTCTGTTGTCTAATCATGAATTATAGGCGATTATGATCTGAAAGTGAATGCACCAAATTAGAATTTATATCGTTTAAAACGTGATCAATTATGCTGACATTGTTCTCAGTTTCTCTTGTTGGATGAATCTCTGATATAACATTACATATTTTAAAGCTATGTAGGCTCAAGTGATTCTTATAATCTGTTACTAGTTTACAGTTATGCAATAAATTAATATTCATATCTCCTACAATTATATGACTTTTTGGATATTTCATCATAATTTTTTCAATATCGGCAAAAAATATTTCATTACTATATGAAGGAGGTTTATATAGGGCACTTATTTTCAAATTTTGTTCACCTATATTAACACACAATCAGTCTATAATTTGATCGTCTGATGATTTATCTACTTCTCTTACTTTGATATTGGATTTCACGTATACTGACACCCCTCCGCCTCTTCCATCCCTCCGAATATTCATGTAACTCACTTTAATATCACTTTTTTGAGGCCATATCACCTATTGGTCTTGCAGAACGTCTTCACAATCAACAAGTATTACTTTGAAGTTCTCGTTCTTCCGTAGGAAAATATTTCCATTGTTGACCCAAAGAAACTTATAGTTGTTTTGTTTCTTAAACAATCTGGCTGCTATATGTAACTTTATATTATCTTTAGTTAGTTCATGGTTGAGATATATTTTGTCGTTATTTGAAAAACCCAAATTGCCGCTTCCTATATGAAGTCTTTTTTTTGATTTCATCAGCTGTTCTTTATCATTACGATCCTCAAATTCTATTTTTATCGGACTATTGTGGTTCTTTCCCAATCGATATGCAGTAAAGTAATTCTTTATTGGAGCATCCAAATAGTGCCCCATTTGCTTAACGATATCTCGTAAATTTCGTTTTCTTTATGTGGTACGCCCTGTACTAACAGATTGTTAATTAGCTTACTCTGTTCTGATTTATTAAGTTGTTTTTTGACATCTTTCAATTCCTGTTGTACGATTTCATTAATTTTGAGTTGTTCTTCATACTTGCTTAGCAAGTTGGAATATTTTACTTCCGTACTTTCCAATTTATTCATAATGTCTTCCAGAGTAACATTTTTGTTCTTACTTACTCAATAATAGAACTATTTTTGTTTTTATTTGCTGTGCATCCATCGCACATCCATGGATCTGGAGCCTTGCTGATGCGCTGATAGGTTTTCTTTGTCATAGAGACACATTCTCTATGCTTCCATCCAAAAACATATCTCGCATAATAAGCCATCTTGGTTATCTTCCACAGTTAAATTGCACAAACCGCATATTTCCTTCGTCATTTCGACAGCTCCAGCGCCGGCAACGTTGACAACGCCGCACGGACACACTGCTCCACTTTTCGCCTCGGAATTTGGCAATATTTATTTTTCTTAGTTGTTTCTTATCAGAACCTGTTGCAAAAAAGGCAACAAATACTATGCACCTTTCTTTGGACGAGGACACTTGTTTCACTAATTAATAGACTTAAATTTCACCTATTTAGCGTAAATTCAGTAACGACTCTCCGCCAACGTGTTTATACTGCCGTCAAATTACTGCTTCCCAATATATATATGTTGCTACTACTAGTACGACTTTTGCCAGCTAGGCACCATCATGCAATTTCATTTATTCGTCTGAGACCTAAATCACACTGACGAGCTTTAATAAAAGCGAAACGACGTCGTCTGTGATTGGTTTTGGATGAATAAATGAAATTGCTACTCTTTAACAGTTACTATTACGGTAAGCTTTTACTTAAAAGTGTTGCCGTTTTGTGCCGTAAGGATAATGTATTGTTTGCTTAATAATAACGCTGTATTCTAAGAACATAACACTATCCGGGTGTAAATTATTATTTGAGTAGCCTCGTAATGAGAATATCTAATTGTCAATGAAATACCGGTATAACCGGTAGCGGGGAGCTCCATCAATATACCTGGAGGCTAGGATACATTTAGCAACATGGCAATTAGCGAAAACAAGGCCCAAGTATTTTGCGGATAACTTTTAATGTAAAAATTCCTCGTTTATTGGGTAAGACGTCAGTTTATCACATACATAGAGCGAAGAATTTTCCATTATGATAATGATCCCACATCAAATACGGCAGCCGCACCTGTGATAGTGCGCTGCGCTGAAGTAGTTTGCCGCTGATAACGTGGGCCAAAATATTCACACGAGATAAACATATCAAACTGCAACATAGATTATGTGTCAGCAGGTCTTGTTTTACTCTGTTGCACTTGCTTTCAATAGAGTGGCAAAATTAGAAGTTCAAAATAAATTGATGGCTTCCTATAAAGGCCTGTATTCACTTTGACTAGTGCGAGTGTAGATGATTAGTAGCTGAAGGTGATTAGAGCAGGTGTGTAGTGTTGGTAGTGTACCATTCTTGTTTAGCGACTGCTAAGTAAATTCAGTGCTCTCCCGTCGACCAGCAAGTATGGACAAACATCGATAAGGGCGCTTACAACTGAAACAAATGATGAAAGAGATATTGAGCTCGGTGGTGTCTGAAACCGAAAGACTTTTGGAAGCTGAACTTGCAACATCAGGAATAGTATGGGTTCGAACTCATATTAATAGAAGACCTATTCATGGCGCAAGCTACCAACTCCTTAAGGAATTGGCTGTTGAAGATACGACAGAATATTACTTTGCTCTCAGGTTGGAGAGTCATTTAGTGTTCTACTAAACCTCGTTGCACACTTCATCAGAGGCCTGATTCTAATTCAAGCGACCCTCGCTTCGTGACTCGACCCTCGCTTGGCCGCCTACTTCGATGTTGGGATTGTTGCACGGGATTGTTGGGAGACGTTTAGGACCTTGATAGCCTTAGGTTGGTAGCATATACGTTCGAGGTTGGCATTACTGAAAACCCTAAATCACTGATTTTGACAATAGAGTAGAGTAGACGTCAGTCGTCACCGTCACCTGTTTTTTGGGGGCACCCGTGTATATGTTTTGTGAGGGGCACTGGGGCGGGACCATGGAAGGTAGCTCTCGATGGTCCCGACTGGGGCCTAGGCCAGGCCACTGGTTAAGGATCACTTTATTTTTATGCTTTTAGCTTTTACTACTACTTTTAAAAGTTGAAATACGTGGAAATAAGCGAATCAATAGTGTATGTATGCTCCAGCTCCCGATCGCAAGCATTAAACCAACGAATTTGTTGATTACAATGAAAAACAAGAATGCATTTTTTGTTTACTGCGGTAAGTGATCCAATATTAAAGAGACTTGGTTGTATTGCCTTGTATATCCCTCACATCACTTCTAATTGAAAGAGATAAAAATAGGTTATTTACTTATCTGTCTGTGTGGATTCATGAATCTACATTTGACATGTAACAATACTAACAATTTAATAACAAAATCATCTTTTTTTCAGAAGAAAAAGTAGAGAGCTGTCGATGTATGGTCTGGTGTGTTCTTTTTACTTCAAGCATGGGCATACAAAAATGGACCACCATTGTTGAAAATAATAAATCATAATACTATGATCAAGCCTCAAGCAGGGGCTCTACAAAACCTAACAAATTGAAGTGATTATTTTATTTGCCAGTTGGTAGAAAGAAAGTTTATCATCTAAGCAGACAGTGTGGAAATATTGGGTATGTTAAGGTCTATGTATGATAATTTACAAATGGAGAAACCAAAGTAAACTGGTTGCAAATTATGTGTATCTTGTAAAAATAAAAACCATTTATAAACTGTTTTCTTTTAAATCTCATTATTTACAGGAAACAAGCTTCATGAAACAGTCATAGGTCATAGTTGAAAGACAAATTGATGAGGCTTGCTTAGCATCAACAAGCTTCTGTAAATACTGTGGAAGTACAGAAGCTGAAAATTATTTTTTTGAGTAAGAAGCTAGAAGAAATGAAGGAGAAATTAAACAAATTATGTGTTCGTCTTTCTTTCAAACATAAATAAATCAGTGATGCAAGAATCAGTGCATTATTATATAGGTTCGCCATCAAAATAAATCCTCATGAGTTTAGACGAGTTGATGGAATAGGTATATATTACTTGTGATAGGTACAATTTTAAACTTTATCTTAAATAAATTAAACTTTGTTTTAATTACATAAATGCAGCTAAACAGATTACATACTTCATAGTGAAAATGAATCTACATTTACCATTATCAGCTTTTCGTTGTACATACATATATGAAAATGGCATTGCAATGCTATACCACAGAAAATAATGAAGATGCAATAATTCTACAGACAAGAAATAAATCTGTGCAATATGATTTAACAATAATGCCCTAATCCTTAGCCTATGGATAATAATAATAATAATAATGTTTATTTGGCAAAGATACAATGTTTGACAGAATAAGTTTTAAAACTAGAAATAAAAGAAGAAAAAAAATACCTTTGCTATCAAATAAACGGAGAAGATCCACTGAGTGTAACAGACACTGTATGTGGATGTGAAAAATAGCATGCAAAATAAATTAAAGTTAAAAAATCGTTTTGAGAGACGGCTTACATAAATACAGACATAAAAATATGGACACTTATACATACACATTATCTAAAATTTCAATAGTTGAAAGTTCCTTAAATTTTCATTACGACACTTTAACACATAACATTTTTTATACCTATGATGAATCAAATAATTTTTTTTGCCTTTGAGTTTGCACAACATTTCTGCATACCTAATTATACAGGGTTATTCACGTTATTCGACACGAAGCATTATGGCTAAAGTATTCGATAAAAAAGAAAATAATAATTTCGGATGGATACAGACCCATAAAGGCTACATTTTAAAAATATTTTCATGTTATACAGGGTGTCCCAAAAGCACGAAATGTATCAAAGTTATGTTTTTTTAAATGGAACACCCTGTATATTATTGCATATTCAGATTCCTTGGTGGATTCTAGTGTGACTTTATGTATCATACATGGGACTTAAAGCGAACCGTTTAGGTGTAAATCACCATTTTCGGTATAAGTAGATATCAGGAAAAAATTGAATATCGCAGAGATTATAAAATTTAGAAGGCTGTGACTTTGCCATATTACTAAGCATAAAATGCGTCAGCTTTGATGAGACTGTCAAATTTAAATTACGTTTATGCTTGGAGAAATCGGTCGATGAATTAAGGAAACTTCGATCAGCGATAACTTGATTTTTTCAAATGGGAATGCCTAATTTTTTTTACGCGGTTAAACGTGGAATTTGATAACCTTTCTAATGATATAAGGTTATGACTATTAATCTCTGGTAGTTTTCATTTAATTTTAAATTTTCAAACCAATCGGCGTTTTTCAATTTTCCTACCTATAAGCAACGTAGTAGGCCATGAAATATAAACAAAAACCTCTGCAGGTAGAAGGAAACATCTCACTTAGCTGAAACATATACACGAACTAGACTAAAGGGACAAGATTATAAAAATTACCCACAACAAACGAAGTCTAACCAGAAAAAACGGCGGTAACATATCTTTGGTCAAAGAGAAGCTGGAGTATGGCAGAAATGGATTTTTTCACGGCCTACTAGCTACTGCAGTGAACTTGAGATGGGCAATTTCCAAAACCATTAAAATTTTTGAAATAAAATAAAAACTACTAGAGAATGTTTTAAGCAGTTTATTATTTTCATAATAAAATTTCACATTTAATGATATAAAAAAGTATGCAATTCTGTCAAAACTCAAGTCAAAAGTACCTCTGACTGGAGTTCTGAAAATTCTTCAGCACCTATTAGCAAGATCGCAGCAAATGAAGAATGAATTAAAATTTGTTCAAATTATAAAACATAACTTAAATGGCAGAAAATTTAAATCTGATTTTTCAGTATTCCTTTTCTGCAATATTGCTAATATATATTGAAAAATAGAAGGGCTCCTGTCAGAGGTATCGACTTCGACGCAAATTAGTACTTTTTTACATCATTACATATGATTCATAGTTGCGTGCTGGAGCAACAGTCGCTGGTTGTTTCTGCTTCATATGAGGGTTTTTGATTGCCTTGGAAATTTTTAACCTCCAGTAAATTGCGGTAGCCAGTAGACTGTAAAAAATATCTATTACTGCCATACTCCAGCTTCTCTTTGACCTTAGAGATGTTATCGCAGTTGTTTCTGGGAGAATTGATTTGTTGTAAGGAATTTTCATAATCTTGTCCCTTTAGTCTAGTTAGTGTGTATTTTTCAGCTAAGTTAGTTGTTTTCTTCTACCTGAACAGGTTTTTGTTTCTATTTCGTGGCCTGCTACGTTGCTTATAAGTAGGAAAATTAAAAATCGCCGATTAGTTTGAAAATTTAAAATTAAATGAAAACTACCAGAGATTGATATGCACAACCTTATATCATTAGAAAGGTTATCAAATTCTACGTTTAACCGTATAAAAAAAATTACACATTCCTATTTGGAAAAATCAAGTTATCGCTGATCGAAGTTTCCTTAATTAATCGACCGATTTCTCCAAGCGTAAACGTAATTTAAATTTGACAGTCTCATAAAAGCTGACGCATTTTATGCTTAGTATTACGGCAAAGTCGCAGCCTTCTATATTTTATAATCTCTGCGATATTCAATTTTTTCCTTATATCTACTTATACCGAAAATGGTGATTTACACCTAAATGGTTCGCTTTAAGTCCCATGTATGATACATAAAGTCACACTAGAATTTACCAAGGAATCTGAATATGTAATAATATACGGGGTGTTCCATTTAAAAAAACATAACTTTGATACATTTCGTGTTTTTGGGACACCCTGTATACAATGAAGATATTTTTAAAATGTAGCCATTAAGGGTCTCTATCCATCCGAAATAATTATTTTCTTTTCTATCAAATACTTTAGCCATAATGCTTCGTGTCGAATAACGTGAATAACCCTGTATATGTTACAGTTAAAGTGTCTTACATGGATACTTTGTAAATTAGCTGGATAGCATCTAAATTATCCAAATACTTGATTAATTTAGTGAAAAGTTACGTTTTGATTAAAATAGCAATAAATTTTAGTTAGTTTCTATACTATCCAGCAGTTTGTAAACTAGCCAAGAATTCCATTAAAGTACAAGCCACAAATTGGCTGGGGTTTTTGGCTAGTCTACAAACTGTATAGTATTTGGATATTGTGTGAACTGAAATTTCTAGTTATGTATAACTACCAACTCGTTAGGGGACCCTATTTTTTGCTAGGGATTATTTAAATTAACCAAAGGTAATGGCTTATTTTGCATGGTAACCAACGAGTTAGTTATTACATAATTACCAGGAATATAGTTCACACTTTATCAAAATACTGTGGTTAGTCTGTAAACTACCCAAAACCCCTGGTTAATTTGTGGAATCCTTTTGTGGTTTGTACTTTACAATTTGTGGCTAGGTTACAAACTGTCTGGATATAATACAAATTAACCAACATTCATTGATATTTTAATTGAAAGATTACTTTCCACTAAAATAACCAGGCATTTGGATAGTTTGTATAATATCCAGCTAGTTTATAAAGTAACCATGTAAGCATTTCAACCGTAACATATATAATAACGCTTCTAAGGTAAAGCTGAAATGGACATTGCTTAGGGTAGGTGGCAGGAGATTGGTACATTACAGCTCTGAAAATTTTTGATGTATTAGATGATGTATCTTTTTTTTAATTTGTATGTACTCTTCACATTGGCAAGTATCACCATAAAAACTTCCTGCAGTTAGTTATTCTTGCATTTGATTTGAAAAGTAAAAATAATGTATTAATCTGTAAGAAAACCGCATCAGTACCTCAGCAATAAAATATGTTTTCCCAATGCATTGCTCCTTCTTATTTTGGATTAGTAGATTAGATTCATTTACCAACAAGTATATATTCCAGAATTTATAATCATCAAGAAAGTTTCCAGAATGCCAATCTATTACTGTCATATCAAATTCATCTTTTTTAGCAGTTAATTTTTTTTTCACTGTAAAGACAGCAAGACCATTGGATAGAAATATCGATTTATTTCAGAATAATAATATAAATACAAATTTTAAGTAAATCAAGGAAGAAGATATGAAGAAGAAGTAACTAAACTTAACAGTCATACACTGCATATGATTCAATAACAAATAATTATCTATTTATCTCATCATACTAGAATATAAAGGTTCTTTCTCTGTGCATAGTGTACAAGACAATTTATGAACAAGATAATTGGTATAATTTTTGAAATTGGAGACATATTATATTGATTTGATAGTTTTGTAAGATGAGACAAATGTCATTATTATATATAAGCCATCCACAGCAAAGTAGAATTAATATTAACAAAACTTCTAGAAATTCCTAATGCCTACACATAAAAAAATTAGGTTTTTTTACTTACATCCAAAACATATAATTTGTTACCTAATTATTTAATTTTAATTTAATTTTCTGATTACTTTTAATGGCCGTTCTTTAGGTCCCACCTTCTTTTAGAATTTAACTTGCAATACTCAGTTCCTTTATATTCTAGTTTTACACAGTACACACATAGGTATTCAGTTACCTATGTAGATACAATACTTTATTACAAATTCATATGGTTATAAATCCCTACTGTTTCTAGTTATAATAATTCAAATAAAAGTCGCCAGAAAAACTCAAAATGTGAATATAAAAATAAAGAAGCAGTTTTTGTTGATAAAATGTGGTCTACTTTCACTCAGTTGGGTCTGAAATGTGTTCATTGTTATTGTATCCATATTATCACCTGAATATGATTATTACTTCTTATAAAAAATCTAATGTACAAAATGGACAATAACATCTAGGTACCCAGAGCATATTTAAGATAAATTGAAAATGGCTGTGATATATGTAACTGTAACATTAGATCAAACTGAATTTTGTATGTACCAGTTTTTTATTCTTTCGCTCAGAATGGTTTGGTTTCATAACTGTATATAATATTTTTCAATGATCATTGAGATTTATTAATCGGTATAGTGTTGAAACTATATTTCTTTCATTATCTTCAAATATGCATTATGGTCATATACATAGACTTCAATAATTTTATCTCCTGAGACATATATAGTCTATATTGAACAAATGAGTCACATAATATGGCACATATTAATAAAATACACAAATTCTGTTTAGTTTACTGTTGTATGTTTGTCTTTTTCTTAGGCATAGGTTGCATAGTTTGCATTTGACGCAATACTATATTTCTTGTGTTTGTTCAAAAGTGAAATTTAGAATTTAGCTCAATATACCATATGTTTTAGTATATATATATATTAATTTCCGTTTAATGTCATCTTAACTTCACTGAGGTGAATGTCATCATCATTATTATATAAATGCCTCTATTAGAAGTAAATGTATTACATTGAATCATTTATTAGTATGTGGTATATTCTAGGTATATTCACATTGTTAGTATAATGCGGATGACTTAAAACTTTTCAATATTATAAACAGTCTTAGTGATTTCCATGATCATGAATAATAGAAAAGTATAAATAATGTATCATTTAATAATAACACTAAAACCGCTTTATTTTAGTTATCATCGGTGAAGTCCATTCATCACTCCTCTACTTAACATACATAATATTTGCAATTTCATAGTTACAAAATGATCAAATCCTTATAACTAGTTTACTCGTGCCCATAAATAATACTCTACATAATACAAAATACAAATCAGTTGAATGTCCTAAATTGACTATGAATAACCGAGTGAAAACTGAGTTACATACTCGACAGGATCTCATACTTTGAGGCTCTTTTAAAACTTGATATTGAACTTTTGGTTCTTACATTGTCAGAAATTTCATTATAAATTATTCACGCAAATTAAAGAAGTTGTTGAGCAAAAAGAAAACCTATTATAATAATGTTTATAATATAATAATGATAATAATAATATATTCAGATCAGTAATAGTTCAGGTGTTGACTTGACACAGCCCGTCAACATTTGTTACTACCACAGTCATGCGAGAGAAACTTGGAAAATCATAATAATATAAGGTTTCATAATTATATCTTAAAAGAATATTTTATATTCTTACCCAATGCCTACTAAAACAACAATAACCAATAATATTTTCAATATGCAGACCTTATCTCATAGGTGAAGTATGCATTGCGTTTGTATATTGTCCCTATGCAATTTTATCTATAGTACACTGAACAGCTGTAACCAAATTTTTCTAGGCCTTCTAATATGTCTCCTATAGACTTTATAGTAGCATTAGTAATCTGGACTTCTTTAACTCCAGAGCAAAGGAATATATTATGATCAACCACACCTTGAGATGATATCCCATAAGGTAGTCAGTTTTTGTCTGTGATTGAAGAACTAGTTTACTGTTTTAGTGACTAAGATGTTTTTAATGTAGTATGTAGTGATAAGCAACTAGTAACTACAGTGAAATTTGTGGCTGTAAGATCTACCAATAAATGAATAAATTCCTACAGATATATCCATGTAGAACTATGTCCAAGGACCTTGCTAAACCAATTTTTTCGATGTAGCATCACTGTGTTTCTATCAGCATATAATATACACATCAGACTATTACCATTGATTAACATATTGTATAGGGTTAATCAATGCTATTACTATAATGTAGGAACTGCAACAATCATTCGTAACTCATTAAATCCAACCACATTCATTGAAATTAAAAAGGTTAGTAATTTTGAGGCAGTCTTTACCACAGTAAAAATTACACTGTATTACAAATCATTAAATTTGATCTAAAAAAAATATCACATAAGTACTCGAGTAATCAATGCCTGACAATTTATGATTTGGCTAATTATAACACAGTGGAGTTCTAGAGTTATATTTCTGATTTTTGGTATAATATTTGAAACTGTCTGTATGTTGAAAATCCAGATAAAGTTTGCAAACTATTTTCTTTAAAAACTCCTTTCCAAGTTTGGCTATAGCAAGGTATGTATTATCTGACATGCTTTTCCTTGTACTTTGAAAATTTTAATATCTATCAATTGATGACACATTTAACAATTCTTATAATGTCAGTGAATGTGGTTTTTCTTCTTAGCCAAAGCAACTGTGTTGATTAGTGAGAGACAAGCACAAAATAAATTATATTAATCGGCAATATCTTCAATAGATCAAGAGTATCTTTGAACATACTGGCATCATGCCTGCTGTTCTTTCTCTCACTGTAACACTATTATTAAAACTTAGTTATTTGGACTTCTTTAACTCCAGTGCAAAGGAATATTATATGATAAACCACACCTTGAGATGATATTCCAAAGGTAGTCAGTTTTTGTCTGTGATTTAGTAACTAGTTTGATGGTTTTGTTTAGTAAGATGTTTTTAATGTATATAGTGATAAGCACTCTTACTTGTAACTACTGTGAAATTTGTGTTTGTAAGATCTACCAATAAATAAATAAATTCCTTCTTTAAACCACAGAAATATCCTTGAAGGACTATGCCCAAGGATCTTGCTAAACCAATTTTTTAGATATATCATCACTGTGTTTCTATCAGTATATAACTACACAGGCTATTGCTATAATGTAGGAAATGTAATAAATAGTTTTGAAATATCATTTGTAACTCACCATTAAATCAAACCACATTCATTGGAATTAAAAAGGTTAGTTATTTTGTGGAAGTCTTTGCCACAGAAAAATTATACTGCATTACAAATAATTAAATTTGATCTAAAAACAGATATCAGATAAGTACTCAAGTAATCAAATCCTGACAATTTATGAATATGTTAACGTGGTAGAGCTCTAGAGTTATATTTTTGATTTTTTGTATAATTTTTGAAGCTGTCCAGATGTTGAAAATTCAGCTAAGGTTACTAAATTATTTTTTTTTAACTCTTCAAACTGGCTTTAGCCAAATTATGTATTACCTGACATGCTTTTCTTGGTACTTTAAAAAATTAATACCTATCAAATGATAATACATTAACTACTTCTTATAATATCGGTGAATGTGGTTTTTTATTAGCCAGAGCAATGGTGTTGATTAGTAAGAGACAACAACAAAATAAATTACAATAATTGGCAATATCTTTAATATGTTCAAAAGTATCTTTGAACATACTGGAGTTTTGCCTGTTGTCCTTGCTACCTCAACATCATATCAGCACTAGGAAGCAGAGGTGGTGGCACTGGTTCCAAATCTATATTATCCAGAATCTCTGGTGGATTTTCAACATTATACTGCAGTGCAATGTTGTGTATTACAGCACATGCCATTATGATTTTTACTGCAGTTAGTGGCATGTAATGCACGGTTCTATGCTTCAAGAGGCACCAGAATCGCCCTTTCAACAAACCAATACATTGCTCTACTGTACTCCTACATCTTACAAATCTTGTGTTGTAAGCCTGCTCCTCATGAGATGCTGGATTTTTGATAGACGTCATCAGCCAAGGTAGGCAGGGATACCCAGAATCACCTAAAGAAAAAAAAAAGAATTATGAAAAATTCTGATGGAAACAAGACTTGCCAAATCTGCAGGCATATCAATCTCACGTCCCTTATGGAGAGAGGACAAAGAGGGGATCTTATTGTTATATACTAAAACATGAGTCACCACTACTCCACTCTTTGGAAATATTACCCATTAGTAATAATGCAACTCTTAGGGGTCAGGCTCTAACACTTGCCCAAGAAAGTAGTTTAACCCTACCAAGGAAAACTTTTTAAGCAAACTCTCTGTATATTTATATATATATATATATATATATATATATATATATATATATATATATATATATATATATATATATATATATATATATATATATATATATATATATATATATATATATTTATATGTAGGTTCACTGGGCGTCTGAACCAGAAACAGGCTACCCAGCGCATGGTGTATACTTTGCTGTATAGAACCAATGTTTGTGGACAGGCTTACTTGGCGTCTTTACTTGTATAGGTTTACTCAGCGTCTGGTCAATGACCCTGCGAGGGGGCAGGTATGAATAACAGAAATTCAAATTGGTCGCCACCGAACCGACGCGTAGCAAAGCGGACGAGAAGATACAGAGTAATTTCAATATTGCATGGTCAGGCACCAAACAGGCCGCTTTACACTCATCGTTCGGTTTGATATCGTAACGCGGTGAATCCAGTATTTCGTTTCGGGGAGGGGGGTTCTATAATAAGACACATGATATAGTTTATTTTTATGCTTAGTTCCAAGGGGGACATATCCCCTCATCCCCCCTTATCTACGCCACTAAAAACCCATAGCTGCGGAAACTAATTTATCCCTCGTGCTTGCGTATAGGTATAGACCTGTACGTTATATTTTTCAGTAAAATCGCCTCTAAAGTAGATCAACCTGGAGTTTTTTAGTTGACGTGATATAAAAACAAATTTATTTTATTGCTGCCAGTTTTCATTTGCCGAAAAAATTTATCAAACTAGACAGAGTTGCATGATAGTTGAATGTGGTCCAATTGAAATGAAAAGAAAATCAAATACACCGCCCTGGTTGTCGCTTCTTTGGGAGTTTTGTTATTCTCGGGGGCTGAACTAACAAGCTGACTTACTTTTTGTATTGCATTACTTTTACTTCCCACACCGATAGGTGAGGGGAGTATTGTAATCGCGAAAATTTTCGATTTTGAGATGATACACTTTTTGGGCGTTTCATGATGTCTACATAACGAAAATCCACGTCACTCATTTCCGTCGGTCGGTCTGTCTGTCTGTCGGTCTGTCTGTACGCGTTTTTCTGTCCTCGTGATCTCAGTAACCGCTGCATGGATTGTGATGAAATTTGGACAGTGACATGCTGTGGGGTCGTAGTAGGTAATGCTGCTATAATTTTGAAAATCGGTGCATTGGCGGCGGAGTAATTAGCAAAAAACGAAAAATTTCAAATATTCCCCAAACTTCGTTTTTAGGCGTTTCAGGTGTTCCTGATCATTTTCTACTTTTTTTTGGGTGGCGGTGGAAATTGGGGTGGTTGGGGGTTGGGGGGTTGTAAAATTGAAAAATTCGTTGTATTCGTAATCGACTACCCACTGACCTGTGAAGGAAGACCTAGCGACATAAATAACTTTTTTAGGTCTATCCGAACATTGCCTTATGCCTATTACAGAAACTAAAGGACTTTTCAGATGTACATATGAGTATTGCTTTAGATCGTTCTATATTATGTAACGAAGAAACTATTGAATTGATTTTAATGAAATTTTGACACAGTATTACTACCGTGGCAAGGATGGAAAATGCGTATGGATTTTATAAATCGTGCCAGTGGCGGCGCAGAAACAATAAAAAACTAAAAATATAAAAGCAGCTCATACTTCGTTTTTAAGTGTTTTAGAGGTTCCTGATTATTTACTGAGATTTTTTGGCTGGGGATGAAATTCGGGTGGTAGGAGGGTGGGGGGTTGAAAAACTGAAAAATTTGCTGTATTCATAATAGGCTGTCCGCTGACCTGTGAAGGAAGACCTAGCGACATAAATCACCTTTTTAGGTCAATCTGAACATTGCCTTGCCTATTACCGAAACTAAGGGAATTTTCTGTATACATACGAGTATTTATTGCTTTAGATCGTTTTGTATTTTGTAACGTGGAAAATATTAAAGTGATTGTAATTAAATTTTGACACATTATTATTACTGTGGTGAAGATGCAAAACGCGTATGCTTGTTAGAAATCATGTCAGTGGCAGCGTAGCAATAATCAAAAAACTAAAAATATGAAAACAGCTCAAATTTCGTTTTTAAATGTTTTAGGGGATGCTGACCGTTTTGTACCTTTTCTGGGTGGGGGTGAAATTGGGCTGGAGGGGAGGTGGGGGGTTGTAAAACTGAAAAGTTTGTATTATTGATAATAGTCTGTTCATTGACCTGTGCAGGAAAGACCTAGCAGCATATGACAATCTGGGGGGGGGGGGGGGTGCTGGCGATGATTTTGTTGCAAGGGGATCTCAGACTAAATCTTTATGCTATGGGAAAATAATAAACTGGTATCACCCTAATGTGTGGGAAGTACTGAGTCAATCAACTTGACTCCATTTTTATTTATTAATTCTACAGCTACGATGACTTACACTAGATGGCAAAAAACTCGTTACCACTTTAGGTAATGTTACTGAATCCTAGTAACTATGTTTTATTAACGAATAACAGTATTTATTGATCGTTTCAATTTCTTTTCTAACAGAAAGGATCTAGTCAACAGATATTCAAAGGTGTGGGTACAACAATCACGTCCAAATTATTTAAAAAAGTAATTTGTTATATGCTATATGTTTATGAGCGTGACTATTCAAAGTAGACCACTGTTAATTAATAAGGATTTTGGAGATAATATATCGATTATTTAGTGATCTTAAGCAATTTTGTAGGTTATAATAGATTTTTTTAATTCATCGGAGGTGTTGCCAAAATCGAAGTGACGGTATTTACAGAAATTTTGTTTAGCTATTGTAAGAAGTTAGAAAGACTAGAATATAGATATTTATATATTGTCACTATTTATTTAGTTTTATACGAACAAAAATGTTCCCACTAATGTACTGATGCGAAACGGCTGCTGTTATCTGCCTCTTTTTTTTGAGAACCAATATTCAAAATGATACGAATGAGAGATAAAAGATACATAGCTAGACTAAACATATTGATCAAATCTTTGTTATGTCAATTTTGTATTTAAGCAAAACAATCAATTTGGATTAAACAAAATTAAGAAATTTTTGTGCGCTAAAAAAAGTTGCCCATATCTTTTTGAATTATGGAGGCAGGATAGAAATTGTTAGTTATAATAGTAAATTCTTGCTTATGGGAAAACATTTATAGACGTGAAATGTCTCTAAAATAGTTTTTATGTAAGATATGTTATAGGTACTGCTTGCGTTTAGAATGGAACGGAGAATCAAAATATAAAAACATACAGGGCGCTCCATCCAACAAAATGTCGTTTCGTATCGCTCTTCACAAGCACATTATACTTAACTAACTGAATATCCTATGTGCCATTTGTTCTAAATAAATACGAATTAAAATATGTTAGAAAAGTGAAAGTTGTCTTGGAAATAATTAATGCAAAGTTAATAAAGTGTATCGTTGCTTTCAGGAAAGAACATTCAGAAAATAAAATATCTCGGAAACAGCTGAGTTTTTATATATGTAGTTGTTAGACAACTATATTGATTTTCAGATATAAGCTATCTCTTTGTTCTCCCAATAATACAAAATAAGGGATGGGCATGCTCTATATTTCCCAAATGTACGATTTTGGATTTTGGTGTAGTAAATGTTACGACTAAGTTTCTCATCTAGTAAGAAAATCGCTAGCGCTAATACTAATTTGATATTAAACAAAGTTTGAAGAATATTTGAATAGTTATGTTTTTTGCGAACTACTCCGCTGCCCATGCAGGCGTTTTAGGGGTTACCAAATACCAAAGCAACTGGACGCTCAGCAGACCGCTCATTAACAAATACATACGTGTACTGATTGAAATCAAATTTTGCACGTTTAGTTTTCAGTTCAGTTTCAGTCAAGGTCTCGTTTCATGCGACCACGAGGGACTCAGGGACGCTGAGTAAACCGCTCGTTTGAACTTCGTACGATAAAGGATATTCCGAAAATAGATACGCTTAAAAAAGGTGGACGCCGGGTAAACCCTTTCTGGTAAATGTGGAGTTATTCACGATCACATTGTACCTTGTAACTTCGAGCAGCCTTAAAGGCAGAATCGAAGCAAAAACGGCCGCTTTATAAGACTCGGTTGCTACTGCTCCGGCTCACATAATCGATTTGTCAACGAACAATTGAATAATTATTTAGCGGTGGTGGTTTACCTACATACTTTGTTTCCTGAAGTCAAAAAATTGAGTCAAGTTGATTGACTCAGTACTTCCCATAGCATGGAGCTATAACCTGAAATCACTTTGCAATCAAATCATCGCGCCAGACCTCCCCCACCCCAAATTGTCTTATGCCGCTAGCTGTCTCCTTCACAGGTCAATGGACGGCCTATTATCAATACAATGCATTTCTTACAACTCCCCACCCACAATGTGAAATCATTCAAAAATTGTTATTTTGTGCAATTGCTAAACTTAGAAGCTGAAACTGTTAACAGTAGCTCAAATATACCTATAGGTATTCGTTATTGTAAGCGATCATAACTTGTTAAGAAATTTTCTATAAGAAAGCACAAAATCGTACTACCTAATGTGTTTCGTATATTTATGATAAAATCCGACATAATAACAAATACAAAAATATATCAGTTACGCTAACAACAAACTGATATGTCGGGTGTCCCTGAATTTCCTTGACACGTACTATAGGATCATGCCATGTTTTCAAAACATTATTTTGTACATCAACTCTTAAAACTCACCGCCAACTTTTTTTTTCAAATAGCACCCCATAAGTTTTCCTTCTGTACCTAAATGCTCCGGTATTCTGCGATTTGATGGGGCAACGTGGCAATGCTCTGCTAGACAAGTGTCTGAGGATTCGAGGACCCTCATTGGTGCGTTGGCCATAAATATTCTATTTTTAGATTTGTAAGAGGGAACAGATAGTTTTTAGTCTGGCGACTCGGCCAGCTTGGCCCGACCATTGTTGCCAGGTCTAGTGAAATGTCACTAGATCTAGTGATTTTCTGCAATTCTGCAAAATATCATATTTTGACACAGTATTACTACCGTGGCGAGGATACAAAACGGGTATATTTTGAAAAAATCGTGTCAGTGGCGGTGCAGCAATAATAAAAAATTAAATATATAAAAACAGCTCAAACCTTGTTTTTAGGCGTCTTAGGGGTTCATCATCATCATTTTCTACGTTTTTTTTGGGTGGGGGTGAAATTGGGGTGGTTGGGGGGTGGGAGTTTGTAAAACTGAAAGATTTGTTGTATTCATAATACTTTGTCCATTGACCTATGGATTTACGAGTATTGCTTAATTTCGTTCTATGTATGTAGCAAAAATTATTAAATTGATGTTAATGAAATTTCGACACAGAAGTGACTATTGCGGCGAGAGTGGAAAACGCGCCAGTGTCTGAAAAATCGTGTCAGTGGTTGCGCAGCGGTAATTAAAAAACTAAAAAAACAGCTCACACTTCGCTTTTAGATGGTTTAGAGGCTCCCGATCGTTTTGCATCGTTCAGCTGAAGCATGCAGAATGAAAACTGTGGCGTTCTAGTTTCTAAGGAGGGAGACGCAAGAAACTATTCACGAGAGTTTTTGTGTTGGACGTTTTTTTGCGGGAGGGTGGGCGATGATTTGGTTGCAAGGAGATTTTGGACTACAGCTTCATGCAATGGGAAAACAATAAAACGAAATCATTATTATGCGTGGGAAGTACTGAGTCAATCAACTTGACTCCATTTTTTACTTCTCACACCGATAGGTGAGGGGAGTATTGTGATCGCGAAAATTTTCGATTTTGAGATAATACGCGTTTCTACATAACGAAAATCCACGTCACTCATTTCCGTCGGTCTGTCTGTCTGTCTGTCTGTCGGTCTGTCTGTCTGTCGCTTTTTTCTAGCCGCGTAATCTCAGCATCCGCTCCATGGATTGTGATGAAATTTGGGCAGCAATATGCTGTGGGGTCATAGTAGGTAATGTTCCTATAATTTTGAAGATCGGTACATGGGCGGCGGAGTAATTAACAAAAAACAAAAAAAATAAATATTGCTCAAACTTAGTTTTTAGGTGTTTTAGGGGTTCCTGATCATGTTCTACTTTTTTTGGGTGGGGGTGAAATTGGGGTGGTTGGGAGGGTGGAAAGTTGTGAAATTGAAAAATTTGTTGCTTTCATAATGGACTGTTCACTGACCTGTGAAGGAAGACCTAGCGAAATAAATAACTTTTTTAGGTCCATTCGAACGTTGCCTTGCCTGTTACAGAAACCAAAAGAGAGTTTTTCTCTGGTGTAAACATACGAGAGTATTGCTTTAGATCATTCTATATTGTGTAACGAGGAAACTGTTGAATTGATTTTAATGAAATTTTGACACAGTATTACTACCGTGGCGAGGATGGAAGACGCGTATCGTTTTTATAAATCGTGCCAGTGGAGGCGCAGAAATAATAAAAAAACTAAAAATATAAAAACAGCTCAAACTTCGTTTTTAAGTGTTCTAGAGGTTCCTGATCATTTTCTGAGCTTTTTGGGTGGCGTGAAATTGAGGCGGTTACGTGGACACTATTAAATTGATTCTAATGAAATTTTGAGTCAGTATTATTACCGTGGTGAGGGTGGAAAACGCGTATGTTTGTTAAAAGGCGTGTCACTGGCAGCGTAGCAATAATAAAAAAAGTAAAAGTATGACAACAACTCAATCTTCGTTTCTAGATGTTTTAGGGGTTCCTGATCATTGCCTAACTCTTTTTTGGGTGCGGTGAAATTGGGGTGGTTGGGGGGTGGGGCGTTGTGAAACTGAAAAGTTTGTAATATTGATAATAGGCTATCCATTGACCTGTTGAGGAAATATCTAGAGGCATAAAACCATTTTAGGGGGGCTTATAGGAGGAAAATTGAAAAACAGTGATTTGATGGAAAATTTGAAATTAATCGAAAACTGCCACAAACTAATACTCACAACCTTATATCGTTTGGAAGGCTATAAAATTTTACTAATCGTATAAAAAAAGTTAGGAATTCCCATTTGAAAAAAACAAGTTATCTCTGATTGAAGTTTCCCTAATCCAAGCACAAACGTAATTCAAATTTGACCGTCTAACCAAGCTGACGCATTTTATGCATAGTAATACGGCAAAGTCACCGATTTCAAAATTTTATAATCTCTGTGATATTTATTTTTTTCTCTGGCATCTACTTATACCGAACATGGTGATTTACACCAAAACAGTTTGCTTTAAGTCCCATGTGTCCCATAAAGTCACACTAGAATTAACCAAGGAATCTGAATATGAGGTAATATATAGGGTGTTCCATTAAAAAATATAACTTTGATACATTTTGTGTACTGGGGACACCCTGTATATCATGAACATATTTTTAAAATGTAGCCTTAATGGGTCCCTATCCATTAGAAATTATTATATTCTTTTTAATCAAATACTTTACCCATAATGTTCCATGTCGGATAACATAAATAACCCGGTATATAAAAGAGATAATTAACACTAACAATTAAATATTATTAGGTCAAACAAAAAATACCTCACTATAATCTGCATGATCACCGAAAACAGAACATAACCCTAGCACAGTTATCGATGAAAATCATTGTGATGAAGACGCGAAGCATGGTTGGTGTATGAGACTAAATGTTTGCTAGGTGTACAAATTTATACGCTGAAGTGATAGATTTGAACATAAAATTTAAAAACAAGCTACAAATAAGATCAACAATCAATGGAGCCACCACGCTTACAATAATTGCTTTCGACAATGTATAAAAGGTTGTGTGGGAAATAAAAGAGTCTGAATTCCTGTTTAACTAGCAACATACAACAACAAATACTTTCTCAGAATGTGACTATCCGAAGAACACACCCTAAATAACTATGACATTTTCACCAGTGAACGGTCACTGTAAAAAGCCTTTCATCTGAATTTAAAGACGAGTAGTCGACAATCCAGATCGATTACTTTTGGCGGGACGCTGCTGATGGCGATACTATATTATCACCCAAATTGTCGGACTCTGGGCAAACAAGAATTATGTTGGTTTAATATTTGCCACTGAAAGAGGTCAACGTACTTTTCCCATATGGCTATACAAAGGACGCTAGGTAAACCGCTTGATGGTTATAACGGATATTCGAAAATAGACACGCCCAAAAAAAAGTGGACGCCAAGTAAACCTATGGTATGACCTATTCTATACACGAGCTGTATACTTTCGGCTCGCCACCAGCGCTGCGGGTGCGAAACGTCCGAACTACAAAATATCCACCGATCGATTTACGGTGTCAGATAACGTCCAGCTACTTTTGTGTTTTTTGGGATACCTGTGATAGAAGCAACCTATAGGCGAAGTTTCAGCCAGATGTCACTCGGCGTCCGTATATCTGGACGCCAAGTGACGCTGGACGCCGACTGAACCTAAGATTTAACATGGGGTTGCGCCCAGTGGTACCGCATATAAATATATATATATATATATATATATATATATATATATATATACCCGTCTGGGTCCGGGTTTAGAATGTTCCCAGGGTTTAATCTGCCTGTCGTAAGAGGCGACTAAAAGATTGGTAGTCCTTGCCTTAAAAGGGCCTATGGTGGTCACCGGCTGTGAAAGCAGGCGTATGAACCACCATAGTGAGGAAGCGGCTGCACCTATGTTAAGGACGGCTTCCCGACAGCGTCTGACCCCAGGTTAGGGGCGGCTGATAGCAAACCTGGCAGTAGGTATAAAATGCGCCCCCAGGAAGCCGACCAACATCAAACGGCTATTCGGTGCGTGGCGACACTGTGGGGATAACCCAAGCCAGGGATGAAAGCCGGCCGGCAACCTGTACAGGTCATCCCTAGGAGGCAATGTGGTCGGCTGCCTCCGAAATGTCGGCTGGGGGCCCTAAGGCTAACCACCGGACGGGCCCTACCTTCTGGTTCGACCGCCCCAGAAGAAGAGCACCCACACCAGGCCGGTATCGGAAGCCGGCTCTGGGCAAGGTGGCGGTGCCTCGGATCGCCCTGACGACGACACACGCAATGACATGGACCGTTTTAGGTGGACGACGGAACTGAAGGATGACCTGCTGAGCTGCTACGAGAGCAGTAGCCCGCGCCGTAGGGGATACATGTCCCGCATGCATGGGAGGTGGTGTGAAATGCATCCAGAGCATAGCACAATTACCTCCCAGAGCTTGCGGAACCAGGTATTTTACCTTCGGGGGCAGGGATACGTTCGTGCTCCAGCTCAGCCTGCCCCTCCGGCGACTGAAAGGCCTGTTAACCAGGCTGAAAGGTCGCCGATGAGGCCCGCTGAGAGGGAAATCGACGAAGCCGTCTCACCTGGAGATTTCAGTGACCGAAGGGCCTTGCATAACAACAAGAGGTCCTTCAAGCTGGCAGATTTAAAGAGAGAGGATGAGGCGTTGAGTGAACGTCTATCGGAGGTCTCTGACATTTGGAGCATCAATTGCGAAATTTACGCTGCGGCTCTGAGGCTGGCTGGACAGGGGAGAGTGAGAGACTCTCCTGTCGAGAGAGCACAGAGGCGGGTGCGCCAGATGGAAGCGAAAATCCAGTTGGCTCGCCAAGAAGCATCCCGTATCCAGTGTGTGATGGAATATAGAGCGGCCGGTAGGCCTTTTACGCGCCGCGTGCGCCAGATAGCCCGAGAGCTAAGGCGCGACCATCACACGCTCAGTCAAGCGGTACTGGTTGTTGTCAAGCAGCATTGTCTTGACAGGATACGGACGCTAATCGCTGCTAAACGATCACTGGTGACGCGGGCGAGAGGTTTGGAGGAAAACAGATTGTTTTCCGAAAAGCCTGCTCGTCTCTTCCAACAGCGACCACCAGTCATAGAGCAGCCGCCAACTGCTGATCGCGTGGAGACTTTCTGGAGGGGCATTTACGAACACCCCAAACCTCTCCAAGCAGACACTCCGGCCTTGGCGCAGTTCGAGTCCGTTTGTAGGAGGACTCCAAACCTGAATGTACTGCGTCACCCGATAAACACGGAAGAAATTCTTGGTGCCTTACGAGGCGCAAAGAATTTCGCAGCTCCTGGCCCGGATGGCATAAACACCTACTGGTTGAAAAAGTTTCCCAGTTGCCACCGGCATTTAGCTAGAGTTTTTAACTCGTGGCTAAATCAGGAGCAGCCAATTCCGGCTTGGTTTGTCGAGGGTCGAACCGTGCTTCTCCCGAAGACCGGAGATTTGTCTGATCCTAAAAACTACAGGCCAATAACATGTCTGAACGCATGTTACAAGCTCTTCACCAGAATCTTGTACATGCGTATCCTTCAAGCTGTAAATCCCGTATTTCTCAGCGTATATGAACAAAGAGGGTCTAAGAAAGGAGTAGCTGGCTGCAGGGATAACCTGTTGATTGACCGCTGTGTCACACAGGACTCCGTGCATTACCTGCGAAACCTTTCTATGGCCTGGATCGACTATCGGAAGGCATTCGACACTACGTCTCATGAACTGATTGTGCGGCTGTTGGAATGTCTCTCGGTAGATGATCAAATAGTGGGATGCATCAAACAACTGATGCCGCTCTGGAAGACTCGGTTCACTATAACATCGGGTGAAACCAGGGTTCGAACAGAGTTGGTATCATTTAAAAGAGGGGTCTTCCAAGGAGACTCCTTGAGTCCCTTGCTCTTTTGCATCTCGCTACTGCCTTTGTCCATAGCGCTGAAAAATACTAAGGGATACAGCTGTGGCAAGCCCAATTACCGGAGGCACAAGGTCACCCACTTATTTTACATGGATGACCTGAAACTCTATGCCTCCGGACAACGCGATTTAGAGCAGTCGCTGAGGGTAGTGCAGGATTACAGTCAAGCTATTGGTATGGAGTTCGGGATAGACAAATGTGCCATGGTTCATCTCAAAAGAGGACGTTGCGGAGATAGTGAAGATGAGGAGCAGCTCGTTGATGGGAGCATCTTGCGACAACTGCATGCCGGAGATACCTATACCTACCTTGGAGTGGCGCAGCGTCACATCCAAGAGGCAGAATTGGTCAAAGAGTGTCTCCGCCGCAAGTATTTGCACCGACTCCGGCAGATCTGGTCGTCAGAACTGTCCGGCAAAAACAAAGTCGCTGCCACAAACATGCTTGCGGTCCCATTGTTGCTATACAGCTTTGGTGCTGTCCACTGGAACGTGGAAGAGCTGCGACAAATCGACATAAAGACCCGCAAAAGGATGAATATGGAGGGAAGTCTACATCCTAGATCCTCTGTCCCGCGAATATACCTCCCGCGACACCTGGGAGGGCGTGGACTATTGAGTTTGGAGCATCTGCACAACAGAGTAGTACTGGCCACTGCCTGCTATGTTACGACGAGCACCGATCCCCTGATCCGCTTTGTGCGAGAGCACGAGATTGCGGGTAAAGGAGCCTTCCTTTTTAAAGCAGCAACACGGGCAGCCGAAGAACTTAGTCTCACGCTCGACTTCACGCGGAGGTGTCAGCAGTCCGTTACGGAACTTGCTCCCGCACAATTAAAAACCCGGATTAAAACTGCTGAAGTCCAATTGCTTTTAAGACTTCACAAAGATAAACCAATGCACGGAATCTTCTACAAACATCTAGAAGAGCATGGTTTATCTGAGCAGTTGACCTTCTCCTTCCTAAGGTCTAATGGGTTGAAGTCGGAGACTGAGAGCTCTATAATGGCTTGCCAAGACGGTGTCTTCAACACCTTAGTATACCGTAGCCGGATTATGGGTATGGATGTGCCCGATATCCGCTGTAGAGCCTGCCTGCAGGCGCCAGAGACCCTTACGCACCTCTTGTCGGCGTGTAAGGTGTACGCTGGCACAGCCTACGTCTATCGGCACAACGCGGCTCTACGAGTGCTATACTACCATTTAAGGCACTCATACGGTATAGATGAGACACCGGTGCTGCCATACGCTCCAGGGGACATTGAGTCCGTTGTGGAGAACGAGAGGTGCCGAATTTACTGGAACTACTCATTCTCCACGCTCGAGCTTATACATGCAAATAAGCCCGACATAGTCCTCCTCGACTACCAACAAAAGACGATGTTCGTTGTCGAGTTCTCGGCACCCGCCGAGGGGAACATCGTCTCTAAGGAGGAGGAAAAGCGGACCAAGTATCAGGAGCTCCTCGGACAACTTCGCAGGCTCTGGCCGGACTACACTGTGAGTCTGCTAGTAATGGTCATTGGATCCCTAGGTGGTATGAGGGATACGCTGCTCTCTGCACTGCGCAAAATGCCGGTGTGCCGTGCGGCGGCGCACATCTTAGCCGCCAGAATGCAGAAGGCAGTCATCCATGGGTCCCTTCGTCTGCTTAGGACGCACGATACGCGGACCCAGTGATTGCTCACCTCACGGTGTGAGGAGTAGTCGCTGGGGAATGGAACAGCAGCCCGGTGTGTCGGAGCCCGGGTTGCACCTTTTTTGTTTTTGTTTTGTTTATATATATATATGTATATATGTATATATATATATAGACAAAACAAAAACAAAAAAGGTGCAGCCCGGGCTCCGACACACCGGGCTGCTGTTCCATTCCCCAGCGACTACTCCTCACACCGTGAGGTGAGCAATCACTGGGTCCGCGTATCGTGCGTCCTAAGCAGACGAAGGGACCCATGGATGACTGCCTTCTGCATTCTGGCGGCTAAGATGTGCGCCGCCGCACGGCACACCGGCATTTTGCGCAGTGCAGAGAGCAGCGTATCCCTCATACCACCTAGGGATCCAATGACCATTACTAGCAGACTCACAGTGTAGTCCGGCCAGAGCCTGCGAAGTTGTCCGAGGAGCTCCTGATACTTGGTCCGCTTTTCCTCCTCCTTAGAGACGATGTTCCCCTCGGCAGGTGCCGAGAACTCGATAACGAACATCGTCTTTTGTTGGTAGTCGAGGAGGACTATGTCGGGCTTATTTGCATGTATAAGCTCGAGCGTGGAGAATGAGTAGTTCCAGTAAATTCGGCACCTCTCGTTCTCCACAACGGACTCAATGTCCCCTGGAGCGTATGGCAGCACCGGTGTCTCATCTATACCGTATGAGTGCCTTAAATGGTAGTATAGCACTCGTAGAGCCGCATTGTGCCGATAGATGTAGGCTGTGCCAGCGTACACCTTACACGCCGACAAGAGGTGCGTAAGGGTCTCTGGCGCCTGCAGGCAGGCTCTACAGCGGATATCGGGCACATCCATACCCATAATCCGGCTACGGTATACTAAGGTGTTGAAGACACCGTCTTGGCAAGCCATTATAGAGCTCTCAGTCTCCGACTTCAACCCATTAGACCTTAGGAAGGAGAAGGCAACTGCTCAGATAAACCATGCTCTTCTAGATGTTTGTAGAAGATTCCGTGCATTGGTTTATCTTTGTGAAGTCTTAAAAGCAATTGGACTTCAGCAGTTTTAATCCGGGCTTTTAATTGTGCGGGAGCAAGTTCCGTAACGGACTGCTGACACCTCCGCGTGAAGTCGAGCGTGAGACTAAGTTCTTCGGCTGCCCGTGTTGCTGCTCTAAAAAGGAAGGCTCCTTTACCCGCAATCTCGTGCTCTCGCACAAAGCGGATCAGGGGATCGGTGCTCGTCGTAACATAGCAGGCAGTGGCCAGTACTACTCTGTTGTGCAGATGCTCCAAACTCAATAGTCCACGCCCTCCCAGGTGTCGCGGGAGGTATATTCGCGGGACAGAGGATCTAGGATGTAGACTTCCCTCCATATTCATCCTTTTGCGAGTCTTTATGTCGATTTGTCGCAGCTCTTCCACGTTCCAGTGGATAGCACCAAAGCTGTATAGCAACAATGGGACCGCAAGCATGTTTGTGGCAGCGACTTTGTTTTTGCCGGACAGTTCTGACGACCAGATCTGCCGGAGCCGGTGCAAATACTTGCGGCGGAGACACTCTTTGACCAATTCTGCCTCTTGGATGTGACGCTGCGCCACTCCAAGGTAGGTATAAGTATCTCCGGCATGCAGCTGTCGCAAGATGCTCCCATCAACGAGCTGCTCCTCATCTTCACTATCTCCGCAACGTCCTCTTTTGAGATGAACCATGGCACATTTGTCTATCCCGAACTCCATACCAATAGCTTGACTGTAATCCTGCACTACCCTCAGCGACTGCTCTAAATCGCGTTGTCCGGAGGCATAGAGTTTCAGGTCATCCATGTAAAATAAGTGGGTGACCTTGTGCCTCCGGTAATTGGGCTTGCCACAGCTGTATCCCTTAGTATTTTTCAGCGCTATGGACAAAGGCAGTAGCGAGATGCAAAAGAGCAAGGGACTCAAGGAGTCTCCTTGGAAGACCCCTCTTTTAAATGATACCAACTCTGTTCGAACCCTGGTTTCACCCGATGTTATGGTGAACCGAGTCTTCCAGAGCGGCATCAGTTGTTTGATGCATCCCACTATTTGATCATCTACCGAAAGACATTCCAACAGCCGCACAATCAGTTCATGAGACGTAGTGTCGAATGCCTTCCGATAGTCGATCCAGGCCATAGAAAGGTTTCGCAGGTAATGCACGGAGTCCTGTGTGACACAGCGGTCAATCAACAGGTTATCCCTGCAGCCAGCTACTCCTTTCTTAGACCCTCTTTGTTCATATACGCTGAGAAATACGGGATTTACAGCTTGAAGGATACGCATGTACAAGATTCTGGTGAAGAGCTTGTAACATGCGTTCAGACATGTTATTGGCCTGTAGTTTTTAGGATCAGACAAATCTCCGGTCTTCGGGAGAAGCACGGTTCGACCCTCGACAAACCAAGCCGGAATTGGCTGCTCCTGATTTAGCCACGAGTTAAAAACTCTAGCTAAATGCCGGTGGCAACTGGGAAACTTTTTCAACCAGTAGGTGTTTATGCCATCCGGGCCAGGAGCTGCGAAATTCTTTGCGCCTCGTAAGGCACCAAGAATTTCTTCCGTGTTTGTCGGGTGACGCAGTACATTCAGGTTTGGAGTCCTCCTACAAACGGACTCGAACTGCGCCAAGGCCGGAGTGTCTGCTTGGAGAGGTTTGGGGTGTTCGTAAATGCCCCTCCAGAAAGTCTCCACGCGATCAGCAGTTGGCGGCTGCTCTATGACTGGTGGTCGCTGTTGGAAGAGACGAGCAGGCTTTTCGGAAAACAATCTGTTTTCCTCCAAACCTCTCGCCCGCGTCACCAGTGATCGTTTAGCAGCGATTAGCGTCCGTATCCTGTCAAGACAATGCTGCTTGACAACAACCAGTACCGCTTGACTGAGCGTGTGATGGTCGCGCCTTAGCTCTCGGGCTATCTGGCGCACGCGGCGCGTAAAAGGCCTACCGGCCGCTCTATATTCCATCACACACTGGATACGGGATGCTTCTTGGCGAGCCAACTGGATTTTCGCTTCCATTTGGCGCACCCGCCTCTGTGCTCTCTCGACAGGAGAGTCTCTCACTCTCCCCTGTCCAGCCAGCCTCAGAGCCGCAGCGTAAATTTCGCAATTGATGCTCCAAATGTCAGAGACCTCCGATAGACGTTCACTCAGCGCCTCATCCTCTCTCTTTAAATCTGCCAGCTTGAAGGACCTCCTGTTGTTATGCAAGGCCCTTCGGTCACTGAAATCTCCAGGTGAGACGGCTTCGTCGATTTCCCTCTCAGCGGGCCTCATCGGCGACCTTTCAGCCTGGTTAACAGGCCTTTCAGTCGCCGGAGGGGCAGGCTGAGCTGGAGCACGAACGTATCCCTGCCCCCGAAGGTAAAATACCTGGTTCCGCAAGCTCTGGGAGGTAATTGTGCTATGCTCTGGATGCATTTCACACCACCTCCCATGCATGCGGGCCATGTATCCCCTACGGCGCGGGCTACTGCTCTCGTAGCAGCTCAGCAGGTCATCCTTCATTTCCGTCGTCCACCTAAAACAGTCCATGTCGTTGCGTGTGTCGTCGTCAGGGCGATCCGAGGCACCGCCACCTTGCCCAGAGCCGGCTTCCGATACCGGCCTGGTGTGGGTGCTCTTCTTCTGGGGCGGTCGAACCAGAAGGTAGGGCCCGTCCGGTGGTTAGCCTTAGGGCCCCCAGCCGACATTTCAGAGGCAGCCGACCACATTGCCTCCTAGGGATGACCTGTACAGGTTGCCGGCCGGCTTTCATCCCTGGCTTGGGTTATCCCCGCAGTGTCGCCACGCACCGAATAGCCGTTTGATGTTGGTCGGCTTCCTGGGGGCGCATTTTATACCTACTGCCAGGTTTGCTATCAGCCGCCCCTAACCTGGGGTCAGACGCTGTCGGGAAGCCGTCCTTAACATAGGTGCAGCCGCTTCCTCACTATGGTGGTTCATACGCCTGCTTTCACAGCCGGTGACCACCATAGGCCCTTTTAAGGCAAGGACTACCAATCTTTTAGTCGCCTCTTACGACAGGCAGATTAAACCCTGGGAACATTCTAAACCCGGACCCAGACGGGTATATATATATATATATATATATATATATATATATATATATATATATATAAAACGAGCTAGATGGCTGGGTAGCGGCAAATAAACAGCAAAGTGTACTCTTAAAACTCTATTTCCAAGCTTTCGGGATCATTTGATCCCTTCTTCAGGGCTACAAAGACAATTTAGCAATCAGCAACATTCGAATAATAAGGTTGAACAATTTTTTACTTACAACAGTTTGTGAGGATGTTGCTCGATGATGTTAATATAAATGAAGCCAGGAAAGCAAGTATCGACACATATCTTGTATGAATCACGTTGACTAACACTCAGGAATTTTACAAAACGGTACAAAAATTACAGTTAAAGATTAAAAACTTGGTAAAACATTTAAAATGTCCGTTCGAAATTTTTCATAGCCGGCATATTACGTCTTTATCGAAACGGCCAAGCACACGTGTCTCAGCGGAAAAGAGAGGGAGAATGTATTCATTTGTCATTTATGTCATTCGTCATTAATTGACGCATGCGCCAGTGATTCAAAAGGAATAATTTTTGTATAGGGTGATTCAAATTACTATTATACCATGTGAGCCAGAATGATCTGGTACTCAAAACAATTTTTTTTTCATAATGTTACAAAAATGAGACAATGTGCGTGGTTAGCAATGGAAACGTTAAATAACTTATACAAAGGGGGAATTTTAATGTGTGTAGTTAGTAATAGTTATAGTAAGTAAGAGAGAATAGTATTATATAGCGGGTAACCAATGCTGCCACTAACTATTTTCACCTTTCAAAGACAAAAAAACACTCCTTTTATCGTAAACTTTTTTATAAAACAAAAAAATTTCTCAAAGATCATCCTGAACTTATAGTTACACGTTCAGATAAAGGTAATGTCACTGTCATTATGTTCAGACAAGATTACTTAGATTTATCTTCTAATCTGATCAACAACGATTCTTCATACACTGAGATCCCCAGTGACCCAACTTCATCCGTTGAAAGACAGAGTAACAAAATAGTTACCCAATTATTCAAGTCCAACCAAATTGATAATGCTCAAAGAAAAAAGTTAATGTCCTATAACTCTTTACTGCCAAAATTTTACGCACTCCCCAAAATACACAAGCCCATCCTTTCAGTAAGACCAATTGTCGCATCTATTGGTTCAGCTACCCAATCTTTGTCATCTTTTGTCACTGACATTCTCACTTTAGCGCATAAAAAAAGTGACTATTATATTAAAGACTCTTTTGATGCTTCAGAGCAGTTTAACAGGTTACAACTCCCTGATAATCATGTAATAGCCAGTTTGGACGTAGTATCCCTTTTTAGCAATGTTTACTTGGATGCCTGTCTAAGGTCCATCAGTAAGCATTGGTCAGATATCAGCCAATTTTGTAATTTGACTCTGGAATCTTTTCTTAATATTATCACCTTTCTTTTTAATAATAATCATTTTTCCTTCAATAACAAAATTTATCAACAAACATTTGGCACTCCCATGGGAGCCAAAATTTCGCCTATATTAGCTGAATATGTAATGGATGATTTATTGGATTCAGTGATCCAAGTGTTACCTTTTAATCTTTTCTTTATAAAAAAATATGTAGACGATATAATAGTCTGTCTACCATCTGAAGGCTTGGATGTAATAGTGGACACCTTTAATAGCTATGACCCTTACATAAAATTCACTATTGAGAAGGAGGACTCTAAACAATCAGTCCCTTTCCTTGACACAAGGTTTATTCGTTCAGATAATAATATCCTCTTGGTAGACTGGTACAGAAAACCTAGCAGTTCTGGTAGGTTCCTTAATTATATGTCTTACCATAGGATGCAAATTAAGATAAACCTTATTAAGCAGATGAAAAACAGGGTGCTAAAAATAGCTGATAATTCCTTCCACAATCCAAATCTTCACACTTTATCAAAATTATTTATCAACAATGGTTACCCTAAACACTTGGTGAACAATATCCTCTTTAATTCTGATAACAATATACCACCCCAAATTACCAATACTAACGCGAACATTGCTCTCAATAATAACTCACAAGTGGTAAGTGCCCAACCTAGTAATCCTGAAATAACAATATATGCAAAATTGCCCTTTATCAAGGAACTAACTCCAGGACTGGTCAGGATTTTCAGGAATGTAAACTGTAAAATTGCCTCTAAACCAGTTTTAACAATCAACAATCTTTTTTCTAAACTAAAAGACAAAGTACCATTGCTTAGCTTAACCAATGTAGTTTATAGCATCTCTTGCAGTACTTGCAGTTCACAATATATTGGTCAAACATCCAGGTCTTTAAAAGGTAGACTTACATCTCATAAAAGTGATGCCAGACTTCACCCTAACAGGTGTGCTTTGGCAGCACATGCCAATGTTCCCAATCATAATATTGATTATAACTCAGTTAAAGTTTTGGCAAGTGAGTCTAATTTAAAAAAGAGATGTTTCCTTGAAATGGCACATATTTTTCAATGTGAGAATTGTATGAATAAAAAAACAGATATCAACAATTTAAGTATAATTTATTCATATTTATTGAACTGTGAAAAATATCACATTGACAATTTTTTGGACAACTCACTAATTTAAAACCAAATTCATAGCGTATTTATACAATATTTCTTAGATTTTCCCTTAATATAATACACTTATTGAATATTTTATATATAATACTATTCTCTCTTACTTACTATAACTATTACTAACTACACACATTAAAATTCCCCCTTTGTATAAGTTATTTAACGTTTCCATTGCTAACCACGCACATTGTCTCATTTTTGTAACATTATGAAAAAAAAAATTGTTTTGAGTACCAGATCATTCTGGCTCACATGGTATAATAGTAATTTGAATCACCCTATACAAAAATTATTCCTTTTGAATCACTGGCGCATGCGTCAATTAATGACGAATGACATAAATGACAAATGAATACATTCTCCCTCTCTTTTCCGCTGAGACACGTGTGCTTGGCCGTTTCGATAAAGACGTAATATGCCGGCTATGAAAAATTTCGAACGGACATTTTAAATGTTTTACCAAGTTTTTAATCTTTAACTGTAATTTTTGTACCGTTTTGTAAAATTCCTGAGTGTTAGTCAACGTGATTCATACAAGATATGTGTCGATACTTGCTTTCCTGGCTTCATTTATATTAACATCATCGAGCAACATCCTCACAAACTGTTGTAAGTAAAAAATTGTTCAACCTTATTATTCGAATGTTGCTGTTTGCTAAATTGTCTTTGTAGCCCTGAAGAAGGGATCAAATGATCCCGAAAGCTTGGAAATAGAGTTTTAAGAGTACACTTTGCTGTTTATTTGCCGCTACCCAGCCATCTAGCTCGTTTTGTTTCCTAACAAATCGGCAACGATTACCCGCTCGTAAAATATATATATATATATATATATATATATATATATATATATATATATAAATAATCAATAATGTCATAAAACGTCAACACCACGAGTCAAAATTTCAAGTATAAAATTTTCGTATAATCAAATATAATGAGAAGAAATGACTTATGGATTTGCAGCAGGAGTGTTATTTGTAGAAGATCGTTGCTGTTATCAATAAGAAGGAAGGAAGCTTAAGACCACACAAATAGGACAGTGCTGATGGAGCAGGATGATAGGCTAGATAAATTTTAATGTGAGTTTTTCAATGCCAATACCTCACACAAGGGTTACCTTTGAGGTGGCACTATTTGTATTACCGTACAAATAAATAAATAAAAATAAATAAATAAATAAATTTATGGAATAGCTTGCAAAGTTATAGTCACTACACCTTCAATAAACAAATAAAAACAAGGTTGATAATGAATTGGCTTCTATCAGCAACAGAATGGTCCACCATTTCAAGTTAGCATTCATCATCCATCGCACCACTGTGATAATCTGGCACAAACTGTATATTTCAACAGTGTGACATTTTAACTGTAGCAATAGTGTGTAACATGCAAAAGAAGGACAAACCTGGAGCAGTTTTAGCCACCAACTGCTCTTATCACTAGGGTTGTCAGATCACCAAACCTAATCGCCAGACAGACCAGTGAGTTTGGTTAGAAAAGCTGGACATTCTAGATTTTGTCTCAGTACTAATAGGTACAACAAAAAAATGTAATCTAGCTTTTTTCATTATTCATAAATCTTGTTAAATTCTAGTGAAAAAATAAATTAAATCGAATGGCATATTAGTCTTAGGTATAGGTATTTTATTATTAATCAAATGTGAAATGTAAAAAGTCTAACAAAAGCCAGGCGCTGTTTATTTTGGTTAAACACACAATCAAAAAGCCTACCTATGTCTGGCTTTATCCAGATGCCTGACAACAATACTAATCACAATTTTAATAATAATTATTATAATTTTTTTGTTTATTTCACTTACCCATAATCTTACTATTCTGTTCTGCATTGTAGCCATTATTCTTCCAATATTGCTTTGGTGCCACATATATATGCATCATACCTGCTGCCTGGCCATTTAGCAACAACATTCAATATTTTCATATTTGCATCACATATCTGAAAACAGGAAATTTAATGATTCTATTTGTGGATTCTATCAAATATTCATGATTTTGACTCACAATTTGGCAATTCAGACTATGGTAACCTTTTCTGTCATCATTATAGCTACTTGTGTCCCATTTACAATTCCTATAACTTTGGGCATCTGATGATGACGATTGGTAAATCTGAAATTAACCTTTTGTAATATCATTTATTTTACATTATTCAATGTGGGTATTACTGTTGCTTATTGGCTTCCTTTTCTTGGTCATGCCTAGGATAAGGTACCCAAGTTTTCATAACATGCCTGAGTATTGTATCACAGACCTCCTTTATTGATCTACTCATTGTCTGGCTCATGCAGGACACGCTACTACCAGCTATACTTCGTTGATAGCTACCAAAACTAAAAAAATGTAACGCTCCAAGCACCTACAAAATTATAATCAGCAAACTGTACAAGGTTGTTAAGTCTACCATTTACCTTGAATGCTACAGGAATTCGGTTTTCATAAGTTCTCCTTCTCATGAATGTATCCACCAAATACCGACAAGCATCTTTAGATAGGCGTAAATTGGGGGAAAATTGTCTTTAAATGCTCAATGCGGGATGGAAAGTTGATCTTGAGCATCTCTGATCATCCTCCGAAGTCATCGAGATCGATCCCGTTCTTCCGCCCTTTGCAACTCATCAACAATTTGCAAATGTATAAAAGGCAATGCCATACTTGCAAAATCACTAATAGGTATCTCACAAATGAAAAATGAACACAATATGGGTATAATCTATGCACAAGATCAAGAAATCATGTACGCAAATCAAAAGATCTAAGGTATAAAAAATACAAAACCCGATTTCATAACCTTACATTTGCACTTTGCGCGCCATTTGCAGTTTTCGTCGTATGCCAAAATAAAAAGACGACATATCTCCCGTCCTTGTCTCATATCAAGCGAGGGTCGCTTGAATCTTGTCGACCCTTGACAAAAATGAGGCGACCCTCGCCAAAGCATTAATTGTTGCACGCAAATACTTAGCTCCCATTGGTGGAACCGACGGCAATTGTTAATTTAGTCAAGGGTAGCCTCAAGCGACCCTCGCTTGGCGAATTAGAATCACCATCCAGAAGTGCAATCCATATACAGGGTGTCCCAGAAGTCAACGTCAAGCCGCAACGGGGTGACAGCATTGATTGTAACTATTATGAGAAAAATAAGAAAAAAAATCTATCCAATGCAGTTTGAAAACTATCGGCATTTAAAAAGACCTAAATATTTTGTCAAATTATAACAATTTTTCGGTTATTGTGGTTCACTTTTATTATTTTTGTTCATTTAAACTTTGGAACCGTAACCCTAAATAACATTTCTAGAAGCACAGTCAAAAATAATGACACAATTGCTCCAAGTTTTCTAGAATGAAGACTATTTATTAAACTATGAATTTAAAATTTTCAATGTTTGCCGACTTTGAAAGGCCCTCCTTTAAAAAAAATTTGCTAAAGTGCCTTGGCAGGTGCCATTAAAAGTTGGCGCATTTAAGCAGGATTGTAAGATGGTACAATACTTTTTAGTTTCATACTAAAAAAACGACTAAAAGAAGAAAAACCTCAAGTAACCCGATTTTTGCTAACCCATTTCACTCAAGTCATATGTCTTTTATTCCCACAAGGTTCTGGTAAGTTCTTAATTTTACGGCAAAATGATGAGACGTGGATAGTGGATATGTTTGCCATGAGTGAGCAAGACAGATAGTGACGTCACTTTTAGCAAAGTCAACAAAAACAAGTAAAATTAGTAAAATAATGAAAAATATTGACCTAGCTTAGTTGAGGTTTATTGTATTAGAATTCAGATAGGAAAATAACATTTTTTATTACAATAAAAGTTCAAATTGTGTACCATCAGCATCAATACACGCCCTACATTTTCTTAAAAAAGATCTACTTATTAGCCAGGCACATTTAGTGCGAGAAGACGGATCCCAGTATCGCTTTAAAGTAAGCCTGTGGACCGGAATTTTAAACGGCAAAATTGTTGGGCCTTTTGAGCTGACTGAGAATTTGAATGGCGCGAATTACCTACATTTTTTACGATAAAATTTACTAACTTTGTTAGAGGACGTACCACTAAAGCCGCCTACAGACGTTGATGTAAGCTGCAATTCCTCAATCGACTCAAGGTTTCATGAAACTTGCATCAGTTGCATAAGTTCCTACTCAAATTGAAACCTGTTGTGATGCCAGAATCGACTTGATATTTGATGCGCGTTTCATGCAACACAAGAATAGTAGGATGGGCTTATTTCTTTGCAGCGACGCAATACGTTGAAACCTGCATCACTGCATCAGCGTCACCGGCTCGGCGACATGGCTCACCGTCCATAATAGGATTCCAGAATCTGCATCGCTGCAAGCCGCAACTGATATCTACCAAATTCGTACCACACACGCTGCTACGTGCGTTATGAAACGTAGAAGTCGATACCTGAATCGCAGCATGCATCAATGTCTGTAGACTGCTTAACAGATCGTCGCCACCTGAGGTATCAGCAAGATGGCTGCCCAGCGCATTACGCAGTCCAAATAATAGGTTTTCTTGACCAAAAATATCCAGAAGGTGGAGGTGGACGTTCAGGCACTATCTCGTGGCCAGCCTGTTCCCCAGATTTAAATCTCCTGGAATTTTGTTATCGGGGTGTTCTCAAAGAAGAAGTTTATTCATAGCCCATTGAGAGCGTAGCCGAGCTACGTAAACGAATTTCTCAAGCTGCTGAGGACATCAACTCTCGAGAATGGCTAATAAGTAGATCTTTTTTTAAGAAGATGTACTTGTAGGGCGTGTATTGATGCTGATGGTAAACAATTTCAATATTTATTGCCTGGCCTTTATTCCAATAAACCTAAACTGAGTTAGGTCAAAATTTTTCATTATTTTATTAATTTTACTTGCTTTTGTTGACTTTGCTAAAAGTGGCGTCACTATCTGTCTCGCTCACTCATAGCAAATATGTTCATTATCCATCCCTCTCATCATTTTGCCGTAAAATTAAGAACCTACCACAAGCTTGTGCCAATAAAGGACATCTAACCTGAGTGAAATGGGTTAGCAAAAATCGGGTTACTTGAGGTTTTTATTTTTTCACTCTTTTTTTTAGTATGAGACGAACAAGTATTGTACCATTTTACAATCCTGGTTAAATGCCCCAACTTTTAATGGTACCTGCCAAGGCACTTTAGTACATTTTTTTTAAAGGAGGGCCTTTCAAAGTCAGCAGACTTTGACGAGTCAGGGGGACGGGAGGACGCGCGGCACATGGTTACTCGCAGTCGACTCGCAGAAAAACAGAACATGCTTATAATCACCTTACCGAACAGTCGGTGTCCATATATGTTTTCTCCTAATTACTAATCACCTACACTAGTCACTATTCAATGTGAGTACAGACTTTAAGGAAAGATTGGGTGAAAGGAAACGTATCTGCTATAGTTTATTGTGATGAAAATGAGCACAAAGATTTTGTGTGGAAATATATTATTTGAAATGTTGGTTATTAGGCAATTTGAGCTGCCCAAAAGGAAATTAATATTATTTCTACTATTATCCTATTTTTCTATGTTTTCTCGCATAGTTGCGGTAGTAACAAGTATTGACGGGCTGTGCGCGCCAAGTCAACACCTGACCTATTTTTAGTCGGAATTCAGGAGGGACAGTACAATGCTACAGGTCTTGAGGATTACAGACTTTTGAAAGGTTTTGTGTAACTTTTCAACAATAATTATTATTGTAACAGATATGAGTTGAGCTAGAAAGCTATAAACTCAAAAAAAAGAAAATTTACAATTGTAATGAGCACTAGCAACTAGAGCAACTACCGATGCCCTTACCGCAACCAACTGTCGCACAAATTTTCTAAACTGTTGACCGATGACCCGTTCAGTATGTCCAGGGGAAGATGATTCCATACATCAAAAATCCTGTTCGTGAGGAAGAGCTGATGAGGCACGGTCCGGAACTTCTCTTTCAACAGCTTGAAGTTATGTCCACGTAGGTGGTTCAAGTTTAGGGAACAAGGTGAAGAAAAATCAATTTCACATAAACTGTGCAGCAAACTGTAGGTGACAATAAGGTCCCCTCTCAAGCATCGATCGCAGTGCATCAGAACAGCTTCAATCCTTCTTCGTAGGTAGCGCGATCAGTATCATAAGAAATTCCTGTAGCTCTTCTCTGCAGATTTTCCAACAAATCACGGTCTCGTTGTAAGTTTGGATACCAAACAGGCTCAGTGAATTCTAGGATCATCTTACGTAGGTTTGGTACAGTGAACTAGCTGTGGGCGGTAGAGAATTTTAAATACCTACCTGAATGCCGACAGACCTTAAATTCGCCGCTAAGAGCTTTTTGAGGATTCTGTATTTTCCTGGGGTAGGTATAAAAGTTGTAATTTGAGGACGTCCAAAGCAGTTTTAGAAAACCTTTATTTGAGTTCACTTAATATCGGCAGTTAATTATGTTTCAATTAGGTAAATATCAATATTAAGTTAATGGATATGAAAAGGATACTTACAGTAGTATTGACAGAATTGAGGTTTTGAATAAAGAAAAAAAAAATATTTTTTTGTGATAAATCGAAAGAACATATATAAGTTTTATAACAAAACCGTTTTTGTTTTCTTTTTTTTCGCAATAATTCAAAAGTTATATCAAAATAAAAATGGGTTTTTGAATCGAGTACCGAAAACACGCCGACGGCTCCCGAACCCGTGTGACGTAATGATGGCGGTTAAGATGCTCCTTTGACCAACGACATCCTACATCGATACTAGATTCTACATTCCCAGCCAAACGTGAAAATACTTGCTAGTAACTAGTGTATATCTGTTGCAATATAGCCGATGAATGAAGCTTGCAGCTCAGGACGACCTCTATGATCGAAATAAGTATCTTTTTGAGTGTTTGAAATCAGATTACAGATCCCAGTAAGTAAGTACCTAATCAAATATGTCTTATTGAAACTATCTGGTGCATGTTCGGCTGGCCTAGTGGTTAGAGTAATGGCTAATGGATCCGTTGGTCTGGGTTCAAAGCTCAGCCTGTCCAATTTTTTTTTATTTTTTTTATCAAATAATTCATTCATGTGCTTTTTGCACTTGTTATGTAAATTTTTTTCTACGATCAACATAAATATGTTTTTGAAACAAATTCTATCAGACATATTACTTGCACTGCATAGTGCAAAAACTAAGTACAGGACGCGGTGGACAATTCAAAAAATCAGTTCAAATGGTGTTTGTCCGTCAATATCAACCGCCAATATTTTTTTTAAATACAATAGTTGGTTAATAAAACAAAATCCATTAATTTTTTAAGTTTTTAATATAAACATAAATAAAACTCGTAATCACAACAGTCTTCTGTTTATCACTTGGTATTTTTATTTATTTAACTTTGAGCAACGAAGCTTAATAATTAAATTTTCATAAAAATTTAACAAACAAAAATATATAAACGCAATGCAAACAAACAAAACTTATTCTTCTATGAGTTTCAATGTTATAATTATCTTTACTGTACGTAGATGCTTTTCTGTTAAAATATTTGTTAGTAATTTCATCTTATATGAAATGAATCCAATTTTTTTTAATAAATTATTAATATGTACATCCCAACGTAAGTGTGAGTCTAAATATATTCCTGGATACTTTATACTTTTTTCTATGTTCGGGACTAAAAAATATAGTTTTATTTTTGTTTACTTGAAGTGCTAGCTGTTATGTAAAATAATTATACTTATAGTTTATTTATCGTATAGGTATTTATTATCAATAATAATATTAAATAATAAAATAATTATTTCAAGTTTTGGTCAAGAAGATAATTATAACATTGAAACTCATAGAAAAATAAGTTTTGTTTGTTTGCATTGCATTTTTATATTTTTATTTGTTAAATTTTTATGAAAATTTAATTATTAAGCTTCATTGCTCAAAGTTAAATAAATAAAGATATCAAGTGATATACAGAAGACTGTTGTGATTACGAGTTTGACTTACTTTATGTTTATATTAAAAACTTAAAAAATGAATGGATTTTGTTTTATTAACCAACTATTACATTTTAAAAAAATATTGGCGGTTGATATTGACGAACAAACACCATTTGAACTGATTTTTTGAATTGTCCACCGCGTCCTGTACTTAGTTTTTGCACTATGCAGTGCAAGTAATATGTCCGATAGAATTTGTTTCAAAAACATATTTATGTTGATCGTAGAAAAAAATGTACATAACAAGTGCAAAAAGCACATGAATGATTTGATAAAAAAAAAATAAAAAAAAAATTGGACAGGCTGAGCTTTGAACCCAGACCAACGGATCCATTAGCCAATACTCTAACCACTAGGCCAGCCGAACATGCACCAGATAGTTTCAATAAGACATATTTGATTAGGTACTTACTTACTGGAATCTGTAATCTGATTTCAAACACTCAAAAAGATATTTATTTCGATCGTAGAGGTCGTCTTGAGCTGCAAACTTCATTCATCGGCTATATTGCAACACATATACACTAGTTACTAGCAAGTATTTTCACGTTTGGCTGGGAATCTAGAATCTAGTATCGATGTAGGATGTCGTTGGTCAAAGGAGCATCTTAACCGCCATCATTACGTCACACGGGTTCGGGAGCCGTCGGCGTGTTTTCGGTACTCGATTCAAAAACCCATTTTTATTTTGATACAACTTTCGAATTATTGCGAAAAAAAAGAAAACAAAAACAGTTTTATTATAAAACTTATATATGATCTCTCGATTTATGACAAAAAAAAAATTGATTCAAAACCTCAATTGTATAGCTGCTGTCAAGTTAGATTTTCTGTTTGAAGTGAAACGCAGTCAGTTACAGAATTCGTATAAGGGTATATTGTTCAACGAATTCGAATAGGTTGGAAAAAGTAACGCCCATGCTCTTACAGGCATGTGAGTGTTCCCAAGATCCCGTTGTTACTATTTACTGTATTCACAAATATTATGTTAATTTTAACAGAAGTCCGCGGGATATAAATCTCTTGGAATTGTTTAAAATAGTCTTTTAGCACTTATGCACTGTTAAAATCCAAAATTCATTCGAAACTATAACAATTAACCCGAAACGATCACTACAATAGTGCTGTTATTTTTAGGGTTGTTTACCTGCTATATTGTCGCGGTATATGGGTTTATCAGCGATTCAGCGGTTAGTGTGCCAGCATTAGCAAGCTGCCGCTTTAGGATTGTGGGCAAAATCAAAACCTTGTTTACCTCTTCTAACCTATTCGAATTCGTTGATATTGTTCAACGATGCGGTAACGACGGTAGAAGTTTGCAGCGCTAGCCGAAGGCGAGTGCTGTAAATCAACAACTGAAGTTACCATAACCGCGAGTCGAATACTATAATTTCTCTACAACCAAACCAATTAGTAGTACGGCTTAAATACATCCTCTCTAACTAAGCTTTGTTTTGACATATTTGTATTTAACATCATTTCTTTAAGTCGAGTCATTACCAAAAGGTACCGTTCTAATAGTGTACTGTTTAAAAAACAGGTAAACACCAAGCGTATACAAACTTCCTATTTTTTATCAGAACGGAAAGCAATAATTTAGTTCAGAAAAGCGGAAATTCACAGTACAATCGCTGAAACGTTATTTCAGCTGTGAGTCTCGCAACGGGGCTTGCTGTGAGTTTAAGTCCAAATAATGCTAGAGACACCGCATATTCAATAAACATGCAAATCATCCACAGACTGCTGAGAAAAACTTCTGGCAATAGCGTATGGGGGAAGAAAGACAGTCCAGTCAGTATAGGCAACATTGCAAAACCGTTCAAGCTTCTCAGACCAAGCGCTTAAGAAACTAAAACTAAGTTATAGTCAGAAGTATTGGGGTAACATTTTAGTTCATGCTTTAAGCACCTATTTGCTAAAGTAATGGGTGTTTTTTTTAGAACATAGCAATTACATCTATATGCTCGCGGCTTTGGAAAGGTATAAGAAATGTTTCGTTAATGATACTAGTAGCAGCTGAATAGTTAATTTGAAATCGTTCTTACAAATAGATACGGTAAACCCCTGCTTTTTATTTGTTCAGCAACAAAGAGCCGCAACGTAGCAAAACAGAAGTTTGGTTGCAAAATCAACATCTGTTGAGGTGAAGACGAATATCTGGACTCTCTGATGTCACTTGTATGTGATAGGGGTGGCAAGGAACCTGACATGTGCATGAACTAAGTTCAAGGGTCCTTGACCCTGAAGCCATAAGGTTGGCAGGACCCTAGACCATCCGCACCTTTGCGATGGGGGCAGGACTTGGGAACTAGAGTAAAGAGAGGTGTAGAAGGGCCCACTTGTAGGCCTATCACAAGAAAGCCCCTCTTGTTCTTTAATTCATGTTATAGTAGGCGGCAGAAGAGATCTGCCTGTGCGCCATCTGGTACCCGGAGGTAACGGCAAACCAAAAGGGTCACCGCTAAAAAGCAGCAAACTTCTTGGCGGAACGCAAAGGCGCATTCGCTTCACCTAACCAGAAGAGCGCGCTTCTATGCCAACTGCATATGAGAGTCGATCTACGGGGGTTGCTCTATATCTTTGTCAATCCACCAGTACGCATGATCGCTAACAAGCGTGAAACAGCTGTCTGCGTACTGGTGGATTGACGGAGATTTAGAGCAACCCTCGTATATGGACTCTCATATGCAGTTGACATAGAAGCGCGCTCTTCTGGTTAAGTGAAGCGAATACGCCTTTGCGTTCCGCCAAGAAGTTTGCTGCTTTTTAGCGGTGACTTCCTTTGGTTTACCGTTACCTCCGGGTACCAGATGACGCATAGGCAATCTTTTCTGCCGCCTACTCTCACATGCTTTACACGTTTGATAGACATAAAAATTCTGATGCTCTCTATCTCCGTCAGTCTACCTACGGCGCACTGAGGATCGCTAATAAGCGTGAAACAGCTGTCTGCGTACTGGTGGATATTGACGGATAGAGCAACCCTCGTATTTTCGTGTTATATATTTGCTCAGCACAGTTTTAGTATTAGAGACCGCCTGCCATCAAGGTTACATATTACACCGAAATCAGATATTACAAGGAGGGTTACAGTAAGCTCCGCCTTCAAAGTTGGCTCTCTCTCGCGCTATGCGACTCTTCTTAAGTAATGGCAAATTCTAGCCCTCATGTGGCATACGCATCGCGCTGGACCACCGGATATGCCACGGTTCTATAAAAAGAGCAGTTATTTTAAAATTCTTCACCAACTTCATACACTAAACATTATAATTGTTTGTTACTAATTTCGCACCCGATCGGTGGCAAAGGTTGCATTCAGCAGAAAGATCGGGAGCCGCTACTTTTGTAGCCGCTACATCTCAACAGTTGCCGTTTTGCTGAAAAGCAATTTTATTTGTACGACTGTCAAATGAGTGGTCACATTTGAGGTTATTAAAAATAAAAAAGATACGTCAAATTGTATCAAAGTTTTGGACTGTGTAAGTAGTGTGGACTTTTTCTTTTAAATATGACAACATAACCTATAACACAAGTGCATAACATGTGACACTCTCAAGGTCAAAGGTAGCTTACTCCGCTCCGCTCCAAGTGAGCGTACTTTTCTATCGCTACAAAAAATGGTGACCGCCGGAGCGGTAGCTGCTAGGTGGCGCACGCGTTCAGCAGAAAATTTGGTAGCTGCTCCGCAACTGTTGAGTCTGCTGAATGCACCCAAAGACTAGTTGATTAGGAATCTAAGCAGTTCGCCGCTATGGGACCCTCTTCAAAGGATTATCTCCGAACTTGTTATGCCTATGTTGGGTGGCAGGCTTTCTGGTATCATGATACCCGGTACAGCAGACCTGTCAAGCTTTTCTCCAGATAAGAGCTATCAGAGCTATTCTGGTGACCGAAAAAGAAACTACTCGTATGTCATTCCGTTTAGAGTTAGTGTCTGTGTCATCCGAGTATAGCTGATGACTGAGACTAATATTAGCTTTGTTCTGGTTTCGCTGTGAACCACCATAGAACTGTACTGAGCACGCGTATTATGAATCGGGTGTTCGAGTTCTGTTCGAACTGTTTGAGAACTGTGAATCCTGTGGTCTGGCTTATTTCGGACGGGTCTGGGATCGTCCAGTACCTGTGCGTGAGCAAGGACCTAGTTAAGACCGTTTTAGGACTATGATGCGCCTTCGCACTTTGCGTATTTTCTTTCTTGCTCACATTATTTTGCTAACCTTTGTAACCTTTAATGTCAAAATCGTCTTTGATTTTGCAAAACTTGATTCGCATTAGGTTAGATGTCAGTTAATTGTCACTTTGGCCGTTACAGCCAGTTTACAGCTGTTTGATTTGATTTATTTTTGCTTAGCTCATCATTATCGTCTAATTATACAGATGATGATTCGCATTATTAAAAATTTAAAAGAAATCGACCAATAAACATAAATTTATGATTTAATCTATAAATGCATTTTGTGAGTCTGTGATGCTAACGGGCATCTGCAGTATACGTAGGAATACGTTGAAATCCCTTTTACTATTCCCATCAATACATGGATTCCTGAAGAGGACTTTCAATCTGATTTTCAGGGAAATATTTGAGAATTTATACCACCACAAAGCACAGCTTAGACATAGCACCAATCAGTCCATAAAACACCTTTGCGTCAGAGTAGACTAGGGCATCGAATGGTTGATTCTCTGGATCTTACTAAAAAGCGGTACTCTTGTTTATTCAGACTAAACCGTTCTAGGACGATACTATAATGCGAACTAATTTTATATTACCAAAATCTACCGTGTATCTGCTGTCAAACAAGGACGCTAGACTTGCCTTAAATGTGAAATATGTTTTTTAAACCAAGTCCTAAGAAGTTTCGGCCAGACCTTATCAGCAGATGCTGGAGTTTTTCGCACCAAGGCTCTAATAATCCACTGAGATGACTTCTCTTTCTTCGTTTGATGCTTTTTCCATTACCATGTCGTATTAGTCGTATCTAATTTGCCTGCATCGTCGAAGAATCAAGCGAAAGCTCGAAGGAGAGCAAAGAAAATTCCATTTTCAGGTATGCTGTGCGCGTATAAGTGCAAATTGAAATGCTCTCGCAACCTAGGTCGAACTGCCATCGCATGCCGAGTAAATTTTTCGCCTGTAAAGAAACTGGCGAGGCATGTTGCGTGAGAATAGGATTTGGCATTTTGCTAATGTATATTTTGCAATTACGACTTAAAGAAAACTTCAAGGCTATGGTAACAAATTTCGAAATCCTGATAGGTAAAGTAATAAACTATATTTTAATTGTAAGTGATAACGTGATAGGTGGTTTATTTGATGATTATTGTAAATTATTACAACTTATCAAACCTATGGCATTTAGGTATCCCATAGTAAGTTGAAAAGTTATCATTTTTCCGCCCCCCCCCCAATACTTCTTCCACTGCACCCTGCAGCCTGGCCTTATCGTAACTGGAGTTGTCTAACGGTCTTCATTTCAGAAGTCAGAGCGTTTAAATTTTTTTAAGCTTTCTCTAAATGATCTTAGAAAGCAGTACGTGGTTTGTAGAAGCCAGTCTTCTTTGTCATTAACTCAGTTTTTCTCTGTATCTCGGTATGGCAGCTCCTTCGTTGGGTGCAGGAAGAAACTCTAAAATGTTTTCTACCTATAAAGGTATTTTAATTATCTTAATAAAAATGACCTTTACCTTACAGATCTATCCGAATAATGCTTTTAAAGGCATACCAGTGGATTTGTAATTGTGAGTCATATTCCAATTTGTATGACTTTAAACGGTGGGAGCTGATAGGTGATTACCACGAAATTTTGACACCGTACGCATACTCCAATGCAAGTGAAATAAGTTTTTGAAAATCATGATAATAGCGGAGGCTAATTTTAAAAAAATGGAGAACATCAGTAACGATAAAACCCTATTTTGAGCTATTGTAGATATCTTTTATCAGTTTTTTAGAAGGACTAATTTGTGGTTGAGATTGGTTAGGTGATTGGAAGAACCCTAATATGTTCTTGTTTAACTTGTACCATTGTCAACCTCATATTAAGGTTTTCATCATCACGTACGGAGTGCTTCATTGTTTTTTCTGTTATGCTTAAAATCAACTATTATATTAAAATTTGATAGTAGTGGAACCATTTATGCTCAAAGTCAAGCTCAAATGAATTAATCTTTTGCTTTTTCGACTTAAACGGCATCACAAACAGTGTCGGTAGTAGCTTGGTACATCTTTAATATATCTTTCCAGATAATGTTATTATTTTGTGCTGAACGAAAGGTGATATGCCAAGCACTTAGCACTTATGTACAGTTGGACTCCTTGTATACATCCTCTCAAGGATTCCTCTGAACTAAGTATTCAGCCGTCTACTGAGAAAGGTGGTGATGCAGTTCAATAGGATTCTCCTGAACCTGGCCATACAAGGTCAGCGTTCTCTCAGAATGGATGCTCGCATTGATAAGATATCTGCGTAATCACGCAGCAGGTGCTCAACAGTTTGATCTTCCTATTCAGACCTGTGCAGGGGCCCAGTGATAGTGTGACTATATACTAGTGTCTAAAATTGGTCCACAGAAAAACATTTGTACACTTATTACGTTTGCGACATCTGGCATCTTTTCATGACCCCAAACGTATCAAAAAAGAGGAGAAACAGTTTTCAGCAGGGTCACTCGAATTGAAACATTATGATCATCGTACTCCATCTACACAAAAAGGTATCTGGTATAAGCGTTTGTTAGCTCATTTTCAGTATGCGTGTGTAGTTTTGCTGTGCACGAAAGCTAGGTCTGCACCACCCCAAGATACTACAAAATTGTCTTATTCCAGAAAACAGACAGAGATTCGGTTAGTTTTTTCGTCGTTTGCTATTCAATTTTCAGATGGATAGCATTTTATTTACCCGTTCTTATGGACACTAAAAGAAAAAAACACAGCTTATTTATACGTATAGCTCCAGAGCATAGAATAATAGGTCAGAAAGGGTGAATATGTAAAGTCACCTACAAATTGAAAAGAGTATAGCGAGGTAGAGTGTCAATACAACTCCAAACTATTGATACGCGTACGAACAATGTCTCTCCTAATATTTTTAGTTCTTTTATTATTGCTGCTCCGCCACTGATACGATTTCTAAAAACCATATGCGTTTTTTGTCCTCGTCATGATAATAATACCTTTTCAGAATTTCATTAAAATCAGTTCCAAATTTTTCACCTTACACAATACAGAACGATCTAGAGCAGAGATTCCCTCAATGGGCGCTGAGAGGGGGTTGAGATCCACCTGTGTGATTAAGTATACAAAACCATACTTGTTTGTATTCACTAGAAAATTTCCTTGGTTTCTGCAATAGACAAGGCAATGTGTGTATTATGCCTATTGTCCTTGTCATGAATATAACAGATTTTTCAGTTTTACAACTCCTCACCACCCAACCACCCCAATTCCACCGACCTACCAGAAAAAGGTAGATAATGATCAGGAACCCCCTAAAACACCTAAAAATGAAGTTTGAGGGATATTTGCATTTTTTTGCTAATTACTCTGCCACCCATGCACTTATTTTCATAGTTATAGCAGCGTTACCTATGCAAATTCCATCACAATCCATTCAGCGGTTACTGAGGTTACGAGGCTAGAAACACGCCAACAGACTGACAACAGATAGACCGATAGCAGACAGACAGGTCGACGGAAATAAATGACGTGGATTTTCGTTATCTGGATATCATATAACGCCCAAAAACCGCATTATCACAAAATCAAAAGTTTTCGCGATAACAATACTCGCCGCACCTATCGGTGTGGGAAGTAAAAGGTAATATTGAAAAAAATCTGTTCCTGGTGAACACGTTCGATAGCCAGAACCGGGGCCAGAACACAGTCTAAAATAAGACCAAGGTGTTTTACTTCACAAGGAGGATAATAGTTACTTATGGAAGAAAAGTTGCAATGTGTGTGTCACATTATTAACTCAAGGTATTGATATGTGAGCATTGCTGGCTGTCGGTTGGATTTATCAACAAGAGCAAAGGCCCTTTGGACCGTCCTGATAAGCACTGATGAATTATTGTCTGGCAACACTGTACTTTGACGCTTTAGTAACAGAGTACCACCGACCTAATTATGGAGGTACCAAAAAAAGCTGTGTCCTTTTTTGTTAAACATTTCGTACTCTGGTTAAGGCTGCGGAGGTAGCCGAAGCGTTACGGATACGTGGTGCCCTTAAAGTACGATGCATCAAAAATACAACCCCAAGGGCCGTTGAATAAATTACATTGGTATGGTAAGGACTCTGTGGATCCAATTTTGTCGACTGGCCATTGCGTTAAGCAACTTTTATATATTTCGTTTTTAGATTACTACTCCACCATCACAAAATCGTTTTCCAAAAGCCATAAAGGTTTTCATCTAATGGCATGTCATTGTGACATTGTTATGTCATTCATTGACATAAGGAAGTTCATTATGGTTTTTTCATGGTCTACCTCCTGCAAAGGCTCTAAACCTATGGCGCTGTACAAGCACTGCAAGAGGAGAAGTATCAGTGCACGTTAGATTTGAAATGCTGCAGGTTGTAGCCGTCGGGAGCTCATTCCACCGCGCCGAAGTTCTCCAAAAGAAATAATAACTGAAGAGACTAGTTCGGGGTGTAGGGACCTCGACCTGGTGAGGAAGAGCTCGCAGACTCGCTAGTATTCCTCGTTCGGACCGCCTTTGGTGTTATTACCTCGGAGGGCTCACTCGAGCATCTTCCGTGATAGAGTCTGTAAAACAGGGACAGGTCGGCCATCCTTCTTCGATATTCCAGGCTGTGGAGGTCCTTTGTGGGGTTAGGCGAACCGATTGGTCCAAGTGCTCTCTTCTGAATAGTTCCCGGAATCTTTAGAGGGTGCTTCCGAGCGAATACCCACACATGAGAGCAATACTCCAACGGTGGCCGAGTCTGAGCCTTGTGGAGCAGCGGTAGTTGCTCTAGTGTATAGAGCTTCCTACAGCGGAACAAAACTCCAAGCTTCTGGGATGCCGTTTTAGCAATACTGACGACGTGGTCGTGCCAGGACATGCTGTTGTTGCTGGTGTTGATGAAAAGCTTGACGGAAGGTGACTCGACTATTGGATGACCCTCCATTTCCACAGTTGGCAAGCTAACGTGAGACTTTTTTGCCATTGTTGTTTAAGTTTTATGGACGTTAAACTGTACTTTATTTACTAATTCCCACTCAATTGTTTTGATATCTACCTTGATCTGTGAGGCATGTTGCTGCCGTCGCAGACCGTCTCCTGGGATGATAATGGCTTGCCTGGTTCCATGCACGATATTGATGGAAATACGTCTGATTAACAACCTTCAAATGCAACAAACAGCGATCTGTTGTTCAAGAAGCTATTCCACCACTGGCGCAGGCCAGGTGGTGGTCCTTAAGCAGCAAGCTTAAGCAGAAGTCCTTCGTGCCACACTGTATCGAAGACTTTCGATATTTTAAGTGCAGCAACACGGGATTCTCCATGATTTCAACTGCTCTGTTTCACAAGTGACTGACGTAGGCCAGGAGGTCACCCGTAGACCTATGCTTACGGAAGCCATACTGGCGATCATTTATGATGTTATTGTTGTCCAGGTGTTTCAGGACATGTGTGTTAATGACAGTCTCCATAACCTTAGACATTTGGCTGAGAAGAACCAAAAGTCTATAGTTGGAACGATCGGTTGTTTTGCCTTTCTTAGGAATGGGTTATACGCAGCCAATCTTCCATGCAGCGGGAAACACGCTTCGCTGATACGATAGCATGAAGAGCTTGTAAACCATAGGTGCAAGTTCAGTGGCTCAGCGTTTAAGGACAATGGTTGGAATTTGGTCAGGACCAGTAGCTTTCTTCGTGTTTAGTTTTTGAAGGATGCCTTTTACATCTCGACTCACTTAATGCGCATATATAGTGTACATTATGGTGCCGATAACTTGTGATATTTTATGGATAGTCGGTGTGTTTTTGTCATTACTTCCAAAGCAGGAGGTAAACTACGAGTTTCAAAATCACTATTATTTAGATCATATTCAATACTACGTGACTATTGCATTTGACAGAAGATAAGTAACTATTGTTGTTACAACTTGACGTTTCAAGGAAATGGCAAACTACAGCTCTCTAACCCTCTAATGTAATTAGGACTGTTCCAATCTACAGTACTAGTATCGCCTCAAAACCGGTTTGGTACGCAAGCCTCGCCCATTTCATTCAAGTTGGACCGCCGTTTCTCCTATGCGTAGGCGCATGGGCGTTCTTTTGTGGTCCTTAGCGAGGTTGGAACCTCAGAGTAACAACTGAACATAGAGGTAGTAAACAAACCACTTCAGCATGGCGTGCTTAAAGCCATCATCTTTGACACTTCAGCCCCCAAACATTGCCAACTAACCTGAAAATTCTTCCAATACAACCCATGTTACAAACACTGCTCTGCACTGTCCCATCTCGAAAAACTGTTAAACTACACTCGAATATAGCACAGCAAGTCCGTAAATCTTCACTACAGTTACCAACAAATAGCGAATTCGATTTTTACTGACCAATCATAAAAGACGCACAAACAAAACAAACGTTTGACAGTCGGAGGTTACGGTAAGCAAATCGCAAGAAAATTACATAGGCGTTGCCAACTCCTCAAAATTTATGTAAGACAGAATTTGCGTTAATGATGAAGAAACATGCAGTAACGCAGTATAGATCAACATATCTATTGATTTTGCTGTAATCATTTCTGAACCATCAAAATACCGTCTTTTTGAACGTAAAATGGAATATTTACATATACTATACAATTAAGACGATAGTAAACAATTATGATTGCCGTATCTGGTGGTCGATATGACAACGTAAGAAAAGATTTTGGCCTATTAGAATTAGTTGTTTACTACCTCTATGTTCAGTTGTTACTCTGAGGTTGGAACACAACTTTTAAACTACAAGTATACTTACCGCTTTAAGAATGATTGTCATGGTTTGCACACGTCGTGTGTCCTCGGACTCGGCTAAGTCTTACCCACAGATTACCAGAATAGGTTGGGTTAAGAAGATGGGACACTCAGTACATCTATTCACTATTAGCTCTTACCGCAGTCACAAATGTCGCCACTGTCGCAGATCGTCTTGACAGCTACGTTAGAGGGAAATTTAAATTTCAGACCTATCACCTGCAGGTATGCTATTCCAATTTTTTAATTGTTTTTATGAAAAAAAGACACCTCTGAAATGTTTGCCGTATTTTGTTTACAATTATTTTGCCACATACGTACCAATCATAAAGTAACACACAACTAGAAAGCCTAGAATAGTAATTGACACAGATGCTGGGCATAAAATATATGGCTTATATGTAAATATTAAAATAATTATGATGGCTAACAGAGAAAACGAGAAGTTTTTGTTGAAAAATATGGGTTTAGAAAAATCGTTTTGGAAACGAAAAATATGGTTTTGAGGTAATAGCTTTCATTAGTCATTATGTTGTTTCATTCTTCTTATAGCAATACTTTTTGCTTTGTGTCGTGATATTCGTGAGGTTTGTTCTGTTGCGGAAGGCTTCAAATTTGGAATCATCATCGAAATGGGTATCACATATCACAAAGTTGTTCCTCAAAGTGGTAACGCTCTTCTCTTGAAGATCCACACGACCGGTAGCTTTCACCTACATTTTGCACAGCTAACATCAATAGTAAGAATTATTAAGGTGATTTTTATTACAGTTTTTACATACTTAATCTCAAACCATAGGTTATTGCTTACATTATGGATATTGCAAAACGATGAGTTAAATATTTGGTGTAGGTACTCACCTCAAGGTCCTTAGGGAACCTATGCACTTTTTTGTTCTTAAAAGAACAGTTTTTCACGCATCACTGCGATACCATTATAATTCGAAACTATAAAGGAAAAGCGCAGATAATGAAATAATCCAAGGGAAAAGCTAAATAACACCTAAAAAATTACAATGGACGCTAAATACACAAAACCCCAAGTTAACATTTCATTGCAAAACGCTAGTTACACAGATTATCCGAATAGGTTGGGCTAGTTAAAAGGTTACAAGGTTACTTAGGCTGTCATTGCTGTCAAGAGTCGAAGAGTCTCAAGTGTCATTCACAGACTAGCTCCAGCGCTACCCGTGACTGCGGTAGGAACTGAAAGAGTGTCCAGGGCATGGTCTTGCCCTCGCCTTGCCTAGCATTTACGAGTTGTATCATAATGATTATATTTATGATCCTTAGCACACAAATAACTATTTTTATTTACCGCAGGTTGACGGTACTGTAAAAATTTAGTTACGGTCCAATAGGTACTATATATTATTGTGATAGCTATAGTGGCATCTACTACACAACCGCAGTTTTATCGACGCCAGAAATCACTTTGAATGCGTGATTGATGGCAACAAGGAGGAACATAACCAAAAAATTAAGAACAAGCTCTTATCATGACCTAGTTTATCCAAAACATTCTGGTCTGTAGCTGAGGCTTTTAGTCAGAACCTTTCCTATTCGTCAGCACCAGCTTTGACCAGAGAGGACAAGTTCATGCTTCTACTTCTGAAGAAAAAGCAGACATCTTAGTGAGGCTTTTCGCAGCCAATTCTACTGTAGACTTTCAAGGAAGTATACTCCGATCACCGCAATATACGTGAACTCAAGAATGGCAGAGGTCAAATTTCAACTTCGAGATGTAGAAAGCATCCTGCAAAAACTAAACATGAAGAAAGGTACTGACCCTGACCAAATTCTAGCCACTGTATTGTCCTTAAACGCTATGCCGCTGAACTTGCAACCTCTTCAAGCTATCGTATCAGCGAGACGTGTTTCCTGCTGCATGGAAAAGTGGCTGCATACAACTCATTCCCGACATAGGCAAAAAACCGATCTCATCAATTAAAGACCTGGACAACAATAACATCATAGATCATCGCCAGTATGGTTTCGGTAAGCACAGGTCTACTGGTGACCTCCTGGGCTACGTCACTCCCTTGTGAAAGAGAGCAGTTGAAAATCATGGCGAATCCCGTGTTTTTGCACTTCAAATATCGAAAGTCTTTGACAGAGTGATGAGGCACTTTTGGTCAATCTTTCTGCTTACAGACTCCACCTGGCCTGCGCCACTGGCTGAGTAGCTTCTTGAACGACTGATCTCTGTTTGTTGTAGTCGAAGGCTGTTCGTCAGACGTATTTTCAAAAACACTGGCATTCCTCAGGGAGTCGTCCTATCCCCTACAGTTTCTGCTGTACATCAACTAACTGCTGGAAGTAACATACAATCCAAACTACAGCTTCGCAGACGACAATACATTAATATTGTGCATGAAACCAAGCATGCCACGATCATCTCAGGAGATGGTACGACAGCGACAGCAACATGCCTCACAGATCAACTTAAATATCAAATCAATTATCGAGTGGGGACTAGTAGACAAGGTACAGTTTAACTCAGGCAACAATGCTGACAAAGAAGTCTCACGGTGGCTTTCCAGCTGTGGAAATGGAGGGTCACCCGGTAGTCGAGTCACCTTCCGTCAAGCTTTTGAGGATCAATGTCAATAATAACATATCCTGGCATGGCGACATCGTCAGTATACTAAAACGGCATCCAGCTTGGAGTTTTATAGAAAGCTGTATACATCAGAACAACTACTGCTGCTCTACAAGGCACAATTCCGACCATCGTTGGAGTAATGCTCCCATGTGTGGGGATGCGCTCCGAAGCGTCTCTAAAGCTTCTCGACATTATCCAGAAGAGAGCAATTAGGCTACTCGAAACGTCTAATCTCACAAAGGATCTCTACAGCCTTGAACATCGAAGAAGGGTGACTGACCTGTCCCTGTTTTACAGATTCTATCACGGAAGATGTTCGAGTGAGCTCTCCTAGATAATAACATTGAAGGCCGTCCGAACGAGGAACACTAGAGAGGCTCTACGAGATTGTCCTTACCAGGTCGAGGTCCCTACTTCCCGAACCAGTCTCCTCCAGCATTCCTCCTTTTGGAGAACTTCAACACTGTGAGCTGTCGGGGAATTTGTTTCCCGATGGCTACAACCCGCAACGTTTCAAATTTGATGTGCACTGACACGTTATCCTCTCGCAGCGTTTCTACAGCGCCATAGGCTTTTAGCCTTTGCTGGAGGCTGACCATAAAAAAATGAATAGTATTGTTACTGCCACGGGAAGCAATATTACGGACATACCTACATTTTAAGACAAGGATTTTTTTAGGAAAAACATAAAATGGTCTCCTCCAGCTGAAAATCTGACGACGTATAAACGGGAGAAAAACTTTGTTGCGTACGATTAGGTCGTATCTTCCACTCTCGCTCCTCTTTCGTATAAGAATTTCCCATTAACGAAATTGTTTCGCGCAACGAGTTGGAAACTTGTAAATAATATACGATATAAAATGAGTTCGTGGTAAGAGAATGGTTCAATATAAGCAAGGGGAAGCAGTTTGGCTGTTACGATGATAGAAGTTGGAATGGTTATTGCTTAGAGGTGTTTGTGATGTACCAGTGGCTGGAAGTGAGAGAACAATGAACGTTGTAATGTGAAACCTATAATTATTTTGACTTCCTATGATGTAGGTGCTTGTTTTCCATGAGAAAAGTTTTGAAGTGGTGTGGCGATTGATTATTCAAACGTTTTTTCCTAATATCCGTTTTCCAACATTCTAGAAGCGTTGCGCTTCTCAATTTTTCGGAGCAATATCATACCTCGTACAGTAGTAAATTCCGATAAAGGTTGAGATTACATATTTTCAACATTGGGAAGATAAACAAAAAGTAGATCTACGCACAACAGATGGAGTAATTTTGGGTTTCTTTCACGACAGTGATATCGATGGGCAAAGTCCATTCATAGAATGATATACAGGGTGGTCCACTAAGCGCGCGGTGCTCTCTAGCGGCCATACCGTTTAAACTAGACGAAAATGTTTTAAATAAAAAACGTTTATTTTCAAATGCTCTACATTCATAGAATAATTTCGAAGATGGCAGACTTCCGGATATACTGGAAGTAGGCATCAACTTCCTTATTTTAAATGGAACACCCTCTATATTATTACGTTTTTGAATTCAGCAACAATTTTTAGGTCCAGTTTTTTAACCATTATTCACACCTACGAAGCCTATTTTCGGAGTTATTCAGCAATTTTTACAAAATTTGGCGTTTGTAGTACTTTACACTGAACGTTAATATCTCGGAAACTAAACGTGACAGAAGGATACGGTTTTCGGTTTTGAAACAAGCAAGGAACGCACTTGTGTTTCAGTAAGATCGTTATTTCAAAGGAACATTGAGTCAATAGACTAGCAATTTTCAAATTTGGAAAGTTAGAAACGTTAAAAACATTTTTTTTTCAAATGGGATGTTATGATAAGCTTTACATCGGTGAATGTGAAATTAAATTCTCTTTCACTTTTATCAAGGCACATGTGGTTCTAATTTTGACGGTTTTAAAGATATTTACGGTTTTGTAATTATTGCGTAGGAGGCGTGGCTCGCAGACGAAGCAATTGACAGGAAACCTTCCATCTAAAGTTTTTCGACCTCTAATACTAAACTGTGCTTGCGCTTCATCTAACTGCAACCACATTATTCTTTAAAACTCCAGCGCTGTTTTTTCCAACAGGTTTTCCAAATTTTCATTTAGAAAATTTTGGAAAACATTAGTTTATTATGCAGTTTCCAATAATACTACCCCAAATGCTTAGACTCCATGCTGGTTGTCAACAAACCTCTCAAAATTTGGAATTACGTGGGCACAAAATATGAGAGAAGGAAACATGTAGTAGTAATACATAAAGGTAGTGAGGTTGACATTCTCGTAATTGTAATTGAAGATCCGCACAACAGTGCCACAGCAGAAATTAGTCGCTGTTTGGGCATTGGTCAAACATCTGTGAACATGATCTTAACCGAGTACATATGGCATCGTGTGCAGCTAAATCAAGCAATTGTCAGACAAGACTTTGAAAACTGATTGAATTTCTGTAACTGAGGTCGTGCTCGAGTCCAAGAAGATGCACTCCTTTTCAACAGTGTGTTGTTTACGAACGAATTTACATTTCTTATGAAATTCATTGATTTTCTTTTTTATGAAAGTGTTATCATTAACGGCCATGTAAACTGGCATAATTTACATTTTTATACCGACATGGAGTCTAAGCATTTGAGGTGGTATTATTGGAAACCGCATATTTACTGATGTTTTCGAAAATTTTCTATATGAAAATTTGGAAAATCTATTGGAAAACTTACCACTGAAGTTTTTAAGAATAATTTGGTTACAGGTAGATGTAGCGAAAGCACATTTTAGTATTAGAGACCGAAACACTTTGGATGAAAGGTTTTCTGTCAATTATTTCGTCTGCGAGCCACGCCACCTACGATTTTTCCAATTCCTACGCCATAATTATAAAAACCGTAAATATCTTGAAAACAACCACATGTGCCCAGATAAAAGTGAAAGAGAATTTAGCTTCGCATCTACCGATATGAAACCTATCATACCATCCCATTTGAAAAAAAAGATTTTAACGTTTTTAGCTTTGCAAATTTCAAAATTGTTAGTCTATTGATTTAATGTTCTTTTGAAACAATGATTTCACTGAAACACAAGTACGCTTCTATCGCGTTTAGTTTCCGAGATATTAACGTTTCTTGTAAAGTACTACAAACGTCAAATTTTGTAAAAATTGCTGAATAACTCCGAAAATAGGCTTCGTAGACATAAATAATGGTTAACAAACTGGACCTAAAAATCCATGCTGAATTCAGAAACGTAATAATATACAGGGTGTTCTATCAGAAATAAGGAAGTTGATGCTATTGGTATTAAGTATACAAGCATCATTGTGAGTAAAGCGTATATCAAGGTGAAACTACAAGGTATTATTGCAAGCATAAGGATCGGGTTAAATTAAAACCACTGATGCATCAAAATAATGACAAAGCTACGCTTAAATAGATGATAGTAAAATACTAAGCCTGTGCCAATAATTTAATTCGTTTGATCTCGCGTGTTTTGAATTCATTATAATTATATCCTTACGAAAGTTTTGCAATACATATTTATTTAATTTTTTTAAGGTACACTCTACATCTAAATTTTAATAAATACACCTTTCCATTTTTCGAAATCACTATTTAAACTGGTTCTGCCAAGTGTCGCTGTAGAAGTTGAAAAGAAGCAATGGCCAGAAAGAACGTACCTAAATACCAAAGAGGTAATAGGTAACCCGCTATGGGGCCAAACGTGCCAAAGTGACCTCGTACTAGGTACCAAGCCAGGACACAGCTGCGACAAAGGGATAAACTGGCATTTTAGGCCCAGATACCCAGAAATCGTGACCCTCGGAGAAGAGGAAGGTGGGGCCGACGGTTTTTCGTACCTGAAGTACGAAACTTGCGTCGCCAAAAGTAAAGGGCCGCAGCAGATAAACAAGAAGTACGTCTATAAAGTACTTATGGACGACGATGAGCGTAAAACGTTCCATAACTTTATGGAATTGAGGGATTTCGCCATTAAAGAGCAGCGGCTAGATATTGCGATTCCAGCCCCCGATCTCCCAACGGCGAGCAGATTCCGAAAGCTCGTTGAGTTTGTTTTTGCGGGAACCAACGTGAATATAGGAATATATTCACCCCCAAGAAGACGGGCCAATGAAGCCAAGGAATCATCGCAGCCGAGCGATAGGAACAGGCAGAGGAGCAATACAGAAGCTGTAATAGTCTCTGCGAAGGACATGAATTACTTGCAGCTGCTGAGGAAAGTCAAAGAGGAGGCGAAGAAAAGCGACCTCCAGATGACTGTTCAAACCATCAGGCAAACGAAAAATGGAGAACTATTGCTCACGGTTCCGTAGACGGGTGGGGGAGCTGAGAAATTAAGAGACGCTATTGGAAAACTTCCAATAGAAGGAATCCACACCAGGCATTCCGGGAGGGTTACCCTGCATGTGCGAGGCATAGATGGTGCTACCTCCGGAGCAGAAGTGGAAAGCGCGCTTCGCGAGATAGTTAACGGCGGAAGTGACGACTTACAGGTGAAAGCCTTGAGGCCTACAAGAAATGGCAATCAGGTAGCCACTGCCCTCGCTTCAAGGAAACTGGCTGATGAATTGACCAGTAAGGGACGTTTCAAGCTGGGTATCGTGATGTGCACGGTCCAGGAAAGAGTCTCTATCGAAAAGTGCAGAAAGTGCTGGGGCATCGGGCACAAAGCCAGCACATGCAGGGGAGAAAATAGGCAGAATTTATTCCTAAATTGCGGCAAGACGGGGCACAAGAAGGCCGAATGTAAAAACCCGGCATTCTGCCCGATATGTGCTGTCGAAGGACACAGAGCAGGTTCTTTTGCCTGCCCCGTATACAAAAAGGCAAACAAAAGAGAAAAACGCGGACGAAACCTCTGGAGTCCGTAGCGACCGAAGGAGATCTCTCGGACTGCGAGGTAGAAACTATGGAACAGTAAATGGTGACGATACTTCAAGCTAACTTAAACAGGTCGCGTGCAGCGCATGACATGGATCATGCGCTGGCCATGGAGAAGAACATTGACCTAATATTAGTATCGGAGCTTAATCGGAAAATCTGCAGTCAATTCAGGTGGCACACCGACAACAACAACGACGTAGCGGCGTATATTCGAAATAGGAGTATCGTCGTAAATTCGGTGGTTAGTGGAGATGGCTATATACGCCTGAATCTCGATAAACTGACGATCTTCTGTTGTTACTGCTCTCCAAATATAAGTATGGAGACATACGGAAAGTATATGCAGACGCTCTGGGACGATGTAGCTACGGCGGGCCGAGACGTTCTTGTTCTTGGCGATTTAAATGCTAAAGCTGCAGACTGGAGGTCACCAATTACAGATAAAAGGGGGAGAGTCCTATGCGAGTGGATAGCGGCGATGGGCATGGTAGTGTTGAATGATGGCTTGCTGCCTACCTTCTGCAGAAGAAATTCGTGTTCGTTCATCGACGTCACTCTAGCATCGCAGGAGGTAGCTAAGCGCATTCAAAGGTGGAAGGTCTTGGAAGACGAAACTTTGAGTGACCATAGGTACATCTATGTTGAGATGGACATGAAACTCAAAGTTAAAAGGAGATCCACGGAGCGCCACACGCCTTTCGTTGATGTCATCAAATTCCAAGAGGCCCTTACCCGTAGACTTGAGTCCTTGCATACCATGGAAAGCGTCTCTGAACAGCGGTACACGAGGCTGATACAAGCCGTAATTAAAGAAAGTACCATCAAAAGAGGTGCCAAGATCGCTATGGTACCGTACTGGTGGAATTCGGAAATCGAATCTGCTAGGGCGGACTGCCTTCAAGTACGGCGTAAGCTGTCGCGCATACGACGTGGAAACCACCAGCCTCAAGCAGCCATAAATGCACTACAGGAGGAATACGCCGCCAAGAAGAAGCTGATAAAAGGTCTGATCTGTACTTCAAAATCCAAACACTGGAAAGAACTATGCGAAGACTTAGAACATGATATCTGGGGTGAAGGGTACAAGTTGGTCACCAAAAGGATGATCAAGCAATCGTCACCGTGTCTACTAAGTAACGACAGAAGGGTAGAGATTGTGAGAGAGCTCTTCCCAAGTACTTCGGAAGCTTGGGAGACGGACAGTACCGAAAAGAATCCGGAGATCTTTACGGTGGAGGAGATTAAGGCGGCTGCGGGGAAGATGAAAAATGGTAAAGCTCCTGGGCCAGATGGTGTCCTTCCTGAGGCCATCAAGGTTATTGCATCTACAGCACCACAGCTGCTATCCGGTCTATTTAACCACCTTCTGAGTACGCAAACCGTACCAAAGGCGTGGAAAAGGGCAAACGTGGTATTGCTTGGCAAGGTCGGAAAACTACCAGAGCTTTCCTCCTCATACAGGCCAATTTGCCTGCTAGATACCATCGGAAAGCTGTACGAAATCCTGATGAGACAGAGGCTCAAGAAAGAGATCGAAAAGGCAGGAGGACTCTCGCCATGTCAATTCGGTTTCCGCTCGGGGAGATCCACCATCGATGCCCTGGAAACGGTGACGAGGATTGCGGAAGATACCAAAAAGAAATGGTGTGCGTTGGTGACGCTTGATGTCCGCAATGCTTTTAATACCGCCTCGTGAAGCATGATTATGGAGGAACTAGGAAAGCCGAAGATTTCAAAATACCTAAGGAATCTTATAAGCAGCTACCTAGACTCCAGATCAATTTGCATTGCCGGAACCGAAATCTCTATGACAACAGGGGTGCCCCAAGGATCTGCTTTAGGGCCGTTACTTTGGAACATCCTGTATGATGGGGTGCTGAAGCTTCCGCTGCCCACCGGCGTAAAGGCGGTAGCATACGCCGATGATCTGGCACTAGTTATCGTGGCAAATGAACAGGCAGTGCTGGTTCATAAAGCCAATGCATCACTGTGCAAGATTGACAGGTGGATGTGCGATCACAAGCTTAAGTTGGCTCCTGAGAAAACAGAGGCAGTTAGAATGCGCGGCCCAAGGAGCAAGAGAGCTAACGTGGTCTTTCAACTAAAGGGAGTGCAGGTCCTGCCAAGCAAGTCCGCAGTGTACCTCGGAGTCACACTGGATAACGAGAGGTGTCATGGAGAACACCTTAAACGAGTAGTGACAAAGGCTGAGAAGAAGGCGGCTATACTGTCGCGACTGATGCCAAATGTAGGAGGGCCCAGTAGCAACAAAAGGGCACTACTGTGCCAGGTTGTACAGTCGGTCGTCCTATACGGAGCTCCTGTGTGGTGTAAAGCCACGAAAAGGAAAAGGTATCAGAAGGTCTTAGACAGCTTGCAGAGAAAGTATCTGCTAAGGGTGGCCAGTGCTTATCGCACGGTATCTACTAGAGCCTTGCAAGTTATAACGGCGATACCACCATTATACTTGCTGGCTGAAGAGAGGACACTGATCCGCCATGGTCAAGCTGGCAATGCGATAAGCCGAGCTGAGGCTAAAAGGCTGACAGCAAGTAAGTGGCAAAGCATATGGAACGAGACCACTGATGTCGGACAGTGGACGAAACGACTAATACCGTCGATAAAAGAATGGGCGGAATGCAGTCATCGGTAGACGTCCTATTTCCTAACGCAGGCACTGTCTGGGCACGGGCCTTTTCGAGTGTATAGGAAACGGATAGGACGGGTGATGGACGAAAGATGCTTGCACTGCGAGGCGGAAGATACGGCCGAGCATGCCCAGTTTCTGTGCGACCGATGGGGGGCGTACAGAGAAGAGGCAAGTCAAAAGCTGGATGGGGAGCTGACCCCAGAGACTATGGTCCCGGTGATGTTGTCCAGCGTAGAGGCATGGACCATCATACATGAGATGTTCAACAAAATACTCTCTGCAAAGGAGAAAGAGGAGCGCCTTCAAGGATAAATGAGGATTGGAAGTTATTCATAAGAGGGTTTTAATCATTACCTCATCTTGCACTGCGAAGAATATCGTTCACGATGATGCCCGGTGCAGATGGAGATATAGCATCAGAGGTAAGGAAGAGGGAACGGGTTTTAGCCGGTCAGGCCGTGATGACATGTCGGATGGACGTGGTTGCGTCCATTGGACATGTGATCAGAGGACTCAAGCTGGTTCAACGTCGGGCGGGCAGATTCTCTCTCACACTTCCGGGTGTGTGAGTGTTTTCTGTCCTTGCGATCAAGGCGATTTTCTAAACCCTCTATAATAAAAAAAAAGTGTCGCTTAAAGATGTCAAGAGGAGGGCCCGATGTTTCCTGACCTCGATTGACTGACCTAACAGCTATATATTTATAATGTTCGTAATGTCTATATCAGGACATTGTTGAAGCAGACAGAATCTGCAGCTTGTCAAAGAATTATCGAATTTATCGACTTAAACAATATTTAGAATTGAATTAACTAGCATCATGAATTTTTTTTATTACCGCATGTGAAGAGTAACGACCCGAGTAAGAATGTTATGCTATTTAAACATACCTCTACGGGCTTCAAATTAAAAACTGACGTCATGATCTTTCTGCATCACGAATAAGCTTTTCGGTCCAAAAAGATTACCACTCAATATAAAGTTATAAGACAGGTGTGAATGAACTTTCGTAAAGTACACTTTGCTAAGCTGTGAAGTAATATAGGTTGATATTAATTTCAAAAGAACATAAAATATTTTATTATTTTTTTACTGATTTTGTCGATGTTGCTAGAGCGCAACTCATATCAATGTCTTATAATAAACCTAGAAATTTGGTAGTAGTTAATGAACAAATATTATTGTCATCTACGGTGACAATATCTTGATGTTAATATTTTTTGTAAGGATTATCATAAATACAGTTTCATCAGGATTGACTATCAAACTGTTATATTTGCTCCAAGGAACAAATTCTGTGCGACAAGATTTAATTTAGCTCTTTATTTGTGGTAGATTTTCTGCATGTCTGATTTTCCACCTCTATACGCTAATTATTTCTGGGTCTATCCAGAATCTGTTATTTACGCAATCCATGACTATTTTAGTAGATAAAGGACAGGTCGTTTCAATATAGCATTCTATTATTTCAAGGAATCGGGAAAAACGGCCTTTGTCTCAAAAATTGCAGAAAAGTCTTCGCTGCACAAATTCTTCATATTTTCATGATTCGTGTTCCAACAGGTAATTTTACGTCTGATTGGTTTATCAATAAAACAGATATGAAAGTTCAAATCAAACATGAGTCCCAAATGACCACCCAGGTATAAATTAAAAATCCTTTCTGATCAGATATTTTTTACGTTACTTAAAAAATAATTAATTTTGGTCTTTGTTACGTAACCATTAATATTTTCAAATATCCTTGCTGGCTGTAGGTTTAGAATATTCAGGTTAGAACTATCTATTGGATAAATCAGGAGATTTGTATCCTCTGATAGTCTTGATTAGTTGATATTTAAATCTCAGCAAATTACAACTTGATGAAATTTTTTAATACAATACGTGAGTTCCATTGAGAGTGTTTCAATAAACAACTCAACATCAGCGTTTCGAGATCTACAAATCGCTACAATACATAGGTTTTTCGCTACTATTAAGCATCATTTGTAAGGTTATCAACTGTTATGCATGCATACTACATGAAACAATCGCTATCATTGATAGGTATTTCTTTGTTTCAGGTTCATCACCGATATCCCAGAGCATCTTCAGTGCCACCATTTCGACTACCTTCTTTCTTCTGCGGTAACAAACTGCAGGCTACATTCCATTAAAGATATAGAATATGTATATAGAGCAGGTGTAAATAATCCTTTGATAGAGAATCATAACTAGATGTTGTAATCTCTGTATATAAAATGTAAATAGGGGACGAAGAATATGTGTGATGGAAATTTTGAAAACGTTGAATTACTGAAGTGGAATTATGTGTTAGAGGTAGTCGTAGAATTGATATATGGTGTACCAAAGAAGCTTGTGATTTCTAATTAATGTTATTAATCCTTAACTGAACAAGCAGAGTAGATATACAGCATGCGCTGAGCAACTTCATCCAAATTATAAATTATAGCGTGCTAAATTCGCGCTGGGCATATCATTACCAGAAATATACAAGATTGTCTGGCATGAAAATAGGAATAAGTTATATGAACGCTCATCAGAAAATTACCAAATACTGAATTGTCGGCAACTACTTGAACATTTTCCAACGGAAAACCTTGAGTTTTTTAAATTGATATGGGTGAAACTTAAATTTGGTCTTACATTTTTTAAAGAAACAGATGAGTGCAGATAATCAACAGTAACATACCTGTTCACACCTGGCAACCCTTAGGATGCAGCTGACTGAGAGCTGGCAACTATTGTTTTTTAATTGCTTACACAATTTCCTTTCAAATGACATGAAATTGACTAAAAAAACATGTAGCTTATGTTATCGAATTAATTACAATAAAATTAATCATACGTAATTGCGGCTAATTTTCAATTAAACTAAAATTAATGAAATCAAAAAAAGACACCTGCAGGATCAAGAAGTGGGATCCTTTACTATACTATGTTATCAGATATATCAATATAGTGTAGTATTGGTATTACTTTCTAAATTATACAATCGCTCTCAAACACGTCGACGCTACTGCGCGAAACAAGACTACTTTTAATGTAATTTCTGAAACTTTTGGTAGTCTAGTGAGTTTTCTAGACCATTGTCCATTTGTGGGGTTCCAGGCTGTACGTCACTCTGTCTACTCATAAGGCAGACAGCGTGGTGATCCTGAAACACTGTTACATTATTGGTTTTCATTTTGGTCTCATCGACGATTCAAATGCAACACTCTGTATTCTTTAAGATATCAGAATGTCAAGTTTCAGGGTCGTATTCATAGTCCATACTTAAGGGTCCCTTAATCCTTCAGGGTCCCTTAAGTAAGGTGTTTGTTTCGACAGCTACTTGAGTGTCCCTTATGTAAGGCTCCCTTAAGCAATACTGAAGTAACGAAATGTCAACATGGCATGTCAGCATGAGATTTCGTTGCCGTCAATGCGATTTTGTAGGTTAATTTTGGAGTGCGGTGTGGTCAGTTTCTGTCGCATTCGGAATAGTACGGCACAAAACAAAAAGGGATAACAGAAAACATCAAAAAGCGTAGGCACAGGCATAACAAATTGACTTATTATATTTAAAGTATGACAACATCGTCAAACGAATCCCGCCGCGCCGTCGACTAGTAGATGTTGTCTAGGAAACAGATGCACAAGGAGACTTTCATACTGTGTATATTTGACGAAACATTCTAAATGAACTGTATCTCATTGCGTTACTACAAAGGATATATTATACATATAATGTATTGAAACTGATGCGATGAGAGCATATATGCTGCTGCATTCATCAAGCATCCTCCTACAGATGAAATGAAAACAGAATGAAAATTAGGCTAGCTATTTTGATTGTTTCTATCATTGTAATGGAAAATGTAATTGCTCGGCTTTTGGTGTTCGCTACTGGGTGCTGTATAATAACTAGATACCTAGAACTATAATAGGGTACGTAACAGTTGTTTGCAGTCTAAAGATAGGAGGCCAATGGTTTTATATCTTGTGTTTAATACGCTACAAACAATATCTATGACAAAGTGCATATTTGACTTTGTCATAAATTGTTTAGAAATTGTCCCCTGCCTACCTCATAAATGTTACGTTATCCTTTTGGTCCTAGTACAGTCTTTGTTTTAGCCTACAATAGAAAGTTTAGTCGTTGCTGAATAGCAGCCAACTTTGTCAAATCATCTTTTCCACCTTTATGGTTTACGTTTGAGGAAGCTGATGAAAAAAATATTCGCTCTAATTTGGATTTCTTCCTATGTTAAGGGAAACTCAGCCACTCTTTGGTCTCTATTTCACCAACTGATTTCCCTATTCACTGTTCAGATCGGACACGATCCACGTGAAGCTTTACTAAACTTTTCACTGAGCCTAAACTGAGGCAGCGTAAACCTAGGAGTTTTGTATTTCTTAGAGCCACTTCTCTATGATTTACCTTTGGGAATGTCCCAATTTGCTTTTTTAAGGTTCACTTGTCACTTTATTATAGGACTTTCTTTCCAAATTCTACACGTGGTATCTCCGTAACGGGACACACAGTTATTGACATTTTTGATAAGTAATTATTGGCATGGCGGCAATTACTATTTACAACTACATATTAAACAAAAATACAGTTGTTGGCACCCCAGTTTCCTGCATAAATTAGTGACTCGCATTAATATTTTCTACTTTACTGACAGTTTCTCTGAACACTAAGTATATAATCACTTCGCAATTAGAATTTAACCAGAAGTTATTGAATGTTTTGTGATATCGTAACATTAACAAATTCTTTACTCTTACGGTGACATTTGAGGACGCACTGACACGCCGCACTGTGTGTTTCATTTTTTCGCTTATACCTGGCAAGGTAACTAGTTCCCACTTCAGGAGGTTAGGGCAATATTGCGAGATTCTAGGAAATTATCCGTTTTGTAGAGTAGCGTATTAGTTAATATTATTATATTCATGTCAAATATGCCAATTGCTTTCAAAATGCGAACTGCCGTACCTTATACCCTATAAGACTCGATTTTTGCTTTATATTCGTTTAATACGTCCAGGTTGTAGTTAAGACACCTGTCTGTATCTAAAGCTTAGCCAATGAAAGGTCGGCGTTTAAACATCAGAATACTGTAATCCTTCTCGATGCCAAAGTACCAATAATATATTTCACACCCATTCTATTACAGAAGTACCTATTCCACTCTTATACAGGGTATAAGTATAGTGCGCAAACTTCTAGGTTTTTATAACATAATTCTAGACCTACCAGAATAATGTCGAATAATGTTTGGTAAAAGTATTACAGTTTTCGGAAAAATTGCACTTTACTATTGAAATTGTCTAAAATCTCTATTTTCTGTTAATGTATTTTCATTCAATTTTTAAATTTTTGTTAATTTTTGTCCTTTTCTTTTATGAAAAAAAAAGCTAAGGTAGCTACCGCATCAAATATTTTTAACAAATGTTTCTAAATAATTCAGCAGAACTCAGGGTTGATGGATTTTACCAGTTTTATAACGAACTGAAATTTCCTCTGTCAAATTTGAAGAACACTGATTACTCGTACACGACAAACCACATGAAAAACTTGTTTTTTAAATTATAAACTTGAAAAAGTAAAATACTTTTCATTTGAACGGAGCTGATTTTCTCAAAATTACCTTTATGACTTACTCAACTGTGTTTGTCTGTTTCACATGGAAATGTCATATCTACCACTGCATGGCTGACTTTCAACTTCTCATGATTCATTTACGATGATAGGCGACTTTTCAAATAACATTTCAAATCACAGGTTCAAACTGCATGAGTATGTCAAATTACCTTTAATTTGTGGTGGAAAATTGATGCATTTCCCCACTAGCAACAAGGCTTTATGCAATATAATTTCCTAATCCCAGACATCCTGACTGCCATTATGCCACTCAAGTTAGACCATTTCCAAGTAAAAGGTAGTCTTGGACCATTCGGTAGCTTTCGAATGTCGCGAATTCTCATATGATAAATCAGCAAATCTCAATCCATTGGGTTTTTTTTTCTATTGTGGTTGTACTACAGAGGAGATGGACTCCCAAATTATATCTAATATAGGAGAGTGGCGTAGATACAGTTTCATTATTTACTTATCTCACTAGTTTAACCCATCTCTGTCTAGTTGGCAAAAAATCAGAATTCCGCATACATGAACTGATTTGGCTATGTAAATTATGAGCTAATATCGTATTGCTAAAACAAGGTTGCAGTTTTATTAACGCATTACTCTATAAAGCATCACCTTTAAGAGCTAAAATGTAAGATTCATGAGTTTCAAAGCTTTAATGTGGTGTATAATTATAGAAACTGGATTTATTCACCTAGAACAAAGTTTTCCACAGACCGTCTTCTAAGATTACAGGAGTCACAGTTTGGAATAAAATTTTAAGTTCTGGATATGTGGTGTCGGTGATACGAGTTCTGCAGATTATGTGTAATATACTGCCTTGGATAAGATGTTTGTGCTTCATATCAGTTCAAGCGTTTTAATAATGTTAAGTGAATTTATACAGAGTAACACTGCTCTGTTCTTATGCTAAACCAGTTGGAAAATTATAAAGGTGCCAGAATTAATGCAGGAGAACTTATTTATATACCTGGCTATGTGTTCTCTCATTCTGTATTGCACGTTAGATTTTTTATTGAACCAGTACCTTAGTAATAATTAAATAGTTTTGAATTTTAAAAATGAATAGCCTCTGAGTTTTTGACCAGTTTTGGTGGAAGTCTTAACGAATATCAAATTAATAATCATAAACAAAGGCCGCATAATCTAACCTTCAAAAGTAGTTTTCTCCCACCGTCATAAAATGGCAGGCATTTTATTTTTTTGTTTAATTGATACACGAGGGTTGAACTGATTTAGGCATAGCTTCTTAAGTGGAGGACCTAGAAACACAAAATAAGTCTTATTCGATAGCGAAACATGCAGGCCATGAACTAATGGTAAACGCTTTCCAAATTTCATTTCATGTCTGGGCAAAAAAATTGCTTAAAAAATAATTATGTAATTTCTGCGTTTTTTGCAATCTTAGTTTTTAAAAATAATCTAAGCTGTTCACCTACATTTTTTATTTCTAGGGTATAGTGCATGAAGTTTCCTAAAAAATATAGTGATACACCTTAGCCCTAAGTGAAGTAATTTAGTAGCTATGATGGTTTAAATATGACCCTTTATTGTGTAAATACTCAGTGGTCGCGACATTTATTTTGGCAAAAAAGAGAAAAATGTTACAACCATTATTCAAAGTAGCCTCCTTGGTCTTGCAGACATGCTGTCATATAGTAGTTCATTTCCGACTTAAATAATTTTGCTAATGAGCTCCTCACGTGTGTTTGGCACGTCGACATGAACCTTGTGTTGCATTGTACCCCACAAGGAATAATCAAGTAGAGTCAAGTGCGATCAACGCGGTGGCCAAGCGATTGTTCCACCGCATCCAAGTCACGGCAGATATCGTTTATGTAAATGGCGTTCACCGGACTTGACCCCACTTGATTTTTGCTTGTGGGGTACAATGAAACAGAAAATTTATGTTGACGTGTCAAGTACACGCAAGGAGCTTATTAGCAAAGTTATTCAAGTCGGAAATGGATTACGGAAGGACAAAGCGATGATCAGTCGCTCTATGCAACATGTGTCAGTAAGAGCAACAGCAGCGATATTTCGAACAATGGTTGCAACATTTGTTTCTTTTTTCGCAAAATAAATGTGACCACTAAGTATTTTGTTTAATTGTCTTCTCTATACTGCCGGCTTAGACAATAAAGGGTCATATTCAAACCATCATAGCTTCTAAACTACTTTACTTAGGGCCAAGATGTTCAGCTTTATTTTTCAGGTAACACCATGTGCTATCGTCTAGATATAAAAACGTGTAGGTTGACAGCTTAGATTTTTAAAAAAAACTAAAATTGTAAAAAAAACGCAAAAAATAACATTATTATTTTCTTTTAAAATTTGTTTGCCCTTATATGAAATGAAATTTGGGCAGTGATTACTATTTAGTTATGGTTACGTGTCGCGCTATCAAATGAGGCTTATTTTTTGTGTGTAGGACCTCTACTTAGGAAGCTATGCCTAAATTTGCATCAACTAAACTAAAAACAAAATGGCTGCGGCTCAATTATGGTGGGAGAAAAAATTCTTTTGATGGGTGATTTGTCGATAAAAATTAACGTATTTCGTCACCCTGAAGGCTCCAGCACCAATGACCGGACAGGTTGTATAATTTATGTTACTACATTTCTACATTCGTATGCTCAAATACTCTGAAAGTGTATGAGTATGAGTATTCTATTTCATTGGCTCCTAGATTGTAGATAGATTACAGATACTCTGTTTTCATCATATCAATTGGGAAAATACTTAACAAAAAATACATCCTCACAATAAAAATTAAATATCATCGATGTAACGTCTGTGAAATATGTGTTTGGATTTGTTGTCACTTCAAATTAACGTAGCGTATTCATGTATTTTTTGGTTTGCCATGTCGAGAACCTATTTGGGTAATTTGACCTTTTTTTTTTTTTATTTGGAAAAAAAAACCACATCAACCGCGCAGGGTTATTAGTGGCGTACGGTTCTGACATTTAATGGTATGGTGCTAAATTGTGTTGTATAAATGGGTAAGTCTTAAAAATTGAAGGGTGTTTCGGTAGTTAGTAGTAAGGGAATATTTGAGATCACTGCTCACTTTACACATGATTCGTTGTCTTGCATACACTGGGCACTGCACTAAAACGTGTTCCACAGAAAGGGCGCTGTTACAAGATGGGCACGATGGTGGTTCTTTTCTCTCGAAGAGGTGGCTGTGCGTGAGGAGGGTGTGGCCGATTCGAAGTCGTGTGACGATGATCTGGTCCCTTCTTTTCGTTGGAAGTTCCAATTGTGTCTTCAGTGTTGGCAAAATCGTACTTAGTTTGCAGTGTTTGGATGTCCAGTGTGTCTGCCACTGATCAAGGGTAAATTGCTTTATTAACGATTTGAGATCGTGGTACGGGATTTGTCTAATGATCTTTGAATGACTGGTGATTGCTCGTGTAGCGGCTTGGTCAGCTTTTTCGTTGCCTACAATTCCTGTATGAGAGGGTACCCAAAGGAATTTGACGATTTTGCTCGTGTTATACAATAAGCGCACCAATTCTTTAATTTCTCTTATTATTTGGTTTTTTGGATACATCTGCTTAAGTTCTAGTAATACGCTCATAGAGTCAGTAACTATCAGTGTATGTTTGTCGTCGTAGTTTACCGCCATATTCAGCGCCTCTCTGATAGCCAAGGCTTCGCCTGTGAAGATACTGCAGTGGGAAGGGAGTTTTATGGTTAGTTCCTGGTTTTGGGTAATAGCTGCAGCGCCAACCCCGACTGCAGATTTGGATGCATCTGTGAAAATCGCGTTGTACTGATGATATTCGGACATAGTTTCTTCGTATTTGTTCCGGATGAGTGTGTGGTTTGTTTCGGTTTTCGGGTATTTGCTTAGTGATGTATTGATTTCTGGAGTTTGGATTGTCCATGGAGGGTTATATAAAGTATTGGGTGATGTGTCTTTAAAGTATTCTGCGTTGAAGTTTGTGCCTCTTATTCTTTGTGAGAATGTGTTGTGCTTTCCATGAATTGCTTGCGGGGGGTTTTCTGGGAAGACGGTCTGGTATGTTGGATGGTTTCTAAAACATGACGTTTTGCCGGCATAACACAATGACATATATAATCTTCGGAAGCGTAGGGGAGGTGTTCCTGCGAGGGCGTGTAGACTATCGACTGGACTGGTTCGTAAAGCGCCCGTGGCGATTCTGATAGCTTTATTCTGGATGGATTGCAGTTTATCGAGTAGAGTTCTGCTTGCTGTTTGATAACTGATACAACCGTAATCAATTTTGGCCTTTATCATCACATTGTATATTCTTAGCAGGTTGGTAGTGTCACTTCCCCAATTTCTGTTAGATAGGACCTTGAGTAGATTTAGCAGCTTCTGGCATGACGTTATTAAATGCTCAATGTGTAGGTTCCATTTTAACGCAGAGTCGAATACCATTCCTAGAAATTTTATGTGATGTGATCTGCTTGTATTAGGGGGATATTATTGAGGGTTAGTGATATCCCGGATGAATTTGTTCTTGATTTGGAGAATATAACATATTTGGTTTTATCATTCGAAAATCGGAAACCTGAACTCTCTGCCCATTGTTCGACTTTATGTATGGTGGTCTGTAGTATTTTTTGTCCCGTTGTTAAATTGTTTGTCGTGATGTATACAACCAAGTCATCTGCATACAGCAAAAATTTGGCCGGCGGCTTAAGGATTTTTGTCAAGGTATTTATGGCTATAAGAAATAGTGTCGTGCTGAGGATCGAACCTTGAGGGATGCCGTTCTCTAGTTGCTTTTCAGTGGAAGTTGTTCCATTTGCTCTCACCGTTATGGTCCTGTGACTTAAAAAATTTGCTATGAAGGCCAGAAAGTTTCCTGCTACTCCGATATCGATCATCGTGTTTAAGATGAGGCGGCTCCATGTTGTATCAAAAGCTTTGTGTATGTCGAAGAATACCGCTACTAGTTTTTGGTTATTGCAGAAAGCTTGATTGATATTGGATTCTAGCTGTACTATATTGTCTATTGTTGATCTATTGCAGCGGAATCCATTTTGATTGCTGTCCAGTACTTCGTTTTTTTCTAAAAACCATGAGAGTCGCTTATTCAGTATTTTTTCCATCAGTTTGCACATGGAGCAGGTCAAAGCTATTGGTCGATATGATTCGGGATCGTCTGGTGGTTTATTTGGTTTGACGAAAGGAATCACGATGGCCTTTGACCAGGTACTTGGGAATTTTCTGGAGCGGAGTATGAGATTAAATATTCTTGTCAAGATTAAGAGTGCTTTTTCCGGTAGGTGCTTTATGAATAGGTAAGGAATGTCATCTGGTCCCGGGGAAGTATTTTTTGAAGTTCTCACTGCTTCTACCACTTCGTCAATTGTGATTTCGTTGTTAAGTGGACTGTTGTCGTAAGGGATGTCATAGTCTTGGGTTTCTGCTACCTCTTTCTGTTGTCTGAAGTTACTGGTATAATTTTCGGTGCTAGATATTTTCTGGTATACGTTGGCGAATACTTCTGCAATTTCGGATTTATCGGAAATTATTTTATTGTTGTAGCTGATGGTGCTGACTTGGTGGAATGTGTGGGAGCCGTTGATTTTTCTTATTTTATCCCATGCTTCTGCTGACGTTGTTGAGGAGTTGATGGAAGCGACGTATTTCTGCCAAGATTCCTTTTTCCCTGTTTTCACCAAGTATCTGGTTCTAGCCCGCAGTTTTTTAAAGGTGGCAAGATTTTCCGGAGTATTGTGCTTTTTTAATACGTTGAAGGCATGTTTACTGTTCCTCATGGCTGATCCAATTTGGCTGTTCCACCAAGGTACTGGACGTCTGTTATTAAATAGTTTAGTTTTCCCGATGGCGATTATAGCAGCTTCTTTCAGTAGGTGACTGAATTTATTGACGGTTATATCTACATCGTCTTCTATTTCAAAGTTTTGCGTATTCTTTTCAATAATTTGTTCATAGTCTTCCCAATTAGCTTTGTCTAGCTTCCATTTCTGTAATGGTTCGCCTGTTGCTGAGATGTCTTTATGGTGTGAGACCGTAATAGGGAAATGGTCACTGTCGTGTAGATCAGGGAGGGTATTCCAAGTAAGCGAAAGGGCTAAGTTTGGGTCGCTAAAGCTGAGGTCTAGACACGAACATTTGCCATTGTGGGAATTAAAACGAGTATTGCGTCCATCATTCAATAGTATTAGGTTGCTGTTGTGCAGTATATTTTCTAGTTGTTCACCATACTTATCAGTAAAATCTGAGCCCCATACAGTGTTATGGCAGTTGAAGTCGCCGATTATTAGTCTTGGCATTGGAATTTGTTTAAGAAGAAATTCAATGTCGTCAAAATTTATAACATTTGGATGTGGTATGTACACGTTACAGATGTTTATTACTGTGTGGTAGGTGATGGATACTGCGATCGCTTCTAGGTTTGTTGTTAGTGGTATTTGTGTAGCTGGTATACTGCTTTTGGTAAATATGGCTACGCCGCCACTTGCTCTATTTTGGTCTGGCCGGTTTTTAAAGAAACCTTTGTAGTTTCTTGGTGGGACGAGGTTGAGGTTGTCTTTAAGATGCGTTTCTTGGAGGCCAATTATGCACGGGTTCTGTTTGTTGATAATAAGGTCTAACATTGCTTTGTTTGAGAAGTAGCCATTTAGATTCCACTGAACCAAGAACATGACTGTGTATGTTTTACAGGTGAAGTGTGTTGTAGAAAAGTCAGTTTGTTGCGGTCGGCGTTGCGGCGGAATTTGGGGATCCGTCGCTTTCTTCGGAGGTATCCGTTGCTAGGCTTCGGTTTATCTTCTTTCTGATTTTAGTGAGCTTGATCTTCAAACTTCTGTCGTTCACGAGTCTATGAAGGGTTGATAAGATTTTTTCTAACTCAGATAAGTCATCTGTGTAATTTTTTGAAGTTGTTATTATATCTTTAGATTTCTGTGCGTTTTCGATGTAATCAGCTATCTCTGTTGTGTTTAGTTTTGTTGTGTTCTGTGGTGAATTTATGAAGTCGTATGCTGGTTCCAGGAGCTCTTCTATCTCCCCTGACGTTTTCTTCTTTTTTATCTGTGCTGTGGTCTGGCTGAGGTTGATAGCGTTGCTTTCAGTAATTTCGGGAGAGATGGGAAGCTGTCGTTTTACTTGCTGACTGGTGCTGGGGAGTAGGTTTTTGTCCGTCGGTTTTGGTAGTTGGTGGCTGTTTTCAGTAGTTGATTGAGATATTGTTTGATCGGATGGTTGAGGTGATGGAGTTTCTTGTATTTCGTTTGGTTGAGGTGTAGGTGCTGATGATTGATGTACTGTGCTTGTGTTGATATTTTCTTCTGAAGATGGTGCTTTGTTTGGACATTGCGTTTGGGAGTGTCCTGGTTGTTGGCGATATGAGCAGTTAATGCTGTCTGTAGATAGGAATATCCTGTACGTCGTCCCTTCAAATGACAGAGTTGTGGTGTCTGGGATAGCCATTTCGGATGGTGCTATATAAACTACTCGACGGAAACTGAGGACGTGGGAGTATTCTGCTTCCGGCATGCCTACTCGGAGGTACGTTATTCTTGATAGAAGTTTTATTCCATAATTCTTCAAGAGGTCCTCAATAACGCTGTTTGGGACGGTCGGGCAAATGTTTGATATCACCAGTCTAAGGGCAGGTGTTATCATCCTCCTTATTTCGACGTCATGGTCCCGAATTTTTATGGTTTTGTGGTTTTGGGCAAACGAATCGACTAAGTTTGGGCTTGTCAGGTAGATACAGACTCGATTATTGGATATTCTTGAAGCGAACAGTATGTTTTTGGGTTGAATGATCGAACCAACGGCTATCAGATAGTCACGTATTTTAAGGCCTTCTACGGAGGTGAGAATTATTGCTTGATTTTTTGATGGTGGTTTGATTACAGACTGTTGTGTGAGTACATTTGAGTAGGTTTGTTGTGTGTTTGCTGGGTTATTTGAGTTTTCCATCTTGGTTGGCGAGTCGTGGCATATCAGGTGTTAGGTACCTGATGCCGGATCTGTGTTTTGTTTTGTTACTGTGCTGGAGTTTTATCGTTATCTTATCTAGGCAATATCTTATCTTATCGCAGTAGCGTTCTCAGCGATGGTATGGATAACAAAATAAATGGTAAAATCCGTACTCACAGTCTCTTCTCCAACGAAAATGGACCGTAGTACACTAATTAACTGATTGCACCACTTTTGGAAAATTATAGATTTATATAACTTTGGTAAAACTGCAATTTTGCAAGACCGATTTGGAAATGCTGTTTAGCTGTACGGGCAGGACCGTACTCCGGTAATTTGACCTATTTGCCACAAATAATGCAAATAGGCAAATATGCGTTGGTTTTTAACCATACATCAAATTACTTAAATCAAACGAATATTTATGCCTATGATGCCAACCGACAACGAGGCATATGTGTGATATTTGCTCGAGTAGATCAAATATTTAGCCAAATACAGCGACGACGCCACATAAATACGCTGCACCAAGTGGAGTGCCGTATTAACATGGTATCGCTTGCCCATTTATGTATTTGATAAATAATTCAAAAGAAAATTCAAAAGCAGGGAATATTTTTGTGACACTCAGACAAAAAACCGTAGTCACGTGAATAAAAAATGAAACATTCACTAGAAAACCCCTTCGAATTTGACAATAGTTGGACAGTTATATTGCGTACCCTTCATTAGAATTCATTAATACACTGTTGTACAAGGTATCCTGATATACAATTTGTGTGACTGAATTTAATAATAATTAGTTGTATATATCCCACTGCATAAGCTATGCGTATTTTATTGGTAGTTACAACTGTGTCAGTATTTACTCAAAGGCCTGTGTATATGAAACTATGTACGTACAATCACAAATATATATGAGCAGATATTTAAGCATACATATAAAGCCTATTATAGAATGGTGTAAAATTTATGGTGTATCCCATAACAGCTGTAAGATACGTACTTGTTACCCATTGTAAAACTAACTGATACAATATACCTACTTGTTAAAGACAGAAATAGTTTTAATTCGAAACATGCAGTTTATCCCTTCAAACCCTACATGCTTCTAAGTTCCATATTTACTCATAAATGAAAATAGAATAAATATGTGGATGTGCTACAGTAAGTATTTTTCTGTGCTTATAGTTTTAATTTATTTATTCAGTGTTGTATGTTATAGCAAACTGCTTGAGGACAACCTCTTTGCGGGGTAAAGGGTATGGTAAAATTCAAACTTGGCCGATTTACTCCAATCCTTACTACAAGAATATACTCCCAATCGCAAAAAATATTTGCACGCGGCGATACATCAAATTAATGCGCCGCACCTCTTGTTTTATGCTCACTCCGGTCTCCAGCTGGCCGTAGACCCGTCCTGAAAAAAATGTTAAGACATGGATATTCTATATTGGATCATTACTTCATAATTTTTTAATCAAAATATTCCGAAAACGGTATACATATAGTATCGAGTTTTAACAAGCGTACCTTTTTGGTGTAAAGTTGAATGTTAATACTAATTGGTGGAACCAGCGCCCCCTATGAGAGTCAGATATAAAAATAAATTCGTGGGTTGTATTAGCCTAAAAAAGAAAATTAAAGCAAATCTATTTGTCATTAAAACTGTAGTTCCAGTTTTTGTACAAATCAGCAAATCGTAGCATTTATATTGTACAGTAGGTGTGAGTAAAAACCAATATGAATATTGAAGAAGAGTGAAGAAGTGAAAACCCGTTTTCAAGACAACTGCTTTTTTGACCAAGAGAGACTAGGTATACAATGGTAAACGGAATATTCAAAAACCACCTCTAGGTGAATATTTTCAGCCTTTTGAAGAATCAAAGAACCAGTCGCAAAATATGAGGTTTTTATGCTAAATATAAGTATAAAAATGAAGTCAAGTTGATTAGCTCAGTATTTTCCAGTCCACCATTACGGTGATACCAGGTTGTTATTTTCCCATAGCATGAAGCTATAGTCTGACATCCCATTGCAACCAAATCAGCGCCCACCCGGTGCCGCTAGGTCTTTCTTTCACAGGTCAGTGGATAGCCTATTATGAATACAACGATTTTTTGAGTTTCACAACCTCCAGACCCCAACCACCCCAATTTCAACATCACCCGAAAAAAAAAATAGAAAATGATCAGGAATCTCTAAAAACGAGGTTTGAGCTGTTTTTGTATTTTTCGTTTTTTATAATTGCTGCACCGCCACTGACACGCTTTCTAAAAATCGTAAAAGTTAGTTGGTTTCTGTAATACGCAAGTGAATTATGACGCTAGGTCTTTCTTTTACAGGTCGGTGGACAGCCTATTATGAATACAAGAATTTTTCTAGTTTTACAACCGTTTTTCAAAATTATAGGAACATTACTTACTACAGCCCCACAGCATATCGCTTCCCAGATTTCATCACAATCCGTGCAGCAGTTACTGAGATTACGAGACCAGAAGACGCCAACAGACAGACAGACAAACAGACAGAACGACAGACAGACAGATAGACCGACGGAAATGCGTGATATGGACTGTGGTTGAGTAGGCATTATAAAACGCCCAAAAAGCGTACTATCTCAAAATCGAACATTTTCGCGATCACAATACTCCCCTCACCTACCTGTGTGGGAAGTAAAATGGCCAGGATTCTATGCCGTTCACTCGTATTTGCTTAAAAAAAGTCGTTTGAACTTCCGGTGATAACCAGCGATTTATGCAGCTAAATCGCTTCTACTGTAGCCACCAGCACTTGTTTCTGTCCTGATTGTTCCTTCATGCAAGTTCACGTGGAATCGTGCGACGGTTTGTTCGCCCGAAGTAGCTTGTAGCGTAAACGCCAATTGGAAGATCAAACGAACTTACCTAAGTGATGTTCGATCTCAATTATATGAAGGCTTCGTCGAACTAAATAAAGTGATGTAGTACCCTCGTTTCCTGCTTATTGGCCACAATATTTAAAGTAAACAAATACAAAAAAACTCATACGCTCGACTGGTACGATGTGCCTACTGACGGATACATTATTCAGTCCATGTTTAAAGTAATAAAATTGGTGCAACATGTAATTTTTTAGGGGTATGTAGTAATCAGGGAGGGATTGGGACTTTATTTAGTTCGACGAAGCCTTCATATAATTGAGATCGAACATCACTTAGGTAAGTTCGTTTGATCTTCCAATTATATTCGGCTTCGTCTCCTAAATAAAGTGATGTAGATGTTTAAAGATCATGTTGCATCATTTTATTAAATGCGACATTCTTATATATGTATATACATATATATTTTGTTCTAAATGCAACTAACAGGTTTTGATACAACTAAGTGTATTTAACCCAAATAATGACATTCATAATGCAACAAATACGTAATTAATATTTAAAAAAGGGGAAACAATATTACGAATTTTAATTAAATACTCTACTCCTAGTAGTGGACTGATACAGACTTTTTAGCTACATTTAATACAGCATTGGCAAATTGTGTATTATCTGTGAGTGGTCTGTGATAAAATTTCGCGAAGGTTTGGGAGTTTTTTGACCATCCTACTGCCAATCTAATGGCATCAAAGCTCACTCCCGCGCGCGCTGCAAGAGATGTGGAAGCGTGCCTTGTAGTTTGAGGTTTAAACTGATTTATAGCTACACCACTGGATTCAAGAGTATTCTTTATCCACCTACTAATAATTATCTGAGGTGATGCTTTGTGATGAGGCTTTTTATAAGTGATAAGAAGTGAGTGACATGGTTAAGGCAGAAGTTTTAATTCGACCAGCTACCATTATTTCGATTCGATCAGAGCCTAAAGAAATGTCATCCACTTTAATCAAACTGAATGTTGGAATTCGTTGTTCGGTACACAGAGCCAATAAAACTGTGAGTTTCTCAGTCAGTACCTCCAAGGAAATGGCGTTGTTTTTTAAGTCTCTTACAGAAGTTAAAACTACACTAGGATCCCAAATACTTTCATATCATGGCAATGGTGGTCTAATACCAAATATCCCTTTGAAAAACCTTTTGATACGGAAATCAGAGCCTAATTGCGGGCCAGCGATTTGGTCGATAGCAGCTCTATGGGAGTTAAGGGTATCATATGAGGTGCACCTTCGAAAATTGTCAGTCAAGAAACTCAAAACATCAAAGGGATCAATTCCAGATGAAAAACAAAACTGCTACCAAAGTTTGAGACCTACTGTGTATTGTTTCAGGGTTGAACTTGTTATGTAAGATAAGCATACATCTACACAGTCTTCTGGGACGTCTCCTCGGAGAAGCGCTTCCCTGATAACCTCCCTGCTACCTGGGAAATGCTCTTTAATAACGGATGAGGTATTCCGCTAAAAGAAAGTAACATAGTGCTTGGTACAAATATTAAGGGTGCCGATATTAACAGCGATTTATATGGTTGGGAGACCCAGAAGGGAACCACTACAATTCCGTCCGCTTTATCCTGGATGATCTTTTGCAAGACTCTCAAAAGAACGGGAAAAAGGTGGAAATGCATAGAAACAAAAACCAGTCCAACTGATAGTAAATGCATCGACCTCGTAAGCTTCTGGATCTCTCATCCATGAAACAATTCTTAACATTTTTTGTTTAAACAGCTCGCGAATAAATCGATAGCAGGATGACCAAGTTGTCGCTGTATTGTTGGAAAAGCATAATCAGCAAGACTCTACTCGGTCTCCTTGTGGGTTTGTCTGGATGCCTGGGCAGCATGAATGTTATCCTTGGTGTTAATATATGATGCAAAGACATAAATATTTGTATTTTGCCACCAGTACCAGATCAAACGTGCTATTTTATTGAGGCCTTGTAATCTAACACGTCCCATCCGATTAATAACAGAGACTGCTGTTGTGTTAGCTATTCTACAAAGAAGATTGCAATGAGAGATATCCTGATGCAAGCACTTCAGTCCAAAATACACGGCCAAGATATTAATGTTCTCATTCTCAAGCCAAAAAACCAGACGTAGTCTTGTTATTACAACAACTCCCCCACCCCTTTTCGAGGCATCGGTGTAAATTTCAATCTGAAATTTATCGGCCCGTATTTCATGGCAACCGTCAGAAATGTTTCGGATCCACCAAGAAAAATCGACAGAGAATGTTGCAGTTAAATACATCTTTGCATCATAATTGTTACTAGAGTTTGATAACTCTGAATACTTTTCTCTTTCAAATAACTTGTTATATAAAAAACTATATTTAATTGCTAATAAACTTATTTAAATTCACGGATTCTGCAGTTTTTAAGCACGCTGAACTTTCTCAGCGGTTTAGTGATTCTTAACCGCTTCTCATCAGGCAAAAATAGCCACATGATATTAGCAGTAGATACAAATCCTATTTTTCCTGAGCATGTCGATAACGGGGTCGAAAATTTTCATAAAAATTAAAGGAGCACAATTGAAACCAAAAAGGCAAGACATTATATTCGAATAAATGCCCATGAAATCGGAATAGTAAGTACTTTCGATAAGCTAATTTAAGAGGTATATGGTAGTAAGCATCCTTGACACCTTCGCCATATAACAATTAGGCGTGATCAGACGAGAGACTGTTCTATGGTCCTCAATCATGAAATGTGACGTCGGTATAAATCCGTGTAAGGATCTCAAGTTTAATATTAATCGATGGCCTCCATGTTGTTTCGGAATATAGATTATGGAGGAAATAAATTGACCCTCACATGGATCAGCGACTGCACCATCCTTAAACAGATCCTGAATTATATTGCCTATAATTTGTCTTTCAGTGTCTGAATAAGGAATCTCGGAAGCCCTCATTCGCTGACTAGGCTTCTTAATAAATGGTATACTTAGGCCCTTGATATAGGATACAATTCGGCTGTTGATTGATAAGATTTTTCATCGTCGGATATAATGTCGTAGCCTGCCACTAACCTCTAAACCCTTTGAAGGCGGCTCTCCCTCTGAGAGCGATAGCGCCCCGTTTTTTTTCAACTGGTGTGCCGACAGGTAGCGATGTGAGGTTTTCCCCCTCTGTTGCTGGGAACACGCGAGACTCGCCCACCCTGGTAAGCCCCTTTCTGGGATGAGGATGGGCGCGTGAAATTTCCCTGTCTGGAAGTTGATGGTTGGCTATCAGCAGTTCTCGGTTGGACCTTTAATGGGTCGCTTGACTTTGCTAGGTCCTTAGCCGTCTTGATCGTGCTATCCAGATCCGGTCCAAACAGCCATTCGCTGATAGGTGTTTGTGTCAAGGCATCCTTAAGGTCCTGGCGGATGTGTAATGCGAACAACTCTCTGCAAGAGACGGATTCTGAGTGGTGGAGATCACACAGTAGGTGACCAATATCATTGAGATACTCAACATATTGAAGGTGTAGCCCCTCATTTTCTTTTAACATCTCTGTAAGCAACCCTGCAACAGCGGAGGTTGCAGCTCCCACTTGACTCTACAGCTGTGATAAACGAGCAGCACGCCGAATAGTATTCTCGGGAACAGCTCTTGTAACCTCTAGATTAATTGTTGGGGGATTCAAAGCCGTACAATTTTCTGGGGGTAGTTATTGTTTAATGAGCCCTGTTCGTGGCTCAGCTAACAGCCCCGACTGTAAGATTTTTGTCCAACGTGCAGCCAGGTCTGACTGAACTGAACCAGCGAAGCACTGTGCTTCTTTTCTATCTTCAACGAGCATGGAGAAAACCTCGCTTTCGAGAGGTGCTGATGCTTGTTGATTATAATTGAAGACTGCGGGTGAGGCAGGAGGTGAGCGTTGAGGTGATGCACCTGGCTGAAACCTAAGAGGTGAGAAAGGGCCTATGTGCAGCGGGTCAATGTAAAATTATTAGTATCACCCTAGATAATAACAATTTATAAAATAAAAATAATAATAAAGTACCACCCTTGGCGCAGCGAAAAACAATCGTACTGATGTAGAGCCACCCTAGGCTGTTAAATACGTCACTGGTTCGTGGAAAGCTACTACTATCACCCTAGATAGTATATAGACGTCACTAGTGTGGGAAAAGCTATTACTATCACCCTAGATAGTACATAGACGTCACTAGTTTGTGAAAAACTACTACTATCACCCTAGATAGTATATAAACGTCACTAGCTTTGTGGAAAACTACTATACTATCACCCTAGATAGTATAGAGCTTAGGTCCACACATAGACACATACAAATACAGAATAAAATGCCACCCTAGGCAAATTAGTTATATCGAATCATGTGCATGCTAAATATCCCATTCTGGCAGACACTGTGTCCCTAACAGTCAAACCACCATATCCTGCACCTTATCTCCGTGTAATGAAGAGATGTATACTTACTGGACGCCGAAAATGAACACGAGTATGCAGAACTCCATGGGGAGCTTCGAGATCTCTTATTTCGTCCTTTCAAGTTCGTCTAGATGGCGATTGATCTTCTGGAACACTCTAGCTCCTTCTCCCAGCTCGCTCATCCCGTCTTGGGGATGGGGATGCACGCCGTCGGCTCTTCTATGATCGGTGAGATGAATCCAGTGTCACCATCACAATAACACAACCGAAAAAACAAAAATATCGGCGCGAACGTGGAACGTGTAGCCAATGTCGCACAAAAACGAAGACTGAATAATGTATCCGTCAGTAGGCACATCGTACCAGTCGAGCGTATGAGTTTTTTTGTATTTGTTTACTTTAAATATTGTGGCCAATAAGCAGGAAACGAGGGTACTACATCACTTTATTTAGGAGACGAAGCCGAATATAATTCCCATCTAAGCGGCATCGAGCGAAGCGGCGCGACGCGGTGCTGCGCGAGACGTAGCGTCATTTTGTATAACCTAACACCTAAGCGGCATTTGCGTTCGGGTGTATATGTTGGTGGACGAAAATGAACTCGGATATGTTTGATGATTCAGCATCCTCATCATCAGACGGTTTTCTGTTTGTCGCTGCAGTGTGTCAAGAATATGAAGAGTAAAAGAAAAAAAAGCAGTAAAATTGATTTATGTTATTTTTCGAGGAAACCTAGAAGAAGGCGAATTCCACGCATTATTTAGGCGGCTGAAGTTGGATGAACGTAAAGTCTATAATTATTGTAGAGGCAAAAAAGCGACAAAATTGGGTTCATGATATTTTTCTAGTAAGGCTAGAAGAAGGCGAGTTCCACAATTTATTTAGACGGCTTCAGATGGATGATCGTAAATTTAACAAATATCATAGAATATCCAGGAAGATTTAATCAATTGCATAATGTCGTGATCCCCACTTGGCTGTCAGAAGGCGATCACGCGCGCCTCGAAGTGTATGTGCCGTGAGACAACGCTCCTGGCTACGTTGAAAGGTTGCACCACAGCATAATAAACAACCAGCACAATAACTCAAGTTGGCGGAAATTACACGCTCATCCCCACTTTTGGATGATTTTTTGTAGGGATGCTAATGATACTTCGATACTTCTGCACTAATATCGAGTATTTTTGTCGTCGATACTTTTTGAGGCATTCCAAGCTGGTATCGATACTTTTGATCGGTATTGAAAATAATTATGTAATTATTGAGGGGTGTAATCAGTTGCATGAAATGCTCTGTACGAACCAAACGCCCCTATGTGGCTAAAAAATATCGGGTTGGTACCGGTATCGATATTTTCATTTTCGCATCTCTACCCAAACTTCACAGCCGTAAAATCATCCATAAATCCTCCCAAGGTCAAATTTTGTGTGAACCATTTTTATATAGGAAATCCTCAGAGATATTATGCTGGTTGTTTGTCATGCTGTGGTTGCAGCGTCGGACCGCGCCGCTGCAGTTCGCGCCGCTCTGCTTAGGTGGGGACGATATCAGTCAATTTGACGTAAACAATGGGCCTATACCACATTTTTGGTTTATTGGCTTAAACGAACCCTGACACCACGTAGATGCCATAAATAATTTTACAAAATTTTTCTATCGTATTTATAACCGAAAAGAATTTCTCTAAATATTGAATTTTTTGAATCCCGCCCAGGTCATGACGTCACCTGTAGGAAACCAATAAGAGATCACTGATACAAAATAATAGCATCCGCTCTTAGTCATCAGACCAAGAAAGGACGCTTCTTATTGGTTCCCTACAGAAAGGACGCTTCTCATTGGTTCCCTACAGGTGACGTCATCATCGGCTATTTCAAATTACAGTACAATCTTCTTTTTAGTGTTATTCTCATTTGGATCAAGTTTTCTGCTGACTTTTTACAGTAAACGGTCCTATGTATCATCAAAAATAATACCGCAGTAAATAAATTGATCAATTTGAGATTACGGTATAGGTTTGGTATAGGCCCATTGTAAGCGTCACTTTGAAGCGCCGCGTCGTGCCGCGCCGCGCCGGTTTTGCTCGAGCCTGCTTAGGTGAGAATCGGGCTGCCGTTGGCTTAAGCGGAAGTTAAGAAAGTCGGCCATGAAAAATATGCATGTATTGGTCAATGGTCATCCCCCTTTGTTTTTGCAATTTTGCTACATCATGCGTTTGTGTCTGTGTTATCTTCCCTACGCTACTATACGTTATACTATACTGACAATCCCTGCGCTCCACACCTGTACGCTGGCGCTGTTTCCTGTTTGCTGGCAGCGCAACATTGCTAACGTCGGCTGCACATTATTTTATGATGAATTAACACACTTCTATGCAAACTGTAAATAATAAACCGTGAAGCACACTGTTCGTATTTACAGGAGCTCGTGCAATTCGATCTGTGAACCTGACGTGATTGATGATGCAGTAATTAGCATTGTGTCTACCAGGACCCTACTTAGGTGAAATTTGTCTCCATTTATACTCGCATATCAGCATCTATCAGTCTGAACACCTCCATTTTTAGAGTGTATATCATACTAGTACTTATTTCTCACTTATTCTTATAATGGCCTAGTATAACTGACGCCAACACTGGTCGACAAAAGATTTTATGTTGTGTAGTACAGAACCGCCAATATTGTCACAATATTTTGCATCTTTTTAATTTCATATATCTTCCTTGTATTATAGATATCAAAAAACCAATAGTTTTCACCCATCACGGCTGGGTCACATCATACATCCACAAATTTTCATTATCGCGATAACTTGGTGGAATTTTGCTCCTCTCGTCACTTATAGCTTCCAAATTTTCGGAAAAAAATTATAAATGGGTATGAGGGTAAATTTTTAATGACACGCGGAACCAAGTGATCTATGGGGATCTAAAAGTTCATTAACTAATTGTTGTAAATGTTTGCATTCACATTTTAGCCTTAGAATGCCTTAACTGCACTAGGTAACGAGTTAGTTCCTTGGTCTGGGCTGCTGTTTGGAGAACTTTTTTGTAAGCTTACCATCATTTAGGGATATTCTGATTTCAGGCCGTGTAAAAATGTCTTCCTTTAAACTGTATTCTCTAGGACCGGTTTCTTAATATCCAGTTAAATATTTATCTGCAAGGTAACAGCAACTGCCAGATAAATTGTTTAAACAATTGAAGGCTAAACTTACGAAGTCACATAAATCTTATCTGACAGTTGAATCCATAGCAACGCTATCTGGCAGATACGTACCTGACACTTTAACTGGACATTGAGAAACCGGCCCTAATTGTACAAAAAATGACGTAGGTATTTGAATGCTCTGGCGACTTTATTCATACTCTCCGAAAAATGCTTCATGGGCCAACGTTTAGTGTGAAGTAAAAAAATGAAAATTGATTTTTAATCAGACTAAAATAAATAAAAGTACTAATACCTAAATTAATCAATATCATTTCAAAACTAGTGGAGGTAGATTGATGCTTTTGAGATATGTAACAGGTACAGTGTTGAAATTTTGTGATCGCTGATTAAAATTCACTTTCTTCTGTCTTAAAATTGACTACTGAACAAATATTTGACAATCGTGCCGTAATAATAATAATATTAAGCCTATTATATTAAGTGTAAACAGAAATTTGTGTCTAGCTCTAGCTACTCTGCTTAACCATTACATCAGTGGGCTACACAGTCGAGCGACTTGTAAGCATTTATTTAATAGCAGATTGTGCAATTTTGATAACAATTAATGTTTTACCTTTTTAATTATATAACCCCAAAAATTATTGGATGAGAGCAAGATTAACAAACTCCTCATTTCCATGATGATTTTATGGTCCTAGGCACCGACAGACTCTATTCAAGATACCGCCCCACCTCTTAGGAGTGCAAGTCACCAGCTCTTGTGAACACCTGAAATCGGGAAAGGTCAGAAAGACGTCAAGAGGAGGGCCCGATGTTTTCTCGCCTCGATTGACTGACCTAACAGCATATTTATAATGTTCGTAATGTCTATATCAGGACATTGCTGAAGCAGACAGCATCTGCAGCTTGTCAAAGATTTGTCGAATGTATCGACTTAAACAATATTTAGAATCGAATTAACTAGTATCGTGAATTTTTTTTATTACTGCATGTGATGATGGGTATGGCATAAGGACCTTCTCATAGTTTTCCGCGTTTTTTTGGCTACAGGAAAACTGGGTAAATGAGGAAAATATTAGTTTGAATACCTCTAGAGCGGTGACGTTACGGTCCTACTTAGAAACATCAAACGGAGGACAGGTATGAGTACCATGTTGCCGTTCTAACTTGAGTACCGAGTACCCAATATTCAATGCATGCCTTTATGGGATCCTCTACGCATGCAAAGAATACATAATTTTATATAATAATAATATGCAGTGAAGCAGACTTCACTCACCTGGTTGATAATTGAATGAAAGGTTTGTGTTTAGCAGGTAGAAATAATACGGCACTAAGAGCAACGTGAAATAAGTATCACGTCAATTTGGTGAACCGATTTAAATCAGATGATTAAAAATAGTAATAGAGCTGCCACACTATCACCTATTGAGTCAAAAATGTCAAACTGAAAATGATTTAACAAAAATAACCTCCCTTTTTAGCAATGGCGTTATTCCTGTGAAAGTGTAAGTAGCTTCGCACTGATTGACTATAAATCTGAATTCTTTTTTCTTAACTTTAACAAACCAAATGATGTAGAGAGTAACGAAATTGCATCAGTACACCTATTTTTGTATACACTAAAAGGTTATAATGATTTAGTCACTGTTTTTAACTCTATTATACTAGTCCATTCAAGCCAGGTTTCTGATCCTTTCCCACTCAACAAGCTGAGTCAATGATTTCGTGGCGAAGCACCTCTCTCTCTTGATTATCTTGCTGGAAGCAACCCTCTCCGAGGCATCGGATATATGGAGCGGCAACTGGTTCAATACCTCATCCACATAACTTTGGATCGTCATTGTGCCACGAGTTACAGGTAAAGGTGACCGTTAGAAGCAATGGCACCCAAAGCCATCAAACCTATAGAACGGCGTAGCGGGTGGTCTACCAAAAATGGACACTGGCAATATCTTGGTAACCGTTATTCACATAACTTCGAACAAAAACATAATATTAAAAGTAAATTGGCTGAGAGTAATCGCTGGAAATTATTTTCAAGTTCCACAAGTAGCCTCTACAGGGTGTCAGAGAAAAGGCTTTTTCTCAAGAAATATGCAAATAAAGGTATATATTGACTTTTGCCATCATGTAGAGTGGACAATTTTCGATCTTTTCTGTCAAGCATTTTTTGATCTTCTGAGCAACACTGAAAATAGATATAGTATAGGCGAGTTAATTATGTATGTATTTTATTTGTTAGCCTTGTTGTTATACCACCTTATTTTACTGTTAATTAGCATTAACTTTTAAAATCTATTCTCATTGATCTGTTCTTACTATCTTTACTAGTTGAGTAGCACTTTGTAATCAGCTTAAATTAACGTTCAATATTAACAAAAATAATAATCAATTTTATACTCGAATTTATCTTGTTTGTTTCTTTTAAAAACTCCATTATTATGAAAATGGAATGCAGCACCTACTGCCGCCTACTGTGCCAACTACCTACTGGTTATTTCAGAAAATCAAAATATAATTTCTAGCGGATTTACTTGGATATTATCTGTAAAATGATTACTACTTCAGCCACTGTCGACGCGCTGCAATCAGGTTTCTGGCTGACTTCAACGTTTACAACTCATTCTGGCTCAAACACTCAAATAAAATGGACGACGACAGACGTGAAGCTGAGGCCTTCGCTACTAGCTGAGGCTTGGAGCAGATACACAAAGAACCAACATAGATCACCAGCAGCGTCGGATATTTTGCTAGTCTGATGGACCTACATATATCTCACAACTACTCAAACAACTTACACAGTGACAGTAACCGCTCCACTAGGATCGCCTGACCATAACACTGTTTCATCGCAATGCAGGATGCATTCTCCAGATCTCCACCATACAAATCCTCGCCGTGTCTGGCATTACGGATCAGAAAAGTGGGACGACCTAAGAGACTACTACCAATCCTTTCCCTGGAACAAAGTCTGCTTCAAGTCACGTAATTACAAACTCCTCCCATGTCCAAGTTCATTCAGAACATTCTGGTCTGTAGCTAAGACTGTTAGTCAGAACTTTTTCTATCCGTCAATACCACCCTTGACCAGAGAATCCATCGCTTCTACTCCTGAAGAAAAAGCAGACACCATAGGGGGCTTCTCGCAGCCAATTCTACCGTGAACTTTCAAGGAAGTACTACGACCACCACCATAAACGTGACCTTGAGAATGGCAGAGGTCAAATTTCAACATTGAGGTATAAAAAAGTCCTCCAATGACTAAACAAGAAGACAGCTACCGATCCTGACCAAATTACAGCCATTGGCCTTAACCGCAGTGCCGCTGAGCCCGCACCTATCCTTTGCAAGCTCTTCAGACTATCACATCAACGTGGCTCTATTCCCGCTGCATATAAGATTGTTGCTGTGTACAATCCATTCCTAAGAAAGGCAAAAAACCGATACCATCAACTATAGACCTGCGGCTCTTCCCAGAATCATGTCTACGGTTATGGGGACCGTCATTAACACACAGCTCCTAAAATATTTGGACAATAATAACATCATAAATGATCGCCAGCATAGCTTCCATAAGCATAGGTCTACGAATGACTATCTGGCCTACGTCATCCCAAGAGACGGTACGTTGGCGATAGCAATACGCCTCATAAATCAATCAAGATATCAAAACAATAATTGTCGAATGGGGATTAGTAAATGAAGTACAGTTCAACGGACAGAAACTCCGGCAATAACACTGACAAAGAAGTCTCATACTGGCTGACCAACTGTGGACATGGAGGGTCACCCAATAGTTACGCCACCTTCCCTCAAGCTTCTGGGGATCAGCATCAACAATAACATGTCCTGGCACCACCATGTCGTCAGTATTGCTAAAACGGCATCCCAGAAGCTTGCAGTTTTGTTCCGCTGTAGGAAACTGTATACACAACTACTGCTCTGTACAAGGCAGAGATCCGACCATCGTTGGAGTATTGCTCCCTTGTGTGGGGATACGCTCTGAAGCACTCTCTAAAGCTTCTGGGAACTATCCAGAAGAGATCAATTAGACTAATCGATACGCTTAACCTTACAAAAGGACCTCCACAGCCTGGAACGTCGAAGAAGGGTGGCTGATCTGTCCCAATTTTCAGATTCTATCACGGAAATTGTTCGAGTGAGCTCGTCCAGATAACGTCACTAAAGGCCGTCCAAACGAGGAACACTAGAGAGGCTTTGCAAGCTCGTCTTTACCAGATCGAGGTCTCTGCTCTCCGAACCAGTCGTTTGTAGCATTCCTTATTTTGGAGAACTATAGAGACGGCTACAACCTGCAACGCTCCAAATCTAACGCGCACCGAAACTTATCTTCTCGCAGAATTTCTGCAGCACCATAGGCTTTCAGCCTTTGTGGGAGGCTGACCATGAAAGAAACTAAAACGTTGTGACGAAGGCTATATCCCTATAGAGCACCTATTGCTTCTGAAACTCACAACACACTTGTCATAATACTTGTTTTATTGATATCTATGGTTTGAAAAAGCTAGGAATTTGAATCTTGCGATGACTTAAATAATTTCGTCATCTATCCATCTGTCTTAAGAAAGGTATAGTATACCTTTTAAGCTTTTATTAGGTAAGAATATTTCTTTCAAACGAGACCTAACTTGTTCAATTTGTTAGCTCCTTTAGCCAATACCAAAGTTATAACCTCCTAAATAACAACACTTTTGACGTTTCCCACCACTACATCTTGCAAGATAGAGCAATAAGCGCTTAACAAGAAAAATCTAAAATTGTAGTAATAGCGACTGCTTGCGGAACTTAATAATTTCCAGTAATTTCTCTTAGCCGATTTACCTAATCATATTTTTATGCTAACAGTTGTATGATTAACGGGTAATGAGATATTGCCGGTGTCCATTCTTAGTAGGCCACCTGTACATGATGCTCAACAACAAACTGGAGTTCACGTTGTTCACCCCATCGCGTCGTCGTCTAACGGATTGGCGTCTATGGTGTGACCCCAGACCAAACCTGGACTTGGAGAACGCTGTCTGATGGCACTTCGCATACCATTGTCGGCGTCTTGGTTCCAATGTAACCGCTGGCGACGATGATCTGCAGTGAGCGGAAACTCTAGATGCGAGCACTATGTTTTGAAGCCCATTCCACTCAATACGTAATACACCACGGAGATTTGAAGGGGCCTTCTTATAGCTTCATACCAAGCATCAGAAATAGCTCAAGTGGATCGCATTGTGTCTCGAAGGTCCAGTAGCCGGTCTTCTAGAGGGCATCTTTGCTCAACCATCTAGTCTCGCAGTGCATTTTCAACAGATATAGTTTTTGGAATGACAAAGCCAGTCTGCGTTTTTACACGTAGGTATAGAGTTTTTTGTGCACACATTTTTAATGCCCATATAGAATAGCTTTTTTCTAGTTGTTTAGGTTTCGCTTGCGAGTAGTATATTGTAGACAGTGTAGCATGTTTGTTTTATCAAACTAATGCAGTAATTTCAATCAACTGCTTCTGTGTCGTCTCCTTGGCCTAGCTAAACCAAGCACTAGAGAGTGTATCAAATAACATAATTTCACAGATTTGGGGTGGAAAATCAGACTTAAAAAGGTATTAGATGGTCTACGATGCACCCTTGCATATAAAACATGTAATTTGTCAAGTAAATTTCAAGTGAAATCAATCATTTTCAGACAAAATCATGTATTTGAATTTGCTCTTCTGTTTCGTCAAAGCCTTGGTCAAAAAGTGCATGTTGATAAAATCGGTCCTTAATTTACTTAAAGTATTAAGATAGTCAGTTACTGTAAAAAATGACTTTAACGTTATTTTGTATTTAACATGCTTTGATAAATGTGTATTAATATATTGTCACGACGGCCGCTTTTTCTGTAATCCAAGGAATCAAACTAGACGTAACTTTCACCGTTTTACTTCGCAACTCAATACAATATCACTTAACCTTACCTCAGCTACAACTCAACTCATCAACTACTACTCCGCCACGCTACTTGTGGCGCCTTATACAGGGTGGGCCAATAGTGCGTGGGCGGAGGATTGTGGGCTTACTAAAGAATATTTCAAAAATCTGTCACTTGATCATGGTAGGGACCCATGAGGGCTATAACGTAAAAATATTTTCACTTAAATTTTGACGTTTATACAGGGTGATTCATATCAAACTTACATTTTTTTGAATGGAACTCCCTATATATTATTGCATATTTGGATTCCTTGTGTGACTTTATGTATCACACATGGAACTTTAAACGAACCGTTTAGGCGCAAATCACCATTTTTGGTATAAGTAGGTATCAGAAAAAAATTGAATATCGCAGCGGTTATAAAACTTAGAAGGCCGTGACTTTGCAGTACGACTAAGCATGAAATGCGTCACCTTAGGTCAGACGGCTAAAATTGAATTCCTTTTGTACTTGGAGAAATCAGTAGATTAATTAAGGAAACTTCAATCACAGATAACTTGATTTTTTCAAATGGGAATGCCTATTTTGGTTTGAAAATCAAATGTAAAATTTGAGTACCTTTCTAACGATATAGCATTCTGGATACCAATCTTTTTTAGTTTTCATTGTATTTCAAATTTTCAGTCAAATCGGTGTTTTTCAATTTTCCTGCATGCAAGCAACCTAGCAGGCCATGAAAAATAAACAAAAGCTCTTTAATATGGAAGAAACCAACTAACTTAGTAGAAACATGCAAACTAACTAGAGCAACGAGGTAAGATTATGAAAATTCCTTACAACATATTAGCTCTAACCAGAAACAGTAGCGGTAACAAGAACGCTCATTTTTCACAGCCTACTAGCTATTAGCCAATTTCCAAAGTCAGTAAAAAATATTTGATCAAAGGAAAACTACTAATGATTGTTACTGGCAGTATAATATCTATGTCTTCTGAATAAATTTCCACATTTAATGCTATAAAAAATTAGCCATTTCCGTAAGTCAAAAGTAATGATACCTCTGACTGGAACCCTCCAAATTCTTCAGTAGGTACTTCTACTTATTAGCAAAATCGCGGAAAATGAAACACGAATTGCAGTCTGTTTGAATTGTAAAGCATAATTTAGTTTGCAGAAAACTTCATGAAATAAACATGATTACAACATAGCGTAATTAAAAAATCGTATCAACTATTTCAATAGATGTTCAAAATGCTCCAGTTGGAGATATCTTCACTTTTGACTGAACTAAACGGAAATGACTATTTTTTTCTCCCATTAAATGTGAAATTTCATTCTAAACATGTTAGACTGTAAGCAAAAATTTTTAATCGTCTTGGAAAGATGTCAAGCTCTAGTAGTCCTCAACAGCTAGTAGGCTGTGTGAAACAAACACTTCTGTCATAGCCCAGCTACTCATTGACATTAGATATCTTGCGGCTGTTGTATCCGCCTAGAGCTAATATGTTGTAAGGAATTTTCATAATCTTGCCTCGATGCTCTAGTTAGTTTGCATCTTTCTACTAATTTAGTTGGTTTCTTCCACATTAACGAGCTTTTGTTTATTTTTCATGGCCTGCTAGGTTGCTTGCACGCAGGAAAATTGAAAAACACCGATTTGACCGAAAATTTGAAATAAAATGAAAACCAAAAAAGATTCATATCCAGAGTGCTATATCGTTTGAAAGGTAATAAAATTTTACATTTGATTCTTTAAACCAAAATAGGCATTCCCATTTGAAAAAATCAAGTTATCTGTGATTGAAGTTTCCTTAATTAATCTACTGATTTCTCCAAGTGCAAAAAGAATTTAAATTTAGCCGTCTGACCTAAGATGACGCATTTTATGCTTAGTCGTACCGCAAAGTCACGGCCTTCTAAGTTTTATAATCGCTGCGATATTCAATTTTTTTCCGATACCTACTTATACCACAAATGGTGATTTGCGCCTAAACGGTTCGTTTGAAGTTCCATGTGTGATACATAAAGTCATACTAGAATTAACCAAGGAATTCAAATATGCAATAATATATAGGGGGTTCCATTAAAAAAAATTTAAGTTTGATATGAATCACCCTGTATATACGTCAAAATTTGAGTGAAAATATTTTTACGTTATAGCCCTCAAGGGTCCCTACCATGATCAAGTGACGGATTTTTGAAATATTTTTTATTAAGCCCACAATCCTCCGTCCACGCACTATTGGCCCACCCTGTATATCATCGAACCATCTAGAGAATTCGAGACATTCAGATGGCATTCTAGAACGCCCATTCGTCAGTCCCGAAAATTCCAGATGATTCGATGGCGTTTACACATCAAAAATGTAACCTAACATTTTGAGAGAAACATCAATAACAATACAAACAAGCAATAATACATACAGGATGTTGCAATATTATGAATTTATGAACATAGTCATAGAACTGTTGAATAATTAAACGACGCAACGTATGTTCAGAATTTTCAATAAAATCCAAACAAGCAGTAATGTGGTGTCCTATTTGGAAAGAACTAAAAAGAGATCGCCCATAAAATTTCCTTTACATCGGAAGCTGCTCTTAAATATGTACTACCGTATTGTGTACAACCCGTCTATTCTACTTTCTTTCGTATAGCTGTATAGTTGTTTTTTGGAAGACCACGTTATATTCGGACATCCGCAACTTTGACATGGCCGTCCACCGAATAAATAAATCCGCTGCCAGTTAAGAAACTCCGGGAGTTGGAGGAGAACCGAAGTCGTCTCCTTTTAGATCGAGGACAAAAAGAAGACGAACGTAAATAGAATTTTGGTATTCTCCGCGTAACCGTGGGGCATCAATTTGAGCAGCTGCGGTCCTTGACAAGGGTAAGACAGCCGCGTATGCACAACGACTAGGTATTTCCTCTCCCTGAATTTGAGTTGCTTTGGAAGTTGCCGTCATACCATATTATAAAGGACTAACTGAATTATAGTAACAAATCTGCAGTCGATTTATGATCGCTATGTCAACAAATGGATAATTTTAGGATAAGGTTCTGTTTGTGTATAGGTATACCTCAAGCAAATATGTAGATACAAAAGGTGTGCGGTCCACTGCAGACATTAAGTATAACGTATTTCTAGACAACTGACTTCGTGCTGACAAATTGGCTGTCCATCTTCTATGAAAATAAGCTATATGACAGTCATCTCAACCCGGAAGCCCAACAGTCCTTTTTGAAATGTTTTGGGTCATTATACTGCTCACAATATTATAGTGCACTAGCCGGTAGATACAGGGTGAGTTTTTAGTACCGGATCGGTCTATACCTCCACTACTGCAAAAGATAGCAAAAAACGTTTTGTATAAATGTTGTAGCTAAGGTTATGCTCCTTGTTCAGAAAATATTTTTGTTTATACAGGATGATCTATAACTAAGAGGTGATGAAAACATATATTTTTTTAAATGTGATACCCTATACCGGGTTATTCACGTTCTTCGACACCGAACATTATGGCTAAAATATCTGATAAAAAATGGAGTCAAGTTGATTGACTCAGTACTTCCCACACATAATGATACCATTTTATTGTTTCCCATTCATGAAGCTATAGTCTAAGATCCCCTTGCAACTAAATTATCGTCCATCTGCCCGCAAACAAATCCAACACAAAAACCCTCTTAAATAGTTTCTTGCGTCTCCCTCCTGAGGAACTAGGGCGCCACAGTTTTTTTCTGCATGCTTGAACTGGACGATGCGAAACGATCAAGAGCCTTCAACCCATCTAAAAGCAAAGTTTGAGGTGATTTTTTGTTTTTTGTTTTTTTATTATTGCTGCGGCGCCACTGACACGATTTTTCAAAAACAGACGCGTTTTCCATTCTCGCCGCGGCACTAAGTTCTGTGTGAAAATTTCATTAAAACCAATTTGATAATTTTCGCTCCACGCAATATACATAGAACGAAATAAAGCAAACTCGTATGTATTCATCACAAAATTGGCTTCTGTAATAGGCAAGCCAATGTTCAGATGGACCTAAAAAAGTTTAATATGCTGCTAGGTATTTCTTCCACAGGTCAATGGACTAAACTATTATGAATACAACAATATTTTCAGTTATGCAACCCCCTACCCCCAACCACCCAAAATTCACCCTCACCCGAAACAACCTAGAAAATGATCAGGAACCCCTAAAACGCCTGAAAACAAAGTTTGAGCTGTTGTTATATTTTTAGTTTTTTATTATTTCCGCACCGCCACTGCCCCGAGTTTTTCAAAACACCCGCATTTTCCATCCTCTCCTTGGGAGTAATACTATGTCAAAATTTCATTAAAATCAATTGAACAATTTTTGCGTTACGCGATATCCGAACGATCTAAAACAATACTCGTATGTGTACATCACAAATTCTAAGTCCAGTGGTTTCTATATTGAGCATGCAACATTCAGATGGACCTAAAAAAATGAAGTCAAGTTGATTGACTCAGTACTTCCCACACATTACGCTGATACCAGTTCATTATTTTCCCATAGCATGAAGCTTTAGTCTGAGATCCCTTGCAACCAAATAATTGCCAACCCCCCCCCCCCCCTAAAATTGTCTTATGCCGCTAGATCTTTCCTTCACAGGTCAATGGACAGCCTATTATCGATGCTACAAACTTCTCAGTTTTACAACCCTCCCCACCCCAACCACCTCACTTTCACCCCCACCCAAAAAACTGGTCGGAAATGATCAGGAACCCCTAAAACATCTAAAAACCGAATTTGAGTTGCTTTCATACTTGTCGCGTTCTTTGATTATTGCTACTCTGCCACTGACAAGATTTTTAACAAACATACGCGTTTTCCATTCTCACCACGGTAACAATATAGGTACTGCGTCAAAATTTCATTAGAATCAATTTAATAGTGTCCACGTTACAAAATACAAAACGATTTAGACCAATAAATTCTTGTATAGTATACAGAAAATTCTAAGTCCTTCAGTTTCTGTAATAGGCTAGGCAATGTTCGGATGCACCTAAAAAGATGATTTGTGTCGCTAGATCTTCCTTCACAGGTTAGTGGACAGCCTATTATGTGTACAAGAATTTTTTTAATTTTTCAACCTCCAACCCCCCAACCACCTCAATTTCACCCCCACCCAAAAAAACGCAGAAAATGATCAGGAACCTCTAAAACGCTTAAAAACGAAGTTTGAGCTGTTTTTATATTTTTAGTTTTTTATTATTCCTGCGCCGCCACTGGCACGATTTACCAAAACCATACGCGTTTTCCACCTTCGCCATGGTAGTAATGCCGTTTCAAAATTTCATTAAAATCAATTCAACAGTTTCCTCGTTACAACGATCTAACGCAATACTCTCGTATGCTTACATCAAAAAAAAGTCCTTTGCTTTCTGTAATAGGCAAAGGCCATGTTCGGATGGACCTAAAAAAGTTATTTATGTCGCCAGGTCTTCCTTCACAGGTCAGTGGACAGTCTCTTATGGAAGCAACAAATTTTTCAGTTTTACAACCCCCCACCCCCCAACCACCCCAATTTCACCCCCACCCAAAGAAAAGTAGAAAATGATCAGGGACCCCTAAAACGCCTAAAAACGAAGTTTCAGCAATACTTAATTTTTTTTGTTTTTTGCTAATTACTCCGCCGCCTATCCACCGATTTTCAAGATTATAGGAACATTACCTACTACGACCCCACAGCATACCGCTGCCCAAATTTCATCACAATCCATGCAGCGGTTACTGAGATTACGAGGTTAGAAAAACGCGACAGACAGACAGACCGACAGACAGACAGACCGACAGACAGACCGACGGAAATGAGTGACGTGGATTTTCGTTATTACACATCATAAAATGCCCAAAAAGCGTATTATCTCGAAATCGGAAATTTTCGCGATAACAATACTCCCCTCACCTATCGGTGTGGGAAGTAAGAATAGAAGGTCTTCAGTCAGAGGTATCGTTACTTCGACGCAAATTACTAATTTTTTATACGATTACATGTGATTAATAATTGCATGCTGGGACAACAATCGCTGCTAGTTTTTCTTTCATTTTAGTGTTTTTAATTCTTTTGGAAATGTTTAATCTCTAGTAACATTGCAGTAGCCAGTAGGCTGTGAAAAAATGTCTATTTCTGTCATACTCCAGCTTCTCTTTGATCTTAGATACCTGTAGCTGTCGCTCTTGAATGAACCACTTTGAACCAAAAGTGTGCTAGTCTGTTGGAATTGTTTCATCGGGACGAACATAAAATGGCATTAATATACAGGGCGTCCCATTAAAATGTTTCAATTGGGCGGCACGTGACCATCACCAAATACCTCATTGGATAACGCAATAATAAGAAAATTTGTAACATTTGCTCAAATTTACATTCCCAAAATTATAATTCTCTACTACTGCCCAGTCCTGATATATTGCTTGTCGCAATCGTCATGGGACACCCTGTACATGTTACCGCCGTTATTTCTGGTTAGAGTTGGTTTGTTGTGAGTAACTTTTATAAACTTGTCTCTTTACTGTAATTCGTGTGCATACTTAGTTCTAAGTTACCTTTTTTCTCCCATCTGAACGTTTTTGTTTATATTTCTTGGCCTGCTAGGTTGCTTATAGGTAGGAAAATTCAAGAACACGGATTTGATTGAAAATTTGAAATTAAATGAAACCAACCAGAGATTGATATTGACAATCTTATATCATTAGAAGACCTATTATACATGTAATTGTATAAAAAAATTAGGCATTCTCATTTGAAAAAATCAAGTTATCTCTGGTTGAAGTTTCTTTAATTGATCGATCGATTGCTCCAAGTTCAAACGTATCAAATTTGACCGTCTAACCTCAGATGACGCATTTCATGCTTAGTAATATGGCAAAGTTACGGCCTTCTAAATTTTATAATCTCTGTGATATTCAATTTTTTTCTGACATCTACTTATACCGAACATGGTAATTTACATCTAAACGGTTCGCTTTAAGTCCTATGTGTGATACTTAAAGTCACACTAGAATTCACCAAGGAATTCGAATATGCAATAATATATGGGGTGTTTGTTCTATTAAAAAAAACAATTGTGATACCATTCGTGTTTTAGGGACACCCTGTATAATACGAAAATATTTTTATAATGTAGCGTTAATGGGTCCTATCGATCCGAAATTATTGTTTCCATTTTTATCAAATACTTTAGCCATAATGTTCCGTGTCGAATAACGTGAATGAATAACCCGGTATATTGTTCCATATTTAGATTCTACTAATGATACCCCTTCAGCCAGTATTTTTACAAAATTGCCCATGGAATTGTCCGTTTCTGATCTTAAAGGAATCAAACGATGTGTATATCACCACAAATTACCGTCGCAATCCATTAGGATGGTGCACTCCGTGCGACCCAATGTATTGCTATAATAATAACTGCATTGAATAAATATAATAAGATATCAATTAATTGTCGCTTTTGGAAAATAATTTCAAGCTATTATTAAAGAAACATTTATTATTTATTAATTATAGTGCAAAAAAGTTGTTATTATTATTATACTTAAAAAAACAATAAAGTGCACCCCGGGCTCCGACACACCAGCCAGTGACTACTCCTCACACCGTGAGATGAGCAATCACTGGGTCCGCGAATCTTGCGCTCTAAGTAGACGAAGGGACCCAAGGATGACTGCCTTCTGCATTCTGGCGGCTAAGGTGTGCGCCGCCGTATGGCACACCGGTATTTTGCGCAATGTAGAGAGCAGTGTGTTCCTCATTCTACCTAGGGATCCAATGGCCATAACCAGCAGACTTACAGTGTAGTCTGGCCAGAGCCTGCGAAGTTTTCCTAGCAACTCCTGGTTCACTTTTCCTTGCCTTTAGAGACGATGTTCACCTCGTCAGGTGCCAAAAACTCTATACGAACATCGTGTTCTGTTGGTGGTCGAGAAGAACTATGTCGGGCTTGTTCACCTGTACTAGCTCAAGCGTGCGGAATCAGTAGTTCTAGTAAATCCGGCATCTCTCGTTCTCCACAACGGACTTTATATCCTCTGGAGCGTATGGCAGCACCGGCGTCTCATCGATACCATATGAGTGCTTTAAATGATAATAGAGCACTTGTGGAGCCAAGTTGTGCCGATGGACGTAAGCTGTTCCAGCTTACGTCCTACACGCCACCAAAGATGCATAAGCGCCTCTTGGCGCCTGTCAGCAAGCCCTACAATGAATGTCGGGTACATCTGCACCCATAATCCTTTTAAAGTACACCAAGTTGCTGAAGACACCGTCTTAGCAAACTATTAAAAAGCCCTCTGTCTCCGACTTCAACCCACTCGATCTTAGGAAAGAGAAGGTCAACTGCTCAGACAAGCCATGCTCTTCTAGATGTTTGTAGAAGATTGCATGCATTGGCTCATCTTAACGAAGTCCTAAAAGGAAGTCGACTTCGGCAGTTTTCAATTGTGCGGGAGCAAATTCTGTAATGGACTGCTCACACCACCACCTGAAGAAGTCGAGTGTGAGGCTGAGCTCCTTGGCTGGTCGTTTCGCTGCGCTAAGATGAAAGGCTCCTTTACCCGCATTCTGGTGCTCTCGCTCAGAGTGGATCAGGGGATCGGTGCTATTCGTCGCAAAGCAGGCAGTAGCCAATACTACCCTATTGTGCAGACGCTTCAAACTCAATAGTCCACGCCCTCCCAGGTGATGCGGGAGGTATATTTGCGGGACAGAGGATTTCGAATGCAGGCTTCTCTCCATATTCATCCTTTTGCGGGGCTTCGTGTCGATTTCCTTCAGCTCGTTCAGTTTCCAGTGTATAGCACCAAAGACGCATAATAACCATGAGATCTCAAGCATGTTTATGGTAGCGACTTTGTTCTTGCCGGACAGTCCTCATCACCAGATCTGCCGGAGTCGGTGCAAATACTTGTGCAATGCAATTGTCGCAAGAAGCTACCATCAACGAGCTGTTCCTAGTCTCCACTATCTCTGCTTTGTCCTTGCTTGAGATGAACCAATGCACTTTTGTCTGTTCCGAACTCCGTTCCGATAGCATGGCTGTAATCCTGCACCACTCTCAGCAAAGATATGCAAAAGAGCAACGGACTCAAGATGTCTCCTTGGAAGGCACCTCTTTTGAATGATCCCAGCGCTGTGTCAAACCGAGTTTCACCTGATTTTATCGTGAATCGGGTCTTCCAAAATGGCATCAGTTGTTTGATACATCCCACTATCTGATTATCCAGCGAAAGACATTCCAACAGCCGCACAGTGAGGCGTGGTGTCAAATGCCTTGCGATAGTCAATCCAGGCCATAGAAAGATTTCGCTAGCATAGAGTCCTGCGTGGCACATCGTCAATCAACAGGTTTTTCTTGCAGCCGGCTACTCCTTTCTTTGACCCTCTCTGTTCATACACGTCGACAAATACGAGATGCACCGCTCGAAGCTTGAAGTATACGCATGTACAAGATTCTGGTGAAGACCTTGTAACCTGCGTTCAGACATGTTATTGGCCTGTAGGTTTTGGGAACAGACAAATGTCCGGTCTTCGGGAGAAGCACGGTTAGACCCTCGACAAACCAAGCCGAAATTGGCTGCCCCAGATTTAGCCACGAGTTGAAAACTCTAGCTGAGTGCCGGTGGCAACTGGTAATTTTTTTCCATCAGCAGGTGTCCATGCCATCCGGGCCAGGAGCTGTGAAATTCTTTGCGCCTCGTAAGGCTGCCAAGAATTTCTTCCGTATTTATCGGGTGACGCAGTATATTTAACTTACTAGTCCTCCTACAAGCAGACTCAAACTGCGTCGAGACCGGAGTGTCTGCTGAGAGAGGTTTGGTTTGTTCGTAAATGCCCCTCCAAAAGGCCTCCACCCGTATCCTCTCAAGACAGGACAACAGACAGTACCGTTTGAGTGAGTCAATGATGGTCGCGCTTCAACCCGTAGACAGGAACGTTCCTGGATACGTATCCAGGATTTGGTTTTGGGGGGCCAGATTAGGGTTTGCCACTTTTTCATGGTTCTCTCGTCGGGGGGGGGGTATATTTTCGGATTACGTTTTTTGGACGGCAGTATATAAAGCTTTGCTGGGAGGGGGCTCCGAACCCCCTGGACCCCTCCCCTAGATACGTGCCTGTTTATAGGCTATCTGGCAAACTCGGCACGTAAAAGGCTTCCCAGCCGCTCTATACTCCATCACACACTAGATAGATAGACTCCTGGCGAGCCAGCTGGATCTTCGCTTCCATTTGAAATCCTCAGGTGAGAAGACTTTGTCGATTTTCCTCTGAGCAAGCCTTATTAGTGACCCTTCAGCCTGGTTAACAGGTCTTCCGTTCACCGAAGGACAGACTGAGCTGGAGCAGGAACATATATATAGGTACGATACATACTCACGCAAATTGTGAGAGGTAAGCGTGCAATGCTCTGGGTGCATTTCACACCACCTCTCATATACAGGGTGAGTTTTTAGTATCGGCTCGGTCGATAACACCACTACTATAGAAGATATCGAAAAAAGTTATATATAAAAGTTGTTGCCACGGATATGCTCCTTGCTTAGAAAATATTTTGATTTATACAGGGTGATCCATAACTACGTGGTGATGCAAACTTGCATTTTTTTAAATGATACACCCTATATATTATTACATATTTTAAATTCAACTAATGATTTCCATTCTTCCAATATAGGGTATTGTTACATTATACAGGGTATTTCAAAAGTTATGACCATTTTTATATCCAAATCGCTGTCAAATGAATGAAAAACCGATGAATCAAAAATCATATTTTTTACACAGATGGATAAAAAATATCATCTAGTTTTAACATCGGCTATGAAAATAGCCCGCGACGCATATTCGCATACAGGGTGATGTAGAATGCAAAATCCAGATTTTCTCTTTTTTTTCAAATATAACTCCCAATATTTTATTATACCAAAGAATTGCTTTTAATATGCTCTTTCATCTTTGTATAACATTTGTTATGGCTGAATTCATTAGTTTCTGAGATATTTTGATTTTTCCACAAATTTTAAATATCCCTTCTATTTGTTTACTAAAATTTATTTATTTTGAGAAAATACTATGAAATTTTATTTTTGCTTAACAAACAACTAAAATATAAGGCCATAATAGTACTTGATCAAGTCAAAACACTGGATTAACGAGATAATATAGGTCAACTGTGCTGACGAAACAATTTTATAGACGTCATGCATAATTATCAAACAGATCTATCAGGTAGGCTATGAAATATTAAACGACACGATCCAAATAAACGATTCTTCAGTCTTTCAAACGCATTAGTTTTAGAGTGCCTCCGTTCTAGATATTGCTGTTCATAGTTGATATATTCTAGAGGCAAGTAGGCAATTTCTCAAAGATTCTCCTAAATATCCTCAATGGAAAAATTAATTTTTAAAGCTCGTTTTTCACACAGTACGGAACTATTGAGCAGGTTATGAAGACCGTCAATTTTTCAAAGCATACCTGATGATAAATCTGCTTGATAATTATGCATCACGCCTACAAAATTGTTTTCTCGGCATACCTGACTTTATTATCTCGATGATTCAGGGTTTTGACTTCATCAAATACTATCATGACCTTATAATTTAGTTGTTTATTAAATAAAAAATAAATTCGATAGTACTTTCTCAGAATAAATTTCAGTACACAAATAGAAACTATATTTTAAATTTACTGAAAAATCGAAATATCTCGGAAACTGATGGACGTAGGTACAACAAGTGCTACACAAGGATGAAAGAGCATAATAAAGGAAATGCTTTGGTATAATAAAATATTGGGGGTTACATTTGAAAAAAGAAGAGAAAATCTGGATTTTGCAATCTACATCACTCTGTATACGAATATGGGTCGCGGGCTTTTTTTATAGCCGATTATAAAACTAGCTGATATTTTTTATCCATCATAACTTTTGAAATAACCTGTATAATGTAACAATACCTTACACTGGAAGAACGTAAATCATTAGTAGAATTTGAATATGGAATAATATATGGGGTATCTCATTTAAAAAAATGCATGTTTGCATCACCACGTAGTTATGGATCACCCTGTATAAATCAAAATATTTTCTGAGCAAGGAGCATATCCGTGGCTACACCTTTTATATACAACTTTTTTCGCTATCTTCTACAGTAGTGGAGTTATCGACCGAGCCGGTACTAAAAGCTCACCCTGTATGTGGGACATGTATCCGGCGTGAGCTACTGCTCTCGTAGCAGATGAGCAGGTCTTCCCTGAGCTCCGTCGTCCACCTAAAACGGTCCATGTCATGGCGGGGTCGTCAACAGGGCGATCCGAAGCATCACCACCTAGCCCAATGCCAGCTTCCGAAACTGGCTCTGTGTGGGTGCATTTTCTCCGGGATGGTCGAACCCGAAGGTAAGGCCCGTCAGTTGGCTAGCCCTAGGGCCTCCAGCCGACATTTCCGGAGGCAGTCGTCCATATTGCCTCCTGAGGATGCACCCGTGAAGGTTGCCGGCTGACTTCAATCCTTAGGCTTCGGTATACCCCGCGAAATCACCACGCACCGGATAGCCTACTGATGTTGGACGGCGTCCTGTGAATGCATTTTATACCTATCTGCCAAATCTGTCATCAGCCGCCCCTAACATGGAGTCAGACGATGTCGGGAAGCCGTCCTTAACGTAGGTTCAGCCGTATCCTCACTATGTAGGTTCATATGCCTGATTTCACAGCCGGTGACCACTATAGGCTCTTTTAAGGCAAGGAATACCAACCCTTTAGTCGCCTCTTACGACAGGTCTATTCTAGCCCAAGACCCAAGCGGGGGTATTATTATTATTATTGTTATCTTTGTATAACAGATAGTATCACTAGTAATAAGCATAATAGCTAACAGACGTAAGAAACGGAATTTAAGATATAAGTGACTTCCAGTTGTGACGGTAAGTAGAAGTCCTAAAACTATGCTGTAATCCACTTTACGCAAGATGCCTAATTGACTGTGCGCATTAGGTATTATTCCCATCCCGCTGTAATTAAAGATAACATGAGGAGCATCGATTCAATTATACCTAAAGTTAAGGATGAAGTTAATCCTAGTGCTGGAGTTAACGCAAAAGCAGTTTTACAAATAAGCCTTTAATCTTATCGACATGTGTGATACTTTTTACTTGCCTAACTCTAATCCGCAGACTTGTATTTAACTTTTACATTAGACGCAAGAAAAGGCCTCAAACAATTGCAGCTTTCACCGTTCATACAGCAAACTCTAAAGCTAACTTTACATTGTTTCTAGGCTCTAGTTAGCTTTGTAAATTTTCGTCTTTCCTCTGTCGTGTCAAAAAATAAAATAAAGTCAAAGATTTCAGTACAGTGTACACTTAAGAATGCAAATTTTAGATGATACTAAATTGAAGAACTATGTTTCTTCTGTGATCCTTTATCTCTACCGTCACGAAGTTGTAAAAGCTATCAACCTTGTCGCAATTTTATTTCAACAGCATGTTTTTGTACAAAACAGCAAATTCCTCCCTAGTACCTATTTCTCCTTGGATTCCGGATATAACGACTCAAATATTTGGCGAGAAGGAAGGTGTGAAATTACGTTTGACAATTGCCAGTGTGAAAATGGGAGGGGTTAGAATATCGGACAGAGGCGTAACAAAAGCGTATAGACAGGTATTCTCATATGATGGAATTGTTATTCTTGTGTTGTTAATCCGACGTCGATGCGTTCAACCACCTTATCAAGGGCACCTAATGCTAAGGACTGGGAGCAAGGAAAACAGTTTTGGAATAGTTTGCTATCATTTATCTCAAAAATATAGATTATTTGTTAAATACTTCAGTTTGGAATGTTTGGTGGTTTGGAGATGCCATTAACAATAAATTCAGATGCAGTGGTGCATGTGCTGTCACGATGACGACTACTTTTCTTCTTTCCACGTCTTTCGGCATGGGCATTATTTTATCATTGGCATCATACTTGAACTCCTACATCAATTCGTAGAGGCTCGTTTTGAAATAGCTGCTTTTCCCTTGACTTTGTAGGTCGCAACAAGGCTTTATATACAGGTGGGTCTACCGTTTTTTATAGCGCTCACCGAAGGGCAGCTGTGCTGTTTGCATCCATGTCGCTTGTAGTGATTAGGGCTCAATCGCAACTTGTTATGGTTATCATGCGTACGTTTCAATGGTATTTTCGATGGCATTCTCAGAAGCTGAACAACATTTTTGAGCTCCACCGATCTGGTAGCAGCAACTAAAGATCCTATCCACTCATCTTGAAAAAAGGCCAAACTTTGCTGACGTTAAGCGCGAGGTCTGTCGATACCAGCCTTTCAAGAAAAAAAAAAAGGGACGCCAGGTTTGTGGTGCAAGTTTTGGATCGCGTGGCTTCACTAAACCTTCATTAACCTGATGTCATCAATCTGGTTTTCTTCTCGGATAAAGATGTCAGTAATGATCGTTTTTATTTCTCTTGATTCGTGGTTTAACGTAGGCTCACCTTAAAGCGAAGCTTAAGCATTGCACAAACGGCTCTAAATCGCTTAGAGCCGGTTGTGCAATGCAAGCTCAAAACTCAGTTTAAGGTAAGTCACCGTTAAATCACGGAAGTTGCGAAACGTCCGTTGTACAATGCTAGCTTAGCACCCCACTCCAAACTTAACACAAGCCTAGCTCAGACTAAAACTTAATCCGACCTTAACTGTGGTTTGAATACAAGTGACATGATGTATCAGGCAGTAATCTTATAGCGTTTTCGATTTACTGCTCTCAGGGTGAGCATAGATCATCCGCAATCAAACTAGGGATCTGTCAAGAGTTGATAAGAGCACTTCACAAATCAAACATTATCGAACACAAAAATGACTTCTTCTTTCATGCAAGTGACGGCTGATAAGGCCGCAATTTAAAATTTAAGTTGTTCTACGCACCGACTATAAAAATTATAAAATAGTCGGTGCCTACCTTCGAATATTAAAGGTATTAAAACCCAGTTTTCCATATTATGTATTATGTGCTTTTTACTTTTCCTGCGATCACCACAAGGGGGGCTGTTTTCTGCGAATATAACAAAGAGAGCAAATAAAAGAACAGAAACAGAAACGGTCCTTGCTCGAATTTGACCCAAACCATCACAGTGACAAACCAGAAGAGGTTATTTTTTTAGACAGTTATGACGGTTCACATTGCTTCATTAGTGCCAGTTTCAACAAACCGACGATTCTGCAACAAATATCAACGTTAAGCCTAAACTTAGCTAAGCTTAGGTTTAATAAGGCTTGAGTTAAACCACCATTCGTACAAACGGCCCTAACAGTTCATCAGATTATGACAGCGAATGAATGAACGAAAGAGGGAGAGAAGCTTTCTGGTGGCCAGGACCACCAGTGCATGGGTCTACCAACGGACCCTTTTGTACCTTTCCTTACCCAAGTTTCCAAGTCTACTCCTCATCGCAAAGGTGAGGATGGCCTTGGGTTCTGCCCATCTGATATCCTCAGGTTCAAAAACCCTTGAACCGACTATAGTCTACCTGTGACACACAAGGGCTTCACAGCGACGTAGAATGAGAGCCGAGGATTCTTCCTCCTCGCATCAACAGCGTGTATACGTCGGATCACTTGCCACCCCCATCAAATGACGTTTGAAGGTGCTATGGTCGGATAGCAGGCCGACAAGTAACCTTAGCCGGCTTCTGTCCAGTGAGAGACAGAGCCGCCCCACCTTAGCCAGAGGTCCTAAAATAAGTTTTCTATCTTGACAGAGATGTCCCGAGATTCTCTATCTGATAAGATGCTGATTTTGCAACCACACCTCTGTTTTACTTCTAATGGTACCTGCTGTCAGCCCCAAGGTCGGCTCAGGACCCAGGAAGTTATTCTTCGACCCTCGTGTTACGAACGCCTCCCCCATTTTATTACCACTCCAGCATGACTCGGCACACATACAAGTGACACCTGATGTTTTGCCGAAATGTCAGTAAAGACCTTTCTAGATTGCAGAACGAGCCTTGATGTAAACGTACAAGCACTTAATGCTTTTAGTGCTGCATGGCTGTCACAGCAGATGGTGATCCACCTGCTTGGCCTCTCAATTTCGTAAATACGAAAGACACAAGCTAAAATCGCATATATCTCTGCTTGAAATACCGTGGTGTATCCCCCAAGAGAGAGGGAGGGCTTTGCTTTAGCCCATAGACCCCAGCGCCGGAGCCTCCGTCGGTAAGTGAACCGTCCGTGTACCAGACTGGCCCTCTACCCTCAAAAGACCACCTGCCGCCTGGCCCCCACTCTTCTCTTGTAGGACGCCTCACGGTACAATTTCAGTCGAAGCGATAGGTAGGGGAAATTATATCCTCATATGTAAGATAGGGTCATTCTTTTGCAGTTCCAAGAGGATGGCAGAGTGTCCCCTGCCAGTATTTACAAAGAACCAACTGCCTTGATACCACAATCGGAACGCAGATACCCTTGCCTCCCCTTGATCTACCAAGTCGAGTGGATGGAGAGTCAGCAGTGCTTCTACCGCTCTCAACGGGGTCATGCGTACTGCACTTGCTATACTAACACAAGCCAAGCGTTGATTTTAGCTTTGCTTTGATTGTTTCTATCCTTACACATGGCCACCACACCAGTGACACATACAATAAGGATGGCCTAACGATTGTAGTATAGAGCCAGAACATCAACAGGAGTCAAGCCCCAACTCACTCCTACAACCATTCTGCATGCCCATAACGAATTACGTGCCTTATTGACTTTACGTTCTACATGTTGTCTCCAATTCAGCTTCGAGTCTAGAATTACGCCTAGATATTTTACTGATTCGGAAAGTTCAAGCGATGTTCCAAAGAAGGTTGATCGGATATATCCATCCAGTTTCCTTTTTGTAGTGAACATAACTAGCTCGGTCTTCTCAACATTGACCGATAGATTTACCTCGTTGCATTACGATTCCACAATGCGCAGAGCGCCTTGCATTATCTCTGAAACAGTACCCATGAATCGACCTCTGACTACTATGCTAACATCATCTGCATAGGCCTGCACGTAAACACCTATATTGCTTAGCCTGACCAGAGGTTCATTCACCACCAGATATCACAATCAGGGAGATAAAACTCCACCTTGCGGGCAGCCCTGCGCTACTTAAATGCTACGCGAAATGTCATTTAGCATAGCAGTAGCCACTCGACCCTCTAAGGTGGAGAGGATTCATTCCACGAGGGAGGATCTCTCATCCCATCTTTCTTTAAGGCATACCCTATCGAATCGGAGGTAGTGCAATTAAACGCACCCTGAATATCTAGGAAAGCTACCAAGGCCACCTCCTTTTGTTCCAACGTCTCCTCCAGTCTACAAACTAGCTAGTGAAGTTCAGCTGCCTTACCAGCCTGATAAGCAAACTGATAGGAATAAATGGTGCGCCCTTCCAGACGTTCATCTCTTAGGTGTCTATCAATTGGCCTTTCCAAAGTCTTCAGCAAGAATGAAAAAAGGGTAATCGGTCTGAAATCTTTCGGGTGTATATAACTACCTCTACCCGGTATAAAAACGATCTTGGCAAGTAGTCAGCTTCAGGTGTGAAGCCGGCGGCCAAACAAACTTGAAATGTCCTCACAAGTCATAGAACGATTTGTTCCCGCCCTTGTTGTAACATCGCTGGGATCACACCGTCCAGCCCCGGGCTTTTATATGGTGCAAATGTATTTATTGCCCATACTATTATGTCGTATGCTACGATCTCGCGTGCCATCACCCAGTAGAGGGACGACGTGTTGGCAGCTGCCTTACCTGCGGTGGTGCTGCTATCGATCCAGGGAAATGTGTTTCCATAAGCATCTTCAACGTTTCTTCCTCGTTGGTCGTAATATGACCAGAGGAGTGAGTCAAGGACCCTGTCTTAGACTTATTGTCCTTGCGTACTCCTGCAGTACCTTTTTGTACTTCTCCCATTCCGGAGAGCCTTTCCTATGCCTAATCTTTCTTACACTCTGCACCGCTTTCCTTTTGTTTTCCAAATTATTGGGCTAAAAGTTGGCATTGACTCCTGCACTGACCTTGCACAGGGGACAGCGAGTTTCAAAAGACTCCGTGAGGTCCCTACAAAGGGAGTTCACCGCTGCCTCGATGTTATCTCCGCTACTGAGATTATAGTTGATAGATCCCGGCCTGTTGACCAAGTACTGTTTGAATAAGGCCCAATTAGTGTGCGTTGGATTTCTAATAAGGATATCTGTTCTCTCTCCGTTTATCTTGAACAGGATGTGCCTGTGGTCAGACAAGGATGGTTCCAAGGAAACCCTCCGGTCTCTCACTTCATTGCAAATATCGAGTGTACCCAATGTTAGATCGACGACCTCCCCTCTCACATTATTACAAAAAGTCGTAGTGTCACCAATATTCAGAATTTCCAAATTAGTGGAACTTATGAATTCCATGAGCTCTTCACCCCGTCGGTTGGTGTCAGAGCTGCCCCACAGATTGTGATGGGCATTGCTATCACAGCCGATTAAAAGATCAAGCCCCGATACTCTTCAAAATGTCACAAGGTCCTCTAGTTCCCTCGACGGGGGAGGATCCCTTGAATCATAAGGAAGGTATACCACGCACACCACCAAGGCTTTCTTGACCCCACCCTTTAAATATTTAATTCTCACTGCAGCTTAGTTCCTAGGGGTAAAGTTTTTCAGCTGTCATGTGTTAGGGTCTCTAGCCATTACGCCATGCCCTGGGCGTGCTTGCCGGAACGTCGCTATATACAGTATAACACGGAATATTAAGCTCGTTAATAAAAAAAATATGACAGTACTACTACTTTAGCCGGCGTAGTTGCGCGTTCATCTGCCTCTCACCTACAGTTTTGTGTGGCAGCCCCTGAATTAGCTTCCAGTGTCTTGAACTGCATAACATGGCCGTAACTAAGTTCTGTGCGGTTTCTAATATGTTTATTTAGCCAAGTGTGAAGTCAAGTTGATTGACTCAGTACTTCCCACACATAATGATGATACCATTTTATTATTTCCCATTGCATGAAGCTATAGTCTGAAATCCCCTTGCAGCTAAATCATCGCCCACTCGCCCGCAAAAACAACAACATTTATCGAATATTTCAATAGTGTTGCTGCACCCAAAGGAATTGGTAATAATTTTTTCAAAAATGGATATTCTGATATAACTCTAAACCATCCATGTAAAGACTTTCCTTTAAGCTATTTCATTTCTTTATACGTAAGAGTTCGCATTTATTTTACTTTAAAATCTATCAACCAGGATGTAAAAAATAATAAGTTCAGGCCATTGAAAAATTTGAAATTACAAATCTTGCGTAGCCTTCGAGGTGGCACTATTTGTATTGCATAGTACAAATAAATAAAACAAAATACAGATATATTTCTTTATGTTTTTATATCATGTATAGTTTTATTGCGTAACCTGTATATTTTACTATTATATTTGAGAATAAAATACTTGTTTACATTTAAAACAAAATATTTATTCATTTTATCCTTTGGTAACCACGCGGCTGCTCCTTATTTCCGTATCGCCCTCGTAAAACACTATTTCGAGCTGTAAGCAGCAATAAATAATGCTATGGCTTTTGACGATTGACCGACGGTGTCGGCATGGATTGAAGTGCGATTTCCTTCGTAAATACCGCAAGTGGGGTACCTTATATTTTATTCTGTAAATCTTTGGTACTACTATGGCGTCGACACGGCGCGGCGTATTGTATATTATTGTAGCGGTGCGATATACATCGATTGTGGCGAATAAATGGCGAGTGAATTGATCTGGCGATTTTATTCCATTAACACTTGTTTTTAGTTTAATTGCCGCTATATTCCAAGAGGAAATACCAAAAGGAAAAATGTGGGTGTATAACGTTGACTGGTAAATACAATTTTCAGGTGAATTTCGTCACCTACTTTTAGATTTAAGAGAAGAGAAAGACCTTTTTTTAATACTTTCGTTGTCCATTTTTATAATCTGGAAAACTAAAACATATCCCCGTTTTTCAGCTGTTTGCACCCCTGTACCACGCGTACACAGAATATGTCTTAATAGATGAAGTACCCTTTTAGAACAGGCAACTAAAGTCTTCTGGTTGTTCTTAGAACTTAAAATATCTGAAAAAATCAAAGTAATTAAGGTTTTTTTATTTTTTTTTATTTTACGAGCCATATTACATGCCTCGCGTGACTTACCTTTATTTCTTAGCTCCCGCCGTACAGTCAGTGTACACTGTACGAGAGCTTACGCAGAGCCTCTGTCTGTCCGTCCGCCCGTCCATATACAAAAGATAGTTAAAACTACAGGTGCTAGAGGAAAAACTAAATAAACATTCGGAATCAGCATGAAAAAACTAGTCCGAGAAAAATCCGGTTTTGTCAATATCGCTTCCGGTACAAAACAACTAAATTTTTATACTAACAAATTCCACAGTGAGAGTGCCGTTTGAATTTACTCAAGTAAACTATTTCCTACTTATTTACGAAGCCTTTGTTATAAGTTTATTTTGCCGTTACTGTAGTCTTTCTTGGATGAATTTGGAGAATTAGGCACATGGGGATGCTTTGAATTTCGAATCGTAGAATTTACGAAAGGTTAGTCTTCATGTATCTTGAAACAAGGTTAGCTCTCTATCTAGAGTTAATGTAAACTTTATTCTGGCATTCTTATGAAAATGGGAAACATCAACTTCAATTTGCTGTTTTTAATTATGATTTCTAATAAGCAAAAATACGTTGTGTTTGAGTACGGGTCAACCACTATAAGTTGCATCTGTTATGATTGTGCATGTCGAAGTGCTAAACCAATTTTGTATCAATTATGGTGTTATTAACGCGTAGGTGTTTAGCAACGTTTTATATTTTTGTAATATGTAATTTGGGCGCTTTAATATAACCTTATTTATGTACGTCAACAACAAAAACACTAAAATATTGTCACGGCGGCTTCTTTTTCTTCACCCAGGGAATCAAACTCGACGTAACTTTGAATGTTTTCCTTCACAACTCAATACAATAGCTCTTAACCTTATCTCAACTAGAACTGAACTCAACTAAACTGAACTACTACGCTACCCCTTATATACACTTCATCGAACCATCCAGAGATTTCGATGACATTCGAGAATGTCCATCCGTCATTCTAGAATTCTAGAGATGATTCGATGACATTCACACTTCAAAGATCTACCACTTTGACTTTAAATCATGCACGACAACTAATACACAATACACGAATACCATAATATACAGTATGTTACATTCTTCCCCCCTTAGCGTTCGGCGTCCTGGACGAACAACTTCGATTCTTGTATCACCACAGACATCAGTATTGTCAACCTTCGGTTTTCCACTTCCCGTACATAACCTGTAGACCAAGCCATTGAGGCGGTTCGTCTCCAAGTAGGGTCCCCCCAAATGATATTGAAGCTTCGGACATCTACCCTTCTTTCTGTCGTGTGTTGTAAGACCATACCAGATCACCTTGTAACTGCGATACCCTTTGCTCAACTTGTGATTCTCATTTTCAGCTCCAGCAGCGTTCTCTTTTCCTAACTCTGCTATCATCCTCTTCAGTTAAGCCTTTTCGTCTTGTCGGCTGTCGGCTCTCGACACTCCCTTCTCGTCACTCAGGTTGCTCTCCAGTTCGTTTATGAGTCTGCTCAGTTTGTCTTCCTGTTCCGCAATCCTGTTCTTCTGCTTACTATTCTCGCTCCTTAGTTGCGCGGCTTTATCAGAGCCCCATGACACGTCCTTGGGCGCAACGTTAAGCTCTGCTCCTATCTTCGCGTTTTCCCTCTCCAGCTGCGCCAATATTTGCTTCAAATCTGCATCGTCGTTTTGCATCGCTGATACTTCGTACACCCCTTTGCTTGCATTTTCAATGACTTTGTTCGAATTCTTCTTTAGCCTATTGCTGTCGCCCTCGCTTTCCATCTGCGCAATCTTCTGCTTTATCTTATTAGGCCCTTACTTCAATTGTCTCATCCCAGAACTATCAGCCTGTGCTGCAGCCAAAGCGTCTTCCAACTCCTTTTTCAGTCGAACGTTCTCATCTACCAAATTCGTCAGTTGCTCTTTCATCTTATTGTCAACGTCTCTTGCTTTATACAAGTCTTCCACGACCTTTCTCACACTATCAAGCGCATCTGACGTATCTGATTTCATTTTCTTGATTTCTGCTTCCTGATGCACTAACCTTTCACTCAACCTTGACTCGTCTTCTTTGACCCCGGTCTTTTTGGATTGCACAATCGCGTGGTCCAGGTATTTCTTTAAGGATGCGTTCTCAGCCTCCAGCTGGGTGTTCTTCAGTTTCAGCATTGCATTTTCGTCCTTAACTTGGTCACATCTATCCTCCGCTTTTTTCGGCTGATTCAAAGCCTTCTATCTCTTGATTTCATTTTTCAAAGCAGAAACTTCTCTGTCGTGTTTTTCGTTGAGCTTTCTCAAGGCTGCTTCGTGTTGGTCATTCTTCTTTAACAAATTCTTTTTGTCCCTTTCAAACTTTCCCTTAATACCCAGACATTCCCGTTTCTGAGAGTCAAGCAACTGCTTTAGCCTATCCCGATCTGCTGTAAGTTCCCTCGTGGCTACTCTATGTTGTCCTTGAAGGTTAGCGATAGTCTCCTCGTTCTTCTTGAGCAAACTCTTCGTGTCTCTGTCAAACAGCTCTTTTATTGAGTTGATCGTGCCTTGCATAGATTTCATTTTCCTTGCATATTCATCTGCTTTTTCTACATCCATCTGCATCTTATCTACCTGTATGCGGCGGCCTACTCTAAGGTGCCCCTTCTGCCCACATCTCCAACAGGTAAACTTCTCAGCTCCTTTTAGATCACGGCGAACTGAACTTCTTTGGAAGGTACCACCTCTTCTTCTTGGAACGAAAGATGTGGCCAAAGCATCTTGTAAGGTTCTGGGACTGGATAGTTTTACGATTCGCTGAACGTCCAGGTCCGCAATGCCTTCGACAAACTGACGAGCAGCGACGTATTCCTGTGTCTCGACAGGGCTGTTGAAGAATGCTCGTTTAGCTAAGCTTTGGACTTCATATGCAAACGTGGTCAGATCCTCCCTGGCTTGCTGTGTCCGGTTGTGCAGTTGACCATGCAACAGCTCTGTTAAGTGCGCGTCTCCAAAACGTAACTTTAGTGCAGACGTTATCTTGTCATAGTCACGTAGATCTGATGAGCAGAGATTTTCCACGATAGCTGCGGCAGAGTCTCTTAGCGTGGATGTAAGCACACAAACCTTTTCCTCATTCGACCAGTTATTCATACGTGCGATGTTTTCAAATTGCATATGATAAATGTCCCATGACGTTTTTCCATTGTATGGATAGGGTTTTGCTACTAACGCCACTGTGTCTATCAGGAAAAAGGGGTGCTGCAGCAGTTAAACTACGCTCACCTGCACTAAATTCTCGCAGCTCCTCTCTGACCATTTCTTTGACCTGATCTTTCACTTGCTGTAGCTGTCCCTCAACGTGCCTTTGTGACGTCGCTAGCTGTTCCTCAACATGAGTCTCTATTGCACTGACGCACTGATCTTGACTTTCTAATGCCTGACTTACAGCTTGCTTCTGCTCCTCCAGTCTAGTCATCACCAGTTCCTGTCCACTTTTCAAGTCACTCTTCAAAGCTGCGACTGCCTTGGTGGTGCTTAAGCTTTTCTCCCAGGTTCACAACTGCTTGGTCCTGGTGGTGCTTTAGCTTTTCCTCAAGGTTCACGACTGCTTCGTCCTGGTGGTTCTTTAGCTTTTCTTCAAGGTTGTTTAGGCTAGTCTTCATTTCTGCGTTTTCTGCCTTCATTCCTTGTAGCATAGTCATCAATGCATTCATTTCAGACGCCATAGCTCTGGTTACTGGCATTAACTAACGCTGTAGTCACCTCTTGTTTTCTTTTCCTGGCTTGATTCGCACACTTCCGACACCAATTGTCACGACGGCCTCTTTCTCTTCGCCCAGGGAATCAAACTGGACGTAATTTTCAATGTTTTATTTCACAACTCAATACAATATCTCTTAACCTTATCTCAACTAGAACTGAACTCAACTAAACTGAACTACTACGCTACCCGTGGCGCCTTATATACACTTCATCGAACCATCCAGAGATTTCGATGACGTTCGAGAATGTCAATCCGTCATTCTAGAAAACTCTAGACGATTCGATGACGTTTACACTTCAAAGATCTAACCTACCACTTTAACTTTACATCATACATGACCACTAATACACAATACACGAATACCATAATATACAGTATGTTACAATATAAACAAATACTACGAAAGTACAATCTTACTTTGAACATAATTATTTATTTCTCAATTGGATTTTATACCGGGAATTTTAGCCCGTATTGGAAGGTATTTTTATTGCTACGTTATTGCAGTCAATGCCAGAATGAATAAAATGGTAATCCTGTTACCTTTAATTTGTTTTTTTATTGTTTATCCTGAATTGTTTAGGAATACCTATCGCGTCATGATACAACTTTGCTGATCAATTCACAAAACGCACGTTTTTTTTATCTTCTTTCAGCAAAGATATTTATTACGTAAGCTACCAACCTTACGCCATATAAAGCCCAGATAAGTCCTGGAGTGGAGTACTGCTCATATATCTCAAGAGCTACTAGCCCTTCTACCCTTTCCATGCTTGATACTGTCCAGAGAACAGCCACTAAATTAATAGGGACTGAAGGGGCCTGGGTACACACATTTATTCATATGTATTTGCCATGTAAAGCACGGATTCCCATTACGAACAGAACTCACTTGTTTTTCAAACTACATACACAGTATCTCAGAAACTGATATCTAAGACCTTAATGAATGACGTCTCAGAGCAAATTTTTCAAAAAAGTTTTTAGTGTGCAAAAAAATGAAAATCGTACATTCATCAAATGTCTGTAATTTTAACAACTAAACACGATATCAAACCAAGGCCACCTTAGTGACGTAGCGCAAGCTTTCTTCTTCAATCTGCTCTTTGAATCGTTGCTGTAAGTTTAAAGGTAACGTCAGGAGCTCGAAATGCCCAACTAATTTTTATGGCGACCTTCGGACTTTACCTTTGGCCCCTTTGACCTTACCTTTGTACTTTAGGACTTACCTCCCCTCATCCTAGACACACATACTGAGGAAAGGGAACAGGCGGCCACGCCCCCTCGCTAACACGGAAATACGTATTTTTTTGGATGCTCAATTTCGCGCGCTATACTCTAGACCCTTAACGCACCTCTTCCAGTCCGCTCACCAAGGTACGATGGGCGATCGTCCACCTTTTAAGTGAGATTCAAACTAGCCTGTTTCGCCGGCTCCACACATTGGTTCCAACATTGCAGTCAACGTTGTGACGAACTTAACTATGTTCCTGGTGCGTTTATACGGAGTGTCTACACAACGTTAATATGTGCACGAAAAAGACATTGCGTTGTGGACATTTCCCGTGATGAGCACCAACAACTATATTTTCATATCATTTCAAAACTCCATTCCGAAGCCATTTTCAATAATGAATCACTATAATTGACGTTTAAATTACGACTGAAGTCAAAAGTCAAAAATCTTTATTCAGAGGATCATCGAAATGATGACATTGAATGAGTCAAATTACAAATTACAGCAACAAAAAAAAGTATCAGATGCACATATCTGTAATAATAATATGCGGTATACTTACATACACATATATACATGTACATATATACTAACACATACAAATACATACACAACATTATGACAGTATATTTTATCCAAGTTAAATGTTATTTTAATAAGGAGTTTAAAAACAGTCATAAGAATTTAGGATAAAATATTAAAATATATAAAATTTAAAAGAACAGCACCCTCTAAAAGCATCTGACAGTAGAAAGAGAAAACTGTGTTATCTCAGTGTATGGTCATTGAGGTATTCACCAAGGCTATAGTATGCTTTGGTCAACAGTAACTTTTTTATCTTCGTCCTGAATAAATTGGGACTTAGTTCTTTCAAATTGCCTGGCAGTTTGTTGTAGGCCTTAAGTGCCATGAACTTAGGGCATAATTCTGTTTTTGACAATCGATGTACTGGAATTTGAAGGAGATGGGAGTATCTAGTACCGTAAATATGATGATCATTCAGGGTTCTGAATAGATGCTTGTTGTTTTTGGCATACATCAACAGATCATAGATATAAATACTGGACAATGTCAGAATGCCAAGGCTCACAAAAATATCTCTGCAGCTAGTTCTTTTGTCCACCCTAGCGATACCAAAGCAACTGATCTATCAGTCACATGTATTAACTGGTTGATGCAGTATGATATGGAGGCAAGCTTCTTGCAAACGTAATCAACATGCATATTCCAGTTACAGTTTTGTGATACATGAATGCCAAGGAATGTCACTGCTTCAACCTGTCTAAGAGTATTACTAAGGCTTCTTATCATGAGACTATTATCATAGTTGGTATGAGAGAATGAAAACAAAAAAAAAACAAATATTATATAAAGTAGTGGTCCTAAAATAGAGCCTTGGGCACTCCAGTTTTACAGTCTGTAATAATTAATGCATACTTTAGGTGTGGCGCTTTCAGTACTTTTGTAATTGATCCTTATAATTTGTGCGAAATGATCACTGATATTTCCGTCTACTACGAAACTCTCATAAAATTCCTCATCAAAATTCACACATATGTTGTCGATACAATTATCTTCCCTGGTTGGTGACATAATTGTAGGCTTCATTGCAAAAATACTGAAAAGATCTAGAAGAGCGTTGAGTCCAGTGTTTCTACTCAGAAAGTTTATATTAAAATCACCGCAAATTACAATTTTATGGTTGTTGTATTTATTGCCTAATCGTGTGAAGGTGTCATCTAATCTTTCTAATAATATCTTAAGATTACCTAATGGACTCCTATATACAGTTAAAACTAGTGTTTTTAAATCACTACAGTAAACAGCAACACATTCAAAGTCTTTTTCCACTGATGAAATAGATATATTTTCATAGCGAATACCCTTTCTAATAAATATACCTACACCACCATGTATGTAAGAACTTCTACAGTAAAAACTAGCCATTTCAAAGTTCTGTATCTGCAATGATAGCAGTTGATCGAATTTGGGCCAATGCTCACTCACACAAAAGATATCACAGTTTCTATTATCTAGGAGTATCTCTAATTCTAAAAGCTTATTAGATAAACTTTGAACATTTTGATGTAAAATATTAAGTAACTTATGATAATTGTTCTCTTTAATCTGATTTACCGAGGGTACGGGCACTATCGAGATCTCTTTCAATACAATTTTTTTGGGATTGAAATTTACCATAAATCTTGAACACAAGAACTTAAAAAATATCCTAGGGCAAGTGATGTTGTCAAAGAAATGAACTGACGCATTATAGTGCTTGAGTTAACACTCATTTACTGCAGTTCTGATAATTTGCCCCATAGCGGCGTCCTCCATTATACTATATTTAGGTGCCATAATTAGATTTGTGGTTTTTGCAATGGGAAGCAAACTATTTAAACCTTTTTTCAGTGATGCAGTATTTTGTACATTGGAGCTGTTGAACATAATAAGTATAAAGTCGTTTTCATTACAATAGAAAGATTCTTTTTCTGCAAGTTTGCATAACGTAAAAGAGTCAGTATTTGGATACACAAACACAGTTGTTATGAAATGTGGAAGTTGACTTCTAAAAACTGTAGACATATTTCGACCCTTCTCATCAGCTGTTATGATAAATTTCCGTACATCTTTTGGTATAGCCCTATCTATGCCTATAGCATGCATTACCTTTTGCTGTTTCTCCTCAGTTTTTACACAGACGGGCTTATCACCAATTGTGAAGCCATTATCTACCCTCTTCTTTTCCTCTGATGGTGGTACAGTCAAGTCGATCGTCTCCAAGTCACAGGAATTATTCTCTTTACATGGCTGTTTATGTATTTTTAACTGGGCCGCAAACATCCTGTTTTCTTGTTCTAGAACTTCAATTTTAGTAACCATATTTCTGTTGATATCTGTAATGTCCTCCATGTTCTTATTCAAGTGTTGCATGTCTTTCTCGTAAGTTTCTATTTTGAATTTCAACTCATCATTTATCTGTTGTAAATGGGACATCTCGTCATAAAGTTGAGATATGACATCTTTTTGTTTTTTGACCTCCTCGATGTGAGTTGTTTCATTTTCCATTGCAGCATCCTCAAATTCACGCATCATTTTCTTCAGTTTATTTAAGTGCACTTCTCGATCTATATTATCCTTCTCCAAGTTTTCCATAACAATCCTCAGATCCTTCTTCTCATTTTCCCAGTCATTCACCGACTGCTCTATATTCACCTCTTTTTCATGGAGAATTCGTTTCAACTCCAGAGACTCTGCTTGTAACTTGTCTAACTGGTTTGTTTTGTCATCATATGTTTTTTGGCATCTTTGGGAACATATGATTTTATATCCATCAAATTCTTTTATTCTTTTCAGACGAGCTGCACAACTAACATGAAAAAGTCCTGCGCATTCAATACAACATTCCATAACAATCCTCAGATCCTTCTTCTCATTTTCCCAGTCATTCACCGACTGCTCTATATTCACCTCTTTTTCATGGAGAATTCGTTTCAACTCCAGAGACTCTGCTTGTAACTTGTCTAACTGGTTTGTTTTGTCATCATATGTTTTTTGGCATCTTTGGGAACATATGATTTTATATCCATCAAATTCTTTTATTCTTTTCAGACGAGCTGCACAACTAACATGAAAAAGTCCTGCGCATTCAATACAACATTTATAATTGAAATCTTTGCTGCAGCATTTAAATCTACCTTCCATTTTTAGAGTCCGGACCTGTGCTTATGGATTTTCTGTTTATGCATTTGTATAAAATATCTGCTACTCCTTTCAGAGGTCAACGATTGCCTGGTTCTTTTGCACTATGCGGATTATTGTTAAACACATACTTTTTATTGGTGTTAATCTGCAGATTTTTACCTTGTTGAGTAGAAGAAGAGAGGAAATTAGTGTTATGCGTATCGTCACAAAAATACCAAAATTTTCACTTCACCAGTTACTACAATAATTTAACTTTTCTATAAATACGAGCGCGTCGACCTTGCGTCAATGGTGTCCGAACGATGAACGATGAATATGAAACCAATGTATGGTCAGACATACGACCGACCCACCACGGCCAGGTCAGTCTCTTTAATCGTTCTCAAGAAAACCGACAACCAACGGCCAACTCCCAACACGAGCGTTAACGTCATCCAGCATTGGCGTTAACGTTGACCCCAATGTGTGAAGCCGGCATTAGAGGCACTTGCAGGACTGTTGCGTCATATTTCAAGCTGGTCATTCTTTATACCAAAGAGCGGCCGGACTTTTATTCCTAGAGTGTCCAGGACCTGGGATGAAGTGCCGCATCAAAAAACCTCCTCTTGTTTAACTAAATAATTTAGAACAGTAACTCTACCTAGGATTAAAAACAAAAGACCAGTTCTCATTCATGCGAACATGATCGGAACAAAAACACCGGTTATTCTACGAACAAATTCTTAACCTACAAAATTACTACGTCACTGCTTGATTTTCTCGTGCTGAAGAAATTAAGCCATGCATATTGCCTGGTGTAGACTGAGGGAAAGGAACGCTTGTCTGATTGTTGGCTCATGAAAGCCGGGGAATCGTACATTTACATTTAAATTCGAAATAAATTTGGTAAGGAAACTGGGGGGTACTTTTGTTTACGGTATCGTGCTTCCCTTAACAAAAATAATCCCCCAGACTCCTAGTCGGTTGTGAATGAAATTTCGTTAATCGTTTTAAATAAACGCAACCTTAAGTTTACTCTTGCCATTTAAAATGTAACAAAGGAAGATTCACAGGGTACTCTTGCCTCCCTTGCTATAGGCAAAGGGCGTATTGTGGTGATGAAAATTTTACGATAATCTTCCTTTTTATATTTTAGGCATTAATGTTTAGTGATAGGCGATGTTAATGTTTTATATTCATAAACTTTCTATTACCTTTCTGTTACAAATGACCTTGGAGAGACTACATTTTGAAGATATATGGATCAATCCGTTTTGGACATCATTTATGTAGTCCGTTTAATGTCCAAAGTTGAAACCGTTATATTTTTTCTCGGGGTGCCACCACCAAAGACACCTTTTTCTCGAGTTGCCAAAATGAAGAAAACTTTTCTTTGGGGACACCACACCTTTGGGGCACCACCTGAACTCCAGAAAAAGCCAGCCTTCTCTGGAGCACCACCTTCCTTTCGGAAGGGCACTACCATGAGGACTTCCCTCCGAAGATAAGTTTCCCTTGTTTTAAAAAAAAATAAAATGTACTGCATTCATATATATACTAAAATAAATCTTTATTAAACCATTGTTGTCCCAGTTTTCATTTCTTGGCGGCTAACGAGACTCACACATTCACGCACACACGCACGCACCTACATACCCTAGTCTCTTGCAAACCGATTGAGCTACTGGTTGCTATGAGTAATAAAAGTGTTGGCTGGTCGTTGATGACCAAGCAACATTTTTATTGTTACAAATTGGCGCTGCCAACGTGTGGCCAGACATGGGTATGTCTGGATGGTGTGCGTTGTGACTCTTGCGGCTGTCTTGAAGTGAAAATTGGACAACATTTTCAAAATTCCATTTCGGCTCATTGACTCAAAATTCCATTTAATAATTTTTTTTTGATGCAGTACTTTCATTTGGCAAATATATTTTATTATTTAATTTTCATTAACTATTATCAGCTTATATTTTTTTTTTGTAGTTTTCAGGGTGATTGTTGTTCAAAATTTTCTATTTTCAAAATTTTTCTATTGAGGTATATTTGAAGTTATTTAAATTTTTCTATTGATTTTTGTCTATTAGTATATTTTATTTATGACTGAGATTTGATTTCCTAATGCGTTATTTTTTGTACTGTCTTGAGACATTTCGCGTATGCGTTAATTTATAAATCTGAGCGTATGTTGTAAATGTTTCTCTAAGATATCTGACGTTTGGATATTATTCACAGATCATAAACACATACCTACAGTTTTTTGTATGGTTTGCTTTTTTTTGTAGCTATACATTTTGTGTGGTATTTGGACAACAATTCACTACATTTTTCTTTGGTAATTTGTTATTTAGGTACATTCATTTAGTAACTCATTTATAGTTGAAAATTTTCATAAGCTGACTTTAGTTTTTTGTTATTTATAAAAGGGTGGTTATATATGTGCAATTATATACTTGCATATATATTTAATTTTCTTGGTTAACACATACATTGAGGCACACACACATATAAAGTATATTAATACTTAAAAAAAAATTTTTTTTTGATTTTTCATTAAGCAAATACTAGTCCTTGATTTTTTTTGTTATGATTGTTTTTATTCTGGAGTTTTATCGATATGTGTAGTTAATTTATCTGGCAAATATTTTGATATTAGAGCATTTTAGTCTCTGTTTTGTTTTGATTGAAAGACTGATATAAGGGCAGTCATATTTGTTGAGGCCAGATAAATAATTTTAATTTTTTTTAGTATCACTCCAGAATACTAGTTTCTTTTTCGAGAACATACATGCCCAAGTAGTTTTTTTTTGGTGAACTGTTTGATATTTTTAGTGTTTTTTTATCTTGTTGGGTTTTGACTTGTCTTTTTTCTACTTAACCTCACTTAAACACAACAATGCCTCTCACTAAACTAAATGTTAATGACTTGATGTCAAGTGAGTTGGCATATGAGATAAAAATTAGAGGCTTGGAAGTTCCTAGCACTATGGATGATAAGCGAAAAGTCTTGCGTGGTCTGCTATCACAAGAGCAGCACGGTAGAAGTTTTTCTGAAACTTCAGTTTTAATTCCCTTTGATGAGGATAAAGATGATATCATACTCTCTTTCAATAAACTTGAAGATATGATATCTCAATTTTCTAGTGGCTATGATTCAAGTGAACATCATCATTTATAGTTGAAAATTTTCATAAGCTGACTTTAGTTTTTTGTTATTTATAAAAGGGTGGTTATATATGTGCAATTATATACTTGCATATATATTTAATTTTCTTGGTTAACACATACATTGAGGCACACACACATATAAAGTATATTAATACTTAAAAAAAAAAATTTTTTTTTTGATTTTTCATTAAGCAAATACTAGTCCTTGATTTTTTTTGTTATGATTGTTTTTATTCTGGAGTTTTATCGATATGTGTAGTTAATTTATCTGGCAAATATTTTGATATTAGAGCATTTTAGTCTCTGTTTTGTTTTGATTGAAAGACTGATATAAGGGCAGTCATATTTGTTGAGGCCAGATAAATAATTTTAATTTTTTTTAGTATCACTCCAGAATACTAGTTTCTTTTTCGAGAACATACATGCCCAAGTAGTTTTTTTTTGGTGAACTGTTTGATATTTTTAGTGTTTTTTTATCTTGTTGGGTTTTGACTTGTCTTTTTTCTACTTAACCTCACTTAAACACAACAATGCCTCTCACTAAACTAAATGTTAATGACTTGATGTCAAGTGAGTTGGCATATGAGATAAAAATTAGAGGCTTGGAAGTTCCTAGCACTATGGATGATAAGCGAAAAGTCTTGCGTGGTCTGCTATCACAAGAGCGGCACAGTAGAAGTTTTTCTGAAACTTCAGTTTTAATTCCCTTTGATGAGGATAAAGATGATATCATACTCTCTTTCAATAAACTTGAAGATATGATATCTCAATTTTCTAGTGGCTATGATTCAAGTGAACATCGCAGGATTTGTACTCGATTGTTGCACTTAGCAAATAGAATTGATCGACTTGCTCCTTCTTCTGATGAGGAAGTGACACAAAAGTCTAGATTTAAAACACAGCTCGTGATTGCTGAATCAAATCTTTTGGCCAAGCTTGAACCTCCCACAGGACATTCATCACCAGTTCCCATGCCTGTGACTGTTAATCCAACACAGCCTATGCAAATGCAACCTGTTACTACTGTAGCAGCTTCTTTGCCTCCCTTGGCAATGAATCCTCAGCCTTGCTCTCCTGTTAGTTTTTATCAACAGAAGAAGGTTCCTATTTTTAAATGGGGAATTAGGAAGTTCAATGGCAAAACATCTGTCATTGAGTTTCTTGAATTGATTCAGTCTCTTATGGCTTCTCGAGGTTGTAATGAGATGGATCTATATGCTGCTGCAGGTGACCTTTTTGAAGGCATAGCGTGGACTTGGTGGCATAATGGTTCTGTTAGGGGTGCTTTTCATGATTGGGGTGATTTGGTGCGTCAATTAAAGGATGCTTTCCTTAGAGACAACTACGACATCAACTTGATTGATGAAATTCGTAGACGCAAACAAGGTCAGCGTGAACCTGTCATAACTTTTATTGCTTTTATGGAGTCTCAGTTCAATAGACTCACCAGCAACCCATTCACTGAAAAGGACATGGTTAACATCATTCGTAGAAACTTGTTGCCCGATTATGTTAAGTCACTAGCACTTCATGATATCTTGAAGTTCGCCCAATTAACTTCATATTGTAGGAAGTTAGAGGATTCCTTTCTGACATGTCAACCGGTCAGTAGATCCGATCATAGTAATTCTAACAATGATACATCTTCCCCTGTTCTTAGAAAACCAGTAGTTTGCTGGAATTGCGAAAAACTTGGGCATTCCTCACAGCAATGTAGATCTCCCCGTATTAGGTTTTGTTATGAATGTGGCATGAGAAATGTCACAAAATCAACTTGTCCCTCTTGTTCAAAAAACGTACAGAGACAGGAAGTTCCCGCTTTGACTCCTGGGCCTTCCCATGTACAGAACAAGGGAGTCACCTTTTCGGATCCCAATACGAAGGGCAAAGCCACTCCAGGGTTGATGATAAAATCACAGAAGTAGATAATGCTAAGGATTTTCATGTTGATACACCTGACTTAGATTTTAGTAAAGACTTTTCAGACATAGATACTAGGGAACCACAAGTGACTTCTAATGTCAAAGTTAAAAATTCTGTTGAACCTTTATTTGTGAGTAAGAACAATGATAATCGTCCATATCTTTCAATTAGTATAGATAATGAAAATGTTACAGCTTTGCTTGATAGTGGTAGCAACGCTAACATTCTTGGGTCATCTGGACTATATTTATTGAGAAAATTGAATCTTAAGATTGATTATAACACAGCTTTACAACTGACTACAGCTGATGGTCAGATTCAAAATACTTTAGGTTATGTTTACTTTCCGATCACTTTTAATGGTGAAAATCATAAAATTAAAGTTTTAATTGTCCCAAGCATTTCACATAAGCTGATTTTGGGAATGGAATTTATTTTGCAGTTTAAGCTAAATATAAATTTTGGAAACTTCAGTTATGACACTTGTGCTGTAAATTTTATTCAAGGGATGGATCAATTGTCTGATAAGCAAAAGGAACAGCTGTCAGAAGTTATTGAACTTTACAAAGATATTGCTACCTCTGATAGCATTGGCTGCACTCACTTATACAGGGTTACTGGTAACTCGACCACTTTCCTGCAAGAGGTGATAGAGGGACTCAAATGCAATAGATTTAACCCCCCATATGTAATTCCGAAAACCAATAGTTTTCGAGATAATTAACATTTAATGTTTTTCAACCAAATGTTCAAATTTCCACACTAGATCCTAAACTAAGAAAAAAACCTGTTGTTGATTCTGATAATTTTTATTCTAGTATTTAACTAACAAATACACAAAGCCAACTAAGTATTAAAATGCTTAAAAATATTAAACAGTTACAAACTAAATACAAATATTTAGAAAATAATCAACAAAATTTTTACATTCACCGTGAAACAAAATTATCTAGCTCAAAAGAATTATACAAACGGTTGAACAAATCGCTAAAAAAACTTTCCTACCTAATAACCATTTCAGAAAGATTATAAACAGCATTGAATAAAAATCACCTATTTAAAAAGAACGAATGACAGTACAATCATTATTGATAACCCAGTTACATACTCGAATGTTTGCAAATGCGGTCGATGATTTTATCCAAGTGAAACAAATTAAATGCACTCAGATTTTCTAGACATCTTGCTACTTGCTACCTGTGTATCTTTTTTTGAGCTAGGCAATTTCTTTTCACTGTGAATGTAAAAATTTTGTTCTTTATTTTTTAAATAATTGTATGCAGTTTGAAACTGTGTAGTATTTTTACACATTTAAATACTAAATTAGATTTGCGTATTTGTCAGTAAAAAACTAAATTGAAAATTACTAAAATCGACAGCAGGGTTTTTTCTAAATTTGGGATGTAGTGTGGAAATTTGGACATATCGTTGAAAAACATTAAATGTTAATTATCTCGAAAACTATCGGTTTTCGGAATTACATATGGGGGGTTAAATCTATTGCATTTGAGTCCCTCTATCACTTCCTGCAGGAAAGTGGTCGAGTTACCAGTAACCCTGTATACTCATCATATTGATACAGGTGATGCCAAGCCTATCAGACAGAGACAGTATCCTCTTCCATACATGATGGAAAAGGCTCTTCACAAAGAGATTGATGAAATGCTTGCGATGGGCATTATTGAGCCTTGCCAGAGTGCATGGAATTCACCTTTGTGGCTTGTGAGCAAGAAAGATGGCTCCTACAGAGTCTGTTTTGATAGTAGGAAGCTAAATTCTGTCACTGTACCAGATGCTTATCCACCTCCTTTGATAGAGACAATAATAACTAGAGTCAGGGATGCTAAATATCTGTCATCAATAGATCTAAAATCTGCATTCTTCCAAATTCCATTGGATGATGAATCAAAACTAAAAACAGCTTTTTCAGTCCATGGAAAGGGAATGTATTGCTTTCGCAGACTCCCTTTTGGTTTATCAAATAGCTCAAGTGCCATGTGTCGCTTGTTAGACATGGTTATTGGTCCTGATCTTGAACCTTATGTATTTTACTATCTAGATGATATCATAGTAGTAAGTGCTGACTTTTCTACGCACCTTGAAGTTCTTAAAGAAGTGTACATACGTTTGAAAAATGCAAACTTAACAGTAAATTTTGATAAATGCCACTTTGCTCGTTCATCTCTTACGTTCTTAGGCTATGTTGTTGATGAGAAGGGTCTTAGAACTAATCCTGAAAAAGTATCAGCCCTTTTATCCTACCCTACACCACGGAATACAACCGAAATTCGCAGATTGATTGGCATGTTCGGTTATTATCGTCGTTTTCTCAAAGACTTCAGTACAATAGCTTCTCCAATTACAGATCTATTAAAGAACCGAAAGAAAGGTCAGTCTGTCGCTTGGACACCCGAAGCTGCTGAGGCTTTTGAGAAGATCAAAGGCTTGCTGACTACTGCTCCCATTCTTGCTAGTCCAGACTTCACTAAGCCCTTTTCCATTGTCTGTGACGCTTCGGATTCTGGAGTTGGTGGTGTACTTTTCCAGGAGGAGCATGGTTTAGAACATCCCATAGCGTATTTTAGTAAGACTCTCAACACGGCCCAAAGAAAATATTCCACCACAGAAAAAGAACTGCTTGCAGTTTTGCTAAGTATAGAACATTTTCGTTGTTATGTTGAACATACAAAATTTAACGTTATCTCTGACCATTCATCTTTGCAATGGATTCAAGGTCTTAAAAATCCTTCACCTAGATTATCTAGATGGTTATATCGCCTTTCACCATATAACTTTAAAATCATCCATCGCAAAGGCAAAGAAATTCCTGTTACCGATGCTTTATCTAGAGTACATGAAGATATAGATGTTTCAATATTAAATTTAAACGAGTTAACTCCAGATAAGTGGTATCGAAAAATGATTAGCAAAGTCAATAACAATCCGGATTTATATCCATCCTTTAAAGTAGAAAATAATGTTCTTTACAAACATATTTTATCTGACGATCCTCTTTCAGAGACATATACTGATTGGAAGATAGTTGTACCAACACCTAATAGGTTAAAACTTTTAAAATTATATCATGATAATTCCACTTCAGGTCATTTAGGAGTATTCAAAACGCTATCTAGGTTATCAGCTCTATATTATTGGCCAAAAATGAAACAGTCAGTTAGAATATATGTGAATTCATGCAAAATTTGTGCTCAGTGCAAACCAGGTAATTTACCCCAAGCTGGTTTAATGGGAAAGTACAGAGATATCAAATTTCCATTTCAAATGATATCTGCTGATCTTTTAGGACCATACCCTCGTTCTAAAAAGGGTAATAGATTTCTTCTGGTAGTTTGTGACTGGTTTACAAAACTTGTTTTAGTACATCCTATGCCTAAAGCCACATCAACATCCATAGTTAAATTTCTAGAAAATCAAGTATTTCTCATTTTTGGAGTTCCACAGATCATTGTAGTTGATAATGGACCTCAATTTATCTCTAAAGAATTTAAAGCTCTTACTAGCTCTTATAATGTACAGAAAATCTGGTATAATGCAAGGTACACTCCTCAAGTTAACCCTTGTGAAAGAGTGAATAGGACTATTGTCACTGCAATTAGATCGTACATAAAAAGTTCTCACAATACCTGGGATCAGTCTATTCATCAAATAGCCCAGGCAATTAGATTAGCAAAGCATGAAGTTACAGGATATTCACCTAGCTATTTAAACTTTTATCGAAATGTGCCAGTTGATGGATCATTTTATGGAATCATTGCCGATGATGCTAAGAATGACGTTAATATCAGCCAAAATGTTTTAGACCCAAATTTAGTACAAAAGATACCTGAGATTTATTCTAAAGTTCAAAACCGAATGCGACGTTCTTATGAAGTCAACAAAAATCGTTATAACTTGCGAAGGAGAGATCTTAGATTCAAAGTTGGTGATAGAGTTTTGAAACGTAATTTCATTCTTTCAAAAGCTGCTGATAATTTCTGTGCGAAGTTAAGTCCAAAGTTTATCCCCTGCATTGTTTATAGAGTAAAGTCACCTTTACTTTATACATTGAAAGATTTGGATGGTAATATTATAGGAGATTTTCATGTCAAAGATCTTAAACCTGACAATAGTTTAGATATTAATGATACCTATATGGGTAATAATTCAAGTGATAGTTCTGATTCAGATGGTGATTGAGACTGGTTCAGAAAGTGATCAACACTATTCTTTGTTGTTGTTATATAATGATTAACAATTCTGATTATATCACAGTCCCAAAAATTCATGCGCCCTGCTGTACTGGGCGAAGATGCGAGACGTCTGAAGGGAAAATGCACCGCCATTCTCACTTCAAGCGTCAGTGTCAGAGAAAGAATTAGCCAGCGCCCCTCAAAAATTCTAGGCAGCAGTAAGAGTCTGCTAATAGATCTCCTTAGGACATTTAAGACCGTTGCTTGCAACCTTCTCAAAAATTATAGTCCAAAATTTTTGATATACATACTATTGTGACAATTATACTTTAACATCGATTTCCAAATTCTGAGCAAATTTAAATTTAACCTTACTGAACTTTTGTGAGCACACTCTTTTGAATTTTTACTGATATTTTTGATAGTTCTTAAAACTTTGATTATTCGATTTAATTTGTAGTATAAATTTATTGCATTCCGTAGTATACTGTAACATGTTTTCAGAAATATTATTTGTTATGGAATTTTTTTTCCAAATTTTGTGTTATAGAGACTGATGTAAGTCCTATGACGTTTCTTGGATCGAAAGCGCTTTTCTTGTATGCATTTTCTGTTCACTTGTCTGTCGTAATATGCATACTTATAAATCTGGCGTATTTCGGGCAGCTCTTGAAACCTCTGGCGTAGAAGAAAAACTTTTGATATGGTACATTGTATTGTACATTGTTGTTGGTAGATTTCTGAAATCCTATGTTCATTTATGCCATGTCATATCATTTCAACTTTATGTGAGTTTATGAAACACTTCTTCAATTTTTTTTTTGGACGTTTGAATTTTCACTCATGAATAAAATCATCCCTGATTGTTGCTATCCTCTTGAGTGCATACTGGTATGCGATCCTATAAATTTGCAGCGTACTTTGAGCAGCTTTTGTAGGTTTGCGATTTTCATGTTTGATTTATATTCATGGCACATGTTCATTATAGTAGATTTCTTATGACTTTAAAATCACTTTAAAATTTACGGCTTTAAAAAAAAAAGGTCACTTAGCTCTCATGAACGAAATTACCCCTGATTGTCTCTATCCTCTTTAGTTATCCTGGTATGCGTTTCTATAAATCTGCAGCGTACTTGGAATGACTTTTGTAGGCCTGAGATTTTCATGTTTAGTTTCTTTCATATGATCTGTTTATCACAGTTTAGTTTTTTTAAAATCACTTTGAATTTATAACTTTACGATTTTCGCTTTGCACTCATAATTTGATGTGAGTTTGTTACAATTTTAGTAATCCGATATTTGATAGATTAAAATCTTGGTAACATTTCTTGCAATTTTGCTTTTAATCTTCGTTTTTTTATTCGGACTTGATAATTTTTAATCGACTTAGATCCTTGTGCTTACATGCTCACAAATAGTTCAAGCTTTTGATTTCTGTTGTACTTGCTTATGCAATCTCTAATAGATTTTCCTGATTAGATCTTAAATTTACACTGATGTTTGAATTTTTTTTGGGAATCAATTTATTAATGAATGTTAGATTTGTGCTACTTATTTCACTTAAGCAATTTTGCCTACTTTAAATTGTCACATGATGTATGAATTTTTCCTTGGATGTACTTTTCTGAATTTAATATGATGTATAAATTTTCCCTGAATTGATTTTTGAATTTGATGTTGTTAAGCCTTTGTGAATTTATTCTTTTGAATCTAATATGACACAACACTTCTCTGAATTTACTTCGTTGTTTATTATTTGAAAAATGTAGGTATTTGACTTTGAAATGATATCACTCAAGCACTTGTTTTCAATTGATTTTTTTTTCTTTGTAGTCTTATTTTAGACTGCTGGCGCCCAACATTTTTTCTGTTGATCACTGAATCATAATGCTCTTTGTCGAATCAGAACATTATTGGATTATAGCAGGATCTTCTATCGAATCAGAACATTACTGGATTTTAGCAACATGTTTTATCGAATCAGAACATCACTGGATTCCAATTTTTTCATTGAATCAGAACATTACTGAATTATAGTTAGTACTTAGAGATAATTTTGATCAAAATTTAAATTCTTTTGGGGTTTTCATAGAAACACTTATGGTGTTACAATTTTTTTTATTTAGTATTTCATAAATAGAAATAGTTTGGCCTTATACTTATGCTTTAGATATCTGAATTTTCTCTTAAGTCTGTTCAGTGGAATATTTTACAATCTTTTGTTGAGAATATTAAGGGTATCCCAGTTTCTTTTGAGTAGTACTTACGGTTGCATAGGGTATTTAGATTTTTTATAGGCAACAACCTTGTTATTATTTTAGAGGCCGTTTCAATGGTACGTGTTGGCGAGTGTCAATACGACAATCTTTATTGATACTGGACCTGGAAGGATAGTTGTGGGGGGTGACAAAGGGTAGTCAAAATTCTCTGAGGAGACTTGACACACACCTGATGTCACTACTGCAATATATCTGAGCTCCTTCTTCAGGTCGTATGCGGCAGAGCGCCAGCAGCATTATTGAAATGCTAACCCATTCACTGAGTCGCCTGGAGGCAAGCTTCACTTGTCCTCTTTTCAGTCTAGTGACTACTACAAGCTCACTCTTGCTGTTGCAGGCAGCAAGTAAAACTGTGTTCGTTTTTGTTTTTTTCCTGCCCTAGAGTCTTCATGACTTGGTTCACTTGTTGTGGGGGCGTGGTAGCTTCTGCAGTCCTCAGCTGACAGACGACTGGTGGATGTAGGAAGATTCTACGGCGCAGTTTTAAGATCGATCAGCGAAACGAATCTTCCTAGCCAGTTGGGTACTCTGGATGCTGCTGCATCCTTTACACCTCGTGTAGCCGAGTCTTGAAACTCTTTGTCTTTTGTCAAAGTCTTGACGAGTTTTTTTTTAGGTCTTAAGTATACTAGGGTTTGATGGGTTGCGTACATTTGTTTTTTTCACTTCACAATTTATTACCTTCATTGTGTAGTACATATTCAGTGCAGCTTCACTGTACTTTTAAGCGAGCTGGTGCTATAACCATCCCTCTTGTTTGGTAAACTTGAGGCTATCTCTTTTTCTTCCCATTTCTCTTCCAACATTTTTGTTTTCTACCTGCGTCTTCTTGCTCTTTCATGCACCTTGATAGACTTTGTGGGTTGTAGATTACTGCAAATTCTTGAGATTTGCATGGGGAAGCACGAAAACATAATCTGACTTTGTTATCAGGACAAATGGTTGATTTTGATCCCTCAGTGATAACTTTAACTTTACTCTCTTTTAAAAAAAAAAAATTCTCGAATGCTTCTCAAATTTTTTTTTTTCGTTAAGTGGGGCCGAGTGTAACGGTTCACCCGTTTTCAAAATTATTTTTATATTATTTACTTGGCTACCATATACAAATAGTTTACAACTTCCATTTTTAGCTACTGCTTCCTCATTATACTAGTACATTCTTATAACTACTTTGCTTCTCACCTCTACCTTTTTCCCATCTCTACTCCCTTGAGCTGCAAATATTGTTAATTGTACACACTGCGCAAGTGCGCACAAATTTTGGCTAACATCTGATGAGTGGGGAATATGCCCTCTCTCTCTCACTACCGACATTAACCTCTATAAAAATGGGTAGCGATAGATCACTCATCCTTTTTAAAATAAGCAGTTAACAGCTAACGTAATTATGTCTCTCTAAGACAATCTTTTGTGTCTGTGCCATTATGTCTTAATCAAGGTAATCATAACGATTTAATTGCTAAGGTTTCCCACATTTTCATTGCTTCTGCATATTTATCTTACCTTATCTTGTGTAGGAAGGTGATTTTTCTGATTTATACAGTTCTTTTCATGAACATGTGATGGCGAACATTTTAATCTTTAAATATCAAGTCAATCATACACTGTATGTTTATTAATTACCTAACAAAAGATTCGCTGAACACTACTCTTTGTTTCTAGCCATATATTTTTGTGTTACGATGCCTTATCTTGTGTGTATTTAATGTTTCACTTTTTTTATGACATTCCTTACGTAAAAATACCTAGCACTCAGATTTGCTAATTGAGAACGCAATGAAAAGATCTTTTGGACATTTTTGTAATTTTGTTTTACAAGGCGTGAGGAAAAAGTTTGTAAATTTTTGAACATACCTTGTACATTTATTTTATTTATCACTATATATCTGAAAAGATCCGGTAGGACTGAAAATGCAAAGTATTTAAGAATTTTTTCAAACTATTCGCTCTTGTATATATCTATATTTTTTTTTAATCTTTACCATGTGAACATTTGAAAGTTATCTGCTTTTTGGCTTTTTAATTCCCCCATGCTACCTCATGGATTTGTTTCTGAAGTATATGAATGCAATTTATCAAGATGTAAGAACGCATGAAGATCCATACTTCAGGAACAGATCGTGAAGTCCTGTGAAGTTCTCCACAAGGTGCTAATACCAGCCATAACTCTTTCACAGGAGAACCACCCTTCTTGGTCGGGGTGCCACCATGAAGACATAAATTCTTTTTTTGTCGGGGTACCACAATGAAGCCACCTTTTTGTCGGGGTGCCACCATGAAGACCACCTAACCTTTTTCTCGGGGTGCCACCACCAAAGACACCTTTTTCTCGAGTTGCCAAAATGAAGAAAACTTTTCTTTGGGGACACCACACCTTTGGGGCACCACCTGAACTCCAGAAAAAGCCAGCCTTCTCTGGAGCACCACCTTCCTTTCGGAAGGGCACTACCATGAGGACTTCCCTCCGAAGATAAGTTTCCCTTGTTTAAAAAAAAAAAAAAATGTACTGCATTCATATACAGGGTGAGTTTTTAGTACCGGCTTGGTCGATAACTCCACTACTGTAGAAGATAGCGAAAAAAATTGTATATAAAAATTGTAGCCACGGATATGCTCCTTGCTCAGAAAATATTTTGATTTATACAGGGTGATCCATAACTACGTGGTGATGCAAACATGCATTTTTTTAAATAAGACACCCTATATATTATTCCATAATCAAATTCTACTAATGATTTCCGTTCTTCCAATATAGGGTATTGTTACATTATACAGGGTGTTTCAAAAGTTATGACCATTTTTGTATCCAAATCACGGTCAAATGAACGTACTGTATATCAAAAAGTAATTAATCAAAAATCATTTTTTTACATGAGAAGGTTAGAAATATCCTCCAGTTTTAAAATACGTTATAAAAAAATCCCGCGACGCATATTCGTATACAGGGTGATGTAGAATGCAAAATCTAGATTTTCTCTCTTTTTTTAAATATAACCCCCAATATTTTATTATACCAAAGAATTGCTTTTAATATGCTCTTTCATCTTTGTATAGCACTTATTATGGCTGTATTCATTGGTTTCTGAGATATTTCGATTTTTCTACAAATTTTAAATATACCTTCTATTTATTTAATAAAATTTATTTATTTTGAGAAAATACTACCAAATTTTGTTTCTGCTTAACAAACAACTAAAATATAAGGCGATAATAATACTTGATCAAGTCAAAACACTGAACTAACGAGATAATATAGGTCAAGTGTGCTGAGGAAACAATTTTATAGACGTCATGCATAATTATCAAGCAGATGTATCAGGTAGGCTATGAAATATGAAACGACACAGTCCAAATAAAACGATTCTTCAATCTTTCAAACGCATTAGTTTTAGAGTGCCTCCGTTCTGGATATTGCTATTCATAGTTGATATATTCTAGAGGCAAGTAGACAATTTCTCAAAGATTCTCCTAAATACCCTCAATGGAAAAATTAATTTTCAAAGCTAGTTTTTCACACAGTATGGAATTATATAGTAGGTTATGAAAACTGTCAATTTTTCAAAGCCTACCTGATAAAACTACTTGATAATTATGCATGACGCCTACAAAATTGTTTCCTCAGCATACTTGACTTTATTACCTCGATGATTTAAGGTCTTGACTTCATCAAATACTATCAAGACGTTATAATTTAGTTGTTCGTTAAATAAAAAACAAATTAGATAGTACTCTCTCAAAATAAATAAATTTCAGTACACAAATAGAGGCTATATTTTAAATTTACCGAAAAATCGAAATATCTCGGAAACTGATGGACGTAGGTACAACAAGTGCTATACAAAGATGAAAGAGCATATTAAAAGCAATTCTTTGGCATTATAAAATATTGGGGGTTACATTTGAAAAAAAAGAGAAAATTTGGATTTTGCATTCTACATCACCCTGTATACGAATATGCGTCCCGGGCTTCTTTTATAGCCGATTTTAAAACTAGAGGATATTTTTAATCTTCTCATGTAAAAAAAATAATTTTTGATTAATTACTTTTTGATATACAGTACGTTCATTTGTCCGCGATTTGGATATAAAAATGGTCATAACTTTTGAAACACCCCGTATAATGTAACAATGTCCTATATTGGAAGAACGGAAATCATTAGTAGAATCTGAATATGGAATAATATATAGGGTATCTCATTTAAAAAAATGCATGTTTGTATCACCACGTAGTTATGAATCACCCTGTATAAATCTAAATATTTTCTGAGCAAGGAGTGTATCCGTGGCTACAACTTTTATATACAACTTTTTTCGCTATCTTCTATAGTAGTGGAGTTATCGACCGAGCCGGTACTAAAAACTCACCCTGTATATACTAAAATAAATCTTTATTAAACCATTGTTGTCCCAGTTTTCATTTCTTGGCGGCTAACGAGACTCACACATTCACGCACACACGCACGCACCTACATACCCTAGTCTCTTGCAAACCGACTGAGCTACTGGTTGCTATGAGTAATAAAAGTGTTGGCTGGTCGTTCATGACCAAGCAACATTTTTATTGTTACAGTACCTCACATATTTTGCAGTTTTCTGAAAAAAAAAAATAATTTGGAAAAGTTGCTTATTTTAACGACGCCTATACACAGTTTAGAAAAGTACCAACATAGGACCAACCCTCTATATCATAAAATGCCCAAAAAGCGTATTTATTATCTCAAAATCAAAAATTTTCGCGATTACAATACCCCCCTCACCTATCGGTGTGGGAAGTAAACAAGATAAAGCATCATAACCCCTACATCCAAACTTATTAGGCATTAGACGATTTCCTAATCATTTTTAATTTCTCCGAGGGGGTGAAATTAAAGTGGTGCCGGGGGGTCGGGTTATGGCTGGGTTTTCATAAAGAGCTTTCCGTTACCCTATGTATGATCTGGGTAATATCATATTCTATACTTACATACCTATCTGAACTGAACGATGTTTTCGAGAACATATTTGTGGACTTTTTATGTATATTACACCAATAATTTCTTTACATGGAACTTCTGATATTTTGATTATTCGTGGAGTAATATGCAAAAAATAATCATTTTGTCGGTTCATAGCTTTTGGAGGAATATACTTTTTTCTAGAAATGAGTCTGACTGGAAATATTTGTTCCTAAATATAACGATCTGACTACGGCCTCATCTTGACCAATCTTCTGAAGTTTTGTATCTTCTTGATGACGCCCTGAAATCGAAAAACTAATAATTTAGTTCTCCTAAGATATTGTCTGGTTGCAACCATTGCGACGAAGTTCACAAATATTACATACAGGGTGTTCCAAAAAAGGTGACTCTAGGATAGGTAGAAAACTGAAAAGTAAGTGGGGTTTGCGTAGTAAAAAGAATTCGTAACGCCATCCGTATTCAAGATACAGGGCGTTGAAGAAAAAACATTATACACGTTTTTTACGATTTTGCCGAAAGTGCTGGCAACATTGTAATGAAATTTCACACGAATATGTTTTGGAAGCTAGTACATCCTACGAATTTATTTTTATACCTGAATCTCATAGAGGGCGCTAGTTACACGGTTCACACCAGGTAGTATTGAACATGACTTTTTTGAAGCTAGATTTATGAATTAAAATTTTAGGTGAACTTAAACATCATCCAATTCTACACCAAAAAGGTACTCTTGGTAAAACTTGATATTGTGCCGCTTTCGGGATATTTTGATTTGAAAATTATGGAGTAATAGGCGATGTTGGTACGAAGCAATGTTAATAATAATGATTATTATTATTAGTTAGTACGCAATATGCGAATGAAGAATGTTTGTCAGGTAAATGAGGTTTCACCGGTCAAATGGATACATGTTTATAAGATGAATGGAATCTTTAGAAAAAAGGATAGACTTGTCTATTCTTGAAAACGGAGGACATTTTGAGCACTTACTCTAATTCTATATTTTATTCTTTATTACAATATCATTTTGCGGATGGCTGTTTAATTAATGGGTGTATCACTACTTCATACCGGCATCGGATATTACTCCATAGTTTTCAAATAAAAGAATTCCAAAAACAGAACTCAGTATCGAGTTTTATGAAGAGTACCTTTTTGGTGTATAATGAATGATGTTCAAGTGTTCAAGTTCACCTAATACTTTAATTTATAAATCAACCCTCAAAAAAGTTATGTCCAATACTACCTGGTATGAACCGTGTAACTAGCACCCTCTATGAGAGTCAGGTATAAAACCAATTCATAGGATGTACCAGCTTCCAAAAAATATTCTTGTGAAGTTTCAATACAATGTTGCCAGTAGTTTCGGCAAATCGCAAGAAATGTGTATAATTTTTATTTTCCTCGGCGCCCTGTATCTGGAATATGGATGACGTTACGAATTTTTTTTACCAAGCAAACCTTAATTATTTTTCAGTTTTCTACCTATCCAAGAGACAAGATAACGTTTTTTTGGAACACCCTGTATAATAGTACTCAATATAAATTGTAGGATTACAGTATGGTGTAAGCCGTTCGACTTACCGGAGTTCTCCTTTTAAAATATTGAAACATTGTGTTCATTCATCTGCTACGTGGCTCGCGGACGGTGAGATCTCGAGGCAGGTCCTGGCGTGGACGTGGGCAGACGTGTGCCTGGCCGGCCCTGCATTATATCATTTACGGAAGGGTTTTATACATGTTACAATACTCAGTTGCTGAAAACAGTAAAGTGTAGTGCATTTGTTACCAGCAAGGACAAGGGTTTCGTGATATGACAACTTTTGGATGAACTATGGGCCTTTCTTCCTATGCTCGGGTGAGTTAAGGTCGATTTTCCTGTGAATCTACATCTCATTAGTGTTTGCTACCAAAAAAACAAGACAGGATTTATTCACAATATTTTCCTTTCGTACAATAAATAGCCCAGGCATACTAGACACATAATGGCACCTGATGTTGATGTCTGTAAGAAATGTGCAGATAACTTTGTCGTCTCCAGCAAATTCGTACAGTGCAAAGTTTGCAATGTTAAACTTCATACAAGTTGCGCATCCCTCAAAGATTCTTGGCAAAAAGTGTTAACTGATTGCAAGAATATATTCTGGATGTGTGATCCCTGCAAGAATAGCTTTTCTGTTGGAGGTAATGAAAATCGAGCAGCCGTTGAAATCTTGAAGAAGGAAATTGAATGTGTCAATAGAGAAAAAACCCTTACAGACAAACTACTTTCAGAAGTTCAATATACAAATGAGCTTCAAAAAGCTTTATTAAAACAGTTAGAGGATAAAATAGCTTCTTTGGAAAACACCAAACATTTGAAGTATAATGAAGCAGTTAAATCCGCTACTCAGATGTCACTTAGAAAACGTGAAAGTACACCAGTTTTGCTTGTTAAGTCAAAAAATGATCGTACCTCTAATGACGATGTGATGAAAGATGTTATTCAATCCATAAACCCAGCTGATCTCAATGTATGCATCAGTGCCACTAGGAAAATAAAGAATGGCATCGCTATTCATTGCGAAACGAAATCTTTTGACGTTCTCAAATCAAACCTCAGTGCGTCCCTAGGTAAGAAGTACTCTATCAACGAACCCCAGAAGTTGAATCCGCGGTTCTTGATATCAGATGTGCCTTCAAAGTGTGGTGATAGTCCAGAAGTTCTTGTGAATAGCATCGTTTTGCTGAACGATTTAGCTAATGTATTGAAGTCAGAAGATGATATCAAATTCATTACCAAACTTAATCGCCTTCAAGATACAGATGTAGTTATAGAAGTTGCTCCATATCTTTACAATTTACTTATGCAAAGAGGCTTTCTATATGTTGGTTGGAAAAAATGTTACATTACAGACTACGTCCGAGTTAAAAGGTGTTTTAAGTGTTGCGGCCTGGGGCACCTTGATAAAGACTGTACAGCGCAAGTTTGTTGCCCCAAATGTTGTGGTGATCATAAGCTAAAAGAGTGCAAGTCTGATTGTATCAAATGCTCAAACTGTATTAATTATAATAAGTCTTTCACACAGAATGTACCCACTGATCACAAGGCAACTTCTTTTGACTGTCCTCTTTACAAAAATTATTTAGATAAATTGAAACAAAATATTAATTATGGTTAGTTTAGGAAAAATGAGTAGCAATCCCAAGAATGCTAAATTTGGGCGTTTAAATGTACGTTCTCTGTTATCAAATTTTTCTAGTTTTGTCGATATTCTTGATGAAGGTTTTGACCTTCTCGCAGTGACGGAAACGTGGCTGTCCTGTAGTATGCCTTCTGATCATGTCAGCATCAATAATTACGACTTTTATCGCAAAGATCGTGAGGGAAGAGGGGGAGGAGTAGGAACTTATGTCAAATCGGCATTCCACGTTGAACTTGGACCTGTGGCTAAAAGTGAGCATACATAAAACTATTTTTTGTATAGGAGTCGTATATCGTCCGCCTGCTCAGAGTTTGAGTGAGTTCGTGTCGATCTTTGATGATATACTGCCAAGATGTCTGGTAAATTTTGAAAATATCATAATCTTGGGAGATTTTAACATAAATTTTCTTAATAATGATCATGCTTTATCTTCTTGTCTTGACTGTCATGGATTTACTCAGTTAGTCAGGGAACCAACAAGAATAACTGAGAGTTCCTCCACCTTATTGGACGTAGTCATCACAAATACAGCAGAACTCTTTACCGATATTTCAGTAGTTGACGCCAATGGCATCACGGATCATCAGCTTGTGTGTTGCGAATTGTCCATTCCTACTAAGGAGAGCTTACAAAAATTTGTAAAGTTTCGAGATTTTAAATGCTTTAATGAGGCTGCCTTTCAGCATGATCTTGCCAAAATTGACTGGCACAAAGTTATACACATTCATGACATCGACAATAAAGTGAAATTTTTCACAGATAGTATCATTAATACTTTCAACAGTCACGCTCCAATAAAAACTGTCAGGGTAAGTAAGCCGCGCGCACCGTGGTCAAGGGATGAGGCACTTAGGAAATTCAAGTCGGATAAGACGCAGGAGAATTGGGCCGATTACAAGGTGAAGCGCAATTTTGCACTTGCCTCTATTCGACGCGAAAAGGCTGCCTATTTGTCCTTCTTACAGAAGCAAAATTTATCAAAAAAACTTTGGTTTGAACTAAAAAACTTAGGCGTTACTACATCTACAAAAAAGTTATCGCAGCTGCCTGATCATCTATGTAAGCCATCTGAGGTGAACGATTACTTTGCATCTGTTTTTGAGTCGTCAGTTCTAAGTGAATCTGATTATGATTTCTGCGAAAACAATACATTCAGTAATAGCAAATTTACATTTCATCCTGTCGAGTCACTTACGATAGAATCTGTAGTCAGATCTCTCAAATCAAATGCTGCAGGCGCTGACGGTATTACATTATCCATGCTGATATTGTGTTTGCCAATAGTAACTCCATTTCTAACGCATATCGTTAATATTTGTTTGGAAAAGGGCTACTTTCCAACGCCTTGGAAGCTGGCTATGATTAATCCTATTCCCAAAGTCAAGAATCCTTTGGAATTCTCAGATTTGCGACCAATTAGCCTTTTGTCTGTCCTGTCTAAATTCTTGGAGAAAGCAGCTTACATTCAAATTAGTGAATTTTTAAATAACAATGGAGTTTTGCCTATCACGCAATCTCGCGCTCTAAGGCTTTTGATAGGATAGACCATCGACTGTTATGTACTAAGTTGAAATATTATGGCATGGACAACATCGCTCTCAGCTTTTTTCAGTCTTATGTTTTTGGTAGATACCAGTGTGTTTCGATTGAGAACAAGACATCGAATAAACTATCTATTGTTTCAGGGGTACCTCAGGGTTCTATTTTGGGCCAACTATTATTTTTGATTTATGTTGCCGACATGAACTCTACTGTCAAATTTTTGGTGATTCAGTCTCATGCTGACGATACGCAGCTTCTTTACTTTTTTGACCATGATAACGTAAATGAGGCGACGCTGGAGATAAATGGTGATATTGAAAGCTTATGCTCATATTCTAAGCGACATAACCTGCTCATAAACAGCAAAAAATCTACGGCAATGTTGTTCTGCAGTGATAACAATAGGCAGGACATCACAAAAAATTTGACACTTAAAGTGAATAACGAACAATTACCTTATTCTGAGAATATAAGGTGCCTTGGGGTATTCATAGATGATAAGCTAAGGTTCCGCAGACATGTTTCTAGTCTCTTACAGAAAAGCTATGTACGGTTAAGATTGCTGTATGCGAATAAATCATTGTTGAACTTCAAGGTAAGGAAGAAGCTGTGCGAATCCCTTGTCATATCAGTCTTTGCATATTGCAACATAGTGTACTACCCTTGTTTGGACTATGCTACAAGAGAGAGAATATCAGTAGTTCAAAATCACTGTATCCGGTTCATTTTCAATTTAAGGAAGTTTGGCCATGTATCAAACTACTATAAAATTATCCGCTGGCTTCGGATGCCATACTTGGTTAAATCCCACTATCTAATTTTCATTCATAAACTGATAAAATCTGGAATACCCATATACCTCAGAGAAAAATTGATTTTCTGGTTTAATGTGCATGATAGGGCAATTCGTAAAGCTTCGACCCTTACAATGCCTCGACACACAACGTCGCTCTTTACAAGAAGCTTTAGCTATAATGCTGTTTCTTTGTATAATAGTATTGATTCTTTTTCAAAAGATATGTCACTTTTTAATTTTAGGAAATATGTTAAACATATCATGTTTTTGCACTAAACTCCTCTCTCTCTCTCGCTCTCACTCGTACTTCCGATCTTTGTCTTTGTCTTTATTTTTATTTTCCTATAATTGTGTCTGTTTGTATACATGTATAAGCGATAGTTTCTGGAATCTATAACTATATATTTTTTTTTTCATTCTTATATATATACCAAATCTCTTTCGTTTTCCATCGACAGTGGCAAATGGTTAGGTGTAAGAGTAGCTTTTTAGCTAAATCTCGCCATTCTGCTGCCAGTCATTTAGACACCTGACACATACAAGGTGTATCATCTGTAATTACTTAACAATAAAGACGATTATTATTATTATTATTATTATAGCAGAAATGGTGCCTTATCCAAGCGACGAAGGAAAATGGACAGTCAGTTGTACCTTATCGAGAAGGCCTAACTACAGATTTTGTGTATGGCTCTACCGTGGCGAGGTACATGGCGGGCGACATAATAGTATACTTTATAGTGATGGCGATTATGATTAAACGGTGTGGGTTAAGGGTTTCACAGTTTGAACTGCAGCTTTATCTGTAGGTTATCCTAAATGACAATGACAATGACAATGTAAGGCTAAAACAATTTGTGTATCAAATTGACTTCATTTTCTTTGTTCAAAGGTGTTGCTGCTGAGTACAAAAGGGAATGTTAAGTCAGGTTACTAACCAAGTACGATTAGAAAACTAAGAAATTATGAATTATTTGGACTACTGGAAGCTTTCGGAGGAAGTAGGTACTAACAACTAAAAAGTCAAGACTTTACTCATATCTGCCCCCCGTAGGAATTATTTAACGAAAATTCGGAACTCATTTGTAGTAACCTGGATGCTGCTTGGGATAACAGTTGGATTTTCTAAAAGTAAAAGATGCTGTCATCTCGCTTTATATAGATTTTAGTTGTTCCAAAGTTCGCCCTGTTTATCTTCCCACCGATTCAACTTATACCCAACATCTATCTATTGCTATCATAAAAAATGAGAATATTGAAACACTGCCGCAAATAGGTTTTCGGCAATATATCTAAATTTCCAAGTTTCCAATTTAAAAATCCCGAGAGAGCTTTCTCCAAGTTAGTTGGTAACAGGGCGTAGGCGCAGAATCTGATATAATATTATAAAGAGTCCTCCGAAACTCTTCGTCTTTAGAATCAATACAGAACAGATACCCTAACATTAGATCAACGTCAATACCTTTTCATACCATTAATTGCGAGGTTTCGTTCAGAAATATTGGACTGCCACCAACAACAGTTGTTAGTTTTCTTTTCATTTAAAAATTGGTAATCATTTTGGAAATTTGATAAACCCTAGTACATTTCTGTACCCATTAGGCTGTGAATAATGACCATTCGGCTATTTTCTTAAGTTTTAACAGACTTTTGTTAATGCTTCATGGCATCCTAGGTTTCTATCGTAGGAAGATTGAATAACATTGATTTGATTGAAAATTTGAGTTAAAATGAAAATTCCAAGAGATTAACACATGAAACGTTAGAAAGGCTATAAAATTTTACATCTGATAGCATATAGAAAATTTTAGGTAATCAATTCAAATTTGACTGTCCAACCAAAGCTGGTACATTCCATGTTTATTAGTCACACCGTAAAGACTCGGCGTTGCAAAGTTTGTAATCGCTGCGATATTTAATTCTTCTCTGATATCGACTCATGTTAAAAAAGGTGGTTTGCGCCTAGATGGCTCGTTCCAGCTCTAACGTGTGCTACATGAAGTCATACTTGAATTTACCAAAAAATCCAAATAGGCGCTAATATCAGAAAATCTTTTTAAAAAATATAACATCGATACAAATCATCCTGTACAAACATCAATATCTTAGCTAAAGCGCTTTAAACTTTCGAGGCTCTCTACTATGATCAAATGATAAATTTCTGAAATATAGTAGGCCCACTGCCTTTTGTCCACATATTATTGGCCGACCCTGTACCCCTACCCCCACCCTTTAACTAAAGTAATTCTCAATTTCAAAAAACTGCGTTAGTTGCCATGAAGACATGTTAAAGAGGAAAGAGGTGCTTTTTCGAAGGACCCTCTATATGAAGTGAAGAATATTGGTATTATCTACACACAGGTGTAACGAAAATGCATATTCCGATTAAAAGTAATAACTGTGTGTGTGTAGGAGGGGAGGGGGGTGGTTCGAGTAGAGGGTTTGGAGGGTCCCGGATTCGATTCTCGTTAGGGACGGAAATTTATTTTTGGTATTTTCAATCAAAAATAGATATCCATAACACAAGCCCAGCGAGAATCTCACCTGAGCCTTCACTGTTGGCTTCTAATCAACAGTGCTGTTCCTAGAGTGGCGCCGGGAAACAGTAACAAATCCTACATACAATACGAGGCTAATGACCAGAGCAGTCAATGCCGTTGGCACTGAAGTAAAAAGAAGTAACTGTGACTTTAATGAGAGCAAGCACTGAATTTCAAGTGAATTTAGATCTCCGGAAGTTAAAGGTTAAAGAAACGAGGTTGTAGACTTGTCGTCTTGCTGACCATTCGTCCCGTACGTAGAAACTGATTTTCGCAATCGAACGGCTCTCTGTTTAGGAGCCAACTCATCTAATTTTTACCATAGAACATGTTAATGCTGAGAGTTTCAAAATCCTCGACCTTAGGAGTACCACTTGTTAGTCAAACACATTTGAAAAATACGTCACTTGATCATGGTATGAAGCACTGAGGGCTGACAACATTATAATATCAAACTATTTTTTTTTTCAAATAGACACCCATGCATATTATTGCATGTTTTTTATCCGTAGTCGTATCTTGAGTATTACTTAAGGTAAGGAGTAATACTCAAGAGGTACTCCTCAAGTGTTTCCTTTCTTGTGTATCTGTTTCCTAGACAACATTTATGAGGTGGCGCGCAAATATTTGGCGACGTTGTCATATTTCAAATATATGTATATTTGTTGTGCATATGCCTGCGCATTTTGATGTTTTCTGGCATCTCTTTTTTTTCGCGATGTGCCGGAAGCTGACAACACCTTACTCCAAAATTAACCAACAAAATCGCCTTGAATGCAAAGAAATGTCATGTTGACATTTCATTACTTGAGCACTCAGAGTAACAACTGGACATAGAGGTAGTAAACAAACCACTTCAGCATGGCGTGCTCAAAGCCATCATCTTTTGACACTTCAGACCCAAACATTGCCAACTAACCTGAAAATTCTTCCAATGCAACCCATGGTACAAACACTGCTCTGCATTGTCCCATCTCCAAAAACTGTTAAACTACACTCGAATATAGCACAGTAAGTCCGTAAAGCTTCACTACAGTTACCAACAAATAGCGAATTCGATTTTACTGACCAAGCATAAAAGACGCACAAACAAAACAAACGTTTGACAGTCGGAGGTTACCGTAAACAAATCGCAGGAAAATTACATAGGCGTTGCCAACTTCTCAAAATTTATGTAAGACAGAATTTGCGTTAATGATGAAGAAACATGCAGTAACGCTGTAGAGGTCAACATATCTATTGATTTTGCTTTAATCATTTCTGAACCATCAAAATACCGTCTTTTTCAACGTAGAATGGAATATTTCTGGATACTGTTCAATTAAGATGATAGCAAACAATTATGATTGCCGTATCTGGTGGTCGATATGACAACGTAAGAAAAGATGTTGGCCTATTAGAATTAGTTGTTTACTACCTCTATGTTCAGTTGTTACTCTGAGCTTGAGCATTACTCAAGGGAACCTTACGTAAGGGACCCTCAAATAGTTGTCGGAACACAAAACCATATTTAAGGGACCCTCAAGTATTAAGGGATCCTTAAGTATCGACTATGAATACGGCCTTAGAACGCCTCGGCTTTGTGGTTTGACAACACGAAATGCGTTAGCTTAGGTTAGGCTCATTTAAGGTTCCATAATAAGGTCACACCAGGATTCATAAAGGAATCTAAATATGCAATTATATACAGGAAGTTCTATCTAAAAAATATAAGTTTGATATGAATCACCCTCTATAAACTTCAAAATTTAGCCATACTGTGTTGCATACGTCACAGTCCACAAATACCACTACATGAGCAAGTTGCTGGAATATGGTTTCCCATAGTTAAGCTGCTCTAGCTCCTCATGTTAACCGAATAAAAGGACAGTGTAAGAGAGGAATGAATATTCCTATATGAATTCTCAGAAAAGCTTGGGGTACAGATCTAACTACTGCGTTAACCTTCTATTAATCATTTATCATATCCATCATAGATTACGGCGGTATGTTCTTTTTCACATCAATATATGCAAGACTTGAAAAGTGTTGATCCAACACAGTACAAAACTGTTAAAAATACCCGTCTATTCACCATGCCTTGCAATTCTGACAGAAGCCAAGGTGCCCACCCGCCAATTAAGAAGAAAATTGTAGATCAACAAGCATATAACTAAAGTGATCACGTAAATTAATAAACATAACAAAGAAAATTTAAATAATTGCTATTATGGCAAAAATTACAGAGGCTATATCAGGCAGTACAGTAACCTTATCTCGATAAAATGCGTATTTTTTTCATTCCTTACGTACAAACTGCAGCGTTTTATACTTAGGTTCATCATTATCTTATCGACAAACTTATTCAAAATTCTCCTCTTATGACTAGTATGTTCTCTAAAGTCTATTTATCGAAGAAAGATAGTGAACCACCGCATGATCGTGGCATGATCGGTGAGTAATCACCGCGTTAATATATAGTGTGAGTTCTATGTCGATACTTTTTTCAGCTTTTTCAAATAACTTTTTTCAGAGGACTGAAAAATAAGCGAGATACAGAATAAGAAATGTATAGATGTGCTTGTGTTTCAAGACGTACCTAATCTACTTATGTTTAGTTTTTTAGCTCGAATTTTTGTCTAATCGATCTAATCGATTGGGCATTGTACGTGTCAGATAGTGCAGCACTCACTTTTTGCCAAGCTTTTAATTTGTCGTTGTTAATTTTAAATTGCCAAACCCTAAAAGTGGCACATTATAGTGAAATCACTTTTAGGATTAGTGCACTAACTGATGCCGGATCACCATTGACCTGTTGAAGAAATACCTAGCAGCATATTACATTTTTTTAGGTCCATTTGAACATTGGCTTGCCTACCACATAAACCAATTTTGTGATGCATACATACGAGTTTTGCTTTATTTCTTTCTAGGTATATTGTGTAAAGCGAAAATTATTGAATAGATTTTAATTAAACTTTGACACAGGATTTACTACCGCGGCGATAATGGAAAACGCGTCTGTTTTTGAAAAACCGTGTCAGTGGCGGCGCAACAGTAATCAAAAAACCAAAAATATAAAAACATCTCAAACTTCGTTTTTAGATGGCCTGGAGGCTCCTGATCGTTTCGCCTCGTCCAGTTGAAGCATGCAGAAAAAAAAACTGTGGCGTCCTAGTTTCTAAGGAGGAAGACGCAAGAATCTATTTACAAGATTTTTGTGTTGTATATTTTTTTGTGGGCAGGTTGACGATGATTTGGTTGCCAGGGGATTTCAGACTATTGCTTCATGCAGTAGGAAAATGATAAAATGATATCATTATTATGTGTGGGAAGTACTGAGTCAATCAACTTGACTCCATCTTTTGATACTGTATCTCGCTTATTTTTCAGTTTTCGGAAAAAAGTTGTTTATTTTAACGACTTCTATTATACACAGTTTAAAAAAATATATCAACTAAGGGCTTACCCTGTATTCCAGGGAACAGGGAGCAAGAGCTCCCGCACACGATGGACTTTTTGTCGGCCAACTGTTTGATCGTTGTCGCAATGGGGGCTTTTAGTTTAGGCGACAAAATAGCTTAGTCATGTATTCCGCGCACAGGTTGAAACCAGTTTGTCTGTGAGTCTGTGAGCATATTGAACGACAAACAAATTGAAAAATTAAATGACACAGTGCAAAAGCGTCCTACTTTGTATCATAAAAATGTATCATATCACAGCAATTTTAACATTGAAAAAGCATCCATGAGAAGAAATACGTTTGAAGATGATAGCAGATTCCTTGGAATTGGATATGAAAGAATGTTAGGATTTTGGTATGAAATACTAACTTTTATATGTGACAACAGATTATTAAGGCTATTCTTACTCATACGAAAGTAATTTAGAAATTTATCAGGATAATTCCTCAAGTACAATGTATAAAATTTACCTCTCAACAATTTATCACAGCAAATGGAGAACTCTATATTTTCTTCTCTGTATTTTCTTTTCTTCTGATAGTTCATATTTTGCATTAACGCAATAACTTTAAGTCAGGATATGTGCGCTAGTTCATATAAAACATTAAAATTTACCCTACGACTAGTTATCTTGTCGTTGTCCCCGTGTGAGTATCTTCATACAATCTTCCAGCCCTTGATGAAGCGACAAAGCAGTTGGTCGACAACTTCTCTGCGTGTGCGGGAACTCTAACTGTTATTGGGCGGAACTCGTACCAATGCAAAACCAAGTTGACAGAGTGGGAGACAACATGTGCAGGCAGCTCCTCTGCCCGTTGGTACAGAGTTTGTGTCGCACTGACACTGGTATTGCTGTGCGCTTATCAAAAGTTCTTCAATTTCGTTGCGCTAGAAATGTCCGATCACCTTAGCTTTTATAATAGTGATAAAAATAATTTTTATTGATGTTGAGCATGCTAGAAGTCAATAAAAAAATCTTCAAATCTACATACTCGTTGCAGATAATCTGAAGTAGACTGTCAGATTGACAAAAGACAGAGCGGCACAAGTTAATGAAATGCATTCAATCACGATAATAAAAAGCTGGAGCATTGTCCTGGAAACATAAAAATCATTCAAAGTCACTGAAATTGTTGACAAGAAACTTGTTAATGCTGTAAAATGCCTTTTGTTTTGGGTAGTTTACAGTCGTCTTTTGAGCATAGATGTGGTCAGATGTTCAATAGCTTCATGTAGTCTATTGAAAAACTCAATACCATAATAGTCATGTTTATATTTACATTTGTTTATCCTGTTGTATGATTTACACAGACTGTAACGGCCTCTAGCATTAGCTTTAGCAAATAGAAAAATATTTTCAGTATTTTTAAGTACAAAATACAAGAAAGGAATCATATTTAAGTGTTGAGAAGTTTGCATGATTGATTTGATTGATTGATCTCCGATTGAGATGATTTGAGCAGATAAAAAACAAACAATAGGTATCTTGCAGGTCAAAATAAGATCTCTAGATTTTCTGACGTAGAAAATATGTTTTATGATGCTATAAAAATAATCACGATGGAAAAGTGGCAAAATATATTGAAAACGTCAAAGAAAAGATTAAACCATTATACATGCTCTCAATAATTTCACATAATTTTTAATTGAGTCGCAAAATGACAAATCCTATATATAATTAGTACGGCCCTGTAACGTTCTCGGCAGTCTACAGTAAGATCACGCTAAGTATGCGTGAATGTACATATTTTGGTTTTCACTTAACTTGACTGAGCTTAGTATTCATGTTTACTGTGAGGGGTTTAAAAGCTCGCAAGAAGTAGGTAGAGCATTAAAATTGATACAGTCACTTGATATAATTAAATAATTTCAGTTTTCTGACGTATGCAGCATCTATACTACAGAAGCACTGGCTGTTAAGGTGGCGTAATCACAATAATTCAAAAACGTAGCTATTCTCTCAGATCCCATTCCGTTTTTGAGACTTTTTAGCTCCGTTAGAAGCTACTATGTACAGCAAATTTTGTGTAAAATTCCCATTCATAGTTCACGTTCAAAACATACCCACTCATCTTGGGCCAACACACTTATAGGGGTACGAGGCAGTCATGAAGCTTATGTGGCTACAAAAGCAGCCGTTGTTTATAGTAATGTCGAAAGACCCTGAATTATTCTTGCATCCAAAAGAAGCATACTTTTGGAATGGAAATCTTTATGAAATGACATACGCAAAGAGTATCAGCAATAACTTCTATATAAGAACCTTCAATGTTTTTAACTAATTTTCTACCAGAAAGTACTCTACCACCACTACTAGAATAAGAACAGGTCACGGTACCTTTCCAGCTTATTTATATAAAATAGGTCTGTATGAGTCACCATTGTGTGGGAATGATAACGAAATATGCTGATATCTATCTCCCTTATTTTCAGCATGTAGCAGATATACCAATGCAGAAAATAACCGTATAGAAGCGATATTCGTTTAGGCTATTAGTTACTCGCAAATATTCAGATATTGACGGTATTTGGGAGAAGAGACGTGTATGATATTATCATAAATTACCCGATAAATTCTGGATTCCGTATTTAAAAGAAATTTTATGTATTTTTTTGACAGAAAGACTAATGTCTGATGCCGACCCCTTCAAGAGTCCAAGGTTAGCACAGACGTGGGTCTTAATGTCTGTTGATTAGCGGTGAAAAAATTATACATTATATCTGATTAGTTTAAATTCGATAGAACGGAAGAATTGATTTCACCAGATATCAAAGCTTCGCAAGTCTGATAAAAACTTAAGGCTTTATTACAGACTTTAAGTTTGCGAAAACAGAGGTATATATTGAGGTGATGTCTACAATATGGTTATTTTATTTTGCTGTTCCAAATCTGGCCAAACAAAATTTTCACAACTAGATCCTTCTTCGGATGCATAGCGAAACAAAGCATCATAACAGGGTGATCGGAGTGTTATCCAAAGTTTTAATTAATAATAATAATTAAAATTATGAAGAATGATCTAAATTCCACCAAATCTTGTGATGTTCTTTATTTTCGTTCCAAGTTTTAGATTTTTAAACGATTTAGAAGATAGTTTAACTTGCATTCTTCTTTTCATTTCCAACTGTCATTTGAATTTTCCTGCTCGTACGTCAGACGTCAAACATTGTATAATTATCTGCCGTTCTGCTGCTACTGACTGCTTTCTGAGATAGAAGTTACCAGTTATACAATAAACGTGGCATAATCGGGTCAAGTGACTCACAGCCAATGACTTCGGGGTAGATTGCTCCTAATCTATTCAAATATGTTTATCTTCCACCCTATCGAGATCTGATTTATAAGTTAACAACCTGTTGTGCAAGAGTAGGTGTGTTAGAAGTTAAGACGTCTGGAAGAGCCTGTGGCACTGTAGGTCCCAAATTAATGACCAATGTTTGATTGAATAGTGCCTAAATTGAGTATACCTAGCTGTTATACAAGAAAGTCTATTTAGCTGCCTTTTTTGATCCATCAAATTAATCTTGACACTTGAATCTTTTCCAATAATAGTGAAAACTCATACATGAACCATAAAGATACGATAGGATCCTAGTTTTGTAGTTTTTGTTTAATGTACCTACAGCTTTCTGTGAATGCGAGAATTAGTGTCACATCCACCAAAGTTGCATATTGGTGGGAGAGCATGTTGTCTATATACAGGGTGCCCTGTATGTATGGAGTTTGGAGTGAATATATCTCAGTAAATTATTGATATATGACTTTCTTATATAAAATTTGCTCAATATTGTATTTCCCATAATATGACAATATTCATTAAATTTGTTTTTATTTCAGAAAACGAACGAGTGAGGAAACCCAGTTTTTTTAAATGTAATGTACCCTTTCATTGCGCTCATTTGCTGGAGCTTTTATTTCTTTCCAACAACATAACATGTCAGTACCCAAAGAACATATTTTAAAAAATTTAAAAACTTTATTGACTTTATTATATCAACAATATTGATCTAGTATGTGTCTTGCATTAATATAAAACAAATTCACATGTACGTTTTTTATTAATCTTTGAAGACAGAATTAGCAACGTAATAGTTTTCATCGCAATAGTTGTTCCAAATGTTAATCATCAGCTGCAAAACTGTAGCCTAACCTATCGCAAAAAGTTTGAAAATAATTTCTGAGCATTCGGGGAGGAATTGCTTCAGCTTCAATTTGTATGTTCTTTTAATTTGTCTGTTATATCCGCAGCGTTTTATCAACATGCTTCCATTAGGCACACCTGTATGTTTGTTTGTTTGTGAGCTTGAAACTCTCTTTTCTATTTAGATGTCGGACCAAATATTGAACGCTCCAACATTGCCGCAAAAACGGCGATATTGCGCAGAGGCATAACGACGAGAGTGTGAAATTGATTTAGGAAAGTGAAACAGTTTTAGTTATCGTTCATATAGTAATGGTAATGATTTTCCTTCGCTTGTCCTCGATATAATTATACGTTGTAGTTTCCGTGAAATCTACTTGTCAGCACGATGTTCCTAAAAATAACAATAAACGAATAACCCCCTCTCTTTTTCATCCGCCTACCCTAGACGGTACTGCTACCGCTCCGAGGACCGACATTCCTTTTATCGTGCTTGTCGACACAACATGTTCCGCAATTTACAAACTGTTTAGGTGTTTCGCAATAAAAATACGTCGAAAAGGGGCAGTGTGCGTGCTCCACATAAGGAAATCAACAGGCATAGGAGGAAGCTACTACAAATCCAGTGTGAAAAGAATTATTAGGTTTGCCTATCGTCAGACAGTTCGTCCGAATCATCAGGTAGGCCTTAATGTTGTAGAAAAATATACTCTTTTTTAGGTACGGAGGAGTTATCTATAGTGTTAATGCAGCAACCTCCCGTAAACATATATGCATCACCGCTGTCGCAGTGTGGTGCATATTCATTCCCACTTAAGATAACGTTCGTTGTCTTTTTAGCATAAATAGAATCGTTCGATTCTATTTATATGTGGGGTAGTAGAATTCATATGCATGGGAGCATAATATCTCCATATCTCCGAATCATCAGGTAGGCCTTAATGTTGTAGACAAATATACTCTTTTTAGGTACGGAGGAGTCATCTATAGTGTTAATGCAGCAACCTCCCGTAAACATATATGCATCACCGCGGTCGCAGTGTGGTGCATATTCATTCCCACTTAAGATAACGTAATAAGTCGTTCGATTTTATTTATTTACGGCCTTTTATTGGCTCGGCATTTTTTGCTAAACAAAAACAGAATTAGCGTTCGTTAGTTCTGGGTAAAAGATCGAGTTGGGAGATGTGATGAAATTATTTCTTTGTTCATCTGTTGATCCTGTTTTTTTCTGGATTAATGTGCGTTGGTCCAAAAAACAGTTAAGCAGAAGGAACACTTCGTAGGAAAGATAAGATTAGCATGCGTTAGTCTTTATTCCTTTTTTTGGTAATAAGTAGTAAGCAGAAGGCATATATTCTTCGAACAATCCTCGAAGCTGGTGGGTTCCTGTTCTAATCTCAGACTCATCGGCAGATCGGAAAAGGCAAAAAGCGTTCCACGGCTTGTTTAGACCAACGAGCATGGACGCCTCACGCCTCAAAGCCGGAACCGTTTTTTTTTACTACCTCGGCTTTAAACCAAATTTTGAATATAAGGTAGGCAGCCAATACATGACGAAATATCATTTCGTTCGAGTAGTTTTTTGCAGAAATGGCTGACAAAGAATCAAAGAGAGGAATTTTTAGGAGAATATAAAGTACCGAGCAACTGTAAGGCATTACCTTCTCCTCAAATTAGTGGCGAAATTATTCACTGTATAAAAAAAGAAAGACAATGGTCATTATAGATTCCTAAATCACAACAACAAATGGCTGTGGGGTTAGGTGCATAGGTGCAATCACAAATGTTATAGAAGCATTAAGGTTTGTGCAGGAACAATTAAGCAACCTCATACTTCCAGTTGAAGCTCACAACCTATTTTGCTAAGGTGCATTATCCGTTCGTTACACCGTCAATTCAGTTCCTCGTCAGACTTCAGATTGTACCAAAGGTTAAAAACCTGCTAACTTAGCTAGCACTCAGCGGGCATACACAATCATCGTTACTGAAACTACAACCTCCCTCAACTCAGATTCAAGAGAAAGAGGAGAGAAGGGGGAGAGGAAGTCGGGTCATCCACCATCAGCATATTGTAAGAAAGAAGCCAGCTAATGCTACAAACAAAGTCATACAAAGTGTATACATGCATATACATATATATTACTTAAGCTGGCAACCTATCAAAATATTTGCAAAATTGGAAAACCAGAAAGTCTTAGTATGTGTAATATCCACTCTTTTTTTTGTAGAAAAGAAAAACCAAAGCTGTTGTTTACACGCTTATTCGTACTAACACAACAACCGCCCATACATACTGACTGCGCGCCTAACGCTCGGACGCCAGCCGTCAAGTAGATGGTGCTTACTCTCTACATTACAGATTGGAGTGATATCTATTCCTTTTCAATTTATGCCAATGCAAAATTCCGAACTTACTATGTAAGAATTTCGGATAACCTATTCCCTGAATACCAAAGTTAATTGATAAGTTATTCAAGATTGGAGGTAGCAAAATATGTCCTCCTGCTCTAAAATTCACTTCATTTTAATTTATTTTTCATTCCAAAACCACAAGGAACATATAGATTTAAGTTGAATTTAACTAATAGATTCAGCCACGCCCCCCACTTCAAGTGAGGGTCATAGAACAGTCTTAAAATTATTAAATAAAGTTTCATATCTTTCCAAAAGAGGCTCGAAATCCTTCGTTAAAAAGAATCATGAAATATTTTTAAGGTTCACATTTGACAATAAATTGTATTAATTCACTTGTCTTGCCTTTGACTTGAAGCTAGCTCTCTATATTTTCATCAAACTTCTCAAACCAGGGGCGGAAAGACTCAAAGGCGTATTGACAGTTTTTCTAATTAGACGATATCCTAGTAATAGGAAAGGATAAATTCCAATGTATGAAGAATACTCGGGAGAATACTGGAATAACCGTAATCCTCTTAAAAGGTTAAGGTTTTTTGATAAAATTAGGATCTGCTACTACTTAAACCGGCTACAGGCCAGTTTTTGAGTTTTTAATGTGATGCAGTAAATATGCAGATCTCACTGCAAAAACAAAAAAGAGATTAAAAACTGATTTGCAGATTAAAAATAAGACTAAAAAACTAAACTTTTAATGGAAAATTGGTTATTTCAGAAAAATTATTGCTAGAATTACAATGGTGATATACCTACAGAGATTGGAATATGGCAAGATATTAAACCTAGATCTTCTTCTATGGACATTTTTTGGGATGCATCTCCAACAGGTGCGGCAGCCTCTTGTGGAAAAATTACTCGCCATGAGTTTTAGGATCGATGCAAGCATATTAATTATCTAGAAATTAAGGCGGCATTGTCAGGTCTTGCGATCGAAAAAAAAAAGAAACTAATATTCGGATACTATTAAGAGTTGATAACCAAACTGCCATTTCTTGTATAAACGAATCATGTAGTATCATTAAGTATCCACAGTTAAATGAAACCGTGAAAGCGCTTTGGCAATGGTGTGAGGAGTAAAGTATATTAGTAGTATATGGTAGCTATACTTGTACTTGGAAAACAAAGAAGCTGATAAAGAATAGAGGTCGCTTTCTGTAGATACAGAGTATGTAATTGCAAAAAAATAAATAATTCAGAAATGTATGTCCGGTTTTCCGGACCCAGAATCCTTCTACTGACACATTTACAATAAATTGGGCTACACATACTACTTGTATGTTTTCCCCATATTCAATAGAGTTCTGAAAAGAGAGAATCTTCAAGAAAGGGCTTTAGGAATTGTCGTTAATCTAGATTGGACGACACAACCCTGGTATCTCCAATTTTTTTTTCACTATAAAAAAAAAAAGAATAATAATAAATAATAATAACGTCATTTTTTAGCCTAACGGGTATGTATACTCAGTTCTCCTTTTTTAACAGAGTGATCCTCTGTACAAGCAGATTTTTCCTACTGGCGGGGAGATTGTACAGCGCTATTTTCAGACAGGTACCAGAAAACGTTATAGAAATGATGATGATAGCCTCTTTAATAGAGGGACCCCCGAAACAATTCTCAGCTTGTTTTCAGAAACTACTGGAAATTTTGTAATTACAAACAAGACCTTGTTTGTGTATAATTTTGAAGTATATCTAGGTTAAATTCACCGAGAGTGGAACTCCTCAGTTTTTAAATTCCTAATTCTAATCAGTTCTAGCGAAGAAAAGATAATATGTAGAATCTTTAGAGGAGTTTTTTTTATAGACATCCATCAAGACCCAAACATGGCAGACCTGGAATCCAGATCTCTAACAGGGCAAATGTTATCCGTCACACAGCTTATCATTTGAAAATCTAACACATAAACATGTTATACGTGTGGCTCTCATACTGCTAGAAGAGTTTAAGTCAACTTTATCGTCGGTGGTTCAAACTTTAACATTAATGGAGTTTGAAAGCATACAGAAATTATCTGATAAAATTAAAAAAAAAAATCATATCAAAAACATCTAGACTGGGCAGATATCAACCGAATCTAATATTTTCTGATTTTAAAAATAAACCGGAATTGAATATCGCGTCTACTGTAGAATTTTGCATGAAAAAGAGTACCATATCGCAAAAAAAAGAACTCATGCTCACTCATGAAGAAGTATTCCATGCAGCTTGGTCACAGATCAGTATAAGTTGGTGAAAAAAAAAAAGAAAAACGAGATTTACCTGGAATACATACATCAAACATTGTTATAATTGTTCATCAAACTCTAACGACTTGTATTTGCATTTCATAATAGGTCCTTGGAAGATCCTAATAACTTTGCCGAGACAATTGTTAGTATGTTTATTATATGTGTGTGTATTATACATTTGTACACACGTGTATAATATATATATTTTCTTGTTTCGTTGTTGTGTGATTAATGCTGTGGAATTAATGTTGGTGGTATCAGAAATACATATGTAGGGTGTGTATGTTATTTACATTCATAGACTTATATTTGGTACATATAATTATGTACGAATTGATGTTTTCATTGTAAATTTATATTAAAAAAGATATATTTTTTTCCATATTGACCTCGGATGAGATTCTATATACTAATATATTGAATTAATATATGTTGTTCAAAAAAAAAATCGCCCTCTTTACTCTGAACCGCTACAACGTATAATTATATCGAGGACAAGCGAAGGAAAATTAATAGATTAATCGACTTACCTTAAGGAAGATTAATCCTAATTTTCCGAGCTTGTCCGAAGATATAATTACCCACCCGCCCTGTATCTCCCGTTGGTTAGGCGATTTTTTTCTCAATAGCACTTCAACGGAATGTCGGTCCTCGGAGCGGTAGCAGTACCGTCTAGGGTAGGCGGATGAAAAAGAGAGGGGGTTATTCGTTTATTGTTATTTTTAGGAACATCGTGCTGACAAGTAGATTTCACGGAAACTACAACGTATAATTATATCTTCGGACAAGCTCGGAAAATTAGGATTAATCTTCCTTAAGGTAAGTCGATTAATCTATTAATTATGCTATGAATATTGATCGAAAACAGCTGTTCGTCTTCGTTACACAGAGTATTGATAATTACAGTTAGAATAAACCAAAAAAAATAAATATGGCGTTAAAAAAATAAAAAACAGCCGTTTAAGAGACATCGGACTAACAAGTTAAAAATAATTTTAAAAACAAACTTAAAACAATAATGAACGAGAAATAGTAGTACTTTTGCGAAAAAAACGTCGGGCGCTCAGCTTACGAATAATATAAATTTTTACCTTTTTGAGTCAAATGTTCTTTAAAAGCATGTTTTTTTCAGTTTTCTTGAACTATATTTGTTTAGCAAGTTATACTGTCTATGGTTCTATAGATAAGTAAAATGCTGAATGTAAGAGGTTTCTTAGGCTACTAGACCTGTGGAAACATTTTCTGTGAATTTGTTCCCTTCACAAACTAAACAAGTAAATACTGATCTGTGATCTGCATGTTTTTTCTCAATAAATATTCGGACCCCTCCAGTATACCATTGCAACTAGCTATGCTGAATACGAATTAGTAGTTTGACCGGAACAAAGCCACTTTAAAACCTATCTTAATATGTTTATCAGCCGCATCTTTTCTTTATCAAATAATTTAATACTGAATGCTTTTGCAACTTTGTGAATCAATAAGTAGTCTTTGCCCAATCAAGAAGGGTCATCGTGCATCAAGACATTATTCAAACTTTTCACATAGATTCGACTATTTATTACAGCTAGTCTACGCCGATACTGCCTGAAACTGCGGTGGTTGGGTAATTTGGCAACACCATATATATTAGGGTGGGCCGATTTTCGTGGCTTTAAAAGTAAGAATTTGCAGCCTTGAAAAAGTTGCAAAACCGAAAAACAAAAGTCTTTTTATCTGACAAAAAATATATTACTTTGTTTTGAACTGCAATAATGACAGTTCATCTCTAAATTTTGATCTTGTCAAATTTAAATTCTGCGATTTCGTAACTTCTTCGGAACATAAAGCAAACATTATTTTCTTAAACGATACATTCAGATTTTTTACTTTTTCAGCTGCCACAAGGGCCCTAATTTCAAAGTTATTTCAATACTTACATATTAAAATAATGTGAGAAAAGGTACCGAAACGCTTTTCTTGTATAGTTATTTCTATAGTCCTTAGTCCCGCTTTTATGGGATACAAGACAACAGACAAATACAAAAAAACACAGAAAAGAACAGAAAGCAACAGATAATATAACAACAACAGAAAACAAGCGAAAACAACTGGAAAAAACAGAAATAACTAGAAGCAATAGAAAACAACTGAAAACAACCAAAAAAAACTGAAAACAATCGAAAACAATCGAGGACAATAGAAAATAAAAATAACAGAACACAACCGAAGACAACTGAAGACGACAGTGGACAATAGAAAACAATGAAAAACAATACGAAACAACCAAAAGCAGTCGAGTGGAACAGAAAACAACGAGAAACAACGGACAACAACCAACAACAAAGGAAAACAACCGACAACAATGGAAAAAAACCGAATACAACACAAAACAATTGAATAGAGAACAACAGAAAACAGCCCAAATCAACAGAAAATAGCCGAAAGCAACAGGAAGAAACCAAAAACAATAGCAAAGAACACAGGAAACAACAAAAAACGACATGTGACAACACAAACTACTACTGTTCTCTGTTGTTTTCGGCTATTTTTAGGAATTAATAGTGTTATTTCAGATTAATATATTTTGAGTTTGTGAAACCTGTGGATGCAATTTATAATAAATTAATGTTAACTTCATCGCATTTAAATAGTGTTGTTCAAAACTTCTGTAGGTATGATGCAAAAATAAGTGTAAATGAAAATAGCTAGTAAAACAAATTTGTTTGTAATTGATCTTTTAGTTGCATGCTTATTATAGAAATTTGAATTTTTTTTAATAATATTTTACCTGTCTTACTTCACAACTTTTTTCAACATGCAAACATGATTACTAACAAATTCTCAAGTCCTCTATATAAATCGGCCTACCCCAATGTTTATACAGGGTGACCAATTTATACCCTGAAGCTTGATACCTCCGTTAATATAGCAGATACAAAAAAAGCTTTGAAAAACAATTTGTAGATCTACTTTAACATTACTTTATAATATACAGGATTGTTAATAAGGTCACAGCATGCCACAGCTGTTTGCTTGTTTTTTCAAATGAAGAACCTTATATATTATCCCAAATATACATTGTACTCGCTTTCCCTATTTCGAAAATATGGGGTTTTATTAGGTTATACAGGGTAATTTCAGAGATATGGCCGCCACCTTTATGTGAAAATCTTAATGAATTCATCACCCTCTATCTTAAAAAATCAATAACTGGAAGCTCGATTCTTAATGCTACAAAAATTTCGTTGTCGTATAGTTTTGTCTGAAAGTATCAATTTTTTGCTGTCTTCGATTTTGTATTCAGGGTGAACTAAAACTAGCGACCATCATTTTCTTTGTTGTTTTAAACGAAACACTCTGTACCTTATAGCATCGTCAAAAAGTTCTTACAAAATATTTCCACTTTTATTAAGCATTTCCCATACATAAATGTAACAGTTAACAAAGAAAATTATGGCCGTTTTGGTTCACCCTGTATACAAAATCAAAGATAGCTGCAAATTTATAATATTAGACTCAACAAGATAACCACGAAATTATTCTAGCATTGAGAACCTAGCCTCCAGTTATTTTTTTTTAATACACAGGGTGATGAATTCAATAAAATTTTCATACTAAGGCGGCCATATCTCTGAAATTACCCTGTATAACCTAATAAACCCATATATTTCCGAAATAGGGAAAGAGAGCACAATATAAGTTTGGGATAATATATAGCATGTTTCGTTTGAAAAAACACAGCTTTGGCTCTATTAATAACCCTGTATATTATAAAATAATTTTAAAATGGAGATCCTATTTTTATAGACAACTATTATTGGAAAGGTTTTTTGTATCTCTAATAATAACGGAGGTATCAAACTAAGTTGATCACCCTGTATGTATGGGAAGTACTGAGGCAAGTAATTTGGCGCCCTTTCTCTATAGTAGTGGGTGCAAGACAGCAAATACAAAAATATATTCAGTAGATACAATTTAGCTTTTAGCAAAATATATCATATAATGAAACTACAAAGATAACAATGGGTGAGAAGAACTGTCCGCGATTATAATGTCACTCTTGGTGCTGTACAATTGGCAATAAGCCCAGAAACAAAACCTCGGAATTTCGTTTGGAACAGGCGAAGCTAAAACTTGGAGCTTATTTCAAACGCGTCACATTTTTTCTTTGCTGTGAGGAATTTTTAATATTCTCTCCCAGTTAATAACAAGTAACTTCGTAATCTCATCTGCAATGGACTAACCCCGATGTCAGTTTAATTTCCCTTCGTCCAACAAATCCCCGCTCCATGGATGACAATCCGCGCTCGGCCTTTTTATCATTTTTCTCCTCTGGGAACTGCAGCAGCTCACAATGTCGCCGAACTTCGTTAGGTTCAATGCTCGACTTCAATAACGTACTCTGCTAAATCGACGATTTGGGATATCTCAGCCATTGGATGGTAATATAATTTTGTCTCTTTGTGAATCCTTGAGAGCAAGATTTCCCTCATAAATGATATTTCCATATACGGAAGATGTGGAGGACGTACTGCAGATTACAGTTTACGGATTACTGATCAAACGCTGACAGATAAAAAGTATAGCATTTTATTTTCTTACTTCCAGACTCTTAGGTACAATTCTAACTATATATGAATGATCTGATGTCGGAGTTTTATTGGCTGCTAGGTAAATCAGATAACATTTAGTAGTCCAACAGTATTCACTATTTGCCATGGAATGACAGTTCTCACAATTACGATCTTTTTTTAGGAAGCACTGGCGGCACCTAGACTAACCAGAGCAAGTGGCTCATTTGAATCCACGACTACCCTGATACTGTTAGACACATATCTACACGAGTAGCAGTTATTTCTTCGGACCTTACATCGTCCTTCCCGGGAAGTATTAGGAGTTCGTGTTACCGCATCATCTTCTGATACTTGCTCTTCTGTACCTTCACGATTTTGGTTTGTATTGAGGTTGTTCCTGCGAATCAGTTCGCCGTTTTCTTTGGTGCTCATAATTTGCTGAGCCAGCCACTTTATTGTGGTCCAAGCCTTTTTTCCTTCACCATCAGTTGTACTGAGGTTTCTGGTGTGAGCTGTTGTCCAATAGAAATTGTAGATTTACGTCTCACTTCGCTCCCCCAATACCGATCGGGATAATGACTTCCACGAGAAGCAATAAAATTATAAGTACCATCAAGAGATACTTCAAAGCTAATGGCGCCAGAGGTGTTGCTGATGCTGGTGAATACTCTTCGGAAAGTCTTTCAGCAGAAGACTCGTCAACAGAAGCTTTACATAGCACATCAGCGGAATATCACGTCGTTAGTCTTGATACTTCAAAGGCATTTAATCAGCTGTGACATGCAGCTCTCCCAAACAAGCTTCCTGTGACACTTTGCTGTTGGTTAGGGGACTTTGTCTCTGATCGCAAAATTTCTGTTGTGGTAGAGAGCTTCTTCTCTTTTTGCGTAACATTAACGCTAGGGTTTAGCAGGTATCGGTATTGGCTCGGACATTGTTTCTGCTTCACATCAGTGATCCATTCTCTAGCACTAGAGACTCAATTCACAGCTTTGCGGATGGTAGTACTTTGCACGCATGCATCAAGAGTAATAGATGTGTCTCTGTAGACGAGCTCGAACAAAGAATGTTGGCACCAGCTGTTTCGCATTCAAGGGATCAGGGGACCATTACCGGTTAGGGACGACTCAAGAATATGGTAAGATTAAATGCTACCAAAACCGAATACTCCACTTTATAAAACAACAACTACCTAAGCGAGTACCTCGTTCTAATGAAGAATCAGATTCTGCCAAGAAACCACTCATACAAACTTTTAGGGGTGTACAGAAAACATGATCTGGTGCAAACATGTTTCATCAATTGCTGGAAAAAATCGCGAAATCCAATTCAAAGCCAGAAAGTACTATGCACCGCCCAACCTTCTTAATTATTTATAAAGCCCAGATGAGGCCTGATTTGAGTATTGCCCACATATCTTGGGTACTGCTTCACCTACCACCCTGTCTATACTTAATGCAATCCAGAGAAGAGCAACTCAAATAATCGGCGACCGGGTCTTGACACGTCACCTACAGCGTTTTTCTTACCTGTGTGTGGTAGGTGACCTCTCAATTTTCTAGTGCAATTAAAACAGAGCCTATCAGATCCAGCAGCGGTCGCGGGGTTGCTGCATCTCATTCCAAAAAATATACCAGTTGAAAGTAATTCTTATCCCAGTTTTTTTAGTAGAAGAGGTTTCTTCGGATTTGGGGATAAATTAATGCAAGAGGTTTTTAACTCAAAGACCCGACGTTTCGGCGTTTATTTGACGCCTTCTTCAGGGCTAAAATTAATACGAAGACGAAAAATACATAAGTAAAACATGGAGTGCAAAAACGATGAGTAAAAACGTTGAGAATTCAGTCTAACAGACAAATTTAAAAATTTTTTAAAATTTTACACATAAAGTTACAATCAAAATACAAAAGATTTTAACATTTAAAAAAGTTAACTCGGCAAAACAATCAAAATAAAAAGCCGATACATTGCGTAAAGATATAAAAGTTAAAAATATAATACAGTTTTCCACTAGAATGTTAAAATACACTAAAATGTAGAGCATACATCCTTACCTATCGAGCACACCCCTAAAGCAACAAGGAATAACATATCCCTTTCTGTCAATAAACAACAAAAAACATTCCAGAAGATTGATAAAAAGAATCGTAGATGCCGTTCGTCAATACACCTTTTATTGATATATATGCTGCTGTACACTAAAGACAGTTTGAGAAAATATGAATATTTTCTACCGTTTTATACTTACATGTATACTATTTAATGAATATACCAGGTTCAGTCATAAAGTCAACCAGTTCTTTGATTACGTTCCTTTTAGTTTAATGTAATTAGTAATCAATAAATTATAAATCTGACTTAGATCAAGAGTGTCAGTTTTCTTATTGACAGCCTTGTCATGCTTATAGATATAAATCATTTCGCTGATCAGTCGTTTTTTATAATTAATCTCGTTGTCAAGTATACCGACAGAATCGAATTTAAAATGGTGATTATACTCGAAATGGTGAGACGCTAAGACTGTATGATCCTTATCATTTTTATGAGTATCTTTACAAGATGACTTATGGGCGGAAATCCTGTTCTTTAAATTTTGTTTTGTTTGCCCTATATATACAGCATCACATTGCTCGCAAGGTATTCTATAGACCACATTGGATTTGTACTTGGTGTCAAGCTTATCTTTTTGTGAACAAAAAAGTGAAGATACAGTTTTTGTGTGGTAAAAGACTATTATTTTATGTGTGTCATCAGCAAGATGATGTCTAATTCTCTCTGAAAGTCTTTTGACATAGGGAATTTTTGAATAAGTTACTATGCTGGAACTGCTTTGATTAGTGCGTGGGATAGAAGGAGGAGGAAGAGTGTTTGACCTATTGTTAATCACTAAGTTGCAGAAGTATTCAGGATAGTCATTAAGTTTAAGTTTCTCTTTGACTGAATGGATGGTAGGAATAAAAGTTCAAAAGCCTCCCTGAATTGATTGCTTTCTCATACCAGCTGAATAACACTTTACCCTCATTTGTTCTAGTTAAACAGATATCTAAAAATGGAATTGAACTGCTACTGTTTTCATATTCAATGGTGAACTGTATTTTTTGATGATAAGAGTTAAAACAATTTAAAACATGTTCCACCTTATCTGCAGGAATAGCTAATATGGTATCATCGACATAAAGTTCAATTAGTGGAACCTCAAAATCCAAGGATTGAATAATTGTATGAATCAGTTCTTCCACAACTAGGTTAGCCAAGACAGGACTACAATGATTAGCCACTGCTGTACCATCTAACTCTTGATAAAATATTCCATGAAAGACGAAGTAGCTTGTGTCAAAGCAAACGTTGATAATTTCTATAAACGTTGTTAGAGGAATATTAGTGAATTCACAGATTTTCTTCCAGTATTTAGTTATTAAGTTGATAAGTAGCTGTTTAAGGATATTGGTGAATAGACTGATGACGTCGAGACTGATTAATATGTAGTTGCTAGGTAAATTTAGCTCCTTAAGTGTATCCACCAGTTCTATAGAACTTTTAAATGAGTAACGTAATGATGTAACGGAAAAATATTTGAAAGAATGTTACTAATTAATTTTGATAGCTGATACGAAGGAGATTGTGTACATGGTACGACAGGTCTTATTTGATTATTTTTATGTACTTTAATGAGTCCATAAATCCTTGGAGGCTGTGCATTATACACCTTAAGGGATCTGTATGTGGACTGATCCATTAGTATCTCATTATATAATTTATTACATTTTGTTTGAAACCTATTAGTTGGATCGCTAGGTAATGCTTTATATAACTCCTCATTGTGTACAAGTCTAATCATCTTCTGTTCATAATCAGTCTTGCACATAATAACAGTAATATTCCCTTTATCTGATCTGGTAACAAAAATATTAGGATGTTGTTTCAAAAACACCTTCGCTGATTTGAAACTTTTACTGAGCAATTCTTCCTGTATACTATAACTCGTTTGTGGATTTTGTAAATGGTTAGTCAGTATGTTGGTAGTGATACTTCTAAGTGCATTCTTGTTTGCATTATCTCTCTGGTGGATGCAGCACTCGACATCTTTTATCAAATTTAAGACAGGAATTTCATGTTTTTCATGTTGTATGCTAAACTTGGGACCTAAACTAAGGATATTCATGACTTGATCTGGTATCTCAACATCAGTTAGATTTTTGATGGATTTGTTAGATGATTTTGGAAATACAATATCCGAATTTTTATGCAGCAGCCTTTCGGGTTTGATCATATTCCTTCTCTTAAATAATTTGAAAGAAAATTCATAAGAAGTTTTAATTCTCCTTTCAAATTCAAGGATAATTTCATTAGGCATCATAAGTGACAATCCTTGTTTTATCTCTAGAACGTTGGAAAGGTAGAAATTTATGTACCAAAAAGTTATCTTTATTTCCTTGTTAAGGATCTGTTTTTGAAATTTCCTAACAAGAAAATCTATCTCGTTAATATAAGGATGCTGTGTTCGGATATTGTGTTTCCAAAATCATCTAACAAATTCATCAAAAATCTAACTGATGTTGAGATACCAGATCAGGTCATGAATATCCTTAGTTTAGGTCCCAAGTTTAGCATACAGCATGAAAAACATGAAATTCCTGTCTTAAATTTGATAAAAGATGTCGAGTGCTGCATCCACCAGAGAGATAATGCAAATAAGAATGCACTTAGAAGTATCACTACCAACATACTGACTAACCATTTACAAAATCCACAAACGAGTTATAGTATACAGGAAGAATTGCTCATTAAAAGTTTCAAAGCAGCGAAGGTGTTTTTGAAACAACTTCCTAATATTTTTGTTACCAGATCAGATAAAGGGAATATTACTGTTATTATGTACAAGACTGATTATGAACAGAAGATAATTAGACTTGTACATAATGAAGAGTTATATAAAGCATTACCTAGCGATCCAACTAATAGGTTTCAAACAAAATGTAATCAAGTGGTCAATAAATTATATAATGAGAACCTAATTGATCAGTCCACATACAGATCCCTTAAGGTGTAGAATGCACAGCCTCCAAGGATTTATGGACTCATTAAAGTACATAAAAATAATCAAATAAGACCTGTCGTACCATGTACATAATCTCCTTCGTATCAGCTATCAAAATTTATTAGTAACATTCTTTCAAATATTTCTCCGTAACATAATTACTCAATTAAAGGTTTTATAGAACTGGTGGATCCACCTAAGGAGCTAAATTTACCTAGCAACTACATATTAATCAGTCTCGACGTCACCAGTCGATTCACCAATATCCCTAAACAGCTACTTATCAACTTAATAACTAAATACTGGAAGAAAATCTGTGAATTCACTAATATTCCTCTAACAACGTTTATAGAAATTATCAACGTTTGCTTTGACACAAGCTACTTCGTCTTTCATGGAATATTTTATCAACAGTTAGATGGTACAGCAATGGGTAATCCTTGTAGTCCTGTCTTGGCTAACCTAGTTATGGAAGAACTGATTCATACAATTAATCAATCCTTAGATTTTGAGGTTCCACTAATTAAACTTTATGTCGATGATACCATATTAGCTATTCCTGCAGATAAGGTGGAACATGTTTTAAATTGTTTTAACTCTTATCATCAAAAAATACAGTTCACCATTGAATATGAAAACAGTAACAGTTCAATTCCATTTTTAGATATCTGTTTATCTAGAACAAATGAGGGTAAAGTGTGATTCAGCTGGTATGAGAAACCAATCAGTTCAGGGAGGCTTTTGAACTTTCGTTCCTACCACCCATTCAGTCAGAAGTATAGTATTATGTGTTTCTTGAAGAATAAGATTATCAGATTAAGCAGCCTACAGTTTGTTCAAGAGAATATATCTAGATTCTGGCGTTGCACCTCCAGGTCCAGCAACAACTGCTGGCGCGAAGCCGCAGAAGCAAAATCAGTAACAGCTTCAACTCCATACAAATTAAATCCCATAATAGTAGGAGACGTAGAAACTCCACTCAACTTCGCTGACACAATCCGCGAGCCTCTAATAGCCATCATATGATCAACACCAACATCACTCGACGATACCACCTTCGTACCGGGACCATTAGCCTTAACAGCACCGCAAAACGGCAAATACATCAAACTTCGAAAAGCGCCATAGCGCTGTTTATTCTTGTTTGATCGTTATTGATAACGCCGCGATAGCGGCCTTTTGCTGATAAAGCGCCGGCTCTAGTACAACTACCCGGCGCATCCGGGATAAGCAGTCGATGTTCATCGTAGAAACGACTAAGTCCGAAATGAAGCAAGTGCGCATGCGTAGATCGCGTCACAATGGTTGGCGCACTTTTCGAAGTTTGATGTATTTGCCGTTTTGCGGTGTTGTTAAGGCTAATGGTCCCGGTACGAAGGTGTTGATCATATGATGGCTATTAGAGGCTCGCGGATTGTGTCAGCGAAGTTGAGTGGAGTTTCTACGTCTCCTATTATTATGGGATTGAATTTGTATGGAGTTGAAGCTGTTACTGATTTTGCTTCTGCGGCTTCGCCAGTAGTTGTTGCTGGACCTGGAGGTGCAAGTACATATGTGTATAATACTAAGACTGGAATGCTTAATGACTATCCTGAATACTTCTGCAACTTAGTGATTAACAATAGTTCAAACACTCTTCCTCCTCCTTCTATCCCACGCACTAATCCAAGCAGTTCCAGCATAGTAACTTATTCAAAAATTCCCTATGTCAAAAGACTTTCAGAGAGAATTAGACATCATCTTGCTGATGACACACATAAAATAGTCTTTTACCACACAAAAACTGTATCTTCACTTTCTTGTTCACAAAAAGATAAGCTTGACACCAAGCACAAATCCAATGTGGTCTATAAAATACCTTGCGAGCAATGTGATGCTGTATATATAGGGCAAACAAAACAAAATTTAAAGAACAGGATTTCCGCCCATAAGTCATCTTGTAAAGATAATCACAAAAATGACAAGGATCATACAGCCTTAGCATCTCACCATTTCGAGTATAATCACCATTTTAAATTCGATTCTGTCAGTATACTTGACAATGAGATTAATTATAAGAAACGACTGATCAGCGAAATGATTTATATCTATAAGCATGATAAGGCTGTCAATAAGAAAACTGACACTCTTGATCTAAGTCAGATTTATAATTTATTGATTACTAATTACATTGAACTAAAAAGAACGTAATCAAAGAATTGGTTGACTTTATGACCGAACCTGGTATACTCATTAAATAGTATACATGTAAGTATAAAATATTCATATTTTCTCAAACTGTCTTCAGTGTACAGCAGCATATATCAATAAAAGGTGTATTGACGAACGGCATTTACGATTCTTTTTATCAATCTTCTGGAATGTTTTTTGTTGTTTATTGACACAAAGGGATATGTTATTCCTTGTTGCTTGAGGGGTGTGCTCGATAGGTAAGGATGTATGCTCTACATTTTAGTGTATTTTAACATTCTAGTGGAAAACTGTATTATATTTTTAACTTTTATATCTTTAGGCAATGTACCGGCTTTTAATTTAGATTGTTTTGCCGAGTTAACTTTTTTAAATGTTAAAATCTTTTATATTTTAATTGTAACTTTATGTGTAGAATTTTAAAAAATTTTTAAATTTGTCTGTTAGACTGAATTGTCAACGTTTTTACTCATCGTTTTGGCACTCCATGTTTTACTTATATATTTTTCGTCTTGGTATGAATTTTAGCCCTGAAGAAGGCGTAAAATAAACGCCGAAACGTCGGCTCTTTGAGTTAAAAACCTCTTGCATTAATTTATCCCAAAATCCGAAGAAACCTCTTCTACTAAAAAATATAGCTTCATATAATACAACCAATACACCAGTAAGCAAGCGGTACGAACATACCTTCCCAGGAGGACTTGAACTGCTCTGCATTTTGTACTTTGAGATAGACATGGTCTAGTTCATAGTCAGTTATTAGTATGTAATTTCACTCCACAAACTCGTATCATAAAGCTTTTTGAACATGAACAGAAAAATAAAAATGGCTTTCATCTGGTAACCAATATTAATTATGTGTAGGGGCTGGCATGCCTTGCCTGCCTATTTATTCCGAATAAGATCGGATTCAGTTAGTCTGTGCCATTCGTAAGCAGAGTGGCTGGCAGTAAGCCGCTTGACTGTCGGAAGGACGACGGTATGTCCTTCAAAACCCCGGCTTGGTTCCGGAAAGACGGTCGATCCATCACAGCCGGAACGTGCTTGATTAGTCGGCTAATGCGACCGAATGACCGAGGATACGGACACCGAGGCACGTATGGAGGGACCGAGCTAGTTGAAACCGCACTGCCCAACGTGCGGTGGATTACTGAGGGTAATTGAGGAGGACATGGAGACTGCGACCATTCTTTTTTTGGTCTTCTGGCTTATTTACATTCTATGGGTCAAAAAATACAGAGCGGATGTCATCTTCTGCTTTTTGTTAGCAAGCGTCATGTATTATTTAAAACTTTCAAGAGTCTTTTATAAATGAGCAACTGCGAAGGCAAAGTGAATTTTGTTGATCCGGCCTTTGAATAAGTCAACACTAACAAGTTGAACGAAAACATCTCCTGTAAGTTGGTTCCAGGCAATAGACACCCTGGGAACTACGTGCGATTGTATCCCTCTGGGATGACATGCAGCAGCCCCACAAGTACAGGGTGTCCAGTTAGTGTGTAATTCTTCGATATCTCGCAAGATATACCTGATAGAAGAAAATGTCAAATACAGAAGTTATTTGATTACTTAAGATGCATATTCTATAAATATTTTGAAATATACTGGGTGTTGCGGGAAAGTAGGATAGTGATCAACTTGATTTTTTTATATAGAACTATAGTTTTTTCTTAAATTTTTCTGGTTTCCATCATTAATGTCTATTTAATCCAAAAATATTTTTGGGATCGGTTACGATGTTGTCAAGTTATAATTTATTTTCTATTAATTTCCGGATTTGCAAGGTCGCAAGTAATACGTCCAAATTGATATATTCTTTCAACTTTTCTCAATAATATTATACAGCGAGTTACTTGAATATTATATTTATATTATTTTGGATGTTGCCAGCAATTTGTATCTACAGGGTGTCGTTGGCAGAATTTTAAGTTACGGCAATTTGAAGGTCATTTTACTTTGTTTTTTTAAATGTAATACCCTGAATGTTTTATTTTAAATCGAAATACCTACTAATACCCTATCTCGCTTTGCAATATTTTTTTCGCGTTTGCGGCGTTGCCAAGTTATACATTATTTTTCCAAATTTTTAAAAAAACATCCCGGATTTTAATTAATTTTAAATAGAATCCTCTACTTATTTTTATTACAATGAATTGCACATGTCGAACTTAGTAAGATCTCACAATTTCAAAATTTTGTTTCTGTTAATTATTGAGATACGGCAACACCGCTTTTTCAGTAAACAATACCGGAACGCTTAAATATTTCCAAAACTGCCATAGCTGGAACGGTAAAATTCAACACTTGAGAGTTTTTGAACATACAGAATTCAAAAACGCTAACATCAGTGTTGTCAGATTTACCACTTTTACGTTAGACTTCATAAATAGGGCATTCCGTTCAAAATTGTGGAGTAAAATTGGTGACTCTGACAACACTGATGTTAGCGTTTTTTTTTTTTTTTTGAATTCTGTATGTTCAAAAACCCTAAGTATTGAATTTTACCTCTGTATATATTATCAAGAAAAGTTAAAGGAATATATCAATTTGGACATATTACTTGCGACCTTGCAGATCCGGAGATTAATAGCAAATAAATTATAGCCTGGCAAAGTCGCAACCGATCCCAAAAATATTTTAGGGTTAAATAGATCAACGATGGAAACTAGAAGAATTTAAAAAGGAGGTATAGTTCTATATAAAAAAATTAAGTTGATCACTATCCTACTTTCACGCACACCCTGTATATTTCCAAATATTTTTAGAATATGCGTCTCAAGTAACCAAATAGCTTTTTTATTTGATATTTTCTTTCTATCAGGTATACTTTGCAAGATATCGAAGAATTACACACTAACTGGACACCCTGTATATACAACAGGCCTATTAATTGACAGATAAAGGATATCTCAAAGAAAAACCGCACGCTAGTGTGGAAAAAGCTGAAGTCGGCAGGTTAAGGCCGGGTCACTGATTGGACTGCGCCACGTATAGATAGGGTGGTAGGGCAGTAGCTCCCTAGATGTGTGAGTTGACACTCCGGGCCAGGTTGCAACGCGCTTGGAGCAGAAGTGATCGAAATGTCACAGCTCCGTGCGGTCCGCGGGTTCAGGATATCCCAAAATGCGAAAGTGTGGGTAGGAGCGGATTAGCAGCTAGCTCGGGATTATCTGTGAAAGTTCTTCAGTCGTATTGTGCTAACTTTGATTATTGTCAACTTTGTTTATGAAATAGAGAAATGGTAGATGGAATGAAAATAAGTAATTCTAAAATGGATGGGTTTATTGAGAGGGAAGATATTTTGCTTTATAACGAGAATACTATCACTTTACAATCTACATGATCTCAACTAGGATGGCAAACGCAATATCACACATGAAAAGTGATGTAATGGCGTCGTCTAAACTAACTATTAACTACATAGCAGGCGACAGAAAGGTTCTGCCGGTGCACCATCTGGTACCCGAAGGTAACGGCAAACCAAGGAGATCGCTGCTGAACAGCAGCAGATTTCTTGGTGGGACGCCACGGTGCGTCCGCTTGGCCACCAGAGAGCCCGGGTTCTATATGCTGCTGCATATGAAAACCGATATACGAGTCGCCTGCTACAACATACTTCGCATGTCTGGTACACATGAAAGAATTGATGCTCTCTATTTCCGTCAATCGACCTATGGCGCACTGATGATCGCTAATAAGCGTGAAACAGCTGTCTGCGTACTGGTGGATTGACGGAGATATAGAGCAACCTTCGTATATCGGCTTTCATATGCAGCAGCATATAGAACCCAGCTCTCCGGTGGCCAAGCGGACGCGCCGTGGCGTGCCACCAAGAAATCTACTGCTGTTCAGCAGCGATTTCCTTGGTTTGCCGTTACCTTCGGGTACCAGATGGCGCACCAGCAGAACCTTTCTGTCGCCTGTTACAACATGCTTCACATGTCTGGTAGACATCAAAGAATTGATGCTCTTTATTTCCGTCAATCGACCTATGGCGCACTGATGATTGCCAATAAGCGTGAAACAGCTGTCTGCGTACTGGTGGATTGACGGAGATATAGAACAACCCTTGTATTAACTATATAAATGGTAAGTACACCCTATAGGTGTTTTTTAATTATGTATGGAACTAAATATCTGTTTTAAGCCTGGTATATGAAGAAATCCACCTAAACATTATCTCCCACGTGCATTATGTAGTACTAGTACTGGTACCTGGGTTTTTCTCAACCTTAGTACCTAGTCATCCATATGTGCGGTAAGGTAGGCGTAAGTCTTCCCATCTATCGCAACAAAAATGCAATCAAGCCAGGTTCTGGGTCTGCACCCAAAACAGCATGAAGATATGTTATATATGTATAATTGTGTAAAGCAACAATTCATAAGATTTCTGGTGTTGCAGATGTAGTGCAACACTTGAAGAGTTAGCACTTGAGAGGAGAGGAAGAAACATCATTTCAAACATAAAAGATGAAAAGGCTTGTGGGCAAAACACAAGCATTAGCTAACAAAGGACAGGTAAGTTTATCAACATACCATTGATGTTGAATAGGCTTTAAGAGTATTTCTGCTTGTTCGACTTTACGCAGATCCCACAGATGTGGTTTTATAAGCAGAAACCCCAAAAAGGTGCAGGTCTTGCCCTTTTATATCCACAAAAGTGCGACCACACGGTCTACCAAGGGAACCCAAAAGAAAGAAGTAGGATGTATGCCTTTTTCAAATAATTCGCGCTAAATCAACCTCTGTGGAAAAGCCTTCAAGTGTCTCTAGTGACGGATAAACTGAAGACAGAAAGAGGGAAATTCAATTATCTCTAATGATAGACGAGCAGATGACAGACCAAAGGGCAATGTTATCTTGTTTTTACCTATTAGACCAATAAAATTAAGTCGAAAAGAACCGGATTCTGGAATTAATTCCCAACAGGCTTGAAATCATCTTAATACATTTACTGGGTCCTAGATACGTGTTATCTGAGTTTGCACCATCGTAGGTAGTGAGCTTACCTTTTGACAGCCCAAAAACTGTCAAATATTTGCCCCTTTTTTTGTTTTTTCCTTGAAGCTGGAAAATGGTGCATCGGACGGAAAAATTCATTCCATTTAATAATAAAGAAGACTAAATTCTGCGTCAAATGGTATATACAAAATCAAGTTTGGTTTAGTCGTATAGCAGAAACCTAATGCTAAATGTGATAAAAAATCATATTTCAGTACAAACTTACATTTTGCGGCTGTCCAAGACGACATATCTTGAAAAGAGGTAATCTAATTAAAAAATATATTAAACTAAAGTTATAGAGAATAAAATTTCAAGTGAAATAGATCTCTTAGTTATTAAATTTAGACATTTATAATTCAAAATTTGGCATTCATTCAACATCTTTATTTTCGTCGTTTCGAGTCACTTGAAGTCATGTAAGGGAATGTCATATCAAAATTAAGTACCAAAACAGGCCAAACTTAATAGTTTAGATGCAATGAACTAACAATATCACTTATAAGTTTGTCAATGAAATATAAATGTAAACACAATATAAATAAATATTTATATAAGACCCTGGATAAAACATTGTTGTATTTTAAGGAATACTGAAGTAAGGTCTCATTGAATCAAAGCGTGAGTGTTTGATGACACGACAGATTTTTCTGTGGACATGCAACACAAAATGTGGCAGCACTCATGCTCGCATTTTATCAGATGTTGATGGTCCTTCTTCTGAGAAAATCGGGAGGCGCGGTTGCATGTTGATGCCCTCTTCATCGGGATCATATTTAAAGGAACTATTTTCAACTGTTTCTGCTTCTACGGCAATATAACTTTCATCCTCATCATTGAAGGGTGCTGAATTAGAACATCACTGGCCGTTGCAGTTGAGGCATATTGTTGAGTATTTCATGCCTACTTTTCGACAGCTGCACTTCCCTGTACTCCTTTGTACATTTGCAGCACCCATAAATAAGAATTTCAGCTGGCGCTGCCTCCTTGGTGTTTATGATGGGGCGAAATCTATCTGGGTTATCATACCAGCCTTGGATTTGAAGGTACACCCGCAGCATATGTTGAACAGCAGCTGCATTTGTTGGAGTTAGAAAGGCCAGTTCGAAAGTTTCTTAGAGATTGTGAAAATATTTCGTAACGGATTTGGTCCAAGGAGGTGACATCTGTCTTAGGCCAATAGAGGGCTGCCAAGAACAGCGATGACCTGTTGAAACGAGAACCTCAGCCATGCATTTAGTAACTCCTAAATTGGAAGTATCATAATTTTTTTTATCTTTCGTCTCCATGAGTTGCTACTGGTGTCGTTCCTTATCTTTTACATAGATTTGTACAAGTGGTGGCGTAAAGTAAATACTTAGAAGTTATTCAATGTAGCATAGCTTTTTCATTTGCAGATGTTGTGATTGGTGTGTTATTGTACTATACTTATTAGATGCTTTCGGATGATATATAGCTTGACCAGATACCAGGGGTAAAATAAAGTAATGTCCAGCCAAAAAGGTAAAGTAAAAACAAATTGATTTTAAATTGGTGCAAAATTTTGTATGTCAAAATGATCGCATTTAAAGACTGAGGTATTTATATAATGTAGAGTTCTATTTACTTTATCTTTTATTCCAATGAGTTTTTTCAATAGGAGTTTCAGCTTTAAGGATATGTAGTCTTACATAGCCGCAAAATGTTAGTTTGCACCGAAATGAAAAAAATTCACCTCTTCTAACTATTGATTTAGGCCCTACTGCTACACTGACTCAAAAGTTTTAGATGTCATTCGACGCATTATTCCGTTTTAATATTGTACATAATGACATTTTCAGTCCCATGCATCATTTTCCATCTACAACCAAAAAACTAAAAAAGTGCAATAATTTGGCAGCTTTTATGCTAGCAAACTATTGATTTAGGCTCTACCGCTAAACCTACTTAAGAATTTTAGATGTCCGTCGACGTAAAATTTAGTCCTTTTTGATATTGCACAAAACGACATTTTTCGTCCGACGCATCATTTTCCAGCTACAACCAAAAAACTAAAAAAAGTACAAAACTTTGGCAGTTTCTGGTCTGTCAAAAGTTAAGCTCACGACCTGGAATGGTGCAGACTTAGACTACACGCATTTAGGACCAAACAGAGGTACTAAAATTATTTCCAGCCTGCTGTGAATTAATTGCAGAAAAAAATCTTAATTTGATTGGCGTATATTTTGACCATATAAACAATGGATTTAAATTGTTTTCATGAAATGTCATTCTTGTCCAACATTGATACTAATTTTTCTTCCCCTTTTAGTTGATGCAGCACTACGCAGACGATAACCAAGATACACTGCTAGATTACTTTATCTCTATCCAGAAGGTTGGATCGCGAGCTCTTTTTATGTCACTTTTTGGCTTATGAGGAATGTTTCTACGGTTTAGCCTGCTGGCTACGTCAGTATTATTAGAGCTCAACTGACCTCATTCTGAACGCTGAACTCACCCAGGGGAGCCACCTATAAAAACGTTTAGACTTCAATCAGAAATAACTTTATTTTTTCAAATGGGAACTCCTAATTATTTTATACAGTCTATTGTGAAATTTGATAGTAATGTAATGACATACGGTTGTAAATATCAATTTTTGTTAGTTTTCATTTAATTTCAATTTTTCAAACAAACCGGTGCTTTTCCTACCTATAAGTCACTTAGCAAACCATCAGATACAAACAAAAAACTATACAAGTGGAAGGAAACAACTAACTCAGCAAAAATATACAGACGAACTAGAGTAAAGAGTTAAAATCATAAAAATGACAAAAAATCAAGTTTAATCAGAAATAACATAGGTAACACATCTGAGGTGAAAAAGCAGCTACTACAATATATTCAAGATTGACAATTTACAAACACATTAAAAATTTTGAAATCAAAGGAAATCTACAACCGAATGTTGCTGGCAGTTTAATAGCTTCAGAATACAATTTCGCATCCAATAATTTGAATAAGTAGGAATTTCAATCAAGTCAAAAGTGACGATACCTCTGACTTGGGCTCTGCAAATTCTTGAGTACCCATATGCAAGGACGGTGAAAATGAAGAAAATAGTTAAAAATCCGTTCAAATTATAAAAAATAATTTACCTGGTAAAAAATGAAAATCTGACTTGTCAGTATTCCTTTCTTTGCGATCTTGCTAATAGATATTGAAAAATTTGGAGGGCTATAATGGGACAGTCAGAGGTATCGTTACTTTTGACTTTGACCGAAACGAATATTGTTTTATACCATCAAATGTGAAATTGGGTGCTGAAGATATTAGACTGCGAGTAACCATCGCTGAAAGTTTTCCTTTCATTTCGAGTTCCATTTCAAAGGTTTTAGTGGCTTCGGAAGTTTTTAATCTCTAATACATTGCATTAGCTAGTAAGCTATAAAAATTATGCATTTCTTTCGTATTTCAGCTTCTCTTTGACCTGAGACATATTACCGCCATTGTTTCTAGTTAGAGTTGATTGGTTGTAGCGCATTTCAATAATCTTGTCCCTTTTACTTTAGTTTGTCTGTATCTATCTGCTGTTAGCCGTTTCCATCTGAACACGTTTTTGTTTATATTTCATGGTCTGCTAGTTTGCTTATGGGTAGGGAAATGAAAAACGCCGTTTTGGTTGAAACCTCGAAATTAAATGAATACTACTAGAGATTGGTATTCGCAACTGTATATCATTAGAAAGCCTATCAATTTGCACATATGATCGTATAAAAAAGATTAAGCATTCCCATTTTAAAAAATCAAGTTACCACTGATTGAAGTTTCCGTATTTAATCTATCGATTTCTCCAAGTACAAATGTAATCCAAACCTGACCGTCTAGCCTAAGCTGACGGCTGACGCATTTCATGCTTAGTGACACGGCGAAGTCAGAGCCCTCTGTGTTTCGTAATCGCCGCGCTTTTCAATTTTTTCTGATATCCACTTATACAAAAAATTGTGATTTGCACCTAAGCGGTTCTATATATGTGTATATATCCTATATGTGATTGATAGGGTCACACTAGAATTGATCCAAAAATCTTAATGTGCAATAATATACAGATTGTTAACTTAACTTTGATATGTCACGCTCTTATTAGATACCCTGTATAAAAGCCATCATTTTTAAAATGTAGTCCAACTGGACCTACATACATTCGCATAGTTAATTTTGTGAAAAGTGGTGTCGTTTTGTCACAAGAGTTCGAGGCGTTGAGCTTGGCCCACCCTGTAGAAAATTTAAAATATAAGCACATAAATAAATATAAACAACACATAAAGGAGTGAATTAAGGAGGTAATTGGACTAGGCCCAATCTAGGTTATTGACATTTTATCTACCTTCCGCAACCACAAAATAAAGATCATATACAAATAAAGAGGAACCAGTAAGGATTGAAGTAGATACACCTAAACCCCAACGAAGGTGTCTCTGTTCTCCACCAGGCTGCAATATCCAAGGCTCTAATACCTAGAGTAGACAAATATCAGAGCCCAATGTAATATCGTCTTAACTGCCAGATTTATCGCATATATTATAAAACATACACTGAATATTGTCGCTAGACCACATCAGTTAATAATACAAAGTCAAAAGAGAACACACCTGTAAATATCCGTGAAAGGACTCAAAATACCCTTTGCTGTAATTTCGGTACCCTTGTTTTCTTACCTTTCAAAAGCGCTCTCCCAATAACAATTAACAATCCCTTAGATTACGGTATCCAAGTAACAACCCGTCACAAAACTTTGGCTTAGGTTAACGGAATGAACTATGTGCCAAAGATGAACTGATAAGGAATTGTTTTATAGCGTTTTCGACTTATTGCCCTATCACTGCACTCATAGGAGCTGAGTGTCAAAATTATGTTCGTATTAGATTTGAGTGCAAAGCTAGTGTGGTTTTTTGTTTTCGACTTATCCGCTTAATTGCACTTGAGTGCAAATTATCGCTACGAACTCTCTGAGCTCGTGGAGATTTCTGTGCATTTTTGACGTCTACAAAGTATTAATTATAACCTATTTTATTTGTTAGAGAAAATAATTTTTTTGAATTAAGAACTGGGTAGTGGGGTAGTATACATAGTAGCATGGATGCTACGATAGGTTACGGAAGGCGCGGAAAGTGTAGTTGAAAGAACTGCGAATATCGTCATCTTCGGATGATGAGGAAATAGAAGCATATCTAGTTAAATTGCAAACAACGGCTGCGGGTGTCCCAAAAATACAAATATTTTTTGAAGATGTTGTGCATAAACTGACGGAAGAAGAGATGCAACAAGATATACATATAATAAGTATTTACCGATATAGATATGTAGATATTCATTTTTAGTGCAAAAGCCATATTGCACAAAACGCTGTTAGTTATTATGTCGGTAAATAGAATAAATGATTGAATAAGGTGGATTCAAACTATTCAAATTCCAAAACCACCACAGAATCAAATTGAGCTCTCGGGATGCAAAGTGACATCAAACTGTCATCAGTTGGCTGACAGAACAGTTACTTGAATTGCACTGAAACTTGGTGTATGTTCGACTTACCAGTTCAGATTTATTGCACTTCTGGGCACCAAACGAGTTTTCAATGTGCACTGTAGTGCAATCGTGGTTAAAATCAGTGCCGTAAGTTGAAAACGCTATTAGTTTATGGAAAGTCACTCATGATCTTACAATAACAAAATGGTAGAAGAAAATATAATGTAGTAGTCAATACCACCCTTGACCAGAGAGGACAAATCCATCGCTTCTGCCCCTAAAGAAAAAGCAGACATCTTGGGGAAGCTCTTCGCAGCCAATTCTACTGTAGACTTTCAAGGAAGTACTCCGACCACCACCATAAGGGTGAACTCGAGAATGGCAGAGGTCAAATTTCAACATCGAGATGTAAAAAGCATCCTCCAAAAACTGAACACCAATAAAGCTACTGGTCCTGACCAAATTCCAGCCATTGCTCTTAAACGCTGTGCCGCTGAGCTTGCACCTATTCTTTGCAAGCTCTTCAAACTTTCGTATCAACGAGGCGTGTTTCCCGCTCCGTGGAAGATTGGCTGCGTACAACCCATTCCTAAGAAAGGCAAAAAAATGATCCCACCAATTATAGACCTGTGGCTCTTCTCAGCATCATGTCTAAGGCTATGGAGACTGTCATTAACACACAGCTCCTGAAATACCTGGACATCAATAACATCATAAATGATCGCCAGTATGGCTTCCGTAAGCACAGGTCTACAGGTGACCTCCTTGCCTACGTTACTCACTTGTGGAACAGAGCAATAGACAACCATGGTGAATCCCGTGTTGTTGCACTTGAAGCTTGCTGCTTATGGACTACCACCTGATCTGCGCCAGTGGCTGAATAACTTTTTGGAAGACCGATCTCTGTTCGTTGTAGTCGAGGGCTGTTCATCAGATGTACTTTCAATAAACGCCGGTGTTCCTCAGGGATCTGTCGTATCCCCTACACTATTTCTGCTGTACATTAACGAGCTGCTGGAAATAACATCCAATCCAATCTACAGCTTCGCAGATGACAGTACATTAGTGTCGTGCATGGAACCAGGCAAGCCACTATCATCCAAGGAGACAGTACGTCGGCGATAGCAGCATGCCTCACAGGTCAACGCAGATATCAAAGCAATTGTCGAGTGGGGATTAGCAAATAAAGTACAGTTCAACGTACAAAAAACTCAAGCAACAATACTTACAACGAAGTCTCACGATGGCTTACCAACCGTGGAAATGGAGGGTCACCCCATAGTCGACTCACCTTCCGTCAAGCTTTTGGGAATCAACATCAACAATAACATGTCCTGGCTCGACCACGTCGTCAGTATTGCTAAAACGGCATCCCAGAAGCTTGGAGTTTTGTTCCGCTGTAGGAAGCTGTACACACCAGAGCAACTACTGCTGCTCTACAAGGCACAGATCCGACCATCGCTGGAGCATTGCTCCCATGTGTGGGAATGCGCTCCGAAGCACTCTCTAAAGCTTCTGGACACTATCCAGAAAAGAGCGATTAGACTAATCGATACGCCTAACCTCACAAAGGACCTCCACAGCCTGGAGCATCGAAGGAGGGTGGCTGACCTATCCCTGTTTTACAGATTCTATCACGCAAGATGTTCGAGTGAGCTCTCTCAGATAATAACACCACAGGCCGTCCGAACCAGGACCACTAGACAAGCTCTGCGAGCTCATCCTTACCAGGTCGAGGTCCTTACTCCCCGAACCAGTCTGCTCCAGCATTCCTTCTTTTGGAGAACTTCGACGCTGTGGAATCAGCTGCCGGGGAATTTGTTTCCCGACGGCTACAGCCTGCAGCGTGTCAAATCTAACGTGAACCGATACTTATCCTCTCGCAGAGCTTCTACAGCGCCATAGGCTTTCAGCCTTTGCGGGAGGCCGACCATAAAAAAAAACATTACTTAGCCAAACTCCATCGAATGATGATACCGCACGCCCGTTTGATATATGAATTAGCTGTCATTAGCTGTTACCGAAAATGAATAGCCACTAAAACATGTTTTATCATATTTAGCGTCTTTAAGACCAATCATTGTAAAATATTGTGTTGTTCATAATGGTAGGGTGTCAAGCCTACGGTTGTAAAAGCCACAGCAGCAGGAAGGAGCCAGGAATCACGTACCACAGGTAAATTTTGGCACATTTTTGGTGCCATTTGGTAATAGAAATGTCAGTCACGCGTTCCGTCCTCTCTCTTTCCTTGCTAAGGGTTACACTCTTATATTTTGATGTTCTAACGTTTTGTCTATGGTTTTTTTCTGTCATACGTCAATGTCAATCTTCTAACGTGTGATAGCCGGGAAGCGCATTCCGAATCACCGCATGGCCTGCCATGCTGTGCGAGACATTAGGCTTGTCCGGGGTGTAGTGCCAGTTTTCGTACGGTGCTCCCATCTATTTTCCGTGCTTGAACATCGATATCTTATGTACCTAGAGTTCGCCGTGTTCCAAATTTTTCTACAAGATAAATTTTTGGGAAAGGGAAGTATGACATGGTCAGCCATAAGCTGAAAGCACTACAGTGGCTGAATATGAAATATCGTTTCGCGAAACTTCTATCGCAGCATTCTGACAAGCAAATATCCTCCATACTTATACACAAAAAGCAAGTCTAGAGGACTGCTTCTTTCAGCGCAGTTTCTCATACACCATTTATAAGTCTTTCTTAAAAATGGTTCATAGTTTGAAGTTACTCTGAGACAGCTCTTCGTAGGATGTTTACAGTTGATTACATCTTCAACTTTTCATTGCTCAATTTTGTCTGTTTTGATTCTTCTAACTGCATAAATTGTATATTTTTTATTAGCATTTTTGCGCATTGTACCACGTTGTAACGTTGTAACTACAACGTTATAGTACTCAGATATATATATATATATATATATATATATATATATATATATATATATATATATATATATATATATATATATATATATATATATATATATATATATATATATATATATATATATATATATATATATATAAACAAAACAAGAACAAAAAATGTGCAACCCGGGCTCCGACACACCGGGCTGCTGTTCCATTTCCCAGCGACTACTCCTCACACCGTGAGGTGAGCAATCACTGGGTCCGCGAATCGTGCGTCCTAAGCAGACGAAGGGACCCATGGATGACTGCCTTCTGCATTCTGGCGGCTAAGATGTGCGCCGCGGCATTTTGCGCAATGCAGAGAGCAGCGTATCCCTCATACCACCTAGGGATCCAATGACCATTACTAGCAGACTCACAGTGTAGTCCGGCCAGAGCCTGCGAAGTTGTCCGAGGAGCTCCTGATACTTGGTCCGCTTTTCCTTCTCCTTAGAGACGATGTTCCCCTCGGCAGGCGCCGAGAACTCGATAACGAACATCGTCTTTTGTTGGTAGTCGAGGAGAACTATGTCGGGCTTATTTGCATGTATAAGCTCGAGCGTGGAGAATGAGTAGTTCCAGTAAATTCGGCACCTCTCGTTCTCCACAACGGACTCAATGTCCCCTGGAGCGTATGGCAGCACCGGTGTCTCATCTATACCGTATGAGCGCCTTAAATGGTAGTATAGTACTCGTAGAGCCGCGTTGTGCCGATAGACGTAGGCTGTGCCAGCGTACACCTTACACGCCGACAAGAGGTGCGTAAGGGTCTCTGGCGCCTGCAGACAAGCTCTACAGCGGATATCGGGCACATCCATACCCATAATCCGGCTACGGTATACTAAGGTGTTGAAGACACCGTCTTGGCAAGCCATTATAGAGCTCTCAGTCTCCGACTTCAACCCATTAGACCTTAGGAAAGAGAAGGTCAACTGCTCAGATAAACCATGCTCTTCTAGATGTTTGTAGAAGATTCCGTGCATTGGTTTATCTTTGTGAAGTCTTAAAAGCAATTGGACTTCAGCAGTTTTAATCCGGGTTTTTAATTGTGCGGGAGCAAGTTCCGTAACGGACTGCTGACACCTCCGCGTGAAGTCGAGCGTGAGACTAAGTTCTTCGGCTGCCCGTGTTGCTGCTCTAAAAAGGAAGGCTCCTTTACCCGCAATCTCGTGCTCTCGCACAAAGCGGATCAGGGGATCGGTGCTCGTCGTAACATAGCAGGCAGTGGCCAGTACTACTTTGTTGTGCAGACGCTCCAAACTCAATAGTCCACGCCCTCCCAGGTGTCGCGGGAGGTATATTCGCGGGACAGAGGATCTAGGATGTAGACTTCCCTCCATATTCATCCTTTTGCGGGTCTTTATGTCGATTTGTCGCAGCTCTTCCACTTTTCAGTGGATAGCACCAAAGCTGTATAACAACAATGGGACCGCAAGCATGTCTGTGGCAACGACTTTGTTTTTGCCGGACAGTTCTGACGACCAGATCTGCCGGAGTCGGTGCAAATACTTGCGGCGGAGACACTCTTTGTCCAATTCTGCCTCTTGGATGTGACGCTGCGCCACACCAAGGTAGGTATAAGTATCTCCGGCATGCAGTTGTCGCAAGATGCTCCCATCAATGAGCTGCTCCTCATCTTCACTATCTCCGCAACGTCCTCTTTTGAGATGAACCATGGCACATTTGTCTATCCCGAACTCCATACCAATAGCTTGACTGTAATCCTGCACTACCCTCAGCGACTGCTCTAAATCGCGTTGTCCGGAGGCATAGAGTTTCAGGTCATCCATGTAAAATAAGTGGGTGACCTTGTGCCTCCGGTAATTGGGCTTGCCACAGCTGTATCCCTTAGTATTTTTCAGCGCTATGGACAAAGGCAGTGGCGAGATGCAAAAGAGCAAGGGACTCAAGGAGTCTCCTTGGAAGACCGCTCTTTTAAATGATACCAACTCTGTTCGAACCCTCGTTTCACCCGATGTTATAGTGAACCGAGTCTTCCAGAGCGGCATCAGTTGTTTGATGCATCCCACTATTTGATCATCTACCGAAAGACATTCCAACAGCCGCACAATCAGTTCATGAGACGTAGTGTCGCATGCCTTCCGATAGTCGATCCAGGCCATAGAAAGGTTTCGCAGGTAGTGCACGGAGTCCTGTGTGACACAGCGGTCAATCAACAGGTTATCCCTGCAGCCAGCTACTCCTTTCTTAGACCCTCTTTGTTCATATACGCTGATAAATACGGGATTTACAGCTTGAAGGATACGCATGTACAGGATTCTGGTGAAGAGCTTGTAACATGCGTTCAGACATGTTATTGGCCTGTAGTTTTTAGGATCAGACAAATCTCCGGTCTTCGGGAGAAGCACGGTTCGACCCTCGACAAACCAAGCCGGAATTGGCTGCTCCTGATTTAGCCACGAGTTAAAAACTCTAGCTAAATGCCGGTGGCAACTGGGAAACTTCTTCAACCAGTAGGTGTTTATGCCATCCGGGCCAGGAGCTGCGAAATTCTTTGCGCCTCGTAAGGCACCAAGAATTTCTTCCGTGTTTATCGGGTGACGCAGTACATTCAAGTTTGGAGTCCTCCTACAAACGGACTCGAACTGCGCCAAGGCCGGAGTGTCTGCTTGGAGAGGTTCGGGGTGTTCGTAAATGCCCCTCCAGAAAGTCTCCACGCGATCAGCGGTTGGCGGCTGCTCTATGACTGGTGGTCGCTGTTGGAAGAGACGAGCAGGCTTTTCGGAAAACAATCTGTTTTCCTCCAAACCTCTCGCCCGCGTCACCAGTGATCGTTTAGCAGCGATTAACGTCCGTATCCTGTCAAGACAATGCTGCTTGACAACAACCAGTACCGCTTGACTGAGCGTGCGATGGTCGCGCCTTAGCTCTCGGGCTATCTGGCGCACGCGGCGCGTAAAAGGCCTACCGGCCGCTCTATACTCCATCACACACTGGATACGGGATGCTTCTTGGCGAGCCAACTGGATGTTCGCTTCCATTTGGCGCACCCGCCTCTGTGCTCTCTCGACAGGAGAGTCTCTCGCTCTCCCCTGTCCAGCCAGCCTCAGAACCGCAGCATAAATTTCGCAATTGATGCTCCAAATGTCAGAGACCTCCGATAGACGTTCACTCACCGTCTCATCCTCTCTCTTTAAATCTGCCAGCTTGAAGGACCTCTTGTTGTTATGCAAGGCCCTTCGGTCACTGAAATCTCCAGGTGAGACGGCTTCGTCGATTTCCCTCTCAGCGGGCCTCATCGGCGACCTTTCAGCCTGGTTAACGGGCCTTTCAGTCGCCGGAGGGGCAGGCTGAGCTGGAGCACGAACGTATCCCTGCCCCCGAAGGTAAAATACCTGGTTCCGCAAGCTCTGGGAGGTAATTGTGCTATGCTCTGGATGCATTTCACACCACCTCCCATGCATGCGGGACATGTATCCCCTACGGCGCGGGCTACTGCTCTCGTAGCAGCTCAGCAGGTCGTCCTTCAGTTCCGTCGTCCACCTAAAACGGTCGATGTCGTTGCGTGTGTCGTCGTCAGGGCGATCCGAGGCACCGCAACCTTGCCCAGAGCCGGCTTCCGATACCGGCCTGGTGTGGGTGCTCTTCTTCTGGGGCGGTCGAACCAGAAGGTAGGGCCCGTCCGGTGGTAAGCCTTAGGGCCCCCAGCCGACATTTCGGAGGCAGCCGACCACATTGCCTCCTAGGGATGACCTGTACAGGTTGCCGGCCGGCTTTCATCCCTGGCTTGGGTTATCCCCGCAGTGTCGCCACGCACCGAATAGCCGTTTGATGTTGGTCGGCTTCCTGGGGGCGCATTTTATACCTACTGCCAGGTTTGCTATCAGCCGCCCCTAACCTGGGGTCAGACGCTGTCGTGAAGCCGTCCTTAACATAGGTGCAGCCGCTTCCTCACTATGGTGGTTCATACGCCTGCTTTCACAGCCGGTGACCACCATAGGCCCTTTTAAGGCAAGGACTACCAATCCTTTAGTCGCCTCTTACGACAGGCAGATTAAACCCTGGGAACATTCTAAACCCGGACCCAGACGGGTAATATATATATATATATATAAACCATGGGAACATTCTAAACCCGGACCCAGACGGGTATATATATATATATATATATATATATATATATATATATATATATATATATATATATATATATATATATATATATATATATATATATATATATATATATATATTTATTTACAGCGGATCACCCAGCGTCCGGACCAAAAGCGTTTTACCCAGCGTCTGGCGTATATAACTGTATATAAGTAAGTTTCAGAAACAGGTCGCTTGGCGTCATAGTTCACCGTTAGCTCCACTGGGCGTCCATATTTTTTATGCCTGTCTATTAATAGAATTTATATACAGACTTTTTGTAAATTCAGCGCTGATGTTACTAGGCGTCCACCCTTGAATGGCTTATTGCCACGAGGCAAGGCTTCTGAGAGCCGTTAGAATGAGTGGAACTTTGAGCGTGTTGATTAGAAGCGTAATGGCTAATGAGAGAACTATGATACAGCTATGCAGTTATAGTGGTACAATACTACAGGGTGTCTCAAAACGACCCGACTGTTTGAGGTAGGGGAAAACCAAAACCGGCTTATTGTAAATACCATTGATTAGTGCCAATGGAGAGATGAAGGAAGAAATTTTACTTTTTCAAAATAACATTCTTTAAATGACGCCCATTTTTTTAAGGCGTTTCTCAAACCGTTTGTGCACATTTCATCAAAAACTGTTCCAGGGAGTTGCTGAGTTGCTATCGATCTGATGCTTTCTTCAATATTGTGGCAACTAAACATGCATCCTGGCAACTAAAAGTGCAATAGCTAACCAGTGTCCTTACCGAGCGAGCGGTGCGGGCTTACTCCCTCCACCACGCTTTATTTGCGTCTCGTGCACTCTAAGTAGTTGGACCGTTTTGATAATGTGCATAAACGCTTTGAAGAATACTGTCAACAAAATGGGCGTCATTTTAAGAATGTTATTTTGAAAAAGTAAAAAACGTAAAATTTCTTCCTTTATCTCTCCATTTGGTTTTTCCCTACCTCAAATAGTCGGGTCCTTTTGAGACACCCTGTATATGGTTACGGAGATTTGAGCACAGAATATGTATAGAACTTTTCATCGCGTACTGCAACTTAAAATAAAGTCACTATAGCCCAAAAATTGCCTTTGAGTGTATTATATTGTTGGTACACTACGCTTACACGGAAATGGAATATACTGAAGAATTGCATTAGCATATTATGGAGGAAATGTGTTCATAGGCTTTTCGGTATAGCCTAAATGCTCAACTCCTAAGTTCTTAGCATGCTATTAAGTACTGTACCCATGCAAGAAACACAAATCTGCAAGTCAAATTTTTCAGAGGTGGTCGATAGTTGGGTAAACTAGAAAGGTATCGAAAAAAGTTTAACAAGGGTTTGTAGGAGCAGTCATCAGCAGTCTCATTTTTAATTATACACAGTGACTCCATAAATTCGGCAAACCAAAGTTGTATTTGTTACATGAACCAAGCTGCATATTACTGATTTTCACGTAAAAGATGAAGACTGGATTTTGCCTATTTCGCTCCCAGATCATATGAAAATCTCTAAGAAAAATTCAAACTTTTAAAATAGTTTCTTTTTGACAAAAACTGAGAACTTCTGAAAAAAACGTAAAGTTTAGAAACTTTGTGAAATAATTATGAAATTTTCGAAAAAAATTTGACTTCCTAAAGAACTATAAAATTTTCAAAAAAAGATATAAGAATTTTGAGATATCCGACTTCAAGATAATCACGTGAAATTTGAGTTTTTTGGAAAGAGTTGGATATTCAAAACAGAAACCTTAAGAAAATTATGATCTTAATAAACGAGATGATTCCAAAACAAGTGAAATTTTCGACCAATTTTGCAACTTTTCGAAATTTTGAAATATAAACATTTTAAATTACTAGGGTACTTGCAGAAAAAAATATTATGTCATTTACGCGTTCCTTAGAGCCTAGTAAACATGACAAAATCACATGTTTGGTTTTTTGGTGTCGGCTGTGAGAGATATTCCAAAAATTATTTCAAATGCCGGAAAATGCCGCGCAAACAACCTCTGACGTCAGTGATATCCTATAGTGGTGGGATGTAAAGTATTGATATTCGATATCGATAGCCAATGCTAACCTAACATTTTGACACTGATCATTATAATCACAAAACAGGCACACACAAAAGTACAAAAGTCAAAAAATAAAAGTTAGGCTAGATTACTAATTCACCTTGTAGGGATGGGTTTGAATTAGATTCTATCTTTGAATTCATTCATAATGGGATGCGTCGAAATAAGATGATGGCTTCGATTAGTTGCGAATCTCGGTCACAAACAGGATGAACTGTGATACCTATCAGATATAAAAATGTATTGCAACAAAAATGCTAGTGGGTTAATTGCCTGTTTCGAATATGTTTAAGTATCAATAAATTGAGTCGCATTGTTTCATATCTAGTCGAATGCGCAGTTGGCAAACCACAAAGAAAATATGGTTGCATTCGAACAGCTGATATGATTTCGTTTTGCATTTTGCATCTCGCAGTATTACTCAATGAGGAACTACGGCTGTAGTAGGATAAAAGAGAAGTCTTATTTCATTTGGGAATATGTATACCCTATAACAAAACTCGCTCGTAAATTAAATTATTGATATATGGCCAACGTAAATATTTAAAAAGAAATTTGGCAACATCAGAAATAGTTTGCAGTTGAATCTCACTGACCTGCGCTGTAGCAGTATCGATTGTCGATATCGATAAGATACCTGTGACGTCAGCCCTTGTTTTAAGTCACGTGGAAAAATTTGAATATATCCTTATTTTATTTTGCAAATATCTTTTTTTGGCCGCCCGTAAAATCATGTTTTTTGTTTCCTACTGCTTCTTGATATGGTTTTCTTTACGCTATGTATACTCCCGAGGTGATTTCACGACCTCTGCAAGTACCCTAACGATATTGTCAAAAGTTACTCACATTTTGATTATTTTTTGTATTTTAAAAATGTTTACTTTTTCAAACCAATGACCCTTTCGATAAAATTCAAAACTTTTTGGAAAATTCCGAGATATTTATAACAAAAACAAACAAAGAAGCAGGATTTATTCGAAAGATGAGGTTTTTAGAATGAATTAATTTTTAGACCAATTTTGGAAATTTGAGAAACTTCAAGATGCAATAAATATTTTGAAATTTTACTAGTCTGCATCTTTTTACTAAGTTAGTTGCTTTCTTCCATATTAACGAGCTTTTGTTTATTTTTCATGGCCTGCTAGGTTGCTTGCACGCAGGAAAATTGAAAAACGCCGATTTGACTGAAAATTTGAAATAAAATGAAAACGAAAAAAGATTGATGTCAAGAATGCTATATCATTAGAAAGGTAATCAAATTTTAGATTTGATTATTTAAACCAAAATAGGCAGTCCCATTTGAAAAAATCAAGTTATCTGTGATTGAAGTTTCCTTAATTTATCCTCTGATTTCTCAAAGTACAAAAAGAATTCAAATTTAGCCGTCTAATTTAAGGTGACGCATTTCATGCTTAATCGTACCGCGAGGTCAGGGCCTTCTAGGTATTATAATCGCAGCGATATTCAATTTTTTTCAGATACCTACTTATACCAAAAATGGTGATTTGCGCCTAAACGGTTTAAAGTTCCATGTGTGATACATAAAGTCACATTAGAATTGACCAAGGAATCCAAATATGCAATAATATATAGGGGGTTCCATTCAAAAAAATGTAGGTTTGATATAAATATTTTTACGTTATAGCCCTTAAGGATCCCTACCATGATCAAGTGACAGATTTTTGAAATATTTTTTAGTAAGCCCGCAATTCTCCGTCCACGCACTATTGGCCCACCCTGTATGTATCATCTAAATCATTGTAAATCTTGATGGCATTGTAGGTGTATGATCTGCGATATAGTACAGTTTTATACATGGGATCTCTAAAATTGATGTCTAAATTACTACGTCTAAATACAAATTTTTCGTAAAGGGGGGGGGAGCGAGAACAATTTTATGTGTAAATGTTGCTAAGTAATATTTACACGCATTTTATATGCCTAACCAACCATGCTGATTTCTCTTCAAAGAGATATGATCGTATTTTTTCAAAGAAAATACAACACATGTTTTGCAGTTTTTGTAATATGTTCTTAGTAACCGAATCTAAACAAAAATAGTATACACTGCTACAATAAAATATGCTAGGAAATATGACAGACTCACATAGTTTTTTCTTATTTTAAAATTCAAAATTGAACGATTCACATATAAAGACTTCAAATTAATATAACATTTTTTCAAAACATTTGACACATGTTCTTTGAAACGCGGAGTATCAGTATCAATGGTCAGTCCCAAATTTTTGGCAGTATTTACCATATTCAAAGAGTCGTTGTTAATTTTGGCATCAAAGTGATTGGTTATAAAATGATGTTTAGGGCCTGCGCAAAATAACATTACAGAACACTTGTCTTTATTAAGTTTCAAATTATTATTTTAAGAGTAGTTTGCAATGGCATTTAGATCATTATTAATCTGAAGGAGTGCACTATCCATGGAGTTGGTGCTGAAGCTTTTGTAAATTTGTGTATCGTCAGCATAACACATTACTGACGAGTTTTCTACGGAGTTGGACATATCAATTGTGTAAATTAAATACAAGAGTGGTCCCAGGACTGACCCTTGAGGAACACCTGAGGATATTTCAATTGGGTTGGATAAACAGCTATCGATAATTACTGATTTCCACGAGTTTGGTCTATTTCGCTCCCATATCATATGGAAGTCTCTAAGAAAAATTCAAACTTTTAAAATAGTTTCCTTTTGACAAAAACTGAGGTCTTCTGAAAAAACGTAAAGTTTTGAAACTTTGTGGAATAATTATGAAATTTTCGAAAAAGATTTGCTGGAAAGTTTTGGATCTTCAACAGAAACCTTAAGAAAATTATGATTTTGGTAAACGAGATGATTCCAAAACAAGTGAAATTTTCGACCAATTTTGCAACTTTTCGAAATTTTGAAAAATAAGCATTTTAAATTACACCAAATTATGATATTGTCGAAAATTACTCACATATTGATTATTTTTTGTATTTTAAAAATTTTTACTTTTTCAAAGCAATGACCCTTGCGATAAAATTCAAAGCTTTTTGGAAAATTCCGAGATATTTATAACGGAAACAACCAAAGAAGCAGGATTTATTCGAAAAATGAGGTTTCTTGAATGAATGAACTTTTCGACCAATTTTGGAAATTTGAGAAACTTCAAGATGCAATAAACATTTTGAAATTTTACTAGTCTGTGATACTCTCGGAAATAACCGATGTTAAGAAACATTTTGTGTAAACAATGGGACGTTTTTTGAAAAATTATGAAATTTTTGAAAAATTCAGACTTCAAAACATTAGATTTTGGAATAAAATTTTTTGAAGATTGCGTCTCGCCCTTAGAGAATTATTTCGACTAGATGAAATATTTGAAAGCTACTGATAATCGTAGTAACCAATTTTCAAAAATCTCATATCCGAGCACAAGAATAGCAATATTAGTTGCAGGCACTGTAGTTGCACAAATCAATGAATCGAACTACATTTCTCTTTTAAACTTCATAGAAGTGAAACATAAAACTGTTATCTATGCACATTTGTTCGTTATTATTCCGACTTTAGAGTAAACCTAGAGTTTAGCTCCAACGGTAGCTACTGAATTAAATCCAAAACAATCCTCCAATGTATTAGAAGAGACAATATTCAATGACAACAAACGACGGCAGTCGCCGAGTAAACCGCTGCAGTGTACGTAGTATAGTTATTCTAAAAATAGATTAATATAAAAAATTGGCGCCGGGTAAACCCGTGCACTGGATTCTGTATACGGCGCCGGGTAAACCCCTGCACTGGATTCTGTATACGGTAAGTATATAAATGAGGACCCCCAGCGCAGCAGGTGGTAGAAGCTTGAACTTCGATTTTGTACGCAAATCAGTATTAGGTGCCAGTGGGCGTCCAGCCGATTTTAACGGTTTTGGAATCTACACATGTTATAAGTATCGAAAACAAGGTTTTAAGGGGGTGGTTACTGGGCGTCCGTATATCCGGACGCCCAGTGACCTCGGACGCCGAGTGAACCTAAGATTTTGCATTGGAGACGCACAGTTGTACCGTGTAGATATATATATATATATATATATATATATATATATATATATATATATATTTTTGGCCCGTGGTACAAGTGAGGCTAGCCCGTGCAAAATCTGCATAACAAGTGAGGACCGCGACCAAGTGAGGACCAATATACGGACCTCACAAGGACTTCGCTTGAAATTTTTGTGGTGAGTTGCGGATATGGTCTTGAGTCAAATTTGAAAATTTCAGCTGGTCCTCATTTTTTACGTTTTATGGTAAATTTTAGTTCACCGCTTTGGCACCAGATGGTTTCTCGAGTTTGTATACCGCCACCCCATATACGTTACATACCAGTGCATGCAACAAGTGAGGTCCTGAAATTCGGCAACGATGAAATACCGGCAGACTAATGCCTCTCACGATATTTCGCCTTCTCTTTGTGTACCTGATTGTTTAGCTTCCCATATTACACGTTGCTGTCTTTGAGAAGAAAATTAGGTGTTGCGAGTCATAATTTTGTTCACAAGTGCCCCATCATGAGGAACTTTTGGAATGAGATCTAAGCGGCTTTTATGGCAGAAAAGTTTTAGATTGCAGGTCATCGCTCTATGCATGAAGGGTTTAATTCTTGAAAGGAGTAGGATCTTCGGTATAGCGATTACTAGACAGTTCTGAAATCATGAACCATGCCCTTATGCGTGAGAACTAGCAGGTGTTTCAATTAGTTTAATATCGAGTGATACAATTTTCGTTTGGAATCTAAGATGGTCAATTCAACTGACGTTTTAGATACCATGTGATATGCCTTTTGAAACTGTTAAAGCTCATTTTTGTACAACTGAGAAGCATATTTTAGACTTAGATAAAAAATGGGAGAGAGTGTCTGAGAGAGTAGAGTGCTGTCCGAGTCAAATCGTTCCAAGTTCGTCAGATTTTAGCTGCTCCGATAAGCATCCTAAGAGTTTTTGGTCTGGCTTGACCCGAATTCATTCGTGACATGTCAATCCAGCTTCAGCTTTAAAAATTCGATAAGTTATAAAATACTTTTCCTTTCAAACATACCAACAAAATATGTGAATTCCTCTCAGAGTACATATTATTATGTGATAGATGCAATACAGGGTGGGCCAATAGTGAGTAGACGGAGGATTGTTGACTTAGAAGGATATTTCAAAAATCTGTTACTTGATCATGGTAGGGCCCCTGAAGGTTATAACGTTAAAATACTTTCACTCAAACTTTAACGTTTATATAGGCTGATTATCAAACTAATATTTTTTTAATAGAACCGCCTATATATTATTGCATATTTGAATTGCTTAGTGAATTCTAGTGTGACTTCATGTATCTTATATGGAACTTTAAACGGACCGTTTAGGCGCAAATCACTTTTTTTGGTATAAGTGGGTATAAGAGAAAAATTGAATATCGCAGCGATCATTAAACTTAGAAGGCCGCGACTTTACGGTGTGACTAAGCATAAAACGTGTCATCTTAGGTCATACGATCAAATTTGAATTCTTTTTGTACTTGGAGAAATCAGTAGAATAATTAAGGAAATTTCAATCACATGTACCTTGATTATTTCAAATGGGAATGCCTAATTTTTCTTATACCATCGAATCTAAAACCTGATAACCTTTCCAACAATGTAGGATTGTTGGAATCAATCTTTTTTAATTTTCATTTTATTTCAAATTTTAAGTCAAATCGGTGTTTTACACTTTCCCAGCTTATAAGCAATCTAGCAGTCCATAAAAAATAAACAAAAACCTGTTCAGATGGAAGAAACCAACTAACTTGGCATAAAAACGCAAACAAACTAGGTTAGTGAGGTAAGATTATAAAAATGTCTTACAAGATATCAGCTCTAACCAGAAACGACAGCAGCAACAAGAAGGCTTACTTTTCACAGCCTATTAGCTATACGCAAATATCCAAAATCAGTACAAAAATATTAAATAAAAGACAAAATACCAGCGATCGTTACTGGCAGGAGAGTATCTATATTTTCAGAATAAATTTTCACATTTAGTTCCATAAAATAGCCGTAAGTCAAAAGTGATGATGCCTTTGACTGGAGCCCTTCAAATTCTTCACTGGTACTTCTACTTATTAGCAAAATCGCAAAAAATAAAAACTGAATTGCAGTATGTTATTTAATAAAACATTATTTACTTGGTAGGAACATACATGAAATAAACACAGTTACAACATGGAGTAATAAAAAAATCTAACAATCACATCAATAGATGCTCAGAGTGCTCCAGTTAGAGATATCTTTACTTTTGACTTAACAGAAATGACTACTTTTCTATCCCATTAAATGTGAAATTTCATTCTGACGATGCTAAACTGTCAGCAGCAATCATTGGTAGTTTTTTTTTTGGTGCAATATTTTTAATCGTTTTTTGTTATCAAGCTCTAGTAGATCTCAATAGCTGGTAGGCTGTGGAAAAATAACACTTCTGTCATACGCCAGCTGGTCATTGTCATTAGATTTCTTACCGCTGTTGTTAGAGATTATGTGTTCTAAGGAATTTCCGTTTGTTGTGTTGTTTAGTTTGTTTGTGTGTTTCTACTAAGTTAGTTGGTTTCTTCCATCTTAACGGGCTTTTGTTTGTTTTTCATGACTTGCTCGATTTCTTATAAGTAGGAAAACTGAAAAACACTGATTTGACTGAAAATTTTAAATAAAATGGAAACTAAAAAATTGAGATCGAGGTAATCAAATTTTGCATTTAATTCTGTAAACAAAAATGGGTATTCTGATTTGAACAAATCAAGTTCTCTGTGACTGAAGTTTCCTTAATTAATCTACTGATTTCAAGTACAAAAAAAAAAATTAAATTTAACCGTCTGACCCAAGGTGACGCATCTCATGCTTAGTCGTACCGCAATGTCACGGCCTTCTAAGATTCATAATCACTGCGATATTTAAATTTTTTCTGATACCTACTTATATCAAGAATGCTGATTTGTGCCTAAACGGTTCGTTAAAGTTCAATGTAAGATACATTGAGTCACACTAGAATTCACCAAGGAATTCAAATATGCAATAATGTATAGGGAGTCGCCTTCAAAAAAATGTAAGTTTGATATGAACCACCCTATATAGACATCAAAATTTAAGTGAAAATATTCAAGGTTATATCACTCAAAGGTCCCTACCATGACCAAGTGACAGATTTCTGAAATATGTTTTACTAAGTCAACAATGCTCCATCTGCTCACTATTGGTCCACCCTGTATATGTGAATGAACGTATCAAATGTCTCCTGGATCAGTAACCGAATAAGTTGAAAAAATATATAATTTCATATTTTTAGGCCAAAGGAGGGTATTTTATGTTTACAACAAATTTTCAAGGTTTCCCTCCTCCCCACCTTAACAATTTCAGCCCCTCCCAGAAATGGCAGATGATTAACTCATAAAACGCTCAAACAGAAGTCTGAGGGGTTTTGCCTTTTACTACGCCAACGCACATCTTTCATGAAATGAAGCTTTACCTATTACCACCCAGCAGCATGCCGTTTTTCAAATTTCATCCACTTAAAAAACGCGACTTAGGTACACCTAAACCATATGACCAACTCTGTTTAATTAAAATGAACTATTCTTTTAGATCGATAAAAAAATACTCGGGTGGTCCTCAGTTTGCCGCGTATATCACCCGGTCCTCGTTTATCAGTTCTAATAGTATGAACAGGTATACACTGATACTGATGTTTGAGTCCTTTACGGCCGCCACTTGCCCTCGCTTATTCCTCCTACTCGTATAAAGATACTTATGTATACTTATGTGCAGAGTGCAGCTGCGGCCTAAATAATCTCTGGTAGGATTTTTGTGTATTTTTTTATTCAAACTTTTGTGCGCCGCGCCGCCTTTCAAAAATTCAGGAACCGCTGCTGTTCCACAGTTTAAAAAACATTCTCTGTCCACCTTTAAAGCTGAACTCCAGTAGTATTTAGTTGTTACATCGATTTTGCTAGTAGAAACGGCAGTTCTACGTGAACAGCAGATGTGTAGTCACCGAGGTATCAAGCCTTCAGACTACGTTACTGAGGACAAATTTTCATTTGATTTTATTTGTCAAGGAATAGGTAGGCACAGAAAAGGTCTCTAAGTAACAGATTTATTTGGAACGTGTCGGCAGATGTTTCGTAATATCTGTTTCAGATGTCATTGCCTATACATTTCAAGAAGATAATTGAAGACAGCGAATCAATCGACACATCATGATACTTGAAAATCTTGTAGTAAATAGAAGTCTATAATCGACCTTATGGATCGATTTACCTGGAGACACGTTTTAGGACGCTGACAAGATAAATAACAAAGTTCATTGACCGCAGCGGTAGTATTTCATCTAAACTAATCGAACAGGAGGACCAATGAATGGTAGCTTAGACGGAATAAGCAATCAGCAAGCATATCCAGGGCCGGTTCAAACCCCCCCATGAGTATTCCCATGAATGAAATAACTACTAAAATAATACAAAATAAAGATAATCAAGGATGGTTTCTCCAAGCTTAGTGATTTATTCTACTACTAACCAATCCCTCGGTGCTCATGACAAATAAGCAGCGATACAATCTATACAGATGTTTAACAAATTAAGACATTACATATTCTTTTATACATGAACCCCTCCTAAGGTCACCATGAACCCCCTCCATGGTCAACGCCTAGCTACGGCCCTGAGTATATCTCTGTACTAATAGGAGAGAACAAGTGATCACCGGTACAAAACGATCTGACCATCTTAGTATTTAAAAAATAGTTGCACTTTTTCCACATTCTTTGTATATCTCTACGATTAGAACAAATATGCGAGGACCGGTAATATATAAGGCAATAACCGAGGTCCATATGCATATTAATTAATCGATACTACCCTACCATCTGAAATGCCTTTCGCGCCTTTTTATGACCTCTGCTTCTTTTTAGTTGATTTTATTTCCCACACCGATAGGAAATTGTGATAGGTATTGTGATCGCGAAAATTTTCGATTTTGAGATGATAGGTTTTTTTGGGCGTTTTATGATGTCTATATAACGTCGGTCTGTCCGTCTTTGCGTGTTTTTCTAGGCTAGTCACATCAGTAACCGTGGATTGTGATAAAATTTGGGTACTGGTATCCTATGGGGTCCTAGTAGGTATTGCTCCTGTAATTTTAAAAATCGGTGCATTGGCAGCGGAGTAATTTGCAAAAAACAAAAACCTCGTTTTTGAGCGTTTTAGGATTTGATGATAATTTTCTACTTTTTTGGGTGAGAGTGTGATTGGGGTCGCTGGGTGGGGGGGGGGGGAGGGGCGGAGGGTTGTAAAACTCAAAAATTTGTTGTATTCATTATAGAGATTTTCATTAAAATGGAGGCCTCCATACTAAATCCCTAATAAAACAAAATTGTATTGTCGGATTTCGAAATTTTTGGTATTAGTCCTTAGAAAATATGCTATCACGTCATTACCAACTAAAAAAAGGGATCAGGTATAACACTCTTGATAGTGTCAAGATTAGCATGCTTTGAAAAGTGACTTCAAAAACGTTAAAAAAGAGGAATCTTTAAAATATCACCAAATAATTAACCGTGCACTTTAAGGTAAACACATGCCTCTCTAGTTGTTCATTGGTACCATAAACTTGTTGTAAATGAGGTAAAACATATGCAGTAAGTTGCGGTTTAAAATAGATTCGTCTTAAGAGGTTAGGCAAGCAAACAGAACATGCAGACCACGTTATAAAGTGTCTTGTAACCGTAGATTTTCAGTTATGTATGAATTCATCCGTCCAAAGAATCCTACTTAAACTTGAAGTTTTCTTCTAATATCGTACAATTTGTAGACCCTATACTGAAGTTTTAGTTGATAGATCTCTTTTTTATGATGTAATAGAAAATTATTAAAGTACACAAAAATTAAAAATCCGATGACACGTTTTTGCATACGGTTGTTGAAATTTTGCGGTCCCCGAGATCCAATACACCTCTAGAGCTTAAATGCAATTTTGTTGCCACATTTATAAGAAGTTTGTGGTACCAATGGATAACTAAAAAGATGGGCATGTATTTACCGTAAAGTACGTGGTTAACTATTTGGCGATCTTTTAAGATAAATTCCTTTTTTATAATGTTTCTTGATGTCACTTTTCAAAACATGCTGATTTTGATACTATCTCGAGTTTGAGTGTTTGCTACAAGATCACTTTCTTTTAGTAAATAATGACGTGACATCATCCTTTCTAATCACTAATACTAAAAATTCCAAAATCCGACGATAAAATTTTGTTTTATTATGGTTTTCGTTTGGAGGTCTGCATTTCAATGAAAATCAAATTTAGGTATCTCTGAAACAGTTGAAAATCGGACTCTACTTTATATGACTTTTTTGTTGGAAATAAGCTATACGCCTTCTCCTAAAGTATTTTCCATTCGTCCATTGACCTGTGAAAGAGTGCTAGCGGCGCGGCGGCCCTTTAGGTCCATCCGATCATTACCTTGCCTACTACAGAAACCAATGGACTTGGAATTTTCGGATATATGCATACATACGAAAATTGTTTTAGATCGTTAATGAAACTTTGCCACAGTATTATTACCGTGCCAAGCATGGAAAATGGGTATGCTTTTTAGAAATCGTGCCGTAGTCACTACGGCGCAGCGACAATAAAAAAGCTAAAAATATAAAAACAACTCAAACCAGTTTTTAGGCCTTTTGGGGGTTCCTGATCATTTTCTGTCTTTTGAGTGGGGGTGAAATTGAGGTGGTTGGGTTGGGAGGTGGAGGGTTGCAAAACTAATAAAGTTTTTGTATGCATAATACGCTCTCCATTGACCTACAAAAAAGGACCTAGCGACATAATACACTTTTTAGGTTTATCAGAACGTTGCCTTGATTGTCACAGAAACTGAGGGATTTTTTCTGACGTATGTTGTATACGATTATTGCTTTACATAGTTCTGTATTATGTTACCTGAAATTGATTTTAATTACATTTCGACACAGTAGTATTACCGTGACGAGGATGGAAAATGCGTATGGTCTTTAAAAATCGTGTCAGAACTAAAAATATAAAAATAACTCAAACTCTCGATTTTAGGCGATTTGGGTGTTCCTGGTCGTTTCGTTTCATCCAATTAAAGCTCGCAGAATAAAACCAGTGTCGATCTAGTTCCTATGGAGAGGAGTATCAAGAAACTATTTACTAGAGTTTTTGTGTTGGATGTTTTTTGAGGGCAGGAGGGTGATGATTTGGTTGCAAGGGGATCTCAGACTATAGCTTAATGCGAAGGGAAAATAATAAACTGATATCACTTTAATGTGTGGGAAGTACTAAGTTAGTCAATTATCGATCATATTGATTGAACCTCATATATAACTGTACAGTACAAATTCCTGAATTCATAAATGTTGTACCCCTGTCAAGCATATCTACCCCTATCTAACAGTATATTCTCGTTACAGATTTGTTGCCTTTCTAGCTAACTTTATTGTATCTCAGGCATAGACACGTTTTATGACGCCAAATGCCAATCGAAAGTGCAGTCAACTGATTCACGGGTTAAATTAAATCAATTTTCGAATTACGCGTCTACAAATATTGAATAATTCCCAAAACATGGTCAGATATTAAAAAAATAGAAGTCAAGTTTATTGATTCAGTTCTTCTGAGGAATACTTGTTTTTCATAATGAAGGGCGATACCATTTTCAACATCAGCGATTTAGCAATTACGACTGTGAAGCAAAGCGAGTCATGTCCTATTTCAGTTGGTCTGGTTGAAAAAGTCTTGCTCCTGTAGTCGCAGTGCCTAGACTAGTCAATAGACGTTCAAAATAGATCCGTTGAACTAAGTTACTTGAATTCGCCGTTATTGACATGTTCAGATTATTAGCAAATTTTGGTAATTAGAGGGGTCGAATTTTTCGCTATATGTGCCACGCGGTTTCTACATCTCTATAGTCGAATTTCGACAAAGGAAAAGGTTAATTTTACATTTAGTTGCATTTATTTTCACTTAGTTGAAATCCGTAGTAGCACATGTTAATGAATGTTATTTTACTCCATGAAAGCTGAATTAGTATATCTCTTTACGAATAGGAGGAATAAATGAGGACTGCTGGCGGTGGTGACTCACTCGTAGATATTAGTATTGTTAAGCTAATTTCGACTTTTCTGCATGTCATGTTTCCAGTGTTTACGTGTTTATGCTATTAGAACTGATAAACGAGGACCGGCTGACATGCACGACCAACTGAGAACCACCTGAGTATTTTTTGTAAACGTCTTTCCTGCTCTTCTCATGTAAACGCCAACTGCATTAAAACCAAATCGGCCGCACAACGAATACATCACATGAAAGTCTCCTGTGTGCATGCCGAAAGTTGCGTTTTTAAGAGGACGATATTTTTATACATAGCAGCATGGTGCTGGGTAGTAATAGGTAAAAATGGAGTCAAGTTGATTGACTCAGTACTCAGTACTTCCCACACATAATGATGATACCATTTTATTATTTCCCAGTGCATGAAGCTATAGCCTAAAATCCCCTTGCAACTGAATTGTCGCCCATCCGCCTCCAAAAACAACATCCAACACAAAAACCCTCGTAAATAGTTTCTTGCGTCTCCCTTCTTAGGAACTAGGGCACCACAGTTTTTTTCTACATGCTTGAACTGGAATATGCGAAACGATCAAGAGCCTCCAACCCGTCTAAAAACGAAGTTAGAGCTGATTTTATGTTTTTGGTTTCTTGATTATTGCTACGCCGCCTCTGACATGGTTTTTCAAAAACAGAGTCGTTTTCCATTCTCGCAGCGGTAATTCTGTGTCAAAATTTTATTAAAATCAATTCAATAATTTTCGCTTTACGCAATATACATAGAACGAAATAAAGCAAAACTCGTATGTGCAGATCACAAAATTGGTATCTGTAATAGGCAAGCCAATGTTCGGATGGACCTAAAAAAGTGCAATATGCCGCTAGGTATTTCTTCTTCAGGTCAATAGACGGACTATTATGAATACAACAAATTTTTCAGTTTTACTACCCCCCACCCCCCAACCGCCCCGATTTCACCCCACCCAAAAAAATTTGAAAATGATCAGGAACCCGTAAAACGCCTAAAAACAATGTTTGAGCTGTTTTCATATTTTTAGTTTTTTATTATTGCTGCGCCGCCACTGACACTATTTTTCCTAAACATACGCGTTTTTCATCCTCGGCTTGGGAGTAATACTATGTCAAAGTTTCATTAAAATCAATTGAACAATTTTCGCGTTACGCGATATCGAACGATCTAAAACAATACTCGTATGTGTACATCATAAATTCTGATGAACATCAATTCAGTAATTTCAACATTATAAAATACAGAACGATCTAATATGTATACATCGGAAAATTCTCAAAGTCCCGTGGTTTCTATAATAAGCATGCAACGTTCGGATGGACCTAAAAAAGTGTATCATGCCGCTAGGCTTTTCATTCACATATTAATGAACAGCCCATTGCGAATAAAACAAATTTTTCAGTATTACAACCCCCCACCCCCCAACCACCCCAAATTCACCCCCACCCAAGAAAAAGTGGAAAATGATCAGGAACCCCTAAAACGCTTAAAAACGAAGTTTGAGGCATATTTGACATTTTTCGTTTTTTGCTAATTACTCTGCCCCCCGTATAACTATTTTCAAAATTATAGGAACATTACATACTACGACCCCACAGCATAACGCTGCCCAAATTTCATCACAATCTATGCAGCGGTTATTGAGATTACGAGGGTAGAAAAACGCGACAGACAGACAGACCGACAGACAGACCGACGGAAATGAGTGACGTGGATTTTCGTTATGTACACATCATAAAACGCCCAAGAAGCGTATTATCTCAAAATCGAAAATTTTCGCGATCGCAATACTCCCCTCACCTATCGTGTGGGAAGTAAAAATTCATTTTATAAAAAGCTTCGCGTTGGTGTAGTGAGAGACAAAACCCCTCAGAATTATTTTTATAAGTTACCAATCATCTACCGTTTTTGGGAGGGGATGAAATTGGGAAGGTGGGGATGGGGGAGTCGAAATCCCGAAAATTTCTTGTAAACATAAAATACCCTCGATTGCCCTAAAAAATATGAAATTCTAGACTTTTCAGACTTATCCGAATACTGACCTAGGAGACATTTGATACGTTTATTTACCTATACAGGGTGGGCCAACACTGGGCGGACGGAGGATTGTTGACTTACTCACACATATTTAAAGAGTCTGCCACTTGGTGGGGGGTGGGAACCCTTGACTGCTATAACGTTAAAATAGTTTCACTTAAATTTTTAAGTTTATACAGGGTGATTCATAATAAAATTACATTTTTTAAATGAATGGCGTGGAATATATTATTGCGTATTTAGATTGCTTGGTAAATTCTAGTTTGACCCGATGTATTTTATATGGAACCTTAAACGAACTGTTTAGGTGCAAATCACCATTCTTGGTATAAGTAGGTATCAGAAAAAAATTGAGTGTCACAGTGATTACTAATCTTAGAAGGCCACGACTTTTCGTTATTTTCACTCAACTGAAATCCGTACTAGCACATATTAGTGAATGTTATTTTACTGCATGAACGTTGAATTAGTATACCTCTATACGAATAGGTGGAATAAGTGAGGACCAGTAGGCGGTGGTGAATCACTCGAAGATATTAGGATTGTTAAGCAAATTTCGCATTTTCTACCTGTTATGTATAATATACAGTGTTTACGTGTTTATACTATTAGAAGTGATAAACGAGGACCGGGTGATATAGACGACAGAGGACCACCTGAGTATTTTTTGTAAGCATCTTTCTTGCCCTTTTTCTATTATTGTTCTTCAAGTAGGTATATTTTCGGATCGATCTGAAATTCATGTAACCGTCAACCGTACTGAACCCGAATCGGCCGCACAACGCATATACAGGGTGAGTCAAGCTCAACGCCTCGGACTCTTGTGACCAAACGATACCACTTTTCGAAAAATCGATTTTGCGAGTGTATGTAGGTCGAGTTGGACTACATTTAAAAAATAATGACCTTTATACAGAGTGTCTAATAAAAGCGTGACATATCAAAGCTGTTTTTTTAGATGGAATACCCTGTACATTATTGCATATTTAGACTCCAGTGCATTTTAGTGTGACTTTATGTATCACACATGGGACTTTAAGCGAACAGTTTAGGTACAAATCACAACTTTGGGTATAGGTAGATGTCAGAAAAAAGTTGAATATCGCAGTTATTATAAATCTTAGAGGGCTGTGACTTTGCCCTGTTACTAAGCATGAAATGTGTCAGCTTACGTTGGACGGTCGAGTTCGAATTACATTTGTACTTGGAGAAATCGGTAGATCAATTAAGTAAACTCCAATCAATGGTAACTTGATTGTTTCAAATGGGAATGCATAATTTTTTTTATACCATCGCATGTGCAATTTGATAAGCTTTCTAATGATATGCTGTTGTAAATATAAATCTCTGGTAGTTTTGATTTAATTTCAAACTTTCAGTAAAACCGGTGTTTTTAAATTCTCCTACCTATAAGCAACTTAGCAGGCCATGAAATATGAGCAAAAAACTGTTCAGATGGAACAAAACAACTAACTTAGCAGATAGTTATGGACGAACTAAAGTAAAAGGACAAAATTACAAAAATGACTTACAACAAATCAATTCTAACTAGAAATAGCAGAATAACACATCTAAGGTCAAAAAGCAGCTGGAGTGTGACAGAAATAGGTATTTTTTACAGCATGCCGGCTACTACAATATTCTAAAGATTGAAGATTCACAAAACCATTGTGAATTTTGAAATGAAAGGAAATCTACCACGTAATGTTGCTGGCAGCTTAATAGCTTCAGAATAAAATCTCACATTTCATGATTTAAAAATATAGTAACCGATACCTCTGACTGGAGTTCTGCAAATTTTTCAATACTCATAAGCAAGATCGCCGAAAATGAAGAATAAATTAAAAATCTGCTCTAATTTATTAAACATAATTTACCTGGCAGAAAATTAAAATATGATTTGTCAGTATTCCTTTTTTGTGATCTTGCTAATAGATACTGAAAAGTTCAAAGGACGACAGTGAGAGGTATCATTACTTTTGCCTTTGACGAAAATGACTATTGTTTTATGCCATTAAATGTGAAATTGCGCTCTGAAGATATTAGACTGACGGCAACGATCGCTGAAAGTTTTGCTTTCATTTCAAAGTGTTTAGTGATTTTGGAAATTTTTAATCTGTAGTACATTGCAGTCGCTAGTAGGCTGTAAAAATTATCCATTTCTGTCATACTTCAGCTTCTCTTTAACCTTAGACATCTTACCGCCGTTGTTTCTGGTTAGAGTTGATTTGTTGTAGGGAATTTTTATAATCTTGTTCTTTTACTCTAGTTCTGCTGGATCTTTTTGCTAAGTTAGTTGTTTTCTTCCATCTGAATACGATTTTGTTTATATTTCATGGCCTGCTAGTTTGTTTATAGGTAGGGAAATTGAAAGGCACTGATTTGATTGAAATCTCGAAATATAATAAAAACTACCATAGATTGATATTCACAACCTGATATAATTAGAAAGCCTATCAAATTGCACATCTGATCGTATAAAAAAATTATGCATTCCCTTTGAAAAAGTCAAGTTACCTTTGATTGAAATTTCCTTAATTGATCTACCGATTTGTCCAAGTAAAAATGTAATTCGAACTCGACCGTCTAACGTAAGCTGGTACATTTCGTGCTTAGTAACACGGCAAAGTCACAGCCCTCTAAGATCTATAATAGCTGCGATATTCAATTTTTTTCTGACATCTACCTATACCCAAAATTGTGTTTTGCACCTAAACGGTTCGCTTAAAGTCCCATGTGTGATACATAAAGTCACACTAACATTCTCCCAGGAATCTAAATATGCAATAATATACAGGATGTTCCATTTGAAAAAAACATAACTTTGATATGTCACGCTTATATTAGACACCCTGTATGAAAGTAATTATTTTTAAAATGTAGCCCAACTCGACCTACATACACTTGCAAAGTCGATTTTCCGAAAAGTAGTATCATTTGGTCACAAGAGTCCGAGGCGTTGAGCTTGAGTCACCCTGTATAACCTTAAAATGGCCTGTGCGCATGCCGAAAGTTGGAAATAATGTAAAAACGAAATGAGTTCTCGATCTAAAGGAATAGTGAAAATTTTAATTAGACAGAGCTGGTCGTATAGCTTAGGTGCACCTACGTTGCATTTTGCATTTTTTAAATGGATGAAATTTGGATAGCAGTATGTTGCTGGGTAGTAGTAGGTAAAGCTGCACTTTATGAAAAGCTGGGCGTAGGCGTAGTGAAAGATAAAACCCCTCGGCCTTTGTTTCAAGCTTTTTATGAGTTTTCAATTGTCTTTTATTTTTTAGGAGGGGATGAAATAGGGAAGGTGGGGAGAGAGGGAGATGAAATCTCGAAAAATTGTTGTTAACATAAAGTACCCTCCATTGCCCTAAAAAATATTAAATTCTATGCTTTTCAGGCAGACACGAAAACTGTCCTTGAAGACTTACCTACATTCTTTTTTGATACCCATTCATTACACTTAGGGCCAGTTTCACTCGTCTCTGATAAGTTTCGGATAGCGTATCTGTCACATAGGCCCATATCATTTATATGACAGATAGGCTTTCGGTCTGTCGGTTTGTCTGTCTGTTACACTTAGAACCGGTTTCACCGGTCTCTGATAAGTTTCAGATAGCGTATCTGTCAGATAGGTCCGTAATATTTATATGGCATTATCGGACATATAGGCTATCGGTCTGTCGGTTTATCTACCTGTTGGCGTTTTTCTATCCCCATAATCTCAGTAACCTTTGCACGGAGCGATATACTGTGGGGTAGTATACTGCTATAATTTTGAAAATCCGTGCATGGGCGGTGAAGGAATTAGCAAAAACAAAAAAAGTCAAATATTCCTCAAACTTCGTTTTTAGGATTTTTGGGGGTTCCTAGTCATTTTGTACTACAGGATGGATGGTGGAGGACTATGAATAGAGATGGGCATATCAGGTCATTTTTAAGATGCGGATCACCGGATCTAGAACACCTCAAAGATTCGGAACAGTGATCCGGTTCACGGGTCAGTCGGATCCCGACTAGCGAATGCAATCGTTCACCTTCGATCTCAAGTTCTCAAGATCGGAGGTGAACGATTGGTCAACCGAAGCACGAGGGAAACGTCCAATCTGGGTACTCGGTGCAGACAGAAATGAGCCAGTACAGTACAGTACACTTCATTTATAATTTATTAATTTGTTTTATCTTTATATCAGATGATATTTATTTTTTTATAAACATGTACCTAGAAGATGTATATGTATTAATTCTATTCTTTATAAATTTCGATTTGAGTAAATAATTATTCAGTTTTGAGTTTCTCGTATTTGTTAAAATACACTCCTAGTACGTAAAAGGAATTTTTTGTCTCTACTATAAACAGCCACAACTCATCATACAAGAAAAATATTCATTTATTATTCGCCCTAAAATATCTATCTAAATATTCTTTTAAATTCAGATCCCAGAACATTGAGCATTATGGCTATCCTGTAGCTTAAGCAGAACACTGAACCGAAAACTGAACATCGCCAATCGTCAGATCGACTGACCGACATATATCGCCGTGGCACGCACTATCCTGCTTTGTGATTCTGATGAACAAGCCGCCGAATTTGTGACCCGACTGACCCGTTGAGATTAAATTTAGGATTCGGTTCAGTTAGGTCACCTTAAAGATCTGGATCAATGAACCGGATCAGAACCGTTCTACACATCTCTAGCTATGAAAATGAAAAAATTGTTGTATTCATAATAGGCTGTCTAAAGCTTATCAAAAAATGGCCAAATATATGAAACTTGTCAATCTTGGGTTAATTCCGCATAATGATGTAACATTTAATAATTTAATGTAAAATCTAAATGCTAAAAGTAAAGCCATTACACACACACATACAGACTACACGCAAACACACTGAACTGTGAGAGAAAGACCCAGCGGCATAATACACTTTTTTAGGTCCATCCTAACAGTGCCTTGCGTATTGCAGAAAACAAGGGACTTCGAATACGAGTTTTGCTTTAGGTCGTTCTGTATTTGGAGGAAACTTTTGTTTGATTTTAATGAAATTTTGACATAGTATTATTACTGTGTCGAGAATGGAAATGCGTATGGTTTTTAGAAATCGTATCAGTGGCGGCGCAGCAATAATGAAAAAAACTAAAAATATAAAAACATCTCAAACATCGTTTTTAGGCGTTTGAGACGTGACTGATCATTTTCTACTTTTTTGGTAAGGGAGAAATTGGGATAGTTGGGGGGTGAGGGGTTCTAAAACTGAAAAGCTTATTGTATTCATAATAGGCTGTCCATTGACCTGTGACACTTTTTTAGATCCATCCGAACATTGTCTAGCCTATTGCAGAAACCAAGAATTTCCTGATGTATACGTAATAATGGCATTGCTCTAGATCGTTCTGTAGCGTGGAAAATATTGAACTGATTTTGATGAAATCTCGACACAGTATTACTAGCAAATACTATTAGCTTAGCGAGGAGGGTAAACGCGTTTGGATTTTAATTGAAAACCACAATTTTCTGTTGTGTACATAAGGGTATTGCTTTAGACCGTTCTGTACTATATAACACAGTATTATTTCCGTTGCAAGCTTGGAAAGCGCGTAGGGTTTTTAGAAATCGTGTCAGTAGCGGTGCAGCGTGTATTTGGTTGCAAAAGGATCTCAGATTATAGCTTCACGGTATGGGAAAACAATAAACTGGTATCACCGCAATGTGTGCGAAGTACTAACTCACTCAACTTGACTTAATTTTTTGTTCATAAATCCGCCATCACAAAGATGATATTTCAAAAGCATGCACCTTTTTCGACCCCGCCGTGGTAATAATAATCTGTCAAAGTTTTATTGTTAATGTTAGATACACACGTTAGATAAAAACCTTGAGTCCTCAAACTATGTAAAGGCAAGCCAAGTACAGAACATTACAACGACCAACTTTATTCAGTATCACGGAAAGTCCATCACCCAAATTTTAGCACCTTACTAAAAGGAAAAATATTAATCAGATATTCTTAAAATTCACACAAAAATAACAAAAGCAAAGTCTATTCTATTAATCAATTATTTGGAGGATTCATGACCATATGTCTATGGGAGCAGAACATGATGTCAAAGCATTTGTGAATTCACACATCATTGAAGTCCATCAGGTTACACGTTACAACAACAGGGTAGTTGTTGTAAAGTGTAATTTAAAAAACACCTATTCAGTAAAAGTCGTAGAACGGCTTATATTGCGGTGTCATTTTGGCAACACAGCTATGACCTCGCTTGGTGCGTTGTATACCGATTTCGGACCTCCGTTGTTCTCTGGGATAAAAAGCGAGTATATCGTGGCTCACTTAATTCTTTCATTGAAAGGTCCTCACTTGTCTCGATATACACGTATCAATTTTCTCATCGGTAAAATAGCTTTCATGTGTATATTTGAATGTTTCTTATCAAATGGCACATCTTCGTAATATCTATCATAAAATGATGCCATTATCTCGTTGTCCTCACTTGGTCACTAATACGTACTGTCCTCACTTGGTGCGCCAGCCAAGTATATATATATATATATATCCCTAGCACTATTTTGATTCCATCAACGCCACTCGCACATATCATTTTGATTCCTTGACTATTTTGACTCCGTATATCGGAGTCAAAATAGTTAGCTCGATTTGCCGCGCCCCAGAAAGCCTCAAGAGCATCATATGTTACAGGTTCCTACTTAAATGTCCCCTAGAATCTGTTTTGATACTTCGTTTTATGCTACCTAGCGTGGTATGGCAGCAATCGAATGTTGGGTGGAATCAATTCAGTGCCCCATTCGTAACGAGATATACGATGAAAGTTCTGAGACTGACCGCTAGGCGGAGGACAATGTATATATAATGTATACCTGGTTACACATTGTCGATTATTTTGATTCCTCAAGCAAATATCAGTGGCAACGCAGCAGTATGACGATATTCCCCAACAAAAGCGTTTGTCTATCGCAAATTTGGAAGCGCGGTCGGTACAGATATGAGCGCTTGTGGCATGTAGACCGGCGGCGCGGTATAAAATATGAGTTGTTGGCGGCGTTACGTTCAGAAATTGAGGGAATAATTCTAGGAATGAAAAATTCTCATATGAACTCCATAATGTATTGCTCTTTCAAAAAATAGGGTTGAGGAGGTAGGATAACATAATAATTTTGTGATAGGGCTGTGACTTGGCGGTCAGGTTCTGGCGGATGGAGCGTTGTAAAAACAGGTAATTGTATCATCCAATGAGCTGAAAGTAAGCGTTGCCGGCGCACCGACGCTAGTAATTGGCGGCACCGGCGTGGTGCAAAGGGCCGGCGGCGCCCATTTCTATGTCGGTGTCATCATACCCACAGCCTAGATCCGGCACCCCGATATCCCTTAGGTCACTCAAACCTATTATGATACCGGGGAACATTTTTATACCTTTTATTTATTCATAACCCTCGAGGGTGGCGAGGTATTCACACTTTTACAAGTAAATGAAATGAAAAAGGCTTCATCGGTGCAAATTCCGATAAAATATATAGAACCTACGTTAAAAGTAATACCTACGTAAAAAATGGCGTCAAGTGTCGGGCCTCAATACTAGCCATACATTATCGGTATTGACAAAAATATTGGGGTATCTCTATCCCTACACCGTCCTCATCAAAAAAGTAGACAATAATCACGAATCTTTGACACATCTAGAGACGAAGGTTGAGTATTGAAATTTTTAGTTTTTTGTTAATTTCTCCTGCGCAACTGGCAAGAGTCCAAACAACGGTACACTGTCAGCATTTCATCTATGGTAATAAAATTGTGTCATATTTTCATCACAATCAAGCCCAGAGTTTCCAAGTTCCACGTTATAGGATTATAATACGTTTGCATCCATTAATTATTTCACAGATATAACATGAATTTTGGATGTATCCGCGACATCCGGATACATCCAAAAAGCACACCAAAGTAAATATTTTGCGCAATGTGGAGTATTTTATGAATACAAAAGATTTTTAAGTTTTCAAACCCCCCTCATCCCAATTTCACCCTTTGCCAAAAACAAATGAAAAATGGTCAGGAACTCGTAAAATGCTTAAACACAGAGTTTGGAAGGGTTCTGATAATTTTTAGTTTTTTAGCAATTTCTCCGAAGCCTCCGATTTTCAAAATTATAGCATCATTACCTACTATGAGCCCACAGCATATCGCTCTCCAAATTTGATCATAATCCATGCAGCGGGTAAAAGGGTCACGAGGCTAGAAAAACGCCAACAGACAGACAGACTGCCGGAAATGAGTAACGTTGATTTTCGTTATGTAGAAAACATGGAACGCTCAAAATCTCAAAATTGAAAGTTTTCGCAATCAATTATCGTCTCACTTATTGGTGTGGGAATTATACGTTCAAGTTGCAGGATTCCAAGTTACAGAATTAGGATTATCAAGGGTAAAAACAATTAAAAAATCAATCCTTCATCGATCCACCTCAAATTAACCCCCCTTAAATAGAGGTAGCACCTCTATTTTGAAAGACTTAGAAACAATATTTGAGCCGTTCTTATAATTTACGTTTTTTTGATGATTACTTTGCTGCCACCGGCTTTCTGTGATTTTCTAAAACTGTACACATTTTCCATCTCTACCACGATAGCAATACGGTGTCAACATTTTATTGGACAATTTAGTAGCTACCAAATTACAGGTTATAGAATGAAAAACGAGAAATGATCAGCAACCTCTAAAAAAACTAAAAACGGAGTTGATATAATTTTTGGTTATTCACCAATTAAAAACAAATGTAGCAGCATTCCCTACTACGACTCCACGAACATGTCGCTCCCCACATTTAATCGAAATCGAAATAGCGGTTACTGAGATTATGCAGCTACAAAAATGCCTGGATAAACAGACAGATCGACGGAAATGAGTGACGTGGATTTGAAAGCTCAATTAAAACCGACATCCACCTCTATGGAACTGAAGTAAAGAAATGAGACTTGTGTCATTATTTTTATGCTACTGTCGTTAACTACTTATTTACTTTAGTGGAGAACTTCGATACTACGGCATGAGCTACTGTTCTATGCTCTGCATAGTATTTTAGGATCGGCGTAAATATTGTCGCGACGCGACGGTTACTCTTTCTTCAAACCAAGGAATTAAACTGCACTCTCTTTTCACATTTTTACTTCACTATTGATTACAGAATCTCTTAACCTTGTCTCAACTCAACTTGTCTTAACTACCAATCCTCTCATGCTACTTGTGGCGCCTTATACAGGGTGAGTCAAGCTCAACGCCTCGGACCTTTGTGACCAAACCAAACCACTACTCAAAAAACTTTGCGAGTATCTGTAGCTCGAGTTGGACTAGAGTTTAAAAATAATGACTTTTATACAGGGTGTCTAATAGAAGCGTGACATATCAAAGTTTTGTTTTTTTAATGGAAAACCTTACATGTTGCATAGATTCCCGGATCAATTTGAGTGTGACTTTATGTATCACACATGGGACTTAAATCAAACCATTTAGGTGCAAATCACAATTTTTGGTATAAGCAGATGTCATAGAAAAATTGAATATCACAGCTATTATAAAAAATCGAGTGCTGTGACTTTGCCGTGTCACTACGCATGAAATGCGTCAGCTTATGTTAGACGGTCGAGTTTGAATTACATTTGTATTTGGAGAAATCGGTATATGTATAAAAGTAATTATGTTTAAAATGTAGTCCAACTCGACCTACATACACGCGCAAAGTTGATGGTTCGAAAAGTGGGATCGTTTGAACACAAGAGCCCGAGTCATTGAGCTTGACTCACCCTGTATATGTATACTTCATCAAACCATCTAGAGGATTCGAGACATTCAGATGACATACTACACATTTTCCAACTGTAGTTTCTAAAGCGTCAAATGATAATTCAAAACGGCAAAGTTAATTTACCAACTCGTCACTTATAATTTCAAACTGTCAGGTGTAATTCATACCTGTCAGTTTGAATTTACAATTGACGAGATGGAAAATTAACTTCACCGTTTTGAATTATCACTTGCCGCTTTAGAAACTACAGCTGGAAAAGGTGTAGAACGCCCATCTGTCAGTCCCGAAAGTTCCAGATGATACGATGACGTTTACACATCAAAAATCTAACCTGCGTTTTTGACTATATCATATATGACAACTAACAGACATACACCAATACCATATTATACAGTATGTTACATTCTTCCACATTTAGCCTTCGGCATCCTCAATGAACAACTTCAAGTCTTGTATTGCCACAGACATCGGTTTTCCACTTCCCGTACATGACCCTCTACATGATGTTGAAGCTCCGGGAATCTACCCTTCTCTCCATCTTTGGTTGTAAGACCACACCATATCACCTTCTGACTCGATATCCTTTGCTCAACTTGTGATTCTCATCTTCAGCTCCAGCAGCGTTGTCTTTTCCTGACTCGGCTACCGTCTTCTCCAATTTTGCGTTTTTTCCTCTTGGAAACTGTCAATACCCAACACTCCCTTTTTTTCTTCACCAGGTTGTTCTCCAGTTCCACCGTGAGCCGCTGAGTTTATTTTCCAGTTGTGCCAGTTCGTCTTAGTAACATTCTTGCTCTCAAGTTGCGCTGTCTGATCAAGGCCCCCTGACACGTCCTTGAGCGCAGCGTCAAGCTCTGCTTCAATTTCCGCGTTTTTCCTCTCCAATTGTGCCAATTTCTGCTTTAACTGTACATCGCCATCTTGCATCGCTGACATTCGGGACACCGCCTTATTTGCATCGACAATGAGCTTATCGAGTTCATTCTTCAGTCTATCGATATCGCTTTCCATCTGTTCAATCTTCTGTTTCATCTTATTATTCTGATCCTCCAATACTGCTTAGTCTCTGAGCTAGCAGCCTATGCTTCAGCCAATGTATCTTCCATCTCCCTTCCTAGTCGAGCGTTCTCATCTTTAAAATTCGCGAGCTTCCGTTTTATCTTTTTTTCAACGTCTCTTACTTTACACAAATATTCCATGGTCTTTTTCGAGCGCGTTTCTCAAATCTGATTTCAGCTTCTTGATGTTTTACTTCAAGCTGCGCCAACTTTTCTCCCAACTTTGACTCGTCTTCCTTGACCCCGGTCTGTTTGGCTTTCACAATCGTATTGTCCAGGTTTTTCTTTAAGCATGTATCCTCAGCCTCCAGCTGGGTAATACTTGTTTCAGCATTGCATGTCCGTCCTTAACTTAGTCACATCTCTTTTCCGCTTTCTTCAACTGATTCAAAACCACCAGTTTCTTGAATTCGTCTTTCAAAGCAGCAATTTCTTTCTCATGTTTTTCGTTGAGCTTCTTTCAAGGCAGTCTCGTGCTGATCATTTTCCTTCAGCAGTTCTTCCTGTCCCTTTCAAGCTTACACTTAATATCCATACTTTTCCATTTCTGAGAGCAAGGAACTGCTTCAACCTATCCCTGTCTGCTGTAAGTTCCCTCGTAGCTACCTCATGTTCTTGTTGATGCTTGGCGATACCTCCTTCTTTCTTCTTTATCAAATTCCCCATAATTATCCCTACCAACTGCTCCTTCATTGAGTTTATCCTTTCTTGCATGGATTTCATTTTGTCTGCATACTCATCTGCTGTTCCTACATCCACCATCATGTTGTCAAGCTGTATGCTGCGGCATCCCACCTCAAAATACTCCTTCTGCACACATCTATAGCACATAAACTGCTCAGCTCCTTTCAGACTTATGCGAACTGGGCTTCTTTGGAAGCTACCACATTTTCTTCTTGGAATGAACGATGTGGCCCTGACTTCTAATTCACTTTTTTGTTCCACAGAGTCCACCCTCCTAGTCATTCTATTGGCTTTTGTGGCAGCTTCAATTTGTAGAACCTTGACCATATTGTAAAGTTTTGGGGCTGGCTAGTCTCACCATTCGCTGAACGTTTAGATCCGCAATGCCTTACACAAACTGGCGAACAGCGACGTGTCCTGTGTCTCGATGGGGCTGTTAACGAATACTCGTTTTGCTAACCTTTGGACTTCGTATGCAAACGTTGGCCATAAACAGCTCTGTTAGGTGCGCGTCTCCAAAAAGTAACTTTAGTGCAGATATTATCTTGTCATAGTCACGTCGATCTGACGAGCAGAGATTTTCTAGAATAGCTGCTGCAGAGTCTCTGAGTATTAATGTCAAGACACAAGCTTTTTCTTCATTTGACCAGTTATTCATACGTGCTATGTTTTTAGATTTCAAACAATAAATGTCATTTTGTCATTGGATGGTTACGACTTTGCTACTACGCCCCTGTATATATCAAGAAAAGCTGGTGGCACAGCTATTAAATCACGCTCACCTGCACTAAGTTCTCGCAGATCCTCTCCTTGATTCCTTGACACGATCCTCCACTTGCTGTAGCTGTTCCTCAACGTGCTTTTGTGATGTCGCATGCTTTTTTGGTATCGTTACTGTTGCTATTTGTGTCTCGATTGTACTGATATGCTGGTCCTGCTTTTTTAATGCCTGGCTCATAGCTTGCCTCTGTTCCATCCAGTCTAGTCATCACCAGATCCTGCCCACTCTTCAAACCTGCGACTGCATCGTCTTGGTGGTGCTTCATCTTTTCTTCGAGATCCACGATGGTTGCTTGCATAACGGCTGCCTGGTTGAATACTTTGAAGGTTTGAAACGGCTTGATACTTATCCTCTCGCATTGCTTCTGTGTGAAAAAACTTCTTATTTTACTCGTATATACGAAGCTTAAATATTATATCGATTCTGGAATGACTAAATTTAATATAACTATAATTATACCTCCATTTCTAATTGGTTGTTCTATATCCATATGACGCTTTAACAATGTCCTCACTAATACCACTTATAATAAATCTGACAACATTGCCGGAATCAAAATAACTGTTCTATGGTCAAATATACGCTTTCCGGAATCAAAATAGTAGGACTTATGTAATGATTTATACGGTCGGATTCAATATAGGCGGTAAGATGAACGGATTCAATACAGGACAAGAGTGAAATGATGTATATGAGAAATATAGTAGCTATAGTAACAAAAAACATATAGCTATAACTGAAATTCGACAACTAACCACTATTCGCATTAAAATTCAGTGTAGCTCCACTCCTTCCGGGAGATGCAAAAAGGTTGGATTATGAAAGGAATCAAAAAGGTCTAGGGATGTAAATATATATATATATATATATATATATATATATATATATACATGCATGGGAGATGGTATATATATATATATATATATATATATATATATATATATATATATATATATATATATATAACCCGTCTGGGTCCGGGTTTAGAATGTTCCCAGGGTTTAATCTGCCTGTCGTAAGAGGCGACTAAAAGATTGGTAGTCCTTGCCTTAAAAGGGCCTATGGTGGTCACCGGCTGTGAAAGCAGGCGTATGAACCACCATAGTGAGGAAGCGGCTGCACCTATGTTAAGGACGGCTTCCCGACAGCGTCTGACCCCAGGTTAGGGGCGGCTGATAGCAAACCTGGCAGTAGGTATAAAATGCGCCCCCAGGAAGCCGACCAACATCAAACGGCTATTCGGTGCGTGGCGACACTGTGGGGATAACCCAAGCCAGGGATGAAAGCCGGCCGGCAACCTCTACAGGTCATCCCTAGGAGGCAATGTGGTCGGCTGCCTCCGAAATGTCGGCTGGGGGCCCTAAGGCTAACCACCGGACGGGCCCTACCTTCTGGTTCGACCGCCCCAGAAGAAGAGCACCCACACCAGGCCGGTATCGGAAGCCGGCTCTGGGCAAGGTGGCGGTGCCTCGGATCGCCCTGACGACGACACACGCAACGACATGGACCGTTTTAGGTGGACGACGGAACTGAAGGATGACCTGCTGAGCTGCTACGAGAGCAGTGGCCCGCGCCGTAGGGGATACATGTCCCGCATGCATGGGAGATGGTGTGAAATGCATCCAGAGCATAGCACAATTACCTCCCAGAGCTTGCGGAACCAGGTATTTTACCTTCGGGGGCAGGGATACGTTCGTGCTCCAGCTCAGCCTGCCCCTCCGGCGACTGAAAGGCCTGTTAACCAGGCTGAAAGGTCGCCGATGAGGCCCGCTGAGAGGGAAATCGACGAAGCCGTCTCACCTGGAGATTTCAGTGACCGAAGGGCCTTGCATAACAACAAGAGGTCCTTCAAGCTGGCAGATTTAAAGAGAGAGGATGAGGCGTTGAGTGAACGTCTATCGGAGGTCTCCGACATTTGGAGCATCAATTGCGAAATTTACGCTGCGGCTCTGAGGCTGGCTGGACAGGGGAGAGTGAGAGACTCTCCTGTCGAGAGAGCACAGAGGCGGGTGCGCCAGATGGAAGCGAAAATCCAGTTGGCTCGCCAAGAAGCATCCCGTATCCAGTGTGTGATGGAATATAGAGCGGCCGGTAGGCCTTTTACGCGCCGCGTGCGCCAGATAGCCCGAGAGCTAAGGCGCGACCATCACACGCTCAGTCAAGCGGTACTGGTTGTTGTCAAGCAGCATTGTCTTGACAGGATACGGACGCTAATCGCTGCTAAACGATCACTGGTGACGCGGGCGAGAGGTTTGGAGGAAAACAGATTGTTTTCCGAAAAGCCTGCTCGTCTCTTCCAACAGCGACCACCAGTCATAGAGCAGCCGCCAACTGCTGATCGCGTGGAGACTTTCTGGAGGGGCATTTACGAACACCCCAAACCTCTCCAAGCAGACACTCCGGCCTTGGCGCAGTTCGAGTCCGTTTGTAGGAGGACTCCAAACCTGAATGTACTGCGTCACCCGATAAACACGGAAGAAATTCTTGGTGCCTTACGAGGCGCAAAGAATTTCGCAGCTCCTGGCCCGGATGGCATAAACACCTACTGGTTGAAAAAGTTTCCCAGTTGCCACCGGCATTTAGCTAGAGTTTTTAACTCGTGGCTAAATCAGGAGCAGCCAATTCCGGCTTGGTTTGTCGAGGGTCGAACCGTGCTTCTCCCGAAGACCGGAGATTTGTCTGATCCTAAAAACTACAGGCCAATAACATGTCTGAACGCATGTTACAAGCTCTTCACCAGAATCTTGTACATGCGTATCCTTCAAGCTGTAAATCCCGTATTTCTCAGCGTATATGAACAAAGAGGGTCTAAGAAAGGAGTAGCTGGCTGCAGGGATAACCTGTTGATTGACCGCTGTGTCACACAGGACTCCGTGCATTACCTGCGAAACCTTTCTATGGCCTGGATCGACTATCGGAAGGCATTCGACACTACGTCTCATGAACTGATTGTGCGGCTGTTGGAATGTCTTTCGGTAGATGATCAAATAGTGGGATGCATCAAACAACTGATGCCGCTCTGGAAGACTCGGTTCACTATAACATCGGGTGAAACCAGGGTTCGAACAGAGTTGGTATCATTTAAAAGAGGGGTCTTCCAAGGAGACTCCTTGAGTCCCTTGCTCTTTTGCATCTCGCTACTGCCTTTGTCCATAGCGCTGAAAAATACTAAGGGATACAGCTGTGGCAAGCCCAATTACCGGAGGCACAAGGTCACCCACTTATTTTACATGGATGACCTGAAACTCTATGCCTCCGGACAACGCGATTTAGAGCAGTCGCTGAGGGTAGTGCAGGATTACAGTCAAGCTATTGGTATGGAGTTCGGGATAGACAAATGTGCCATGGTTCATCTCAAAAGAGGACGTTGCGGAGATAGTGAAGATGAGGAGCAGCTCGTTGATGAGAGCATCTTGCGACAACTGCATGCCGGAGATACCTATACCTACCTTGGAGTGGCGCAGCGTCACATCCAAGAGGCAGAATTGGTCAAAGAGTGTCTCCGCCGCAAGTATTTGCACCGACTCCGGCAGATCTGGTCGTCAGAACTGTCCGGCAAAAACAAAGTCGCTGCCACAAACATGCTTGCGGTCCCATTGTTGCTATACAGCTTTGGTGCTGTCCACTGGAACGTGGAAGAGCTGCGACAAATCGACATAAAGACCCGCAAAAGGATGAATATGGAGGGAAGTCTACATCCTAGATCCTCTGTCCCGCGAATATACCTCCCGCGACACCTGGGAGGGCGTGGACTATTGAGTTTGGAGCATCTGCACAACAGAGTAGTACTGGCCACTGCCTGCTATGTTACGACGAGCACCGATCCCCTGATCCGCTTTGTGCGAGAGCACGAGATTGCGGGTAAAGGAGCCTTCCTTTTTAAAGCAGCAACACGGGCAGCCGAAGAACTTAGTCTCACGCTCGACTTCACGCGGAGGTGTCAGCAGTCCGTTACGGAACTTGCTCCCGCACAATTAAAAACCCGGATTAAAACTGCTGAAGTCCAATTGCTTTTAAGACTTCACAAAGATAAACCAATGCACGGAATCTTCTACAAACATCTAGAAGAGCATGGTTTATCTGAGCAGTTGACCTTCTCCTTCCTAAGGTCTAATGGGTTGATGTCGGAGACTGAGAGCTCTATAATGGCTTGCCAAGACGGTGTCTTCAACACCTTAGTATACCGTAGCCGGATTATGGGTATGGATGTGCCCGATATCCGCTGTAGAGCCTGCCTGCAGGCGCCAGAGACCCTTACGCACCTCTTGTCGGCGTGTAAGGTGTACGCTGGCACAGCCTACGTCTATCGGCACAACGCGGCTCTACGAGTGCTATACTACCATTTAAGGCACTCATACGGTATAGATGAGACACCGGTGCTGCCATACGCTCCAGGGGACATTGAGTCCGTTGTGGAGAACGAGAGGTGCCGAATTTACTGGAACTACTCATTCTCCACGCTCGAGCTTATACATGCAAATAAGCCCGACATAGTCCTCCTCGACTACCAACAAAAGACGATGTTCGTTATCGAGTTCTCGGCACCCGCCGAGGGGAACATCGTCTCTAAGGAGGAGGAAAAGCGGACCAAGTATCAGGAGCTCCTCGGACAACTTCGCAGGCTCTGGCCGGACTACACTGTGAGTCTGCTAGTAATGGTCATTGGATCCCTAGGTGGTATGAGGGATACCCTGCTCTCTGCACTGCGCAAAATGCCGGTGTGCCGTGCGGCGGCGCACGTCTTAGCCGCCAGAATGCAGAAGGCAGTCATCCATGGGTCCCTTCGTCTGCTTAGGACGCACGATACGCGGACCCAGTGATTGCTCACCTCACGGTGTGAGGAGTAGTCGCTGGGGAATGGAACAGCAGCCCGGTGTGTCGGAGCCCGGGTGGCACCTTATTTGTTTTTGTTTCGTTTATATATATATATATAGAGAGAGGAAGGGTAGTCTTGGCTGACTAGTTAATGAGCAGGCAACAATCTTGGGGTTGCAGCCGTAGCAAAAATGGTGAGGCCAGGAGAAAATGAAACTAATTGTTCATGCTAAGCTTTCGGAAATGTTTATTCCCATCTTCAGAGCTTGCTACAATAAAAATAAGTGCTTAAGGCAACAATACATAATTGTGCAAAAAGAAAGGTAACTTACAACGGAAGATTTCGTCTTCAGGAGTCACAATCTCAAAAAACATGAGGACACGCCAAAAACAGCAAGTTAACACACAAAACAGGTCATTAGGTTAAAAATTGATCAATGAAAAGTAAGTTTACTAATTAAAATGTTAAAAACTTGTGTAATATCACATTATGTAGGAAAATTTGATGAACGTCGCCAAAAAAGCAACATGTCCGCTGGATACGGTAACCTACATTACATGTGGTATGAAATGAAAGCCGAGTGGCGGCAACAGGTAGAATGAGGAAAAGAGATAGATATATAAATGGCAATTGACAATCTAGAAACAATACCAACATTATGCCAAAAAGTAACTAAATCAAATGTCTCTGTATGTGCGCAGAAGCAAATAATTTGGAGAGGGAACCATAGGCGGGTCGTTAATTAATAATATAAGGTATATTCTCAAACCAGTGTCGTGATTTGTATAATTTTAGACAAATTAAGGAGTTGCAATGTGGATGTAGAGAAAAATGGCAATGGAGACGTGAAAAAAAGGGGGAAACGCATAATGGTGCGAAAAAGTCGGGAGTATGGAGAAAAATTGAGAAATGGTCAAAAAGACCAATCAGGGAAATTGAGGCAATTTGTTAAAAACAAACTACTTGCAAGAATTTAATTCTTTTGTTCACATTAATTTTATAGAATTAGTTTGAGGGGGGATAAAATTTGATTGTGATAATGAGTGAGAAATGGGGAAATACCATATAGGTTGATATCATCGTGGGATATGATATGAAAAATATATCAATGTTTAAAAGGTCTGTAGGAAGAAAATTTCAATGAAATCAACAACCCTGTTTTATTAAAAGGAAAAAGAAAAGAGAACCCAGCTAATGAGACTGGGACAGGGCAGATGAATCCAACAGAAATACACTTCCTGGGGTATCTTAAGTAAAGTGTTAAAGGGAGGAGTTAGAGATATTTGCGAGCCCCGCATGATCCCATCTCAAAATATAGGAATATATGCTGCTTAAATTATTAATATCTGATCTTTTATTTAAACTATTCTCACAGTTATTGATATGGACCATCTCTAAGAAAAGTCTTTTCTCAAAAACTGTTTCAGTATCCAACACTCTGGTGTTTTCCCAATTAATTTTATGTCCAGTTTCAATTGCATGCTGAGACAAGGCACAACTGTTAACCTTACGATTAATATCACTTTTATGTGATGTAATACGTGACTTCAAGCTTCTGGATGTTTGGCCAATGTAAGTCCTGTTGCAGTTGAAACATGGAATGGAATAAACCACATTGGATTTCTCCATTGTTTTTATGGGGGTTTTCAATTTGGAAAAAATGACAGAAACTGGTAAAACATTGCACAGTGCAATTTTGACAGGTAGATTTTTGAAAATATTCAAAAGCCTTGGAGTAAGGTCTTCTATAAAAGGTAAAGTTTTATAAAAAGTTACAGGAGGCTGAGACTGCGGAGGTGCAGTGGAGTTATTAATGTTATTTTGATGCACCTCCGCAGTCTCAGCCTCCTGTAACTTTTTATAAAACTTTACCTTTTATAGAAGACCTTACTCCAAGGCTTTTGAATATTTTCAAAAATCTACCTGTCAAAATTGCACTGTGCAATGTTTTACCAGTTTCTGTCATTTTTTCCAAATTGAAAACCCCCATAAAAACAATGGAGAAATCCAATGTGGTTTATTCCATTCCATGTTTCAACTGCAACAGGACTTACATTGGCCAAACATCCAGAAGCTTGAAGTCACGTATTACATCACATAAAAGTGATATTAATCGTAAGGTTAACAGTTGTGCCTTGTCTCAGCGTGCAATTGAAACTGGACATAAAATTAATTGGGAAAACACCAGAGTGTTGGATACTGAAACAGTTTTTGAGAAAAGACTTTTCTTAGAGATGGTCCATATCAATAACTGTGAGAATAGTTTAAATAAAAGATCAGATATTAATAATTTAAGCAGCATATATTCCTATATTTTGAGATGGGATCATGCGGGACTCGCAAATATCTCTAACTCCTCCCTTTAACACTTTACTTAAGATACCCCAGGAAGTGTATTTCTGTTGGATTCATCTGCCCTGTTCCAGTCTCATTAGCTGGGTTCTCTTTTCTTTTTCCTTTTAATAAAACAGGGTTGTTGATTTCATTGAAATTTTCTTCCTACAGACCTTTTAAACATTGATATATTTTTCATATCATATCCCATGATGATATCAACCTATATGGTATTTCCCCCTTTCTCACTCATTATCACAATCAAATTTTATCCCCCCTCAAACTAATTCTATAAAATTAATGTGAACAAAAGAATTAAATTCTTGCAAGTAGTTTGTTTTTAACAAATTGCCTCAATTTCCCTGATTGGTCTTTTTGACCATTTCTCAATTTTTCTCCATACTCCCGACTTTTTCGCACCATTATGCGTTTCCCCCTTTTTTGCACGTCTCCATTGCCATTTTTCTCTACATCCACATTGCAACTCCTTAATTTGTCTAAAATTATACAAATCACGACACTGGTTTGAGAATATACCTTATATTATTAATTAACGACCCGCCTATGGTTCCCTCTCCAAATTATTTGCTTCTGCGCACATACAGAGACATTTGATTTAGTGACTTTTTGGCATAATGTTGGTATTGTTTCTAGATTTTCAATTGCCATTTATATATCTATCTCTTTTCCTCATTCTACCTGTTGCCGCCACTCGGCTTTCATTTCATACCACATGTAATGTAGGTTACCGTATCCAGCGGACATGTTGCTTTTTTGGCGACGTTCATCAAATTTTCCTACATAATGTGATATTACACAAGTTTTTAACATTTTAATTAGTAAACTTACTTTTCATTGATCAATTTTTAACCTAATGACCTGTTTTGTGTGTTAACTTGCTGTTTTTGGCGTGTCCTCATGTTTTTTGAGATTGTGACTCCTGAAGACGAAATCTTCCGTTGTAAGTTACCTTTCTTTTTGCACAATTATGTATTGTTGCCTTAAGCACTTATTTTTATTGTAGCAAGCTCTGAAGATGGGAATAAACATTTCCGAAAGCTTAGCATGAACAATTAGTTTCATTTTCTTCTGGCCTCACCATTTTTGCTACGGCTGCAACCCCAAGATTGTTGCCTGCTTATATATATATATATATATATATATATATATAGACAAAACAAAAACAAAAAAGGTGCAACCCGGGCTCCGACACACCGGGCCGCTGTTCCATTCCCCAGCGACTGCTCCTCACACCGTGAGGTGAGCAATCACTGGGTCCGCGTATCGTGCGTCCTAAGCAGACGAAGGGACCCATGGATGACTGCCTTCTGCATTCTGGCGGCTAAGATGTGCGCCGCCGCACGGCACACCGGCATTTTGCGCAGTGCAGAGAGCAGCGTATCCCTCATACCACCTAGGGATCCAATGACCATTACTAGCAGACTCACAGTGTAGTCCGGCCAGAGCCTGCGAAGTTGTCCGAGGAGCTCCTGATACTTGGTCCGCTTTTCCTCCTCCTTAGAGACGATGTTCCCCTCGGCAGGTGCCGAGAACTCGATAACGAACATCGTCTTTTGTTGGTAGTCGAGGAGGACTATGTCGGGCTTATTTGCATGTATAAGCTCGAGCGTGGAGAATGAGTAGTTCCAGTAAATTCGGCACCTCTCGTTCTCCACAACGGACTCAATGTCCCCTGGAGCGTATGGCAGCACCGGTGTCTCATCTATACCGTATGAGTGCCTTAAATGGTAGTATAGCACTCGTAGAGCCGCGTTGTGCCGATAGACGTAGACTGTGCCAGCGTACACCTTACACGCCGACAAGAGGTGCGTAAGGGTCTCTGGCGCCTGCAGGCAGGCTCTACAGCGGATATCGGGCACATCCATACCCATAATCCGGCTACGGTATACTAAGGTGTTGAAGACACCGTCTTGGCAAGCCATTATAGAGCTCTCAGTCTCCGACTTCAACCCATTAGACCTTAGGAAGGAGAAGGTCAACTGCTCAGATAAACCATGCTCTTCTAGATGTTTGTAGAAGATTCCGTGCATTGGTTTATCTTTGTGAAGTCTTAAAAGCAATTGGACTTCAGCAGTTTTAATCCGGGTTTTTAATTGTGCGGGAGCAAGTTCCGTAACGGACTGCTGACACCTCCGCGTGAAGTCGAGCGTGAGACTAAGTTCTTCGGCTGCCCGTGTTGCTGCTTTAAAAAGGAAGGCTCCTTTACCCGCAATCTCGTGCTCTCGCACAAAGCGGATCAGGGGATCGGTGCTCGTCGTAACATAGCAGGCAGTGGCCAGTACTACTCTGTTGTGCAGATGCTCCAAACTCAATAGTCCACGCCCTCCCAGGTGTCGTGGGAGGTATATTCGCGGGACAGAGGATCTAGGATGTAGACTTCCCTCCATATTCATCCTTTTGCGGGTCTTTATGTCGATTTGTCGCAGCTCTTCCACGTTCCAGTGGATAGCACCAAAGCTGTATAGCAACAATGGGACCGCAAGCATGTTTGTGGCAGCGACTTTGTTTTTGCCGGACAGTTCTGACGACCAGATCTGCCGGAGTCGGTGCAAATACTTGCGGCGGAGACACTCTTTGACCAATTCTGCCTCTTGGATGTGACGCTGCGCCACTCCAAGGTAGGTATAGGTATCTCCGGCATGCAGTTGTCGCAAGATGCTCCCATCAACGAGCTGCTCCTCATCTTCACTATCTCCGCAACGTCCTCTTTTGAGATGAACCATGGCACATTTGTCTATCCCGAACTCCATACCAATAGCTTGACTGTAATCCTGCACTACCCTAAGCGACTGCTCTAAATCGCGTTGTCCGGAGGCATAGAGTTTCAGGTCATCCATGTAAAATAAGTGGGTGACCTTGTGCCTCCGGTAATTGGGCTTGCCACAGCTGTATCCCTTAGTATTTTTCAGCGCTATGGACAAAGGCATAGCGAGATGCAAAAGAGCAAGGGACTCAAGGAGTCTCCTTGGAAGACCCCTCTTTTAAATGATACCAACTCTGTTCGAACCCTGGTTTCACCCGATGTTATAGTGAACTGAGTCTTCCAGAGCGGCATCAGTTGTTTGATGCATCCCACTATTTGATCATCTACCGAAAGACATTCCAACAGCCGCACAATCAGTTCATGAGACGTAGTGTCGAATGCCTTCCGATAGTCGATCCAGGCCATAGAAAGGTTTCGCAGGTAATGCACGGAGTCCTGTGTGACACAGCGGTCAATCAACAGGTTATCCCTGCAGCCAGCTACTCCTTTCTTAGACCCTCTTTGTTCATATACGCTGAGAAATACGGGATTTACAGCTTGAAGGATACGCATGTACAAGATTCTGGTGAAGAGCTTGTAACATGCGTTCAGACATGTTATTGGCCTGTAGTTTTTAGGATCAGACAAATCTCCGGTCTTCGGGAGAAGCACGGTTCGACCCTCGACAAACCAAGCCGGAATTGGCTGCTCCTGATTTAGCCACGAGTTAAAAACTCTAGCTAAATGCCGGTGGCAACTGGGAAACTTTTTCAACCAGTAGGTGTTTATGCCATCCGGGCCAGGAGCTGCGAAATTCTTTGCGCCTCGTAAGGCACCAAGAATTTCTTCCGTGTTTATCGGGTGACGCAGTACATTCAGGTTTGGAGTCCTCCTACAAACGGACTCGAACTGCGCCAAGGCCGGAGTGTCTGCTTGGAGAGGTTTGGGGTGTTCGTAAATGCCCCTCCAGAAAGTCTCCACGCGATCAGCAGTTGGCGGCTGCTCTATGACTGGTGGTCGCTGTTGGAAGAGACGAGCAGGCTTTTCGGAAAATAATCTGTTTTCCTCCAAACCTCTCGCCCGCGTCACCAGTGATCGTTTAGCAGCGATTAGCGTCCGTATCCTGTCAAGACAATGCTGCTTGACAACAACCAGTACCGCTTGACTGAGCGTGTGATGGTCGCGCCTTAGCTCTCGGGCTATCTGGCGCACGCGGCGCGTAAAAGGCCTACCGGCCGCTCTATATTCCATCACACACTGGATACGGGATGCTTCTTGGCGAGCCAACTGGATTTTCGCTTCCATCTGGCGCACCCGCCTCTGTGCTCTCTCGACAGGAGAGTCTCTCACTCTCCCCTGTCCAGCCAGCCTCAGAGCCGCAGCGTAAATTTCGCAGTTGATGCTCCAAATGTCAGAGACCTCCGATAGACGTTCACTCAACGCCTCATCCTCTCTCTTTAAATCTGCCAGCTTGAAGGACCTCTTGTTGTTATGCAAGGCCCTTCGGTCACTGAAATCTCCAGGTGAGACGGCTTCGTCGATTTCCCTCTCAGCGGGCCTCATCGGCGACCTTCCAGCCTGGTTAACAGGCCTTTCAGTCGCCGGAGGGGCAGGCTGAGCTGGAGCACGAACGTATCCCTGCCCCCGAAGGTAAAATACCTGGTTCCGCAAGCTCTGGGAGGTAATTGTGCTATGCTCTGGATGCATTTCACACCACCTCCCATGCATGCGGGACATGTATCCCCTACGGCGCGGGCTACTGCTCTCGTAGCAGCTCAGCAGGTCATCCTTCAGTTCCGTCGTCCACCTAAAACGGTCCATGTCGATGCGTGTGTCGTCGTCAGGGCGATCCGAGGCACCGCCACCTTGCCCAGAGCCGGCTTCCGATACCGGCCTGGTGTGGGTGCTCTTCTTCTGGGGCGGTCGAACCAGAAGGTAGGGCCCGTCCGGTGGTTAGCCTTAGGGCCCCCAGCCGACATTTCGGAGGCAGCCGACCACATTGCCTCCTAGGGATGACCTGTACAGGTTGCCGGCCGGCTTTCATCCCTGGCTTGGGTTATCCCCACAGTGTCGCCACGCACCGAATAGCCGTTTGATGTTGGTCGGCTTCCTGGGGGCGCATTTTATACCTACTGCCAGGTGCTATCAGCCGCCCCTAACCTGGGGTCAGACGCTGTCGGGAAGCCGTCCTTAACATAGGTGCAGCCGCTTCCTCACTATGGTGGTTCATACGCCTGCTTTCACAGCCGGTGACCACCATAGGCCCTTTTAAGGCAAGGACTACCAATCTTTTAGTCGCCTTTTACGACAGGCAGATTAAACCCTGGGAACATTCTAAACCCGGACCCAGACGGGATATATATATATATATATATATATATATATACAGCTTTGGTGCTGTCCACTGGAACGTGGAAGAGCTGCGACAAATCGACATAAAGACCCGCAAAAGGATGAATATGGAGGGAAGTCTACATCCTAGATCCTCTGTCCCGCGAATATACCTCCCGCGACACCTGGGAGGGCGTGGACTATTGAGTTTGGAGCATCTGCACAACAGAGTAGTACTGGCCACTGCCTGCTATGTTACGACGAGCACCGATCCCCTGATCCGCTTTGTGCGAGAGCACGAGATTGCGGGTAAAGGAGCCTTCCTTTTTAAAGCAGCAACACGGGCAGCCGAAGAACTTAGTCTCACGCTCGACTTCACGCGGAGGTGTCAGCAGTCCGTTACGGAACTTGCTCCCGCACAATTAAAAACCCGGATTAAAACTGCTGAAGTCCAATTGCTTTTAAGACTTCACAAAGATAAACCAATGCACGGAATCTTCTACAAACATCTAGAAGAGCATGGTTTATCTGAGCAGTTGACCTTCTCCTTCCTAAGGTCTAATGGGTTGAAGTCGGAGACTGAGAGCTCTATAATGGCTTGCCAAGACGGTGTCTTCAACACCTTAGTATACCGTAGCCGGATTATGGGTATGGATGTGCCCGATATCCGCTGTAGAGCCTGCCTGCAGGCGCCGGAGACCCTTACGCACCTCTTGTCGGCGTGTAAGGTGTACGCTGGCACAGCCTACGTCTATCGGCACAACGCGGCTCTACGAGTGCTATACTACCATTTAAGGCACTCATACGGTATAGATGAGACACCGGTGCTGCCATACGCTCCAGGGGACATTGAGTCCGTTGTGGAGAACGAGAGGTGCCGAATTTACTGGAACTACTCATTCTCCACGCTCGAGCTTATACATGCAAATAAGCCCGACATAGTCCTCCTCGACTACCAACAAAAGACGATGTTCGTTATCGAGTTCTCGGCACCCGCCGAGGGGAACATCGTCTCTAAGGAGGAGGAAAAGCGGACCAAGTATCAGGAGCTCCTCGGACAACTTCGCAGGCTCTGGCCGGACTACACTGTGAGTCTGCTAGTAATGGTCATTGGATCCCTAGGTGGTATGAGGGATACGCTGCTCTCTGCACTGCGCAAAATGCCGGTGTGCCGTGCGGCGGCGCACATCTTAGCCGCCAGAATGCAGAAGGCAGTCATCCATGGGTCCCTTCGTCTGCTTAGGACGCACGATACGCGGACCCAGTGATTGCTCACCTCACGGTGTGAGGAGTAGTCGCTGGGGAATGGAACAGCAGCCCGGTGTGTCGGAGCCCGGGTTGCACCTTTTTTGTTTTTGTTTTGTTTATATATACAGGGTTATTCACGTTATTCGACACGGAGCATTATGGCTAAAGTATTTGATAAAAAAGAAAATAATAATTTGGGATGGATAGAGACCCATGAAGTCTACATTTTAAAAATATTTTCATGTTATACAAGGTGTCCCAAAAGCACGAAATGTATCAAAGTTATGTTTTTTTAAATGGAATACCCCATATATTATTGCATACTCAGATTCCTTGGTGAATTATAGTGTGACTTTATGTACCATACATGGTACCTAAAGCAAACCGTTAAGGTGTAAATCACCATTTTCGGTATAAGTAGATATCAGGAAAAAATTGAATATCGCAGAGATTACAAAATTAGGAAGGCTGTGACTTTGCCGTATTACTAAGCACAAAATGCGTCAGCTTTGATGAGACTGTCAAATTTTAATCACGTTTATGCTTGGAGAAATCGGTCGATGAATTAAGGAAACTTCGATCAGCGATAACTTGATTTTTTCAAATGGGAATGCCTAATTTTTTTTATACGGTTCAACGTAGAATTTGATAACCTTTCTAATGATATAAGGCTGTGAATACCAATCTCTCGTAGTTTTCTTTTAATTTTAAATTTTCAAACTAATCGGCGATTTTCAATTTTCCTACCTATAAGCAACGTAGCAGGCCATGAAATATAAACAAAAATCTGTTCAGCTAGAAGAAAACAACTAACGTAGCTGAAAAATACACACTAACTAGACTAAAGGGACAAGATTATAAAAATTCCTTACAACAAATCAACTCTCCCAAAAACAACTGCCACAACATCTCTAAGGTCAAAGAGAAGCTGGAGTATGGCAGTAATAGATATTTTTACTGTCCACTGACTACTGCAATTTACTAGAGGTTAAAAATTTCCAAGGCGATCAAAAACCCTCATATGAAACAGAAACAATCGGCGACTGTTGCTCCAGCACGCAACTATCAATCATATGTAATGGTGTAAAAAGTACTAATTTGCATCGAAGTCGATACCTCTGACTGGAGCCCTTCTATTTTTCAATATCTATTAGCAATATTGCAAATAAGGAATACTGACAAATCAGATTTAAATCTTCTGCCATTCAAGTTATTTTTTTAATTTGAACAAATTTTAATTCATTCTTCATTTTCTGCGACCTTGCTAATAAGGTACTGAAGAATTTGCAGAACACCAGTCAGAGCTACTTTTGACTTGAGTTTTGACAGAATTGCATACTTTTTTATATCATTAAATGTGAAATTTTATCATGAAAATAATAAACTGCTTACAACATTCTCTAGCAGTTTTTACTTTGTTTCAAAATGTTTAATGGTTTTGGAAATTGCCAATGTCTAGTACATTGCAGTAGCTAGTAGGCCGTGAAAAAATCCATGTCTGCCATACTCCAGCTTCTCCTTGACCAAAGATATGTTACCGCCGTTGTTTCTGGTTAGACTTTGCTTGTTGTGAGTAATTCTTATAATCTTGTCCCTTTAGTCTAGTTCGTGTGTATTTTTCAGCTAAGTTAGTTGTTTTCTTCTACCTGAACAGGTTTTTGTTTATATTTCATGGCCTGCTACGTTGCTTATAGGTAGGAAAATTGAAAATCGCCGATTTGTTTGAAAATTTAAAATTAAAAGAAAACTACGAGAGATTGATACTCACAACCTTATATCATTAGAAAGCTTATCAAATTCTACGTTTAACCATATAAAAAAAATTAGGCATTCCTATTTGAAAAAATCAAGTTATCGCTGATCGAAGTTTCCTTAATTCATCCACCGATTTCTCCAAGCATAAACGTAATTTAAATTTGACAGTCTCACTAAAGCTGACGCATTTTATGTTTAGTAATACGGCAAAGTGACAGCCTTCCAAATTTTATAATCTCTGCGATATTCAATTTTTTCCTGATATCTACTTATACCGAAAATGGTGATTTACACCTAAACGGTTCGCTTTAAGTCCCACGTATGATACATAAAGTCACACTAGAATTCATCAAGGAATCTGAATATGCAATAATATACGGGGTGTTCCATTTAAAAAAACATAACTTTGATACATTTCGTGCTTTTGGGACACCCTGTATAACATGAAAATATTTTTAAAATGTAGCCTCTATGGGTCTCTATCGATCCCAAATTATCATTTTCTTTTTCATCAAATACTTTAGCCATAATGCTCCGTGTCGAATAACGTGAATAACCCTGTATATATATATATATATATATATATATATATATATATATATATATATATATATAGACAAAACAAAAACAAAAAAGGTGCAACCCGGGCTCCGACACACCGGGCCGCTGTTCCATTCCCCAGCGACTGCTCCTCACACCGTGAGGTGAGCAATCACTGGGTCCGCGTATCGTGCGTCCTAAGCAGACGAAGGGACCCATGGATGACTGCCTTCTGCATTCTGGCGGCTAAGATGTGCGCCGCCGCACGGCACACCGGCATTTTGCGCAGTGCAGAGAGCAGCGTATCCCTCATACCACCTAGGGATCCAATGACCATTACTAGCAGACTCACAGTGTAGTCCGGCCAGAGCCTGCGAAGTTGTCCGAGGAGCTCCTGATACTTGGTCCGCTTTTCCTCCTCCTTAGAGACGATGTTCCCCTCGGCAGGTGCCGAGAACTCGATAACGAACATCGTCTTTTGTTGGTAGTCGAGGAGGACTATGTCGGGCTTATTTGCATGTATAAGCTCGAGCGTGGAGAATGAGTAGTTCCAGTAAATTCGGCACCTCTCGTTCTCCACAACGGACTCAATGTCCCCTGGAGCGTATGGCAGCACCGGTGTCTCATCTATACCGTATGAGTGCCTTAAATGGTAGTATAGCACTCGTAGAGCCGCGTTGTGCCGATAGACGTAGGCTGTGCCAGCGTACACCTTACACGCCGACAAGAGGTGCGTAAGGGTCTCTGGCGCCTGCAGGCAGGCTCTACAGCGGATATCGGGCACATCCATACCCATAATCCGGCTACGGTATACTAAGGTGTTGAAGACACCGTCTTGGCAAGCCATTATAGAGCTCTCAGTCTCCGACTTCAACCCATTAGACCTTAGGAAGGAGAAGGTCAACTGCTCAGATAAACCATGCTCTTCTAGATGTTTGTAGAAGATTCCGTGCATTGGTTTATCTTTGTGAAGTCTTAAAAGCAATTGGACTTCGGCAGTTTTAATCCGGGTTTTTAATTGTGCGGGAGCAAGTTCCGTAACGGACTGCTGACACCTCCGCGTGAAGTCGAGCGTGAGACTAAGTTCTTCGGCTGCCCGTGTTGCTGCTTTAAAAAGGAAGGCTCCTTTACCCGCAATCTCGTGCTCTCGCACAAAGCGGATCAGGGGATCGGTGCTCGTCGTAACATAGCAGGCAGTGGCCAGTACTACTCTGTTGTGCAGATGCTCCAAACTCAATAGTCCACGCCCTCCCAGGTGTCGCGGGAGGTATATTCGCGGGACAGAGGATCTAGGATGTAGACTTCCCTCCATATTCATCCTTTTGCGGGTCTTTATGTCGATTTGTCGCAGCTCTTCCACGTTCCAGTGGATAGCACCAAAGCTGTATAGCAACAATGGGACCGCAAGCATGTTTGTGGCAGCGACTTTGTTTTTGCCGGACAGTTCTGACGACCAGATCTGCCGGAGTCGGTGCAAATACTTGCGGCGGAGACACTCTTTGACCAATTCTGCCTCTTGGATGTGACGCTGCGCCACTCCAAGGTAGGTATAGGTATCTCCGGCATGCAGTTGTCGCAAGATGCTCCCATCAACGAGCTGCTCCTCATCTTCACTATCTCCGCAACGTCCTCTTTTGAGATGAACCATGGCACATTTGTCTATCCCGAACTCCATACCAATAGCTTGACTGTAATCCTGCACTACCCTAAGCGACTGCTCTAAATCGCGTTGTCCGGAGGCATAGAGTTTCAGGTCATCCATGTAAAATAAGTGGGTGACCTTGTGCCTCCGGTAATTGGGCTTGCCACAGCTGTATCCCTTAGTATTTTTCAGCGCTATGGACAAAGGCAGTAGCGAGATGCAAAAGAGCAAGGGACTCAAGGAGTCTCCTTGGAAGACCCCTCTTTTAAATGATACCAACTCTGTTCGAACCCTGGTTTCACCCGATGTTATAGTGAACTGAGTCTTCCAGAGCGGCATCAGTTGTTTGATGCATCCCACTATTTGATCATCTACCGAAAGACATTCCAACAGCCGCACAATCAGTTCATGAGACGTAGTGTCGAATGCCTTCCGATAGTCGATCCAGGCCATAGAAAGGTTTCGCAGGTAATGCACGGAGTCCTGTGTGACACAGCGGTCAATCAACAGGTTATCCCTGCAGCCAGCTACTCCTTTCTTAGACCCTCTTTGTTCATATACGCTGAGAAATACGGGATTTACAGCTTGAAGGATACGCATGTACAAGATTCTGGTGAAGAGCTTGTAACATGCGTTCAGACATGTTATTGGCCTGTAGTTTTTAGGATCAGACAAATCTCCGGTCTTCGGGAGAAGCACGGTTCGACCCTCGACAAACCAAGCCGGAATTGGCTGCTCCTGATTTAGCCACGAGTTAAAAACTCTAGCTAAATGCCGGTGGCAACTGGGAAACTTTTTCAACCAGTAGGTGTTTATGCCATCCGGGCCAGGAGCTGCGAAATTCTTTGCGCCTCGTAAGGCACCAAGAATTTCTTCCGTGTTTATCGGGTGACGCAGTACATTCAGGTTTGGAGTCCTCCTACAAACGGACTCGAACTGCGCCAAGGCCGGAGTGTCTGCTTGGAGAGGTTTGGGGTGTTCGTAAATGCCCCTCCAGAAAGTCTCCACGCGATCAGCAGTTGGCGGCTGCTCTATGACTGGTGGTCGCTGTTGGAAGAGACGAGCAGGCTTTTCGGAAAATAATCTGTTTTCCTCCAAACCTCTCGCCCGCGTCACCAGTGATCGTTTAGCAGCGATTAGCGTCCGTATCCTGTCAAGACAATGCTGCTTGACAACAACCAGTACCGCTTGACTGAGCGTGTGATGGTCGCGCCTTAGCTCTCGGGCTATCTGGCGCACGCGGCGCGTAAAAGGCCTACCGGCCGCTCTATATTCCATCACACACTGGATACGGGATGCTTCTTGGCGAGCCAACTGGATTTTCGCTTCCATCTGGCGCACCCGCCTCTGTGCTCTCTCGACAGGAGAGTCTCTCACTCTCCCCTGTCCAGCCAGCCTCAGAGCCGCAGCGTAAATTTCGCAGTTGATGCTCCAAATGTCAGAGACCTCCGATAGACGTTCACTCAACGCCTCATCCTCTCTCTTTAAATCTGCCAGCTTGAAGGACCTCTTGTTGTTATGCAAGGCCCTTCGGTCACTGAAATCTCCAGGTGAGACGGCTTCGTCGATTTCCCTCTCAGCGGGCCTCATCGGCGACCTTCCAGCCTGGTTAACAGGCCTTTCAGTCGCCGGAGGGGCAGGCTGAGCTGGAGCACGAACGTATCCCTGCCCCCGAAGGTAAAATACCTGGTTCCGCAAGCTCTGGGAGGTAATTGTGCTATGCTCTGGATGCATTTCACACCACCTCCCACGCATGCGGGACATGTATCCCCTACGGCGCGGGCTACTGCTCTCGTAGCAGCTCAGCAGGTCATCCTTCAGTTCCGTCGTCCACCTAAAACGGTCCATGTCGATGCGTGTGTCGTCGTCAGGGCGATCCGAGGCACCGCCACCTTGCCCAGAGCCGGCTTCCGATACCGGCCTGGTGTGGGTGCTCTTCTTCTGGGGCGGTCGAACCAGAAGGTAGGGCCCGTCCGGTGGTTAGCCTTAGGGCCCCCAGCCGACATTTCGGAGGCAGCCGACCACATTGCCTCCTAGGGATGACCTGTACAGGTTGCCGGCCGGCTTTCATCCCTGGCTTGGGTTATCCCCACAGTGTCGCCACGCACCGAATAGCCGTTTGATGTTGGTCGGCTTCCTGGGGGCGCATTTTATACCTACTGCCAGGTGCTATCAGCCGCCCCTAACCTGGGGTCAGACGCTGTCGGGAAGCCGTCCTTAACATAGGTGCAGCCGCTTCCTCACTATGGTGGTTCATACGCCTGCTTTCACAGCCGGTGACCACCATAGGCCCTTTTAAGGCAAGGACTACCAATCTTTTAGTCGCCTTTTACGACAGGCAGATTAAACCCTGGGAACATTCTAAACCCGGACCCAGACGGGTATATATATATATATATATATATATATATATATATATATATATATATATATATATTTTCCTCTTTGATACTAACCTGATCCACTAATAGGAACTTGAGCGTATTAACCTGAGCCACATTCACGGATGTGAGCCATATAGACGGCTCAGGTCCGTTTGCCTTTGTTTCTCGGTACATTTGGCCTACTACAGTCAATTTCAGACAAAGCTTCGGTAGATCAAATGTCACAGATTGTAAATAGCGAAAACATGTTCCGTGCTCTAATGTCAGAAAGGTAATAAACATCAAAATGTGGTGGCTCAGGTTAATACCATTGCTAGGAAATATAGTTCACAGAATTTCCACAAATGGCGCTGCGATTTCATAATTTATATACAAGTATATACCGGAAATTGTTATAAACATGAGCCAGAGGATTTGGCAACACCGATCATCAGGTCCATGCTATTTTATCAGGGCTAGATGCTCCGCTGTCCGGTTTTTCGCCTGCTGTGCGCATGACGTCACCTCCGAGTGATTCTCATTAGGGATATATGGGTATTATAGTTATTTTCTTTTTACCGCGCTTATTTTCACATTTAGCTTTCTATTGGGTATCGAGAGATAAGTTAATAAATATCATCCAATAGCATTTTATTAATATTGGGAACAAACGTCAAAGCTGGATGTCACTTTTGATCATATCATATATAAGTTTTGTATCAAAACTATTTTCGTTTTCTTTTTTTCGCAATAATTAAAAAGTTGTAACAAAACAAAAATGGGCTTTTCAGTCCAGTACAGAAAACACTCCGATGGCTCCCGAACCCATGTGAAGTCAATATGTTTCGTTGAAGCGATCCGCTCAGCAGTGGTGGGTCGGGTGGCGTAGTGGTATAGTGTTATGCAGCAAATTGCTGTGTTCAAGCGGGTGTTGGCTCGAAACACACGCTTGCAACTTTTTTTTATTTTTTTTTAACCAAAAAATATATTGATATGCTTTTCACTCATGTTACACACATTTTGTTTTGTACCATCGACATGAATATGTTTTTGAATCAAATTTTACCACTACGTCATGTGACCCTCTGCAGAACGGATCGCTTCAACGAACCATACTTGACGACACGTGGGTTCGGGAGCTTTGGGCGTGTTTTCGGTACTGGATACAAAAGCCCATTTTTATTTTGAAATAACTTTTGAATTATTGTGAAAAAAACAAAAATAGTTTTGTTATAAAACTTAAATGTTATTTCCATGTATCACTAAAAAATGTATTCAATTCAAAACCCTAATTTCTTGTCATCATTATATCATTATCAAATAATCCAATGATCAAATGTTCCGCTTCTGTGGAATCTGATTGGTTGAGATTAGCAATTGTTAAACTCTTTGTTAAACAAAAAAATGGAGTCAAGTTGATTGACTCAGTACTTCCCACACATAACAGTTGCAACCAAATCATCGCCCGCCTGTCGTCAAAAAACATCCAACACAAAAACTAGTAAATAGTTTCCTAAATCTCTCCGTAGGTGACACAATTCAGCCCCAACTGGACGAAACGAAACAATCAGGAACCCCCAAATTGCTTAAAAACGAAGTTTGAGCTATTTTTATATTTTACTTCCCACACCGATAGGTGAGGGGAGTATTGTGATCGCGAAAATTTTCGATTTTGAGATAATACGTTTTTTGGGCGTTTTATGATGTGTACATCATAACGAAAATCCACGTCACTCATTTCCGTCGGTCTGTCTGTCGGTCTGTCGGTCTGTCGGTCTGTCGGTCTGTCGGTCTGTCGGTCTGTCGGTCTGTCGGTCTGTCGGTCTGTCGGTCTGTCGGTCTGTCGGTCTGTCTGTCTGTCTGTCGCGTTTTTCTACCCTCGTAATTTCAGTAACCGCTGCATGGACTGTGGTGAAATTTGGGCCGCGGTATGCTGTGGGGTCGTAGTAGGTAATGTTCCTATAATTGAAAATCGGTGCATAGGCGGCGGAGTAATTAGCAAAAAACAAAAAAAATTAAATATTGCTGAAACTTCGTTTTTAGGCGTTTTAGGGGTCCCTGATCATTTTCTACTTTTTTTTGGTGGGGGTGAAATTGGGGTGTTTGGGGGGTGGGGGGTTGTAAAATTGAAAAATTTGTTGCTTTCATAATAGACTGTCCACTGACCTGTGAAGGAAGACCTGGCGACATAAATAACTTTTTTAGGTCCATCCGAACATTGCCTTTGCCTATTACAGAAAGCAAAGGACTTAGAATTTTTTTTGATGTAAACATACGAGAGTATTGCGTCAGATCGTTGTTAACGAGGAAACTGCTGAATTGATTTTAATGAAATTTTGAAACGGCATCACTACCATGGCGAAGATGGAAAACGCGTATGGTTTTGATAAATCGTGCCAGTGGCGGCGCAGAAATAATAAAAAAACTAAAAATATAAAAACAGCTCAAACTTCGTTTTTAAGCGCTTTAGAGGTTCCTGATCATTTTCTGCGTTTTTTTTTTTTGGGTGGGGGTGAAATTGGGGTGGTTGGGGGTTGAAAAATTAAAAAATTCTTGTACTCATAATAGGCTGTCCACTAACCTGTGAAGGAAGATCTAGCGACACAAATCAGCTTTTTAGGTGCATCCGAACATTGCCTAGCCTATTACAGAAACTAAGGGACTTAGAATTTTCTGTATACTATACGAGAATTTATTGGTCTAAATCGTTTTGTATTTTGTAACGTGGACACTATTAAATTGATTCTAATGAAATTCTGACACAGTATATTGTTACCGTGGTGAGAATGGAAAACGCGTCTGTTTGTTAAAAATCTTGTCAGTGGCAGCATAGCAATAATCAAAGAACGCGACAAGTATGAAAGCAATTCAAATTCGGCTTTTAGATGTTTTAGGGGTTCCTGATCATTTCTTACCAGTTTTTTGGGTGGGGGTGAAAGTGAGGTGGTTGGGGGGGGGGGGGGTGGGGGTTGTAAAACTGAGAAGTTTGTAGTATCGATAATAGGCTGTCCATTGACCTGTGAAGGAAAGACCTAGCGGCATAAGACAATTTTAGGGGGGGGGGGTTGGCAATTATTTAGTTGCAAGGGATCTTAGACTAAAGCTTCATGCTATGGGAAAATAATAAACTGGTATCAGCGTAATGTGGGGGAAGTACTGAGTCAATTAACTTGACTTCACTTTTTAGTTTTTTTATTATTGCTGCGCCGCCACTGACACGATTTTTGAAAACCATACGCATTTTTCATCCTTGCCGCGGTAATAATACTGTGTCTAAATTTTATTAAAATTAATTCCATAATTTCCGTTACTAAATTCAGAACGACCTAAATCAAATACCTACCCCTACCAATACCAAATCCCTTGATTTCTGTAATAGCCAAGGCAATGTTCGGATGGACCTAACAAACGTCTATTATGCCGCTAGGTATTTCTTTCACAGGTCAATGGACACTGTTATAAATGGAATAAATTTTTGAGTTTTACAACCTCCCACCCACTAACCACCCCAATTTCACCCCCACCCAAAAAAAGTAAAAAATGATCAGAAACCCCTAAAACGCCGAATAACAAAGTTTGAGCTATTTTTACATTTTTAGTTTTTTTATTGTTGCTGCGCCGCCACTTACACGATTTTTCCAAAACATGCGCGTTTTCCATTCTCGCCGTGGCAGTAATACTGTGTCAAAATTTAATTAAAATCCATTCGATAATTTTGGCGTTATGCAATAAAGAATGATCTAAAACTAAAACAACACTCGGATATACAGGGTTATTGACGTTATTCGACACGGAGAATTATGTCTCAAGTATTTGATAAAAAAGAAAATAATAATTTGGGATGGATAGAGACCCATAAAGGCTACATTTTAAAAATATTTTCATGTTATACAGGGTGTTCCAAAAGCACGAAATGTATCAAAGTTACGTTTTTTTAAATGGAACACCCCGTATATTATGGCATATTCAGATTCCTTGGTGAATTCTAGTGTGACTTTATGTATCATATATGAGACTTAAAGCGAACCGTTTAGGTGTAAATCATCATTTTCGGTATAAGTAGATATCAGGAAAAAATTGAATATTGCAGAGATTATAAAACTTGGCAGGCTGTGACTTTGCCGTATTACTAAACATAAAATGCGTCAGCTTTGATGAGACTGTCAAATTTGAATTACGTTTATGCTTGGAGAAATCGGTCGATGAATTAAGGAAACTTCGATCAGCGATAACTTGATTTTTTCAAATGGGAATGCCTAATTTTTTGTATATGGTTAAAAGTAGAATTTGATAACCTTTCTAATGATATAAGGTTGTGCATATCAATCTCTGGTAGTTTTCATTTAATTTCAAATTTTCAAACAAATCGGCGTTTTTCAATTTGCCTACCTATAACCAACATAGCAGGCCATGAAATATAAACAAAAACCTGTCCAGGTAGAAGAAAACAACTAACTCAGCTGAAAAATACACACGAACTAGACTAAAGGGACAAGATTATAAAAATTACTCGCAACAAACAAAGTTCAACCAGAAACAACGGCGGTAACATATCTTTGGTCAAAGAGAAGCAGGAGTATGGCAGAAATGGATTTTTTCACGGTCTACTAGCTACTGCAATGTACTAGAGATTGGCAATTTCCAAAACCATTAAAAATTTTGAAATAAAGTAAAAACTACTTGAGAATGTTGTAAGCAGTTTATTATTTTCATAATAAAATTTCACATTTAACGATATAAAAAAGTATGCAATTCTGTCAAAACTCAAGTCAAAAGTACCTCTGACTGGAGTGCTGAAAATTCTTCAGTACCTATTAGCAAGGTCGCAGAAAATGAAGAATGAGTTAAAATTTGTTCAAATTATAAAACATAACTTAAATGGCAGAAAATTTAAATCTGATTTGTCAGTATTCCTTTTTTGCAATATTGCTAATAGATATTGAAAAATAGAAGGGCTCCAGTCAGAGGTATCGACTTCGACGCAAATTAGTACTTTTTTACACCATTACATATGATTGATAGTTGCGTGCTGGAGCAACAGTCGCTGGTTGTTTCTGTTTCATATGAGGGTTTTTGATTGCCTTGGAAATTTTTAACCTCTAGTAAATTGTGGTAGCCAGTAGACAGTAAAAATATCTATTACTGCCATACTCCAGCTTCTCTTTGACCTTAGAGATGTTATGGCAGTTGTTTCTGGGAGAGTTGATTTGTTGTAAGGAATTTTTATAATCTTGTCCCTTTAATCTAGATAGTGTGTATTTTTCAGCTAAGTTAGTTGTTTTCTTCTAGCTGAACAGATTTTTGTTTATATTTCATGGCCTGCTACGTTGCTTATAGGTAGGACAATTGAAAATCGCCGATTTGTTTGAAAATTTTAAATTAAATAAAAAACTACGAGAGATTGATACTCACAACCTTATATCATTAGAAAGCTTATCAAATTCTACGTTCAACCGTGTAAAAAAAATTAGGCATTCCTATTTGAAAAAATCAAGTTATCGCTGATCGAAGTTTCCTTAATTCATCGACCGATTTCTCCAAGCATAAACGCAATTTAAATTTGACAGTCTCATCAAAGCTGACGCATTTTATGCTTAGAAATATGGCAAAGTCACAGCCTTCCATGTTTTGTAATCTCTGCGATATTCAATTTTTTCCTGATATCTACTTATACCGAAAATGGTGATTTACACCTTAACGGTTCACTGTAGGTACCATGTATGATACATAATGTCACACTAGAATTCACCAAGGAATTTGAATATGCAAAAATATATGGGGTGTTCCATTTAAAAAAACATAACTTTGATACATTTCGTGTTTTTGGGACACCCTGTTTAACATGAAAATATTTTTAGAATGTAGCCTTTATGGGTCTCTATCCATCCCAAATTATTATTTTCTTTTTTATCAAATACTTTAGCCATAATGCTCCGTGTCGAATAACGTGAATAACCCTGTATACATGACAAATTATTCCAAGTCCCTTGGTTTCTATTATAAGGAAGGCAATGTTTGGATGGACCTAAAAAATTGTATTATGGCGCTAGGTCTTTCATTTACAGGTCATTAGAGAGCCCATTGTGAATACAACAAATTTTTCAGTATTATAACCCCCCACCCCCCAATCACCCCAAATTCACCCCCACCCAAAAAAAAAGTAGAAAATGATCAGGAACCCCTAAAACGCCTAAAAACGAAGTTTGAGGCGTATTTGAAATTTTTCGTTTTTTGCTAATTACTCCGCCCCCCGTATAACGATTTACAAAATTATAGAAACATTACCTACTACGACCCCACAGCATAACGTTGCCCAAATTTCATCACAATCCATGTAGCGGTTACTGAGATTGGGAGGCTAGAAAAACGCCAACAGACAGACATTTCAGAGATTTCTACGTACAAATGGTTTTTTGGTACATCTCGATAGGGCTAACCATTTTCGAGAAAAATGCAAAGCATTGAATCGATGCAGGCTATTGTAAATAAATAAATGTTCATTTATTTAATAAGTGTGCTGTGAAAAACAATTGAAATAATTGATAAACAACTTAAGACCTGTCAGTTTATTCAGTTTAGAGTTATTACAAAACATTTAGGTATTATTTTTAAAGTAACATTATTTAATAAGAGTTTGAACAAATAAGAAATAAAATACTAAGACAAATAGAGAATGTTTTCTTAAAGTGGAAGTGACCGCCACCAGCTGAATATCAGTACACTTCTACTTGACAACGAACTCTGAAACACCATATTCTAAAATCAAAATGTCAAAAAATTACCATTTAGAAAATGGGGTTATTTTTACCCCTAACTCCTCCCGTATGATACGCCTCTGATTAAAATTATGAAATTCTGAATTCAGAATCAGATTCAGCGTCAAAAGTTTACCCATCGTACCTAATTTCGTAATTTTGTTATGAATGGTTTCGAGAATATCGAGGGAAAACCGTCTTCAGGGTGCCCCATGCAAAGGAGCGTAGCTCCCTTAGGAAGAATTTCCGGACCTATGTTCATATGACATTTTCTTTCTATTTTTCAGAGTACTATTCGTGGTTAAAGTTTGTTAACATACTTAATTAACACCCTGAATAAAAATGAATCCCTTTTCCCTTGGTCACGGCATCACGTGAGAATGACTTGACCATATTGACCAATACAAATTACAGTATCCAAAATCCAAATTACAGTATTTTGGAAGTCGCCAAAGTGAAATAGATTCTGAATATGCCATCCACTCGTGGTGGCGAAACGTCAAGCCTTAACGCTAAACGACGCCGGCTTAACAACCCAAGAACCACAAATTCACTCGACGGTGGCCGGGAAAGCCTCACACAGTACATCAGGAGTAATAATTCCACCCAGTCAAGGTCAAGTGGGCGTGTTATTTGTATATATTTGATTGCTAACTATTCTGAGCCTAAACCCAGCTGTAATCTTGGCAACATTGCTTGGCTCAGGAAGATTCGATAATTTACATAAACTTGTATATCAAAGGCTCACAATGGTATTAAATGTATGCATGGTTCATGTATGTACTATAAATATGAATATATAAGCATTTTCAAAAACATTTATTTTAAATAATTTCTTATGTATATTACGGTTTTTAGATACAACACAATATATCTGGAGATGAAAATAAAACTATTATTTATCTAGCACATCTCTAAGTAGGTGGCTCAGTATATGGTCAATTTCCAATTGGCTCAGGTTTGTTATAATGATGTATATATATATATATATATATATATATATATATATATATATATATATATATATATATATATATATATATATATGGTTGGAAAATTTAGTGACTGACCCAAGTTGACATTTATGAAAGTACTAGTGGGATATGCAGTCAATCTCAGAAGATGGCCAACTGAGAAGTTTCAAGAAAACTCTTTGAAATTTTTCAACGTTTCGTCAATGTTTATTGACTTCTTCAGGAAAAACTACAATATGAATAAACAATGTAAGCAAATGAATCGAAAAGTTCTGAATGTTACTTACTTTTCGTGAGGTTAACAAAAAGTCACTAGTCGTCGGAAAGACAGAAATATCATCTTAAATCTACTGTCCTCGTCTTGTTAAAAATTTTAAACACACAACATATTAAAATTTACATTTAAAATATAGGATTCACCCCGATTAAACAAGGGGGAATACACCCTATACAGATTTCACATTTTACATCTTTAATGATATGACAAGCTCACCATGACATGGAACAGATAAAAAGAATTGACAGCTAACCTCAGTCAGCACAGAACCAACATCGGTCCAGTCCGAAACAGAGAGAACAAAACGGTTAAAAATGAGAGTCCCATAAACTGTCACGTCAGCGGTAGAACAATTGGAACTGTGGTCTACATAGATCACAGACACCAGGTGGACAACAGGCTTCTAGATACTGTAAGAGAGTAAGAGAAGGATACCGCCAATATTTTACTATCCTGGGTACTTGGCCAACAGGTGTCTCGCTATGCAGTCCACCATCATTGATATAAAATCAACGATGGTTGTGTGGACACACAATCAGCACCATGTCGCTCACGACAGATGACCAGTGCCAAGTACATCTTATGTAATATAAGGGAAACATGACAGTGGGACATCAATCTAGAGACAATGCTGATTGAACATCCACAGGAAACCCATTTCACATCCTAGAGAGACAGCAATGGGAACCAACCGAGGCAACAGGTATGGCGATCTGCCACCTGCCACGCAGCAGCCACCACCCTACCACCTAGGGACTCCCACACCACTCAATCCAGAACGTAACCTGAGCTCCCTATTATTTATGTTGGCATCCCAGGGAGTAATATGAATCCACCCAGACACAGGCGAGGACCACCCACTGCCAATAGGAAGTCACCACCCACCATCTAGGCATCATCATACCCCTCACCAGGATGCAACATAAGTTCTATGTCCAAGTCTCTACTATGGTTACCTCTCCGCTCATAACTCAACAGATATGAGTAAATGCTACTGAGGCCAGCTATGTCCGTACATTTATTAATGGAGTGTGGGTTGTTATAAATGTGGACCATCTCCAAAAATGTCCGTTTGAAAAGATGTCTTTCCGTGTCCAACACTCTAGCCCCCCCAAAACACATTGAGTGTCCTTTATCTATGACATGTTCAGCTAGTGCGCATGTTTTTTTGTTTAGTCTGCAATCACTACGATGGGAAATGATTCTGTCTTTTAAATTTCTGCTCGTTTGTCCAATATAACTACCTTCACAGTCATTGCAATCAATCTGATAGACAACATTAGATTTCTCTTCTGTTTTCAGTGAGCTTTTCAATTTAGTATATAGCATTCTACCTGTTTTAACATTCCTTTGTGCAATCTTACAAGGTAAATCTGAGAACAATGAAACTAATCTGTGTGTTAAACCTGCTATAAAAGGTAAAGAAAAATATGTTGTAATTTGTTGTTGATTGGCCTGTTGTTCTACACTTACGGAGTTATTCAAGTTGGGATGTGTTAAATCCTCCTCACTAGGTGTTAATGCTGTGTTATACAATAAACTGTTAATAAGTTTGGGAGGATAAGAATTCTCTAACAAAACTATCTTAAGATCTTGTAGGCCTTGGTTCCTATATTGAATGTTCGTAAGATTGATGACCCTATGTTTGAGTGCTAATACCAGATTTATTTTAGCCCGCTCTGTGTGGTATGAAAAATAATTTATGTATCTATCACTGCTGATTGGTTTCCTATACCACATGGTACGGAGAATATTATCATCTGACCTAATGATTCGCATATCCAGAAAAGGGATGCTGTTATCTACCTCTTTTTCCACAGTGAATTGTAGGTTTTCATCATAGCTGTTAAAGGTGTTGAGTAAAATGTCTATTTTATCTGTTGGAACCGCCAACACTAAATCGTCTACATATCTTTTAATGAAAGGAACTCTAAAATCTGTTTTTTGTAGTGACTCTCTAATGAGATCATCTAAAACATAGTTAACTAGAATGGGGGAGATGGTAGAGCCCATTGGAGTTCCAAAAACCTGCTTGTAATAGTTATCTTCAAACATTAAAAAGTTAGAGTCAAAAACAAACCTAAGAATCATGATGAATGTATCCAAATCAATTGTACAGCACTGTGAAACGACATCCCAATGTCTAGTTATGCTATCTATGACTAGTTGTAAAGGTAGATTAGTAAAAAGTGAAACTACATCAAAACTGACTACTACATATCCTGGGGGTAGCTGGTAGTTGTTAATAAATTTGCTGAATGTAAATGAATCCTTAATGTAATACTCGTTCTCTGTGTCATAGGCAGAAGCTAAAATGTTGGACAAGAAAAGGGCTAACTTACTATTAGGACACTGAATAGATGATACAATGGGTCTCATAGACAATTCAGGTTTATGAATCTTGGGTAATGCATAAAACCTTGGAGCAACGCTATTGTATATAGTTAAATTTTTTGCAACTTCATTACTTACTGACTTGTTAGTTTTCAATTGTGACACAATTTTATTAGCTTTTTGTTGTAAGGTGGACGTAGGGTTCCTACTCAGACGTCTGTAATAGGTCTCATCCGATAATAAATCTGTACATTTTGCAATATATTCAGTCTTCTGCATTAGAACTGTTACATTACCTTTGTCACTGTTGACAACCACCAAGTCAGGGTGGTTTTTCAAAAATAGCTTTGCTTTTTGGAATAGCTGTGAAAAAAAAGTGTTATGGTTTTTATTTTTGTGGAGGAAATTCGTAAGCATATTTGTAAATTGTGCACGGATACAGTTTTTACTCTCATTATCCAATTTTTGGATGATGGTTTCCAGATCTGCAAGCATGTTAGGGATTCGAATCTCCTTGTTCGTAGGTGCAACACAAAACTTAGGTCCTAATGAAAGTAAAAACTCCACCTCATGTGGCAGTTGGATGTCAGTTAGATTTTTAAACCATTTTTGTTGAACAGCAATTTTTGTTTTTTCTCTACGCTTCAAGTTGTTAAACTTAATAATATTAGCATTTTTAACCTTGTGAAACAATGTGTTGTATGAAACTTTTTGTCTGTTCTGAAACTCATTGATCATAAACCTAGGAATACTGAGTTGTGATATTACATGAGATATATCCTTTTCTAACTTAATAATGTCACTATAGGTGACAGATATTTCTAAATTCAATAAAGTAAATTGCAACCTTTTGTTGAAAGTGGTTATCTTCTTTCCTAGTAGTCCTCTATTGTGATGTAATAAGGAGTTAACATTACCCACTCCATTCTTAATATGTGACGGGATGATCTGTGCTTGTCTACATTTGAGTAAAAAGATTCTTCTGTTTCTGAGACGAGCTAGCTTCGATGTTATGTTGGCCCAAATTTTAAGAAACTTTACATTGTCGGCTCCATATAGACGCTCGACCCTTCGATAGAAACCCATATCTTGATTTATGGTTGGAAAATTTAGTGACTGACCCAAGTTGACATTTATGAAAGTACTAGTGGGATATGCAGTCAATCTCAGAAGATGGCCAACTGAGAAGTTTCAAGAAAACTCTTTGAAATTTTTCAACGTTTCGTCAATGTTTATTGACTTCTTCAGGAAAAACTACAATATGAATAAACAATGTAAGCAAATGAATCGAAAAGTTCTGAATGTTACTTACTTTTCGTGAGGTTAACAAAAAGTCACTAGTCGTCGGAAAGACAGAAATATCATCTTAAATCTACTGTCCTCGTCTTGTTAAAAATTTTAAACACACAACATATTAAAATTTACATTTAAAATATAGGATTCACCCCGATTAAACAAGGGGGAATACACCCTATACAGATTTCACATTTTACATCTTTAATGATATGACAAGCTCACCATGACATGGAACAGATAAAAAGAATTGACAGCTAACCTCAGTCAGCACAGAACCAACATCGGTCCAGTCCGAAACAGAGAGAACAAAACGGTTAAAAATGAGAGTCCCATAAACTGTCACGTCAGCGGTAGAACAATTGGAACTGTGGTCTACATAGATCACAGACACCAGGTGGACAACAGGCTTCTAGATACTGTAAGAGAGTAAGAGAAGGATACCGCCAATATTTTACTATCCTGGGTACTTGGCCAACAGGTGTCTCGCTATGCAGTCCACCATCATTGATATAAAATCAACGATGGTTGTGTGGACACACAATCAGCACCATGTCGCTCACGACAGATGACCAGTGCCAAGTACATCTTATGTAATATAAGGGAAACATGACAGTGGGACATCAATCTAGAGACAATGCTGATTGAACATCCACAGGAAACCCATTTCACATCCTAGAGAGACAGCAATGGGAACCAACCGAGGCAACAGGTATGGCGATCTGCCACCTGCCACGCAGCAGCCACCACCCTACCACCTAGGGACTCCCACACCACTCAATCCAGAACGTAACCTGAGCTCCCTATTATTTATGTTGGCATCCCAGGGAGTAATATGAATCCACCCAGACACAGGCGAGGACCACCCACTGCCAATAGGAAGTCACCACCCACCATCTAGGCATCATCATACCCCTCACCAGGATGCAACATAAGTTCTATGTCCAAGTCTCTACTATGGTTACCTCTCCGCTCATAACTCAACAGATATGAGTAAATGCTACTGAGGCCAGCTATGTCCGTACATTTATTAATGGAGTGTGGGTTGTTATAAATGTGGACCATCTCCAAAAATGTCCGTTTGAAAAGATGTCTTTCCGTGTCCAACACTCTAGCCCCCCCAAAACACATTGAGTGTCCTTTATCTATGACATGTTCAGCTAGTGCGCATGTTTTTTTGTTTAGTCTGCAATCACTACGATGGGAAATGATTCTGTCTTTTAAATTTCTGCTCGTTTGTCCAATATAACTACCTTCACAGTCATTGCAATCAATCTGATAGACAACATTAGATTTCTCTTCTGTTTTCAGTGAGCTTTTCAATTTAGTATATAGCATTCTACCTGTTTTAACATTCCTTTGTGCAATCTTACAAGGTAAATCTGAGAACAATGAAACTAATCTGTGTGTTAAACCTGCTATAAAAGGTAAAGAAAAATATGTTGTAATTTGTTGTTGATTGGCCTGTTGTTCTACACTTACGGAGTTATTCAAGTTGGGATGTGTTAAATCCTCCTCACTAGGTGTTAATGCTGTGTTATACAATAAACTGTTAATAAGTTTGGGAGGATAAGAATTCTCTAACAAAACTATCTTAAGATCTTGTAGGCCTTGGTTCCTATATTGAATGTTCGTAAGATTGATGACCCTATGTTTGAGTGCTAATACCAGATTTATTTTAGCCCGCTCTGTGTGGTATGAAAAATAATTTATGTATCTATCACTGCTGATTGGTTTCCTATACCACATGGTACGGAGAATATTATCATCTGACCTAATGATTCGCATATCCAGAAAAGGGATGCTGTTATCTACCTCTTTTTCCACAGTGAATTGTAGGTTTTCATCATAGCTGTTAAAGGTGTTGAGTAAAATGTCTATTTTATCTGTTGGAACCGCCAACACTAAATCGTCTACATATCTTTTAATGAAAGGAACTCTAAAATCTGTTTTTTGTAGTGACTCTCTAATGAGATCATCTAAAACATAGTTAACTAGAATGGGGGAGATGGTAGAGCCCATTGGAGTTCCAAAAACCTGCTTGTAATAGTTATCTTCAAACATTAAAAAGTTAGAGTCAAAAACAAACCTAAGAATCATGATGAATGTATCCAAATCAATTGTACAGCACTGTGAAACGACATCCCAATGTCTAGTTATGCTATCTATGACTAGTTGTAAAGGTGGATTAGTAAAAAGTGAAACTACATCAAAACTGACTACTACATATCCTGGAGGTAGCTGGTAGTTGTTAATAAATTTGCTGAATGTAAATGAATCCTTAATGTAATACTCGTTCTCTGTGTCATAGGCAGAAGCTAAAATGTTGGACAAGAAAAGGGCTAACTTACTATTAGGACACTGAATAGATGATACAATGGGTCTCATAGACAATTCAGGTTTATGAATCTTGGGTAATGCATAAAACCTTGGAGCAACGCTATTGTATATAGTTAAATTTTTTGCAACTTCATTACTTACTGACTTGTTAGTTTTCAATTGTGACACAATTTTATTAGCTTTTTGTTGTAAGGTGGACGTAGGGTTCCTACTCAGACGTCTGTAATAGGTCTCATCCGATAATAAATCTGTACATTTTGCAATATATTCAGTCTTCTGCATTAGAACTGTTACATTACCTTTGTCACTGTTGACAACCACCAAGTCAGGGTGGTTTTTCAAAAATAGCTTTGCTTTTTGGAATAGCTGTGAAAAAAAAGTGTTATGGTTTTTATTTTTGTGGAGGAAATTCGTAAGCATATTTGTAAATTGTGCACGGATACAGTTTTTACTCTCATTATCCAATTTTTGGATGATGGTTTCCAGATCTGCAAGCATGTTAGGGATTCGAATCTCCTTGTTCGTAGGTGCAACACAAAACTTAGGTCCTAATGAAAGTAAAAACTCCACCTCATGTGGCAGTTGGATGTCAGTTAGATTTTTAAACCATTTTTGTTGAACAGCAATTTTTGTTTTTTCTCTACGCTTCAAGTTGTTAAACTTAATAATATTAGCATTTTTAACCTTGTGAAACAATGTGTTGTATGAAACTTTTTGTCTGTTCTGAAGCTCATTGATCATAAACCTAGGAATACTGAGTTGTGATATTACATGAGATATATCCTTTTCTAACTTAATAATGTCACTATAGGTGACAGATATTTCTAAATTCAATAAAGTAAATTGCAACCTTTTGTTGAAAGTGGTTATCTTCTTTCCTAGTAGTCCTCTATTGTGATGTAATAAGGAGTTAACATTACCCACTCCATTCTTAATATGTGACGGGATGATCTGTGCTTGTCTACATTTGAGTAAAAAGATTCTTCTGTTTCTGAGACGAGCTAGCTTCGATGTTATGTTGGCCCAAATTTTAAGAAACTTTACATTGTCGGCTCCATATAGACGCTCGACCCTTCGATAGAAACCCATATCTTGATTTATGGTTGGAAAATTTAGTGACTGACCCAAGTTGACATTTATGAAAGTACTAGTGGGATATGCAGTCAATCTCAGAAGATGGCCAACTGAGAAGTTTCAAGAAAACTCTTTGAAATTTTTCAACGTTTCGTCAATGTTTATTGACTTCTTCAGGAAAAACTACAATATGAATAAACAATGTAAGCAAATGAATCGAAAAGTTCTGAATGTTACTTACTTTTCGTGAGGTTAACAAAAAGTCACTAGTCGTCGGAAAGACAGAAATATCATCTTAAATCTACTGTCCTCGTCTTGTTAAAAATTTTAAACACACAACATATTAAAATTTACATTTAAAATATAGGATTCACCCCGATTAAACAAGGGGGAATACACCCTATACAGATTTCACATTTTACATCTTTAATGATATGACAAGCTCACCATGACATGGAACAGATAAAAAGAATTGACAGCTAACCTCAGTCAGCACAGAACCAACATCGGTCCAGTCCGAAACAGAGAGAACAAAACGGTTAAAAATGAGAGTCCCATAAACTGTCACGTCAGCGGTAGAACAATTGGAACTGTGGTCTACATAGATCACAGACACCAGGTGGACAACAGGCTTCTAGATACTGTAAGAGAGTAAGAGAAGGATACCGCCAATATTTTACTATCCTGGGTACTTGGCCAACAGGTGTCTCGCTATGCAGTCCACCATCATTGATATAAAATCAACGATGGTTGTGTGGACACACAATCAGCACCATGTCGCTCACGACAGATGACCAGTGCCAAGTACATCTTATGTAATATAAGGGAAACATGACAGTGGGACATCAATCTAGAGACAATGCTGATTGAACATCCACAGGAAACCCATTTCACATCCTAGAGAGACAGCAATGGGAACCAACCGAGGCAACAGGTATGGCGATCTGCCACCTGCCACGCAGCAGCCACCACCCTACCACCTAGGGACTCCCACACCACTCAATCCAGAACGTAACCTGAGCTCCCTATTATTTATGTTGGCATCCCAGGGAGTAATATGAATCCACCCAGACACAGGCGAGGACCACCCACTGCCAATAGGAAGTCACCACCCACCATCTAGGCATCATCATACCCCTCACCAGGATGCAACATAAGTTCTATGTCCAAGTCTCTACTATGGTTACCTCTCCGCTCATAACTCAACAGATATGAGTAAATGCTACTGAGGCCAGCTATGTCCGTACATTTATTAATGGAGTGTGGGTTGTTATAAATGCGGACCATCTCCAAAAATGTCCGTTTGAAAAGATGTCTTTCCGTGTCCAACACTCTAGCCCCCCCAAAACACATTGAGTGTCCTTTATCTATGACATGTTCAGCTAGTGCGCATGTTTTTTTGTTTAGTCTGCAATCACTACGATGGGAAATGATTCTGTCTTTTAAATTTCTGCTCGTTTGTCCAATATAACTACCTTCACAGTCATTGCAATCAATCTGATAGACAACATTAGATTTCTCTTCTGTTTTCAGTGAGCTTTTCAATTTAGTATATAGCATTCTACCTGTTTTAACATTCCTTTGTGCAATCTTACAAGGTAAATCTGAGAACAATGAAACTAATCTGTGTGTTAAACCTGCTATAAAAGGTAAAGAAAAATATGTTGTAATTTGTTGTTGATTGGCCTGTTGTTCTACACTTACGGAGTTATTCAAGTTGGGATGTGTTAAATCCTCCTCACTAGGTGTTAATGCTGTGTTATACAATAAACTGTTAATAAGTTTGGGAGGATAAGAATTCTCTAACAAAACTATCTTAAGATCTTGTAGGCCTTGGTTCCTATATTGAATGTTCGTAAGATTGATGACCCTATGTTTGAGTGCTAATACCAGATTTATTTTAGCCCGCTCTGTGTGGTATGAAAAATAATTTATGTATCTATCACTGCTGATTGGTTTCCTATACCACATGGTACGGAGAATATTATCATCTGACCTAATGATTCGCATATCCAGAAAAGGGATGCTGTTATCTACCTCTTTTTCCACAGTGAATTGTAGGTTTTCATCATAGCTGTTAAAGGTGTTGAGTAAAATGTCTATTTTATCTGTTGGAACCGCCAACACTAAATCGTCTACATATCTTTTAATGAAAGGAACTCTAAAATCTGTTTTTTGTAGTGACTCTCTAATGAGATCATCTAAAACATAGTTAACTAGAATGGGGGAGATGGTAGAGCCCATTGGAGTTCCAAAAACCTGCTTGTAATAGTTATCTTCAAACATTAAAAAGTTAGAGTCAAAAACAAACCTAAGAATCATGATGAATGTATCCAAATCAATTGTACAGCACTGTGAAACGACATCCCAATGTCTAGTTATGCTATCTATGACTAGTTGTAAAGGTAGATTAGTAAAAAGTGAAACTACATCAAAACTGACTACTACATATCCTGGAGGTAGCTGGTAGTTGTTAATAAATTTGCTGAATGTAAATGAATCCTTAATGTAATACTCGTTCTCTGTGTCATAGGCAGAAGCTAAAATGTTGGACAAGAAAAGGGCTAACTTACTATTAGGACACTGAATAGATGATACAATGGGTCTCATAGACAATTCAGGTTTATGAATCTTGGGTAATGCATAAAACCTTGGAGCAACGCTATTGTATATAGTTAAATTTTTTGCAACTTCATTACTTACTGACTTGTTAGTTTTCAATTGTGACACAATTTTATTAGCTTTTTGTTGTAAGGTGGACGTAGGGTTCCTACTCAGACGTCTGTAATAGGTCTCATCCGATAATAAATCTGTACATTTTGCAATATATTCAGTCTTCTGCATTAGAACTGTTACATTACCTTTGTCACTGTTGACAACCACCAAGTCAGGGTGGTTTTTCAAAAATAGCTTTGCTTTTTGGAATAGCTGTGAAAAAAAAGTGTTATGGTTTTTATTTTTGTGGAGGAAATTCGTAAGCATATTTGTAAATTGTGCACGGATACAGTTTTACTCTCATTATCCAATTTTTGGATGATGGTTTCCAGATCTGCAAGCATGTTAGGGATTCGAATCTCCTTGTTCGTAGGTGCAACACAAAACTTAGGTCCTAATGAAAGTAAAAACTCCACCTCATGTGGCAGTTGGATGTCAGTTAGATTTTTAAACCATTTTTGTTGAACAGCAATTTTTGTTTTTTCTCTACGCTTCAAGTTGTTAAACTTAATAATATTAGCATTTTTAACCTTGTGAAACAATGTGTTGTATGAAACTTTTTGTCTGTTCTGAAACTCATTGATCATAAACCTAGGAATACTGAGTTGTGATATTACATGAGATATATCCTTTTCTAACTTAATAATGTCACTATAGGTGACAGATATTTCTAAATTCAATAAAGTAAATTGCAACCTTTTGTTGAAAGTGGTTATCTTCTTTCCTAGTAGTCCTCTATTGTGATGTAATAAGGAGTTAACATTACCCACTCCATTCTTAATATGTGACGGGATGATCTGTGCTTGTCTACATTTGAGTAAAAAGATTCTTCTGTTTCTGAGACGAGCTAGCTTCGATGTTATGTTGGCCCAAATTTTAAGAAACTTTACATTGTCGGCTCCATATAGACGCTCGACCCTTCGATAGAAACCCATATCTTGATTTATGGTTGGAAAATTTAGTGACTGACCCAAGTTGACATTTATGAAAGTACTAGTGGGATATGCAGTCAATCTCAGAAGATGGCCAACTGAGAAGTTTCAAGAAAACTCTTTGAAATTTTTCAACGTTTCGTCAATGTTTATTGACTTCTTCAGGAAAAACTACAATATGAATAAACAATGTAAGCAAATGAATCGAAAAGTTCTGAATGTTACTTACTTTTCGTGAGGTTAACAAAAAGTCACTAGTCGTCGGAAAGACAGAAATATCATCTTAAATCTACTGTCCTCGTCTTGTTAAAAATTTTAAACACACAACATATTAAAATTTACATTTAAAATATAGGATTCACCCCGATTAAACAAGGGGGAATACACCCTATACAGATTTCACATTTTACATCTTTAATGATATGACAAGCTCACCATGACATGGAACAGATAAAAAGAATTGACAGCTAACCTCAGTCAGCACAGAACCAACATCGGTCCAGTCCGAAACAGAGAGAACAAAACGGTTAAAAATGAGAGTCCCATAAACTGTCACGTCAGCGGTAGAACAATTGGAACTGTGGTCTACATAGGTCACAGACACCAGGTGGACAACAGGCTTCTAGATACTGTAAGAGAGTAAGAGAAGGATACCGCCAATATTTTACTATCCTGGGTACTTGGCCAACAGGTGTCTCGCTATGCAGTCCACCATCATTGATATAAAATCAACGATGGTTGTGTGGACACACAATCAGCACCATGTCGCTCACGACAGATGACCAGTGCCAAGTACATCTTATGTAATATAAGGGAAACATGACAGTGGGACATCAATCTAGAGACAATGCTGATTGAACATCCACAGGAAACCCATTTCACATCCTAGAGAGACAGCAATGGGAACCAACCGAGGCAACAGGTATGGCGATCTGCCACCTGCCACGCAGCAGCCACCACCCTACCACCTAGGGACTCCCACACCACTCAATCCAGAACGTAACCTGAGCTCCCTATTATTTATGTTGGCATCCCAGGGAGTAATATGAATCCACCCAGACACAGGCGAGGACCACCCACTGCCAATAGGAAGTCACCACCCACCATCTAGGCATCATCATACCCCTCACCAGGATGCAACATAAGTTCTATGTCCAAGTCTCTACTATGGTTACCTCTCCGCTCATAACTCAACAGATATGAGTAAATGCTACTGAGGCCAGCTATGTCCGTACATTTATTAATGGAGTGTGGGTTGTTATAAATGTGGACCATCTCCAAAAATGTCCGTTTGAAAAGATGTCTTTCCGTGTCCAACACTCTAGCCCCCCCAAAACACATTGAGTGTCCTTTATCTATGACATGTTCAGCTAGTGCGCATGTTTTTTTGTTTAGTCTGCAATCACTACGATGGGAAATGATTCTGTCTTTTAAATTTCTGCTCGTTTGTCCAATATAACTACCTTCACAGTCATTGCAATCAATCTGATAGACAACATTAGATTTCTCTTCTGTTTTCAGTGAGCTTTTCAATTTAGTATATAGCATTCTACCTGTTTTAACATTCCTTTGTGCAATCTTACAAGGTAAATCTGAGAACAATGAAACTAATCTGTGTGTTAAACCTGCTATAAAAGGTAAAGAAAAATATGTTGTAATTTGTTGTTGATCGGCCTGTTGTTCTACACTTACGGAGTTATTCAAGTTGGGATGTGTTAAATCCTCCTCACTAGGTGTTAATGCTGTGTTATACAATAAACTGTTAATAAGTTTGGGAGGATAAGAATTCTCTAACAAAACTATCTTAAGATCTTGTAGGCCTTGGTTCCTATATTGAATGTTCGTAAGATTGATGACCCTATGTTTGAGTGCTAATACCAGATTTATTTTAGCCCGCTCTGTGTGGTATGAAAAATAATTTATGTATCTATCACTGCTGATTGGTTTCCTATACCACATGGTACGGAGAATATTATCATCTGACCTAATGATTCGCATATCCAGAAAAGGGATGCTGTTATCTACCTCTTTTTCCACAGTGAATTGTAGGTTTTCATCATAGCTGTTAAAGGTGTTGAGTAAAATGTCTATTTTATCTGTTGGAACCGCCAACACTAAATCGTCTACATATCTTTTAATGAAAGGAACTCTAAAATCTGTTTTTTGTAGTGACTCTCTAATGAGATCATCTAAAACATAGTTAACTAGAATGGGGGAGATGGTAGAGCCCATTGGAGTTCCAAAAACCTGCTTGTAATAGTTATCTTCAAACATTAAAAAGTTAGAGTCAAAAACAAACCTAAGAATCATGATGAATGTATCCAAATCAATTGTACAGCACTGTGAAACGACATCCCAATGTCTAGTTATGCTATCTATGACTAGTTGTAAAGGTAGATTAGTAAAAAGTGAAACTACATCAAAACTGACTACTACATATCCTGGAGGTAGCTGGTAGTTGTTAATAAATTTGCTGAATGTAAATGAATCCTTAATGTAATACTCGTTCTCTGTGTCATAGGCAGAAGCTAAAATGTTGGACAAGAAAAGGGCTAACTTACTATTAGGACACTGAATAGATGATACAATGGGTCTCATAGACAATTCAGGTTTATGAATCTTGGGTAATGCATAAAACCTTGGAGCAACGCTATTGTATATAGTTAAATTTTTTGCAACTTCATTACTTACTGACTTGTTAGTTTTCAATTGTGACACAATTTTATTAGCTTTTTGTTGTAAGGTGGACGTAGGGTTCCTACTCAGACGTCTGTAATAGGTCTCATCCGATAATAAATCTGTACATTTTGCAATATATTCAGTCTTCTGCATTAGAACTGTTACATTACCTTTGTCACTGTTGACAACCACCAAGTCAGGGTGGTTTTTCAAAAATAGCTTTGCTTTTTGGAATAGCTGTGAAAAAAAAGTGTTATGGTTTTTATTTTTGTGGAGGAAATTCGTAAGCATATTTGTAAATTGTGCACGGATACAGTTTTTACTCTCATTATCCAATTTTTGGATGATGGTTTCCAGATCTGCAAGCATGTTAGGGATTCGAATCTCCTTGTTCGTAGGTGCAACACAAAACTTAGGTCCTAATGAAAGTAAAAACTCCACCTCATGTGGCAGTTGGATGTCAGTTAGATTTTTAAACCATTTTTGTTGAACAGCAATTTTTGTTTTTTCTCTACGCTTCAAGTTGTTAAACTTAATAATATTAGCATTTTTAACCTTGTGAAACAATGTGTTGTATGAAACTTTTTGTCTGTTCTGAAACTCATTGATCATAAACCTAGGAATACTGAGTTGTGATATTACATGAGATATATCCTTTTCTAACTTAATAATGTCACTATAGGTGACAGATATTTCTAAATTCAATAAAGTAAATTGCAACCTTTTGTTGAAAGTGGTTATCTTCTTTCCTAGTAGTCCTCTATTGTGATGTAATAAGGAGTTAACATTACCCACTCCATTCTTAATATGTGACGGGATGATCTGTGCTTGTCTACATTTGAGTAAAAAGATTCTTCTGTTTCTGAGACGAGCTAGCTTCGATGTTATGTTGGCCCAAATTTTAAGAAACTTTACATTGTCGGCTCCATATAGACGCTCGACCCTTCGATAGAAACCCATATCTTGATTTATGGTTGGAAAATTTAGTGACTGACCCAAGTTGACATTTATGAAAGTACTAGTGGGATATGCAGTCAATCTCAGAAGATGGCCAACTGAGAAGTTTCAAGAAAACTCTTTGAAATTTTTCAACGTTTCGTCAATGTTTATTGACTTCTTCAGGAAAAACTACAATATGAATAAACAATGTAAGCAAATGAATCGAAAAGTTCTGAATGTTACTTACTTTTCGTGAGGTTAACAAAAAGTCACTAGTCGTCGGAAAGACAGAAATATCATCTTAAATCTACTGTCCTCGTCTTGTTAAAAATTTTAAACACACAACATATTAAAATTTACATTTAAAATATAGGATTCACCCCGATTAAACAAGGGGGAATACACCCTATACAGATTTCACATTTTACATCTTTAATGATATGACAAGCTCACCATGACATGGAACAGATAAAAAGAATTGACAGCTAACCTCAGTCAGCACAGAACCAACATCGGTCCAGTCCGAAACAGAGAGAACAAAACGGTTAAAAATGAGAGTCCCATAAACTGTCACGTCAGCGGTAGAACAATTGGAACTGTGGTCTACATAGATCACAGACACCAGGTGGACAACAGGCTTCTAGATACTGTAAGAGAGTAAGAGAAGGATACCGCCAATATTTTACTATCCTGGGTACTTGGCCAACAGGTGTCTCGCTATGCAGTCCACCATCATTGATATAAAATCAACGATGGTTGTGTGGACACACAATCAGCACCATGTCGCTCACGACAGATGACCAGTGCCAAGTACATCTTATGTAATATAAGGGAAACATGACAGTGGGACATCAATCTAGAGACAATGCTGATTGAACATCCACAGGAAACCCATTTCACATCCTAGAGAGACAGCAATGGGAACCAACCGAGGCAACAGGTATGGCGATCTGCCACCTGCCACGCAGCAGCCACCACCCTACCACCTAGGGACTCCCACACCACTCAATCCAGAACGTAACCTGAGCTCCCTATTATTTATGTTGGCATCCCAGGGAGTAATATGAATCCACCCAGACACAGGCGAGGACCACCCACTGCCAATAGGAAGTCACCACCCACCATCTAGGCATCATCATACCCCTCACCAGGATGCAACATAAGTTCTATGTCCAAGTCTCTACTATGGTTACCTCTCCGCTCATAACTCAACAGATATGAGTAAATGCTACTGAGGCCAGCTATGTCCGTACATTTATTAATGGAGTGTGGGTTGTTATAAATGTGGACCATCTCCAAAAATGTCCGTTTGAAAAGATGTCTTTCCGTGTCCAACACTCTAGCCCCCCCAAAACACATTGAGTGTCCTTTATCTATGACATGTTCAGCTAGTGCGCATGTTTTTTTGTTTAGTCTGCAATCACTACGATGGGAAATGATTCTGTCTTTTAAATTTCTGCTCGTTTGTCCAATATAACTACCTTCACAGTCATTGCAATCAATCTGATAGACAACATTAGATTTCTCTTCTGTTTTCAGTGAGCTTTTCAATTTAGTATATAGCATTCTACCTGTTTTAACATTTCTTTGTGCAATCTTACAAGGTAAATCTGAGAACAATGAAACTAATCTGTGTGTTAAACCTGCTATAAAAGGTAAAGAAAAATATGTTGTAATTTGTTGTTGATTGGCCTGTTGTTCTACACTTACGGAGTTATTCAAGTTGGGATGTGTTAAATCCTCCTCACTAGGTGTTAATGCTGTGTTATACAATAAACTGTTAATAAGTTTGGGAGGATAAGAATTCTCTAACAAAACTATCTTAAGATCTTGTAGGCCTTGGTTCCTATATTGAATGTTCGTAAGATTGATGACCCTATGTTTGAGTGCTAATACCAGATTTATTTTAGCCCGCTCTGTGTGGTATGAAAAATAATTTATGTATCTATCACTGCTGATTGGTTTCCTATACCACATGGTACGGAGAATATTATCATCTGACCTAATGATTCGCATATCCAGAAAAGGGATGCTGTTATCTACCTCTTTTTCCACAGTGAATTGTAGGTTTTCATCATAGCTGTTAAAGGTGTTGAGTAAAATGTCTATTTTATCTGTTGGAACCGCCAACACTAAATCGTCTACATATCTTTTAATGAAAGGAACTCTAAAATCTGTTTTTTTGTAGTGACTCTCTAATGAGATCATCTAAAACATAGTTAACTAGAATGGGGGAGATGGTAGAGCCCATTGGGGTTCCAAAAACCTGCTTGTAATAGTTATCTTCAAACATTAAAAAGTTAGAGTCAAAAACAAACCTAAGAATCATGATGAATGTATCCAAATCAATTGTACAGCACTGTGAAACGACATCCCAATGTCTAGTTATGCTATCTATGACTAGTTGTAAAGGTAGATTAGTAAAAAGTGAAACTACATCAAAACTGACTACTACATATCCTGGAGGTAGCTGGTAGTTGTTAATAAATTTGCTGAATGTAAATGAATCCTTAATGTAATACTCGTTCTCTGTGTCATAGGCAGAAGCTAAAATGTTGGACAAGAAAAGGGCTAACTTACTATTAGGACACTGAATAGATGATACAATGGGTCTCATAGACAATTCAGGTTTATGAATCTTGGGTAATGCATAAAACCTTGGAGCAACGCTATTGTATATAGTTAAATTTTTTGCAACTTCATTACTTACTGACTTGTTAGTTTTCAATTGTGACACAATTTTATTAGCTTTTTGTTGTAAGGTGGACGTAGGGTTCCTACTCAGACGTCTGTAATAGGTCTCATCCGATAATAAATCTGTACATTTTGCAATATATTCAGTCTTCTGCATTAGAACTGTTACATTACCTTTGTCACTGTTGACAACCACCAAGTCAGGGTGGTTTTTCAAAAATAGCTTTGCTTTTTGGAATAGCTGTGAAAAAAAAGTGTTATGGTTTTTATTTTTGTGGAGGAAATTCGTAAGCATATTTGTAAATTGTGCACGGATACAGTTTTTACTCTCATTATCCAATTTTTGGATGATGGTTTCCAGATCTGCAAGCATGTTAGGGATTCGAATCTCCTTGTTCGTAGGTGCAACACAAAACTTAGGTCCTAATGAAAGTAAAAACTCCACCTCATGTGGCAGTTGGATGTCAGTTAGATTTTTAAACCATTTTTGTTGAACAGCAATTTTTGTTTTTTCTCTACGCTTCAAGTTGTTAAACTTAATAATATTAGCATTTTTAACCTTGTGAAACAATGTGTTGTATGAAACTTTTTGTCTGTTCTGAAACTCATTGATCATAAACCTAGGAATACTGAGTTGTGATATTACATGAGATATATCCTTTTCTAACTTAATAATGTCACTATAGGTGACAGATATTTCTAAATTCAATAAAGTAAATTGCAACCTTTTGTTGAAAGTGGTTATCTTCTTTCCTAGTAGTCCTCTATTGTGATGTAATAAGGAGTTAACATTACCCACTCCATTCTTAATATGTGACGGGATGATCTGTGCTTGTCTACATTTGAGTAAAAAGATTCTTCTGTTTCTGAGACGAGCTAGCTTCGATGTTATGTTGGCCCAAATTTTAAGAAACTTTACATTGTCGGCTCCATATAGACGCTCGACCCTTCGATAGAAACCCATATCTTGATTTATGGTTGGAAAATTTAGTGACTGACCCAAGTTGACATTTATGAAAGTACTAGTGGGATATGCAGTCAATCTCAGAAGATGGCCAACTGAGAAGTTTCAAGAAAACTCTTTGAAATTTTTCAACGTTTCGTCAATGTTTATTGACTTCTTCAGGAAAAACTACAATATGAATAAACAATGTAAGCAAATGAATCGAAAAGTTCTGAATGTTACTTATTTTTCGTGAGGTTAACAAAAAGTCACTAGTCGTCGGAAAGACAGAAATATCATCTTAAATCTACTGTCCTCGTCTTGTTAAAAATTTTAAACACACAACATATTAAAATTTACATTTAAAATATAGGATTCACCCCGATTAAACAAGGGGGAATACACCCTATACAGATTTCACATTTTACATCTTTAATGATATGACAAGCTCACCATGACATGGAACAGATAAAAAGAATTGACAGCTAACCTCAGTCAGCACAGAACCAACATCGGTCCAGTCCGAAACAGAGAGAACAAAACGGTTAAAAATGAGAGTCCCATAAACTGTCACGTCAGCGGTAGAACAATTGGAACTGTGGTCTACATAGATCACAGACACCAGGTGGACAACAGGCTTCTAGATACTGTAAGAGAGTAAGAGAAGGATACCGCCAATATTTTACTATCCTGGGTACTTGGCCAACAGGTGTCTCGCTATGCAGTCCACCATCATTGATATAAAATCAACGATGGTTGTGTGGACACACAATCAGCACCATGTCGCTCACGACAGATGACCAGTGCCAAGTACATCTTATGTAATATAAGGGAAACATGACAGTGGGACATCAATCTAGAGACAATGCTGATTGAACATCCACAGGAAACCCATTTCACATCCTAGAGAGACAGCAATGGGAACCAACCGAGGCAACAGGTATGGCGATCTGCCACCTGCCACGCAGCAGCCACCACCCTACCACCTAGGGACTCCCACACCACTCAATCCAGAACGTAACCTGAGCTCCCTATTATTTATGTTGGCATCCCAGGGAGTAATATGAATCCACCCAGACACAGGCGAGGACCACCCACTGCCAATAGGAAGTCACCACCCACCATCTAGGCATCATCATACCCCTCACCAGGATGCAACATAAGTTCTATGTCCAAGTCTCTACTATGGTTACCTCTCCGCTCATAACTCAACAGATATGAGTAAATGCTACTGAGGCCAGCTATGTCCGTACATTTATTAATGGAGTGTGGGTTGTTATAAATGTGGACCATCTCCAAAAATGTCCGTTTGAAAAGATGTCTTTCCGTGTCCAACACTCTAGCCCCCCCAAAACACATTGAGTGTCCTTTATCTATGACATGTTCAGCTAGTGCGCATGTTTTTTTGTTTAGTCTGCAATCACTACGATGGGAAATGATTCTGTCTTTTAAATTTCTGCTCGTTTGTCCAATATAACTACCTTCACAGTCATTGCAATCAATCTGATAGACAACATTAGATTTCTCTTCTGTTTTCAGTGAGCTTTTCAATTTAGTATATAGCATTCTACCTGTTTTAACATTCCTTTGTGCAATCTTACAAGGTAAATCTGAGAACAATGAAACTAATCTGTGTGTTAAACCTGCTATAAAAGGTAAAGAAAAATATGTTGTAATTTGTTGTTGATTGGCCTGTTGTTCTACACTTACGGAGTTATTCAAGTTGGGATGTGTTAAATCCTCCTCACTAGGTGTTAATGCTGTGTTATACAATAAACTGTTAATAAGTTTGGGAGGATAAGAATTCTCTAACAAAACTATCTTAAGATCTTGTAGGCCTTGGTTCCTATATTGAATGTTCGTAAGATTGATGACCCTATGTTTGAGTGCTAATACCAGATTTATTTTAGCCCGCTCTGTGTGGTATGAAAAATAATTTATGTATCTATCACTGCTGATTGGTTTCCTATACCACATGGTACGGAGAATATTATCATCTGACCTAATGATTCGCATATCCAGAAAAGGGATGCTGTTATCTACCTCTTTTTCCACAGTGAATTGTAGGTTTTCATCATAGCTGTTAAAGGTGTTGAGTAAAATGTCTATTTTATCTGTTGGAACCGCCAACACTAAATCGTCTACATATCTTTTAATGAAAGGAACTCTAAAATCTGTTTTTTGTAGTGACTCTCTAATGAGATCATCTAAAACATAGTTAACTAGAATGGGGGAGATGGTAGAGCCCATTGGAGTTCCAAAAACCTGCTTGTAATAGTTATCTTCAAACATTAAAAAGTTAGAGTCAAAAACAAACCTAAGAATCATGATGAATGTATCCAAATCAATTGTACAGCACTGTGAAACGACATCCCAATGTCTAGTTATGCTATCTATGACTAGTTGTAAAGGTAGATTAGTAAAAAGTGAAACTACATCAAAACTGACTACTACATATCCTGGAGGTAGCTGGTAGTTGTTAATAAATTTGCTGAATGTAAATGAATCCTTAATGTAATACTCGTTCTCTGTGTCATAGGCAGAAGCTAAAATGTTGGACAAGAAAAGGGCTAACTTACTATTAGGACACTGAATAGATGATACAATGGGTCTCATAGACAATTCAGGTTTATGAATCTTGGGTAATGCATAAAACCTTGGAGCAACGCTATTGTATATAGTTAAATTTTTTGCAACTTCATTACTTACTGACTTGTTAGTTTTCAATTGTGACACAATTTTATTAGCTTTTTGTTGTAAGGTGGACGTAGGGTTCCTACTCAGACGTCTGTAATAGGTCTCATCCGATAATAAATCTGTACATTTTGCAATATATTCAGTCTTCTGCATTAGAACTGTTACATTACCTTTGTCACTGTTGACAACCACCAAGTCAGGGTGGTTTTTCAAAAATAGCTTTGCTTTTTGGAATAGCTGTGAAAAAAAAGTGTTATGGTTTTTATTTTTGTGGAGGAAATTCGTAAGCATATTTGTAAATTGTGCACGGATACAGTTTTTACTCTCATTATCCAATTTTTGGATGATGGTTTCCAGATCTGCAAGCATGTTAGGGATTCGAATCTCCTTGTTCGTAGGTGCAACACAAAACTTAGGTCCTAATGAAAGTAAAAACTCCACCTCATGTGGCAGTTGGATGTCAGTTAGATTTTTAAACCATTTTTGTTGAACAGCAATTTTTGTTTTTTCTCTACGCTTCAAGTTGTTAAACTTAATAATATTAGCATTTTTAACCTTGTGAAACAATGTGTTGTATGAAACTTTTTGTCTGTTCTGAAACTCATTGATCATAAACCTAGGAATACTGAGTTGTGATATTACATGAGATATATCCTTTTCTAACTTAATAATGTCACTATAGGTGACAGATATTTCTAAATTCAATAAAGTAAATTGCAACCTTTTGTTGAAAGTGGTTATCTTCTTTCCTAGTAGTCCTCTATTGTGATGTAATAAGGAGTTAACATTACCCACTCCATTCTTAATATGTGACGGGATGATCTGTGCTTGTCTACATTTGAGTAAAAAGATTCTTCTGTTTCTGAGACGAGCTAGCTTCGATGTTATGTTGGCCCAAATTTTAAGAAACTTTACATTGTCGGCTCCATATAGACGCTCGACCCTTCGATAGAAACCCATATCTTGATTTATGGTTGGAAAATTTAGTGACTGACCCAAGTTGACATTTATGAAAGTACTAGTGGGATATGCAGTCAATCTCAGAAGATGGCCAACTGAGAAGTTTCAAGAAAACTCTTTGAAATTTTTCAACGTTTCGTCAATGTTTATTGACTTCTTCAGGAAAAACTACAATATGAATAAACAATGTAAGCAAATGAATCGAAAAGTTCTGAATGTTACTTACTTTTCGTGAGGTTAACAAAAAGTCACTAGTCGTCGGAAAGACAGAAATATCATCTTAAATCTACTGTCCTCGTCTTGTTAAAAATTTTAAACACACAACATATTAAAATTTACATTTAAAATATAGGATTCACCCCGATTAAACAAGGGGGAATACACCCTATACAGATTTCACATTTTACATCTTTAATGATATGACAAGCTCACCATGACATGGAACAGATAAAAAGAATTGACAGCTAACCTCAGTCAGCACAGAACCAACATCGGTCCAGTCCGAAACAGAGAGAACAAAACGGTTAAAAATGAGAGTCCCATAAACTGTCACGTCAGCGGTAGAACAATTGGAACTGTGGTCTACATAGATCACAGACACCAGGTGGACAACAGGCTTCTAGATACTGTAAGAGAGTAAGAGAAGGATACCGCCAATATTTTACTATCCTGGGTACTTGGCCAACAGGTGTCTCGCTATGCAGTCCACCATCATTGATATAAAATCAACGATGGTTGTGTGGACACACAATCAGCACCATGTCGCTCACGACAGATGACCAGTGCCAAGTACATCTTATGTAATATAAGGGAAACATGACAGTGGGACATCAATCTAGAGACAATGCTGATTGAACATCCACAGGAAACCCATTTCACATCCTAGAGAGACAGCAATGGGAACCAACCGAGGCAACAGGTATGGCGATCTGCCACCTGCCACGCAGCAGCCACCACCCTACCACCTAGGGACTCCCACACCACTCAATCCAGAACGTAACCTGAGCTCCCTATTATTTATGTTGGCATCCCAGGGAGTAATATGAATCCACCCAGACACAGGCGAGGACCACCCACTGCCAATAGGAAGTCACCACCCACCATCTAGGCATCATCATACCCCTCACCAGGATGCAACATAAGTTCTATGTCCAAGTCTCTACTATGGTTACCTCTCCGCTCATAACTCAACAGATATGAGTAAATGCTACTGAGGCCAGCTATGTCCGTACATTTATTAATGGAGTGTGGGTTGTTATAAATGTGGACCATCTCCAAAAATGTCCGTTTGAAAAGATGTCTTTCCGTGTCCAACACTCTAGCCCCCCCAAAACACATTGAGTGTCCTTTATCTATGACATGTTCAGCTAGTGCGCATGTTTTTTTGTTTAGTCTGCAATCACTACGATGGGAAATGATTCTGTCTTTTAAATTTCTGCTCGTTTGTCCAATATAACTACCTTCACAGTCATTGCAATCAATCTGATAGACAACATTAGATTTCTCTTCTGTTTTCAGTGAGCTTTTCAATTTAGTATATAGCATTCTACCTGTTTTAACATTCCTTTGTGCAATCTTACAAGGTAAATCTGAGAACAATGAAACTAATCTGTGTGTTAAACCTGCTATAAAAGGTAAAGAAAAATATGTTGTAATTTGTTGTTGATTGGCCTGTTGTTCTACACTTACGGAGTTATTCAAGTTGGGATGTGTTACATCCTCCTCACTAGGTGTTAATGCTGTGTTATACAATAAACTGTTAATAAGTTTGGGAGGATAAGAATTCTCTAACAAAACTATCTTAAGATCTTGTAGGCCTTGGTTCCTATATTGAATGTTCGTAAGATTGATGACCCTATGTTTGAGTGCTAATACCAGATTTATTTTAGCCCGCTCTGTGTGGTATGAAAAATAATTTATGTATCTATCACTGCTGATTGGTTTCCTATACCACATGGTACGGAGAATATTATCATCTGACCTAATGATTCGCATATCCAGAAAAGGGATGCTGTTATCTACCTCTTTTTCCACAGTGAATTGTAGGTTTTCATCATAGCTGTTAAAGGTGTTGAGTAAAATGTCTATTTTATCTGTTGGAACCGCCAACACTAAATCGTCTACATATCTTTTAATGAAAGGAACTCTAAAATCTGTTTTTTGTAGTGACTCTCTAATGAGATCATCTAAAACATAGTTAACTAGAATGGGGGAGATGGTAGAGCCCATTGGAGTTCCAAAAACCTGCTTGTAATAGTTATCTTCAAACATTAAAAAGTTAGAGTCAAAAACAAACCTAAGAATCATGATGAATGTATCCAAATCAATTGTACAGCACTGTGAAACGACATCCCAATGTCTAGTTATGCTATCTATGACTAGTTGTAAAGGTAGATTAGTAAAAAGTGAAACTACATCAAAACTGACTACTACATATCCTGGAGGTAGCTGGTAGTTGTTAATAAATTTGCTGAATGTAAATGAATCCTTAATGTAATACTCGTTCTCTGTGTCATAGGCAGAAGCTAAAATGTTGGACAAGAAAAGGGCTAACTTACTATTAGGACACTGAATAGATGATACAATGGGTCTCATAGACAATTCAGGTTTATGAATCTTGGGTAATGCATAAAACCTTGGAGCAACGCTATTGTATATAGTTAAATTTTTTGCAACTTCATTACTTACTGACTTGTTAGTTTTCAATTGTGACACAATTTTATTAGCTTTTTGTTGTAAGGTGGACGTAGGGTTCCTACTCAGACGTCTGTAATAGGTCTCATCCGATAATAAATCTGTACATTTTGCAATATATTCAGTCTTCTGCATTAGAACTGTTACATTACCTTTGTCACTGTTGACAACCACCAAGTCAGGGTGGTTTTTCAAAAATAGCTTTGCTTTTTGGAATAGCTGTGAAAAAAAAGTGTTATGGTTTTTATTTTTGTGGAGGAAATTCGTAAGCATATTTGTAAATTGTGCACGGATACAGTTTTTACTCTCATTATCCAATTTTTGGATGATGGTTTCCAGATCTGCAAGCATGTTAGGGATTCGAATCTCCTTGTTCGTAGGTGCAACACAAAACTTAGGTCCTAATGAAAGTAAAAACTCCACCTCATGTGGCAGTTGGATGTCAGTTAGATTTTTAAACCATTTTTGTTGAACAGCAATTTTTGTTTTTTCTCTACGCTTCAAGTTGTTAAACTTAATAATATTAGCATTTTTAACCTTGTGAAACAATGTGTTGTATGAAACTTTTTGTCTGTTCTGAAACTCATTGATCATAAACCTAGGAATACTGAGTTGTGATATTACATGAGATATATCCTTTTCTAACTTAATAATGTCACTATAGGTGACAGATATTTCTAAATTCAATAAAGTAAATTGCAACCTTTTGTTGAAAGTGGTTATCTTCTTTCCTAGTAGTCCTCTATTGTGATGTAATAAGGAGTTAACATTACCCACTCCATTCTTAATATGTGACGGGATGATCTGTGCTTGTCTACATTTGAGTAAAAAGATTCTTCTGTTTCTGAGACGAGCTAGCTTCGATGTTATGTTGGCCCAAATTTTAAGAAACTTTACATTGTCGGCTCCATATAGACGCTCGACCCTTCGATAGAAACCCATATCTTGATTTATGGTTGGAAAATTTAGTGACTGACCCAAGTTGACATTTATGAAAGTACTAGTGGGATATGCAGTCAATCTCAGAAGATGGCCAACTGAGAAGTTTCAAGAAAACTCTTTGAAATTTTTCAACGTTTCGTCAATGTTTATTGACTTCTTCAGGAAAAACTACAATATGAATAAACAATGTAAGCAAATGAATCGAAAAGTTCTGAATGTTACTTACTTTTCGTGAGGTTAACAAAAAGTCACTAGTCGTCGGAAAGACAGAAATATCATCTTAAATCTACTGTCCTCGTCTTGTTAAAAATTTTAAACACACAACATATTAAAATTTACATTTAAAATATAGGATTCACCCCGATTAAACAAGGGGGAATACTAAATCTGGTATTAGCACTCAAACATAGGGTCATCAATCTTACGAACATTCAATATAGGAACCAAGGCCTACAAGATCTTAAGATAGTTTTGTTAGAGAATTCTTATCCTCCCAAACTTATTAACAGTTTATTGTATAACACAGCATTAACACCTAGTGAGGAGGATTTAACACATCCCAACTTGAATAACTCCGTAAGTGTAGAACAACAGGCCAATCAACAACAAATTACAACATATTTTTCTTTACCTTTTATAGCAGGTTTAACACACAGATTAGTTTCATTGTTCTCAGATTTACCTTGTAAGATTGCACAAAGGAATGTTAAAACAGGTAGAATGCTATATACTAAATTGAAAAGCTCACTGAAAACAGAAGAGAAATCTAATGTTGTCTATCAGATTGATTGCAATGACTGTGAAGGTAGTTATATTGGACAAACGAGCAGAAATTTAAAAGACAGAATCATTTCCCATCGTAGTGATTGCAGACTAAACAAAAAAACATGCGCACTAGCTGAACATGTCATAGATAAAGGACACTCAATGTGTTTTGGGGGGGCTAGAGTGTTGGACACGGAAAGACATCTTTTCAAACGGACATTTTTGGAGATGGTCCACATTTATAACAACCCACACTCCATTAATAAATGTACGGACATAGCTGGCCTCAGTAGCATTTACTCATATCTGTTGAGTTATGAGCGGAGAGGTAACCATAGTAGAGACTTGGACATAGAACTTATGTTGCATCCTGGTGAGGGGTATGATGATGCCTAGATGGTGGGTGGTGACTTCCTATTGGCAGTGGGTGGTCCTCGCCTGTGTCTGGGTGGATTCATATTACTCCCTGGGATGCCAACATAAATAATAGGGAGCTCAGGTTACGTTCTGGATTGAGTGGTGTGGGAGTCCCTAGGTGGTAGGGTGGTGGCTGCTGCGTGGCAGGTGGCAGATCGCCATACCTGTTGCCTCGGTTGGTTCCCATTGCTGTCTCTCTAGGATGTGAAATGGGTTTCCTGTGGATGTTCAATCAGCATTGTCTCTAGATTGATGTCCCACTGTCATGTTTCCCTTATATTACATAAGATGTACTTGGCACTGGTCATCTGTCGTGAGCGACATGGTGCTGATTGTGTGTCCACACAACCATCGTTGATTTTATATCAATGATGGTGGACTGCATAGCGAGACACCTGTTGGCCAAGTACCCAGGATAGTAAAATATTGGCGGTATCCTTCTCTTACTCTCTTACAGTATCTAGAAGCCTGTTGTCCACCTGGTGTCTGTGATCTATGTAGACCACAGTTCCAATTGTTCTACCGCTGACGTGACAGTTTATGGGACTCTCATTTTTAACCGTTTTGTTCTCTCTGTTTCGGACTGGACCGATGTTGGTTCTGTGCTGACTGAGGTTAGCTGTCAATTCTTTTTATCTGTTCCATGTCATGGTGAGCTTGTCATATCATTAAAGATGTAAAATGTGAAATCTGTATAGGGTGTATTCCCCCTTGTTTAATCGGGGTGAATCCTATATTTTAAATGTAAATTTTAATATGTTGTGTGTTTAAAATTTTTAACAAGACGAGGACAGTAGATTTAAGATGATATTTCTGTCTTTCCGACGACTAGTGACTTTTTGTTAACCTCACGAAAAGTAAGTAACATTCAGAACTTTTCGATTCATTTGCTTACATTGTTTATTCATATTGTAGTTTTTCCTGAAGAAGTCAAGAAACATTGACGAAACGTTGAAAAATTTCAAAGAGTTTTCTTGAAACTTCTCAGTTGGCCATCTTCTGAGATTGACTGCATATCCCACTAGTACTTTCATAAATGTCAACTTGGGTCAGTCACTAAATTTTCCAACCATAAATCAAGATATGGGTTTCTATCGAAGGGTCGAGCGTCTATATGGAGCCGACAATGTAAAGTTTCTTAAAATTTGGGCCAACATAACATCGAAGCTAGCTCGTCTCAGAAACAGAAGAATCTTTTTACTCAAATGTAGACAAGCACAGATCATCCCGTCACATATTAAGAATGGAGTGGGTAATGTTAACTCCTTATTACATCACAATAGAGGACTACTAGGAAAGAAGATAACCACTTTCAACAAAAGGTTGCAATTTACTTTATTGAATTTAGAAATATCTGTCACCTATAGTGACATTATTAAGTTAGAAAAGGATATATCTCATGTAATATCACAACTCAGTATTCCTAGGTTTATGATCAATGAGTTTCAGAACAGACAAAAAGTTTCATACAACACATTGTTTCACAAGGTTAAAAATGCTAATATTATTAAGTTTAACAACTTGAAGCGTAGAGAAAAAACAAAAATTGCTGTTCAACAAAAATGGTTTAAAAATCTAACTGACATCCAACTGCCACATGAGGTGGAGTTTTTACTTTCATTAGGACCTAAGTTTTGTGTTGCACCTACGAACAAGGAGATTCGAATCCCTAACATGCTTGCAGATCTGGAAACCATCATCCAAAAATTGGATAATGAGAGTAAAAACTGTATCCGTGCACAATTTACAAATATGCTTACGAATTTCCTCCACAAAAATAAAAACCATAACACTTTTTTTTCACAGCTATTCCAAAAAGCAAAGCTATTTTTGAAAAACCACCCTGACTTGGTGATTGTCAACAGTGACAAAGGTAATGTAACAGTTCTAATGCAGAAGACTGAATATATTGCAAAATGTACAGATTTATTATCGGATGAGACCTATTACAGACGTCTGAGTAGGAACCCTACGTCCACCTTACAACAAAAAGCTAATAAAATGGTGTCACAATTGAAAACTAACAAGTCAGTAAGTAATGAAGTTGCAAAAAATTTAACTATATACAATAGCGTTGCTCCAAGGTTTTATGCATTACCCAAGATTCATAAACCTGAATTGTCTATGAGACCCATTGTATCATCTATTCAGTGTCCTAATAGTAAGTTAGCCCTTTTCTTGTCCAACATTTTAGCTTCTGCCTATGACACAGAGAACGAGTATTACATTAAGGATTCATTTACATTCAGCAAATTTATTAACAACTACCAGCTACCTCCAGGATATGTAGTAGTCAGTTTTGATGTAGTTTCACTTTTTACTAATCTACCTTTACAACTAGTCATAGATAGCATAACTAGACATTGGGATGTCGTTTCACAGTGCTGTACAATTGATTTGGATACATTCATCATGATTCTTAGGTTTGTTTTTGACTCTAACTTTTTAATGTTTGAAGATAACTATTACAAGCAGGTTTTTGGAACTCCAATGGGCTCTACCATCTCCCCCATTCTAGTTAACTATGTTTTAGATGATCTCATTAGAAAGTCACTACAAAAAACAGATTTTAGAGTTCCTTTCATTAAAAGATATGTAGACGATTTAGTGTTGGCGGTTCCAACAGATAAAATAGACATTTTACTCAACACCTTTAACAGCTATGATGAAAACCTACAATTCACTGTGGAAAAAGAGGTAGATAACAGCATCCCTTTTCTGGATATGCGAATCATTAGGTCAGATGATAATATTCTCCGTACCATGTGGTATAGGAAACCAATCAGCAGTGATAGATACATAAATTATTTTTCATACCACACAGAGCGGGCTAAAATAAATCTGGTATTAGCACTCAAACATAGGGTCATCAATCTTACGAACATTCAATATAGGAACCAAGGCCTACAAGATCTTAAGATAGTTTTGTTAGAGAATTCTTATCCTCCCAAACTTATTAACAGTTTATTGTATAACACAGCATTAACACCTAGTGAGGAGGATTTAACACATCCCAACTTGAATAACTCCGTAAGTGTAGAACAACAGGCCAATCAACAACAAATTACAACATATTTTTCTTTACCTTTTATAGCAGGTTTAACACACAGATTAGTTTCATTGTTCTCAGATTTACCTTGTAAGATTGCACAAAGGAATGTTAAAACAGGTAGAATGCTATATACTAAATTGAAAAGCTCACTGAAAACAGAAGAGAAATCTAATGTTGTCTATCAGATTGATTGCAATGACTGTGAAGGTAGTTATATTGGACAAACGAGCAGAAATTTAAAAGACAGAATCATTTCCCATCGTAGTGATTGCAGACTAAACAAAAAAACATGCGCACTAGCTGAACATGTCATAGATAAAGGACACTCAATGTGTTTTGGGGGGGCTAGAGTGTTGGACACGGAAAGACATCTTTTCAAACGGACATTTTTGGAGATGGTCCACATTTATAACAACCCACACTCCATTAATAAATGTACGGACATAGCTGGCCTCAGTAGCATTTACTCATATCTGTTGAGTTATGAGCGGAGAGGTAACCATAGTAGAGACTTGGACATAGAACTTATGTTGCATCCTGGTGAGGGGTATGATGATGCCTAGATGGTGGGTGGTGACTTCCTATTGGCAGTGGGTGGTCCTCGCCTGTGTCTGGGTGGATTCATATTACTCCCTGGGATGCCAACATAAATAATAGGGAGCTCAGGTTACGTTCTGGATTGAGTGGTGTGGGAGTCCCTAGGTGGTAGGGTGGTGGCTGCTGCGTGGCAGGTGGCAGATCGCCATACCTGTTGCCTCGGTTGGTTCCCATTGCTGTCTCTCTAGGATGTGAAATGGGTTTCCTGTGGATGTTCAATCAGCATTGTCTCTAGATTGATGTCCCACTGTCATGTTTCCCTTATATTACATAAGATGTACTTGGCACTGGTCATCTGTCGTGAGCGACATGGTGCTGATTGTGTGTCCACACAACCATCGTTGATTTTATATCAATGATGGTGGACTGCATAGCGAGACACCTGTTGGCCAAGTACCCAGGATAGTAAAAGATTGGCGGTATCCTTCTCTTACTCTCTTACAGTATCTAGAAGCCTGTTGTCCACCTGGTGTCTGTGATCTATGTAGACCACAGTTCCAATTGTTCTACCGCTGACGTGACAGTTTATGGGACTCTCATTTTTAACCGTTTTGTTCTCTCTGTTTCGGACTGGACCGATGTTGGTTCTGTGCTGACTGAGGTTAGCTGTCAATTCTTTTTATCTGTTCCATGTCATGGTGAGCTTGTCATATCATTAAAGATGTAAAATGTGAAATCTGTATAGGGTGTATTCCCCCTTGTTTAATCGGGGTGAATCCTATATTTTAAATGTAAATTTTAATATGTTGTGTGTTTAAAATTTTTAACAAGACGAGGACAGTAGATTTAAGATGATATTTCTGTCTTTCCGACGACTAGTGACTTTTTGTTAACCTCACGAAAAGTAAGTAACATTCAGAACTTTTCGATTCATTTGCTTACATTGTTTATTCATATTGTAGTTTTTCCTGAAGAAGTCAATAAACATTGACGAAACGTTGAAAAATTTCAAAGAGTTTTCTTGAAACTTCTCAGTTGGCCATCTTCTGAGATTGACTGCATATCCCACTAGTACTTTCATAAATGTCAACTTGGGTCAGTCACTAAATTTTCCAACCATAAATCAAGATATGGGTTTCTATCGAAGGGTCGAGCGTCTATATGGAGCCGACAATGTAAAGTTTCTTAAAATTTGGGCCAACATAACATCGAAGCTAGCTCGTCTCAGAAACAGAAGAATCTTTTTACTCAAATGTAGACAAGCACAGATCATCCCGTCACATATTAAGAATGGAGTGGGTAATGTTAACTCCTTATTACATCACAATAGAGGACTACTAGGAAAGAAGATAACCACTTTCAACAAAAGGTTGCAATTTACTTTATTGAATTTAGAAATATCTGTCACCTATAGTGACATTATTAAGTTAGAAAAGGATATATCTCATGTAATATCACAACTCAGTATTCCTAGGTTTATGATCAATGAGTTTCAGAACAGACAAAAAGTTTCATACAACACATTGTTTCACAAGGTTAAAAATGCTAATATTATTAAGTTTAACAACTTGAAGCGTAGAGAAAAAACAAAAATTGCTGTTCAACAAAAATGGTTTAAAAATCTAACTGACATCCAACTGCCACATGAGGTGGAGTTTTTACTTTCATTAGGACCTAAGTTTTGTGTTGCACCTACGAACAAGGAGATTCGAATCCCTAACATGCTTGCAGATCTGGAAACCATCATCCAAAAATTGGATAATGAGAGTAAAAACTGTATCCGTGCACAATTTACAAATATGCTTACGAATTTCCTCCACAAAAATAAAAACCATAACACTTTTTTTTCACAGCTATTCCAAAAAGCAAAGCTATTTTTGAAAAACCACCCTGACTTGGTGGTTGTCAACAGTGACAAAGGTAATGTAACAGTTCTAATGCAGAAGGCTGAATATATTGCAAAATGTACAGATTTATTATCGGATGAGACCTATTACAGACGTCTGAGTAGGAACCCTACGTCCACCTTACAACAAAAAGCTAATAAAATTGTGTCACAATTGAAAACTAACAAGTCAGTAAGTAATGAAGTTGCAAAAAATTTAACTATATACAATAGCGTTGCTCCAAGGTTTTATGCATTACCCAAGATTCATAAACCTGAATTGTCTATGAGACCCATTGTATCATCTATTCAGTGTCCTAATAGTAAGTTAGCCCTTTTCTTGTCCAACATTTTAGCTTCTGCCTATGACACAGAGAACGAGTATTACATTAAGGATTCATTTACATTCAGCAAATTTATTAACAACTACCAGCTACCTCCAGGATATGTAGTAGTCAGTTTTGATGTAGTTTCACTTTTTACTAATCTACCTTTACAACTAGTCATAGATAGCATAACTAGACATTGGGATGTCGTTTCACAGTGCTGTACAATTGATTTGGATACATTCATCATGATTCTTAGGTTTGTTTTTGACTCTAACTTTTTAATGTTTGAAGATAACTATTACAAGCAGGTTTTTGGAACTCCAATGGGCTCTACCATCTCCCCCATTCTAGTTAACTATGTTTTAGATGATCTCATTAGAGAGTCACTACAAAAAACAGATTTTAGAGTTCCTTTCATTAAAAGATATGTAGACGATTTAGTGTTGGCGGTTCCAACAGATAAAATAGACATTTTACTCAACACCTTTAACAGCTATGATGAAAACCTACAATTCACTGTGGAAAAAGAGGTAGATAACAGCATCCCTTTTCTGGATATGCGAATCATTAGGTCAGATGATAATATTCTCCGTACCATGTGGTATAGGAAACCAATCAGCAGTGACAGATACATAAATTATTTTTCATACCACACAGAGCGGGCTAAAATAAATCTGGTATTAGCACTCAAACATAGGGTCATCAATCTTACGAACATTCAATATAGGAACCAAGGCCTACAAGATCTTAAGATAGTTTTGTTAGAGAATTCTTATCCTCCCAAACTTATTAACAGTTTATTGTATAACACAGCATTAACACCTAGTGAGGAGGATTTAACACATCCCAACTTGAATAACTCCGTAAGTGTAGAACAACAGGCCAATCAACAACAAATTACAACATATTTTTCTTTACCTTTTATAGCAGGTTTAACACACAGATTAGTTTCATTGTTCTCAGATTTACCTTGTAAGATTGCACAAAGGAATGTTAAAACAGGTAGAATGCTATATACTAAATTGAAAAGCTCACTGAAAACAGAAGAGAAATCTAATGTTGTCTATCAGATTGATTGCAATGACTGTGAAGGTAGTTATATTGGACAAACGAGCAGAAATTTAAAAGACAGAATCATTTCCCATCGTAGTGATTGCAGACTAAACAAAAAAACATGCGCACTAGCTGAACATGTCATAGATAAAGGACACTCAATGTGTTTTGGGGGGGCTAGAGTGTTGGACACGGAAAGACATCTTTTCAAACGGACATTTTTGGAGATGGTCCACATTTATAACAACCCACACTCCATTAATAAATGTACGGACATAGCTGGCCTCAGTAGCATTTACTCATATCTGTTGAGTTATGAGCGGAGAGGTAACCATAGTAGAGACTTGGACATAGAACTTATGTTGCATCCTGGTGAGGGGTATGATGATGCCTAGATGGTGGGTGGTGACTTCCTATTGGCAGTGGGTGGTCCTCGCCTGTGTCTGGGTGGATTCATATTACTCCCTGGGATGCCAACATAAATAATAGGGAGCTCAGGTTACGTTCTGGATTGAGTGGTGTGGGAGTCCCTAGGTGGTAGGGTGGTGGCTGCTGCGTGGCAGGTGGCAGATCGCCATACCTGTTGCCTCGGTTGGTTCCCATTGCTGTCTCTCTAGGATGTGAAATGGGTTTCCTGTGGATGTTCAATCAGCATTGTCTCTAGATTGATGTCCCACTGTCATGTTTCCCTTATATTACATAAGATGTACTTGGCACTGGTCATCTGTCGTGAGCGACATGGTGCTGATTGTGTGTCCACACAACCATCGTTGATTTTATATCAATGATGGTGGACTGCATAGCGAGACACCTGTTGGCCAAGTACCCAGGATAGTAAAATATTGGCGGTATCCTTCTCTTACTCTCTTACAGTATCTAGAAGCCTGTTGTCCACCTGGTGTCTGTGATCTATGTAGACCACAGTTCCAATTGTTCTACCGCTGACGTGACAGTTTATGGGACTCTCATTTTTAACCGTTTTGTTCTCTCTGTTTCGGACTGGACCGATGTTGGTTCTGTGCTGACTGAGGTTAGCTGTCAATTCTTTTTATCTGTTCCATGTCATGGTGAGCTTGTCATATCATTAAAGATGTAAAATGTGAAATCTGTATAGGGTGTATTCCCCCTTGTTTAATCGGGGTGAATCCTATATTTTAAATGTAAATTTTAATATGTTGTGTGTTTAAAATTTTTAACAAGACGAGGACAGTAGATTTAAGATGATATTTCTGTCTTTCCGACGACTAGTGACTTTTTGTTAACCTCACGAAAAGTAAGTAACATTCAGAACTTTTCGATTCATTTGCTTACATTGTTTATTCATATTGTAGTTTTTCCTGAAGAAGTCAATAAACATTGACGAAACGTTGAAAAATTTCAAAGAGTTTTCTTGAAACTTCTCAGTTGGCCATCTTCTGAGATTGACTGCATATCCCACTAGTACTTTCATAAATGTCAACTTGGGTCAGTCACTAAATTTTCCAACCATAAATCAAGATATGGGTTTCTATCGAAGGGTCGAGCGTCTATATGGAGCCGACAATGTAAAGTTTCTTAAAATTTGGGCCAACATAACATCGAAGCTAGCTCGTCTCAGAAACAGAAGAATCTTTTTACTCAAATGTAGACAAGCACAGATCATCCCGTCACATATTAAGAATGGAGTGGGTAATGTTAACTCCTTATTACATCACAATAGAGGACTACTAGGAAAGAAGATAACCACTTTCAACAAAAGGTTGCAATTTACTTTATTGAATTTAGAAATATCTGTCACCTATAGTGACATTATTAAGTTAGAAAAGGATATATCTCATGTAATATCACAACTCAGTATTCCTAGGTTTATGATCAATGAGTTTCAGAACAGACAAAAAGTTTCATACAACACATTGTTTCACAAGGTTAAAAATGCTAATATTATTAAGTTTAACAACTTGAAGCGTAGAGAAAAAACAAAAATTGCTGTTCAACAAAAATGGTTTAAAAATCTAACTGACATCCAACTGCCACATGAGGTGGAGTTTTTACTTTCATTAGGACCTAAGTTTTGTGTTGCACCTACGAACAAGGAGATTCGAATCCCTAACATGCTTGCAGATCTGGAAACCATCATCCAAAAATTGGATAATGAGAGTAAAAACTGTATCCGTGCACAATTTACAAATATGCTTACGAATTTCCTCCACAAAAATAAAAACCATAACACTTTTTTTTCACAGCTATTCCAAAAAGCAAAGCTATTTTTGAAAAACCACCCTGACTTGGTGGTTGTCAACAGTGACAAAGGTAATGTAACAGTTCTAATGCAGAAGACTGAATATATTGCAAAATGTACAGATTTATTATCGGATGAGACCTATTACAGACGTCTGAGTAGGAACCCTACGTCCACCTTACAACAAAAAGCTAATAAAATTGTGTCACAATTGAAAACTAACAAGTCAGTAAGTAATGAAGTTGCAAAAAATTTAACTATATACAATAGCGTTGCTCCAAGGTTTTATGCATTACCCAAGATTCATAAACCTGAATTGTCTATGAGACCCATTGTATCATCTATTCAGTGTCCTAATAGTAAGTTAGCCCTTTTCTTGTCCAACATTTTAGCTTCTGCCTATGACACAGAGAACGAGTATTACATTAAGGATTCATTTACATTCAGCAAATTTATTAACAACTACCAGCTACCTCCAGGATATGTAGTAGTCAGTTTTGATGTAGTTTCACTTTTTACTAATCTACCTTTACAACTAGTCATAGATAGCATAACTAGACATTGGGATGTCGTTTCACAGTGCTGTACAATTGATTTGGATACATTCATCATGATTCTTAGGTTTGTTTTTGACTCTAACTTTTTAATGTTTGAAGATAACTATTACAAGCAGGTTTTTGGAACTCCAATGGGCTCTACCATCTCCCCCATTCTAGTTAACTATGTTTTAGATGATCTCATTAGAGAGTCACTACAAAAAACAGATTTTAGAGTTCCTTTCATTAAAAGATATGTAGACGATTTAGTGTTGGCGGTTCCAACAGATAAAATAGACATTTTACTCAACACCTTTAACAGCTATGATGAAAACCTACAATTCACTGTGGAAAAAGAGGTAGATAACAGCATCCCTTTTCTGGATATGCGAATCATTAGGTCAGATGATAATATTCTCCGTACCATGTGGTATAGGAAACCAATCAGCAGTGATAGATACATAAATTATTTTTCATACCACACAGAGCGGGCTAAAATAAATCTGGTATTAGCACTCAAACATAGGGTCATCAATCTTACGAACATTCAATATAGGAACCAAGGCCTACAAGATCTTAAGATAGTTTTGTTAGAGAATTCTTATCCTCCCAAACTTATTAACAGTTTATTGTATAACACAGCATTAACACCTAGTGAGGAGGATTTAACACATCCCAACTTGAATAACTCCGTAAGTGTAGAACAACAGGCCAATCAACAACAAATTACAACATATTTTTCTTTACCTTTTATAGCAGGTTTAACACACAGATTAGTTTCATTGTTCTCAGATTTACCTTGTAAGATTGCACAAAGGAATGTTAAAACAGGTAGAATGCTATATACTAAATTGAAAAGCTCACTGAAAACAGAAGAGAAATCTAATGTTGTCTATCAGATTGATTGCAATGACTGTGAAGGTAGTTATATTGGACAAACGAGCAGAAATTTAAAAGACAGAATCATTTCCCATCGTAGTGATTGCAGACTAAACAAAAAAACATGCGCACTAGCTGAACATGTCATAGATAAAGGACACTCAATGTGTTTTGGGGGGGCTAGAGTGTTGGACACGGAAAGACATCTTTTCAAACGGACATTTTTGGAGATGGTCCACATTTATAACAACCCACACTCCATTAATAAATGTACGGACATAGCTGGCCTCAGTAGCATTTACTCATATCTGTTGAGTTATGAGCGGAGAGGTAACCATAGTAGAGACTTGGACATAGAACTTATGTTGCATCCTGGTGAGGGGTATGATGATGCCTAGATGGTGGGTGGTGACTTCCTATTGGCAGTGGGTGGTCCTCGCCTGTGTCTGGGTGGATTCATATTACTCCCTGGGATGCCAACATAAATAATAGGGAGCTCAGGTTACGTTCTGGATTGAGTGGTGTGGGAGTCCCTAGGTGGTAGGGTGGTGGCTGCTGCGTGGCAGGTGGCAGATCGCCATACCTGTTGCCTCGGTTGGTTCCCATTGCTGTCTCTCTAGGATGTGAAATGGGTTTCCTGTGGATGTTCAATCAGCATTGTCTCTAGATTGATGTCCCACTGTCATGTTTCCCTTATATTACATAAGATGTACTTGGCACTGGTCATCTGTCGTGAGCGACATGGTGCTGATTGTGTGTCCACACAACCATCGTTGATTTTATATCAATGATGGTGGACTGCATAGCGAGACACCTGTTGGCCAAGTACCCAGGATAGTAAAATATTGGCGGTATCCTTCTCTTACTCTCTTACAGTATCTAGAAGCCTGTTGTCCACCTGGTGTCTGTGATCTATGTAGACCACAGTTCCAATTGTTCTACCGCTGACGTGACAGTTTATGGGACTCTCATTTTTAACCGTTTTGTTCTCTCTGTTTCGGACTGGACCGATGTTGGTTCTGTGCTGACTGAGGTTAGCTGTCAATTCTTTTTATCTGTTCCATGTCATGGTGAGCTTGTCATATCATTAAAGATGTAAAATGTGAAATCTGTATAGGGTGTATTCCCCCTTGTTTAATCGGGGTGAATCCTATATTTTAAATGTAAATTTTAATATGTTGTGTGTTTAAAATTTTTAACAAGACGAGGACAGTAGATTTAAGATGATATTTCTGTCTTTCCGACGACTAGTGACTTTTTGTTAACCTCACGAAAAGTAAGTAACATTCAGAACTTTTCGATTCATTTGCTTACATTGTTTATTCATATTGTAGTTTTTCCTGAAGAAGTCAATAAACATTGACGAAACGTTGAAAAATTTCAAAGAGTTTTCTTGAAACTTCTCAGTTGGCCATCTTCTGAGATTGACTGCATATCCCACTAGTACTTTCATAAATGTCAACTTGGGTCAGTCACTAAATTTTCCAACCATAAATCAAGATATGGGTTTCTATCGAAGGGTCGAGCGTCTATATGGAGCCGACAATGTAAAGTTTCTTAAAATTTGGGCCAACATAACATCGAAGCTAGCTCGTCTCAGAAACAGAAGAATCTTTTTACTCAAATGTAGACAAGCACAGATCATCCCGTCACATATTAAGAATGGAGTGGGTAATGTTAACTCCTTATTACATCACAATAGAGGACTACTAGGAAAGAAGATAACCACTTTCAACAAAAGGTTGCAATTTACTTTATTGAATTTAGAAATATCTGTCACCTATAGTGACATTATTAAGTTAGAAAAGGATATATCTCATGTAATATCACAACTCAGTATTCCTAGGTTTATGATCAATGAGTTTCAGAACAGACAAAAAGTTTCATACAACACATTGTTTCACAAGGTTAAAAATGCTAATATTATTAAGTTTAACAACTTGAAGCGTAGAGAAAAAACAAAAATTGCTGTTCAACAAAAATGGTTTAAAAATCTAACTGACATCCAACTGCCACATGAGGTGGAGTTTTTACTTTCATTAGGACCTAAGTTTTGTGTTGCACCTACGAACAAGGAGATTCGAATCCCTAACATGCTTGCAGATCTGGAAACCATCATCCAAAAATTGGATAATGAGAGTAAAAACTGTATCCGTGCACAATTTACAAATATGCTTACGAATTTCCTCCACAAAAATAAAAACCATAACACTTTTTTTTCACAGCTATTCCAAAAAGCAAAGCTATTTTTGAAAAACCACCCTGACTTGGTGGTTGTCAACAGTGACAAAGGTAATGTAACAGTTCTAATGCAGAAGACTGAATATATTGCAAAATGTACAGATTTATTATCGGATGAGACCTATTACAGACGTCTGAGTAGGAACCCTACGTCCACCTTACAACAAAAAGCTAATAAAATTGTGTCACAATTGAAAACTAACAAGTCAGTAAGTAATGAAGTTGCAAAAAATTTAACTATATACAATAGCGTTGCTCCAAGGTTTTATGCATTACCCAAGATTCATAAACCTGAATTGTCTATGAGACCCATTGTATCATCTATTCAGTGTCCTAATAGTAAGTTAGCCCTTTTCTTGTCCAACATTTTAGCTTCTGCCTATGACACAGAGAACGAGTATTACATTAAGGATTCATTTACATTCAGCAAATTTATTAACAACTACCAGCTACCTCCAGGATATGTAGTAGTCAGTTTTGATGTAGTTTCACTTTTTACTAATCTACCTTTACAACTAGTCATAGATAGCATAACTAGACATTGGGATGTCGTTTCACAGTGCTGTACAATTGATTTGGATACATTCATCATGATTCTTAGGTTTGTTTTTGACTCTAACTTTTTAATGTTTGAAGATAACTATTACAAGCAGGTTTTTGGAACTCCAATGGGCTCTACCATCTCCCCCATTCTAGTTAACTATGTTTTAGATGATCTCATTAGAGAGTCACTACAAAAAACAGATTTTAGAGTTCCTTTCATTAAAAGATATGTAGACGATTTAGTGTTGGCGGTTCCAACAGATAAAATAGACATTTTACTCAACACCTTTAACAGCTATGATGAAAACCTACAATTCACTGTGGAAAAAGAGGTAGATAACAGCATCCCTTTTCTGGATATGCGAATCATTAGGTCAGATGATAATATTCTCCGTACCATGTGGTATAGGAAACCAATCAGCAGTGATAGATACATAAATTATTTTTCATACCACACAGAGCGGGCTAAAATAAATCTGGTATTAGCACTCAAACATAGGGTCATCAATCTTACGAACATTCAATATAGGAACCAAGGCCTACAAGATCTTAAGATAGTTTTGTTAGAGAATTCTTATCCTCCCAAACTTATTAACAGTTTATTGTATAACACAGCATTAACACCTAGTGAGGAGGATTTAACACATCCCAACTTGAATAACTCCGTAAGTGTAGAACAACAGGCCAATCAACAACAAATTACAACATATTTTTCTTTACCTTTTATAGCAGGTTTAACACACAGATTAGTTTCATTGTTCTCAGATTTACCTTGTAAGATTGCACAAAGGAATGTTAAAACAGGTAGAATGCTATATACTAAATAGAAAAGCTCACTGAAAACAGAAGAGAAATCTAATGTTGTCTATCAGATTGATTGCAATGACTGTGAAGGTAGTTATATTGGACAAACGAGCAGAAATTTAAAAGACAGAATCATTTCCCATCGTAGTGATTGCAGACTAAACAAAAAAACATGCGCACTAGCTGAACATGTCATAGATAAAGGACACTCAATGTGTTTTGGGGGGGCTAGAGTGTTGGACACGGAAAGACATCTTTTCAAACGGACATTTTTGGAGATGGTCCACATTTATAACAACCCACACTCCATTAATAAATGTACGGACATAGCTGGCCTCAGTAGCATTTACTCATATCTGTTGAGTTATGAGCGGAGAGGTAACCATAGTAGAGACTTGGACATAGAACTTATGTTGCATCCTGGTGAGGGGTATGATGATGCCTAGATGGTGGGTGGTGACTTCCTATTGGCAGTGGGTGGTCCTCGCCTGTGTCTGGGTGGATTCATATTACTCCCTGGGATGCCAACATAAATAATAGGGAGCTCAGGTTACGTTCTGGATTGAGTGGTGTGGGAGTCCCTAGGTGGTAGGGTGGTGGCTGCTGCGTGGCAGGTGGCAGATCGCCATACCTGTTGCCTCGGTTGGTTCCCATTGCTGTCTCTCTAGGATGTGAAATGGGTTTCCTGTGGATGTTCAATCAGCATTGTCTCTAGATTGATGTCCCACTGTCATGTTTCCCTTATATTACATAAGATGTACTTGGCACTGGTCATCTGTCGTGAGCGACATGGTGCTGATTGTGTGTCCACACAACCATCGTTGATTTTATATCAATGATGGTGGACTGCATAGCGAGACACCTGTTGGCCAAGTACCCAGGATAGTAAAATATTGGCGGTATCCTTCTCTTACTCTCTTACAGTATCTAGAAGCCTGTTGTCCACCTGGTGTCTGTGATCTATGTAGACCACAGTTCCAATTGTTCTACCGCTGACGTGACAGTTTATGGGACTCTCATTTTTAACCGTTTTGTTCTCTCTGTTTCGGACTGGACCGATGTTGGTTCTGTGCTGACTGAGGTTAGCTGTCAATTCTTTTTATCTGTTCCATGTCATGGTGAGCTTGTCATATCATTAAAGATGTAAAATGTGAAATCTGTATAGGGTGTATTCCCCCTTGTTTAATCGGGGTGAATCCTATATTTTAAATGTAAATTTTAATATGTTGTGTGTTTAAAATTTTTAACAAGACGAGGACAGTAGATTTAAGATGATATTTCTGTCTTTCCGACGACTAGTGACTTTTTGTTAACCTCACGAAAAGTAAGTAACATTCAGAACTTTTCGATTCATTTGCTTACATTGTTTATTCATATTGTAGTTTTTCCTGAAGAAGTCAATAAACATTGACGAAACGTTGAAAAATTTCAAAGAGTTTTCTTGAAACTTCTCAGTTGGCCATCTTCTGAGATTGACTGCATATCCCACTAGTACTTTCATAAATGTCAACTTGGGTCAGTCACTAAATTTTCCAACCATAAATCAAGATATGGGTTTCTATCGAAGGGTCGAGCGTCTATATGGAGCCGACAATGTAAAGTTTCTTAAAATTTGGGCCAACATAACATCGAAGCTAGCTCGTCTCAGAAACAGAAGAATCTTTTTACTCAAATGTAGACAAGCACAGATCATCCCGTCACATATTAAGAATGGAGTGGGTAATGTTAACTCCTTATTACATCACAATAGAGGACTACTAGGAAAGAAGATAACCACTTTCAACAAAAGGTTGCAATTTACTTTATTGAATTTAGAAATATCTGTCACCTATAGTGACATTATTAAGTTAGAAAAGGATATATCTCATGTAATATCACAACTCAGTATTCCTAGGTTTATGATCAATGAGTTTCAGAACAGACAAAAAGTTTCATACAACACATTGTTTCACAAGGTTAAAAATGCTAATATTATTAAGTTTAACAACTTGAAGCGTAGAGAAAAAACAAAAATTGCTGTTCAACAAAAATGGTTTAAAAATCTAACTGACATCCAACTGCCACATGAGGTGGAGTTTTTACTTTCATTAGGACCTAAGTTTTGTGTTGCACCTACGAACAAGGAGATTCGAATCCCTAACATGCTTGCAGATCTGGAAACCATCATCCAAAAATTGGATAATGAGAGTAAAAACTGTATCCGTGCACAATTTACAAATATGCTTACGAATTTCCTCCACAAAAATAAAAACCATAACACTTTTTTTTCACAGCTATTCCAAAAAGCAAAGCTATTTTTGAAAAACCACCCTGACTTGGTGGTTGTCAACAGTGACAAAGGTAATGTAACAGTTCTAATGCAGAAGACTGAATATATTGCAAAATGTACAGATTTATTATCGGATGAGACCTATTACAGACGTCTGAGTAGGAACCCTACGTCCACCTTACAACAAAAAGCTAATAAAATTGTGTCACAATTGAAAACTAACAAGTCAGTAAGTAATGAAGTTGCAAAAAATTTAACTATATACAATAGCGTTGCTCCAAGGTTTTATGCATTACCCAAGATTCATAAACCTGAATTGTCTATGAGACCCATTGTATCATCTATTCAGTGTCCTAATAGTAAGTTAGCCCTTTTCTTGTCCAACATTTTAGCTTCTGCCTATGACACAGAGAACGAGTATTACATTAAGGATTCATTTACATTCAGCAAATTTATTAACAACTACCAGCTACCTCCAGGATATGTAGTAGTCAGTTTTGATGTAGTTTCACTTTTTACTAATCTACCTTTACAACTAGTCATAGATAGCATAACTAGACATTGGGATGTCGTTTCACAGTGCTGTACAATTGATTTGGATACATTCATCATGATTCTTAGGTTTGTTTTTGACTCTAACTTTTTAATGTTTGAAGATAACTATTACAAGCAGGTTTTTGGAACTCCAATGGGCTCTACCATCTCCCCCATTCTAGTTAACTATGTTTTAGATGATCTCATTAGAGAGTCACTACAAAAAACAGATTTTAGAGTTCCTTTCATTAAAAGATATGTAGACGATTTAGTGTTGGCGGTTCCAACAGATAAAATAGACATTTTACTCAACACCTTTAACAGCTATGATGAAAACCTACAATTCACTGTGGAAAAAGAGGTAGATAACAGCATCCCTTTTCTGGATATGCGAATCATTAGGTCAGATGATAATATTCTCCGTACCATGTGGTATAGGAAACCAATCAGCAGTGATAGATACATAAATTATTTTTCATACCACACAGAGCGGGCTAAAATAAATCTGGTATTAGCACTCAAACATAGGGTCATCAATCTTACGAACATTCAATATAGGAACCAAGGCCTACAAGATCTTAAGATAGTTTTGTTAGAGAATTCTTATCCTCCCAAACTTATTAACAGTTTATTGTATAACACAGCATTAACACCTAGTGAGGAGGATTTAACACATCCCAACTTGAATAACTCCGTAAGTGTAGAACAACAGGCCAATCAACAACAAATTACAACATATTTTTCTTTACCTTTTATAGCAGGTTTAACACACAGATTAGTTTCATTGTTCTCAGATTTACCTTGTAAGATTGCACAAAGGAATGTTAAAACAGGTAGAATGCTATATACTAAATTGAAAAGCTCACTGAAAACAGAAGAGAAATCTAATGTTGTCTATCAGATTGATTGCAATGACTGTGAAGGTAGTTATATTGGACAAACGAGCAGAAATTTAAAAGACAGAATCATTTCCCATCGTAGTGATTGCAGACTAAACAAAAAAACATGCGCACTAGCTGAACATGTCATAGATAAAGGACACTCAATGTGTTTTGGGGGGGCTAGAGTGTTGGACACGGAAAGACATCTTTTCAAACGGACATTTTTGGAGATGGTCCACATTTATAACAACCCACACTCCATTAATAAATGTACGGACATAGCTGGCCTCAGTAGCATTTACTCATATCTGTTGAGTTATGAGCGGAGAGGTAACCATAGTAGAGACTTGGACATAGAACTTATGTTGCATCCTGGTGAGGGGTATGATGATGCCTAGATGGTGGGTGGTGACTTCCTATTGGCAGTGGGTGGTCCTCGCCTGTGTCTGGGTGGATTCATATTACTCCCTGGGATGCCAACATAAATAATAGGGAGCTCAGGTTACGTTCTGGATTGAGTGGTGTGGGAGTCCCTAGGTGGTAGGGTGGTGGCTGCTGCGTGGCAGGTGGCAGATCGCCATACCTGTTGCCTCGGTTGGTTCCCATTGCTGTCTCTCTAGGATGTGAAATGGGTTTCCTGTGGATGTTCAATCAGCATTGTCTCTAGATTGATGTCCCACTGTCATGTTTCCCTTATATTACATAAGATGTACTTGGCACTGGTCATCTGTCGTGAGCGACATGGTGCTGATTGTGTGTCCACACAACCATCGTTGATTTTATATCAATGATGGTGGACTGCATAGCGAGACACCTGTTGGCCAAGTACCCAGGATAGTAAAATATTGGCGGTATCCTTCTCTTACTCTCTTACAGTATCTAGAAGCCTGTTGTCCACCTGGTGTCTGTGATCTATGTAGACCACAGTTCCAATTGTTCTACCGCTGACGTGACAGTTTATGGGACTCTCATTTTTAACCGTTTTGTTCTCTCTGTTTCGGACTGGACCGATGTTGGTTCTGTGCTGACTGAGGTTAGCTGTCAATTCTTTTTATCTGTTCCATGTCATGGTGAGCTTGTCATATCATTAAAGATGTAAAATGTGAAATCTGTATAGGGTGTATTCCCCCTTGTTTAATCGGGGTGAATCCTATATTTTAAATGTAAATTTTAATATGTTGTGTGTTTAAAATTTTTAACAAGACGAGGACAGTAGATTTAAGATGATATTTCTGTCTTTCCGACGACTAGTGACTTTTTGTTAACCTCACGAAAAGTAAGTAACATTCAGAACTTTTCGATTCATTTGCTTACATTGTTTATTCATATTGTAGTTTTTCCTGAAGAAGTCAATAAACATTGACGAAACGTTGAAAAATTTCAAAGAGTTTTCTTGAAACTTCTCAGTTGGCCATCTTCTGAGATTGACTGCATATCCCACTAGTACTTTCATAAATGTCAACTTGGGTCAGTCACTAAATTTTCCAACCATAAATCAAGATATGGGTTTCTATCGAAGGGTCGAGCGTCTATATGGAGCCGACAATGTAAAGTTTCTTAAAATTTGGGCCAACATAACATCGAAGCTAGCTCGTCTCAGAAACAGAAGAATCTTTTTACTCAAATGTAGACAAGCACAGATCATCCCGTCACATATTAAGAATGGAGTGGGTAATGTTAACTCCTTATTACATCACAATAGAGGACTACTAGGAAAGAAGATAACCACTTTCAACAAAAGGTTGCAATTTACTTTATTGAATTTAGAAATATCTGTCACCTATAGTGACATTATTAAGTTAGAAAAGGATATATCTCATGTAATATCACAACTCAGTATTCCTAGGTTTATGATCAATGAGTTTCAGAACAGACAAAAAGTTTCATACAACACATTGTTTCACAAGGTTAAAAATGCTAATATTATTAAGTTTAACAACTTGAAGCGTAGAGAAAAAACAAAAATTGCTGTTCAACAAAAATGGTTTAAAAATCTAACTGACATCCAACTGCCACATGAGGTGGAGTTTTTACTTTCATTAGGACCTAAGTTTTGTGTTGCACCTACGAACAAGGAGATTCGAATCCCTAACATGCTTGCAGATCTGGAAACCATCATCCAAAAATTGGATAATGAGAGTAAAAACTGTATCCGTGCACAATTTACAAATATGCTTACGAATTTCCTCCACAAAAATAAAAACCATAACACTTTTTTTTCACAGCTATTCCAAAAAGCAAAGCTATTTTTGAAAAACCACCCTGACTTGGTGGTTGTCAACAGTGACAAAGGTAATGTAACAGTTCTAATGCAGAAGACTGAATATATTGCAAAATGTACAGATTTATTATCGGATGAGACCTATTACAGACGTCTGAGTAGGAACCCTACGTCCACCTTACAACAAAAAGCTAATAAAATTGTGTCACAATTGAAAACTAACAAGTCAGTAAGTAATGAAGTTGCAAAAAATTTAACTATATACAATAGCGTTGCTCCAAGGTTTTATGCATTACCCAAGATTCATAAACCTGAATTGTCTATGAGACCCATTGTATCATCTATTCAGTGTCCTAATAGTAAGTTAGCCCTTTTCTTGTCCAACATTTTAGCTTCTGCCTATGACACAGAGAACGAGTATTACATTAAGGATTCATTTACATTCAGCAAATTTATTAACAACTACCAGCTACCTCCAGGATATGTAGTAGTCAGTTTTGATGTAGTTTCACTTTTTACTAATCTACCTTTACAACTAGTCATAGATAGCATAACTAGACATTGGGATGTCGTTTCACAGTGCTGTACAATTGATTTGGATACATTCATCATGATTCTTAGGTTTGTTTTTGACTCTAACTTTTTAATGTTTGAAGATAACTATTACAAGCAGGTTTTTGGAACTCCAATGGGCTCTACCATCTCCCCCATTCTAGTTAACTATGTTTTAGATGATCTCATTAGAGAGTCACTACAAAAAACAGATTTTAGAGTTCCTTTCATTAAAACATATGTAGACGATTTAGTGTTGGCGGTTCCAACAGATAAAATAGACATTTTACTCAACACCTTTAACAGCTATGATGAAAACCTACAATTCACTGTGGAAAAAGAGGTAGATAACAGCATCCCTTTTCTGGATATGCGAATCATTAGGTCAGATGATAATATTCTCCGTACCATGTGGTATAGGAAACCAATCAGCAGTGATAGATACATAAATTATTTTTCATACCACACAGAGCGGGCTAAAATAAATCTGGTATTAGCACTCAAACATAGGGTCATCAATCTTACGAACATTCAATATAGGAACCAAGGCCTACAAGATCTTAAGATAGTTTTGTTAGAGAATTCTTATCCTCCCAAACTTATTAACAGTTTATTGTATAACACAGCATTAACACCTAGTGAGGAGGATTTAACACATCCCAACTTGAATAACTCCGTAAGTGTAGAACAACAGGCCAATCAACAACAAATTACAACATACTTTTCTTTACCTTTTATAGCAGGTTTAACACACAGATTAGTTTCATTGTTCTCAGATTTACCTTGTAAGATTGCACAAAGGAATGTTAAAACAGGTAGAATGCTATATACTAAATTGAAAAGCTCACTGAAAACAGAAGAGAAATCTAATGTTGTCTATCAGATTGATTGCAATGACTGTGAAGGTAGTTATATTGGACAAACGAGCAGAAATTTAAAAGACAGAATCATTTCCCATCGTAGTGATTGCAGACTAAACAAAAAAACATGCGCACTAGCTGAACATGTCATAGATAAAGGACACTCAATGTGTTTTGGGGGGGCTAGAGTGTTGGACACGGAAAGACATCTTTTCAAACGGACATTTTTGGAGATGGTCCACATTTATAACAACCCACACTCCATTAATAAATGTACGGACATAGCTGGCCTCAGTAGCATTTACTCATATCTGTTGAGTTATGAGCGGAGAGGTAACCATAGTAGAGACTTGGACATAGAACTTATGTTGCATCCTGGTGAGGGGTATGATGATGCCTAGATGGTGGGTGGTGACTTCCTATTGGCAGTGGGTGGTCCTCGCCTGTGTCTGGGTGGATTCATATTACTCCCTGGGATGCCAACATAAATAATAGGGAGCTCAGGTTACGTTCTGGATTGAGTGGTGTGGGAGTCCCTAGGTGGTAGGGTGGTGGCTGCTGCGTGGCAGGTGGCAGATCGCCATACCTGTTGCCTCGGTTGGTTCCCATTGCTGTCTCTCTAGGATGTGAAATGGGTTTCCTGTGGATGTTCAATCAGCATTGTCTCTAGATTGATGTCCCACTGTCATGTTTCCCTTATATTACATAAGATGTACTTGGCACTGGTCATCTGTCGTGAGCGACATGGTGCTGATTGTGTGTCCACACAACCATCGTTGATTTTATATCAATGATGGTGGACTGCATAGCGAGACACCTGTTGGCCTAGTACCCAGGATAGTAAAATATTGGCGGTATCCTTCTCTTACTCTCTTACAGTATCTAGAAGCCTGTTGTCCACCTGGTGTCTGTGATCTATGTAGACCACAGTTCCAATTGTTCTACCGCTGACGTGACAGTTTATGGGACTCTCATTTTTAACCGTTTTGTTCTCTCTGTTTCGGACTGGACCGATGTTGGTTCTGTGCTGACTGAGGTTAGCTGTCAATTCTTTTTATCTGTTCCATGTCATGGTGAGCTTGTCATATCATTAAAGACGTAAAATGTGAAATCTGTATAGGGTGTATTCCCCCTTGTTTAATCGGGGTGAATCCTATATTTTAAATGTAAATTTTAATATGTTGTGTGTTTAAAATTTTTTACAAGACGAGGACAGTAGATTTAAGATGATATTTCTGTCTTTCCGACGACTAGTGACTTTTTGTTAACCTCACGAAAAGTAAGTAACATTCAGAACTTTTCGATTCATTTGCTTACATTGTTTATTCATATTGTAGTTTTTCCTGAAGAAGTCAATAAACATTGACGAAACGTTGAAAAATTTCAAAGAGTTTTCTTGAAACTTCTCAGTTGGCCATCTTCTGAGATTGACTGCATATCCCACTAGTACTTTCATAAATGTCAACTTGGGTCAGTCACTAAATTTTCCAACCATAAATCAAGATATGGGTTTCTATCGAAGGGTCGAGCGTCTATATGGAGCCGACAATGTAAAGTTTCTTAAAATTTGGGCCAACATAACATCGAAGCTAGCTCGTCTCAGAAACAGAAGAATCTTTTTACTCAAATGTAGACAAGCACAGATCATCCCGTCACATATTAAGAATGGAGTGGGTAATGTTAACTCCTTATTACATCACAATAGAGGACTACTAGGAAAGAAGATAACCACTTTCAACAAAAGGTTGCAATTTACTTTATTGAATTTAGAAATATCTGTCACCTATAGTGACATTATTAAGTTAGAAAAGGATATATCTCATGTAATATCACAACTCAGTATTCCTAGGTTTATGATCAATGAGTTTCAGAACAGACAAAAAGTTTCATACAACACATTGTTTCACAAGGTTAAAAATGCTAATATTATTAAGTTTAACAACTTGAAGCGTAGAGAAAAAACAAAAATTGCTGTTCAACAAAAATGGTTTAAAAATCTAACTGACATCCAACTGCCACATGAGGTGGAGTTTTTACTTTCATTAGGACCTAAGTTTTGTGTTGCACCTACGAACAAGGAGATTCGAATCCCTAACATGCTTGCAGATCTGGAAACCATCATCCAAAAATTGGATAATGAGAGTAAAAACTGTATCCGTGCACAATTTACAAATATGCTTACGAATTTCCTCCACAAAAATAAAAACCATAACACTTTTTTTTCACAGCTATTCCAAAAAGCAAAGCTATTTTTGAAAAACCACCCTGACTTGGTGGTTGTCAACAGTGACAAAGGTAATGTAACAGTTCTAATGCAGAAGACTGAATATATTGCAAAATGTACAGATTTATTATCGGATGAGACCTATTACAGACGTCTGAGTAGGAACCCTACGTCCACCTTACAACAAAAAGCTAATAAAATTGTGTCACAATTGAAAACTAACAAGTCAGTAAGTAATGAAGTTGCAAAAAATTTAACTATATACAATAGCGTTGCTCCAAGGTTTTATGCATTACCCAAGATTCATAAACCTGAATTGTCTATGAGACCCATTGTATCATCTATTCAGTGTCCTAATAGTAAGTTAGCCCTTTTCTTGTCCAACATTTTAGCTTCTGCCTATGACACAGAGAACGAGTATTACATTAAGGATTCATTTACATTCAGCAAATTTATTAACAACTACCAGCTACCTCCAGGATATGTAGTAGTCAGTTTTGATGTAGTTTCACTTTTTACTAATCTACCTTTACAACTAGTCATAGATAGCATAACTAGACATTGGGATGTCGTTTCACAGTGCTGTACAATTGATTTGGATACATTCATCATGATTCTTAGGTTTGTTTTTGACTCTAACTTTTTAATGTTTGAAGATAACTATTACAAGCAGGTTTTTGGAACTCCAATGGGCTCTACCATCTCCCCCATTCTAGTTAACTATGTTTTAGATGATCTCATTAGAGAGTCACTACAAAAAACAGATTTTAGAGTTCCTTTCATTAAAAGATATGTAGACGATTTAGTGTTGGCGGTTCCAACAGATAAAATAGACATTTTACTCAACACCTTTAACAGCTATGATGAAAACCTACAATTCACTGTGGAAAAAGAGGTAGATAACAGCATCCCTTTTCTGGATATGCGAATCATTAGGTCAGATGATAATATTCTCCGTACCATGTGGTATAGGAAACCAATCAGCAGTGATAGATACATAAATTATTTTTCATACCACACAGAGCGGGCTAAAATAAATCTGGTATTAGCACTCAAACATAGGGTCATCAATCTTACGAACATTCAATATAGGAACCAAGGCCTACAAGATCTTAAGATAGTTTTGTTAGAGAATTCTTATCCTCCCAAACTTATTAACAGTTTATTGTATAACACAGCATTAACACCTAGTGAGGAGGATTTAACACATCCCAACTTGAATAACTCCGTAAGTGTAGAACAACAGGCCAATCAACAACAAATTACAACATATTTTTCTTTACCTTTTATAGCAGGTTTAACACACAGATTAGTTTCATTGTTCTCAGATTTACCTTGTAAGATTGCACAAAGGAATGTTAAAACAGGTAGAATGCTATATACTAAATTGAAAAGCTCACTGAAAACAGAAGAGAAATCTAATGTTGTCTATCAGATTGATTGCAATGACTGTGAAGGTAGTTATATTGGACAAACGAGCAGAAATTTAAAAGACAGAATCATTTCCCATCGTAGTGATTGCAGACTAAACAAAAAAACATGCGCACTAGCTGAACATGTCATAGATAAAGGACACTCAATGTGTTTTGGGGGGGCTAGAGTGTTGGACACGGAAAGACATCTTTTCAAACGGACATTTTTGGAGATGGTCCACATTTATAACAACCCACACTCCATTAATAAATGTACGGACATAGCTGGCCTCAGTAGCATTTACTCATATCTGTTGAGTTATGAGCGGAGAGGTAACCATAGTAGAGACTTGGACATAGAACTTATGTTGCATCCTGGTGAGGGGTATGATGATGCCTAGATGGTGGGTGGTGACTTCCTATTGGCAGTGGGTGGTCCTCGCCTGTGTCTGGGTGGATTCATATTACTCCCTGGGATGCCAACATAAATAATAGGGAGCTCAGGTTACGTTCTGGATTGAGTGGTGTGGGAGTCCCTAGGTGGTAGGGTGGTGGCTGCTGCGTGGCAGGTGGCAGATCGCCATACCTGTTGCCTCGGTTGGTTCCCATTGCTGTCTCTCTAGGATGTGAAATGGGTTTCCTGTGGATGTTCAATCAGCATTGTCTCTAGATTGATGTCCCACTGTCATGTTTCCCTTATATTACATAAGATGTACTTGGCACTGGTCATCTGTCGTGAGCGACATGGTGCTGATTGTGTGTCCACACAACCATCGTTGATTTTATATCAATGATGGTGGACTGCATAGCGAGACACCTGTTGGCCAAGTACCCAGGATAGTAAAATATTGGCGGTATCCTTCTCTTACTCTCTTACAGTATCTAGAAGCCTGTTGTCCACCTGGTGTCTGTGATCTATGTAGACCACAGTTCCAATTGTTCTACCGCTGACGTGACAGTTTATGGGACTCTCATTTTTAACCGTTTTGTTCTCTCTGTTTCGGACTGGACCGATGTTGGTTCTGTGCTGACTGAGGTTAGCTGTCAATTCTTTTTATCTGTTCCATGTCATGGTGAGCTTGTCATATCATTAAAGATGTAAAATGTGAAATCTGTATAGGGTGTATTCCCCCTTGTTTAATCGGGGTGAATCCTATATTTTAAATGTAAATTTTAATATGTTGTGTGTTTAAAATTTTTAACAAGACGAGGACAGTAGATTTAAGATGATATTTCTGTCTTTCCGACGACTAGTGACTTTTTGTTAACCTCACGAAAAGTAAGTAACATTCAGAACTTTTCGATTCATTTGCTTACATTGTTTATTCATATTGTAGTTTTTCCTGAAGAAGTCAATAAACATTGACGAAACGTTGAAAAATTTCAAAGAGTTTTCTTGAAACTTCTCAGTTGGCCATCTTCTGAGATTGACTGCATATCCCACTAGTACTTTCATATATATATATATATATATATATATATATATGAAAGTATATAAACAAAAACAAAAAAGGTGCAACCCGGGCTCCGACACACCGGGCTGCTGTTCCATTCCCCAGCGACTACTCCTCACACCGTGAGGTGAGCAATCACTGGGTCCGCGTATCGTGCGTCCTAAGCAGACGAAGGGACCCATGGATGACTGCCTTCTGCATTCTGGCGGCTAAGATGTGCGCCGCCGCACGGCACACCGGCATTTTGCGCAGCGCAGAGAGCAGCGTGTCCCTCATACCACCTAGGGATCCAATGACCATTACTAGCAGACTCACAGTGTAGTCCGGCCAGAGCCTGCGAAGTTGTCCGAGGAGCTCCTGATACTTGGTCCGCTTTTCCTCCTCCTTAGAGACGATGTTCCCCTCGGCAGGTGCCGAGAACTCGATAACGAACATCGCCTTTTGTTGGTAGTCGAGGAGGACTATGTCGGGCTTATTTGCATGTATAAGCTCGAGCGTGGAGAATGAGTAGTTCCAGTAAATTCGGCACCTCTCGTTCTCCACAACGGACTCAATGTCCCCTGGAGCGTATGGCAGCACCGGTGTCTCATCTATACCGTATGAGTGCCTTAAATGGTAGTATAGCACTCGTAGAGCCGCGTTGTGCCGATAGACGTAGGCTGTGCCAGCGTACACCTTACACGCCGACAAGAGGTGCGTAAGGGTCTCTGGCGCCTGCAGGCAGGCTCTACAGCGGATATCGGGCACATCCATACCCATAATCCGGCTACGGTATACTAAGGTGTTGAAGACACCGTCTTGGCAAGCCATTATAGAGCTCTCAGTCTCCGACTTCAACCCATTAGACCTTAGGAAGGAGAAGGTCAACTGCTCAGATAAACCATGCTCTTCTAGATGTTTGTAGAAGATTCCGTGCATTGGTTTATCTTTGTGAAGTCTTAAAAGCAATTGGACTTCAGCAGTTTTAATCCGGGTTTTTAATTGTGCGGGAGCAAGTTCCGTAACGGACTGCTGACACCTCCGCGTGAAGTCGAGCGTGAGACTAAGTTCTTCGGCTGCCCGTGTTGCTGCTTTAAAAAGGAAGGCTCCTTTACCCGCAATCTCGTGCTCTCGCACAAAGCGGATCAGGGGATCGGTGCTCGTCGTAACATAGCAGGCAGTGGCCAGTACTACTCTGTTGTGCAGATGCTCCAAACTCAATAGTCCACGCCCTCCCAGGTGTCGCGGGAGGTATATTCGCGGGACAGAGGATCTAGGATGTAGACTTCCCTCCATATTCATCATTTTGCGGGTCTTTATGTCGATTTGTCGCAGCTCTTCCACGTTCCAGTGGATAGCACCAAAGCTGTATAGCAACAATGGGACCGCAAGCATGTTTGTGGCAGCGACTTTGTTTTTGCCGGACAGTTCTGACGACCAGATCTGCCGGAGTCGGTGCAAATACTTGCGGCGGAGACACTCTTTGACCAATTCTGCCTCTTGGATGTGACGCTGCGCCACTCCAAGGTAGGTATAGGTATCTCCGGCATGCAGTTGTCGCAAGATGCTCCCATCAACGAGCTGCTCCTCATCTTCACTATCTCCGCAACGTCCTCTTTTGAGATGAACCATGGCACATTTGTCTATCCCGAACTCCATACCAATAGCTTGACTGTAATCCTGCACTACCCTCAGCGACTGCTCTAAATCGCGTTGTCCGGAGGCATAGAGTTTCAGGTCATCCATGTAAAATAAATGGGTGACCTTGTGCCTCCGGTAATTGGGCTTGCCGCAGCTGTATCCCTTAGTATTTTTCAGCGCTATGGACAAAGGCAGTAGCGAGATGCAGAAGAGCAAGGGACTCAAGGAGTCTCCTTGGAAGACCCCTCTTTTAAATGATACCAACTCTGTTCGAACCCTGGTTTCACCCGATGTTATAGTGAACCGAGTCTTCCAGAGCGGCATCAGTTGTTTGATGCATCCCACTATTTGATCATCTACCGAAAGACATTCCAACAGCCGCACAATCAGTTCATGAGACGTAGTGTCGAATGCCTTCCGATAGTCGATCCAGGCCATAGAAAGGTTTCGCAGGTAATGCACGGAGTCCTGTGTGACACAGCGGTCAATCAACAGGTTATCCCTGCAGCCAGCTACTCCTTTCTTAGACCCTCTTTGTTCATATACGCTGAGAAATACGGGATTTACAGCTTGAAGGATACGCATGTACAAGATTCTGGTGAAGAGCTTGTAACATGAGTTCAGACATGTTATTGGCCTGTAGTTTTTAGGATCAGACAAATCTCCGGTCTTCGGGAGAAGCACGGTTCGACCCTCGACAAACCAAGCCGGAATTGGCTGCTCCTGATTTAGCCACGAGTTAAAAACTCTAGCTAAATGCCGGTGGCAACTGGGAAACTTTTTCAACCAGTAGGTGTTTATGCCATCCGGGCCAGGAGCTGCGAAATTCTTTGCGCCTCGTAAGGCACCAAGAATTTCTTCCGTGTTTATCGGGTGACGCAGTACATTCAGGTTTGGAGTCCTCCTACAAACGGACTCGAACTGCGCCAAGGCCGGAGTGTCTGCTTGGAGAGGTTTGGGGTGTTCGTAAATGCCCCTCCAGAAAGTCTCCACGCGATCAGCAGTTGGCGGCTGCTCTATGACTGGTGGTCGCTGTTGGAAGAGACGAGCAGGCTTTTCGGAAAACAATCTGTTTTCCTCCAAACCTCTCGCCCGCGTCACCAGTGATCGTTTAGCAGCGATTAGCGTCCGTATCCTGTCAAGACAATGCTGCTTGACAACAACCAGTACCGCTTGACTGAGCGTGTGATGGTCGCGCCTTAGCTCTCGGGCTATCTGGCGCACGCGGCGCGTAAAAGGCCTACCGGCCGCTCTATATTCCATCACACACTGGATACGGGATGCTTCTTGGCGAGCCAACTGGATTTTCGCTTCCATCTGGCGCACCCGCCTCTGTGCTCTCTCGACAGGAGAGTCTCTCACTCTCCCCTGTCCAGCCAGCCTCAGAGCCGCAGCGTAAATTCCGCAATTGATGCTCCAAATGTCAGAGACCTCCGATAGACGTTCACTCAACGCCTCATCCTCTCTCTTTAAATCTGCCAGCTTGAAGGACCTCTTGTTGTTATGCAAGGCCCTTCGGTCACTGAATATATATTATATATATATATATATATATATATATATATATAAACAAAACAAAAACAAAAAAGGTGCAACCCGGGCTCCGACACACCGGGCTGCTGTTCCATTCCCCAGCGACTACTCCTCACACCGTGAGGTGAGCAATCACTGGGTCCGCGTATCGTGCGTCCTAAGCAGACGAAGGGACCCATGGATGACTGCCTTCTGCATTCTGGCGGCTAAGATGTGCGCCGCCGCACGGCACACCGGCATTTTGCGCAGCGCAGAGAGCAGCGTATCCCTCATACCACCTAGGGATCCAATGACCATTACTAGCAGACTCACAGTGTAGTCCGGCCAGAGCCTGCGAAGTTGTCCGAGGAGCTCCTGATACTTGGTCCGCTTTTCCTCCTCCTTAGAGACGATGTTCCCCTCGGCAGGTGCCGAGAACTCGATAACGAACATCGCCTTTTGTTGGTAGTCGAGGAGGACTATGTCGGGCTTATTTGCATGTATAAGCTCGAGCGTGGAGAATGAGTAGTTCCAGTAAATTCGGCACCTCTCGTTCTCCACAACGGACTCAATGTCCCCTGGAGCGTATGGCAGCACCGGTGTCTCATCTATACCGTATGAGTGCCTTAAATGGTAGTATAGCACTCGTAGAGCCGCGTTGTGCCGATAGACGTAGGCTGTGCCAGCGTACACCTTACACGCCGACAAGAGGTGCGTAAGGGTCTCTGGCGCCTGCAGGCAGGCTCTACAGCGGATATCGGGCACATCCATACCCATAATCCGGCTACGGTATACTAAGGTGTTGAAGACACCGTCTTGGCAAGCCATTATAGAGCTCTCAGTCTCCGACTTCAACCCATTAGACCTTAGGAAGGAGAAGGTCAACTGCTCAGATAAACCATGCTCTTCTAGATGTTTGTAGAAGATTCCGTGCATTGGTTTATCTTTGTGAAGTCTTAAAAGCAATTGGACTTCAGCAGTTTTAATCCGGGTTTTTAATTGTGCGGGAGCAAGTTCCGTAACGGACTGCTGACACCTCCGCGTGAAGTCGAGCGTGAGACTAAGTTCTTCGGCTGCCCGTGTTGCTGCTTTAAAAAGGAAGGCTCCTTTACCCGCAATCTCGTGCTCTCGCACAAAGCGGATCAGGGGATCGGTGCTCGTCGTAACATAGCAGGCAGTGGCCAGTACTACTCTGTTGTGCAGATGCTCCAAACTCAATAGTCCACGCCCTCCCAGGTGTCGCGGGAGGTATATTCGCGGGACAGAGGATCTAGGATGTAGACTTCCCTCCATATTCATCCTTTTGCGGGTCTTTATGTCGATTTGTCGCAGCTCTTCCACGTTCCAGTGGATAGCACCAAAGCTGTATAGCAACAATGGGACCGCAAGCATGTTTGTGGCAGCGACTTTGTTTTTGCCGGACAGTTCTGACGACCAGATCTGCCGGAGTCGGTGCAAATACTTGCGGCGGAGACACTCTTTGACCAATTCTGCCTCTTGGATGTGACGCTGCGCCACTCCAAGGTAGGTATAGGTATCTCCGGCATGCAGTTGTCGCAAGATGCTCCCATCAACAAGCTGCTCCTCATCTTCACTATCTCCGCAACGTCCTCTTTTGAGATGAACCATGGCACATTTGTCTATCCCGAACTCCATACCAATAGCTTGACTGTAATCCTGCACTACCCTCAGCGACTGCTCTAAATCGCGTTGTCCGGAGGCATAGAGTTTCAGGTCATCCATGTAAAATAAGTGGGTGACCTTGTGCCTCCGGTAATTGGGCTTGCCACAGCTGTATCCCTTAGTATTTTTCAGCGCTATGGACAAAGGCAGTAGCGAGATGCAGAAGAGCAAGGGACTCAAGGAGTCTCCTTGGAAGACCCCTCTTTTAAATGATACCAACTCTGTTCGAACCCTGGTTTCACCCGATGTTATAGTGAACCGAGTCTTCCAGAGCGGCATCAGTTGTTTGATGCATCCCACTATTTGATCATCGACCGAAAGACATTCCAACAGCCGCACAATCAGTTCATGAGACGTAGTGTCGAATGCCTTCCGATAGTCGATCCAGGCCATAGAAAGGTTTCGCAGGTAATGCACGGAGTCCTGTGTGACACAGCGGTCAATCAACAGGTTATCCCTGCAGCCAGCTACTCCTTTCTTAGACCCTCTTTGTTCATATACGCTGAGAAATACGGGATTTACAGCTTGAAGGATACGCATGTACAAGATTCTGGTGAAGAGCTTGTAACATGCGTTCAGACATGTTATTGGCCTGTAGTTTTTAGGATCAGACAAATCTCCGGTCTTCGGGAGAAGCACGGTTCGACCCTCGACAAACCAAGCCGGAATTGGCTGCTCCTGATTTAGCCACGAGTTAAAAACTCTAGCTAAATGCCGGTGGCAACTGGGAAACTTTTTCAACCAGTAGGTGTTTATGCCATCCGGGCCAGGAGCTGCGAAATTCTTTGCGCCTCGTAAGGCACCAAGAATTTCTTCCGTGTTTATCGGGTGACGCAGTACATTCAGGTTTGGAGTCCTCCTACAAACGGACTCGAACTGCGCCAAGGCCGGAGTGTCTGCTTGGAGAGGTTTGGGGTGTTCGTAAATGCCCCTCCAGAAAGTCTCCACGCGATCAGCAGTTGGCGGCTGCTCTATGACTGGTGGTCGCTGTTGGAAGAGACGAGCAGGCTTTTCGGAAAACAATCTGTTTTCCTCCAAACCTCTCGCCCGCGTCACCAGTGATCGTTTAGCAGCGATTAGCGCCCGTATCCTGTCAAGACAATGCTGCTTGACAACAACCAGTACCGCTTGACTGAGCGTGTGATGGTCGCGTCTTAGCTCTCGGGCTATCTGGCGCACGCGGCGCGTAAAAGGCCTACCGGCCGCTCTATATTCCATCACACACTGGATACGGGATGCTTCTTGGCGAGCCAACTGGATTTTCGCTTCCATCTGGCGCACCCGCCTCTGTGCTCTCTCGACAGGAGAGTCTCTCACTCTCCCCTGTCCAGCCAGCCTCAGAGCCGCAGCGTAAATTTCGCAATTGATGCTCCAAATGTCAGAGACCTCCGATAGACGTTCACTCAACGCCTCATCCTCTCTCTTTAAATCTGCCAGCTTGAAGGACCTCTTGTTGTTATGCAAGGCCCTTCGGTCACTGAAATCTCCAGGTGAGACGGCTTCGTCGATTTCCCTCTCAGCGGGCCTCATCGGCGACCTTTCAGCCTGGTTAACAGGCCTTTCAGTCGCCGGAGGGGCAGACTGAGCTGGAGCACGAACGTATCCCTGCCCCCGAAGGTAAAATACCTGGTTCCGCAAGCTCTGGGAGGTAATTGTGCTATGCTCTGGATGCATTTCACACCACCTCCCATGCATGCGGGACATGTATCCCCTACGGCGCGGGCTACTGCTCTCGTAGCAGCTCAGCAGGTCATCCTTCAGTTCCGTCGTCCACCTAAAACGGTCCATGTCGTTGCGTGTGTCGTCGTCAGGGCGATCCGAGGCACCGCCACCTTGCCCATATATATATATATATATATATATATATATATATATATATATATATATATATATATATATATATATATATATAGAAAGAAAATCTTGGGGATGTCCGCAAACAGGAAGAGGTTGAGGAGCAGAAAAATTGAAGGATGGTAACCCGAGCGATACGTATTTCTGCTAATTGGCTTCATCAGGCCCAAATGGATGTCACATGCCCACACCTAGATGAGGTCACATAACATAACATTTGGTTTCGGGTGTAACCTGAGGAGTCAAGGATGGAAAAAAAAACACACACACACAGCCAGAAGCCACCGACAAGAGCCAGCCAGCACATTTGTGGCTTCGGCCAACAGATCTCTTTTTTGGAGACGACAGTTGACGTCGCCACGGAGGCCAGCTATAGCTACCTGCCGAAGGACATCTGAAGCCCCCAAAGGAAAAGTATACAGGATGGTAGTCGTGCGGATCACAAAATGTAAAGAAAGAAAATCTTGGGGATGTCCGCAAACAGGAAGAGGTTGAGGAGCAGAAAAATTGAAGGATGGTAACCCGAGCGATACGTATTTCTGCTAATTGGCTTCATCAGGCCCAAATGGATGTCACATGCCCACACCTAGATGAGGTCACATAACATAACATTTGGTTTCGGGTGTAACCTGAGGAGTCAAGGATGGAAAAAAAAACACACACACACAGCCAGAAGCCACCGACAAGAGGCAGCCAGCACATTTGTGGCTTCGGCCAACAGATCTCTTTTTTGGAGACGACAGTTGACGTCGCCACGGAGGCCAGCTATAGCTACCTGCCGAAGGACATCTGAAGCCCCCAAAGGAAAAGTATACAGGATGGTAGTCGTGCGGATCACAAAATGTAAAGAAAGAAAATCTTGGGGATGTCCGCAAACAGGAAGAGGTTGAGGAGCAGAAAAATTGAAGGATGGTAACCCGAGCGATACGTATTTCTGCTAATTGGCTTCATCAGGCCCAAATGGATGTCACATGCCCACACCTAGATGAGGTCACATAACATAACATTTGGTTTCGGGTGTAACCTGAGGAGTCAAGGATGGAAAAAAAAAACACACACACACAGCCAGAAGCCACCGACAAGAGCCAGCCAGCACATTTGTGGCTTCGGCCAACAGATCTCTTTTTTGGAGACGACAGTTGACGTCGCCACGGAGGCCAGCTATAGCTACCTGCCGAAGGACATCTGAAGCCCCCAAAGGAAAAGTATACAGGATGGTAGTCGTGCGGATCACAAAATGTAAAGAAAGAAAATCTTGGGGATGTCCGCAAACAGGAAGAGGTTGAGGAGCAGAAAAATTGAAGGATGGTAACCCGAGCGATACGTATTTCTGCTAATTGGCTTCATCAGGCCCAAATGGATGTCACATGCCCACACCTAGATGAGGTCACATAACATAACATTTGGTTTCGGGTGTAACCTGAGGAGTCAAGGATGGAAAAAAAAACACACACACACAGCCAGAAGCCACCGACAAGAGCCAGCCAGCACATTTGTGGCTTCGGCCAACAGATCTCTTTTTTGGAGACGACAGTTGACGTCGCCACGGAGGCCAGCTATAGCTACCTGCCGAAGGACATCTGAAGCCCCCAAAGGAAAAGTATACAGGATGGTAGTCGTGCGGATCACAAAATGTAAAGAAAGAAAATCTTGGGGATGTCCGCAAACAGGAAGAGGTTGAGGAGCAGAAAAATTGAAGGATGGTAACCCGAGCGATACGTATTTCTGCTAATTGGCTTCATCAGGCCCAAATGGATGTCACATGCCCACACCTAGATGAGGTCACATAACATAACATTTGGTTTCGGGTGTAACCTGAGGAGTCAAGGATGGAAAAAAAAACACACACACACAGCCAGAAGCCACCGACAAGAGCCAGCCAGCACATTTGTGGCTTCGGCCAACAGATCTCTTTTTTGGAGACGACAGTTGACGTCGCCACGGAGGCCAGCTATAGCTACCTGCCGAAGGACATCTGAAGCCCCCAAAGGAAAAGTATACAGGATGGTAGTCGTGCGGATCACAAAATGTAAAGAAAGAAAATCTTGGGGATGTCCGCAAACAGGAAGAGGTTGAGGAGCAGAAAAATTGAAGGATGGTAACCCGAGCGATACGTATTTCTGCTAATTGGCTTCATCAGGCCCAAATGGATGTCACATGCCCACACCTAGATGAGGTCACATAACATAACATTTGGTTTCGGGTGTAACCTGAGGAGTCAAGGATGGAAAAAAAAACACACACACACAGCCAGAAGCCACCGACAAGAGCCAGCCAGCACATTTGTGGCTTCGGCCAACAGATCTCTTTTTTGGAGACGACAGTTGACGTCGCCACGGAGGCCAGCTATAGCTACCTGCCGAAGGACATCTGAAGCCCCCAAAGGAAAAGTATACAGGATGGTAGTCGTGCGGATCACAAAATGTAAAGAAAGAAAATCTTGGGGATGTCCGCAAACAGGAAGAGGTTGAGGAGCAGAAAAATTGAAGGATGGTAACCCGAGCGATACGTATTTCTGCTAATTGGCTTCATCAGGCCCAAATGGATGTCACATGCCCACACCTAGATGAGGTCACATAACATAACATTTGGTTTCGGGTGTAACCTGAGGAGTCAAGGATGGAAAAAAAAACACACACACACAGCCAGAAGCCACCGACAAGAGCCAGCCAGCACATTTGTGGCTTCGGCCAACAGATCTCTTTTTTGGAGACGACAGTTGACGTCGCCACGGAGGCCAGCTATAGCTACCTGCCGAAGGACATCTGAAGCCCCCAAAGGAAAAGTATACAGGATGGTAGTCGTGCGGATCACAAAATGTAAAGAAAGAAAATCTTGGGGATGTCCGCAAACAGGAAGAGGTTGAGGAGCAGAAAAATTGAAGGATGGTAACCCGAGCGATACGTATTTCTGCTAATTGGCTTCATCAGGCCCAAATGGATGTCACATGCCCACACCTAGATGAGGTCACATAACATAACATTTGGTTTCGGGTGTAACCTGAGGAGTCAAGGATGGAAAAAAAAACACACACACACAGCCAGAAGCCACCGACAAGAGCCAGCCAGCACATTTGTGGCTTCGGCCAACAGATCTCTTTTTTGGAGACGACAGTTGACGTCGCCACGGAGGCCAGCTATAGCTACCTGCCGAAGGACATCTGAAGCCCCCAAAGGAAAAGTATACAGGATGGTAGTCGTGCGGATCACAAAATGTAAAGAAAGAAATCTTGGGGATGTCCGCAAACAGGAAGAGGTTGAGGAGCAGAAAAATTGAAGGATGGTAACCCGAGCGATACGTATTTCTGCTAATTGGCTTCATCAGGCCCAAATGGATGTCACATGCCCACACCTAGATGAGGTCACATAACATAACATTTGGTTTCGGGTGTAACCTGAGGAGTCAAGGATGGAAAAAAAAACACACACACACAGCCAGAAGCCACCGACAAGAGCCAGCCAGCACATTTGTGGCTTCGGCCAACAGATCTCTTTTTTGGAGACGACAGTTGACGTCGCCACGGAGGCCAGCTATAGCTACCTGCCGAAGGACATCTGAAGCCCCCAAAGGAAAAGTATACAGGATGGTAGTCGTGCGGATCACAAAATGTAAAGAAAGAAATCTTGGGGATGTCCGCAAACAGGAAGAGGTTAAGGAGCAGAAAAATTGAAGGATGGTAACCCGAGCGATACGTATTTCTGCTAATTGGCTTCATCAGGCCCAAATGGATGTCACATGCCCACACCTAGATGAGGTCACATAACATAACATTTGGTTTCGGGTGTAACCTGAGGAGTCAAGGATGGAAAAAAAAACACACACACACAGCCAGAAGCCATATATATATATATATATATATATATATATATATATATATATATATATATATATATCTGAGTACTATGTCTTCTTTAAGTTACGTTAAAAATTTTCTGGATACTCAGCTGTCTACACGTTTTCTGTATAAATAATGGGAATAAGAAGTGCAATAGTAATTCTTGTGGTGATAAAAACTAACCAAGGGATAAGTGGAAGAGCAAGCAAAGCGTGAACTTGGTGCCGTGTACCGTTTTAGAGTAAACTCATTTATTATTATTGAGCTGTTCAAAATATTAGTAATTATTATTTTTAAGTTCATGTTAAGTGGGACCCATATTGTTGCTGTCTAAATTTCATTTAATGAAGTCATCGCCAGAGTAATGTCAGATAACGAATGTCATCTTTAAGGGGCTAAAGAAACAGGCTTCATTGCATCGTTTGCCTTCTTTTCCATGTTTAAACTTTCTTAATATGCGCCTATCTTCTTAAATTCTATTACACTGCGAACCAACCTTAAACTAAGTACTTAGATTATGTTCACTGTCGGACACGTATTCAGCTGCATTAGATCGCAGCTTATGACTTTCAAATATGAAACGCAGAATGTAGAACTTATTACACAAGGATGACATATGTATATCCATCTGAGGTTATTCGTTACTCATTTAATAATACACGAATTCCGCGAATTATGAGAGCTTGTTATACATCTGAAGAAAAATAGATTAAAGGATAATCCAGTAAATTTCCACGGGTATATAATCGCAAAAGTGTGTAAGCGAGTCCAACATATGCACGAAGTGTCCCATTATTTCATTCTTTGACTCAGCTTGAACAGGCGAAGAAAATCGAGGTTTCTTTATTTGAGTACTTTAGCGCTTACTCTTCCGTGTAAAAATGAAATAATGGCTGCCGTTGCACTGCTCACGCAGAGGCGTAGAAAAAAAGAAGGTAAAAGCATTTAGCTTGTGAAGGCTTAAATGATGCAGTCATGTTGACTTAGCTTATTTAGTTCAATTTGTGCTATAGAAAATGCAACCTACCTGAAAGAGCCGCACCTCCTTCTACTTCTGAAACTACGAGGTTAAGTAGCTGCTGATTCTTGAGCAAGGTAGGTAATGAAGATGTCTTATCCTATCTTCAGTTTGTTTCAGAGATCAAGGTACGTCAAAGCGAGTTAGGACATGTTAGCATTTCCACAGACGTGCTGCCTATAGCATTGTTGCCCTCGATCTGAACTACGAGCGTACAATAATTAACGTATAACTAACCATATTTCAACTACCGACACCATAGCATAGTGAACAACCAGCACAATATCTCTGAGGATTTCCTATATAAAAATGGTTCCCACAGAATTTGACCTTGGGATGATTTTACGGCTGTGAAGTTTGGGTAGAGATGCGAAAATGAAAATATCGATAGCGGTACCAACTCGATATTTTTTAGCCAAATAGGCGCGTTTGGTTCGTACAGAGAATTTTGTGCAATTGATTATACCGCTCAATAATTATATAATTATTTTCGATACCAATACCCCTACAAAAGTGTCCATACCAGCTTGGAATTGCTCGAAAAGTATCTAAGATAAAAGTACTCGATATTAGTGCAGAAGCACAAGTATCGAAGTATCGTTTCCATCCCTCCAAAAAATCGTCCAAAAGTGGGGATGCGTGTGGAATTTCCGCCAACTTGAGATATTGTTCTGGTTGTTTACTATGCTGTGCCGATATACTGCACTACGCAGTATAAATCAAGCGAACAATGGCGCTGCAGCATGAAGCATAGCTGGGTCGGGCATCAGAATGCAGATATTGCAGATAACATCCAAAACTTATACAAGCATTCATTTTTTTTAAACTCTGCACCGGTCGCCGGGAGCTAGTAAAGCCCGGAATTCTCAAAGCTGTTCCAAACTTTGTTCTTATTCGTTTTAGGTGTGTTTGATCATTTTCAGTTTATTTTTTTCAAATAAAGGTAATATCGGCTGTAGGCAAATGTAAGAGATGAGGGAACTCATTTCCTGTATTCACAAAGGACTTTCCATTAATATTTGTGCCTGCGTGTTTTTTGATACTTAATACAGTTAGTGCTCTTATAACATGCCACTTGGAAACTATTGGCCTATTAATAATAAATGAATAAAAATCATGCAATATTGGTACATGGGTACACAAGCTAAAAGGGCATTTAAATTACAAAAGAAATCCTTGAGTGTAATGTGTGAAATAGGTTTCAGAGAGGATTTAAGACGTAAATTTATTGGACTGAAAATAATATCAATAATATCATATTATAATCATCGAAATAATTTATATCTCAACGCATTTCATGAATATATGACTACACCTCCTTCAGCTTAGTTTCTAAAGCATCAAATGATAATTCAAAACGGTCAAGTTAATTTTGCAACTCGTCAATTGTAAATTTAAACCGACAGGTATACATTACACATGACAGTTTGAAATCACAAGTGATGGGTTGGAAAATTAACTTGACCGTTTTGAATTATCACTTGACGCTTTAGAAACTACAGCGGGAAAAGATGTAGACTGGAACACCTTAGGTTGTAAAAATGACGTTTATCAACAAATTAAATATCGTAGTAAACTGGCAAACGACGTTAAAGGTCTTCTGCGCCTTAAAGGGTTACAGAAGTGTGCATAAATTCAAGAACAATAAAGAAAACTCTTCAATAACAAAGGGATATTACAGTATGCACGATTGTGCGAGTTGAATAACAAAATTATAGTGCATCAAGTTCTGTTTTTTCTGATAGTATTAAGATGTGTATGTACTTTGTTTGTGCTATATGTACATTATGTAATGTCCCTTCATATGTTTGTTATTAAGTACCACGGTTTTCGGCAACTTTAAAATGATCTAAGATTGATACTGCTTTTTAAACTTGATGTGTATTTTAACTTTTACCTACATATTTTGGTGTATGTAATAATCTATATTTGCGAACATGAATAAATTGAATTTTCAATTTGAATTGAAAAATAAAAGGCTAAAACCTTATTACTATCACGACGGCATCGGCAGCGGAAATGCTGTAGCCTTTGAAAACCGTTGCAAAAGCCGAAGACTAATAATAAAATCAGGTATTCATAATATTAGATCCGCACAAACTTTATGTATTTTAGATATCTCTTATGGTTTTGCACTTTTCTTCGAAGCATCAAATTGGGTTGGGAGATGACAGGAGAATGTCAGAAAGCCAATATCTCTTCGATTGATTTATTGCCCTTGGTATTCCCATAACGTGCAACTTCTAGAGAACTTGACGTGAAGAATTGATACCTGTGTCATTATTTTTTTCTATGAAGCCAAAAATAGAATTCATCTATTTGATGATTTTTTCTTGTTAAGCAAGCATTTTTCTGCCATTGGGCATGGTTAATAATAATTGAATATTGGTCGCCCCTCGTTGTACTCGCAGCTGTTAATACAGTGAAAAGTTTTTATACGTTGCTGCATGTAAATCGACGCCACGTATTATTTGTTCAAAGAAGATTTTGTCACAGAAAAAGAAGTGCTCGGTGGAATATCGTTCGTTAAGTCTAAGATCAAAATGTTAGCTTCACATCGCTTCTCCATAACTTCGCTAAAACCAGAGATTCGTTGTAAGTGTTGCTGGTTATAGGTACAATGGACTATAGAGGGTGTCCCTGAATTTCCTTGACACGTGATATTCTCGTAACAAAAAAAAAAAAGTTCAAACCAGAATTGAGTGGTATTTTAGAAGGTACTATAAAGGATCTAATATACCGAGCTTTCAATACATTTGTTTTGTACTTCAATCCTTAAAAAACTCACCCCCTATTTTTTTTTTCTATAAGCACCCTATAGCTTTTCCTATTTCATTTAAAATCTTGTAGTACCTTTGATTTATTTTGACAATCATGTATTACGGTTATTACAAAAGCACAGTACATCCAAATGCATGAGGTATCCAAATAACTCCATATTAGGTCCTCACAAAAAAACGCGTTTCTTCAGGGAACATGAAAGTGTTTTAGAATCAATTATACGACATTTGTTGGATTCAATGAAAGGTTGTAATTGAAGCACGCATCGAAATTTAATAGTTCCTTGTCGTTGGATCGACAACAGGATATAGTTAGTTACCAAACGTAATCTTCTCAGTGAATAAAACATTGCTGTATTAAATTTGATAAATTCGGAGTATAACATTTTGTTGAATCAAAACGTGAGTAATTGAGAAAACGACGTATTTTTATGTGTGTGTTGGTCCGCATTGGCCAAGCATCCATACAATCAGTGAAGTGGAAACAACTGACGCAGATTTATAAGGATGTCTCGCATATGACGTTCAGACATACGTGATATGCGTGAAAATGTTTAGGTTGGTTTCTTTGTTGACCGAAAAGGCTGTAATTTAGTATATCGAATGCATTCGAGTAACAAGCGACAGTTACCCTTAGCCTCTCATTTTGCTACATCACTGTCCTCCTTACCCTGGTGCATTTGTGATATGAATTTTAAATTCTTTTAATGTGCATTCACCCGGGCAACAAAAGCGTAGAAACATTTTATTTACTTTGTCCCGAGTTTCGAATGGCTTTTTAGCTTCGCATCAGTTTTGCAAATAAGGTGCCGGGAAAATGGCAATGGCTGTTCAGGCCGCCAGCCAACCATCTTATGCTATGCTGAAATGTTTGTATAAACATGGAACCTTTGATCAACCTTATACGGATACATTGTAAATGAAAACTTAATATTTATTCAAGGCATGCTATAGATATGATGTTTATAGGGCGCCGTTTTGAGAGTTATATTCCTACAATGAGCTAGATATCATAGCTCTACTGATAGTGTTACACTTCTCTAGTTTGCATAAACACTGATCCTTTGATCGCTCTAATACAAATAAGTTATAAATGAAAACCTAATAGTATTTACCCGAGGCATGATATGGATATTACCAGGAGTTCAACGCAATATTCAGTTAAATCTATGGATCTGCATGGTATACGTACATAAATAGACACATCACCCGTTTAATGGTTAGTTTGGCTGTGATAGTTTACTAATTTCTAACGATCAATTTGACTGATCGTAAAGTAAGTTTAGGGTAAAACATTACCTGTTCGATAACACCGCTTTTCTCTGAAAGAAATAACGTTGCAATAACAATCTTGGGGCCAAAGTTTTGAGTTCGCTGCTGCTTTGAAGTTATTTCCATTAATTGAAATTTTTAAAGATGCATATCGTTCAGGATGTTTTGATTTTATGGTATCAATTATTGCTTCCAGACAATGATAGATTTTTAAGGCTGCAATCGTTGCTGTCCTTTGGTCTCCTTAGTTTATGCTTCATGTCCTTCCAGCCTTCGTCTAAATTCTGAATTGGTTCTTCAGCATTTGCGTGGCTGTTGAATTTTGGCCTTGTATACCGCATTTGAAAGTTGCCGTGGCTGGGCGAGGGTTTTTGGCTGTCGACGAATCACATGGATTTCTATTGAGTGGTCGATTCGTTTACAGGTCTTTCAGTCTGTAGCACACTGTAAGTGCCAGGGATCGACGATAACTTTTGTTTTGGGGGACTGTGTGGTGGCATGGCCATGGTACTAGCACTGTGATCTTTCTGATGTAGGGCTTTGCCCCCTTGTCCCGGTTGAAAGAGGCAAACTGTCGATAAGATTATTTTGGCAAGATAGATAGAGCTTGTGATGTATTGCGCCGATCACGCATAACCTCAACATTCTGGGAGAAATTGTTATATTCAAACTATTATTTGATACCTCTACTTCCCTCTACTTCCTGAATAAGAATGTCTTCCATGGTAATTTCATACCTAGCTGCTCTTAAGTAATTGCAATTATTTAAGCAAGATACATTCTTGTATACCTCTTGTTTTGCTGCTAGGGAGTCGTGAAATACTTCGCCATCTTGTTGGCCCTCCTCTAAAAATTTTACCACTTCTTCACTCAATGCCGAAACTACATTCGCAGGTAACTTTTTATAAATGACGTAATATATTGGGTCTTTTTTTACGATTTTATTCAACTCGTTAGATAATTTTATTGATGTTGCTCTACATAGCCGCCATGGTCACACTGGTCAGTTCTCTCAGACTGTGGTGAGAAGTAAAGAAAAGTAGGTAGCATTAGAGATGAAGCTATTCACAGCACTGTATCGAAGTACCAGCTTTACGTATAGTTGAATAATTGTTCTCACGCTGAAAGCACTGCTGCATTTTCAATTTAAAGGTACGTTCGTCAACAAAATATAGTTTGGAATAACTTCCTATTGAGTGGCAGTAAACAAACGAGCATCAGAAAAATAATGCAACAAGCAAGTCCCTCTGTTTTGCAATATAAAATGCATTTTGTGACAGCAACACAAAAAGCTCGATATTGCGAGCAATTTTCAGCAGATACAAAATATTTCATACATATTCATCCTACGATGGAATAACGCAATTCAAAATAATAAATCAATATTCATTGGATTCCTGTGCGTATATGTGATGGAATTATTTATATGTTTCACTATTATTATAGCCCTCTGGATAACAAAACGGCACCACCATTACCGTTATTGAAAGATGAAATATTATGTTTCTCTACAGCACTCGACACTCAACGCAATGAATGATTTTTTGAAAAAATTCATTTGAACGGTATTTTAATGGACGAGTGATGGATTTTTGGTATTTCATACGTAGTTTTATCACGCTGCGCTTATTATGCACGTGCATTCAGTCAAAAACGGCTAACAGATGACGCATGTTGAATAAAGTGTGATGTAACAAAGTGTCATCTAAAAAGTTCAAGAAAGAGTTAAATGTGCCGCTGAGTTCTCGTTATGACGCTTATGACTGCCGCATAGATCGAAAACTTGTCACGATGGGCACTGACAGAAAACGTAGACGGGAAACATGTTGTTCACTTAGTGATATCATCTATCACACAAAGTTACTACCTTCAGTGAGTTATGAGATTATGTACTGCAATGATTGTATTGTTGGCGAATAAGTTATTATTATTACGTATATATAAAAACTAAGCAAGTGATTTGCAATGTAGGAAAACCAATCTGATAAACATACAGAAAACCGGAATCTAGTGCTCGGTTTTTTCAAGACTTCGGTAGCCTTAATATCGAATAAGATACGTGTACAGGTGTTAAAAAATATCTGTTTTGTTTTCCAACCGAACTATTAAATAATGGATGCTTGGCACAATATCACGTGTGTGGTTTTAACAGCCATGATTATTCGTTTAACGCGCAACTGTTAGCATGTATTCGCTGTCCGTCTATAGTATGTGCTAAGTTTGTGCTACCGCACATGGAGCACAAGCATCTGGTCAGCAGCCCAGAGCATTACCTAATGTTCGCCAATAGAGTCTATCTATATCTAAATGTTATTGTATGTTTAATGACTATAGTTTTAGTCATTTTCATGTTCCATCGTTGCTATTATTTTACTGTCGATGCTGAACCGAAAGTGAAGCCAACTTGATTGACTTAGTAATTCTCACATGTTCTAGTTTTGCTTAGAGCACGTCGATAGTCTTTCGCTTTAGTTGTCATCGTTCATAATAAACATCTGTCTTTAAACGTAGTAAAAAATTAGAATCTGGGTCACTGATTGATATGTATTTATTTTGGTAATTTTTACTACGTAAATTTAAACATATGTATAAAATGAAATTATAAATAGAGATTTAATGTAATATCCATCAATTCCACAGGCACATCATAGAATAGGCAAGAAGGAATAGGATCTTGATAGGTATAATGTGAATCCCAACCCAAATTTATTGAAAGTCTAGACGGTGGTTATTGACAAAAATAGCATCAGACAGGCACACAGCCCGACGGAAATTAGTGACCAATTTTCATGCTAACTTTACAAGCTGTTAAATGAAGTAATCATTTATTTGCACTAGTGGCCTCACCTCCTGGATGTTTATTTTCATTCCCAATACGAAACCACGTCGAAAAAAGATCTTTTGGGGCCTACCGCGAACATGCTATGAAAAAACTGAAGAAGTAAAACCGTGCCTGAGGGAATCTGTTGTTTAGAGTTTACGAAGTGTTTGAAATCAGTAACATCTGGGGGTGCCAGGCCGCGCCCCCGCCATGCCCTTTGTGTAACCACGTGGCACAAACCTAATTTAACCTAAAATAACCTCAGTTTACATATGGCTGGTTCTACAAACGGTGGAATGAAATGGAGCGATTTATAACCTTAACTTTTTTTAAGGTATTTTGATTCAAATGTGGGTATTTTTGTATCATTTCACTACGGATAATTTGCTTATAAGCTAGCCAGACAATATGTCCAGAATTATAGATTTTGTAGTCCTTTTTCAATTTTTGGAGGACAGTGAAGTAAGGATAGCTACAGGAATGTGACAATGGAGCTGAATTTTTAACTATAGATGAATTTGTTTTTAACTGTTAGACTAGCCCGTGGCTCGGCGCGTGGTATGTTTGCCATAAATTAATCTAAACAGCTTAAAAAATGGTATGTTGCTATGTGTGCGACTGTACCTAACCAAAATCTAATCAATACAGTTATGTAAGTACCTATAAGAAACGCTCAGTATATGAACTTTTATTTACTGTACAAAATAAAATTGCTACAGTAAGACGACGATGCATTGAATGCACAAGTTCTCTCAAATTGAAAACGAAAAACTCAGGAAATCCTGTAATTACTATAAAATTGAACATAACTAGAGGACTCACTGTTCATAGTAAAATACAAATTTTAACAGAATGTTTTATTAAAAACAGAATTGAACTCATAACAGCTTAAACATGTTCAAAGGTAACTGCTCATGGTTCATAGTCACTATCTGCTGAACACTCAAGGCATGTAGAGAAAATATGATCGGTTGTAATACAACTGATCTGCACCCATTCACGACGTAAGACACACTGGAACCAATCTTGTCCAGTATTATCTTCGCTATAAAAGGCACCACAAACAATACAACGACAAGCATCTGATTCACTTAGTTTCTTTTTTTCTCATTTGCCTACACTTTGTTACCCGATTTAGTTCTTTTTTGCTCTACTCTACCTTTCTTTTCTAATTCTAATTTTTTTACAAGGACCTTCTTATCTTCCTATGACATTACCATTTAATTTATTATCTTTGCCAATTCCATTATCTTGTTCTGGAAAAAGATCTTGAGGATCGATGCCCACATCGGGGATAATTAGCAAACCAACAGAATCATCTACAGTTAGTGTGAGATCACCAAGTAGATCGTCATCAGTCACATTTGGTAGGGCAATTTTGCATTTATTCTCGTCATCATACTGCTGATAGCATATACGCGAATACTTCAGGTAATGAATGATAATGTACTAAACTAACAAAAACTTTGAATTAGTTGAAAATATTAATATAAAATCATACCGGGTCGGTGATAAATTGACTACCCTCTCGAGCGCAACAGCTCTCATACACAGCACCATTACAACAAACCGCCAACCGATTAAGGCAAGACGGCAACATTATGTTTACTTCACTCGGAGCTTTTAGGCAACCTGGCAACATCGCTTGTTATTTGATTTCTGTATGACTTCAACGAACCTTTTGCTGGCAGGGAAGTGAATGGGAATGGGATGAGAGCTGCCCATATCCATTATTTTTCACCTATAGCTTCAGCATTAAAAATGAAAGTATCAAAAAAGTTTATTTAGTTTCCATTTCCTCTATTTGGCCACTACAGGCAACGCCGCATTTCTATCAAATTTGTAGTATCTGTCAAGTGGTGGATTTACCCGGGGTGTAAGCGTGTTGATTAGGGTGCAGAGGATTATCCTCTGAAACGTTGCGCCTTAGACATGTGTCCGAAAGTTTCACCATCTCTTTCAAGAGAAACTCTATACCGTTGGAATATAGCAGTGAGCTAAGCACAGTCTAAATATGAATTATTGCCAAGGCACTTTCAGCAGATTTTTCTACAGATGTCTCTCCTCGAGTCCAGGAACACGTCTCGTCAATTGCAACAGCTGTGGGAAAAATCTACTATACCTATTCATAGCCAAAAAGTACTTCTCAACGTTTTCATGCTACATAAAGTCCAGATGTGGCCTGGTCTAGAGTGTTACTCACATATCTGGGGAGTTGCTGACCCTAGTACCCTATCTATATTTGGTGCGCTCTAGCCAAGGGCAACTCGACTAATTGGTGTCGCTCCACCTCCGACTACTTTCTCACCTGCATCCGGTTGGTGACCTCTCACTCTGCTGCCAATATTCCTGTTCTGCGGCTTACCGATCCTACTAAATTCATCCGCGGGACTGCTGTATCTCATCCTAAGGCAGTCGTCCTTCACAGATAAAGAACTGACCGTCACGACCGCACTGTTTTTCCCATGATTCCAAGGCTGTGAGTGTTGGCCCATTCAAGTCCCGCATCAACAAATTTCCGTTTCATAATAGCAGTGCTACTCAACTACCCTGGTATGTTTAGGTTTTGCTTTTGCGGTCTGCTGAGCTTGAAAAAAAAACTATAGTGCGAGTTGTGGTTTTATCAAAATTTAATAATGTATACAACTGTAAGACCACCCAGCCGGCGCAGGAGAAAGCAAGTAATCCAAAATCCTCTGAAGAGCTGAACTGTGCGTATTTCAACCGAAATGAATTAAGAACGAGCAGCTAATGTTCTTGTACATATGGGGGTTATTATCGGGTGTAGGCAATTACACGGTACGGAGGGAGAATTTAATAATTCAGTGCGAGTGAACAACGCACATGACGCCGAACGGCGTATCGTCGTAGGAGATATACTAAGGCGTAATGCATACTGAACAACCGTCAGGCGAGGACGTGACACAGACGTTTGTTTCTTCTATGTAATTGAATGGTTCAATATGTGTTGTATACTACATTTTAATATCTTCATCCGAACTGAAATATCATGTTTTCATGCATCCATAATTTGTAGCTAAAACGATGAGTCTCTAAACACTACCTTGCCGTTACTGCTATTGACCGAAATTTCTGATCTTGGTACTTGCTACGATCTCGCCTACGTCATTTCAGTGTGCATTGCGCCTAAGGCCGTAAGGCGCACACACACGTAGCGTACACGACTCGTCCGTTCTACGACACCTGTTGCGTAGTCAATATGTTTCAAAATATGAGACGACATAGAATTTGACATTCAATTGTGCAAGGAAACTGAAATTTAACTATGTTTATACGATTACAGTTGTTCAGATTACTGTAATAGGAGAAAATGGCTTCTCATTTTGGCTACCACAACTTTCGAAATCTTTTTCTAGGGACCACAATAATTGGCAGTTATATTTACCATACCGGTACAAGCCTCAATACTTTTATTCTAGTCCACTACGCATTACGCACTCCAGCGCCGAAATTTCCCCCACATGAGGCAGGCGCAGCCCAAATACTGTGGCGAGGCTTCGGCGGAGGTTTCTTCCACGACCTACCTGGCGCGTCCCGATGGCTGATTGGGTGTCCCCAGAAGGGTGAGGCGGCTCTTGACCAGTGAAGTGCTGAGCGGAGTTCACCTTCTGGGTAGGCAATAGTAAATATTGCCCGCGGATCATGTGGAAACCGAAGAGGGCCCTGGCCTTCGGAGCAGAGGGGGCTCTCGCCATGCCGATGCCGACACCGCGCGTAGCGGGCTTGGTTGGCATCAGTGAGCCGAGGGTTCCCGCGTTCTGGTGGCTGGGATAGCTAAGTCCGAGCTTGCCTCTTTGGTACTGCTACGTGGACGAAGACGACCCGGCGAGGAAACGGACATGAGTGTGGAAGGAAACACACAGCGACCTGATACCATATGATGACGACACGGCGATGGATATGGACAACTTTTTATACAATATGGATAAGTCACATAAAGAGAACAAACTTACGGAGCAGGGGGTCGGATCCCCAGTTCCGGTCGGTGTCGCGGGTGAGCGAGCAGGCCCCGCCCGACCGTTAGCCAACGACTGCTCAGCACTCTCGGTGGGAAGTCAGGCCGAGGTGCAGGTAAGATCTACTGGCGTTTTGACAAACAAACAGGTTGTTCGAAGGTGTGCGGTAGGCGACCAGGCCGCTAAAGCTACTGGAAGAAAAGACCCGCAAGGCGGCTTAGAAGAAAATCCCTTCAAAAGAAGGGATGCAATCCCAAGAAGTCCACCAAGGGAAAGATCGTGGTCCATATCAGAAACGGACTTCGATCGAACAAAAAAGACCGAAGAAAATCCTGCGAAGCGGAAGAGAGCAGATATACCGCTAATAAAGAGTGAAGAGAAGGTTTGACCCATTGTCAGGAAGCTTGTCGAGAAGGTCGATGAGCTCAAGGAAATCCTAAAGGTCAATGTGAACACCAAGACCAGCATAAAAAGAGGTGTAGAAGAAATAGGTAGGCTGGTAAATAAGCTAAAAGACTTGGACCTACATTCCGAAGAGACAAAGAGACCGGCACGGACCAGAGACCAAGGATCTCAGACAAACGCTATTCAAATGACCAGACCGAGTGGCCTTGGCATCACAAAACCAAAAGGCAAGAAGAGCTAGCGACGGAGATCATCATGGTCCTCAAGAAAAACCCCGAGGACTATAACGCTTTCAAAGAAGTTGCAAAAAAGCAATGGCCCTCGTCAGTGTACACCAGAACGCAGGAATGCGAGGGAAACCCTGTATTGGGGAAACAGGGTGAGACTGACCTCGTACTGTGTACGGACAAAAAACAAAATTATGACAAAGAGATAAATAAGTCATTCCTGCTGAGATACCCTGAGGTAGAAAATTTAGGTACCGAAGGGGAAGAAGTAGAGGGATTCTCGTACCTGAAATACGAGACGCGTATAGCTACGAGCAAAGGTCCAGGACAAACCACTAAGAGCTATGTATACAAAGTGGTGCTAGACCAAGACGAAGACCAAACATTCGCGAATGTTATCAGTCTAAGAGAGACCGCGGTCAAGGAGGGCCGTTCGACCATTGCCGTCCCTACGCCAGATCTGGCACGAAAGGACCAAATAAGGAAAATGTTGGAGTTTGTCTTCACAGGCACCGACATTATGATAAAATACTATATCCCACCTAAAAAGGGGCCCGGGCAGGTAGGAGAAACTTCACAAGGCAAGGCCCAGGGAAAGCCAGATCTAGCTCGGAGGCAAAGAAATACAGACGCCGTAATCGTTGCCGCGGAGGGGCTTACCTATGCACAGCTGCTAACGAAAGTCAAGCATGAAGCTAGGATAAACGACCTAGGGATCGTGGTGAATAACGTGCGACAGACTAAGAAAGGCGAGCTGCTTATAACAGTACCCAAAACAGGGGGAAGTGCCGAGCAGCTGAGGGAGGCAATAGGTAAGCTCGATGTTGCGGGAATTTCCACCCGGAATACCAGCCGTGTCACGTTGCACGTACGTGGTATAGACGGGGTTACGACCGACAAGGAAGTGCAGTCAGCACTACGAGAAGCAGTGGGGGATGACAAAAATAACACAATAGTCAGATCCCTGAGACCCACAAGAAACGGCAACCAAGTGGCAACGGTGATAACCTCCAGGGAAATTGCCAGCAGACTATTAGCCAGGGACCGAGTCAAGACAGGTATCGTGATGTGCACGATACAAGAACGTGTGACAGTACAAAAAATGCAGGAGGTGTTGGGAGATCGGCCATCAGGCCAAAAGCTGCCAGAGATTAGATAGGGCTAATCTCTGTCTAAAGTGCGGAAAAGAGGGCCATAAAAAGGCTGAATGTAAAGAAAACGAGTACTGCCCTATATGTGAGAAGGCGGTTCATAGAGCAGGATCGTCCTCCTGCCCTGCTTATGGCCGTATGCTGAGACACCTGCAGAGGAACAGCAGGCGCCAGCATGGAGCAGTGGCCCAGGAAGTTTCAGACATGTAGGAACTCCTCAATCATGATTAAGGTCTTACAAATCAACTTGAACAGATCCCGCGCGGCGCATGATATGGCTCATGCGGTAGCCTTAGAAAAGGATATCGACATGATCATAACATCTGAGCCGAATAGAAAGGCGTCCATGCATCCCAAATGGCATGCCGACTTAAATCACGACGTTGCGGTCTACTTCCGTAACCAGAACATCGTGGTCAAGTCCATTACACGGAGAAGGGGATATGTCTGTATCCATCTCAATAAACTAACAGTGTACTGTTGTTACTGTTCTCCAAATATTCCGTATGAAGAATACGAGAAGTACATGGAAACACTTTGGAAAGACGTGGAGGCGTCAGAAGGCAAAGCCATAGTCCTTGGAGATCTGAACGCAAAAGCGACAGATTGGGGTTCCCCAAACACGGATAAAAGAGGTCGGCTACTGTGCGAATGGCTTGCAGCTCTAAATATGGTGGTACTGAATGATGGAACACCTACCTTCTTCAGAAGAGACTACCAATCACACCTCGACGTCACCACAGCTTCGGAGAACATAGCCAGGAATATAGGAGGTTGGGAAGTTCTAGATACAGAATCAATGAGCGACCATAGATTCATTTACTTGGAGATTCGGACTGCAGACAAGGTACGCAAGGCCACTTGTGAGTATCACACACCTTTTGTCGACATGGTCAAGTTTCGAGAAGTTTTGAAATCTCGCTTGTAACATATCCCAGATTCGGACGAGTATACAGTAGAACAGTATACAGCACTAATTAAAGAAATGACCGAAAGCTGTACGATTAAAAGAGGAACAAGGACTGCCATGGTTCCCTATTGGTCGAATTCGGAAATTGAATCGGCACGAGTGGTCTGCAATGCAGCAAGACGCAACCTAACACGCGCTCGGCGCAGAACAGACGTCGCAGAGCCGAACGTCAATTTCCTCCACGACCTGTATAAGGAAAAAGGGAAGAGGTTGCAAAACCTTATCCTTGCAGCCAAGAGGGAAAAATGGAAGGAGCTATGTTCTTCTCTGACATTTGGGGTGAAGGCTACCGAATCGCAACAAAGAAAATAACAGGCATGGTGCCCACCTGCACCTTAAGCGTCGAAAGGAAGGTCGAGGTAGTGCGGCAACTCTTCCCAGTCCGGCAAGATGTCTGGCAACATGACAGCCTGGACGAGGATGTGGAACCGTTTACAATAGACGAACTACGGGTAGCGGGAGAGAAGATTAAGACCAGGAAAGCACCGGGTCCAGATAGAGTTCCCCCGGAGGTCATCAAAGAATTGATTGCCACTGCACCGAGTCTACTGCTAGGACTACTGAACCGTCTTTTGAAAATACAAACTTTCCCGACTATCTGGAAGAAGGCTAGAGCAGTGATGATTGCTAAGGGAGGTAAACCCCCAGAGCTTGCTTCGTCATACCGACCCATTTGTCTTCTGAATACAGTGGGAAAGCTGTACGAAGTACTAATCCGTCAGAGGTTAGAAGCGGCAGTCGAAGAAGCGGGAGGCTTGTCGCCAAACCAGTTTGGCTTCCGCAGTGGCAAGTCAACTAACAACGCATTGGAGGCCGTTCTACGCTCCGTAGAAGGAACCTCCAATAAATGGGGAGCATTGGTGACACTTGACGTGCAAAATGCCCTTAATACGGCGTCATGGGGCATTATAATGGGGGAGTTGAATAACCGTGGCATATCGAGGTATTTACGGAATCTGATTGGCAGCTATTTTAGTGACAGAGCTATAAAAATAGCAAACATAGAGCTGGAGATGTCTACAGGAGTTCCACAAGGATCAGCTTTGGGTCCTCTTCTCTGGAATGTCCTGTATGATGGCGTTTTAAGGATAGTTCTTCCTCGAAACACAAAGACTGTGGCGATCGCGGATGACCTCGCGCTGGTAGCCTCCACCAAAGACGAGATAACTTTGGTGCAAACAACAAACGAGGCACTGAGAAGGATAGATGAGTGGATGTCCAGACACCACCTTCAGCTGGTACCAAGCAAAACTGAGGCGGTCATTCTCCGGGGTTCTAGGATCACTAGGAACCAAGTGAGTTTCCATCTTAGAGGGGTGCAAATAGTACCCAGCAAATCGATAGTGTACTTGGGGATTACTGTAGACAGCGAACGATGTTTCAACGAACACATAAAGAGAACTGCGGTGAAAGCAGAAAGAAAGGTGGCATTGCTGTCACGTATAATGCCAAACTTAGGCGGCCCAAGTATGCGGAAAAGACAGATCTTGAACGGAGTTATCCACTCAGTTATGCTATACGGAGCTCCAATATGGTATAAAGCGATGGAGAGGAAAAAGCACCAGCAAACCGTAGACAGGGTGCAAAGGAAGTCGCTGCTGAGGGTGGCCAGTGCGTATCGTACTGTGTCTACCAAAGCGCTACAGGTTATAACAGCGACACCGCCACTGCATTTGTTGGCCAAGGAGAGGAGATATATGTATATCGGGGATGGTGCTCTGCCAGAGCGGCGGAGGACCGCCAGGCAGAAAACCATGGACGAGTGGCAGGGGATCTGGTCCAGTACAACGGAGGTGGCGCAGTGGACTAAGCGTCTGATTCCAAATAAACGAGAATGGGCAGAGTGTAGACACAGGATAACCTGCTACTACCTCACACAGGCGTTGTCGGGCCATGGTCCCTTTCGGGTATACAGGAACAAAATAGGGCGAGCGACGGACGATCGTTGTCGACATTGCGGCCAGAGCGACACAATCGAGCACACCTTATTTGAGTGTGACAGATGGTCCGGCTACAGGCAGGAAGCGAAAGCGAACCTGCCTGAGGACCTGACCCCAGACAACATGGTGCCCATAATGATATCTAGCGAGCAACGCTGGAAGATCGTACATGAGATGGTTCGAGGCATTCTAAAATCGAAAGAGGCAGAGGAACGTAGGGACATGTAGTAAGAAGGAGAACAAAAACACACTTAACTCATCTTGCACTGCGAAGAATATCGTTCACGATGATGCCCGGTGCAGATGGAGATTGAACAGAAGTAAGAAAAGAGGGAACGGGTTTTAGCCGGTCGGGCTGTGGTGACATGTCGAATGGACGCATTTGCGTCCGTTGGACATGACATCAGAGGACTCAAGCTGGTTCAACGTCGGGCGAGCAGTCTCTTTCTCACACTTTCGGGTGTGCGAGTGCCTCTGTCCTTGCGATCATGCCGATTTCCTAAACCCTCTATAATAAGAAAAAAAAACGCATTACGCACTGCACACTGCGGTAGGATAGGGCAGAGCAGTGACTGATTAAAATAGGCAGTTCTAAGATGGAGATAGTCTGTTATACAAGAAGTACGTGGACTTGTCGCTAATAATTCTGAAACCAATTTGCGTTCTGGCAGCTGCACCCAGATATTCAAAATTAAGTAGTACAATGATAATAAGACCTGTAATTACCTATAAATGTAGGGTACTGCGTTTTATTGTTGAGACGCACCTGTGAGGTTTGCAAGGCAGAATCCTATCCAAAAACATAAACCCCTTATGGTATGCTTTAAACAATCGTCTCCTTTATTTAAAGAGCTTCATAAGCTGACGGGCACAGCTAAGCTATAGTCAGACAGAATCACACGAGGCCTCTTCTCGCACTGTCAACGGCAATTTGCATCGCTAATTTAGTGCAGTGCAATCAAAATCGACCTCTGGAAAATATGTATATACGAAAGCATGTCGATGTCGACAACGCTTCAACGGAACGACAAGTTTTTTTGTAGCCGGTGAAAGAACAGTATTTTTGACGAGAATAAATGTAATGCTTATATGAGTGAGTGGTATGGATGTGAACCAAATATCTTGCACAATAAAGTCAGGTAATGAAAACAATGAAATCAAGTTGATAGACTCAGTACTTCCCACACGTCACGGTGATATCATTTTATCATTTTCCCTTTGCATAAAGCTATAGTCTGAGATCTCCTTGCAACCAAATCGCCGCGTTGCTGCCGCCGCCGGCGCCACGCCCGCGCCCGCCCGCCGGCATAAGAAGTGTACTATGACGCTAGGTCTTTCTGTTTGCAGGTCAGGACAGCTTATGAATACAACAAACTTTTCAGTTCCACGACCCCTCCACCCCCCCAACCACTCCTATTTCACCCCCACCAAAGGAAAGTAGAAAATGATCAGGAACACTTAAAACGCCTAAAAGCGAAGTTTGACGAATACTTGAAATTTTTGGTTTTTTGATAATTACTCCACCGCTCTTGTAACAATTTTTAAAATTATAGCAGCGCTACCCACTACGACAACACACCTTTTTCCTAACTAAATTTCATCATAATCCACGCAGCGGTTACTGAGATTACGAGTGTAGCGAAACGCGACAAACAGACAGACCGACGGAAATGAGTGACGTGGATTTTTGTTATGCAGACATCATAAAACGCCCAAAAGGTATATTATCTCAAATTCTAAAATTTTCGAGATCACAATGCTCCCCTCACTAGGCCGCACCAACGCCGTGTGCACGGTGTGCACCGCACACGGGCGGCACGCCTAAAAATGAAATGAAATTTTGTTCATCTGGATAACTCTGTCTTTTATAGACTCGATTATTTTGCAATCAGCTCAGTCGTCGATGTCCCGCTTCCCGGTCGATATGCCTGTTACTGAAACATCCATAGATATTCTTGGGTTTTTAGGCCGTCGTCTGTTGGAACTTCTTCCTAACGATTCGCCAACACGAGTAGCTCAGTATAAATATGACCTGCACCCGAGGGTACAGTGACAGTCAGTTGTCAGGTAGATTTCGATCCGAAAACACCGACCTCTGAAGATGCTAGCCACTCGTGCTGGCGAAACGTTAGGAAGAAGGTCCAACAGGCGACGGCCTAAAATCCCGAGAAGATCTATGGATTTTTCAGTTGACGAGGGCCACGAAAGCCTCAACACTTACATTAGACGCCTGTTACTGTCAAGTATCGCCCCGCATATTTAGAAATGATTTATTTGATACATTCCCCAATATTTCGATTGACTTAGAATCCTTTTAAAACTTCCAATATCAGTTGCAAGCGGAGAAAGGTCATTTTCAAAGCTAAAGCTCATAAAAATTACTTAAGATCCTCGATCGACCAGGACAGACTCAATAATTTGGCATTGATTTCCAACGAATCTGAATTACGTGAAAAACTAAATACCGACCAAATTATAAAGGATTTTGCAGCATTTAAAGCAAGGCAAGTGTCTTTTCTATAAATTTTATAAAAAGATAGGTGCATCATATTTTATTTTCTAGGAGCTTTTGTTTTTAAGTTCAAAGTACATAATTATCTGTTTTGACTGTTTTTTGTTTATGTTCAGAATATTAAACTTAAGTTTTTAAAAAATGTTTTATATTATTTTGTAGGACCTTTTGTTTTGAAGTTTGAAGTACATAATTATATTTTTTCACTGTCTAAGTTTAAAACATTAAACTTAGGGCTTTTTAAATATTTAATTTTGTTTTCCGGAGGTTTTTGTTGTTAAGGTTATAGTACATAATTATACGAGTAAGACAGAAGGAATTCTGCCGGTGCGCCATCTAGTACCCGAAGGTGACGGCAACCAAAGAGAGAAATGCTATTAGCAGCAGTAAACTCTCCTTGGTGAAACGACAAGGCTCGTTCGCTTTTTGCCACTAGAGGCGCGGATTTTGACGCACGCAGCGTAAAGCCGATATACGAGGGTTGCTCTATACCTCCGTCAATCCACCAGTACGCAGACAGCTGTTTCACGCTTATTAGCGATCATCAGTGCGCCATAGGTCGATTGACGGAAGTAGAGAGCAAAAAAAAAATTGATGCTCTCTACTTCCGTCAATCGACCTATGGCGCACTGATGATCGCTAATAAGCGTGAAACAGCTGTCTGCGTACTGGTGGATTGACGGAGGTATAGAGCAACCCTCGTATATCGGCTTTACGCTGCGTGCGTCAAAATCCGCGCCTCTAGTGGCAAAAAGCGAACGAGCCTTGTCGTTTCACTAAGGAGAGTTTACTGCTGCTAATAGCATTTCTCTCTTTGGTTGCCGTCACCTGCGGGTACTAGATGGCGCACCGGCAGAATTCCTTCTGTCTTACTCGTACATCTTTCACATGTTTATTAAACATGGAAAAATTGATGCTCTCTACTTCCGTCAATCGATCTATGGCGCACTGATGATCGCTAATAAGCGTGAAACAGCTGTCTGCGTACTGGTGGATTGACGGAGGTATAGAGCAACCCTCGTGTACATAATTATGTTTCATTTTTTTGTTGCTTAGTTTTTATTACGTGGTATTTGTGTAAAAAAATATTAAATCTTTAGCAAAACTTAAAATAAACGTCTCTGAAATTTTATTACGGTCTCTCATTTATGCTTGGGGTAATAGGGGGCGGCCACTTATCATTTGCACACGGGCGGTAGAAACACTTGGCGTGGCCCTGCTCCTCACCTATCGGTGTAGGGATGCAAAACAGATATGATGAAACAGATATGACGAATCTTAAAGTTACATTTCTACGATTGTCTTATTCGTTTCATATGTAATCGACTTTTTTGTCCCAACAACCAACAAATAGAACAAAAACAAGCATAAAAACCAAGGTACAGCTAGTACGGTAGTGGTGACTCAGAAACCAGGCAAAAGTCCGGATTCACACAGTCGTACAGATAGCAATGAATAATTTTGAATGCTGTAAAGGCAAAGAATTTCTCAACTATACAGGGTGGGCCAATATTGCGTGGACGAAAGATTGTGAGCTTACTAAAATATATTTTAGAAACCTGTCACTTGATCATGGTAGGGAACCTTGAGGGCTATAACACAAAAATAGTTTAACTTAAATTTTGCCGTTTATATAGGATGATTCATATTAAACTTACATTTTTTAGAATACAACCCTCTATATATTATTGCATGTTTGGATCACCTGGTCAATTCTAGTGTGACTTTATGTATGGAACCTTAAACAAACCGTTTAGGCGCAAATCACCACTTTTATAATAATAATACTAGCTTTATTGTCCAACAGTTTCCCATTTACAGGACAATGTTACTTAATTAATAGTACAAAATAAATAATATAAAGTAGCATAAAAAAGAAAACATAAATGGTGTACAATAATTGAAAAGTACGACACGGGTATATTCATAGGCAGATGTTTCAGTCAAAATAAGTGATTACTGATTTTACGATGATGATGATAATGTAAATTAAAATTACAAAGTCAATATAAAGTATAACATAAAGAATATAAAAAAAGGAGACATAAATGTTGCAATTATCGAAAGGTGCGACACGGCTATATACATAAATAGGTAGGTGTCTCAGTCAAAATAGGTAATAGCTGATTTTATGAGACAAGGCAGAGAGGACGAAAAAATGTCACAGTAAGCTCCAATTCTATTCAAGTTATTACACATAACATTTAATGGTCACTTGAGTAAAATATCTGTTCTTGCTTTCGGCGGCCTAAACATTTCATGAGTGCGAAACAGGAAAGAAGGTACGTGAAACTTAATTTGTTCCAAGATAAGTGGACAGTCAATAAATCATGTATTAGTTTGTATGCAAAAGTTAATGAAGCCAAACTCCTTCTTTCCTTCAGTGTTAAAAATTCCAAACGAGTACAAAGCTCCTCATTACTAATATTCCTCATAGGATAAATTCCATCAATTTTGAAACAAAGAAATTTTAAAAATTTCCGTTGTACTCTTTCAACAATGAGGTTATAGCAGTTGTAATAAGGGTTCCATCAAGTTCCAGGTTCCATCTCAAACCAATGTCGCACACCTATGTGTTGCGTTTTAGTATAAGGAGGTATCAGAAAAAAATTGAATATCCTAGGGACTATAAAACTTACATGGCCGTGACTTTGCGGCATGATCAAGCATGAAACGAGTCACCTTAGATTAAACGGATAAACTTGAATTCTTTCTATAGTTGGAGAAATCAGTAGATTAATTAAGGAAACCTCAATCACAGATAACTTGATTTTTTTCAAATGGGAATGCCTACTTTGTTTTATAGAATCAAATGTAAAATTTGATTACCTTTCTAACGAAATAAGATTCTCGATACCAATCTTTCTTAGTCTTCATTTTGTTTCAAATTTTCAGTTAAATCGGCGACAGACCGACAGACAGACCGACAGACAGACCGACAGACAGACCGACAGACAGACCGACAGACAGACCGACAGACAGACCGACAGACAGACCGACAGACAGACCGACAGACAGACCGACAGACAGACCGACAGACAGACCGACAGACAGACCGACAGGCAGACCGACAGACAGACCGACAGGCAGACCGACAGACAGACCGACAGACAGACCGACAGACAGACCGACAGACAGACCGACAGACAGACCGACAGACAGACCGACAGACAGACCGACAGACAGACCGACAGACAGACCGACAGACAGACCGACAGACAGACCGACAGACAGACCGACAGACAGACCGACAGACAGACCGACAGACAGACCGACAGACAGACCGACAGACAGACCGACAGACAGACCGACAGACAGACCGACAGACAGACCGACAGACAGACCGACAGACAGACCGACAGACAGACCGACAGACAGACCGACAGACAGACCGACAGACAGACCGACAGACAGACCGACAGACAGACCGACAGACAGACCGACAGACAGACCGACAGACAGACCGACAGACAGACCGACAGACAGACCGACAGACAGACCGACAGACAGACCGACAGACAGACCGACAGACAGACCGACAGACAGACCGACAGACAGACCGACAGACAGACCGACAGACAGACCGACAGACAGACCGACAGACAGACCGACAGACAGACCGACGGACAGACCGACGGACAGACCGACGGACAGACCGACGGACAGACCGACGGACAGACCGACGGACAGACCGACAGACAGACCGACGGACAGACCGACGGACAGACCGACGGACAGACCGACAGACAGACCGACCGACAGACCGACAGACAGACCGACAGACAGACCGACAGACAGACCGACCGACAGACCGACAGACAGACCGACAGACAGACCGACAGACAGACCGACAGACAGACCGACAGACAGACCGACAGACAGACCGACAGACAGACCGACAGACAGACCGACGGACAGACCGACGGACAGACCGACAGACAGACCGACAGACAGACCGACAGACAGACCGACAGGCAGACCGACAGACAGACCGACAGACAGACCGACAGACCGACAGACAGACCGACAGACAGACCGACAGACAGACCGACAGACAGACCGACAGACAGACCGACAGACAGACCGACAGACAGACCGACAGACAGACCGACAGACAGACCGACAGACAGACCGACAGACAGACCGACAGACAGACCGACAGACAGACCGACAGACAGACCGACAGACAGACCGACAGACAGACCGACAGACAGACCGACAGACAGACCGACAGACAGACCGACAGACAGACCGACAGACAGACCGACAGACAGACCGACAGACAGACCGACAGACAGACCGACAGACAGACCGACAGACAGACCGACAGACAGACCGACAGACAGACCGACAGACAGACCGACAGACAGACCGACAGACAGACCGACAGACAGACCGACAGACAGACCGACAGACAGACCGACAGACAGACAGACAGACCGACAGACAGACCGACAGGCAGACCGACAGACAGACAGACAGACAGACCGACAGACCGACAGACCGACAGACAGACAGACCGACAGACAGACAGACAGACAGACCGACAGACAGACCGACAGACAGACCGACAGACAGACCGACAGACAGACCGACAGACAGACAGACCGACAGACCGACAGACAGACCGACAGACAGACCGACAGACAGACCGACAGACAGACAGACCGACAGACAGACCGACATACAGACCGACAGACGGACCGATAGACAGACCGACAGACAGACCGACAGGCAGACCAATGTGGATTTTTGTTACGATGGCATCATAAAACGCCCAACAAGTATATTAACTCAAAATCGAAAATTTTCGCGATTACAATACTCCCCTTACATATGCGTGTGGGAAGTAAAACGTACCTCGATGGCTCGATAAGAAATACTACGGTGAAGTGAAGCGAAGGAAAGTTTAACTCTAATGGTACAATTTTATGTGAAAAAAATTAGATTACCTATTTAGGTGTTACCTTCGAAAGAGGTAGACATAATAGGTAATATTACTGCTGCTGCAAACATGCCCTTATGGTTTTTCACACGTAAAGGGCAAAATAAGGGTTTACACAATAAAACAGGTACATATTTTGCTGCTGTTATGCATTATATTACTCTATGGCTTTCCATGTTTGAGTGAATCAGTTTCTACCTAGCATAAGCCCACTATCTTGCAGTTTCCTCACAGCGTGAAGCAACTACCAATAACAAGTTTTTTCCGCTAAGGTGTTGAATAAAATATCAAAATCATCATTACTTTGCTACATTCCTCCATCTACTATAATCGCCGAAAGCTTTTAAGCTGCCGTAATAAGGGCACATTATAACTAGTACATAATTTAGATAAACTTTATGAGGAAACTTGCAGTGGCTTTTGTAAAACAAGGATGCGAATACACGTATTGTAGAGAGGATCAAAACAGCGACATATCCAAGACTGTGAGTAACTTGTTTCTAAAGCGAACGTTTTAGGCAGCTAAAGAGAATGCCTTCAAGCTGTTATGATTGTGTCAGCTACCAATTCCTCCTGACTAGAAATGTTTTTTAGCGAAGCGAGCTCTATAGCCAAAAGTATATGGCTACGATAAACAGTAGAACTACAAAGGCTCAATACGTTATAATTAAATTACTAATAGTCTAGGTGGTAGGAGTTTTTTGACAGCAAAAGGTCGGAAAGAAATGAAATTGGGTGGGACGGTAGACATTGCTCCCCTGGACCTACACCTAAGTTTGCGACCTTGGGGGTTGCCGCTCGAGGGGTAGGGGACGAAACGTCTGCTTCGCGACGATTTTTGAAAAATAACGCCGTTTTGGTGGTATCGAAAGAGGCTTCAAATGGTATAGAGAGGACAAAGTTCTGCATAATTTTAGTCTTTACATTTTTCGTGTGCGACAAATAGTTTCCATCCTACACTGCGTCAAAGCTAGGGGTTGGTTTGTGATTTTCACTAAAATCAGAATTTAAGGGTGGATTAAGGCGAAGGACTTTATCATCAAAAAATCATCTAACATTTTTATTTCCCGAACAGAATGATATCTCCTCATTTTTTTATTATCTGCAGCAGTCTAAGCTCATCCATTTGCATAAAAATAAATTACGGCATTTAGAAATGCACCCCTACCTACTACTGATATGTGCTGTTGCGAAAAAATAACGTATTTGTGCATACTTTTAGTGGAAATAATACTACCCTGTTTACCATTGTTTAATTGATATAAGATCCAAATTGCGACATTTGGGGGTTGCCACTCGAGGGTGAGGGGAAGGGGGGTGAAAAGTTTTTTGTGATGCGTTTTGACAAATACCGCCGTTTTGGTTTCCCCCATGTAGGGGCGGGTTAGCATATCCCTTCTTCTCAACCAACAGCTTCGGGTGGACGAGTTGAGAAGAGTCAAGTCACCTTCTTGACCTTGGTGTGAGAAATGCCCCTAAAGACGGATGAACCAGTAGATACCATCTGGTCAACGGCATGAGGATGCAGAAAGCAAATGGGAAACTACTGCATTAGAAATCATAAATATATCCCAAGAAAAACTCGTAAAATGAGTAAATGCATTTTACGAGCTCACAACATGTCTGTTAAGACATTGTGACTATGATGATTATGCCGTTCTGGTTAGTGCTATCGAAAAAAAGGTTCAAATGATAAATGCATACAAATAATTCTTCACAATTTTGGTCTTTACATTTTTTGTGTGCGACCAATAGTTTCGAAAGTTAGGGGGTGGTTTGTGGTTGTTACTAAAATCAGATCTTTGTCGCGTATTAAGTCGAAGGACGCTATCAAAAATAACACTTTTTTCATTAGAGAATAACATTGCTCATATCACTATTATCTCCAATTTTTTAAATAACACATTTGGGCTTAAATTTAAAATGTTTAGGACGACATCGCTACCTACTACCGATCGCGAAGCAGAGTTTTCACCATCCCACCCCTCGAGCGGCAACCCCCCGATGTCGCAGGCTTAGGTGAACAATTGAGGACCAATGTCTACCATCACACCAAATTTCATTTCTTTCCGACCTTGTGCGCTCAAAATCCTTTTTTAGGACTACGATTGACTGAAAAATAGCAAAATGGTTTCATCGTTATGTGTGGGAAGTACTGAGTCAATTAACTTGACACCATTTTTTTCTTCAGCAATGAGATTACTTTTTTATTATATAATGTACACTATTTGTTGTGTCTGGTTTATTAGGTAAATAAAACTATTCAAATTTCATCAAATAAAAAAATTAAAATGACAATCCTTGTTAGCTAACGATACACACCTGTTTCCTTGAAGCTCATTGTGTCATTTAGACGCAGAATATACTGACCTATCCTATCATATTCTTGTCCTAGAGCTAGTAACAAGAAGAATAGTCTTGTAGTGTTAATAACTTCTGAGCATATGATGCCATACCTCGCAATTTGTAACGGTTCACCCGTTTTCAAAATTATTTTTATGTTATTTACTTGGCTACCATATACAAATAATTTATAACTTCCATTTTTAGCAACTACTTCCTCATTATATTAGTACATTTTTATAACTATTTTGCTTCTCACCTCTACCTTTTTCCCATCTCTAGTTCAGTTGGAAATATTATTAATTATACACACTGCGCAAGTGCGCACAAATTTTGGGGAGATCGAATGAGTGGGGAGTATGCCCTCTCTCTCTCTCTCTACCGAAGTTAGCTTCTAAATAAAATGTAATGATTTATTCCTTTTGCTTTCTGAACTCGAACAGTTAACAACTAATATAATTATGTCTCTCTAAAACAATCTTTTGTGTCTGTGCCATTATGTCTTAATCAAGGTAACGATAACGATTTGATTGCTATAGTTTCGCATATTTTTAGTTCTTTTACTTTTTATTTTACAGCTAGCACTCAAATTTGCTAATTGAGAACGCAATGAAAAGATCTTTTAGACATTTTTGTAATTTTGTTTTACAAGGCGTGAGGAAAAAGTTTGTAAATTTTTGGACATACTTTGTACATTTATTTTATTTATCACTATATATCTGAAAAGATCCGGTAGGACTGAAAATACAAAGCATTTAAGAATCTTTTTTTTAACTATTGTTCTATCTATTCGCTCTTGTATATATCTATACTTTTTTTAATCTTTACCATGTAAACATTTGAAAGTTATCTGCTTTTTGGCTTTCTAATTCCCCCATGCTACTTCATAGATTTGTTTCTGAAGTATATGAATGCAATTTATCAAAATGTAAGAACGCATGAAGATCCATACTCCTGAAACAGATCGTGAAGTCCTGTGAAGTTCTCCACAAGATGATAATACCAGCCATAACTCTTTCACAGGAGAACCACCCTTTTTTCCGGGGTGCCAACATCGAAGCCACCTTTTGTCGGGGTGCCACCATGAAGAACACCTTTTGTCAGGGTGCCACCACCAAAGCCACATTCTTTTTCTCGGGGTGCCAAAATGAAGACATCTTTTCTTTGGGGGCACCACACCTCTTCCATGCCACCACCTGAACTCCTTCCGAAGAAGCCAGCCCTCTGGAGCACCACCTTCTTTTCAGAAGGGCACTACCAGGACTTCCCTCCGAGAGGTTCTTTAAAAAAAAATGTACTGCATTCATATATATACTAATATAAATCTTTGTTGAACCATTGTTGTCCTATTTTTCATTTCTTGGCGGCTAACTAGTCTCACGCCTTCACGCACACACGCACGCACCTACATACCCTAGTCTCATGCAAACCTATTGAGCTGCTGGTTGCTATGAGTAATGAAAGTGTTGGCTGGTAGTTCATGACCAGGCAACATTTTTATTGTTACAAATTGGCGCTGCCAACGTGTGGCCAGACATGGGCTATGTCTGGTGTTGTGCGTTGTGAGTCTTGGAGCTGTCTTGAAGTGAAAATTGGACAACATTCCATTTCGGCTCATTGACTCAATATTCCGTTTAATAATTTTTTTTGATGCAGTACTTTCATTTGGCATATATATTTTATTATCTAATTTTCTTTAACTAGTATAAGCTTATTTTTTTTATATAGTTTTCAGGGTGATTGTTGGTCCAAATTTTCTATTTTCAAAATTTTTTTTCTATTGAGGTATATTTGAAATTATTTAAATTTTTCTATTGGTTTTTGGCTATTAGTGTATTTCATTTATGACTGAGATTTTATTTCCTAATGCATTATTTTTTGCACTGTCTTAAGACATTTCGCATATGCGTTAATTTATAAATCTGAGCGTATGTTGTAAATGCTTCTCTAAGATATCTGGCGTTTGGATATTATTCACAGGTCATAAACACATACCTACAGTTTTTGTATGGTTTGCTCTTTTTTGTAGCTATATATTTTGTGTGGTATTTGGACAACAATTCACTACATTTTCCTTTGGTAATTTGTTATTTAGGTACATTCATTTAGTAACTCATTTATACGTTGAAATTTTCATAAGCTGACTTTAGTTTTTGTTGTTTATAGAAGGGTGGTTATATATGTGCAATGGTATACTTACATATATATTTAATTTCCTTGGTTGACACATGAATTGATGCACACACACGTAGACAATATATTGATTGTCAAAAAAAAATTTTTTTTTACCTTTTATTTAGTAAATGCTTGTAGGTACATTGTTTTTTTTGTGTTACGATTGTTTTCATTCTGGAGTTTTATTGATATGTAGTTGTTTTATCTGGCAAATATTTTTGATGTTAGTTAGAGCATTTGAGTCTCTGTTTTGTTTTGATCGCAAGACTGATAAGGGCAGTCGTATTTGTTGAGGCCAGATAAATAATTTTAAAAGATTTGAGTATTGCTCCAGAATACTAGTTTCTAATGTTTTCAAGTACATACATGCTCGAGTGTTTTTTTAATCTTTTGATGAAGTGTTTAATATTTTTAGTATTGCACTTCTTGTTAGCTTTTGTCTCTCCATTTTCTAGTTGAGGTTTTTTTTAAGGTAACTATGCCTAAGCGAGTTCAGATTCAGATAGTGATCAGTACTTTTGTTTGTTTATAAGTCCCAGTTACAAAAATTCATAGGCCCTGCTGTGCTGGGCGAGGATACTTAATGCTTGAAGGGAAAATTTAATTCTCTCTTCAAGCATTAGTGTCCAAAAAGAATTAGCCAGCGCCCCTTAAAAATTCTAGGCGGCAGTAAAAGTCTGCCAATAGACCTCTTAGGACACTTAGAACCGTTGTTATGCAACTTTATGAACTCCCACTAGTCCCAAAAATTCATGCGCCCTGCTGTACTGGGCGAAGATGCGAGACGTCTGAAGGGAAAATGCGCTCTTATTCTCCCTTCAAGCGTCAGTGTCAAAGAAAGAATTAGCCAGCGCCTCTAGAAATTCTAGGCGGCAGTAAGAGTCTGCCAATAGATCCCCTTAGGACCTTTAAAATCGTTCTGATGCAACTTTGTGAACTCACAGTCCCAAAAATTAATACGCCCTGCTGTGCTGGGCGCGGATGCTTAATGTTTGAAGGGAAAATTTAATTCTCTCCTCAAGCATTAGTATCCAGAAGAATCAGCCAGCGCCCCTTAAACATTCTAGGCAGCAGTAAGAGCCTGCTAATAGATCCCCTTAGGACATTAGGACCGTTGATAATCAACTTTTTGAACTACGTTAGTCCAAAGATTCTTATGTGACAATTATAATTTAACATCATTTTTCAATTTCTCTGATCAAATTTAAATTTAACCGTACTGAACATTTGTGAGCACATTCTTAAGTTTTTACTGATATTTTTGATAGTTTTTAAAAACTTTGATTAATCGATTTAATTGGTAGTGTAAATTGATTACATTTCGTGGTACATTTTAATATATTTTCGTAAATATTATTTGTTATAGAATTTTTACCAAATTTTGTGTTATAGAGACTGATGTGAGTCCTATAGCGTTTCTTGGATCGAAAGCATTTTCTTTATATGCACTTTCTGTTCACCTGTCTGTCGTAATATGCATTCCTATAAATTTGGCGTATTTCGGGCAGATCTTGAAGCCTCTGGCGTATAAGAAACACTTTTGATATGGTACATTGTATTACATTGTTGTTGGTAGATTTCTGAAATCCTATGTTCATTTATGCCATGTCATGTCATTTCAACTTTGTGTTAGCTCATAAAACACTTATTCAACTTTTGAATTTTCACTCATGAATAAAATCATCCCTGATTGTTGCTATCCTCTTGACTGTATCGTGGTATGCGTTCCTATAAATCTGCAGCGTATCTGGTGCAGCTTTTGTAGGTTTGCGATTTTCATGTGTGATTTGTTTTCATGGTACTTGTTCAATGTTCATTATAGTAGATTTCTTATGACTTTAAAATCACTTTAAAATTTACGGTTTAAAAAAAAATTTCACTTAGCTCTCATGAACGAAATTACCCCTGATTGTCTCTATCCTCTTTAGTTATCCTGGTATGCGTTTCTATAAATCTGCTGCGTATTTGGAATGACTTTTGTAGGCCTGAGATTTTCATGTTTAGTTTCTTTCATATGATCTGTTTATCACAGTTTAGTTTTTTGAAATCACTTTGAATTCATAACTTTACGATTTTCGCTTTGCACTCATGACTTGATGTGAGTTTGTTACAGTTTTATTAATCTGATATTTGATGGATTAAAATCTTGGTAACATTTCCTGAGATTTTGCATTTAGTCTTCGATTTCTAGCTTACTTGAACCTTATAATTTTTAATCGACTAGGATCCTTGTGCTTACATGCTCACAAACAGTTCAAGCTTTTGATTTCTATTATATAGGCTCATGCAATCTTTAATAGATTTTCCTGATTAGATATTAAACTTACACTGATGTTTGTTTTTTTTGAATCAATTTATTAATGAACATTAGATCTGTGATACTTATTTCACTTAAATAAGTTTGCCTATTTTAAATTGTCACATGATGTATGAATTTTTCCTTGGATGTACTTTTCTGAATTCAATATGATGTATAATTTTCCCTAAATTTATTTTTGAATCCAATTCGAGGCATAAACTTTCCCTGAATTTTCTTTTCAAGTTTGATGTGATATATAAATTTTCCCTGAATTGATTTTGGAATTTGATGTTGTTAAGCCTTTGTGGATTTATTCTTTTGAATCTAAGATGACACAACACTTTTCTGAATTTACTTCGTTGTTTATTATTTGAAAAATTTCATGTAGGTATTTGACTTTGAAATGATATCACTCAAGCAATTACGCTGTTTGATTACCTTTTTTCTTTGTAGTCTTATTTTAGACTGCTGGCGCCCAACATTTTTTTTTGTTGATCACTGAATCATAATGCTCTTTATCGAATCAGAACATTACTGGATTTTAGCAAGATCTTTTATCGAATCAGAACATCACTGGATTGCAATTTTTTTTATTGAATCAGAACATTACTGAATTATAGTTAGTACTTAGAAAATATTTTGATCAAAATTTAATTTTTTTTTGGGTTTTCATAGAAGCACTTATGGTGTTACAATATTTTTTTTAATTTAATATTTCATAAATGGAAATAGTTTGGTCTTATACTTATGCTTTAGAGATTTGAATTTTCTCTTAAGTCTGTTCAGTGGAATATTTTACAATCTTTTGTTGAGAATATTAAGGGTATCCCAGTTTCTTTTGAGTATTACTTACGGTTGCATAGGGTATTTAGATTTTTTATAGGCAACAACCTTGTAGTTATTTTAGAGGCCGTTTCAATGGTACGTGTTGGCGAGTGTCAATTCGACAACCTTTATTGATCCTGGACCTGGAAGGATAGTTGTGGGGGGTGACAAAGGGTAGTCAAAATTCTCTGAGGAGATTTGACACACACCTGATGTCACTACTGCAATGTATCTGAGCTCCTTTTTCAGGTCGTATGCGGCAGAGCGCCAGCAGCATTATTGAAATGCTAACCCATTCACTGAGTCGCCTGGAGGCAAGCTTCACTTGTCCTCTTTTCAGTCTAGTGACTACTATAAGTTCACTCTTGCTGTTGCAGGCTGCAAGTAAAACTGTGTTTATTTTTCTTTTTTTTCCTGCCCTAGAGTCTTCATGACTTGGTTCACTTGTTGTGGAGGCGTGGTAGCTTCTGCAGTCCTCAGCTGACAGACGACTGGTGGATGTAGGAAGATTCTACAGCGCAGTTTTAAGATCCATCAGCGAAACGAATCTTCCTAGCCAGTTGAGTACTATGGATGCTGCTGCATCCTTTACACCTCGTGTAGCCGAGTCTTGAAACTCTTTGTCTTTTGTCAAAGTTTAGACGAGTTTTTTTCTAGGTCTTGAGTATATTAGGGTTTGATAGGTTGCGTACATTTGTTTTTTTTACTTCACAATTTATTATCTTCATTGTGTAGTACATATTCAGTGCAGCTTCACTGTACTTTTAAGCGAGTTGGTACTATAACCATCCCTCTTGTTTGGTAGATTTGAGGCTATCTCTTTTTCTTCCCATTTCTCTTCCAACATTTTTGTTTTCTACCTGCATCTTCTTGCTCTCTCATGCACCTTGATAGACTTTGTAGGTTAGGTGGTAGATTACTACAATTTCTTGAGATTTGCATGGGGAAGCACGAAAACATAATCTGACATTGTTATCAGGACAAATGATTGATTTTGGTCCCTCAGTGATAACTTTAACTTTACTTTTTGTTTAAAAAAAAATTCTCGAATGCTTCCCAAATTTTTTTTTCGTTAAGTGAGGCCGAGTGTAACGGTTCACCCGTTTTCAAAATTATTTTTATATTATTTACTTGGCTACCATATACAAATAGTTCATAACTTCCATTTTTGGCAACTACTTCCTCATTATACTAGTACATTTTTATAACTATTTTCCTTCTCACCTCTACCTTTTTCCCATCTCTACTTCAGTTGGAAATATTATTAATTATACACACTGCGCAAGTGCGCACAAATTTTGGGGAGATCGAATGAGTGGGGAGGATGCCCTCTCTCTCTCTCTCTACCGAAGTTAGCTTCTAAATAAAATGTAATGATTTATTCCTTTTGCTTTCTGAACTCGAACAGTTAACAACTAATATAATTATGTCTCTCTAAGACAATCTTTTGTGTCTGTGCCATTATGTCTTAAACAAGGTAGCGAGAACGATTTGATTGCTATAGTTTCGCATATTTTTAGTGCTTTTACTTTTTATTTTACAGCTATGTGTAGGAATGTGATTTTTCTGATTTATACATTTTTTTTTCTCATGAACATGTGATGGCGAACATTTTAATCTTTAAATGTCAAGTCAATCATACACTGTACTTTTATCAATCATCTAACAGAAGAGTCGCTGAACATTATTCTTTGTTTCTAGCCATATATTTTTGTGTTACGATGCCTTATCTTGTGTGTATTTAATGTTTCACGTTTTTTTATGACATTCCTTACGTAAAAATACCTAGCACTCAAATTTGCTAATTGAGAACGCAATGAAAAGATCTGTTGGACATTTTTGTAATTTTGAAATCCTGTGAAGTTCTCCACAAGATTCTAATACCAGCCATAACTCTTTCGCAGGAGAACCACCCTTTTCTCCGGGGTGCCAACATCGAGGCCACCTTTTGTCGGGGTGCCACCATGAAGAACATCTTTTGTCAGGGTGCCACCACCAAAGCCACCTTCTTTTTCTCGGGGTGCCAAAATGAAGACAACTTTTCTTTGGGGGCACTACACCTCTTCCATGCCACCACCTGAACTCCTTCCGAAGAAGCCAGCCCTCTGGAGCACCACCTTCTTTTCAGAAGGGCACTACCAGGGCTTCCCCCCGAGATAAGTTCTTTAAAAAAAAAATGTACTGCATTCATATATATACTAAAATAACTCTTTATTAAACCATTGTTGTCCTATTTTTCATTTCTTGGCGGCTAACTAGTCTCACGCATTCACGCACACACGCACGCACCTACATACCCTAGTCTCATGCAAACCTATTGAGCTGCTGGTTGCTATGAGTAATGAAAGTGTTGGCTGGTAGTTCATGACCAGGCAACATTTTTATTGTTACAAATTTGTAGGAAAATGGGGCTGTTAAATTATACAGGGTGTTACTTATGCCGGGGCTTTCCTTCATAGGGCATATAGTACTCGCCAAAAGGAGTGAATTTTCTCAGTAATACATAAACGAAATTTTTATGGATATCAAGATCTTGACCGATATTGGAATCCCCATTTCTAATTCCGATCCTATGCGATTAGATCAAAGCAGAGGCAAAAAACGAAAAAAAGCCAGTTTATACACAGGTAAAAACAAAAAAACTCAGTTCACTGTGGAGCATAATTAAAGGCAACAGTGCGTATTTGACTTGTCTCGAGTTGTTGACGTGCTACATCGGACTTCAAAAACAACAAATATGGTGCAACCGGTATAAATATAATGAACTGGCAGATATGGTTTTACTGCACGGTGGACACTATGCATGACCAAGACAACCTTGAATGGTCTAAACTGAAGAAGAAGTACTTGGCTTTTGAGCCTCGTAGCGCGAACTTCGAACCATATCTATTGGCACTTGAAATTTCGCAACGAACGAATTGTAGGTATTATCTTACCATTTTGCTTCATTTTTCGGCTTCTGACTTATCGTATATTAGCCTTATCATTTCAAAAGCAGTTGTTTCTGAAAAGGAAATCTCAATTTCGGAAACAATAATATTAACCTAGCAACAGTAAAAAGACAGCTAGGTAGTATATGCTTCACGAAACCATATAATTTGTGGCTCAAATATTCTTCATCAGTAATGTAAATCATTTCCTAATATTAAAAATAAAACTCAGATGTTAATAATTTTCATAGAATTTCCAATTGTGCGTCTCGTCAAAATTCATTTACTGAAAGAAATGCTTGATAGTAATAAACTTTAAAAATGAAAGTGGAATCCTGGACTGTATAGGGTTTTCAATAAAAAAAGGAGTACGCCTCGATTTTCTGAAACACCTTCTACAAGGTGGTCCAATAAGCACGTGGTGCTCTCTAGCAGCAATACCGTTTAAATTAGACGAAAATGTTTTAAACTAAAAACGTTACTTTTCAAATGCACTACATTTAAAAGAAATTCAAAGATGGTGGACTTCCGGATATACCGGAAGTAGGTATCAACTTCCTTATTTTAAATGGAACACTCTGTATATTATTACGTTTTTGAATTCAGCATCGATTATAGGTCCAGTTTGTTGACCATCGTTTATGTCTAAGAAGCCTATTTTCGGAGTTATTCAGCAATTTTTACAAAATTTTACGTATGTAGTACTTTACAAGAAACGCTAATATCTCGGAAACTAGACGCGATAGGAAGATGTGGTTTTCGGTTATGAAACAAGCAAGAAATGTACTTGTGTCTCAGTAGGATCGTTGTTTCAAAAAAACATTAAATCAATAGACTAGCAATTTTCAAGTTTGAAAAGTGAAAAACGTTAATAACCTTTTTTTTCAAATGGGATGGTATGATTAGTTTCACATCGGTGGATGCGAAATTAAATTCTCTTTCACTTTTATCTAGACACATGTGGTTCTATCTTTGACGGCTTTTAAGATATTTACGGTTTTGTAATTATTGCGTAGGAATTGGAAAAATCGTAGGTGGCGTGGCTCGCAGACGAAACAATTGGCAGGAAACCTTTCGTCCAAAGTGTTTCGACCTCTAATACTAAAATGTGCTCTCGCTCCATTTAACTGTAACCAAATTATTCTTAAAAACCCCAGCGGTGAATTTTTCAACGGGTTTTCCAAATTTTCATTTATAAAATTTTGGAAATCATGCGGCTTCCAATAATACCACCCCAAATGCTTAGACTCCATGCTGGTTGTCAACAAACTTCTCAAAATTTGGATTTACGTGGGCGTAAAATATGAGAGAAGGAAACATGTAGTAGTAATACATTAAGATAGTGAGTTTCACATTCTCGCAATTGTAGTTGAAGATCCGCATAGCAGTGCTACAGCAGAAAATAGTCGCTATTTGGGCATTGGTCAAACATCTGTGAACATGATCTTAATGGAATACATATAGCATCCTTATCACGTGCAGCTAAGTCAAGCAATTGAAAGACAAGACTTTGAAAGCTGAATGAGTTTCTGTAACTGGAGTCGTGCTCGAGTCCAAGAAGATGCACGTCTTTTCAACAGTGTGTTCTTTACGACTGATGCTACATTTCTTATTAAATTCTTTCATTTTCTTTTTTATGAAATGTAGCTACAGCGTTATCATTAACGGCCATGTAAACTGGCATAGCTTACATTTTATACCGAGGTTTGTTGACAACCAGCATGGAGTCTATGCATTTGGGGTGGTATTATTTGAAACCGCATATTAAACTAATGTTTTCTAAAATTTTCTAAATGAAAATTTGGAAAATTTGTTGGAAAACTTATCACTGGAGTTTTTAAGAATAATGTGGTTGCAGGTAGATGGGGTGAAAGCACATTTTAGTACTAGATACCGAAACACATTGGATGAAAGGTTTCCTGCCAATTGTTTCGTCTGCGAGCCACGCCACCTACGATTTTTCCAATTCCTACGCCATAATTACAAAACCGTAAATATCACAAAAACCGTCAAAGATAAAACTACATGTGCCTAGATAAAAGTGAAAAAGAATTTAATTTCTCATCCACCGGTGTGAAACTTATCATACCATCCCGTTTGAGAAAAAAGTTTTTAACGTCTTTAAGTTTTCAAATTTGAAAATTGCTGGTCTATTGATCTAATGTTAATTTGAAACAAAGATCTTACAGAAACGTAAACACGTTCCTTGCTTCTTTCAAAACCGAAAACCACATCTTTCTATCGCGTTTAGTTTCCGAGATATTAACGTTTCTTGTAAAGTACTACAAACGTCAAATTTTGTAAAAATTGCTGAATAACTCTGAAAATAGGCTCTGTAGACATAAACAATGGTAAACAAACTGGGCCTAAAAATCGATGCTGAATTCAAAAACGTAATAATATACAGGGTGTTTTATTTAAAATAAGGAAGTTGATGCCTACTTCCGGTATATCCGGAAGCTCGCCATCTTTGAAAATATTTTCTAAATGTAGAATATTTGAAAACAAACGTTTTTTATTCCAAACATTTTCGTCTAGTTCAAACGGTATGGCTGCTAGGGAGCACCGCGCGCTTATTGGGCCACCCTGTATAATTAAATAATTTTGAAATAATTATGCTTTTGTATGCAACATTTTCTGTGTACGATGTGGTACTGGGTGCAATCAATAAATAACCCTGTACACCCATTCTAGAAGTCACCAACACTTGTTCCCTTACTCTAAGCTGCTGCTGTCACAACTATTAGTAGGATAATTACTAGATCACCGGTAACCCGTATCTACGTACATACATTTTCGGTAAAATCCTGATTTATTGAACCACTATGGCGCCTTAGGTATATGTAAGTGTGACCATGTCTGTGGTTGCTATATTACACTAGCGACTGGCAAAAACTGCCTTTGGTCCGTATTCATAGTAGTTTCTCAGGTATCCCTTAAGTATTACTCAAGGGATACTTGAGGGTTGCTCAAGGGACCCTCAAGTGTGGTTTTCCTTGTGTATCTCTTTCCTGGACAACATCTACCAGACGGCAGGATTCATTCAGCGACGTTGTTGTTATATTTGAAAACAATATTACTTCGCCACCTATGTCCAAAACTTTTACACTATGCACCAATTGTTAAAAACCGCATAATACAACTTACGGATACGGAATCCCGGTGGTTGGAGTACTGAAATGTTAACCAAGTACATCTACAGAGTTGCAACTCCATTTGTTAATTATGAACTATTGATAAATGATGACATTCTGCTTTTTCCAATACGCGTCAGAAGAGGGGCGCTATGGTCTATGAAACTCCTAGTTTTGCGACTAAGGAAACATGTTTTTATATGTACATATATCAAAAGACATTGGTCTGGACGACAAAGATCTAAGAATAATATACAACTTGTATTGGAACCAATAAACAGACCTCAAAATTAATAACTAAATGTGAAAAACGAAATATCAATCACAAAAGGTGTAAGACAAGGCTGTACACTCTCACCTTTGTGTATACGTCGAAAAGATTTTCCAATTATAGGTAGGTAGTAAGACGAAAGGTATCAAAATAAATGGCTTTCCTATAAACAGCCAGAGATACGCTGATGATACCGCAATAATAGCAGATTACGTAGAAGACCTAAATTTTATGGTGGACAAAATAAATGGAACTTTTCATAGACAACCAGCTAATCGAACGAGTAGATAAATTCTAATATCTAGGTTCAACACTAAATGAAAAATGGGACTGTGACGAAGAAATCAAAATACGCATTGCAATGACCAGGACTACTTTTATAAAGTTTAACAGCTTTCTTTTACGCCGAGAAAGACCACTAAATCTCAGACTGCGGGTGGTAAAATGCTATATATGGCCAATACTAATATACGGCGCTGAAACTTGGTCCCCCAATATCAAGTCAATGAATAGAATCGAAGTCTTCGAAATGTGGCCGTTGCGTCGGCTTTTGAGAATCACATGGACAGACCATGTTACGAACCAGGATGCATTGAATGGAGCCTCCACTCAAAGAGAGTTACTGGAAATCATAAAAAGACGCAAGGTAGCTTACTTAAGTCACATGCTTCATCATCATCATAGTCACAATGTCTTAACAGACATGTTGTGAACTCGTAAAATGTATTTATTTATTTTACGAGTTTCTCTTGCGATGCCTTCAAGACCTTTAATGCAGTAGCTTCCCATTTGCTTTCTGCACCCTCATGCCGTTGGCCAGATGAATCTACTGGTTCATCTGCCTTTAGGGACAATTTCTTACCCCAAGGACAAGAAGCTGTCCTGACTCTTCTCAACTCGTCGACTCAAAGCTGTTGGTTGAGAAGAGGTTACTGCTGTTACATACCGACAGTGGTTCGGTTCCTTTTAGTTGCCTTTTACGACACGCAGGATATACGATGGGAGATATTCTTACCCGCCCCCACACGGGGCAAGTCACGTGTTTAGAGGCCCCAAATATAGGTTACTAAAAGAAACTTTAATGGGTAAAATTGAGGGGAGGAAAGGTCCAGGTCTCAAACAACACTCGTGGCTCCGAGATATCAGAAACTGGTGTCATGTCAACGACACCTCAACAATAGTGAGAAGAGAAGAAGGTGACACATCGTTGGCCACGAGAGCAGATAACCGCCCATACGCTGCAAAGCGTACGGCACCATTTCAAATATAAGTCAATTTGTTATGTCTATGCCTACGCATTTTGATGTTTTCTGCTATCTCTTTTTGTTTTGTGTTAGTATTTCGTGTTTTATGCCGGACATTTTTCCAGATGTGACAGAAACTGACAACACCGTACTCCAAAATTGACCAACAAAATCGCCTTGACTGCAACGAAATGGCGTGTTCACATGTCATGTTGACATTTCGTTACATGAGTATTACTCAAGGGAGCCTTACGTAAGGGACCCTCAAGTAAAGTTTCGAAACACACAAACTTACTTAAGGGACCCTCAAGTATTAAGGGACCCTTAATTATCGACTATCAATACGACCCTTAGTTATTGTAATTCAGCACAGTGATTCTACTGAGTCGCATTGGCACCGGCTTGGCCATATTTTTGTTTGTATGATCCATCCATGTATGCAGAATAGTACACACTACTGTGCATATATCAAGCTACTGTGTAATTGTGCGTCGTCTGGCATAGCAGTCAATTAAGTTGCAAATTAGCAATGCTGATAGCCTGATTTTGGGCTGTCAACAGTGAAACCTCCATTTACCTGCCAATTAATCTCACCTTTCACGTGACTGGCATTCCCAAATTAATACAACAGGAAACTGCGTCCCACGCTTTGAGAGTTCCTTAAACGTTGTGTCAGCATCAAAAGTGTACCCCAACTGAATCTGTTTATGAAATCGAGTTAGAAAATATGCGACAAAAATAGATTAAAGGCCGGTTTCACCGGTCCCTGTCAGATAGCCTATCTGTCAGAAAACGCCATATAAATAGCACAGCATAGAAAACAATCAGCATGATATCTCAGGTTGACGGCAATTACACGCGCATCCCTCCATTTTGGGTGATTATCTGTCCAAAGAGGCATATGCGTCGGTGAACACCATTGACGCAAGGTCGACACTCGTATCTGCTTATTGCTGAAACAAAATACATAGGTGTACGCTGAGATTTTGTATACGCGGTGCTGGTAGTTACTACGTTTACACGAGCTTTCAGAATGTTTTAAGTTTTAAATATATCGTGGAAATGTTAATTGGATACGTTTTCAAAACTTTTTCTGTTTAAGGTCGATTGGACAATTTTTAGGGTCGTATCGAGATCCAAATATCGTGAAAACAGCAGCTATCACTTTCAAAACGTTTTGAAATGAACTATGCGTAGTGCGTTGATGTCACTATTTTCAGTTTATTAAAGTTTATTCGAAATTCGAAACTAAACATTTATGATAAACGAAAAAATAGGTTTTAAAGCGTAGTAATTCTTCATTTTTAAAATGGATAATCAATGCAATGGAAATGTGTGTGCTGCTAAACATTGCAGATATGAGACTATAATTGCAAAAAAAGTTTTTAGATTCTCCGAATGATCCCGTCAGGTAAGTACATATAATCTACAAATAAAATAAATGTACTCAAAAATGTAAGGACAATAGACTTTTATGGATGGATTGAGACGACTTAATTGATTTGATAGATAACAGCTGATCAGCCAGCACACTTTAGAGCTAAATTTTATGCAAGCCTCTTTTTTAGTAATTATTGAACAAAAGTTGACAGCTCACTGAAACGTGTAACCATTCGCTTGAATGTTTTTCATTGTCAATAGTATTTTTGGTTACAATAATCTTAGAATTGTTACTGACTAATCGTCTTTTGACACTACCATCTATCAAACCAACTCGTACGTATAAGCAGAGTATTTTTGACATAGATACTTTTTGAGCGATTCCAAGCTGGTATCGACTCCCTTGTAGGTGTTTCAGTATCGAAAATAATTAGTTAGTGAGGAGTGTAGCCAATTGCACAAAATTCTCTGTACGAACCACACGCGCCTTCATTAGAGCGCACAGCTCTATACTTGGTCAAAAAATACCGAATTGGTACCGGTATCGATACTTTTTAGTTTCGCATCTCTACCCAGACTGTCCACCCATAATCACCCATAATGGCGCCATCAAGGTCAAATTCTGTAGGAACCATTTTTCTATAGGCAATCCTCAGAGATATTTTACTGGTTGTTTAGTATGCTATGTAAACAGTATAGGCCTATCTGACAGATAGGCTATCTGACACTTATTAGGGACCGGTGGAACCGACGCTAAGGCCCAGTTTCACAATCATTGGTAACCCCTAGTAGTCACTTGACCGACAGATGGAAGTCAACCTTTAGTTATCGGAGAGCTCTGTTTCACAAAGAAAACCAATGGTTGAACTTATTTATTTCTAAGTTGGCACCATGGATTGATCTCAGAGCACTGTTATGGGTTCCGTGAATAAAAGCTAACACTTTGACAAAGAAACCTAACCTTTCTTTTCATATTTTTGATTTATGTCATTACAGAGTATAATCAAAATCCATCGACGTCTTAGACGTCAGTATCAAAATCCATGTTTTTATAACCTCCAGAGCTGTCATTGATTGACCACAGTAAACGCTAAGAAAACCCACACCGCATCCTTGGGTTAACATAACTACTGGTTGACCAGAGCTTTTGACGTATACCGTCGATTATGAAATGGATTATTTTCGCTAACCACTAGTTTTCTTTTGACCACTAGTTAACTAACGATTGTGAAATTGGGCCTAACAGTGGCTTGCACCAGTCATAGTTAAACTTGTAGTTAAAGTTAAGCCTGATTCAAACACAAATTGCTTTGCACTGGTTGCTGCTAACGCCAAACTCCTAGTTAACTTTAACCCTGGAGTACTCGCGCGTCAAAAAAATACGTCAGCGGTCGCATGGGATACATTTGTATCCCTATTTAAAAGTCTTGTTTCTACGTGGAAAAATAGGATACTAGTATATTTTATGAGAAGTAAGACACATATTTAGGAAAAAAACTATAATATAAACACAGACAAAAAGCAAAAACATGCAATTCATATAAATATGAAAAGAAACAAAAATTACTTAATTTTGATTTTCTGCGCATGTAACACAAAGCATTGGTAGCTCTTTTTTTATGCTCAAGGCAAATCCACTAAATGCATGCAGAGCAATAGTTTCCGGTCCTCTTATCTGTTTTTCTAGGACACAAATAACATCGACCATTTCCGGTTTTCAGTCCCTTTGCTTCTTGGACTTTCGCTGAAGTTGAAGGTTCTTCAATATTGAGTATCATTCGACATTTTTCTTTTAGTAGCCTTGGAATATTTTTGAGTTGCATTCTTTTGAAACATATAGATTTGAAAACAATCCAGTATGGTTTTAGATTGTGTTGCATTATTTATAGGTCCTGGTTTTTTACTAAAAATGTTATGTATTTTAGTTCTTGTAACAGGTGGACAAATTTTTTTCCATTTTGTAGAGCCATCTTTTCCTAAGTAACACGGAATACCACTGTCGCTAAACCACTCTGAGTTATTCCCGTCTTCAGGTTCTTCAGCTTCCTGTTCTGACTCTGAGTCATGGTCACTTCTCGTTGTGAAATCGCCATCGTCCTCGTCGGCATCTGCTTCTCCTAGAACTTCCTCGCCTTGTTCTTTCTCACTATATAGATTGTAACTCGACGTACCACTGCATCCATTTACTCGGATCTCTGCTTGCCATTTTGCTAAGCTAAAACAAAATGACATACATAATAATATAATAGAAATTATTATTTTCGTAGGTCTTTGCTACAAAGCAGGATGCTTTAGTATAAAAAAATAAACATTTTGGGCTTTAGTTTTGGAAAAAATGAAGTCTCTGCAACACACATTCACGAGTCATTTTCTTATCAATAATATAAAAAAAACTTACCTAAAGGCACTGATCATGAGTCGACATAAACGGTCGCGCGGGATACACCTGTATCCCACAGCAAAACAACGTACGTAAACACTGTAGAATAAAAAAATAGCACGTCCGCACAATACTAATAGCACAAGCAAACTGTGTTGTAAGATTACCTAGAGGCGCGTAGGCAGCTTCGTTTTAGTTTCGGCGCAAGCGCGTTTTCAACGTACGTGGGATACGCCTGTATCCCACGCGAGTACTCGAGGGTTAAGCCAAAGGCAAAGTAGGGTTTAACTTTTGACATTTGTGGGTTTAACACATTGTGACAGATCACTACAGAAAAAGTTTGATTAGTGTGTGAAATAGATTTTATAAAATTATTTCTATACTCTATAAGCAATTTCCAGTCAAAATGGATTACTACACTTCAATATTAAGTCGCGAGGATCATTGAATTCTCCACAACTATAACCCCAATCAATATGAAGTATAAAAAGCTGATTCTGTAATTGGACAAATATAACTGTTGAAATTCATCGTATTAAGATTTATGAGAATTATTTGTGTAACCAACAGTTTTTTGGACATTGCTGTTAATGTCTTGTTATTCATGGAGCCTTTTCTAGCAGGTAAGCAGATCAGTTAATTAAAATGCTAATTTAAGAGATTACGCATGATGAAAACTTGAATGGATTTTGAAAACAGCAATGATAATTCGCAAATTACAGTTATCACGTTCATCACCCCCCACAAAGAAAATAAATTGGTCTGTTTGAATTATTTTGTGTTAGGCTCAATAGCCGAATTCGGTCAATGCCCGAAAAAAATACGCAGAACCAGTTTTGAGCAAGGAACATTTCCCAAACCCAAAATATTAATTTTTGTACGGCTATTAAGCATTACCAAATAGGCACAACTAGTTTTGCGCATATTGAAATGCACATAACTAGTTTTGCGCAACTTGAAATGCACAAAACTAGTTTTGTAGTACGGAATGACAACCAAAGTGAACATTCGTTATGCATTGTGTGTCAAAAACCTATCGTTTAGGTTAGGTTAGGTTAGGTTTCTTTGCCAACGTTTCTGCAATATAAGTACGAATCGTGAAAACGCAAAAAGAGGTTTGGAAGCGCGAGCCAATTTGATACTCACACAATCAAATAAAAAATTTAAACTACCCTCAGTTAGCGATTTATTATTTGTTGGTATTAAAATATATTTAACTTCTCCAAAATTATATTTATTTGAGTACGTCGCTGGCGCTGATTAAACGGAAGAAGCAGAATGTGTACTGGTCATTCAGAAAATATACATAACTAGTCCTGTGCATTCCAAGTTGCGCAAAACTAGTTCTGTGCATTTCAAGATGCGCAAAAACTAGTTCTGCTAGTTCTGCCTATTTCGTAATGCTCAATAGCCGTATAAAATTAATATTTCGGGTTTGGGAAATATTTCTTTCTCAAAACTAATTCTGCGTATTTGCTTCGGGCATTGCCCGAATTCGGGTATTGAGCGTAAATATGCAACAAGGGGCAGTATTACAATATGTGCATAGCTGTCATAGTTGTTACTATTACTGTAGAAATTAGCATGCAATTGTCCTCTCCTCCTTACTTGGACTTCGTTTATTGAATATTCATCACCTATTAGTTAACTTTCCCCTATTTTTAATAAAAATGTGGTTTATTTCAGGACGACAGGTGATAGTAAATACTTTAAGGGACCGATTGAAACTTAAAGCCTATTTATAAACAAAAACTCAGTAATATGAATGTTATATGGTCCTTTAACAGATACCCTATTGTTAGCGACATTGTTGCAATAGACGTAATTTGATCTATCATAATGGTTCTTTGTTTGCAACAGTGTTGTAGCAGATGCTTAGTCAGCATAGGATAACGACTTCCCAAGTAAACAGGCTCTCACAGCATCTCTTTGTTTAGCTAAGGTGCCCTAGAGGACACAGATGCTGAGTTAGCATTTTAAAACTATAAAAGCCGTAGCTTCCATAACACCTATGTTCATAAATCCGGTTAGACTCCGATATGTCAGTATCTAAGAAATTTGTAACTTTGTAACTTTGTAACATTTTGTTTGAAGACACAAGCTTGTGTCTAATAAAGTAAAATTTTTTAAAAAGTAATTTTATTTGTTACCAACGTAACATGAATAATGTTGACTCACCATGCTGTATTATTGAGTTGAGCACTGCGGCAGCACATGAGCGAATAGTGTTCCACTAATCACTCTATCCGATATACTCAATTTTCTAGTGTTCAGAGCATGTCTTGATATATAACGAGGCTTGATATATAAAAAAACGTTCTTTAAAAAAATAACATCCTGTATCTTAGATACATACATACATTTTTGGACATATGTTTATATGAACTTTTTTTCATGGAATGACCTGAGGAGTCACCGCCTTGAATATTGCTGCATCTTTTTTAAACACCCTGTATGTCTTACCATAGGATGCAAATTAAGATAAACCTTATCAAGCAGACGAAAAGCAGGGTCCTAAAAATAGCTGACAATTCTTTCCACAAGTCACCTGTATCTACCATAAGTGCTGGCTGCGTTGAGTGCAAAAAAAATATTATACCGACATACCGACACAGCACAATGCTTTATAGAGAACTGAAAAGTCTTTTAATTCGATACAACTCTATCAAGCTTCTTGTGGATGAGCAAACATAGATTTATATATTTTTTTTAGAATCCAACGACGAAGTTATTGAACTCAACTATGCAATTTCGAAACAAAAGCGGCGTGGAAATTGACTGATCGATGAAACTGACACATGAGCAACGACCATAGATTTACGAATACATCAACAGTTAGATGTGAATCATATATATATCTGTAAATTGCAAAAGCGCGAAAAATTATCACAGAACACGAGTCTTGTATTACGGTTTAATGGAGCACTTTTAAATATTTTAGTTTATGTACCTATAACTTATAAGTTGCAATTGGAACCGATTAATGCTTCAAGGCAGATGGAACTACCAGGTTTCTGTTTAGTGATAGCGTATTTTGAGTAACAACTTTGATGCCTGTGTGGAGATGGCAGCTATAAAGCAAATTTTTGGTGGTCTAATCTATTACCGACAGGATACGGGTGTTATATTGCAGGAAATGTGGGTTAACGGTGAATATTAGTTTATACAGGCAAATTGACAAAGTTGCTAGTAGCAATCTTTTCTATAATAAATTAGTCAGCTATAGTAACTTTATAATCATTTATCCTCCATTTTTCATTACAATATCAATCCATTTATTGCGTCATGCATGTGTTTGGTCAAATTTTACTAATAAGACAATATCTTTAAAGGGAGCTCTAAAATTTCGAGGCAAGGTCAATGTGTTCCTCAGTATACCACTGCGTTTAAAAAAATATGTCACAGGTTTCCGCATATCACTTTGTTCATGTTAGCAAGTTTGGATTCAATGAGAAGTAAAAAAGCGAAGGCGCGAATAAGCTGCGCATGATAAACATATATCATTTCGCGTTAGGCGACAAAAGGAATGAGTCTATTGGGACAATTTTCAACTACTGACGTTTTACTTTTCAACCATCCTGTTACCGTCCGCTGGCAAATGCGCCACTACCATGCTACCATACAATTTGTGGCCACGTAGCAACTGGAGAGAAAGGAACGTTGTTGCGTATCGCCTGCAGATTTGTAACGAAATTTTTGTTAATTCCATTACACGTCGTCTGTGACTCCTTTTATAGATCAATTCTTACAGAATGATATTCTAGTGACAGGTAAATATCTGTTCCTCCCTTATGCTTTGCCGTTACGCTATTAAAAGAACCCCTTTTCCGCGCCTATGGATACCCATAATACGCCTGAAATTTGTTCTTTAGCCTATAGGTATGTTGTATATGCAACAAGACTCGCATGTGTGCGCAATGTGGGTGCCTACCTGCGGGGAAATTTTAACGTATTACTATATTGTTGTTTATATGATTTAGACTTGCAAAGTTATTAGTTTCATTCTTTTAGTGCATTTCTCGTTCCCTATTACGAGTTGAGTTCATTAATAATAATAATAATTCTGTCCTGATTTGCAATTAAGACTTTAGTTACTTTGAGAACCTAGGTTGGTCGTAAAAATTTACTGGTGATGTGACAGCTACAACATCTAGAAGTTTCCGGTGTACGTTTATAAATTGGCTTGCTGACGACTTCTAGATCTCTCTTTCGATCCCGAGTCTCTTTCGATCCCGGCACTCTTTCGATCTCGACTTCAGCAGCAACAGGTCGGTTCTGTCCTTTTGGCCTTCCGCCGTTTTTCATGAAATAGATTTTTGAATCACATTCCCGTGGGGTTGGCTTTGAAGTTTATTCACTCTCCTTTCGCGAGATTTCTATTTGAAGTACCTAACCCAATAACACGGGCAATTATTTTTGTGAAAATTCGGCCATTCCGACATTTTGGTATAATTCCGTACTGCGCTGGGCCGCCAGCGAGTGATTTCGTGTTTTGCTAGCATTTTGCCGTTAATATTGAACCTTTAGTTTCTAGACTCGATATTGTTGATTTAGTTTCTTTTTCTAGTTTGGTTGTGAACGCCATACTGTGTTATATGTGTTTTTCAGCCCAAGTGTGTGCATCTGCTTCCCGAAGAAACTAACCTGGTGCTGATGTCAACCTAAAGGAATACACGCCCTTTCCACCTACTTCTAGACCCTGGAAGGATTCACAGGAGTGTGACTACAAGCTGTTCCTGCTACTTTAGATATAGAAGGTACGTAAAATTTGCTTATTTCAATTTTGATCGCCATTTTGGAAGCTATCGAGCTATTTTACGTACTTTCGCATCTAGAGTTTGTAGTCACCTCCAAGTGTGACCTTCATTCCGCTTTTCCTTTTTTCTTGTTGCTCATTTGTACATTTTTGAGAGAGAGAGAGAGAGAGGGCATTTTTGCATAGATGTCTAACCTTGTTCAGTATTGCCCCTTTTCGTACATTTTTTTTTGAGAGAGAGAGAGAAGCATCTTTCTTTATTTTGGTATAGTTTGATAGTTTTTGAGTGTGCTCACACACATTCTGCAAATTTAGAGCTGTAATTTTGCTGTATGAGTTTGACAAATTTTTCCATATTTACAACCGATACAGCCTACCGAAGTACATCTATGTGAGACTGAACGTACTCATAGATTTTTGTTTCTTTTGGAGCTATAGTTTTAACATTGAGAATATTTATTGAAGTATAGTTGCTCGTACCTTGCAACTACTGTGCATATAGTTTCAATTTTCTGGATTATTTGTGATATTTGATTTTGAGACATTTTAGTAATTATTTGTGGGCTTGATAAATTTTTTTTTGTGGTTGCATTACCTGTCAAGATTCTAAATTTTCTGGAGCACTAGAGCCAGCAGCAACTTAATAGAATCATAGCCTTGATTTCTTCTTAAATCAATTAAACTGCTTTGAACTTAAGTGAACCATAGCCTTGCCCACTTCAAGACTCATATTTTTAAAGTTTTATTTTAAGTATTAGACTTGAAAGGCCTATCAATTATCTAGGTTAGGTGATACTTTATTGATACGATATTGGTACTTTATTTTAAAATTATATTCTTTTTTTTATATATGCAGATTCAATTGTGAACCATTGTGAGGAGATATCTGCTATAGCTTTGTGTTTAACTTTTAAGAAGAAATTTTTAGTATAGCAATTTATAAGGGATCTTAAATTTAAGTAGATATTCTTTCAACTAAATTGTTAGGGAGGGGGCTTTCAACTGTTCAATTCAAAGCCAAGTAATACGCCTGAGCTTGCATAACCTTCTACATCCTGGGGTTTCGCCCTAGAGGGTCCAGGCACTAATCCTTCTTTTTTTTATACTTTGCATGACGGCGGCCGGAAGTGGTAGCCGGGCCAGACCCAGATACCCCTCAGCCTAAAAAAGGGGAAGTCAAGCAGGCGTGGTCTGGCCTAGGGAACCTGAAGAGGCTGCCGGTCATCAAAGAGGACCCTCTGAAGGAGCTATTAGAAGGAGCCCACAAGCCGACCTAGGAGGAGAAGACAACCTCGTTTAAGCAAGCCAGGTTGTATCGCTCACTTAAGCCAGCAGTCCTCTTTTTCAAACTGTAATAGAAGTCATATCATAACTCACTTTTTATTTAATTATATTTTAAGATCAATATACTTGTTACTGTTTAATTCTCTTTTGAATTTTTCTGCACCTATCCCTTCAGTGTTTTTGGAGAGGTTGGGTAATTTCACTAACTTCCTTGGAGTTTGGAGGTGAAAACTCCTGGCGCCCTTTTTTCTTGAAGTTTTTGAGCCTTTAGAGTAATCTCGAGTTAAAAGTTAGTGATTTTGCCTGACATCTCTTATAAGAGGAAAAGAGTAAGTTGCCAAGGATTCACGACCCACCGTAAGTAAACTGAGCGGCCCAAAAGCACCCCAGTTACTGCCAGCTTGAAGGTCTCAACTTAGTTGGGACTTTCAATCTAGCTTTACACAATTTGGCGCCCAACGTGGGGCACGATTTGGCGACCTGTTCTTTTCTTTCTTCGAAGCCTGAAGAGAGGTGTCGAGTAAACTTTTGAAGTGAGTTGACTAGAGTCAGTTTTTATATTTTGCCTTTATTCTAAATTTTATTGAATTTTGCTGCAGTTATTTTTCAAATAACTATTAATCTTTTGAATTCATTTTGATATTTTGACATTTAGATTTTCTCCTGATAGTATCACCTTTGAGAACTATTTATTGCGTTTAAGACTTTATCTTGCCTACATTTTTGAGTATATATTGACTACTGATTCTTATTGATTGATCTTTGAGTATATAGCTACTGATTATTGATTTTTATTGATTGCCTACATTTTGAGTACTTAGACTTATCGAATATTTTCTGATTATTACCCATTTATCTTGCCGATTTTGAGTATTTTTGCGTTATTGAATGTCTTTAATTATTGACCATTTATCTTATTGACTGCTGTAAGCAGTATTTTTTTTGTCGATTCTTGATTATTGATTGATTTAGATTTTGATTCCCAAAATGAACGCAGGTCATTTATTGAGTGCAGAACTAGACTATGAACTCCGTGTGAGAGGTATCAAACCATCTGGTAGTATGGATGACAAACGAAAGGTACTGAGAGGGTTGTTCAGTCAAGAACGAGCTCACAGATCTTTCATTGAATCATTTGTAGTTCAGCCTCATGATGACGATGTTGATGCAATCAAAACATCATTGACCGATTTAGAGCAAAAGATAGCAGCTTTTGTCAGTTCTACTGGTAGTTCTGAGCACAGGAGGCTTGTATCTCGTTTGACCCATGTTTCTGGTAGGATCAATCGCTTAAGAACCGATGATGAAAGTCAGGAAGCCATGAAGCAACGTTTGCCTCTGTTTCTTTTAAAATTGGAAGCTGAGCTAGATGAAAAGGTTGCACCTGCAACTATCACTCCAGTGGAGAGAATGCCTCCAGCTCCAATTTTCTCAAACCCCAAGCCTGTCTTACCACATAAGTGGAATTTGTGTTTTAAAGGGACTTCAAATGAGTCCGTTGTCTCCTTTTTAGAAAAGGTTGAGTCCATGAGACTTTCCCGCTGTGTACAGAAAAATGAACTATTTCTTTCAGCTGGTGACCTATTCAAGGATAAAGCTTGGATTTGGTTTAATGTTAACAGATCTAGGCTTTCAGACTGGGACAGTTTGGTTGCTAAGTTGAAGGAAGATTTCTTGCCTTATCAGTATCAGGAGGACCTGATGCAGGAGATCAATAATAGAACTCAAGGTTCTGATGAACGAGTCTCTTTATATATTTGTGCTATGGAGGGACTGTTTAACCGTCTCCCTGAAAAACCTGATAAGAAGACCATGGTCAACAAAATCAGGCGCAATCTCTTGCCATTTTACGTAGCCCAACTAGCTCTTCATGACATCAATACAGTGTCAGAGCTGACAGCTCTCTGCAAAAAGCTAGAGGAGTGTAGAAGTTGGTCCAATAGGTATAAACCTCCTATTCCTAGTAACTCTAGTTTCTTAGAACCAGACTTAGCCTGCCCTTCAACATCTAGGGGTTATCCCAGAGAAAACAGAAGGATGCTTAACAGTAAGTCCTTGGGTGTTTCTTCTATATCTAAGGATGAGTGTTGGAATTGTCATCAAACTGGACATAGGTATTCCAAATGTTCAAGCCCTAGATCAAGATTTTGTTTTGGTTATGGATCACAAGGAGTGATCAAGCCCAGGTGCCATAAGTGTTCGGGAAACGGGCAGGGTGGTTCCGCAAGACTGGACGACGCAACCACCCCAGCTCAAGGTCCAGTGCAGACCGAAGCTCCGACTCAGTCGTCTTCAAACAGACGAAAAAAGTCCCAGAAAGGAGAGCAAAAACAGACGTAGAGTTTGTCTCCCCTGTAGTGAATCCGAACCCTTGTGCCTTATATGAATATCCGTGCAAGAAGGTCTGTCCCATGTTTGTGTCCAAACCTGGTGATGAGAGACCATATCTAGAAGTCCAAATCTTAGGTGAGACTTTTATAGCTCTTGCTGATTCTGGCAGCAGTGTTTCAATTTTGGGAAACTCTGGTTTTGCCTTGCTTGAAAAATGGAATGTGAATCTTTCTTTAGATTATTCTCTGCAAGTGACAACTGCAGATGGTGTTCTACAGGCTACCATTGGAAAATTTACTGTACCTATCACTCTTGGTAACATGACAAGGGATGTACAAATTTGGGTAATTCCGTCTATTAATTATAGTCTTGTTTTGGGTATTGACTTCTTAAAAGCTTTCAGAGTTCATGCCAATTTTCCAGATAATCAGTATCAGATGTCAGTTTGTGTGGTGAACACTATTTGTCCTGCTGAAAATCTGAATTCTCAACAGAAGGCCAAGCTTTCAAAAGTGATTGACCTATTTAAGTCAATTGGCCCTACTGATAGAATAGGAAGAACTCACCTTCTGACCCATCATATTGATACTGGTCAAGCCAAACCAATTAGGCAAAGACAATACCCTTTGTCACCAGCAATGCAGAAACATCTTGACAAGGAAATCGATCAGATGTTAAAGCAGGGTCTTATTCAGAGATCAAACTCTGAGTGGTGTAGTCCACTTTGGCTTGTGAGGAAAGCTTCTGGAGAGTATAGAATCTGTTTTGACGGACGCAAGCTTAACTCTGTGACTTGCAAAGTTGCATACCCTATGCCCCTCATCGACTCAGTGATTAATAAGTTGAGAGATGCTAGATTCTTGTCATCAATTGACTTAAAATCTGCATTCTTTCAAATCCCCTTAGATGAGAAATCAAGACCGAAAACGGCTTTTGCTGTTAGAGGACGAGGACTTTTTGAATTTTGTGTCATGCCCTTTGGTTTATCATGTTCCGCTCAGAGCATGTGTCGTTTGATGGCCATGGTTATTGGTCCAGCATTAGAACCTTATGTTTTCTATTACCTTGATGATATTGTAATTGCTACACCAGATTTTGATTTGCATTTAGACATTTTGAGAAAACTTTTTGAAAGATTGAAACAGGCTGGTCTTACAGTTAACTTTGAAAAATGTGAATTTTGCAGACCCTCATTGAAATTTCTTGGTTTTGTTGTTGATGAGAAAGGCCTTCGTACAGATGAATCTAAAGTATCTGCTATTGTTGATTATCCAGTCCCTAAGACCACCACCCAAGTTAGACGTTTGATCGGTTTAGTTGGCTACTACCGACGCTTTCTAAAAAATTTTGCCCCAATCTGTAGTCCCACTTCTGACCTTTTGAAAGGACGCAAAAAGGGTCAAAGCATTGAATGGACAGAGGAAGCTAATCGTGCATTTGCTCAGATCAAGGAGAGCCTAACAACTGCTCCAGTCCTAGCTTCACCTGACTTTTCAAAGCCTTTTATTTTATATTGTGATGCTTCAGATACCGGAGTTGGTTCTGTATTATATCAGGAAACTGATGGCATAGAGCATCCCATAGCGTATGCTAGTAAGGCGCTTAACAAGTGTCAGAGGAGGTATACCGTAACTGAAAAAGAGCTGTACAGCATTATTGTTGCCATTGAAAAGTTTAGGGGATACATTGAGGGCACACATTTTACTGTGATAACTGATCATGCTTCACTGATTTGGTTAAACAATATGAATAACCCTAGTGACAGACTAGCCCGTTGAGCGGTTAAACTTTCTCAGTTTGATTTTACAATAGTACATAGAAAAGGATCCCAGAATGTAGTAGCTGGTGCCTTATCTCGATCGGTAGCAGTTCTTAACTTAGATACAGTAAAACTTGATGGGTGGTACACTAAAATGATACAGAGCGTCCAAGAAAAGCCTGATGATTATCCTTCTTATAAGGTAGAAAATGGCATTTTGTATAAACATATATTTAGTAGAGATCCTTTAGTGTGTAATTTAACAGACTGGAAGATTGTGGTGCCTCGAGCACATCGTAAAGAAGTAATTAAAATGTATCATGATAATGAAACTGCTGCTCATTTAGGTGTTTCTAAGACCATTTCTCGTATATCAGAACTGTATTATTGGCCATTCCTTCATAAAGATGTATATAGATATATTAAGAATTGTAAGACTTGTGCTAGTTGTAAAGTTTCTAATCTGCCTAAAGCAGGTTTAATGGGATCATATAAAAACATTAATTTTCCGTTTCAATTGGTCAGTTGTGATCTTTTAGGTTCTTATCCTAGATCTAAGAGTGGGAATCAATATCTTTTTGTGGTCATAGATTGGTTTACCAAATTCACGTTAGTTCAGCCCCTTCGTAAAGCTACAGTCCAGTACATTAATAGGTTTTTAGAGAATAATGTTTTCCTTATATTTGGTGTGCCCCAGATTATAGTATGTGCCAGGCATCATGCACAAATCAACCATACAGAGCGTCAAAATAGAGTTATTATCACAGCCATTAGGTCATATATTAAGGAAGATCAGAAAACCTGGGATCAGTCTATTTTCAAAATTGCTCAGGGTTTGCGTTCAGCAAAACATGATGTGACTGGGTATTCCCCAGCTCTCTTAACTTTTGCTAGAAATATTCCTGTTTCAGGAGACTACTTTGGAAAGATTTCTGATAACGCCAGGAACATTGTTAAAATTTCTGACAAGAACGCCAGGTTAGATGATGTTCAGTGGATGACGGAAATTTTTTCGAAGGTTCGAGAACGAATCAAAAAGGCTTACCTTCGCAGTGCTGAAACTTATAACCTAAGGCGTAGGCCCGCCCAATTTTCTGAGGGTGAAAAGGTTTGGAAGGTTAATTATGTGTTATCTAAGGCTGCTGATCATTTTAATGCTAAACTGTCCCCCAAATATGTTCCTTGTATTGTTAATAAGGTTTTGTCCCCTTTGGTATATAATTTGGTGGACGAGTATGGTACCGACTTGGGCAACTGGCATGTTAAGGATCTTGAAAAGGATGATACAGGGCTGGATTCTGATGATGATCCAGATCCAATTCCAGACTTGGAACCAGCCTCTGAACTAGACTCTGAAGCCAGTGATGATGGGGGTTAATTGCCACGTCTTTAAGGACATTGCCCTGCTGATAGGGGCTGGCATGGTATGTTTGTGGGGAAAAGAAATACTTCTTTCTGCTCAAGCATCAGTGCCTGAGGAATGCTACAGCACCGGAAAATTACCGGGTGGGAGTACAAGTCTTCCGACAGGCTACTTATGGACGAAACAACATCTTTGTCTAATCACCATCGGTGATTTACGTCCAAACAGCATTGCTGATAGCATCAGTATGCAAGAGTGTCGTTAGGGATTGTTATTGTGTGGTACTTATGGTTATTTTTTTTTATATGATGTATAAATTTGGTTTAGGTTCTTTTGTTATAGATATGATTGGTCATAGCGTGAAATGTGACTTGTCATTTTGCTGTGACAACTCATGTTTGATGTTGTTCATTACTATTTGGTTCTTTTCCCTGATGACTCATTTGCTTATTTGAGTGCATTCACCGATTTTGTCGTTTGTGTATTAGTTCCCGGATTTGACATTTTTGGTTATTAGGTATAGTGTCCTGAATGTGAATAGGTACTTTGTATATTAGTTCCCGGATTTGACAGTTTAGTATAGTGACCTGAAGTGAATAGGCACTTTTGTTTTCTTTTGGCCATTTTTGCCGTGGGTGCTGGTGAGTTCCGAAGCAGCAGCTTTCAGTAGCGATGGGCTCTGGAAGGATAAGTGTTGGGGGTGACAGTCGGTAGTCAATGTTCTCACTGGAGACTTGGCGCATGCTTGCTGTCACTACTGCATTCTATCTCAGCTCCTTTGTTCAGGTTGTAGCGAAAGATTGCCAGCAACATTGTTGGACTGAGACCGCGTCATTGTCTGTGGAGCCAGGTTTTGGTTAGTACCCTACAGACTCTCTTTAAACCTGTTCTCTTTTTAGTTTGGTGAATACTACAATTCACTACTTCTGGTCAAACTACAAGAGTTTTTTTGTTTGTTTCTTTTTGCCGTCATGGTCTTGAAACCGAAGAACCCTTGGTTGGTGCGTTGTTCCCGTCGAGTCCCTGCGCCAATAGACGATTGGTGGCAAGGTGGAACCAAGCCTACGGCGCTGATTTAAGATCTTTTAGCGCAATGGTTTGTTCCAGTTGGGTAGTGACTCGAGGGTGGTGACTCTCCTTCCCTGGTCTATTTGACTAGAGAGACCCGCTGTGGTATTTAGGTTAGGTTATTTTAGGTTATTTTTGGGTTAATATTATTGACATTCTCACTTTAGTTGTACTTGGGTTAGTGTCGGTTGTCATAATTCTTATGTCTAGCCTTTGCAAGGTTTGTCAGTCATTTTCTTCGCACTCGTACTGTGGTATTCTCCAATTTCAGGTTGATTAGTACCTTCATCTGTAGTTTAGCATCAGTTAGTTTGAAAATTTTCGAATGACTTCTCGAATTTTTCCTGGTCGGAGGGATGTGTAACGAAATTTTTGTTAATTTCGTTACACGTCGTCTGTGACTCCTTTTATAGATCAATTCTTCCAGAATGATATTCTAGTGACAGGTAAATATCTGTTCCTCCCTTATGCTTTGCCGTTACGCTATTAAAAGAACCCCTTTTCCGCGCCTATGGATACCCATAATACGCCTGAAATTTGTTCTTTAGCCTATAGGTATGTTGTATATGCAACAAGACTCGCATGTGTGCGCAATGTGGGTGCCTACCTGTGGGGAAATTTTAACGTGTTACTATATTGTTGTTTATATGATTTAGACTTGCAAAGTTATTAGTTTCATTCTTTTAGTGCATTTCTCGTTCCCTATTATGAGTTGAGTTCATTAATAATAATAATTCTGTCCTGATTTGCAATTAAGACTTTAGTTACTTTGAGAACCTAGGTTGGTATTTATTTACTTTTTGTATCCTGACCGTTATAATCCAATCTTTTTGTAATAAAATCCTGGGATACGGTCAATAATATATTTAAAAAATATATATGTATATGATGGCCAACGTTTCGACGCTAGAAGTGCGTCATCTTCAGGGCGTGTGTGATATATGTATAAACTACATCACGATAGTCTCAAATATTATTGCCGGATGGTGTAGGCTACTTGATACTTATTGAGAGACTAATATTTGAGACTATCGTGATGTAGTTTATACATATATCACACACGCCCTGAAGATGACGCACTTCTAGCGTCGAAACGTTGGCCATCATATACATATATATTTTTTAAATATATTATTGACCGTATCCCAGGATTTTATTACAAAAACCTAGGTTGGTAGTAAAAATTTACTGGTGATGTGACAGCTACAACATCTAGAAGTTTCCGGTGTAAGTTTATAAATTGGCTTGCTGACGACTTCTAGATCTCTCTTTACATCCCGAGTCTCTTTCGATCCCGGCACTCTTTCAATCTCGACTTCAGCAGCAACAGGTCGGTTCTGTCCTTTTGGCCTTCCGCCGTTTTTCATGAAATAGATCTTTGAATCACATTCCCGTGGGGTTGGCTTTGAAGTTTATTCACTCTCCTTTCGCGAGATTTCTATTTGAAGTACCTAACCCAATAACACGGGCAATTATTTTTGTGAAAATTCGGCCATTCCGACATTTTGGTATAATTCCGTACTGCGCTGGGCCGCCAGCGAGTGATTTCGTGTTTTGCTAGCATTTTGCCGTTAATATTGAACCTTTAGTTTCTAGACTCGATATTGTTGATTTAGTTTCTTTTTCTAGTTTGGTTGTGAACGCCATACTGTGTTATATGTGTTTTTCAGCCCAAGTGTGTGCATCTGCTTCCCGAAGAAACTAACCTGGTGCTGATGTCAACCTAAAGGAATACACGCCCTTTTCCACCTACTTCTAGACCCTGGAAGGATACACAGGAGTGTGACTACAAGCTGTTCCTGCTACTTTGGATATAGAAGGTACGTAAAATTTGCTTATTTCAATTTTGATCGCCATTTTGGCAGCTATCGAGCTATTTTACGTACTTTCGCATCTAGAGTTTGTAGTCACCTCCAAGTGTGACCTTCATTCCGCTTTTCCTTTTTTCTTGTTGCTCATTTGTACATTTTTGAGAGAGAGAGAGAGAGCACATTTTTTTTTTTTTATTTTGTAGAGTCCTGTGTAAAAATTGCTTAGTTCATTGTTTCCGCCATTTTGGGCGACTTATGGGCATTTTTGCATAGATGTCTAACCTTGTTCAGTATTGCCCCTTTTCGTACATTTTTTTTTTGAGAGAGAGAGAAGCATCTTTCTTTATTCTGGTATAGTTTGATAGTTTTTGAGTGTGCTCACACACATTCTGCAAATTTAGAGCTGTAATTTTGCTGTATGAGTTTGACAAATTTTTCCATATTTACAACCGATACAGCCTACCGAAGTACATCTATGTGAGACTGAACGTACTCATAGATTTTTGTTTCTTTTGGAGCTATAGTTTTAACATTGAGAATATTTATTGAAGTATAGTTGCTCGTACCTTGCAACTACTGTGCATATAGTTTCAATTTTCTGGATTATTTGTGATATTTGATTTTGAGACATTTTAGTAATTATTTGTGGGCTTGATAATTTTTTTTTGTGGTTGCATTACCTTTCAAGATCCTAAATTTTCTGGAGCACTAGAGCCAGCAGCAACTTAATAGAACCATAGCCTTGATTTCTTCTTAAATCAATTAAACTGCTTTGAACTTAAGTGAGCCATAGCCTTGCTCACTTCAAGACTCATATTTTTAAAGTTTTATTTTAAGTATTAGACTTGAAAGGCCTATCAAGTATCTAGGTTAGGTGATACTTTGTTGATACGATATTGGTACTTTATTTTAAAATTATATTCTTTTTTTTATATATGCAGATTCAATTGTGAACCATTATGGGGAGATATCTGCTATAGCTTTGTGTTTAACTTTTAAGAAATTTTTAGTATAGATTTTAAGCAATTTATAAGGGATCTTTGTTAAATTTAAGTAGATATTGTTTCAACTAAATTGTTGGGGAGGGGGCTTTCAACTGTTCAATTCAAAGCCAAGTAATATGCCTGAGCTTGCATAACCTTCTACATCCTGGGGTTTCGCCGTAGAGGGTCCAAGCATTAATCCTTCTTTTTTTTATACTTTGCATGACGGCGGCCGGAAGTGGTAGCCGAGCCAGACCCAGATACCCCTCAGCCTAAAAAAGGGGAAGTCAAGCAGGAGTGGTCTGGCCTAGGGAACCTGAAGAGGCTGCCGGTCATCAAAGAGGACCCTCTCAAGGAGCTATTAGAAGGAGCCCACAAGCCGACCTAGGCGGAGAAGACAACCTCGTTTAAGCAAGCCAGGTTGTATCGCTTACTTAAGCCAGCAGTCCCCTTTTTCAAACTGTAATAGAAGTCATATCATAACTCACTTTTTATTTAATTATATTTTAAGATCAATATACTTGTTACTGTTTAATTCTCTTTTGAATTTTTCTGCACCTATCCCTTCAGTGTTTCTGGAGAGGTTGGGTAATTTCACTAACTTCCTTGGAGTTTGGAGGTGAAAACTCCTGGCGCCCTTTTTTTCTTGAAGTTTTTGAGCCCTTAGAGCAATCTCGAGTTAAAAGTTAGTGATTTTGCCTGACATCTCTTATAAGAGGAAAAGAGTAAGTTGCCAAGGATTCACGACCCACCGTAAGTAAACTGAGCGGCCCAAAGGCACCCCAGTTACTGCCAGCTCGAAGGTCTCAACTTAGTTGGGACTTTCAATCTAGCTTTACAGATTATCACCATTTTGTTAAAAGTTACTTAATCTGAATGTTCCTATGTTTTCGCAGTTTTACAGTTATGCAAAGCGATGATTTCAAATTCAAAATTTCAATTTCCTCAGCTCGTTAGGAGAGCAAGTGGCCAAGTTTGTGGTGGCTTCACATAATCGGTATTATTTATTACTCTGAATGAATGAAAGGAGGAAGAAGACTTTCTGGTGACCAGAAACACCAATGCATAGGTTTACAACCGGACTCTTATGCCTATTCTATACCCTATTTCCCAAGTCCAGCCCTCAGCGCAAAGGTGATGATGGTATGGGGTCATGCCCATCTTATATTGAATTGGTAGAAATATGTAGTCATATCTTTTATAGGGTGCCCCAATAAGAATGACGGGAAAGAAAAATTAAATAAGACAACGACGGTTTGAGATATCAAATTGGTTTTGGCTTTATTTTGGAGCTACATCCATGACATTATGTATGGAATAGAACATCATTCAAATGTCCGCCTCGGACACGCTGGCAGTGCTTCAAGCGGTCGGTCCCATTTCGGATGACATTTTCGAGCATTTCCGGCGGTATGGAGTTGATGGCTACACGAATATTGTCTTCGAGGGCGTCCAAAGTGGCTGGTTTGTTGGAATAGACCAATGATTTGACGTACCCCCAAATAAATTAATCGAGAGGTATCAAATCACACGATCGCGGTGGCCAATCAATGAACGCTCCTCTGGTGATGATCCATTCGCCAAACCTCTGTCGAACAACTTCGAGCATTGCGTCGCTTATGTGACTCGTGGCTCCTTCCTGTTGGAACCAAATGTCGGTAATATCGATGTTTTCGAGCTCTGGCGACAGAAATTCTTCCAACATCGCTCGGCATCGTCGCCCATTGGTTGTAACGATGTATCCTTCCTCATTTCAAAAGAAATGAGGACAGATGATGCCGCCGTGCCACAATCCGTACCACACATTCAATTTTTTCGGGTACCACTTCTTCGATCAATTGTGGATTGTTCACAGCCTAGTAGCGACATTTCTCCCGTGAGGGGTTGCTAGACCCCCATCGGGCGCCTCCCCGGGTGGCGGATAGGGGAACGCCTCCCAGATATGGGAGGCACTGAGGATGCCCGGTGCCCTCCAAATACGGGAGGTTCTGGGAATCCACAGGGCGGACCAAAACTAGCATTTTTCGGGAAGTAACACCTCGTTAAAAACCCTGGGTTTCAGCTGGCCCGGCTGAAAGCATCCTGTAAAGGGCACCTTGTCAGGGTTACTATAAAGACCACAACGGCAGGGAAGGCGGAGAAGATGAACCTTGGTACGGCGGACCTGACGGAAGTTGCACATGGACGACTTGGCGCTGACGTGGATACGTTATCGAATAGGGAACGGACTGCGACCCGGACCAATTATGACGACAAGGCCATAACACGGACTAATTTTCTTCTTTTTTATTATGACAGACAAAGCAGAAGGAGTAGATATTACGGTGCAGGGGAAGCCGGAAGCCCCAGTACACGCCCAGGGGAGGGGAGAAAGCGGCACAAACTGGTGCAATAGAAAGCGACCGCAATGCGCAAAAATCAGACTTCTCCACCGATTTAGGAGTGGAGCAACGCACGGTAGGCGACCAGGCCGCAAAAGCTACTGGAAGGAATGACCCGCAAGGCGGTAAACCTGTAAACCCCTTTATGAGGGTTGACAAAATCTTCAGGAGTCCAACTCGAGGACGATCAATGTCCATTTCTGAGAGGGACTTGGGAAATGCGGCAAGCGTGGAGGATAACCCCGCTAAACGCAAAAGGCTAGAAGGTTCTCAAGGGAGAGATGATGTTGTCATGTCTCCAATCCTAAAAAGACTCTTAGTTGTAATTGATGACCTGCAGTCGGCCAACAAAGTTAATGCCAACACTAAGAGGTCAATAAAAAGGGGCATTGAAGAGGTGAGTAGACTGGTAGACAAGCTAAAGGACATTGATCCATCTGCAAGTCTAACTAAACCATCTCCCGGAAAAACAAACTGTGAGACGCAGACAGAACCGACGTCGGTCACTAGTAGCTGTTGCCAGACAGAGGGCCCGTGGAACAACAGGAAAAATGGTGAAGCGGAAATAACAGCCGAAATATCCGACACTATAATAAAACAGTGCGACAACTTCGATGCCTTTGTTAAATTGGCGGAAAAGAAATGGCCCCAGGAGACGTACAAAAAGGTCCAAGAAGTCGAAGGGAACCCGGTTTGGGGGACACTCGACAAAAATGACTTAGTGTTGAGCAGAGAGCTGGATCAGCTTATGATAAGGGTATCAGCAAGCTGTTCAAAATGAGGTACCCAGAAATAGAATACCTGGGTGTTGAGGAGGACGGTACGGAAAGATATTGCCACCTGAAGTACGAAACCAGCAAAGGGCAGAGAGAACAAAGTGAGTACTACGTTTACAAAGTGCTGCTGGACGCGGACCAACGGAAAACGTTTTCCAACTTCATAGCGCTGAGGGAGTTTGCCATTCGCCAAAATAGGTTTGGCATCGCGGTCCCAACTCCAGACTTGGAAAAAAAGGAGAGACTTAAAAAACTCTTAGAATTCCTATTCGCAGGTAGAGATTTGGAGGTAAAGCTGTACCTTCCACCGAATAAGATGGGCACCAATGAAAAGCTGGTGACAGTGACAGTGCCGAGCAGTGAGGGGCTGCCGAAGGTGCAGAAAGAACGGAGCACAGAAGCCGCCATAGTCAAAGCGGAAGGTCTCAGCTATGCGGAGCTACTCACAAAAGTGAAGCGAGAGGCAAAAGATAAAGATCTGGACGTTACGATCAGTAACGTGAGAAAGACCAAAAAAGGCGAGCTGCTTCTAACAGTGCCAAAAGATGGTGGAGGAGCTGAGCAGCTCAAGGATGCCATAGGAAGGCTCAACATGGTAGGAATATCTACCAGAAACAGCGGCCGAGTCGCTTTGCATATTCGAGGCCTAGATGGTGTCACAATGGCTGGAGAAGTGGAAGCAGCGCTTCGAGAAGTGGTTCAGGATCCACACAAAGAGCTCACTGTCAAATCGCTAAGACCAACAAGAAACGGCAATCAAGTCGCAACGATTATGGCGCCGGAAAAGGCGGAAAAACTGGCGGACAGAGGGCGAGTTAAAGTAGGTATAGTGATGTGTAGTGTCCAGGAACGTGTATCTGTGGACAGATGTAGGAGGTGCTGGGAGACCGGACACATAGCCAGTAGATGCAAGGGCGTCGACAGCGGCAAGCTATGTGTCAACTGCGGCAAACAGGGACATAAGAAAGCGGACTGTAAAGAGCAAGCATACTGTCCACTATGTTCAAAAGGTGGACACGGGGCAGGTTCCTATGCTTGTCCCTTCTACCGACGCACGTTGAAGAGCCTTCAGAAGCAGAAAACGTGCACGAAGGCAGCAGCTGTATCCCAGGCAGAAGAAATGATGTGTGAGAAAAAAAAATTGCAACTATCACGACATTTTGTTTGCTGCTTCTTCAAAGTTAGAAGTACTATAGGGTGCCCCAATAGAAGTGACAAGTTTTCTAATACGGATATCTAGACAGCCGTCAAAGGTACAAACGTCATCCAGCTGTCAAAGTATCCAGCTAGATTTGACAATTCACCTTGGATCGTTTCACGCTTGCCAATCGTTTGGAAAATATTAAAAAGTACTACGGAAGTTTCCGCTCAATTGTAAATACGTAACGCGCATTTCTTCGTGAACTCGGCTCGCATCATGGCTTCAGTGAGTAGGCAATTTGTCACACCTTGGAAAAGTTTGAGCGTGAGTACGCTCTATTGGATCTAAAGAAACGAACCCGAATGCGAACTGGTCGATGCGAAAAAAATATCGCCACCAGAGCGGCCAGTATTCACGACGACCCAAATTTGTCGTATCGAGACCGAGCCGCGGAATTACGCTTCTCCCAAGAGACAACTCGACGAATTTTGAGTTTAGATTTGGGGCTACACCCACATAAGGTCATGCTAACGCAACAGTTGAAGCCGAACGACTATAGGCCTTCGCCGTGAGTTCGCAAATTGGACGCTACAAATGTTGGACGAAGACCATCATTTTGGTCAAAAAATCATCTTCTCAGACGAAGCCAATTTTTACCTCAGTGGCTATGCCAGCAAGCAGAAATGTCGCTACTTTTTTTATTATTATAGAGGGTTTAGGAAATCGGCTTGATCGCAAGGACAGAAGCTCTCGCACACCCGAAGGGTGCGAGAGAGAGTCTGCCCGCCCGACGCTGAACCAGCTTGAGTCCTCTGATCGCATGTTCAACGGACGCAAACGCGTCCATCCGACATGCCACCACGGCCCGACCGGCCGTGGTGGTGTCCGCCATTGCGGACAGCCCGACACTGCGGAACATACGCTCTTCGAGTGTGAGAGGTGGCTCACATACAGACAAGTACCTGTGCAAACTTACCTGAAGATCTGAAGGCAGATAACATGGTGAGATTGATGATCTCGCATAAAGTCTATTGGAAGACCATCCACTGCTTGGTGAGGAAAATCCTGAGCGCCAAAGAAAGCGGGGAACGTAGAAGTGGTGATCAACCACAATATCAACCAGCACAGACCAGCCCCACACTCATGTTGTTATGTCGTTCGACGAAGGTTCCGTGGGTGGTAGGAGGGCTTGAAGGTAAGAAAAGAGGGAACGGGTTTTAGCCAGCCGGGCCGTGGTGGCATGTCGGATGGACGGGTTTGCGTCCGTTGAACATGCGATCAGAGGACTCAAGCTAGTTCAGCGTCGGGCGGGCAGACTCTCTCTCGCACCTTTCGGGTGTGCGAGTGCTTCTGTCCTTGCGATCAAGCCGATTTCCTAAACCCTCTATAATAATAAAAAAAGTAGCGACATTTCTGCTTGCTGGCATATCCACTGAGGTAAAAATTGGCTTCGTCTGAGAAGATGATTTTTTGACCAAAATGATGGTCTTCGTCCAACATTTGTAGCGCCCAATTTGCGAACCCACGGCGAAGGCCTATAGTCGTCCGGCTTCAACTGTTGCGTTAGCATGACCTTATGTGGGTGTAGCCCCAAATCTAAACGCAAAATTCGTCGAGTTGTCTCTTGGGAGAAGCGTAATTCCGCGGCTCGGTCTCGATACGACAAATATGGGTCGTCGTGAATGCTGGCCGCTCTGGTGGCGATATTTTCTTCGCGTCGACCAGTTCGCATTCGGGTTGGTTTCTTTAGATCCAATAGAGTGTACTAACGCTCACACTTTTCCAAGGTGTGACAAATTGCCTACTCACTGAAGTCATGATGAGAGCCGAGTTCACGAAGAAATGCGCGTTACGTATTTGCAATTGAGCGGAAACTTCCGTAGTGCTTTTTAATATTTTCCAAACGATTGGCAAGCGTGAAACGATCCAAGGTGAATTGTCGAACCTAACTGAATACGTTGACAGCTGGGTGACGTTTGTGCCTTTGACGGCTGTCTAGATATCCGTATTAGAAGACTTGTCACTTCTATTGGGGCACCCTATAGTACTTCTGACTTTGAAGAAGCAGCAAACAAAATGTCGTGATAGTTGTAATTTTGCGGTGAATATTAGTAGTAAATGCATAGTGAAAGCTACAACAAAATCTGACTATATAGTCGTTTCTACCATAAAGTCCCAAATCCTACCTTGTCAGTGTACCTTAATAGTAGCATGTACTTCAAATTCTGATTACTAAGTTGTGGATACAATAACTAAATAAGTTTTGTGGGCAGCATTGAGATCCCAATAACCGTTAAAGTCGAACACACAGTTAAAAACTTCATAGCGGCCGATGTAGGTAAAAATCACGTAATTGGAACTAATTTGATGATGAGTGGTTTAATAAATACTACATAGTTTTTACATTTTAGTCGTGTATCAGTAATTGTCACCCATTTGTGGTTCCAGATACTGTGATACTGGTAACAGGAATTATTTGCGCTGTGCTACTTAACAAAATCGTTAACTAAACTTTTGCAATTATTATGCCCCGTCGACGCCCTCTCCAGGCTAGCGACACATGTTAATCTGTCTTTACAATCTTTACCATTCCAGTGACTACTTTTTGGTTCGTTATTATTTATTACCGAATAAATGATTATTTTCCACTAATCATAAAGACATTGGAACATTACACTTCATTTTTGGAGCCTGAGCCGGAATGGCGATAACTTTAGAATAATTCATAATCTTCGTAACAAAACTGTAGATAGTATTCAGGAAGAGTCTACAAATACATCGTGAATATTTAAGATCCTACGTATCACGCGATTCAGGCTCATTATTGTTTACGTCCGTCAGTTGATTTATCAAGAAAATCTGCCTGACAGCTTGGCAGACAAGAAACGACCTGGCAGTCGACCTGCTTGGTTGGAGTCGTCGAAGGTACATCGAGTGTGGACAGATTTTTGCTCTATTGATTCGGTCGCCAGATAAATTGAATGTACACTAAAGCTGGCCGAGCGTAAAATGAACTCCGGCTACCAAACGTATCCCATGCCGCCAAGGGGAACTCCGGTAAATATAAACTTCCCTTTTTCCACTGTCTTTGGAGTGCAGTGTAGGACAGTGGCGTAGTCAAGCCGCTGCTTATATTTTCTATTTTGTTCAGTTCCTATTGGCGAAGGAGACCTTTTTCCAAAATGTAAAGTTGCAGCTTTGGCAGTATGCGGTCTAGTTGAACATTTTTTTTCAATGAAATAAAATTTGTAAAGTACATTTTAGCAACTGAGGACTTCATATTGCTCACTCTTGCACTGGTTGGTGCTGCAAATGTTAAATGCTAAGGGAGGTACTCCATTAGTGCGTTTCCTTCGGTTGTGTCGTCGCAGCGTTGACGCTGCGTCTTAGTTTATATATTTTTCACATGCACAAAGTAACATGTCTCATTATGAGCTGCGGCATCTCACGCAACGTTTAAGTGGATCGACGCACGAGAGACGAAGCGGGCGCAAGATGATACGCCGCGATGACGGCAGTGTTGCCGCGACTATTTTAGATTCTTAGAGCATAACGTCATAGTATTTAAAATAATAATTGCCACTAGATAAAAACGCATGCGCCCACCACTGCAAAGAAAAACCTGAGAAGGGCGTCACACTATATACACAAAGGGTTGATAATCAAAATCATTTTTCAGTGGGTAATTTAAGTATTTTTGATGCAAAATTCAGATAAAAGTAAGGTGGCACTAAATTTTCTGTATGTGGCTCTGTAGAAAACGCCTTGCAAAACGCCATTTTTCTAAATAATAACGATAAAGTATACAGGGTGTCCCAGAAGTCAACGTCAAGCCGCGACGGTGTGACATGATTGGTTGTAACCATCATGAGAAAAATCAGAAAAAAAATCTATCCCATGCTGTTTGAAAATTATGGGCATTTAAAGAAAACCTAGAAATTTGGTCAAATTATAACAATTTTTCGGTTATTGTAGTTAACTTTTACTATTTTTGTTTATTTCAACTTTGGAACCGTAACCCTAAATAACATCTCTAGAAACACAGTCAAAAATAATGACGCAATTGTCCCAAGTTATCTAGAGTGAAGACTATTTATTAAACTATGAATTTTAAGTTTTCAATGTTTGCCGACTTTGAAAGGCCCTACTTTAAAAAAAATGTACTAAAGTGCCTTGGCAAGTGCCATTGAAAGTTGGCACATTTAACCAGGATTGTAAAATAGTACAATACTTTTAGTTTCATACTAAAAAAACGAGTAAAAAAGGGAAACCTCACGTAACCCGATTTTTGATAACCCATTTCACTCAGGTCAGATATTCTTTATTCGCACAAGCTTCTGGTAGGTTCTTAATTTTACGGCAAAATGATGAGAGAGGTGGATAGTGGACATGTTTGCCATGAGTGAGCAAGACAGATATTGACGCCACTCCTAGCCAAGTCAACAAAACAAGTAGAATTGATAAAATAATGAAGAATCTTCACAGTTGCGATCTAACACCCATGCAGTCCGGACGTCTTTTCTGTGCGCTCAGGTGTAGGTATATCGTATCGACGCGTATTTGTAATATTTTGGTGCATCTACTGTAAGTACAAACATTTCCTTTTTTAATTGTTACTGGTAGGAGTGGAGTTTTTTTGCCCCGGCTCTGTTTACAGATGTCCGGCGGCCAGAAAGACGGCGGCGGCGGCTCACAACCGCCGTCGAGCCACAACAAACAGTCCAATATTAATATGTATGTGGAAGATGTGATTTTCATAGATAGTGAATCGGGCAATACGGATAATTCACAAGTTGCGGAATCTCTAAGTAATGTAAACAATGCAGACAAAAATACCGGTACATTCATCACACAAGAAACTCTCGAACGTCGTCAGCTAAATACCACTAATAGATTTAGACTGTCTGATTCAGGTCCGTACTGTATTTATGTAGAGCATATTGATCGGAATAGGAAGACTACATCTTATGAAACTGGGGGAAAAGTTGTTAGGTTTGAAAAAATATGATGAACCGAATCAAAATTGAACTCGATACAGCGACAACTGCAAACCAGCTGGTCGAAGATACCTTTTTTTCAGATAACAACCTTATAGCGTATGTGCCAAACCGCCTAACAAACAAACGAGGTTTAGTAAGGGGGGTCGATACCTCTCTAGATGAGAATAAACTTCTAAAATCTATCCAATCTAGTGTTTCGTTTAAAAGAGTCCAAAGAATGACCAGGATTGTTAAAGAAAACGACGTGACAAAGCATGTCCCACGTCAGATAGTAATAGTTACATTTGCGGGAAAACGCTTACCTAATGCAATGTACATCAACAAAGTCAGGTGCCCGGTTGATATCTACATCCCACCTGTTATACAATGCCTTCAGTGCTTGAGGTATGGGCATTCTGCTAGTCAGTGTAAGGGAAAAAAGAAATGTAGAAAGTGCGGTATGGAAAAAGCAGAAATTTGTCAAAACTGTGACGTGTTTTGCATTTACTGTGAAAATAACAGCCATGATTCTACCTCTCGTGACTGCCCCAAATATAAAAGGCAATTACGAACTAAGGAAGCTATGGCAAACTTAAACCTTTCATTCACCGAAGCAGTAAAATTATAGATAACCCTGGCTACAGCATCGTCCAGAAAAATAGATATGCGCCCCTTTCCAACTACGATTCTGAATTCCCCCACTTAGATCCTCTAATTTACCAAGTTTACCACACTCCAGCCAACAAATAAACCCTCGTGGTGCTCCTCAAGCGCAGACTCCAACCAACCCCCCTAAAAAAAGGAAAACTGTAGATATGACTCCAAATTTTACTGCTATACGTAGGGATTACCCTACTAATTTCTGCTCGGCCCCTGTTTTTCAGTTTGGACAGAACCCCCCCAGCTCTGAACTTGAGCCTCTTGTTAGTCAGCTTAAGAACTATTTAAATACAGCCATTCAACAACATTACAACAACGCAAGCAGCTCAAGCTCAGAGAAGTTCCGCACGCCTCTTTTGGGTGATGAATTTGATAATAAATTAAAAACTTTCCTAGGTAACCTTTTCACATAAAGCCATGGGTACTGAATCACTTAAGATCGTACAGTGGAATGCTAGATCATTACAATCAAACAAGCATTCGTTAATCCAAATGTTTAATGAAGAACACTTTGATATTGCTATAGTCTACGAGACGTGGTATAAGCGTTCACATGACGTTAGGTTTAGAAATTTCAACGTAGTCAAAAAGGATAGGGCAGATGGATATGGAGGCGTTGCTGTCTTCATATCCAATAAACTCAGATTCGAAACCATTCAATACAACCCTCAAATCGAGGTTTGTGGCATCAATTTACTTACAAAGAATAAAAAGCTCTCTATAATTGCTCTTTATAGACCACCCAGAGTTAAAGCAACGACCGTAGATTATATGAACGTATTCAGTCAGATCCCCCATGATTGCATTATTGGTGGTGATTTCGACGCTCACCACAGCGTTTGGGGCTCACCGACAAGTTCAAGAGATGGTGAAGTATTAGCGGAAGTGATAGAGGAGTTTCAGAATCTCGTACTTATGAACGATGGATCAGCTACACGTGTAAGCCCGCCAGGACAACAAAAATCTGACGGACACCTATGGCTCTGATCATTTCCCCATCCAAATCACAATAGATGCAATACACACGGACAAAAGCCTCATCAATCCAGTCTCCAAATGATCCATGACAAATGCTAAATGGGATGTCTATTCGTCCGAACTAAATAAGTCTCTCTCCGACATACCAAATTTAGAAGGTGCTAATGACATGGCAGAGTTTCTGATAGCGGCTATCTCAAATGCTGCAAACAAGTCCTGCAAAACTTTACGTCCATTCTCAGCCCAGGCAACCTCGCCACAGTGGTGGGATGAGGAATGTGCAGAGGTCACTAACGCCAGAAGAGGTGCTCTTAAAATTTACAAATCAAACCTTACCATCCCAAACTTTCTCGCATATAAGAGATAACAAGCTCTATGCAAACGTATACTCCAAACGAAAGCAAAAAAAAGCTGGGCGATATTTTGCTCAAACCTAAATAGACAAACTAGCCCCACAACCATCTGGAATAGAGTCCGAGGGTTGAATAACCCCAAACGGTATCCTATACACGATAAAACTCAAACAAAATCTCTATTGCATAAGTTAGCATCCGACTATGTTCCTGAATCAAATATTTCTATATCTGACAATCTGCCAGAATCTCACTTTCTACTAGCCCCTATTCACCTTAAGGAGCTGGAAGCTAACATCAAGAAGTCATCCAAGTCCACTCCTGGCCCGGATGGCATCAATTATCAAATGCTGGCAAACTTACCACAAATTGCTTTAGATTTTCTGTGCAGGATATATAACAAAATTCTGCTAGAAGGCGACAATTGTGACAGTCTGAAAAAAAGTTTAATAATACCAATTCAAAAAGTCAATGATCCAAATACCATGAGACCTATTGCTCTCATGTCATGTTTATTGAAAACATTTGAAAGGATTATGAAGACAAGACTCGAATGGTGGATGGAAAGCCAAAAGAAATTCCCGAATTCTCAATTTGGCTTCAGGAGAGGGAAGCGGACGCTAGATTGTGTCTCATGTTTAGCTACAGATATCCAGATTACTTTCTCCAAAAATAATTTCCTTGGCTCCCTGTTTGTTGACATCTCTGGTGCTTATGACAATGTGGTTTTGAAGCTGCTATACGATAAACTGGTTAGACTCGGCATTCCAAAGCCATTTTCTGTCGTCGTGGTTAATTTATTCAATAACAGACAGATCTCTATCAGATGTAATGGCCGAGTCCTTGGTCCCAGAAGCGCAAGCAAAGGACTACCACAAGGTTCCGTTCTTAGCCCATTATTATTCAACATCTATACTGCCGACTTGCATAATAGAGAAAGTACATCACAGATCCTCCAGTATGCTGATGACTTTTGCTTCTATGTAATAGATAAATCCTTTCAAGCATGTGTCGACAAACTTGACTTAGTCATGGGCGGCTGCAAAACATACATCTCTGAACAAGGTCTGGAAATATCACCATCAAGATCTGCGGTGGTAATTTTTACGTCTACCAGACGTCAACAACCTTAACCTGTGTAATCTTAATATTCCTGTCATGAACAACTTCACTTATCTTAGAATCACGTTGGACTCGAAACTAACTTGGAACGAACACATCAATAAATGCCTGGGAAAATGCGAGAGGAGCCTTAACGTCTTAAAAGCAGTCAACCGGTATAAATGGGGAGCTGACCCAAAAATCAATTTGCTCTTCTATAGAGCCTACACGATATCTATATTAGACTATGGCTGTTTTCTATATGGCTCGGCTACCAAAACTCGGTTACTAAAGGTCGACAGGATTCAGTTTAAAGCTCTGCGCCTCGTATTAGGCGCATTACGTTCCACCTCCACACCAGCGTTACTAGCTGAATGTAATGAACCTCCTTTACACTTGAGGCGCATCTTCCTTGCAGAAAAATTCATAGTAAAATGCAAATACAACAACCAAAATCACATTATCGGCAAAGTATCAGAACTGTCATATTACAATCTAACTGATATATGGTGGCAGAATAAAAACTCTCCACCTCTAGCAGACGCCTTCACCAATGTCTCACAATACAATATCAAGGAGAGGGGCATTCCATTCTACACATCAAGGTTTGATATATCATTCCATGACGCAAGTGTCATGATCCCCAATTTCAACCATCCAGATGCTAATCAAACCCTACAGGAAATATTGGCACCGTTTTACAATCCCTGTGTATTATATACTGATGGTTCTAAGTCACACGACGGTGTAGGTGCCGCTGTTTATGTTTGCAATAACAAAGTGAGCTTAACGTATAAGTTAAATCCAATCTGCTCGATATTTACAGCGGAACTATCAGCCATTGAGCTTGCTCTAGATTGGGCCAACAAAAATACCCAGTATGAGCAAGTTATTACTTTGTCAGATTCTCTCTCTTCTCTAAAAGCCATTAAACATTCTGTCAATCATATCTATTTTGATGAAATCGTAACAAGTATTGCAGAAAAAGAACTGGTCCTACGGCAACAAAACAAAAATGTCACATATGTATGGGTTAAAGGACATGCCGGAATAAAGGGCAATGAAACTGTCGACTCCTTGGCTAAAGACAGCACAACACTTGGTGAAAACATATCTAATCTCACCAGGAAAGACATAGTTGCATGTAGAAGAAACTATATGATGAACCAGTGGAAAAGCGAATGGAGACAATTCTGTACCAACAGCAACACCGTTTACAGTAAGATACACAGCACTCTTCCCTGTACCAAACTTGGAGATCGGAGCCACCCAAGCAGGAAAATAAATACATTATATATTAGATGCCTTTTTGGACACGCAAATGTTAACTCTTATAAACACCGAATGGGACTCTCCGAAACTGACACCTGCGAGTGTGATGGAAACAACGACGATCTAAATCACTGGCTGTTCAAGTGCAAATTCTATGAATCCGGTATAAATAATATGTTCAGTGCCCTGTTGGCTGCGAAAATTCCACTTCCACAAAATCATACATCCCTTATGTATTTAACTAGGGTCAGCGGTACCGTCCGGTCGATTTTATGGGACTTTTTTAAATTGGTGAAACGCCATTTATAATTAGGTACTCACATTACTGTGCAAGTTATTTAATGGTATGTCAAAAAGTTTGTTTGAATGAAGTATTAGCGTTTTGTACTACCTACTGTCTTTCCATGTGTAAACCTTTTCCATTCCGGTGCCAAGTGTTGTGTGTCCAATTTCAAGTCGCTATGAGAGGCACCATCAGCGTGAAGCGTGTGTCCCTGTCTTTTCCTATTGGCAGTCGTCAACACATATTCTTGGACGCTAGGTTAGGCAGATGAGTGTGAATGCTAAATTTGTGAACGCTTATACCAACTATCGTGGCTGAATGGATTCAGACATCCAAAGCCATTAAAAAAAAATGAAGTCAAGTTGATTGACTCAGTACTTCCCACACATTACGCTCATACCAGTTTATAATTTTCCCATAGCATGAAACTATAGTCTGAGATCCCTTGTAACCAAATAATCGCCATCCCCCCCCCCCCAAATTGTCTTATGCCGCTAGGTCTTTCCTACACAGGTCAATGGACAGCCTATTATCGATACTACAAACTTCTCAGTTTTACAACCCCCCACCCCCCCAACCACCTCACTTTCACCCCCACCCAAAAAACTGGTAGGAAATGACCAGGAACCCCTAAAACATCTAAAAACCGAATTTGAGTTGTTTTCATGCTTTTCGTTCTTTGATTATTGCTACGCTGCCACTGACACGATTTTTTACAAACATACGCGTTTTCCATTCTCACCACGGTAACAATATACTTTGTCAAAATTTCATTAGAATCAATTTAATAATGTCGACGTTACAAAATACAAAACGATTTAAACCAATAAATTCTCGTATGTATACAGGAAATTCAAAGTCCCTTAGTTTCCGTAATAAGCTATGCAATGTTCGGGTGGACCTAGAAAGATGATTTGTGTCGCTAGATCTTCCTTCACAGGTTAGTGCCTATTAGTAGTAGTACAAGAAATTTTTTAATTTTTCAACCCCCAACCCCCCAACCACCCCAATTTCACCCCCACCCAAAAAAACGCACAAAATGATCAGGCACCTCTAAACGCTTAAAAACGAAGTTTGAGCTGTATTTATATTTTTAGTTTTTTTATCATTTCTGCGCCGCCACTGGCACGATTTATAAAAACCATACGCGCTTTCCATCTTCACCACGGTAGTAATACTGTGTCAAAATTTCATTAAAATCCATTCAACAGTTTCCTCGTTAGACAATATAGAACGATCTAAAGCAATACTCCCGTATGTTTACATCAGAAAAAATTCTAAGTCCTTTGCTTTCTGTAATAGGCAAGGCAATGTTCGGATGGACCTAAAAAAGTTATTTATGTCGCCAGTTCTTTCTTCACAGGTCAGTGGACAGTCTATTATGAAAGCAATAAATTTTTCAATTTTACAACCCCCCACCCCCCAACCACCCCAATTTCACCCCCAACCAAAAAAAAGTAGAAAATGATCAGGGACCCCTAAAACGCCTAAAAACGAAGTTTCAGCAATTTTTAATTTTTTTTGTTTTTTGCTAATTACTCCGCCGCCTATGCACCGATTTTCAAAATTTTAGGAACATTACCTACTACGACCCCACAGCATACCGCTGCCCAAATGTCATCACGATCCATGCAGCGGTTGCTGAGATTACGAGGGTAGAAAAACGCGACAGACAGACAGACAGACCGACAGACAGACCGACAGACAGACCGACAGACAGACCGACAGACAGACCGACAGACAGACCGACAGACAGACCGACAGACAGACCGACAGACAGACCGACGGAAATGAGTGACATGGATTTTCGTTATGTGCACATCATAAAACGCCCAAAAAGTGTATTATCTCAAAATCGAAAATTTTCGCGATCACAATACTCCCCTCACCTATCGGTGTGGGAAGTAAAAATGAAAAATCCTTACCCAGCTTAGTTCAGGTTTATTGCATTAGAAGTCAGATAGGGAAATAGCATTTTTTATTACAACAAAAGTTCAAATTGTGTATCATCAGCCTCAATACACGCCCTACAATTTCTTAAAAAAGATCTACTTATTAGCCAGGCACATTTAATGCCAGAAGACGGATCCCAGTATAGCTATAAAGTAAGCCTGTGGACCGGAATTTTAAACGGCAAAATTGTTGGGCCTTATGAGCTGCCTGAGAATTTGAATGGCACGAATTATCTACATTTTTTACGATAAAGTTTACCAACTTTCTTAGAGGACGTACCACTAAAGCGGCCTACAGATGTTGATGTAATCTAATAGTTAATATAGTCTATAATACACAACTTACTCTTTCTGTCGCTCCAGTTTCTGCTGAATTCTACAAGTTACCGGTTCCCAAAAATCTTGCAAGTCATCCCAGTGGTTCTGGAGGTTGAGAGCTTACGCAGGTGAGGCCGTCCAGGTATTTTTGAGAATTTGCGGCCATTTTAACTAAATTGACAAGTTGTTACGCCTGTCAGGTTTGACAAGGTTTCCTGTATAATTTTATTTAAAGGGTGTTCTCTATGAATCATGAGCAGAAAGAAAAGGAATAAAAATGATGAAACCTTGGAATCGACGAGTCAAAATATTTTGAGCGATATTAACAATTGCTATGATCCAGATGCGGTAAAAGAAATATCCTACTTAAAACGAATAATAGAAGAGAAGGAAAGAATAATCTATCATTTAACGAACGAAAATAGAAAACCTCAGGAACAATATGACTTAATAACATCAAATATCGTGGAAAAAGATTAAATAGTAACAACTTTGGAAAATATTACAAATAGACTAGATGCAATAGAAACAAGATCAAATGAAACCAGAAGCTATTCACAAATTTTGAAACAAAACATCAATGAACCCAAAATTAACAGAGAACCACTGAAAAGCATTGTTGTACTACCTACAACAACACAAAATTCCAGTGATACCAGAAAGGACCTTTGTAAGAACATCAATTTATCAAATATAGGCGTGAAGGTTGAAAGGGTGCAAAATTCGAGAAATGGAGGAGTTTAAATTAAGGTTACAGAAAATTATTACAATAAACTGAAAAATGAATTGGAACAAAAAATTACGAACAAATACAATATATCAGGAATAAAACAAATGAAACCAAAAATCAAAATTACTGGTTACAAAAGCAAAGAAAAGCCCACAGAAGAAGTAGAAAACGAGCTAATATCAGAGAACCACTTGATCAACAAGCATGACATCGAAATTACCTTTATAAGATACATTCAAGACCGACATAGCTACACAATTTTTGCAGAAGTATCCGGTGAGCTATATAGGAATATCTTTCAAAAGATGAACTCTAAAGTACTCCTGGATTGGCAAAGTTGAATAGTATATGAAAATAATGACGTCATGCAGTGCAGAAGATGTTTTAAATTTGGACACACGGAAAGAAGATGCCGAGGTATTGAAACATGTGCTAAGTGCGGCCACGGACATGCCGCTGAAGCATGTGAATTTAACTGTTTTAAATATGGTAATTATACAAACGCTAATAGTAAGTACAAAACAAATTATGACATAAATCATTCGCCTACAGACAAAAATTGCCCTACTTATAAGTACTTTCAGAAGCAGTATTTGTCTAAGATAATCTTTTGAGCACATACTGCTCTTGTTACTCATTTTACAATAGTTCTTTTTTTACAAAATGAATAGTTATATAAACACTTTTCAAAATCATTCTATTAAAACAAATGTTATTCAAGACGCGAATAAATTTAATGAGTGGTTAGATGTTTCTAATGTAAAGCTTAGCATATACAACATGAATATCAGAAGCTTAAAGCATAATTTTGGTTATCTTATGATATTTTTAAGGCGCATAAAACGTGATTTTGATGTTATAGTATTAACTGAGACATGGAACATTTCAGATATGTCACTATTTAATTTAAGGGGGTACAATATGATTTATAATAATGCTTCATACAACCAGAATGATGGAATTGTTGTATATGTTAGCGATAAATTCAACTATCAATATGATATCATCGCGTTGAGTAATAGTGTTACAGCTTTGGATTTAACTATAACAGTGGATAACAAATCTCTCAAAATTCCATGTATATATCGATCACCATCAACGGACTCATATATGTTTGTTCACAGTTTAGAAAAATTTTTACATAATAAGAAAATTGCAATCCACAAACACCACATCATTCTAGGTGTCCCATATTAACGAACCAACAAGAATTAGTAACAGTGTAAGTACTTGTATTGATCACTGCTTTATAAAAGATTCTTTAAATAGCTTCAAACATATACCTTTTATTATCAAAACTGATATAACTGACCATTTCCCTACAGCCATCCTTCTATGTGCAACACAACTTGATCAAAATCAGTTTTACTCAAGTAATTCTGAAAGGTATAAATATTTTGTCGATAACAAAAAATTAATGTTAAATGTTCAATTGGAAACATGGATGGAAGTATACTCAACCAATAATATAGACGATGCTACAAATTTACTCATAAAGAAAATTCAGGGTTTGATAGCAGCTAGTACAAACAAAGTCAAAGTTAAACGGCATGAAAAAGCTGGAAATCCCTGGATAACAACAGGGCTAATAAAATCCGCGAACAAAAAGAATCACCTCTATAAAATCATGAAAACGTCTCCAACCACGACTAACTCTGATGCCTAAAATCAATACAAGAATGTTTTTATTAAATTAACAAGAGAAGCAAAACGAAATTATTATTTAAAAAAAAATACATAACAATAAATCAGATCCAAGAAAACTTTGGTCAGTAGTGGATGATTTGACGAAACAAACTGATAAGAGAAATAACATTTCTGAAATCAGGGCCGGTATTCCCAACTCGCTCCCCTCGCAAGCGAGCGATCCGTCAAAGGAGCGATATGATTTGCAGCGATATGGCATTTCTAGATTCTCACCTACCGCTCCCCTCGCAAATTTTGAAAGCGAGCATTGAGATACGACAACATCGCGTATTGATGTAAAATGTCCGAATAAAACGTCAAGTTGTCAAAACATAACCAATATTTTCGTTTGATAAAGTACCGTATACATCACAGACGATAAATAATAATTGTCGGTGATATACATCGATCGAGGTTGAACTAACTATTCTAAACATGAAGATTAGTATCAAAAAAATTCAGGATAAATCCGATTTAATTAGCGGCGAATTTGGCCCCCATTGTAAAAGAACTGTTGTTTTCTATTTCGATACCAATATTCTTGTTTGAAATTAAATAATGGTAATCACAGCGACTATACTTTAGTTATAGTTCTTATTATAACTTCGAATCATATATGAGTACATTAGACTATAAACTTTTAAAAGCTTACAATTTTTTTATAAAATCACTGAAAAATAGAAAACCAAAATTTTTGCTATTGGTTGAGGAATTGAGGATATAAATCTGTAATTTTTTAATTTAGGTCATCCAGATAAATGCTAATTGTGTCCAAGACATATCAAAAGATTTGTTTTGTTAATCTAAATAACGTTTTGAACTAGTTTTCAGCGAGTTTGTTAGTGTTTTTCGAGTGACAACTCGGTAAAAAAATCTATACATTTTAAAAAGGTACATTTTAATGTGAAGGTTGCGCTTGACTTTGTCTAATCAATTTCTCCCATAACGGATCCGATTTGCAATATTAAATATTAAATCGTTTTCCAAATTTAGGCGATTTTTAGTTTACTTCTTATTTGGGCCATGAAATTACGCACTCACACAAGTACAAGGTAGAAAATGGAATGAAATACTTCAAAGCCTCGATTGTTAATTCCGTGTACTTATTTTCCCTTTTCAACCAGAAGGTATCAAAATTTCCAGATTTGAACTCCCAGCGTAACATCCCATTGGCAGATAATTCCAGCAGATCATAATAACGCAAACGCCTAAAAGTTTGGTACGGTTAAAATATTTTTAACATACATGAAACATGAAAAAAAGGGTCGGGAATCAAGAAGTATTTTTTAATATTAGGGGGGTCGCGTTATGGAAGAGGTTGAAAAACACTGTTAGAGGGCCTCTTAGAACAACTCGATGGAGCTCTGAAACATGCTTCTTCTTGGTTTAACAGTCCAATACATACAAGATCGTCCACTATAAAGCATAATAATTATAAATAAGAGCACATATCTCAACTTAAGATACCCTAATCGTCGGTGATAACCTATTTACATTGCTACACCAGTGACACGAGCGACAGAAAGCACTTCCCTTTGACGCGAGCGCTTCAATTGTGAGGAGAGGATGTGAGAATCTAAACAGCAGTGATTTTCGCTCTCCTCGCGTTTAAAGGCAGCGTTATCGCTCCACGCGAGCGGTCAAGAATACCGGCCCAGAAACGTTAATGGAACATTAACAAAGGATAGGCAAGAAATATCTGATGAGTTTGTTAGTTTTTTTACCAGTGTAGGAGAAAACTTGGCGGATGATATTAAAAAAAAGGGAATCAGGGAAGAGTTTCCACAAAAACGAGTATTTAGCTCCTTCTTTTTAGAAAACGTCAGTTCTTCAGAAGTACAACATGCTATATTTTCTCTAAAAAATAAGAAAAGCCCTGGTTTAGATGGGATTAGAGCTGAACATCTAAAACTAATTGCACAGCATTTGGCAGACCCACTTACATATTTAATACATCGTTGCTTTCAGCTAGGTAAATATCCAATAGCATTTAAAACATCAGTGATAACACCTGTATATAAAAATGGAGATAAATTAGACGTATCTAACTACAGACCGATATCTCTGTTATCAAATCTAGGAAAAATGTTTGAAAAACTAATTCATTATAGAATATTAAAATTCTTAAATAAAAACAACATTATGAGTTCAAACCAGTATGGATTTACAAGAGGCAAATCAACAGCAGACGCAATTTTGTCGGCTACGAATGAAATTGTCTCTAATATTTATAGAAAAATGCCTACTATTGGTATCTTTGTTGACTTAAAAAATACGTTCGATACGGTGAGCCACACTGAACTTTTAAAGGTAATGGAAAGATTAGGTTTTAGAGGAACATCACAATTATTATTAAAAAATTATCTCTCAAACCGTACTCAAATGGTAAGAATCTCGAACAGTTATAGCAAGGAAATGTTGATTAAATATGGCGTCCCACAGGGAACAGTACTGGGCCCGCTTCTATTTAACTTGTACCTGAATGATTTATTTGAAATTGACAGTGTTGGAAAAATAATATGTTTTGCGGATGACACCCTCATACTATATAATGCTGACGACTGGACAATATTAAAAGAAATTATTGAAAAGGATTTTGTTAAGATTATTCAATGGTTTGATACGAAAATTTTAACAGTAAGTTTCAAAAAAACCAATTTCGTTGCCTTCACTTCCTATGCTAGATTTTTACCTTGCTATGAACACCTCTCCGGTAAATACCATGCAAAAAAGACTGACATTAGTAGGGTAGATAGTCTGAAAGGAGGATAGGAGTATACTTAGATTCACATTTAAAGTGGGATAAGCAAATTTTACATGTGATGAAAAAAATAAGATGTGTAGCATATAAACTAAAAATTCTATCCAATATTCTAACAGATAATTTCATTAAAATATTATATCATGCTTTAATTGAAACACATCTAATATCTGGATTACCAGCTTGGGGATCTGCCTGCAAGACATATATTTCTGAATTGGATATATTACAAAAATATGTGCTGAAATCTATATTTCATAAATCTAAGCTCTATCCGTCAAACGATTTATACCAAGAAACAAAGATACTCGATACTAGGCAACTTTATTTCTTACATATCAGCAATTTATTTCACAAAATCTGTGTTGATGAAATGAAACATAAGCATATACATGCATATAGCACGAGGCACAAAATATGGTCATCAAACTTAGTTCGACCACACAAAACGATATTCCAACGATCATTTATGTACCTAGCTCCGAAAGTGTATTGTGCAGTACCATCAACCATAAAGTCCCTAAAATTTGGCAAACATTTTAAACAAAAACTAAAGGAATGCATTTACTCTGTAGAGCGAATGATTATACATAATATTATTAATCAATAAAAATTGTTCTAGTAATATTTTGGTATGTATATTTGAAGACATTTAAATTTTTATATCACATTGTATATCCACGCACAGGCAACGCCTACTGTGGACTTATTTATATTTATTTACTACACTGTAATTATGGTGAATAAATATTATTATTATTATTATTATTCCTCAATCGACTCAAGGTTTCATGAAACTTGCATCAGTTGCATAAGTTCCTACTCAAATCGAAACCTGTTGCGATGCCTGAATCGACTTGATATTTCATGCACGTTTCGTGCAACACAAGAATAGTAGGGTGGGCTTATTTCTTTGCATCGACGCAATACTATACACTTTGAAACCGGCATCACTGCATCGGCGCCACCAGCTCGGCGACATGGCTCACCGTCCATGATAGGATTCCAGAATCTGCATCGCTGCAAGCCGCAACTGATACCAAATTCGTGATGCAGTATCACACATGCTGCTACTTGCGTTATAAAACAAAGAAGTCGATACCTGAATCGCAGCATGCATCAGCCTCTGTAGTCTGCTTAATAGATCGTCGCACATGAGGTATCAACAAGATGGCTGTCCAGCGCATTACGCAGTACAAATAATAGGTTTTCTCTTGGCCAGCCCCTTCCCCAGATTTAAATCCCCTGGAATTTTGTTATCGGGGTGTTCTGAAAAAAAAGTTTATTCATAGCCCACTGAGAGCGTAGCCGAGCTGCGTAAACGAATTTCTCAAGCTGCTGAGAGCATCAACTCTCGAGGATATGCCTGGCTAATAGGATGGTCAAAAATTGGAATATTTATTGCCTGACCTTTATTCCAATAAACCTAAACTAAACTAGGTCAAAATTTTTTATTATTTTAATAACTCTACTTCTTTTGTTGACTTTGCTAAAAGTGGCGTCACTATCTGTCTTGCTCACTCATGGCAAACATGTCCACTGTCCACCTCTCTCATCATTTTGCCGTAAAATTAAGAACCTACCAGAAGCTTGTGCGAATGAGGAACATCTGACCTGAGTGAAATGGGTTATAAAAAATCGGGTTACTTGAGGTTTTCCTTTTTTTACTCGTTTTTTTAGTATGAAACTAAGACTTATTGTACCATTTTGCAATCCTGGTTAAATGCGCTAACTTTTAGTGGCACTTGCCACTTTATTACATTTTTCTAAAGGAGGGCCTTTCAAAGTCAGCAAACTTTGAAAATTTTAAATTCATAGTTTGATAAATAGTCTTCATTCTAGAAAACTTGGGGCAATTGTGTCATTATTTTTGACTGTATTCTAGAAATGTTATTTAGGGTTACGGTTCCAAAGTTTAAATGAACAAAAATAATAAAAGTTAACCACAATAACCGAAAAATTGTTATAATTTGACCAAATTTCTAGGTTTTTTAAATGCCCATAATTTTCAAACTACATGGGATAGATCTTTTTCTGATTTGTTTCATGATAGTTACAACCAATCCTGTCACCCCGTTGCGGCTTGATGTTGATTTCTGGGACACCCTGTATACGCAATACGATTCATACGGTGCGTCTATATGATAGGCACAAACTGCCGGCCGTATAAAAGTGGTTCAATAGTGGATTGTTAATTAACAGATCCTTTGAAAATATAATTTATAGATTTGCGGCCATAACTCCTTGATTGGCAGAGTCCTACTCTACATGGTAACTCAAAATATTGGATATTTCTAGCTTTATACCAACGGCGCCGTCACCTTGTAGGTGGTCTATTGTAGCTGCTTCACATAGAAATAGGAGGTGTGATTTATTGGTTCTTAAGATGGACCGCACCATCTACTTTCATAGGACCTTACCATTTATCGAACACACCCGGTAGTTTAATTAGGTTCCATTAGGATTGCAAATATTATAACACAAAAAAAATAAGGCAATTTCACATAAGTCAATTATTTGTAAACTAGTTTTATGAGGGCTTTTCATCAATAAATGAGCAAAACAGAAGGAGCCTGTCCTCCTGTTTATTACTAAAAAACTTTTCAGAATAACAAAACATGAAAAGGTATAGAAAAATATAAACTCCGTCTAACAAGAAACTGAAATGAATGTCTGCTCACACAAAATGAAATGATCACTTTCTCTGTCAATAGTATGCTCTTCTGGTGGAAAACGATTATAATATTCTCTTCCTTGCCTAACATACAGCTTATGGGAGGCCATTTTGTCTACCATTGCCCCAGTAATCTCCGACTCATAACATATTTTGTGAGGATAAAAGTAAGACATTAACTGCATTTGTACAAAGACGATTTAATGTATTTGTTTTGATTAAATTTACGTTAGAAAAGTCCATCTTACGATGAACGACAGTTGCCATTGTCAAACGATTATTATTCTGCTATGTAATATAATTTATCTAGTTGCCATGTCACAGAATTATGTGCCATGTGCCAGTTTTACGAAGATATCTGTTTAGTTTGACATGGCATACATTTACTTCAAAGAATTCATTAAAGACCTGAAATACATTATGTTACGATTATCAACTATTATTATTACATTACTATATTATCCTAGGGTGTTTTTCAGAAAAAAAATATGTTACAATTCGATAATTATGTTACATCTGGGAATCCTGGGGGTCGTGCGTCGGCGCAGCGCAGGTGTGGCGTACGATGCGTTGACTCGTTGAGACGACGGAACGCAATGCACTATTGATGTACTCCCTACCAGGAAGCTCCGAACATAGACAAGAGGCGAACCGCTTGAATTTCCATTTAATAAGCTGATCGAGTCTCGTTTATTTGGAAATTCTGTGAAGAGATGTTGTGGAAGTTTACGTTACCTTTTGTACGAGGATTACCCAAAAATATAAGAAATACGTTATCCGCATTTCAGACACTTATCATGTACCCTATACAGGGTTATTCACGTTAATCGACACGGAGCATTATGGCTAAAATATTTGATAAAAAAGAAAATAATAATTTCGGATGGATAGAGACCCATAAAGGCTACATTTTAAAAATATTTCCATGTTATACAGGGTGTCCCAAAAACACGAAATGTATCAAAGTTATGTTTTTTTAAATGGAACACCCCGTATATTATTCCATATCCGTTTAGGTGTAAATCACCAATTTCGGTATAAGTAGATATCAGGAAAAAATTGAATATCAAAGAGATTGTAAAATTTGGAAGGCTGTGACTTTGCCCTATTACTAAGCATAAAATGCGTCACCTTTGGTGAGACTGTCAAATTTAAATTGCGTTTATGCTTGGAGAAATTGGTCGATTAATTAAGGAAACTTCGATCAGCGATAACTTGATTTTTTTGAATGGTAATGCCTAATTTTTGTTATACGGTTAAACGTAGAATTTGATAACCTTTCTAATGATATAAGGTTGTGAATATCAATTTCTGGTAGTTTTCATTTAATTTCAAATTTCCAAACAAATCGGCGTTTTTCAGTTTTCCTACCGATAAGCAACGTAGCAGGTCATGAAATATAAACAAAAACCTGTTTGGATAGAAGAACAACTAACTTAGCAGAAAAATACACACAAACTAGACTAAAGGGACAAGATTATAAAAATTACTCACAACAAACAAAGTCTAACCAGAAACAAGGGCGGTAACATATCTTTGGTCAAAGAGAAGCTGGAGTATGGCAAAAATTGATTTTTTCACGGCCTACTAGCTACTGCAATGTACAAGAGATTGGCAATTTCCAAAACCATTAAAAATTTTGAAATGAAACGGAAACTACTAGATAATGTTGGAGGCAGTTTATTATTTTCATAATAAAATTTCACATTTAATGATATAAAAAAGTATGCATTTCTGTCAAAACTCAAGTCAAAACTACCTCTGACTAGAGTTCTGAAAACTCTTCAGTACCTATAAGCAAGTTCGCAGAAAATGAAGAATGAATTAAAATTTGTTCAAATTATAAAACATAACGTAAATGGCAGAAAATTTAAATCTCATTTCTCAGTATTCCTTTTTTGCAATATTGCTAATAGACATTGAAAAATAGAAGAACTCCAGTCAAAGGTATCGACTTCGATGAAAATTACTACTTCTTTGCACCATTACATATGATTGATAATTGCGTGCTGGAGCAACAGTCGCTTGTTGTTTTTGTTTCATAGCAGGGTTTTTAATTCTCTTGGAAATTGTAATAGTTAGTTCATCACTCCTTCAGACTATCGTAAGTGTGTCCGCATTTCCTGTTATAGTTTAGTATGTCCATTGCGTTTCATTCACGTGTTAGCTGGTTCAGCGAACCTAAGGCTACCGATGTTTCCTATGCTAGCCAAGCGTATTGTAATTTCATTCAATAAACGCATGTCAATCTTATAACATCCTGTTGACTTTCTTACCATCCACTACAAAATGTTTCACCTCTAGAAAATTGCGGTAGCCAGTAGACTGTAAAAAATATCTATTACTGCCATACTCCAGCTTCTCTTTGGCCTTAGAGATGTTATCGCAGTTGTTTCTGGGAGAGTTGATTTGTTGTAAGGAATTTTTATCATATTGTCTCTTTATTCTATTTCGTCTGTATCTTTTTTCTAAGTTACTTCTTTTCTTCCATCTGAAATAACCTGTTTTTGTTATATTTCATGGCCTGCTACGTTGCTTATAGGTAGGAAAATTGACGAACGCCGGTTTGTTTGAAAATCTAAAATTAAATAAAAACTACATCCTTATATCATTAGAAATGTTATCAAATTCTACGTTTAGCTGTATAAAAAAATTAGGCATTCCCATTTGAAAGAATCAAGTTATCGCAGATCGAAGTCTCCATAATTAATCGACCGATTTCTCCAAGCATAAACGTAATTTAAATTTGACAGTTTTATCAAAGCTGACGCATTTTATGCTTAGTAACATGGCAAAGTCACAGCCTTCCAAATTTTATAATCTCTGCGATATTCATTTTTTTCCTGATATCTACTTATACCAAAAATGGTGATTTACACCTAAACGGTTCGCTTTAAGTCCCATGTATGATACATAAAGTCACACTAGAATTCACCAGGGAATCTGAATATGCAATAATATACGGGGTGTTCCATTTAAAAAAAAACACAACTTTGATACATTTCCTGTTTTTGGGACACCCTGTATAACATGAAAATATTTTTAAAATGTAGCCTTTATGGGTCTCTATCCATCCGAAATTATTATTTTCTTTTTAATCAAATACTTTAGCTATGATGCTCCGTGTCGGATAACGTGAATAACCCTGTATACTGCATGAGAGCTGAAATTGGCTACTATTTGCTAAGAATGAGTGCCGTCACAGAGCGAGCGAAAATGGCAGCATTTGGGGAGGAGCCGTGCAATCGGAAGCTCTAGTAACTCAAAAAACGGCAATTCCGGCAAAACTATTTTGAAGCTTTATTTAACTTTTTTGCATACATCTCTCTATACAAATTTTTTTGTAATCGAATGCTCACTTAGAATAGATCTTTTTCTTCTCTTCCAGCCTAACGAAAATACTTTTTTGATTAGGTTTCCACAGAAAAGTTACCGTTAAGTTTTAAATTACTAGCTATGTATTACTTAGACGGTATACAACTCAAAAACCTAGTAAGTATACTTTTGATCAATATCTATCGAATATTCTAGAAAAAAAAACATAGAAGGTATATTAGGCTACAATCAGAAAGATTAGTAACCCTGGATATGTACCATATTATTTATACTTTGTGGATCAAGTTGTCTAGTTTTGTTTGTCATCAGCATAGTAAAACTCTTTTAGGTTAGGTTGTTTCAGATGTATTTCTCAATTTATTTCTTGTTAGCATGATTATACTCGTATGTATAAAATACCTTGCCGCTATATTTTTATTAAACTAAAATTTCTAAAACAATATTAAGACTTATCTTATGCTAGTACCTTATCGTACAAACATAAGAATCTTTGTAATGTTATAATGAGATTCAGCAAAATATTCGAATACTGTTCGGCGATCTTGATGAAAGAGTCTGCAGCATTTTTTAATAAGCTTATTTCACAAGGGGGTAACAACTGATTTGTTTGCCATTTTACCATTCTAAGAACCCAGTTCGATTGTATCAGTCGATGTTTTTGGCTCACATTGACTTGTGACACCTTCTCATTTATACCAGTCATTTCAGTGATAGTGAGTCCTGTTGTCTTCCAATCATCTGCAAGTGGAATTATAATGCATTGATTTCCATGCTGGATAAGCTCCTCTTATTTTCGCTATTTCTGGTTCATGATCTCTTTCTCTACGTAAATGTCACCTTCTTTGAAAATATTTTGGTATTCTTTTACGCGTGACGTCATGTAGAACTAGAAGATAATGTGGATCTGCATTTTAGTCCTACATAGGAGAGTATTGTTTGAATAGGAAGTCAGTAGTTATCTCTTTATCTTCACATACTATTTCGCCATATGAATTACATCAACAGTTTACAGCGATACGTCAATGCAAATTACTAGTTAGATAATAGCGGTGTTGCTGGTATTACATTTCAGCATATGGAGTTGTCCTACCAATTTTGTCTCAAGTGTGTTTTGAATATAACCAAAATTACTAAAACCGCGATATGAAAAATAATGTCCAAAAGAGTTGCTATGTTTTTCATTTGTAATTCTGAACTTGAATAATGGGAAGATCAGTCTAGTACCTTCTATCTGACTAAATGTCTTAAATAACCAGGTTTTACGATTGTACACATTACTCGGTACATTGTAGTATCCAAATATACTCAAGTATCCCTATAAATGGAAATAAATATTTCTAGTATGTCTATTTACTAAAACCTACGTCTCAATATTTCCGAAACTAACAGTCTGATTTGCAATTTATAAATAGCTACAGATAGAGCTGGGCTTGGTGGTTCAACATATGCAAACAAGGCACAAACTAGTAATTCGAATTACTAGATGGTACTAGGGTGCAGGAAGGTCGCAGCGCGGCCGAAGACCGGTTTTGTTTACAGATTTGTTGGGTCTGCGGTATATTAGAACCAAATTTGCGTACGTGCAATATATTCGCGAGATCAGCTGTAATGTAAGTAGGCTCCATAGAAAATTAGAGCAATTAGATACGTTGAGTTTTCTAAGATTGTTTGGTCCTTTGGCGTTTTAGTTAAAGCGCCGCAGGTTATAGAATCCTATTATGTCATTCACAGCTTCTAGAAGTAATTAATCGATCACCTAATAAAAGGTTTGGATAAACTGAAGGAGAATCCTGCAGAATCAAGGCTACATCATAAGAAAAATGCCCCATGCGATGAACTGCTAGTATTTGGGCTGCTCGTTCGGCGTCGTTAAGCTCCGTCACCTTGGCGTCGCGTCGGTGTCGGCTCGCTTCGCAACTTGACGTTTCGCCAAAACGAATGGATGGCTTAGCCGATACTACTTGTTCGGCGATTTACTACAAACTAAGGAATCTGCCGGCAGTGCGTGTCGACGCCGACCGAAGGATACAAGAACCAGTAGTCCTCGCAGTAGTCCATTGGACTAGGACCTAAAGGCCTTACACAATACATACCAAATGTACTTGTAGTCTGCAAACGTAAGAATTTGTAAAGATTACACAAACTATGAGCCCGACTTACCTACTATTATGTCGGTTTTGCAACAAAGAGACAGTTATGTCTAGGTTTCATTTGCGTATTCTGGAACCTGAGAAACAAGTGAAGCAAACCTAAAACTCTTTTTCTATCTATGTTCGACTTTAGGTTTTGTTCTTCGCCCTTGTCCATTGGCCAGGAGCACATATTGTTTCATTAATCGTCAATCACTGCTTGGAGACGATATTCTTTTTCTTGGTTTTAGCTAGCTTGTGCCTGTTTGTCCTTAAAAAAAAAGTAGGTGTAAAAAATCGCATCTGTGGCGGACTTAGTTATGATAGAAATAAAAATGTAATGACAATGTGATCTGCCTGATTAAAAGGCACCTACATTTGTTATTATTATTAAACTATACTTACGTAAATTATTTGGTATACATCGGGACAAGCAAAACGAAATATGAGTCAAAAACTCTCAAGAAACACAACACAACCACTTCTAGACAGACTTCAGACAGACTCGAGTTTCAAAACATGTCGAAACATTTTGATGTACCGCCTCCGAGCAGGACCCGAAAAACAAAACTTGAACTGTCGCAAAACAAGCCAGTTTTCAAAAAGTTTGCAGAATGTGGCAGCTTTGTTTTCCTCGATAGGTCAAAACAATAACAAAACACAAACTTCTATCGAGGAAATCAAAACTGCAACATTTCGAAAGCCTTCTGTGTTATGTTTCTTGAGAGTTTTTAACTCATACTCCTTCTTTTGTTCAGATTTGTACCAAATAGTAAGTATAGTTTAGCGTTATTGATAATGAATTAAAGTACTTTATATTCAGGCAGAGCATATTGTCATTACATTTTCATTTTTATTATAACTAAATTCCTCACAGATGTAATTTTTTACTTTCATCACCACTCGTCAACATTGCTTGATTGATTACTGAAAAATGTATGCGCCTTACCAATGGAAAAGGGCGGAAAACAGAAAAGAATCTCAAAGATAATACTATAGTCAGCCCGCTTGATAGAAACAAGAGTTTTAAGTTTGCCTTAGTTTCGTTTTTGTTTTTCAGGTTCTATAAAACACAAACAAAACATGAACTCAACTGTCCGTTTGGCAGAAAAGTGGCGTAAGGTAGCAGCAGATACTCTAATGGCGAACATTTCCGATTTTGCTTCCCACACTGATAGATCAGGGGAGTATTGTGTAATTTTCGACTTTAAGATAATGGCTTTTGCACTTTTTGGGCATTTTATGATATCTACATAACGCAATTTGCACGTCACTCATTTTAGCCTCATACTCTCAGTAACCGCTGCATGAATTATGGTCAAATTTTGGGTAGCGATATGCTCTGGGGCAGTGGGTAATGCTGCTATAATTTTGAAGATCAGTGCATGGGTAGCGCAATAATTAGCAGAAAACAAAACAATACAATTATTTCTTAAACTTTAGATGTTTTAGGGGTTCCTGACCATTTTCTACTTTTTTGGGTGAGGCAGAAAGTGGTGTGGTTGGGTGGTTTATGTATTCGTAAAGGGCTGCCAGTGACCTGTGACAGAAAGGCCTAGTGGTATAATATACATCTTTAGATCCATCCGAACATTGTCTTGCCTATTACAGAAACCAATTTTCTGATGTACATACATACGAGTATTGCTTTAGATGGCTCTGTATTCTGTAACGTGAAAATTATTGAAAATTTATGAAATTTTGACACAATATTATCACCACGGCGGGGATCAAAATTGCGTATGGTTTTTGCGAATCATGTCAGCGGCGGTGCAGCAGTAATTAAAAAGGTAAAAAGTTAAAAACAGTCCAAACTTCGTTTTTAGGCGACTTGGGCTTTTCTATGATCCCTCACAGCAGCAATATTCATGTCCTTTCGGTATTTTGTTCACACTTGCTACAGCAAACAGAGACGTTATTTTTTCCATCGAGGAAGACATAGTAAACATTATGCTCATCAGCAATTCTGCTTCTTGGGCATCTAGGAACTATACACTTTTTCGGTATTTTCATATTTCTACAATGCAAAAGAATGATTTTCCAATGAAAGCTGGTGTTGTACGCACAAGCACTACTCAAATCTTCAACGATTTTGCCTCTCAAGTGTTTCAGTTGGGTGACAGCAACAGCTGCTTGACATAATGATAGAGTTTAAAAATTGAGGACGGGTTTCTTGTAGTATCGAACGTAAGAGTTCGATATGGATTGAAAATTGACAATACTGCGGATGCAGTAACAATATGAGCAATTTTTACTATAAATAGTCGTATTTAAAATTGATTTTTGGCTTTTCCCATGCAAAAAAATAAAAAAGCATTCCTAAGCCTTATCTACTCCTTACTGTCATATAGAGCAAGAAAGAATATACTTGAAAAAGATTCAATTTCATGCCAATCCAGCTACTTGGTAGCTGATGAAGAAATACTGTTAAGCATAGAAAATTGAGAAAACCTGCAGGAAGAAAATGTCGCAAAGACATCTAAGAGTGAGGCGGATGTTTACGAATAACGCTCTATCAGGAAAATTAATTACGGTATAAAATAAAATCTAGAACGATAATTAAATCCTCAAAGGATGTTCGGTTTGTAGCTGACAGGGTCGTTATTGAAACTAATCTAGGAGGAAAAACTCCGATCAGCTACAGCACAAAGCTGTTCGCCTCTGGCTTGCAATTTATTCGGAATCTTAAAGGGCCTCGCACTTCAAAATACTTCATAAAGAAAATAATTTAGCTTCGTATAACGTGGAATTTTTTATTATGTATACGAGTCGAACACTCCGTTAGTACGTCAGCTGGATATTTTGCCCGCCAACTGTTCTCAGTGACCAGTGCTCTGATTTTGACTAAATTTGTAAGTATGATATAATATTGTGGGTTCAAAAAATTAAAATTCAAATAGCAACGAAATTTCTCCAAATCCCTTATTTTTTTCAGGAACAGTATCAGTATACATTGGAAGTTTGTGCTAGAAGTCAGGATAAAATAGCTAAGCCATATATTGTATATACATAAAATATAAAAGTATAAAGTCAAATAGTAAAAACCGAGACAATACTTATAAAGTAAAAAGCAACAACAAAAGTACGATCTTACAAATTTTTAAGTAGTTGTCGTTTTGAGGGTATCCATGTACTCACGGATTGAATAAAATATATTTTCCTGAAAAAATTTAAGCTTTGAATTTTTTTAATTTTTGAGATGATCTGGTAATGTAATATGCAGATGTAATTGTGATAAGTTCCTAGCGGACTTGTTTAGCTGATATCTAGGGATCCTCATTAGTTCTGCCTATTCAGTTTACGAATAACGTATATTGATGAAACCAGTTTAGATTTCAATCACATAATATGAGCTGTAATTTAGTCTCTTATCTAAGGTTACGACTAGTACATTAGCATTATCTTTGGATTGTCTTGATTGTTACGTTTTCAAAATTCTAACTCTTATGTGTTGTTCACATTTAAGCCCTCTAAATTTGCTTTCCATTTTTATTTCTATCCCTGAATCATATTTTGCTCGGCTAATCAATGTAGTGTCGTTAGCATAATATACTGCTTTTACATGAGGTAAAGAACCAAACAAGTCGTTAATGTACAGGGTGGTCCAACAAGCGGGCGGTGCTCTCTAGCGACCTTACCGTTTAAATCAGAAGAAAATGGCTTGAATAAAAAAGCAGGAAAGAATTTACTTCAGTAAATTCAAACGACGCTCCCACTGTGGAATTTGTTGGCATAAAAAAGTGCTTTTTTTAACCCGAAAGCGATATTGTCAAAACCGGATTTTTCCCGGACTAGTTTTTTCATGCTGATTCCGATTCTGTATTTAGTTTTTCTCTAGCATTTGTAGCTTTGGCTATCTTTTGTATACGGACAGACGGACGGCCGGACAGACAGAGGCTCTGTATAAGCTCTCCTCCTCAGTGAGAGCTAAAAGGGTTTCGTTTCAAATGGTGTACTTGTAGAAAATAATTTCAAATATGGCGGACATCTTGATATACCGGAAGTAGTTGTCAACCTCCTTATTTTAAACAGAACATCCTGTATATTATTACGTATTTGTTAACCATATCTATTCAGCAATCTTTATAAAATTTGACATTTGTAGTACTCTACAAAAAATGTTAATACTTCGGAAACTAAGCACGACAAAAGTATGCGGTTTTCGGTTTTAAATCGAGCAGAAAACATACTTGTGCTTTAGTAAGATCATTCCTTCAAATACACATTAAATCAATAGGCTAGTAATTTTCAAATTTGAGATATCTAAAAGGTTAAAAATATGTTTTTTAAATGGGATGGCACGATAAGTGGATGCAAAATTAAATTATCTTTTACTTTTAATTTGGCATATGTGATTCTATCTTTGGCGGTTTTCAAGATATTTACGATTTTGTAATTATTCCGTAATGGCGTGGAGGAACTGGAGAAATCGTAGGTGGCGTGGCTTGCAGACAAAACAATTGCCTGGAATCATTTCATCCAAAGTGTTTCGGACTCTATACGAGATTCACCCAACAGAAAAAGTGAGTATAAACAATTCAATGCGTGATAGGTAGGTCGTCATGCGGCATTCATACTGGTTGAATGATAACCGCTAACCCTATTGGCCCTAATTGGTCGAGCCTCTCTAGACAGCCAATAAAATTGCAAGCAAGTGTGAGTGAGACAGCCGTTCAACGCACGGCGCGCCGCGCCGCCACCGCTTAAACAGGAGTGGACTTGTTTAGTGTTTTCGATACAGCGATCCATCGTGCATCGAAATAAATTTAATTATTATTAGCGCAAATATTTGAATTTGTTATATCCTGAGATGTTTGACACGGACACAGCTAGAGAGATCGATGATATCAGCTTTACACCGCCAAAAAAAAAATGGGCCTAAAGACTGCATCTCAGTCCTGTTGAGAAGCAAATCATTTTAAATATTTATAAAAACGAAATGCAACAAAATGCCGATTTAGTAATTGAAGGTAGCTGAGATTTCGGGTGTGAGTCGATCAAGTGTATACAGGATCATTAAGGAGTATAAATGTAATCATTCATTATCAGAGCCAAAATCTTATCCTAAAAGAAAAATTCTAGCTGTGACAGTGATTTATTACTTTTATATTCCTAAATACTCTTGTATAAACTTGACCAACTCACTCCTGAAATATTACCAACCTTCCATACAACTCCTTCAAACACTAAATAGAAATTTTCGTGCTTTTGGTTTTTGTACATATTCAAAATGATTTGCTTCCGTCCACATGGATGATGCAATTCTGCATTTTTTTGTTTTTCGATCACTACTCCGCTGTCAGTGAACTATTGCTAAAAATAAAGCAGTTCGGCCTATTCCAACCAGACAGCATGTAACCTGTAATCTTTAACTTGGAAACTACCATCTTGATTGTGATGAAATTTTGACACCATATCACTACGATGGCAGATATGGAAAAAGTATACTGCAATCGATTCTAATACTTCCGTCGCCTATCGGCGCCGGCGTGAGAAATAAAAACAAACAAAAGCCGTTTGTTATCGCGGCTTCCTGTTTTTGTTCGGTTTCCCGCAAGTCAATATTAATAATTAATTTCTCTTTGTCAGAGCAGTTAAGTTCCGGCAATGATATAAATGTTCACTTTTACCTATGATGAAGTTGCATGCCAGGTTTTTCACTAATTTTTTGCACTTAACTAGATTCCCTTTCCGATTTTCTTGTATCTTAGATATTTTGTTTTGTCTAATAGATAATATGGACAACTTGTTGACTACATATTATGTGAAGAAATCCTAAAATGACGTAAACCATTTTTGAAATAACTGCTGGCATCCAGTCACGCCATCGTATCCATAACTTCTGTGGCGGGGAGGCAATATTATAATTAGTTTGATAAACGCAAATTGTGTTTCTGTTTCGTATTAATGTTGGATATATATATTCTGTGCCGATATATAAGTATTTTTCATTTCTTGTCAATTTCCAACTTTTCAACGGATAATCAGATATAATTATTATCAAGTGATATCTTAAGCCGGGCCTGTAATCGGTACCTGTTTTAGAGAGATAACGCTTCGCCGCGTTTAATCACGTACAGAATGCGTGTCTTTGTTTATATGAGATTTTTCTGTTGGGAGAATCAAGTATAATACTAAAATGTTCAGGCGCTCCATCTAATTGTAGCCGCATTATCCATGAAAACGCCAGTGGTAAATTTTCAATATGATGCAGTTTCCAATAATAGCACCCAAAATGTTTGCACTCGATTCTGGTTGCCAACAAACTTCTCAAAAGTGTCTATTCATGTCGTGGTAAAATGTGAGAGAATGAATCATGTAGTTAACGAAGATAATCAGTTTGACGTCCTCGCAGTTGTAGTTGAAGATCCGCATAGCAGCACAGCAGAAATTAGTCGCGTGACTTGGAAATTGGTCAAACATCTGTGAAAATGGTCTTAACGAAGAACAAATAGCATCCTTATCACGTGCAGCTTATTCAATCACTCGAAAGACAAGACTTTAAATGCGAAACGAATTTCTGTAATTGGGGTCGTGCTCGAGTATGAGAATATGCCGTCCTTTTTAAAAGTGTATTGTTTACGGATGAAGCTACATTTCATAATAATGGCCATGTAAACTGACACAATTCACACTTTAACGCCGACGTAAATCGAAATTTTGAGAGGTCTGTTGACAACCAGCATGTAGTCCAAACAATTGAGATGGTATTATTGGAAACCGCTTAATAAGTTAATGTTTTCCAACATTTTCTCAATGAAAATTAGGAGACCTGCTAGAAAATTTGGAGATTTTAAGAATAATGTGGTTACAGTTAGATGGAGAGCCTGAGCATTTAAGCATTAGAGGCCGAAACGCTTTGGATGAAAAGTTGCCAACCAATTGTTCAGTCTGCGATCCACGTCTTCTGCGATTCCTACACGCCATTACGGAATAATTACAAAATCGTAAATATCTTGATAACGATCAAAGGCAGAACCGGGAATAGAACAAGAACAAATGGGTTTCAGATCAACAATAGATGGAATATTCTTAATACAACAAATTATGCGGATGCCTCAACGTGAATAGATGTAAACTACTGGATATTATGAAAGAACACGGGTATCCAAAGCACTTAATAAGAGCAATACAAATCTTATACACGGACAACAAAATTGCTATAGATATAGGGGAAAATGAACTGGAGAAATATCGGTAAATAAGGAAGTTTGACAAGGCTGCTGTATTTCACGAACACTAACATATATTTAGACGCCGTTAGAAAATAGTTGAAAACGGAATGCCCTGAAGGCATACATCTTAACCACAATACCACCCTAAACTCTATTTTATATGCCGATGACCTAGTACTTTTAGCCGAAACAGAAAACGATCCGCATAGAAAAGTCCTCTAAAAAAATCTGTCAACTTGACTTATATTATCTCGTTGATTCAGTGTTTTGACTTGATCAAATACTATTACGGCATTGTATTTTAGTTGTTCGTTAAGTACAAATAAAATTCCATAGTATTTTCTCAGAATAAATAAATTTCAGTACACAAATAGGAGGTATATTTAAAATTTGCCGAAAGATCTAAATATCTCAGAAAGTGATCAATGTAGGTATAACAAGTGCTATACAAAGATAAAGCAGCATATCAAAAGCCATTCTTTGGTATAATAAAATATTGGGGGTAACATTATAAAAAAGAGAAAATCCAGATTTTGCATTCTACATCACGCTGTATATAAATACGCGTCGTCGGTTTTATTTATAGCCGATTTTAAAACCAGAAGATATGTTTTATCTTTCAATGTAAAAAAAATAATTGATTCATTACTTTTTGATATACAGTGCGTTCGTTTGACAGCGATTTGGATATAAAAATCGTCGTAACTTTTGAAATACCCTGTATCATGTTAAAGTACCTTTACTGTAAGAAGGACGATTATTAGTAGAATCTAATGTGGGATACCATATAGGGTATCTCATTTGAAAAAATCTATGTTTGCATCACCACGTAGTTATGGATCACCCTGTGTGAATGAAAATGTTTTCTGAGCAAGGAGCATATCCTTAGCTACAACTTTTATATACAACTGTTTTTGCTAAGTCTTTTACAGTAGTGGAGTTATCGCCAGATCCGGTACTAAAAACTCACCCTGTTTATGACATTTGAGCAGCATTTCAGCACAGTGTTACGAGGCAGCTTCCATAACGGGTACCCCGGCTTCTAAACATGCTAGCTGCTCAAGCTGGTGAGAAATGGAAAAAGCCTCCGACCGCTGATTGAAGGACAGCTCAAACGGTGTTCTGGACTCACCACATCGGTGACTCCGTGTAGATTTCATGACAAAAATATCAAACTCCGTACACAGGGGGAGGGGGGGGGTTGGTCTGGTGGCTAGGGTCGAGGGGTCCTAACTGGAAGGTCCCGGGTTCAATTCTCTTAGAGGCGGACATTTATTTCTGTTTTCAATCAAAAATAAATATCCATAAAAAAGCTCAGCGAAGGATCCCCATCTGAGCCTTCGCTGTTGGCTTCTAATTAACAGTGCTGTACCTAGACACCGGGCACCGGGAAACATTAACAAAGCCTACACGGAACACGAGGCTGATGACCAGAGCAGCCGATGCCGATGACACAGAAGTAAAAAAAAAACTCTGTACATACAAGCTACGCGTGCTAGTGAAACGATTGGAAGAAATTCCAACAAACGGATGCATGCAAGAATGACGTGCAACGAATCATGCAGTATGAAACCCTAAAGATGCATCCACACCGACCGCGCACATTCGCGCCGCTCCGCGCCAAGCAGCGCAGTGCATTTGTTCGATACGGGAACATCCATAGTTTCACTATTGCACGAGAAATGTTCAAATATGCTGCAACAGATATTAGCTTCCTAAGCGTTCCACTATGCGCGCAGTTTTATTTATATTTTTTGATTGAGGGTGATCATTATCAATATGAGCCATAGGCATAGTATGTGATGCAGTAGAAAAACGGAAAAAGAAAGTACGCTGGCTATACGAGTAGTTAGGGTAATTGCAAACTCTTGCAGTGCATCGTCTTTTTGGTTTTCAAATGACAACTGTTATTAGCCAGATCATATAATACTGGTTTAAATTTGTATGAGTTTATTAAACGATACACCTTTTTGTCATTTTGAGGCACTATTTTATCAATAGACGCATTTCGATCAAGGCTTCGACCAGTCAAAACAGTCCATTCAAGAGCATGCACCTGTCAAAGCTCTCCGAAAATTATTGATTTCTCTCAAAATCTACCGCAAAAAACTGCAAAATAATATGCTTTATATACAGTCGACCATTATGAACCATCTAGCATCTTTTACAGTATGATTTTCCATCCTAAATGGGTGAAAGTTGCATTTTCTTGTTTGACGTAAGTTTTAGCGTTCGCTTATCTGCCCCAATTACATTCCACAAAAGCATTACATTTGACCACTGGATTGTTATCCTATCAAAAAATAATATTGATGAAAAGTAATTCAAACTACTGATGCATTATCTTGATAAAACAAGAATGTTACTAACTATAGTAATTATGAATGCCTGCAATACACCTTTTTATTATAGTAAAAAATGAAGGTAAGTTGATTGACTCAGTACTTCCCACACATTACGCGGATATCAGTTTATTATTTTCCCATAGCATGAAGCTTTAGTCTGAGATCTCTTGCAACCAAATAATCGCCAGCACCCCCCTCCCCCCTAAAATTGCCTTATGCGCTAGGTCTTTCCTTCACAGGTCAAAGAGCCTATTATTGATGCTACAAACTTCTCAGTTTTACAACCCCCCACCTCCCAACCACCCCAATTTCACCCCACCCAAAAAACAGGTAGGAAATGATCAGCAACCCCTAAAACATCTAAAAACCAAGTTTGAGTTTTTTTCATACTTTTAGTTCTTTGATTATTGCTACGCTGCCACTGATACGATTTTTAACAAACGTTCGTGTTTGCCATCCTCATCATGGTAACAATACTGTGTCAAAATTTGATTAGAATCAATTTAACAGTGTCCACGTTACAAAATACAAAACAGTTTAAACCAATAAGGTCTCATATGTATACAGAAAATCCCTGTTTCTGTAATAGGTAAGGCAGTGTTCGGATGGACCTAAAAAAGTTATTTATGTCGCTAGGTCTTCCTTCACAGGTCAGTGGACGGTCTATAATGAAAGCAACAAATTTTTCTATTTTACAGCCCCCCACCCCACAACAACTCCAATTTCAGCCCCACCCAAAAAGAAGTAGAAAATGATCCGGGGCCCCTAAATCGCCTAAAAACGAAGTTTCAGCAATATTTAATTTTTTTCGTTTTTTGCTAATTACTCCGCCGCCTATGCATCGATTTCCAAAATTATAGGAACATTGCCTACTACGACCCCACAGGATATCTCTGCCCAAATTTAATTACAATCCATATAGCGGTTGCTGAGATTACGAGGCTAGAAAGAAGCGACAGACAGACAGACAGATAGACAGACCGACAGACAGACAGACAGACAGACGGAAATGAGTGACGTAGATTTTCGTTAGGTACACATCATAAAACGCCCAAAAAGCGTATTATCTCAAAACCAAAAATTTTAGCAATCACAATACTCCCCTCACCTAACGGTGTGGGAAGTAAAACGGGTGAAAATAACGTTTTGTTGCATTTCGCAAAGCTAAACACACTATTTTACTGTTGGCCAATAACGGCCTACAAAAGTAGTACAATTTAAGCAGAGCACCTTCACATGAATATGCTGATGTGAAGAAGATCTAACTACTGCATAATTCTGATAATGCAAAAATGAATAATTATAAATACCTGATGATTTTCTACTTTCTTTCCTAGTGGGGGTAAAATTGGGGTGGTTGGGTGGTGGGAGATGGTAAAACTCAAAAGTTTTTGTATTCATAATAGACTATCCATTGACCTATGAAAGAAAGACCTATCGGCATAACACACTTTTTTCGTCAGGCGCGAGATGATTTGGTTGCAAGGGTATCTCACACTATACGTTCATGCTATAGGAAAATAGTAAACTGGGATCACCGTATAGTGTGGGAAGTACAAAATCAATCACTTTATTTTTTATCGAAGTAAGATGGCACTAAAATGCAGATGTATTGTATTGTGTAGAAATGCCGAGATTTAGACAAGTAGGAGTAGGACAAAAAATTCAGATCAGTAACAGTCCAGTTATTGATAACCACATTGGTATGACAGTCGAAGAAATGATAATTACTGTTTCACGACTATAGTTAATTCAGTATGCTGATATTGCAGAATACACATATTCTTTCTGATATACGGATTGTCTGTCTACTCAAACGACCTTTTTAACTCATTAAATAGAAATATAATAGACAGGTGACAGCTGTTATCTGCACTCGTGTTACATGCCATAAATTAGATACTAAAAGTTGCAACTGTTACTCAATACATCTCAGAAGTAAATTTAAAGTTGGTGTAAAATATACTGACTAGTGAAGCTGCAAACTTATCAAATAAGCGACATCTGCTTTGAACCCATTATGGTTTAAACGAAGTTCATCCTTGTTCAGAAACCACTCTATCGTTGAAAACAGCCAGTGCTCCATTCAATTAAACGAAACTGCTTCTGTGCAGTCAACTAAGGGTGCCGTGACAGGCACTAAGAATGATTTGAAGCGACAGCTTTAATGAACGTGAAAACCTAATGATACGATAAGAGTACGGATTTCGGTATTGTTACTGCCCTGAAGCCGTTAAAGCCACCAGGACAACAAACCTGGCGAGTCATAAATGAGCATCCTGGCTGGCCAGGCCATAGATTTTGATAATGCAGTGATTTGTATGAATGCTTGAGCCAGGAGAGGAGTGTTGAAATTTTAGAAGAAAAGATAGAAAAATGTGGATACTGGAGGCTAGTCCCATGTGATAGTTATAACTATAGTCTCTATACATATAGTAAGTGCCATCAGCAAAAAAGGTGACACTTTCTCAAGCTGATCATTAAAAATGTTGATCTTCTTTCTCAGAACTCACAAAAAGGATCTCATGCTACTAATGAAACTTGTGGGAAAACCATATACTCGATATTTTCCATTTTTCTTTTTATGTTTTGAAAGCTCCTACCAAAAATGTTTCGGTACACATGTTACACATGTCACGCTTTTATTAGACATCCTGTATAAAATTCGTTGTTTTTTAAAGGTAGTCCAACTCGATCTACATACAATCGCAGGGTAAATTTCCTGAAAAGAGGTATCGTTTGGTCACAAGAGTCCGATACGTTGAGCTTGACTCACCCTGTACAAAATAAATGTATACATGCAGGTAAGAGCTTTTTCTCGGTTTACTGCAAACTCACTTGGTATCTTACCAACAGTGACTTAAACTTTAAAAACAGAGTGTCTGCTGCACTTGCATTTTTAATAACACTAAAATGAGAGCCAGCAATGCATCAGCGTCTTAGGGATCAGGATGGTGCCGTCTTATGAGTATCTAATTGTCTTATTACCTATTTCCAGATTGATCTAACAACCAACAGTAGGAAAAATTAATAGAAACACTTTCGGCCCACTCTTTGGATTAGAGAACATCGGATTTTTTCTTGAAGCATATCCAACAATACTGAGCTACTGTTAACTAATGAACGAGAAAATAAATCCTGATTCAAATGTATGCATGCAGATACCTTTATTTCAAAAGCTTTCATTTAACTGGCAATGTATGTATGTATGTTTGTTCGGCTGGAAGCCTGCTACTCAATTTTGAAGCAAGTATCTTAAACCGATTGAGGTGAGATTTTTTATACGCGTTCAGCTTGGATGACAATATAGGACAAGGTATGTGGCGTCGTCCTAAATTTAATATGGCGGACCATCGAAGATGGCGGAATAGTTGTTTTTTATGCACTTCTACAACATGGTACCAAATGAAAGGGCTTTGCGAGAATAATTATAAAAATATTCTTTCATCACTCTTAATCCAATATGGCGGACATTTGATTTTTGTATGCTTTGTTATAGTATTATATTAAATGAAAGGGTTCGCTGAGAATTAAAGACGCAGGACAAAAAAGGATGGTGACTGTAAGCTCCGTTGCTCTAATCCACCTGAAGCTTGACTACTTGAAATTAACCGGCAAATGACCGGCAACAGTGATGCGTTGAATGAGATGAATAGACTCAGAAACCTAGGCAGCGATAACTAAAAAGAAAAAAATAAATCAAAAACCTTTTTCAAAAAAAAGTTTTATTAAAATGCTATAAAAAGGAGAAAATAAAATTTTCCTTTAAAGTTTCAATTATCAACTTATAGTCTCATCATTATACACAATTTACATGATCATAAAAGCTTGTCGTGAGGTTTGCGTAAGTACTCAATTAAATAGGCACTAATTCAATTTTATTATTATTATTTATTTATTATTATTATTTGATTTACACAAGTAAATCGCGCGACAAGCTTTTATGATTGTATGACACTATTAGCACAGAATCAGTCCTCAGCTGTCGCGTTGTAGGCATCAGCCAAGGTGTAGATCGTTATGCCATCAGCAAAGATACTATATTTTCCATCTTGTACAACGTCGCTATTATGAGTTGAAAACAATCACAAGCCCCAATATTGAGCTTTGAGGAGTACCTAATGTAGGTAACCACTCTCTCATCATCTGACACTACCATCGCCTTCATCTCTTGAGGCCTATTATTAAGACAGGATTTTGCAAGCTACGGTTTTGAAATTTGTATTTTGTCAGCCTACCTTGAAGGATACTGCCGTCAAAGTGTAGTTAAATTTTTCAGTGAAACATTCATTACACTCAAATTGTTAAAAGGTTCCAAAATAAAATCATTAGATTAATATCAGTGCCTTCGTTGGCCCTGAAACCATATTGTTGAAAACAGCTATATACAGGGGAAACCCTTGAGGGCTATAACATAAAAATATTTTCACTTAAATTTTGACGTTTACAGGGTGATCCATATTAAACTTACATTTTTTTGAATGGAACTCCCTACATATTATTGCATATTTAGATTACTTGGTGCATTCTAGTGTGACTTTATATATCATACATGGAACTTTAAACGAATCGTTTAGGCACAAATCACCATTTTTGGTATAAGTAGGTATCAAACAAAATTGAATAACGCGTCACATTAGATCAGACGGTTAAACTTGAATTCTTTTTGTGGTTGATGAAATCAGTATATGAGGAAATTTTGATCGCAGATAACCTCTTTTTTCAAATAGGAAGGCCTATTTTGGTTTTTAGAAGTAAGTGTAAAATTTTGTTACCCTTCTAATGATATAGGATTCTCAATATCAATCTTTTTGTTTTCATTTTGTTTCAGATTTTAAGTCAAATCAGTGTTTTTCAATTTTCCGTGCGTGTAAGCAACCTCCCAGGCGATGAAAAATAAACAAAAGCTCCTTAGTATGGAAGACATCAACTACCTTAGTAGAAAGATGCAAACGAACTAGAGTAGCGATGCAAGATTACGAAAATTCCTTACAACACATCACCCCTTACCGGATACAACAGCGGCAAGATATCTAATGTCAATGAGAAACTGAGGTATGACAGAAGTGTTTGCTTTTCACAGCCTACTAGTTATTGAGGTTCACTGGAGCTTGACAACTTTCCAAAATGCTTAAAATATGCTTAGAATGAAATTTCACATTTAATGAGATAAAAAATTAGTAATTTCCGTTCCGTTGAGTCAAAAAAAAAGGTATCTCTATTGGAGCATTCTGAGCGTCTATTTCAATGATTGCTAGAACTTCTTATTACCCCATGTTATACATGTGTTTATTTAATATATTTCTTTACAAGCTAAATTATGTTTTATAACTCAAACAGACTACAATTTAGGTTTCATTTTCCGCGATGTTGCTAATAAGTAGAGGTACTTACTGAAGAATTTAAAGGGCTCCAGTCAGAGGTATCATTACTTTTGACTTACGGGAATAACTATTTCTTTATGGCATTAAATGTGAAAATCTATCCAGCGGATATAGATATTCACTGCCAGCAACAATCGCTGGTATTTTTCCTGCGATTAAATATGTTTTTACTGACTTTCGAAGTTGGCTAATAGATAGTAGGCCGAGTAGTAGGCTATGAAAAATGAGCATTCTTTTTACCGCTACTGTTTTTGGTTAGAGCTAATGTGTTGTAAGAAATTTTCATAATCTTGCCCCGTTACTCTAGTTAGTTTGCATCCTTCTACTAAGTTAGTCGGTTTCTTCCAACTTAACGGACCTTTATTAATTTTACATGGCCTGCTAGGTTGTTTACACATAGGAAAATTGAAAAACAACGATTTGACTGAAAAATTGAAATAAAATGGAAACTGAAAAAGATTGGTATTGATAATCCCATATCGTTAGAGAGGTAATCAAATTTCACATTAATAATAATAATAGTAGTACTCTCAAATTACATAAAAAACGAATTGTTGAAAAAAATGAGTAAATAAATAATTGTGTTAACATCCATAGAAGGACTACGCCTATACATGGACGAATTAGTGTTACACTGGGGTTTTAGGGTTTTTAGTACCGGCTTGGTCGATAACTCCACTACTGTAGTAGAAGATATCGAAAAAAGTTGTACATAAGAGTTGTAGCCACGGATATGCTCCTTGCTCTTAAAATATTTTTATTCATACAGGGTGATCCATAGCTACGTGGTGCTGCAAACATATATTTTTTAAATGAGACCCTATATATTATCCCATTTTTAGATTGTACTAATAATTTATCTTCTCACAATATTATAATATTATACAGGGTATTTCAAAATTTATGGCCGTTTCTACATCCAAATCGCTGCCAAATGAGCGTACTGTATATCAAAAAGTAATGAATCAAAAGTTATTTTTTTACATGGAAAGATTATAAATATCCTCTAGTTTTAAAGTCGGCTATAAATAAAGCCAGCGACGCATATTCGTATACAGGGTGATGTAGAACGCAAAATCCAGATTTTTCTCTTTTTTATAAATGTAACACCCAATATTTTACTATACCAAAGAATTGCTTTCAATATGCTCTTCCATACTTGTACAGCGCTTGTACCTACGTCCATCAGTTTCCGAAATATTTAGATTTTTCGGTAAATTTAAGATATAGTTTCTATTTGTGTACTGAAATTTATTTCTTTTGGGAAACTACTATCGAATTTGCTTTTTGTTTCACGAACAACTACATTATATGGTGCGGATAGTACTTGATGGACATTTTTCATAACCTGCTCAATAATTCCATACTGTGTGAAAAACGAGCTTCAAAAATTAATTTTTCCATTGAGGGTATTTAGGAGAATCTTTAAGAAATTTCCTCTTTGCCTCTGGAATACATCAACTATGAACAGCAATATCCAGAACGGAGGCACTCTAAAACTAATGCGTTTGAAAGATTAAGACTGAAGAATAGTTTTATTTGGACCGCGTCGTTTAATATTTCATAGCCTGCTTGATAGATCTGCTTGATAATTATTATACATGGCGCCTATAAAATTGTTTCCCCAGCACACTTGGCCTATATTATCTCGTTAATCAAGTTCTATTATGTCCGCATATTTTAGTTGTTCGTTAAGCAAAAATAAAATTTGATAGTATTTTCTCAAACTAAATAAATTTTAGTAAACAAATCGAAGGTATGTTTAAATTTTGTAGGAAAATGGAAACATCTCACAAACTAATGAATTCAGCCATAACAAATGCTATACAAAGATGAAAGAGCATATTAAAAGCAATTCTGTGGTATAATAAAATATTGGGAGTTACATTTAAAAAAAGAGAGAAAAATCAAGGTTTTGCATTCTACATTATCCTGTATACGAATACGCATCGCGGGCTTTTTTATAGCCGAATTTGAAACTATATGATATTTTTTATCCATCTGTGTAAAAAAATGATTTTTGGTTCATCATTTTTTGATATACAGTACGTTCATTTGACAGCGATTTGGATATAGAGATGGTCATAACTTTTGAATACCATGTATAATGTAGCAATACCCTACATTGGAAGAACGGACATTATCAGTAGAATTTGAATATGGAATAATGTCTAGACAGCCAAGCAGGAAGGTTGTGTTTTCGTGATGATCCGCAAAAATAGCTAGTTTTTGAGGACATAGTAATGTGAAGTGGTTCTAAGTGATACTGTCCAAAGGTTTTTGTTTTAACCAACACATACATTAAGAAGCCCTACATCTGAAGTAAGTCTTTGAATAGCTATCGTTAAATTTCCATAATAAATTAGCTGCTGGTTCATGTAACAAAGCATGATAAAAGCTGCCTAGACTGCCCGCCACACTGTTATAGCATGGGCGACAAGGACGAGATCTCGTCACGAGGAATCTACGATTCAGTGCAACAATTTTATTAATCCAACAAAATAATGACCTAGGTAACGATGTTAAAGAAATAAAAAAGGCAATAACAACTCAGTCAGGTGAACTTCAAGAAACAAAGAAAAAAGTACAAAAGCTGGAGAAAGAAAATTCAGAACTCAAAGAAAAAGTAGAAAACATAGAAGCCGAGATAGAAGCTAAATTGAAGAAAAACAATATTGTTGTATTTGGATTGATAGAAAAAGAGCAAGAAAATTTAATAAAGGAGTTAATCAACACAGCCGACACAAGACTGAATATCAAAATAGAGGAGGTAGAAGTAAGTGCAGTTTACAGAATTGGCAAAAAGGAACAGGGTAAATCAAGACCGATCGTAGTACAACTAGTAAGAAACTGCGTAAAAGAGCATATACTAAAGAACATAAAAAAACTGAAAGGTACAGGAGTATCTATTAGTCACGACCTAACACTAGTACAACGAAACAAACAAAAAATACTGTATAAACATTTTAAGGAAGCTAAATCCAGCAGCCAAAACGTCAAGATAAGGAAAAATAAGTTAATAGTAAATGGATACATATACAATAGAACAATTAGAAAAAAGTGAAGACGAAGAGTACATAGCGGACGACAGCGACGAAGAGAATGATTTAAATCTCGAGAACGTTGCAGCAACACAAGGTGGCAAAGCTGTGGAGTCTACACTAACCCCAAACTCAACCAGCCAGAACCAAGCCATCTCTACCAGGTCAGCGACAAAGAATAAATACATATCATCAGGTACTACAATACACCCCCCCCACAAAGAAGTTGAAAAAGTAACTCAATTTTAGGTGTATTAATTGTCTGTTAATTACCAATCAATATTTTTGTCCGTTTTACCTGCTTTACTTTTTTGAGTGCATTCTTTTTGCGACATTGTTGGTTGTACTTTTTTACGTTGTCTTAAACCCTAACTGAATTATACATTTCTTCTAGTTCTTTTTTATTATTAAGTAGTTTTTTAGAAATCTATATTACAATATTTATGTGATATGTGATACACCTATAAGATCCTCGTATAGCATAGTATGTAAGATGGACCCATATATTAGAGGTTATCAAAACGAAACTATAGATGCAAACATTATTGATAATTTGGAAAATTTTAATGTCACTACCGAAAAAAATGCAATTAAAACTATACATGTGAATATAAGGAGCATGGCTAAACATTTTGATAATCTACTATGTTTTTTATCGTAATTAAACGGAATCGATGTAATTGTACTTCCGGACAACAGTTTAAATCAGGGAAATCTCCTGGATATGATAATATTCATTCAAGTACATTAAAGCAAATTTGTAATGAAATAAGTGCACTTTTGTCATATTTGGTAAACCTTTATTTTGAAGAGAGACTTTTTCCAGATGTTTTAAAGCTTGGAGTTATCAAACCATTGCACAAAAAAGGTTCAAAAACAGATATGAACAATTACAGGCCGATAACCTTGATTTCAAATTTGTCGAAGGTTGTAGAAAAAATTATTAAAATTCGCCTGACAAGCTTCTTAGATGAATTTAATATCATATCACATAAACAGTACGGCTTCAGGGAGGGTAGGTCAACAGAAGATGCTATACTTAGACTCACATCTTATATATATGATGCATTAGATAAAAAAATGCCAGCCCTCTGCATTTTTGTTGACCTATCCAAAGCATTCCATACAGTTTTAATGACAAGTTATCTAACGAATCGAAGGCAAATTGTCAATGTGAACGGTGTAACTAGCCGTGCGAGGACTGTAACTTGTGGTGGACCGCAGGGAACAGTTCTTGGGCCGCTTTTATTCACTGTTTACATGAACAGTCTACTTCAAAAAACTTATGAGGGTCACATAATAAGTTTCGCTGATGATACCGCAGTATTTTATACGTCAGATTCATGGGATACACTGAAAGAAAAAGCAATCACAGATCTTAAATCAATAGCTAACCTGCTGAGATTCAATAAATTAATAATTAACTGCGATAAGTATTTGACATTCACGTCTTATATTAATAGCCAGCCCAATTTAGGCACGTTGTATGTCGACAAAGACATTACAATACCAGAATCCGATTCGGTGAAGTACCTTGGTATCGTGGTGGATAGACATTTGAGATGGAATTTACACATATCATATATACAGGGTAGCCAATCGGGTGACGATAGTAATTTTTTTTTAGATAGCCCGTACCGAGAGCTATCCAAAACACCCCCATATATGTGTACTGATTATTGATAGTTTTCGAGTTAAGATTTTTTTTTTGAAAACTTAGAGATTTTCCAGTTTTTCCAAGAAATCGTCAAAAACAAAAACAAGGATGCTTTTTGGCTTTTTTTTGTGCAATTATATTCAGTATTAAGCCTATTTTAATATCCAATAAAGAGAACCTGTACATCCGAACAATAATTAAGTACATTTTGGGCCCAAAGTTTGAAATCTCTGTTATTAGTCAGGAGACCAAAATCTTCAAAATAAAATTAAAAATACTTACGCCTGGTTCTGGAGCTTGAAGCTAATCTTAAAAACTTTACAAGACATTGCACTTTCGAAATAATAATGAAAAAGTAGCACTTATGGGGACATTTTGCGCCGTACGTGAGTGTTAAAGGTAAAAAGGTGATAATTCGCGAATTTCCAAAATGATTGAAAAACTATTATTTTGCTTTATTATGACAAATTAAAGAAAACAAACTCGTAACAACTAATAAACCCGATAATCATTGATGTTTTGATGACTTTTAATAAAAAAACTAATACCCAAATTGTGATTTTTGAAGCGTTTGTGCTATGTACTATTGAACTTCTGCTAAATTAAGTTGTATGGAGAGTTAACAAAGGAAAGGAATAATAAAACAATAACCTGACTTCCGGTTTCATGGCAGAATTACCTGGGAAGTGATGTCGTAGCATATGCCATCCCTTTCTTTTAGAGTAGCTTTTTGCGAGCTTATGTCGGCGAAGCGCAGTTGTGTTAATTAATTTTCGGTAATAGGCAAGGCAATGTTTGGATGGACCTAAAAAGGTGATTTATATCGCTAGGTCTTCCTTGACAGGTCAGTAGACAGTCTATCATGAATACAACAAGTTTTTCAGTTTTTCAACCCCCCACCCCCCAAACACCCAAATTCCACCCCCACCCAAAAAAAACGCAGAAAATGATCAAGAACCTCTAAAATGGCTAAAAACGAAGCTTGAGGAATATTTGAAATTTTTGTTTTAGTTACTTCGCCGCCCATGTACCGATTTCCAAAATTATAGCAGCATTACCTACTAAGACCCCACAGCATATTGCTGCCCAAATTTCATCACACTCCATGCAGCGGTTACTGAGATTACGAGGCTAGAAAAACGCGTACAGACAGACAGACCGACAGGCAGACCGACAGACAGAACGAACGACGGAAATGAGTGACGCGGATTTTCGTTATGTAGACATTATAAAACGCCCAAAAAACCTATTATCTCAAAATCGAAAATTTTCACGATCACAATCCTCCCCTCACCTATCGGTGTGGGAACTAAAAGGGATGGCGTATGCTACGACAACGCTTCCCAGGTAATTCCGCCATGGAATTAAAAGTCAGATTGTTATTTTATTATTCCTTTCCTTTGTTAACTTTCCATACAACTTAATTTAGCAGTTCAATAGTACACAACAAAAAGCACAGGTATTAATTTTTTTTTATTAAAAGTGATCGAACCATCAATGACTATCGTGTTTATTAGTTGTTATGAGTTTTTTTCTTTAATTTGTCATAATAGAGTAAAATAATAGTTTTTTAAATCATTTTGGAAATTCGTGAATTATCACCTTTTTACCTTTAACAGTCACGTACGGCGCAAATTGCCCCCATAAGTGCTATTTTTTAATTATTATTTTGCAAGTGCAATATCTTCCAGAGTTTTTAAGATTAGATTGGAGCTCCAGAACCAGGCACAAGTATTTTTAATTTTATTTTTAAGGTTTTGGTCTCCTGACTAAAAACAGAGATTTCAAACTTTGGGCCCAAAATGTACTTAATTATTGTTCGGATGTACAGGTTCTCCTTATTGAATATTAAAACAGGCTTAATACTGAGTATAATTGCAGAAAAAAATATAAGCCAAAAGGCATTCTTGTTTTTGTTTTTGACGATTTCTTGGAAAAACTGGAAAATCTCTAAGTTTTCAAAAAAAAGTCATAACTCGAAAACTATCAATAATCGGTACATATATATGGGGGTGTTTTGGATAGGTCTCGGTACGGGCTATCTAAAAAAAATTATTACCGTCACCCGATTGGCCACCCTGTATGTAAAAAATTGAGAGGTTTGTTTTACAAATTTAGATATTTAAGTAATTTCCTGAGCAAGACACACCTAAAGACACTTTATACAGCACTTGTTCTATCCCAGTTGTCTTATGGAATTATTGGCTGGGGTGGAGTTACGAACAACTATGCGAATGATCTTGAGATTTTACAAAAATGGATTATAAAAACAATATATGATAAAAAATAACTTACTCAACAAACCTATTATATTCTGAAACATCAATTTTAGATATAAGACAGCTCTATTGCTTGACGCTACTATTGTATGTTTATAAAGGAAAAATTAAATTGGAGAATATTGAACATAGTCGTCAAACACGCAACAGAGAACATTGTTATAAGATCCCTCGAAGCAACAAGACTGTAGGGCAGAGGCATATTTATTCTCTTGCTTCTAAGATTTTTAATTTATCACCTGTAAAGCTCAAGGACAGGTCAATACCAATCAATAAATTTAAATTTGAAATAAAAAACTGGATAGTGCATAGCGGAAGAAAACTGTTCAATGATTTAATAAATAATATTTAGCATTGACCAAGTGATAACCTGATTGGACAATCGTTTTTGGAATAGAAATAGTCAATAATAATTACACGGACTTGATATGAACCGATTAGACAACATTATTTAAGAGTAGGAAGGAATACTGGAAATGAAAATGTTTAAGATAGTTTCACTCACACACAAGTAGCTGAAAATGCTACTTCAGTGAGTATTTCTGTATTTATCATTGATATTTACATATTTAGTTGTACCGAAAGCCTGTGAATTTTGTTAATAAACACATTATTATTATATATATATAAACGAAACAAAAACAAATAAGGTGCAACCCGGGCTCCGACACACCGGGCTGCTGTTCCATTTCCCAGCGACTACTCCTCACACCGTGAGGTGAGCAGTCACTGGGTCCGCGAATCGTGCGTCCTAAGCAGACGAAGGGACCCATGGATGACTGCCTTCTGCATTCTGGCGGCTAAGATGTGCGCCGCCGCACGGCACACCGGCATTTTGCGCAGTGCAGAGAGCAGCGTATCCCTCATACCACCTAGGGATCCAATGACCATTACTAGCAGACTCACAGTGTAGTCCGGCCAGAGCCTGCGAAGTTGTCCGAGGAGCTCCTGATACTTGGTCCGCTTTTCCTCCTCCTTAGAGACGATGTTCCCCTCGGCAGGCGCCGAGAACTCGATAACGAACATCGTCTTTTGTTGGTAGTCGAGGAGGACTATGTCGGGCTTATTTGCATGTATAAGCTCGAGCGTGGAGAATGAGTAGTTCCAGTAAATTCGGCACCTCTCGTTCTCCACAACGGACTCAATATATATATATATTTATATGCGGTACCACTGGGCGCAACCCCATGTTAAATCTTAGGTTCAGTCGGCGTCCAGCGTCACTTGGCGTCCAGATATACGGACGCCGTAAATCGATCGGTGGATATTTTGTAGTTCGGACGTTTCGCACCCGCAGCGCTGGTGGCGAGCCGAAAGTATACAGCTCGTGTATAGAATAGGTCATACCATAGGTTTACTCGGCGTCCACTTTTTTTTGGGCGTGTCTATTTTCGAATATCCGTTATAACCATCGAGCGGTTTACCTAGCGTCCTTTGTATAGCCATATGGGAAAAGTACGTTGACCTCTTTCAGTGGCAAATATTAAACCAACATAATTCTTGTTTGCCCAGAGTCCGACAATTTGGGTGATAATGTAGTATCGCCATCAGCAGCGTCCCGCCAAAAGTAATCGATCTGGATTGTCGACTACTCGTCTTTAAATTCAGATGAAAGGCTTTTTACAGTGACCGTTCACTGGTGAAAATGTCATAGTTATTTAGGGTGTGTTCTTCGGGCAGTCACTTTCTGAGAAAGTATTTGTTGTTGTATGTTGCTAGCTAAACAGGAATTCAGACTCTTTTATTTCCCACACAACCTTTTATACATTGTCGAAAGCAATTATTGTAAGCGTGGTGGCTCCATTGATTGTTGATCTTATTTGTAGCTTGTTTTTAAATTTTATGTTCAAATCTATCACTTCAGCGTATAAATTTGTACACCTAGCAAACATTTTGTCTCATACACCAACCATGCTTCGCGTCTTTATCACAATGATTTTCATCGATAACTGTGCTAGGGTTATGTTCTGTTTTCCGTGATCAAGCAGATTATAGTGAGGTATTTTTTGTTTGACTTAATAATATTTAATTGTTAGTGTTAATTATCTCTTCTATATACCGGGTTATTTATGTTATCCGACATGGAACATTATGGGTAAAGTATTTGATTAAAAAGAATATAATAATTTCTAATGGATAGGGACCCATTAAGGCTACATTTTAAAAATATGTTCATGATATACAGGGTGTCCCCAGTACACAAAATGTATCAAAGTTATATTTTTTAATGGAACACCCTATATATGACCTCATATTCAGATTCCTTGGTTAATTCTAGTGTGACTTTATGGGACACATGGGACTTAAAGCAAACTGTTTTGGTGTAAATCACCATTTTCGGTATAAGTAGATGCCAGAGAAAAAAATAAATATCACAGAGATTATAAAATTTTGAAATCGGTGACTTTGCCGTATTACTATGCATAAAATGCGTCAGCTTGGTTAGACGGTCAAATTTGAATTACGTTTGTGCTTGGAAAAGTCGGTCGTTTAATTAGGGAAACTTCAATCAGAGATAACTTGTTTTTTTCAAATGCGAAGTCCTAACTTTTTTTATACGATTAGTAAAATTTTATAGCCTTCCAAACGATATAAGGTTGTGAGTATTAGTCTCTGGCAGTTTTCGATTAATTTCAAATTTTCCATCAAATCACTGTTTTTCAATTTTCCTCCTATAAGCCCCCCTAAAATGGTTTTATGCCTCTAGATATTTCCTCAACAGGTCAATGGACAGCCTATTATCAATATTACAAACTTTTCAGTTTCACAACGCCCCACCCCCCAACCACCCCAATTTCACCGCACCCAAAAAACAGTTAGGCAATGATCAGGAACCCCTAAAACATCTAGAAACGAAGATTGAGTTGTTTTCATACTTTTACTTTTTTTTATTATTGCTACGCTGCCAGTGACACGCCTTTTAACAAACATACGCGTTTTCCACCCTCACCACGGTAATAATACTGACTCAAAATTTCATTAGAATCAATTTAATAGTGTCCACGTAAGCGACTCAATTTCACGCCACCCAAAAAAACTCAGAAAATGATCAGGAACCTCTAGAACACTTAAAAACGAAGTTTGAGCTGTTTTTATATTTTTAGTTTTTTTATTATTTCTGCGCCTCCACTGGCACGATTTATAAAAACGATACGCGTCTTCCATCCTCGCCACGGTAGTAATACTGTGTCAAAATTTCAGTAAAACCAATTCAACAGTTTCCTCGTTACACAATATAGAATGATCTAAAGCAATACTCTCGTATGTTTACACCAGAGAAAAACTCTCTTTTGGTTTCTGTAACAGGCAAGGCAACGTTCGAATGGACCTAAAAAAGTTATTTATTTCGCTAGGTCTTCCTTCACAGGTCAGTGGACAGTCCATTATGAAAGCAACAAATTTTTCACCTTACCTACTATGACCCCACAGCATATTGCTGCCCAAATTTCATCACAATCCATGGAGCGGATGCTGAGATTACGCGGCTAGAAAAAAGCGACAGACAGACAGACCGACAGACAGACAGGCAGACCGACGGAAATGAGTGACGTGGATTTTCGTTATGTAGAAACGCGTATTATCTCAAAATCGAAAATGTTCGCGATCACAATACTCCCCTCACCTATCGGTGTGAGAAGTAAAAAATGGAGTCAAGTTGATTGACTCAGTACTTCCCACGCATAATAATGATTTCGTTTTATTGTTTTCCCATTGCATGAAGCTGTAGTCCAAAATCTCCTTGCAAGCAAATCATCGCCCACCCTTCCGCAAAAAAACATCCAATACAAAAACTCTCGTGAATAGTTTCTTGCGTCTCCCTCCTTAGAAACTAGAACGCCACAGTTTTCATTCTGCATGCTTCAGCTGAACGATTCAAAACGATCGGGAGCCTCTAAACCATCTAAAAGCGAAGTGTGAGCTGTTTTTTTAGTTTTTTAATTACTGCTGCGCAACCACTGACACGATTTTTCAGACACTGGCGCGTTTTCCACTCTCGCCGCAATAGTCACTTCTGTGTCGAAATTTCATTAACATCAATTTAATAATTTTTGCTACATACATAGAACGAAATTAAGCAATACTCGTAAATCCATAGGTCAATGGACAAAGTATTATGAATACAACAAATCTTTCAGTTTTACAACCTCCCACCCCCCAACCACCCCAATTTCACCCCCACCCAAAAAAAACGTAGAAAATGATGATGATGAACCCCTAAAACGCCTAAAAACAAGATTTGAGCTGTTTTTATATTTTTAATTTTTTATTATTGCTGCACCGCCACTGACACGATTTTTCCAAAATATACCCGTTTTGTATCCTCGCCACGGTAGTAATACTGTGTCAAAATATGATATTTTGCAGAATTGCAGAAAATCACTAGATCTAGTGACATTTCACTAGACCTGGCAACAGTGGTCGGGCCAAGCTGGCCGAGTCGCCAGACTAAAAACTATCTGTTCCCTCTTACAAATCTAAAAATAGCATATTTATGGCCAACGCACCAATGAGGGTCCTCGAATCCTCAGACACTTGTCTAGCAGAGCATTGCCACGTTGCCCCATCAAATCGCAGAATACCGGAGCATTTAGGTACAGAAGGAAAACTTATGGGGTGCTATTTGAAAAAAAAAGTTGGCGGTGAGTTTTAAGAGTTGATGTACAAAATAATGTTTTGAAAACATGGCATGATCCTATAGTACGTGTCAAGGAAATTCAGGGACACCCGACATATCAGTTTGTTGTTAGCGTAACTGATATATTTTTGTATTTGTTATTATGTCGAATTTTATCATAAATATACGAAACACATTAGGTAGTACGATTTTGTGCTTTCTTATAGAAAATTTCTTAACAAGTTATGATCGCTTACAATAACGAATACCTATAGGTATATTTGAGCTACTGTTAACAGTTTCAGCTTCTAAGCTTAGCAATTGCACAAAATAACAATTCTTGAATGATTTCACATTGTGGGTGGGGAGTTGTAAGAAATGCATTGTATTGATAATAGGCCGCCATGCTATGGGAAGTACTGAGTCAATCAACTTGACTTAATTTTTTGACTTCAGGAAACAAAGTATGTAGGTAAACCACCACCGCTAAATAATTATTCAGTTGTTCGTTGACAAATCGATTATGTGAGCCGGAGCAGTAGCAACCGAGTCTTATAAAGCGGCCGTTTTTGCTTCGATTCTGCCTTTAAGGCTGCTCGAAGTTACAAGGTACAATGTGATCGTGAATAACTCCACATTTACCAGAAAGGGTTTACCCGGCGTCCACCTTTTTCAAGCGTATCTATTTTCGGAATATCCTTTATCGTACGAAGTTCAAACGAGCGGTTTACTCAGCGTCCCTGAGTCCCTCGTGGTCGCATGAAACGAGACCTTGACTGAAACTGAACTGAAAACTAAACGTGCAAAATTTGATTTCAATCAGTACACGTATGTATTTGTTAATGAGCGGTCTGCTGAGCGTCCAGTTGCTTTGGTATTTGGTAACCCCTAAAACGCCTGCATGGGCAGCGGAGTAGTTCGCAAAAAAACATAACTATTCAAATATTCTTCAAACTTTGTTTAATATCAAATTAGTATTAGCGCTAGCGATTTTCTTACTAGATGAGAAACTTAGTCGTAACATTTACTACACCAAAATCCAAAATCGTACATTTGGGAAATATAGAGCATGTCCATCCCTTATTTTGTATTAATGGGGAAACAAAGAGATAGCTTACATCTGAAAATCAATATAGTTGTCTAACAACTACATATATAAAAACTCAGCTGTTTCCGAGATATTTTATTTTCTTAATGTTCTTTCCTGAAAGCAACGGTACACTTTATTAACTGTGCATTAATTATTTCCAAGACAACTTTCACTTTTCTAACATATTTTAATTCGTATTTATTTAGAACAAATGGCACATAGGATATTCAGTTAGTTAAGTATAATGTGCTTGTGAAGAGCGATACGAAACGACATTTTGTTGGATGGAGCGCCCTGTATGTTTTTATATTTTAATTCTCCGTTCCATTCTAAACGCAAGCAGTACCTATAACATATCTTACATAAAAACTATTTTAGAGACATTTCACGTCTATAAATGTTTTCCCATAAGCAAGAATTTACTATTATAACTAACAATTTCTATCCTGCCTCCATAATTCAAAAAGATATGGGCAACCTTTTTTAGCGCACAAAAATTTCTTAATTTTGTTTAATCCAAATTGATTGTTTTGCTTAAATACAAAATTGACATAACAAAGATTTGACCAATATGTTTAAAAAAGAGGCAGATAACAGCAGCCGTTTCGCATCAGTACATTAGCTGGAACATTTTTGTTCGTATAAAACTAAATAAATAGTGACAATATATAAATATCTATATTCTAGTCTTTCTAACTTCTTACAATAGCTAAACAAAATTTCTGTAAATACCGTCACTTCGATTTTGGCAACACCTCCGATGAATTAAAAAAATCTATTATAACCTACAAAATTGCTTAAGATCACTAAATAATCGATATATTATCTCCAAAATCCTTATTAATTAACAGTGGTCTACTTTGAATAGTCACGCTCATAAACATATAGCATATAACAAATTACTTTTTTAAATAATTTGGACGTGATTGTTGTACCCACACCTTTGAATATCTGTTGACTAGATCCTTTCTGTTAGAAAAGAGATTAAAACGATCAATAAATACTGTTATTCGTTAATAAAACATAGTTACTAGGATTCAGTAACATTACCTAAAGTGGTAACGAGTTTTTTGCCATCTAGTGTAAGTCATCGTAGCTGTAGAATTAATAAATAAAAATGGAGTCAAGTTGATTGACTCAGTACTTCCCACACATTAGGGTGATACCAGTTTATTATTTTCCCATAGCATAAAGATTTAGTCTGAGATCCCCTTGCAACAAAATCATCGCCAGTACCCCCCCCCCCAGATTGTCATATGCCGCTAGGTCTTTCCTGCACAGGTCAATGAACAGACTATTACCAATAATACACACTTTTCAGTTTTACAACCCCCCACCCCCCCTCCAGCCCAATTTCACCCCCACCCAGAAAAGGTACAAAACGGTCAGCATCCCCTAAAACATTTAAAAACGAAATTTGAGCTGTTTTCATATTTTTAGTTTTTTGATTATTGCTACGCTGCCACTGACATGATTTCTAACAAGCATACGCGTTTTGCATCTTCACCACAGTAATAATAATGTGTCAAAATTTAATTACAATCACTTTAATATTTTCCACGTTACAAAATACACAACGATCTAAAGCAATAAATACTCGTATGTATACAGAAAATTCCCTTAGTTTCGGTAATAGGCAAGGCAATGTTCAGATTGACCTAAAAAGGTGATTTATGTCGCTAGGTCTTCCTTCACAGGTCAGCGGACAGGCTGTTATGAATACAGCAAATTTTTCAGTTTTTCAACCCCCCACCCTCCTACCACCCGAATTTCATCCCCAGCCAAAAAAACTCAGTAAATAATCAGGAACCTCTAAAACACTTAAAAACGAGGTATGAGCTGTTTTTATATTTTTAGTTTTTTTATTGTTTCTGCGCCGCCACTGGCACGATTTATAAAATCCATACGCATTTTCCATCCTTGCCACGGTAGTAATACTGTGTCAAAATTTCATTAAAATCAATTCAATAGTTTCTTCTTTACATAATATAGAACGATCTAAAGCAATACTCATATGTACATCTGAAAAGTCCTTTAGTTTCTGTAATAGGCATAAGGCAATGTTCGGATAGACCTAAAAAAGTTATTTATGTCGCTAGGTCTTCCTTCACAGGTCAGTGGGTAGTCTAGTACGAATACAACGAATTTTTCAATTTTACAACCCCCCAACCCGCAACCACCCCAATTTCCACCTCCACCCAAAAAAAAGTAGAAAATGATCAGGAACACCTGAAACGCCTAAAAACGAAGTTTGGGGAATATTTGAAATTTTTCGTTTTTTGCTAATTACTCCGCCGCCAATGCACCGATTTTCAAAATTATAGCAGCATTACCTACTACGACCCCACAGCATGTCACTGCCCAAATTTCATCACAATCCATGCAGCGGTTACTGAGATCACGAGGACAGAAAAACGCGTACAGACAGACCGACAGACAGACAGACCGACCGACGGAAATGAGTGACGTGGATTTTCGTTATGTAGACATCATGAAACGCCCAAAAAGTGTATAATCTCAAAATCGAAAATTTTCGCGATTACAATACTCCCCTCACCTATCGGTGTGGGAAGTAAAAGTAATGCAATACAAAAAGTAAGTCAGCTTGTTAGTTCAGCCCCCGAGAATAACAAAACTACCAAAGAAGCGACAACCAGGGCGGTGTATTTGATTTTCTTTTCATTTCAATTGGACCACATTCAACTATCATGCAACTCTGTCTAGTTTGATACATTTTTACTTCCCACACCGATAGGTGAGGGGAGTATTGTGATCGCGAAAATTTTCGATTTTGAGATAATACACTTTTTGAGCGTTTCGTGATGTCTATATAACTAAAATCCACGTCACTAATTTCCGTCGGTCTGTCTGTCTGTCGGTCTGTCTGTCCGTCGGTCTGTCTATCGGTCTGTCTGTACGCGTTTTTCTGTCCTCGTAATCTCAGTAACCGCTACATGGATTGTGATGATATTTGGGCAGCGATATGCTGGGGGGTCGTGGTAGGTAATGTTCTTATAATTTTTAAAATCGGTGCAGGGGCGGCGGAGTAATTAGCAAAAAACGAAAAATCTCAAATGTGCCTCAAACTTCGTTTTTAGGTGTTTTAGGGGTTCCTAATCATTTTCTACTTTTTTTTTGGGTGGGGGTGAAATTGGGGTAGTTGGGGGGTGGGGGGTTGTAACGCTGAAAAAATTGTTCTACTCATAATAGGCTGTCTACTGACCTGATAGAGAAAGACCTAGCGGTATAATACACTTTTTTAGGTCCATCCGAACATTGCCTTGTGTATTACAGGAACCAAGGGACTTAGAGAATTTTCCGATGTATACATACAAGTATTGCTTTAGATCGTTCTGTATTTTATAATGCTGAAATTACTGAATTGATGTTAATGAAATTTCGGCTCAGTATTACTACTTTGGCGAGGATGGAAAACGCGTCTGATTTTTAGAAATCGTCTCAGTGGCGGCGCAGCATTAAAAAAACTAAAAATATGAAATCACCTCAAACTTCGTTTTTAGGCGCCTTAGGGGTTCCTAATCATTTTCTACTTTTTTTGGGGTGGGGGTGAAATTAGGGTCGTTGGAGGGGTGGGGGGTTGTAAATCTGAAAAATTTGTTGTACTCATAATGGGCTGTCTACTGACCTGAGGGAGAAAGACCTAGCGGCATAATAAACTTTTTTAGGGCCATCCGAACATTGCCTTGCCGATTACAGAAACCAAGGGACTTGAACTTTCTGATGCATACAAAATACATACTAGTATTACTTTGGATCGTTTTGTATTGTGTTACGTGGAAACTTCTGAATTGACTTTAATGACAATTTGACACAGATTTATTACCGCGACGAGTGTGGAAAGCACGTATGGTTTTTAGAAATCATTTCAGTGGCGGCGCGGCAATAATAAAAAACTAAAACTATAAAAAACACCTCGAACTTCGTTTTAGACGTTTTAGGGGTTCCTGACCATTTTAAAAATTTGTTTGGTTGGGGGTGAAATTGGGGTGGTTCGGGGGTGGGGATTTGTAAAACTCAAAAATTTGTTGTATTCATGATATATTGTCCATTGACCTGTGAAAGAAGCACCTAGTAGAATAAAATACTTTTTTGCGGTCGGGCAAGTGATGATTTGATTGCAGCGGCATCTAGACTATAGTTTCATGCTGTGGGAAAATAATAAAACTGGTATCATCGGAATGTGTGGGAAGTACTGAGTCAATCAACTTGACTACATTTTTTCGGCAACTGAAAACTGGCAGCAATAAAATAAATTTGTTTTTATATCACGTCAACTAAAAAACTCCAGGTTGATCTACTTTAGAGGCGATTTTACTGAAAAATATAACGTACAGGTCTATACCTATACGCAAGCACGAGGGATAAATTAGTTTCCGCAGCTATGGGTTTTTAGTGGCGTAGATAAGGGGGGATGAGGGGATATGTCCCCCTTGGAACTAAACATAAAAATAAACTATATCATGTGTCTTATTATAGAACCCCCTCCCCGAAACGAAATACTGGATTCACCGCGTTACGATATCAAACCGAAAGATGAGTGTAAAGCGGCCTGTTTGGTGCCTGACCATGCAATATTGAAATCACTTTGTATCTTCTCGTCCGCTTTGTACGCGTCGGTTCGGTGGCGACCAATTTGAATTTCTGTTATTCATACCTGCCCCCTCTCAGGGGCATTGACCAGACGCTGAGTAAACCTATACAAGTAAAGACGCCAAGTAAGCCTGTCCACAAACATTGGTTCTATACAGCAAAGTATACACCATGCGCTGGGTAGCCTGTTTCTGGTTCAGACGCCCAGTGAACCTACATATAAATATATATATATCATGAGGTGTCAGCAGTCCGTTACGGAACTTGCTCCCGCACAATTAAAAACCCGGATTAAAACTGCTGAAGTCCAATTGCTTTTAAGACTTCACAAAGATAAACCAATGCACGGAATCTTCTACAAACATCTAGAAGAGCATGGTTTATCTGAGCAGTTGACCTTCTCCTTCCTAAGGTCTAATGGGTTGAAGTCGGAGACTGAGAGCTCTATAATGGCTTGCCAAGACGGTGTCTTCAACACCTTAGTATACCGTAGCCGGATTATGGGTATGGATGTGCCCGATATCCGCTGTAGAGCCTGCCTGCAGGCGCCAGAGACCCTTACGCACCTCTTGTCGGCGTGTAAGGTGTACGCTGGCACAGCCTACGTCTATCGGCACAACGCGGCTCTACGAGTGCTATACTACCATTTAAGGCACTCATACGGTATAGATGAGACACCGGTGCTGCCATACGCTCCAGGGGACATTGAGTCCGTTGTGGAGAACGAGAGGTGCCGAATTTACTGGAACTACTCATTCTCCACGCTCGAGCTTATACATGCAAATAAGCCCGACATAGTCCTCCTCGACTACCAACAAAAGACGATGTTCGTTATCGAGTTCTCGGCACCCGCCGAGGGGAACATCGTCTCTAAGGAGGAGGAAAAGCGGACCAAGTATCAGGAGCTCCTCGGACAACTTCGCAGGCTCTGGCCGGACTACACTGTGAGTCTGCTAGTAATGGTCATTGGATCCCTAGGTGGTATGAGGGATACGCTGCTCTCTGCACTGCGCAAAATGCCGGTGTGCCGTGCGGCGGCGCACATCTTAGCCGCCAGAATGCAGAAGGCAGTCATCCATGGGTCCCTTCGTCTGCTTAGGACGCACGATTCGCGGACCCAGTGATTGCTCACCTCACGGTGTGAGGAGTAGTCGCTGGGAAATGGAACAGCAGCCCGGTGTGTCGGAGCCCGGGTTGCACCCTTTTTGTTTTTGTTTTGTCCTATATATATATATATATATATATAGGGTCATTTGATCCCTTCTTCAGGGCTACAAAGACAATTTAGCAATCAGCAACATTCGAATAATAAGGTTGAACAATTTTTTACTTACAACAGTTTGTGAGGATGTTGCTCGATGATGTTAATATAAATGAAGCCAGGAAAGCAAGTATCGACACATATCTTGTATGAATCACGTTGACTAACACTCAGGAATTTTACAAAACGGTACAAAAATTACAGTTAAAGATTAAAAACTTGGTAAAACATTTAAAATGTCCGTTTGAAATTTTTCATAGCCGGCATATTACGTCTTTATCGAAACGGCCAAGCACACGTGTCTCAGCGGAAAAGAGAGGGAGAATGTATTCATTTGTCATTTGTCATTTATGTCATTCGTCATTAATTGACGCATGTGCCAGTGATTCAAAAGGAATAATTTTTGTATAGGGTGATTCAAATTACTATTATACCATGTGAGCCAGAATGATCTGGTACTCAAAACAATTTTTCATAATGTTACAAAAATGAGACAATGTGCGTGGTTAGCAATGGAAACGTTAAATAGCTTATACAAAGGGGGAATTTTAATGTGTGTAGTTAGTAATAGTTATAGTAAGTAAGAGAGAATAGTATTATATATAAAATATTCAATAAGTGTATTATATTAAGGGAAAATCTAAGAAATATTGTATAAATACGCTATGAATTTGGTTTTAAATTAGTGAGTTGTCCAAAAAATTGTCAATGTGATATTTTTCACAGTTCAATAAATATGAATAAATTATACTTAAATTGTTGATATCTGTTTTTTTATTCATACAATTCTCACATTGAAAAATATGTGCCATTTCAAGGAAACATCTCTTTTTTAAATTAGACTCACTTGCCAAAACTTTAACTGAGTTATAATCAATATTATGATTGGGAACATTGGCATGTGCTGCCAAAGCACACCTGTTAGGGTGAAGTCTGGCATCACTTTTATGAGATGTAAGTCTACCTTTTAAAGACCTGGATGTTTGACCAATATATTGTGAACTGCAAGTACTGCAAGAGATGCTATAAACTACATTGGTTAAGCTAAGCAATGGTACTTTGTCTTTTAGTTTAGAAAAAAGATTGTTGATTGTTAAAACTGGTTTAGAGGCAATTTTACAGTTTACATTCCTGAAAATCCTGACCAGTCCTGGAGTTAGTTCCTTGATAAAGGGCAATTTTGCATATATTGTTATTTCAGGATTACTAGGTTGGGCACTTACCACTTGTGAGTTATTATTGAGAGCAATGTTCGCGTTAGTATTGGTAATTTGGGGTGGTATATTGTTATCAGAACTAAAGAGGATATTGTTCACCAAGTGTTTAGGGTAACCATTGTTGATAAATAATTTTGATAAAGTGTGAAGATTTGGATTGTGGAAAGAATTATCAGCTATTTTTAGCACCCTGTTTTTCATCTGCTTAATAAGGTTTATTTTAATTTGCATCCTATGGTAAGACATATAATTAAGGAACCTACCAGAACTGCTAGGTTTTCTGTACCAGTCTACCAAGAGGATATTATTATCTGAACGAATAAACCTTGTGTCAAGGAAAGGGACTGATTGTTTAGAGTCCTCCTTCTCAATAGTGAATTTTATGTAAGGGTCATAGCTATTGAAGGTGTCCACTATTACATCCAAGCCTTCAGATGGTAGACAGACTATTATATCGTCTACATATTTTTTTATAAAGAAAAGATTAAAAGGTAACACTTGGATCACTGAATCCAATAAATCATCCATTACATATTCAGCTAATATAGGCGAAATTTTGGCTCCCATGGGAGTGCCAAATGTTTGTTGATAAATTTTGTTATTGAAGGAAAAATGATTATTATTAAAAAGAAAGGTGATAATATTAAGAAAAGATTCCAGAGTCAAATTACAAAATTGGCTGATATCTGACCAATGCTTACTGATGGACCTTAGACAGGCATCCAAGTAAACATTGCTAAAAAGGGATACTACGTCCAAACTGGCTATTACATGATTATCAGGGAGTTGTAACCTGTTAAACTGCTCTGAAGCATCAAAAGAGTCTTTAATATAATAGTCACTTTTTTTATGCGCTAAAGTGAGAATGTCAGTGACAAAAGATGACAAAGATTGGGTAGCTGAACCAATAGATGCGACAATTGGTCTTACTGAAAGGATGGGCTTGTGTATTTTGGGGAGTGCGTAAAATTTTGGCAGTAAAGAGTTATAGGACATTAACTTTTTTCTTTGAGCATTATCAATTTGGTTGGACTTGAATAATTGGGTAACTATTTTGTTACTCTGTCTTTCAACGGATGAAGTTGGGTCACTGGGGATCTCAGTGTATGAAGAATCGTTGTTGATCAGATTAGAAGATAAATCTAAGTAATCTTGTCTGAACATAATGACAGTGACATTACCTTTATCTGAACGTGTAACTATAAGTTCAGGATGATCTTTGAGAAATTTTTTTGTTTTATAAAAAAGTTTACGATAAAAGGAGTGTTTTTTTGTCTTTGAAAGGTGAAAATAGTTAGTGACAGCATTGGTGGAGCGGGTAATGTAAATATTTTTTTCCTGTTCGTCCGAGACAAGAGAACAGATGTTATCAACGTCTGCCAGCAACGATTTTATTGATAGATCATCATTTAGAGAAGGTTCTATGCTAAATTTAGGTCCTAGGGAAAGAAATTTTGAAATATCCTCTGGAATAGAGATGTTGGTAAGATTTTTTATCCAGTTAGATTGAGTGTTAAGAAAATTTTGGTATTGTTGTTCAATGAGAGTATTCAATTTACGTGTATTGGCTAACTTAGTTCTGTGAAAAATACGATTGAAATGTCTTCTTTGGCGAGATTCGAAAGAGGAGAAAATATATTCATTAGTTGTTGAAATAATCAGCTGTTTTAGAGACTTAAGTGTGGAATGTAATTTGGAAAGTTGTTTATGGACCGACCCAATCTCAAATGCTAATATTTTGTCCCCTAACCTTTCTAATGGTGTTTTCCAACTTTCAACACGGTGCCTGTCCGCCATGTGGTCTAATGGAGTGATTTTCCCTAGGATGTGCTTGGGTAATACCCCCTTCAATCGGCATTGCAGCAGGAAGATTCTTCTGTTAGTGAGACTTGATAATCTTTTCTTGTTTTTCATCCAAGATTTCATGTGCAAAACTGCATTGGCTCCATAGGTGTCGTAGATGGTGTTGAAAAAACCCAGATCTGTGGACATTATTTTACGAGCGGGTAATCGTTGCCGATTTGTTAGGAAACAAAACGAGCTAGATGGCTGGGTAGCGGCAAATAAACAGCAAAGTGTACTCTTAAAACTCTATTTCCAAGCTTTCGGGATCATTTGATCCCTTCTTCAGGGCTACAAAGACAATTTAGCAATCAGCAACATTCGAATAATAAGGTTGAACAATTTTTTACTTACAACAGTTTGTGAGGATGTTGCTCGATGATGTTAATATAAATGAAGCCAGGAAAGCAAGTATCGACACATATCTTGTATGAATCACGTTGACTAACACTCAGGAATTTTACAAAACGGTACAAAAATTACAGTTAAAGATTAAAAACTTGGTAAAACATTTAAAATGTCCGTTCGAAATTTTTCATAGCCGGCATATTACGTCTTTATCGAAACGGCCAAGCACACGTGTCTCAGCGGAAAAGAGAGGGAGAATGTATTCATTTGTCATTTGTCATTTATGTCATTCGTCATTAATTGACGCATGTGCCAGTGATTCAAAAGGAATAATTTTTGTATAGGGTGATTCAAATTACTATTATACCATGTGAGCCAGAATGATCTGGTACTCAAAACAATTTTTCATAATGTTACAAAAATGAGACAATGTGCGTGGTTAGCAATGGAAACGTTAAATAGCTTATACAAAGGGGGAATTTTAATGTGTGTAGTTAGTAATAGTTATAGTAAGTAAGAGAGAATAGTATTATATATAAAATATTCAATAAGTGTATTATATTAAGGGAAAATCTAAGAAATATTGTATAAATACGCTATGAATTTGGTTTTAAATTAGTGAGTTGTCCAAAAAATTGTCAATGTGATATTTTTCACAGTTCAATAAATATGAATAAATTATACTTAAATTGTTGATATCTGTTTTTTTATTCATACAATTCTCACATTGAAAAATATGTGCCATTTCAAGGAAACATCTCTTTTTTAAATTAGACTCACTTGCCAAAACTTTAACTGAGTTATAATCAATATTATGATTGGGAACATTGGCATGTGCTGCCAAAGCACACCTGTTAGGGTGAAGTCTGGCATCACTTTTATGAGATGTAAGTCTGCCTTTTAAAGACCTGGATGTTTGACCAATATATTGTGAACTGCAAGTACTGCAAGAGATGCTATAAACTACATTGGTTAAGCTAAGCAATGGTACTTTGTCTTTTAGTTTAGAAAAAAGATTGTTGATTGTTACAACTGGTTTAGAGGCAATTTTACAGTTTACATTCCTGAAAATCCTGACCAGTCCTGGAGTTAGTTCCTTGATAAAGGGCAATTTTGCATATATTGTTATTTCAGGATTACTAGGTTGGGCACTTACCACTTGTGAGTTATTATTGAGAGCAATGTTCGCGTTAGTGTTGGTAATTTGGGGTGGTATATTGTTATCAGAACTAAAGAGGATATTGTTCACCAAGTGTTTAGGGTAACCATTGTTGATAAATAATTTTGATAAAGTGTGAAGATTTGGATTGTGGAAAGAATTATCAGCTATATTTAGCACCCTGTTTTTCATAAAGACGTAATATGCCGGCTATGAAAAATTTCGAACGGACATTTTAAATGTTTTACCAAGTTTTTAATCTTTAACTGTAATTTTTGTACCGTTTTGTAAAATTCCTGAGTGTTAGTCAACGTGATTCATACAAGATATGTGTCGATACTTGCTTTCCTGGCTTCATTTATATTAACATCATCGAGCAACATCCTCACAAACTGTTGTAAGTAAAAAATTGTTCAACCTTATTATTCGAATGTTGCTGATTGCTAAATTGTCTTTGTAGCCCTGAAGAAGGGATCAAATGATCCCGAAAGCTTGGAAATAGAGTTTTAAGAGTACACTTTGTTGTTTATTTGCCGCTACCCAGCCATCTAGCTCGTTTTGTTTCCTAACAAATCGGCAACGATTACCCGCTCGTAAAATAATGTCCACAGATCTGGGTTTTTTCAACACCATCTACGACACCTATGGAGCCAATGCAGTTTTGCACATGAAATCTTGGATGAAAAACAAGAAAAGATTATCAAGTCTCACTAACAGAAGAATCTTCCTGCTGCAATGCCGATTGAAGGGGGTATTACCCAAGCACATCCTAGGGAAAATCACTCCATTAGACCACATGGCGGACAGGCACCGTGTTGAAAGTTGGAAAACACCATTAGAAAGGTTAGGGGACAAAATATTAGCATTTGAGATTGGGTCGGTCCATAAACAACTTTCCAAATTACATTCCACACTTAAGTCTCTAAAACAGCTGATTATTTCAACAACTAATGAATATATTTTCTCCTCTTTCGAATCTCGCCAAAGAAGACATTTCAATCGTATTTTTCACAGAACTAAGTTAGCCAATACACGTAAATTGAATACTCTCATTGAACAACAATACCAAAATTTTCTTAATACTCAATCTAACTGGATAAAAAATCTTACCAACATCTCTATTCCAGAGGATATTTCAAAATTTCTTTCCCTAGGACCTAAATTTAGCATAGAACCTTCTCTAAATGATGATCTATCAATAAAATCGTTGCTGGCAGCCGTTGATAACATCTGTTCTCTTGTCTCGGACGAACAGGAAAAAAATATTTACATTACCCGCTCCACCAATGCTGTCACTAACTATTTTCACCTTTCAAAGACAAAAAAACACTCCTTTTATCGTAAACTTTTTTATAAAACAAAAAAAATTTCTCAAAGATCATCCTGAACTTATAGTTACACGTTCAGATAAAGGTAATGTCACTGTCATTATGTTCAGACAAGATTACTTAGATTTATCTTCTAATCTGATCAACAACGATTCTTCATACACTGAGATCCCCAGTGACCCAACTTCATCCGTTGAAAGACAGAGTAACAAAATAGTTACCCAATTATTCAAGTCCAACCAAATTGATAATGCTCAAAGAAAAAAGTTAATGTCCTATAACTCTTTACTGCCAAAATTTTACGCACTCCCCAAAATACACAAGCCCATCCTTTCAGTAAGACCAATTGTCGCATCTATTGGTTCAGCTACCCAATCTTTGTCATCTTTTGTCACTGACATTCTCACTTTAGCGCATAAAAAAAGTGACTATTATATTAAAGACTCTTTTGATGCTTCAGAGCAGTTTAACAGGTTACAACTCCCTGATAATCATGTAATAGCCAGTTTGGACGTAGTATCCCTTTTTAGCAATGTTTACTTGGATGCCTGTCTAAGGTCCATCAGTAAGCATTGGTCAGATATCAGCCAATTTTGTAATTTGACTCTGGAATCTTTTCTTAATATTATCACCTTTCTTTTTAATAATAATCATTTTTCCTTCAATAACAAAATTTATCAACAAACATTTGGCACTCCCATGGGAGCCAAAATTTCGCCTATATTAGCTGAATATGTAATGGATGATTTATTGGATTCAGTGATCCAAGTGTTACCTTTTAATCTTTTCTTTATAAAAAAATATGTAGACGATATAATAGTCTGTCTACCATCTGAAGGCTTGGATGTAATAGTGGACACCTTCAATAGCTATGACCCTTACATAAAATTCACTATTGAGAAGGAGGACTCTAAACAATCAGTCCCTTTCCTTGACACAAGGTTTATTCGTTCAGATAATAATATCCTCTTGGTAGACTGGTACAGAAAACCTAGCAGTTCTGGTAGGTTCCTTAATTATATGTCTTACCATAGGATGCAAATTAAAATAAACCTTATTAAGCAGATGAAAAACAGGGTGCTAAAAATAGCTGATAATTCTTTCCACAATCCAAATCTTCACACTTTATCAAAATTATTTATCAACAATGGTTACCCTAAACACTTGGTGAACAATATCCTCTTTAGTTCTGATAACAATATACCACCCCAAATTACCAATACTAACGCGAACATTGCTCTCAATAATAACTCACAAGTGGTAAGTGCCCAACCTAGTAATCCTGAAATAACAATATATGCAAAATTGCCCTTTATCAAGGAACTAACTCCAGGACTGGTCAGGATTTTCAGGAATGTAAACTGTAAAATTGCCTCTAAACCAGTTTTAACAATCAACAATCTTTTTTCTAAACTAAAAGACAAAGTACCATTGCTTAGCTTAACCAATGTAGTTTATAGCATCTCTTGCAGTACTTGCAGTTCACAATATATTGGTCAAACATCCAGGTCTTTAAAAGGTAGACTTACATCTCATAAAAGTGATGCCAGACTTCACCCTAACAGGTGTGCTTTGGCAGCACATGCCAATGTTCCCAATCATAATATTGATTATAACTCAGTTAAAGTTTTGGCAAGTGAGTCTAATTTAAAAAAGAGATGTTTCCTTGAAATGGCACATATTTTTCAATGTGAGAATTGTATGAATAAAAAAACAGATATCAACAATTTAAGTATAATTTATTCATATTTATTGAACTGTGAAAAATATCACATTGACAATTTTTTGGACAACTCACTAATTTAAAACCAAATTCATAGCGTATTTATACAATATTTCTTAGATTTTCCCTTAATATAATACACTTATTGAATATTTTATATATAATACTATTCTCTCTTACTTACTATAACTATTACTAACTACACACATTAAAATTCCCCCTTTGTATAAGCTATTTAACGTTTCCATTGCTAACCACGCACATTGTCTCATTTTTGTAACATTATGAAAAATTGTTTTGAGTACCAGATCATTCTGGCTCACATGGTATAATAGTAATTTGAATCACCCTATACAAAAATTATTCCTTTTGAATCACTGGCACATGCGTCAATTAATGACGAATGACATAAATGACAAATGACAAATGAATACATTCTCCCTCTCTTTTCCGCTGAGACACGTGTGCTTGGCCGTTTCGATAAAGACGTAATATGCCGGCTATGAAAAATTTCGAACGGACATTTTAAATGTTTTACCAAGTTTTTAATCTTTAACTGTAATTTTTGTACCGTTTTGTAAAATTCCTGAGTGTTAGTCAACGTGATTCATACAAGATATGTGTCGATACTTGCTTTCCTGGCTTCATTTATATTAACATCATCGAGCAACATCCTCACAAACTGTTGTAAGTAAAAAATTGTTCAACCTTATTATTCGAATGTTGCTGATTGCTAAATTGTCTTTGTAGCCCTGAAGAAGGGATCAAATGATCCCGAAAGCTTGGAAATAGAGTTTTAAGAGTACACTTTGCTGTTTATTTGCCGCTACCCAGCCATCTAGCTCGTTTTGTTTCCTAACAAATCGGCAACGATTACCCGCTCGTAAAATATATATATATATTTATTTACAGCGGATCACCCAGCGTCCGGACCAAGAGCGTTTTACCCAGCGTCTGGCGTATATAACTGTATATAAGTAAGTTTCAGAAACAGGTCGCTTGGCGTTATAGTTCACCGTTAGCTCCACTGGGCGTCCATATTTTTTATGCCTGTCTATTAATAGAATTTATATACAGACTTTTTGTAAATTCAGCGCTGATGTTACTAGGCGTCCACCCTTGAGTGGCTTATTGCCACGAGGCAAGGGTTCTGAGAGCCGTTAGAATGAGAGGAGCTTTGAGCGTGTTGATTAGAAGCGTAATGGCTAATGAGAGAAAAGTCACTGCCCAAGAACTATGATACAGCTATGCAGATATAGTGGTACAATACTACAGGGTGTCTCAAAACGACCCAACTGTTTGAGGTAGGGAAAAACCAAAACCGGCTTATTGTAAATACCATTGATTAGTGCCAATGAAGAGATGAAGGAAGAAATTTTACTTTTTCAAAATAACATTCTTTAAATGACGCCCATTTTTTTGAAGGCGTTTTTCAAACCGTTTGTGCACATTTTATCAAAAACTGTTCCAGGGAGTTGCTGAGTTGCTATCGATCTGATGCTTTCTTCAATATTGTGGCAACTAAACATGCATCCTGGCAACTAAAAGTGCAATATCTAACCAGTGTTCTTACCGAGCGAGCGGTGCGGGCTTACTCCCTCCACCACGCTTTATTTGCGTCTCGTGCACTCTAAGTAGTTGGACCGTTTTGATAATGTGCATAAATGCTTTGAAGAATACTGTCAACAAAATGGGCGTCATTTTAAGAATGTTATTTTGAAAAAGTAAAAAACGTAAAATTTCTTCCTTTATCTCTCCATTTGGTTTTTCCCTACCTCAAATAGTCGGGTCCTTTCGAGACACCCTGTATATGGTTACGGAGATTTGAGCACAGAATATGTATAGAACTTTTCATCGCGTACTGCAACTTAAAATAAAGTCACTATAGCCCAAAAATTGCCTTTGAGTGTATTATATTGTTGGTACACTACGCTTACACGGAAATGGAATATACTGAAGAATTGCATTAGCATATTATGGAGGAAATGTGTTCATAGGCTTTTCGGTATAGCCTAGACGCTCAACTCCTAAGTTCTTAGCATGCTATTAAGTACTGTACCCATGCAAGAAACACAAATCTGCAAGTACGTCGAGAGCAGAGAATATTTGATAGCTGGGAAAGACGCTATCATCTCAAGGAATTTCGGTACTTTGCACATTTTAGGGGCAAGATTCAGCGACAGACGCTGGGTAAACCGCTGCAAAACACAAAGAATATGATGATACTAAAAATAGATTTACTTTACAATAGGGGAGCATAGTAAACCTGTACACTGGATTTTTTATGAAATAAACAATGACCTTTAACATTTTATATGGATTTCCCTTCTGGACACCCCCCATTTATCTCACAAATTATTTTATGTTCACAAAAAAGCTTATGAGAGTTGAATGATTATTTATATGGTGGTCGAGGGTGAACAAAACAAAATTACAGCATGTACAGGAAAGTGGGGCGCAACTAAAACAGATTCTTTAGGTGCGCTGCCCTGGATAATTTCATACCATTATATTATTTTATATTTACAGTATAATCTTAATATGTGGCGTTATCAAATTTTTCAGAGGTGGTCGATAGTTGGGTAAACTAGAAAGGTATCGAAAAAAGTTTAACAAGGGTTTGTAGGAGCAGTCATCAGCAGTCTCATTTTTAATTATACACAGTGACTCCATAAATTCGGCAAACCAAAGTTGTATTTGTTACATGAATCAAGCTGCATATTACTGATTTTGACGTAAAACATGAAGACTGGATTTTGCCTATTTCGCTCCCAGATCATATGAAAATCTCTAAGAAAAATTCAAACTTTTAAAATAGTTTCTTTTTGACAAAAACTGAGAACTTCTGAAAAAAACGTAAAGCTTAGAAACTTTGTGAAATAATTATGAAATTTTCGAAAAAAGTTTGACTTCCTAAAGAACTATAAAATTTTCAAAAAAAAAATATAAAAATGTTGAGATATCCGACTTCAAGATAATCACGTGAAATTTGAGTTTTTTGGAAAGAGTTGGATATTCAAAACAGAAACCTCAAGAAAATTATGATCTTAATAAACGAGATGATTCCAAAACAAGTGAAATTTTCGACCAATTTTGCAACTTTTCGAAATTTTGAAAAATAAACATTTTAAATTACTAGGTTTGGTGTCGGATGTGAGAGATATTCCAAAAATTATTTCAAATGCCGGAAAATGCCGCGCAAACAGCCTCTGACGTCAGTGATATCCTATAGTGATGGGACGTAAAGTATTGATATTCGATATCGATAGCCAATGCTAACCTAACATTTTGACATTGATCATTATAATCACAAAACAGGCACACACAAAAGTACAAAAGTCAAAAGAATAAAAGTTAGACTAGATTACTAATTCACCTTGTAGGGATGGGCTTGAATTAGATTCTATCTTTGAATTCATTCATAATGGGATGCGTCGAAATAAGATGATGGCTTCGATTAGTTGCGAATCTCGGTCACAAACAGGATGAACTGTGATACCTATCAGATATAAAAATGTATTGCAACAAAAATGCTAGTGGGTTAATTGCCTGTTTCAAATATGTTTAAGTATCAATAAATTGAGTCGCATTGTTTCGTCTCTAGTCGAATGCGCAGTTGGCAAACCACAAAGAAAATATGGTTGCGTTCGAACAGCTGATATGATTTCGTTTTGCATTTTGCATCTCGCAGTATTACTCAACGAGGAACTACGGCTGTAGTAGGATAAAAGAGACGTCTTATTTAATTTGGGAATATGTATACCCATATAAGAAAACTCGCTCGTAAATTAAATTATTGATATATGGCCAACGTAAATATTTAAAAAGAAATTTGGCAACATCAGAAATAGTTTGCAGTTGAATCTCACTGACCTGCGCTGTAGCAGTATCGATTGTCGATATCGATAAGATACCTGTGACGTCAGCCCTTGTTTTAAGTCACGAGGAAAAATTTGAATATATCCTTATCTTATTTTGCAAATATCTTTTTTTGGCCGTCCGTAAAATCATGTTTTTTGTTTCCTACTGCTTCTTGATATGGTTTTCTTTACGCTATGTATACTCCCGAGGCGATTTCACGACGTCTGCAAGTACCCTAACGATATTGTCAAAAATTACTCACATTTTGATTATTTTTTGTATTTTAAAAATGTTTACTTTTTCAAACCAATGACCCTTTCGATAAAATTAAAAACTTTTTGGAAAATTCCGAGATATTCATAACAAAAACAAACAAAGAAGCAGGATTTATTCGAAAAATGAGGTTTTTAGAATGAATTAATTTTTAGACCAATTCTGGAAATTTGAGAAACTTCAAGATGCAATAAATATTTTGAAATTTTACTAGTCTGCATCTTTTTACTAAGTTAGTTGCTTTCTTCCATATTAACGAGCTTTTGTTTATTTTTCATGGCCTGCTAGGTTGCTTGCACGCAGGAAAATTGAAAAACGCCGATTTGACTGAAAATTTGAAATAAAATGAAAACAAAAAAAGATTGATGTCAAGAGTGCTATATCATTAGAAAGGTAATCAAATTTTAGATTTGATTATTTAAACCAAAATAGGCATTCCCATTTGAAAAAATCAACTTATCTGTGATTGAAGTTTCCTTAATTTATCCTCTGATTTCTCAAAGTACAAAAAGAATTCAAATTTAGCCGTCTAACCTAAGGTGACGCATTTCATGCTTAATCGTACCGCGAGCTCAGGGCCTTCTAGGTATTATAATCGCTGCGATATTCAATTTTTTTCTGATACCTACTTATACCAAAAATGGTGATTTGCGCCTAAACGGTTTAAAGTTCCATGTGTGATACATAAAGTCACATTAGAATTGACCAAGGAATCCAAATATGCAATAATATATAGGGGGTTCCATTCAAAAAAATGTAGGTTTGATATGAATCACCCTGTATAAACGTCAAAATTCAAGTGAAAGTATTTTAACGTTATAGCCCTTAAGGATCCCTACCATGATCAAGTGACAGATTTTTGAAATATTTTTTAGTAAGCCCGCAATTCTCCGTCCACGCACTATTGGCCCACCCTGTATGTATCATCTAAATCATTGTAAATCTTGATGGCATTGTAGGTGTATGATCTGCGATATAGAACAGTTTTATACATGGGAACTCTAAAATTGATGTCTAAATTACTACGTCTAAATACAAATTTTTCGTAAAGGGGGGGAGCGAGAAGAAACATTTTATGTGTAAATGTTGCTAAGTAATATTTACACGCATTTTATATGCCTAACCAACCATGCTGATTTCTCTTCAAAGAGATATGATCGTATTTTTTCAAAGAAAATACAACACATGTTTTGCAGTTTTTGTAATATGTTCTTAGTAACCGAATCTAAACAAAAATAGTGCTACACTGCTACAATAAAATATGCTAGGAAATATGAGAGACTCACATAGTTTTTTCTTATTTTAAAATTCAAAATTGAACGATTCACATATAAGGACTTCAAATTAATATAACATTTTTTCAAAACATTTGAAATTTCTTTGAAACGCAGAGTATCAGTATCAATGGTCAATCCCAAATTTTTGGCAGTATTTACCATATTCAAAGAGTCGTTGTTAATTTTGACATCAAAGTGATTGGTTATAAAATGATGTTTAGGGCCTGGGCAAAATAACATTACAGAACACTTGTCTTTATTAAGTTTCAAATTATTATTTTGAGAGTAGTTTGCAATGGCATTTAGATCATTATTAATCTGAAGGAGTGCACTATCCATGGAGTTGGTGCTGAAGCTTTTGTAAATTTGTGTATCGTCAGCATAACACATTACTGACGAGTTTTCTACGGAGTTGGACATATCAATTGTGTAAATTGAGTACAAGAGTGGTCCCAGGACTGACCCTTATGGAACACCTGAGGATATTTCAATTGGGTTGGATAAACAGCTATCGATCATTACTGATTTCCACATAAAACATGAAAACTGGAGTTTGGTCTATTTCGCTCCCATATCATATGGAAGTCTCTAAGAAAAGTTCAAACTTTTAAAATAGTTTCCTTTTGACAAAAACTGAGGTCTTCTGAAAAAACGTAAAGTTTTGAAACTTTGTGGAATAATTATGAAATTTTCGAAAAAGATTTGCCTTCCTAAAAAACTATAAAATTTTCAAAAAAATATAAAAATTTTGAGATATCCGACTTCAAGATAATCACGTGAAATTTTAGTTTCCTGGAAAGATTTGGATCTCCAACAGAAACCTTAAGAAAATTATGATTTTGGTAAACGAGATGATTCCAAAACAAGTGAAATTTTCGACCAGTTTTGCAACTTTTCGAAATTTTGAAAAATAAACATTTTAAATTACACCAAATTATGATATTGTCGAAAATTACTCACATACTGATTATTTTTTGTATTTTAAAAATTTTTACTTTTTCAAAGCAATGACCCTTGCGATAAAATTCAAAGCTTTTTGGAAAATTCCGAGATATTTATAACGAAAACAACCAAAGAAGCAGGATTTATTCGAAAAATGAGGTTTTTTAAATGAATGAACTTTTCGACCAATTTTGGAAATTTGAGAAACTTCAAGATGCAATAAACATTTTGAAATTTTACTAGTCTGTGATACTCTCGGAAATAACCGATGTTAAGAAACATTTTGTGTAAACAATGGGACGTTTTTTGAAAAATTATGAAATTTTTGAAAAATTCAGACTTCAAAACATTAGATTTTGGAATAAAATTTTTGGAAGATTGCGTCTCGCCCTTAGAGAATTATTTCGACTAGATGAAATATGTGAAAGCTACTGATAATCGAAGTAACCAATTTTCAAAAATCTCATATCCGAGCACAAGAATAGCAATATTAGTTGCAGGCACTGTAGTTGCATAAATCAATGAATCGAACTACATTTCTCTTTTAAACTTCATAGAAGTAAAACATAAAACTGTTATCTATGCACATTTGTTCGTTATTATTCCGACTTTAGAGTAAACCTAGAGTTTAGCTCCAACGGTAGCTACTGAATTAAATCCAAAACAATCCTCCAATGTATTAGAAGAGACAATATTCAATGACAACAAACGACGGCAGTCGCCGAGTAAACCGCTGCAATGTACGTAGTATAGTTATTCTAAAAATAGATTAATATAAAAAATTGGCGCCGGGTAAACCCGTGCACTGGATTCTGTATACGGCGCCGGGTAAACCCCTGCACTGGATTCTGTATACGGTAAGTATATAAATGAGGACCCCCAGCGCAGCAGGTGGTAGAAGCTTGAACTTCGATTTTTTACGCAAATCAGTATTAGGTGCCAGTGGGCGTCCAGCCGATTTTAACGGTTTTGGAATCTACACATGTTATAAGTATCGAAAACAAGGTTTTAAGGGGGTGGTTACTGGGCGTCCGTATATCCGGACGCCCAGTGACCTCGGACGCCGAGTGAACCTGAGATTTTGCATTGGAGACGCACAGTTGTACCGTGTAGATATATATATATATATATATATATATATATATATATATATATATATATATATATATATATATATATAAGACAAAACAAAAACAAAAAGGGTGCAACCCGGGCTCCGACACACCGGGCTGCTGTTCCACTTCCCAGCGACTACTCCTCACACCGTGAGGTGAGCAATCACTGGGTCCGCGAATCGTGTGTCCTAAGCAGACGAAGGGACCCATGGATGACTGCCTTCTGCATTCTGGCGGCTAAGATGTGCGCCGCCGCACGGCACACCGGCATTTTGCGCAGTGCAGAGAGCAGCGTATCCCTCATACCACCTAGGGATCCAATGACCATTATTAGCAGACTCACAGTGTAGTCCGGCCAGAGCCTGCGAAGTTGTCCGAGGAGCTTCTGATACTTGGTCCGCTTTTCCTCCTCCTTAGAGACGATGTTCCCCTCGGCAGGCGCCGAGAACTCTATAACGAACATCGTCCTTTGTTGGTAGTCGAGGAGGACTATGTCGGGCTTATTTGCATGTATAAGCTCGAGCGTGGAGAATGAGTAGTTCCAGTAAATTCGGCACCTCTCGTTCTCCACAACGGACTCAATGTCCCCTGGAGCATACGGCAGCACCGGTGTCTCATCTATACCGTATGAGTGCCTTAAATGGTAGTATAGCACTCGTAGAGCCGCGTTGTGCCGATAGACGTAGGCTGTGCCAGCGTACACCTTACACGCCGACAAGAGGTGCGTAAGGGTCTCTGGCGCCTGCAGGCAGGCTCTACAGCGGATATCGGGCACATCCATACCCATAATCCGGCTACGGTATACTAAGGTGTTGAAGACACCGTCTTGGCAAGCCATTATAGAGCTCTCAGTCTCCGACTTCAACCCATTAGACCTTAGGAAGGAGAAGGTCAACTGCTCAGATAAACCATGCTCTTCTAGATGTTTGTAGAAGATTCCGTGCATTGGTTTATCTTTGTGAAGTCTTAAAAGCAATTGGACTTCAGCAGTTTTAATCCGGGTTTTTAATTGTGCGGGAGCAAGTTCCGTAACGGACTGCTGACACCTCCGCGTGAAGTCGAGCGTGAGACTAAGTTCTTCGGCTGCCCGTGTTGCTGCTCTAAAAAGGAAGGCTCCTTTACCCGCAATCTCGTGCTCTCGCACAAAGCGGATCAGGGGATCGGTGCTCGTCGTAACATAGCAGGCAGTGGCCAGTACTACTCTGTTGTGCAGATGCTCCAAACTCAATAGTCCACGCCCTCCCAGGTGTCGCGGGAGGTATATTTGCGGGACAGAGGATCTAGGATGTAGACTTCCCTCCATATTCATCCTTTTGCGGGTCTTTATGTCGATTTGTCGCAGCTCTTCCACGTTCCAGTGGATAGCACCAAAGCTGTATAGCAACAATGGGACCGCAAGCATGTTTGTGGCAGCGACTTTGTTTTTGCCGGACAGTTCTGACGACCAGATCTGCCGGAGTCGGTGCAAATACTTGCGGCGGAGACACTCTTTGACCAATTCTGCCTCTTGGATGTGACGCTGCGCCACTCCAAGGTAGGTATAAGTATCTCCGGCCTGCAGTTGTCGCAAGATGCTCCCATCAACGAGCTGCTCCTCATCTTCACTATCTCCGCAACGTCCTCTTTTGAGATGAACCATGGCACATTTGTCTATCCCGAACTCCATACCAATAGCTTGACTGTAATCCTGCACTACCCTCAGCGACTGCTCTAAATCGCGTTGTCCGGAGGCATAGAGTTTCAGGTCATCCATGTAAAATAAGTGGGTGACCTTGTGCCTCCGGTAATTGGGCTTGCCACAGCTATATATATATATATATATATATATATATATATATATATATATATATATATATATATATATATATATATATATATATATATATCTACACGGTACAGCTGTGCGTCTCCAATGCAAAATCTTAGGTTCAGTCGGCGTCCGAGGTCACTGGGCGTCCGGATATACGGACGCCCAGTAACCACCCCCTTACAACCTTGTTTTCGATACTTATAACATGTGTAGACTCCAAAACCGTTAAAATCGGCTGGACGCCCGCTGGCACCTAATACTGATTTGCGTACAAAATCGAAGTTCAAGCTTCTACCACCTGCTGCGCTGGGGGTCCTCATTTATATACTTACCGTATACAGAATCCAGTGCAAGGGTTTACCCGGCGCCGTATACAGAATCCAGTGCAGGGGTTTACCCGGCGCCAATTTTTTATATTAATCTATTTTTAGAATAACTATATTACGTACACTGCAGCGGTTTACTCGGCGACTGCCGTCGTTTGTTGTCATTGAATATTGTCTCTCCTAATACATTGGAGGATTGTTTTGGATTTAATTCAGTAGCTACCGTTGGAGCTAAACTCTAGGTTTACTCTAAAGTCGGAATGATAACGAACAAATGTGCATAGATAACCAGTTTTATGTTTTACTTCTATGAAGTTTAAAAGAGAAATGTAGTTCGACTCATTGATTTATGCAACTACAGTGCCTGTAACTAATATTGCTATTCTTGTGCTCGGATATGAGATTTTTGAAAATTGGTTACTACGATTATCAGTAGCTTTCAAATATTTCATCTAGTCGAAATAATTCTCTAAAGGCGAGACGCAATCTTCCAAAAATTTTATTCCAAAATCTGATGTTTTGAAGTCTGAATTTTTCAAAAATTTCATAATTTTTCACGAAACGTCCCATTGTTTACACAAAATGTTTCTTAACGTCGGTTATTTCCGAGAGTATTACAGACTAGTAAAATTTCAAAATGTTTATTGCATCTTGAAGCTTCTCAAATTTCCAAAATTGGTCGAAAAGTTCATTCATTCAAAAAACCTCATTTTTCGAATAAATCCTGCTTCTTTGGTTGTTTTCGTTATAAATATCTCGGAATTTTCCAAAAAGTTTTGAATTTTATCGCAAGGGTCATTGCTTTGAAAAAGTAAAAATTTTTAAATTACAAAAAATAATCAATATGTGAGTAATTTTCGACAATATCATAATTTGGTGTAATTTAAAATGTTTATTTTTCAAAATTTCGAAAAGTTGCAAAATTGGTCGAAAATTTCACTTGTTTTGGAATCATCTCGTTTAGCAAAATCATAATTTTCTTAAGGTTTCTGTTTTCAAGATCCAAATCTTTCCAGGAAACTAAAATTTCACGTAATTATCCTGAAGTCGGATATCTCAAAATTTTTATATTTTTCTGAAAATTTTATAGTTTTTTAGGAAGGCAAATCTTTTTCGAAAATTTCATAACTATTCCACAAAGTTTCAAAACTTTACGTTTTTTCAGAAGTTCTCAGTTTTTGTCAAAAGGAAACTATTTTAAAAGTTTGAATTTTTCTTAGAGACTTTCATATGATATGGGAGCGAAATAGACCAAACTCCAGTTTTCATGTTTTACGTGGAAATCAGTAATGATTGATAGCTGTTTATCCAACCCAATTGAAATATCCTCAGGTGTTCCTCAAGGGTCAGTCCTGGGACCACTCTTGTATTTAATTTACACAATTGATATGTCCAACTCCGTAGAAAAATCGTCAGTAATGCGTTATGCTGACGATACACAAATTTACAAAAGCTTCAACACCAACTCCATGGATAGTGCACTCCTTCAGATTAATAATGATCTAAATGCCATTGCAAGCTACTCTCAAAATAATAATTTGAAATTTAATAAAGACAAGTGTTCTGTAATGTTATTTTGCCCAGGCCCTAAACATCATTTTATAACCAATCACTTTGATGTCAAAATTAACAACGACTCCTTGAATATGGTAAATACTGCCAAAAATTTGGGATTGACCATTGATACTGAGACTCTGCGTTTCAAAGAACATGTGTCAAATGTTTTGAAAAAATGTTATATTAATTTGAAATCTTTATATGTAAATCGTTCAATTTTGAATTTTAAAATAAGAAAAAACTATGTGAGTATCTCATATTTCCTAGCATATTTTATTGTAGCAGTGTATACTATTTTTGTTTAGATTCGGTTACTAAGAACAGATTACAAAAACTGCAAAACATGTGTTGTATTTTCTTTGAAAAAATACGATCATATCTCTTTGAAGAGAAATCAGCATGGTTGGTTAGGCATAGAAAATGCGTGTAAATATTACTTAGCAACATTTACACATAAAATTGTTTCTTCTAGCTCCCCACTTTACGAAAAATTTGTATTTAGACGTAGTAATTTAGACATCAATTTTAGAGATACCCATGTATAAAACTGTACTATATCGCAGATCATACACCTACAATGCCATCAAGATTTACAATGATTTAGATGATACATACAGGGTGGGCCAATAGTGCGTGGACGCAGAATTGCGGGCTTACTAAAAAATATTTCAAAAATCTGTCACTTGATCATGGTAGGGATCCTTAAGGGCTATAACGTAAAAACATTTTCACTTGAATTTTGACGTTTATATCATATCAAACCTACATTTTTTTGAATGGAACCCCCTATATATTATTGCATATTTGGATTCCTTGGTCAATTCTAATGTGACTTTATGTATCACACATGGAACTTTAAACCGTTTAGGCGCAAATCACCATTTTTGGTATAAGTAGGTATCAGAAAAAAATTGAATATCGCAGCGATTATAATACCTAGAAGGCCCTGACTTCGCGGTACGATTAAGCATGAAATGCGTCACCTTAGGTCAGACGGCTAAATTTGAATTCTTTTTGTACTTGGAGAAATCAGAGGATAAATTAAGGAAACTTCAATCACAGATAACTTGATTTTTTCAAATGGGAATGCCTATTTTGGTTTAAATAATCAAATCTAAAATTTGATTACCTTTCTAACGATATAGCATTCTTGACATCAATCTTTTTTCGTTTTCATTTTATTTCAAATTTTCAGTCAAATCGGCGTTTTTCAATTTTCCTGCGTGCAAGCAACCTAGCAGGCCATGAAAAATAAACAAAAGCTCGTTAATATGGAAGAAAGCAACTAACTTAGTAAAAAGATGCAGACTAGTAAAATTTCAAAATATTTATTGCATCTTGAAGTTTCTCAAATTTCCAAAATTGGTCTAAAAACTCATTCATTCTAAAAACCTCATTTTTCGGATAAATCCTGCTTGTTTGTTTGTTTTTGTTATAAATATCTCGGAATTTTCCAAAAGGTTTGAATTTTATCGAAAGGGTCATTGGTTTGAAAAAGTAAACATTTTTAAAATACAAAAAACAATTAAAATGTGAGTAATTTTTGACAATATCGTTAGGGTACTTACAGAGGTCGTGAAATCGCCTCGGGAGTATACATAGCGTAAATAAAACCATATCAAGAAGCAGTAGGAAACAAAAAACATGATTTTACGGACGGCCAAAAAAAGATATTTGCAAAATAAAATAAGGATGTATTCAAATTTTTCCACGTGACTTAAAACAAGGGCTGACGTCACAGGTATCTTATCGATACCGACAATCGATACTGCTACAGCGCAGGTCAGTGAGATTCAACTGCAAACTATTTCTGATGTTGCCAAATTTCTTTTTAAATATTTACGTTGGCCATATATCAATAATTTAATTTACGAGCGAGTTTTGTTATATGGGTATACATATTCCCAAATGACATAAGACTTCTCTTTTATCCTACTACAGCCGTAGTTCCTCATTGAGTAATACTGCGAGATGCAAAATACAAAACGAAACCATATCAGCTGCTCGAACGCAGCCATATTTTCTTTGTGGTTTGCCAACTGCGCATTCGACTAGAGATGAAACAATGCGACTCAATTTATTGGTACTTAAACATATTTGAAACAGGCAATTAACCCACTAGCATTTTTGTTGCAATACATTTTTATATCTGATAGGTATCACAGTTCATCCTGTTTGTGACCGAGATTCGCAACTAATCGAAGCCATCATTTTATTTCGACGCATCCCATTATGAATGAATTCAAAGATAGAATCTAAATCAAGCCCATCCCTACAAGGTGAATTAGTAATCTAGCCTTTTATTCTGTTGACTTTTGTACTTTTGTGTGTGCCTGTTTTGTGGTTATAATGATCAATGTCAAAATGTTAGGTTAGCATTGGCTATCGATATCGAATATCAATACTTTACATCCCATCACTATAGGATATCACTGACGTCAGAGGTTGTTTGCGCGGCATTTTCCGGCATTTGAAATAATTTTTGGAATATCTCTCATAGCTGATACCAAAAAACCAAACAAGTGATTTTGTCATGTTTACTAGGCTCTAAGGAACGCGTAAATGACACAATATTTTTTTCTGCAAGTACCCTAGTAATTTAAAATGTTTTTTTTCAAAATTTCGAAAAGTTGCAAAATTGGTCGAAAATTTCACTTGTTTTGGAATCATCTCGTTTATGAAGATCATAATTTTCTTAAGGTTTCTGTTTTGAATATCCAACTCTTTCCAAAAAACTCAAATGTCACGTGATTATCTTGAAGTCGGATATCTCAAAATTTTTATATTTTTTTTTGAAAATTTTATAGTTCTTTAGAAAGTCAAATTTTTTTCGAAAATTTCATAATAATTATTTCACAAAGCTTCTAAACTTTACGTTTTTTTCAGAAGTTCTCAGTTTTTGTGAAAAAGAAACTATTTTAAAAGTTTGAATTTTTCTTAGAGATTTTCATATGATCTGGGAGCGAAATAGGCAAACTCCAGTCTTCATGTTTTACGTGAAAATCAGTAATATGCAGCTTGATTCATGTAGCAAATACAACTTTGGTTTGCCGAATTTATGGAGTCACTGTGTATAATTAAAAATGAGACTGCTGATGACTGCTCCTACAAACCCCTGTTAAACTTTTTTCGATACCTTTCTAGTTTACCCAACTATCGACCACCTCTAAAAAATTTGATAACGCCACATATTAAGATTATACTGTAAATATAAAATAATATAATGGTATGAAATTATCCAGGGCAGCGCACCTAAAGAATCTGTTTTAATTGCGCCCCACTTTCCTGTACATGCTGTATTTTTGTTTTGTTCACCCTCGACATCCATATAAATAATCATTCAACTCTCATAAGCCTTTTTGTGAACATAAAATAATTTGTGAGATAAATGGGGGGTGTCCAGAAGGGAAGACCATATAAAATGTTAAAGGTCATTGTTTATTTCATAAAAAATCCAGTGTACAGGTTTACTATGCTCCCCTATTGTAAAGTAAATCTATTTTTAGTATCATCATATTCTTTGTGTTTTGCAGCGGTTTACCCAGCGTCTGTCGCCGAATCTTGCCCTTGAAATGTGCATAGCACCGAAATTCCTTGAGATAACAGCGTCTTTCCCAGCTATCAAATATTCTCTGCTCACGACGTACTTGCAGATTTGTGTTTCTTGCATGGGTACAGTACTTAATAGCATGCTAAGAACAGAACAGGAGTTGAGCGTTTAGGCTATACCGAAAAGCCTATGAACACATTTCCTCCATAATATGCTAATGCAATTCTTCAGTATATTCCATTTCCGTGTAAGCGTAGTGTACCCACAATATAATACACTCAAAGGCAATATTTGGGCTATAGTGACTTTATTTTAAGTTGCAGTACGCGATGAAAAGTTCTATACATATTCTGTGCTCAAATCTCCGTAACCATATACAGGGTGTCTCAGAAGGACCCGACTATTTGAGGTAGGGAAAAACCAAATGGAGAGATAAAGGAAGAAATTTTACTTTTTTTACTTTTTCAAAATAACAATCTTTAAATGACGCCCATTTTGTTGATGGTACTCTTCAAAGCGTTTATGCACATTATCAAAACGGCCCAACTACTTAGAGTGCACGAGACGCAAATAAAGCGTGGTGGAGGGAGTACGCCCGCACCGCTCGCTCGGTAAGGACACTGGTTAGATATTGCACTTTTAGTTGCCAGGATACATGTTTAGTTGCCACAATATTGAAGAAAGCATTAGATCGATAGCAACTCAGCAACTCCTTGGAACAGTTCTTGATAAAATGTGCACACACGGTTTGAAAAACGCCTTCAACAAAATGGGCGTCATTTAAAGAGTGTTATTTTGAAAAAGTAAAATTTCTTCCTTCATCTCTTCATTGGCACTAATCAATGGTATTTACAATAAGCCGGTTTTGGTTTTCCCCTACCTCAAATAGTCGGGTCGTTTTGAGACACCCTGTAGTATTGTACCACTATAACTGCATAGCTGTATCATAGTTCGTGGGCAGTGACTCTTCTCTCATTAGCCATTACGCTTCTAATCAACACGCTCAAAGTTCCACTCATTCTAACGGCTATCTCAGAACCCTTGCCTCGTGGCAATAAGCCATTTAAGGGTGGACGCCTAGTAACATCAACGCTGAATTTACAAAAAGTCTGTATATAAATTCTATTAATAGACAGGCATAAAAAATATGGACGCCCAGTGGAGCTAACGGTGAACTATGACGCCAAGCGACCTGTTTCTGAAACTTACTTATATACAGTTATATACGCCAGACGCTGGGTAAAACGCTTTTGGTCCGGACGCTGGGTGATCCGCTGTAAATAAATATATATATATATATATATATATATATACATACTTGGCTGGCGCACCAAGTGAGGACAGTACATATTAGCGACCAAGTGAGGACAACGAGATAATGGCATCATTTTACGATAGATATTACGAAGATGTGCCATTTGATAAGAAACATTCAAATATACACATGAAAGATATTTTACCGATGAGAAAATGGATACGTGTATATCGAGACAAGTGAGGACCTTTCAATGAAAGAATTAAGTGAGCCACGATATACCCGCTTTTTATCCCAGAGAACAACGGAGATCCGAAATCGGTATACAACGCACCAAGCGAGGTCATAGCTGTGTTGCCAAAATGACACCGCAATATAAGCCGTTCTACGACTTTTACTGAATAGGTGTTTTTTAAATTACATTTTACAACAACTACCCTGTTGTTGTAACGTGTAACCTGATGGACTTCAATGATGTGTGAATTCACAAATGCTTTGACATCATGTTCTGCTCCCATAGACATATGGTCATGAATCCTCCAAATAATTGATTTAGAATCAGTGTTATATAGATCTTTGTAACTACATTGTTTTTCCATTTATTGGCGAACAGTCTTTGAGACTTTGCTTTTGTTATTTTTGTGTGAATTTTAAGAATATCTGATTAATATTTTTCCTTTTAGTAAGGTGCTAAAATTTGGGTGATGGACTTTCCGTGATACTGAATAAAGTTGGTCGTTGTAATGTTCTGTACTTGGCTTGCCTTTACATAGTTTGAGGACTCAAGGTTTTTACCTAACGTGTGTATCTAACATTAGCAATAAAACTTTGACAGATTATTATTATTACGGTGGGGTCGAAAAAGGTGCATGCTTTTGAAATATCATCTTTGTGATGGCGGATTTATGAACATAAAATTAAGTCAAGTTGAGTGAGTTAGTACTTCGCACACATTGCGGTGATACCAGTTTATTGTTTTCCCATACCGTGAAGCTATAATCTGAGATCTTTTTGCAACCAAATACAAGCTGCACCGCTATTGACACGATTTCTAAAAACCTTACGCGCTTTCCAACCTTGCAACGGAAATAACACTGTGTTATATAGTACAGAACGGTCTAAAGCAATACCCTTATGTATACAACAGAAAATTGGGGTTTTCAATTAAAAGCCAAACGCGTTTACCCTCCTCGCTAAGCTAATAGTATTTGCTAGTAATACTGTGTCGAGATTTCATCAAAATCAGTTCAATATTTTCCACGCTACAGAACGATCTAGAGGAATGCCATTATTACGTATACATCAGGAAATTCTTGGTTTATGCAATAGGCTAGACAATGTTCGGATGGATCTAAAAAAGTGTCACAGGTCAATGGACAGCCTATTATGAATACAATAAGCTTTTCAGTTTTACAACCCCTCACCCCCCAACGATCCCAATTTCTCCCTTACCAAAAAAGTAGAAAATGATCAGTCACGTCTCAAACGCCTAAAAACGATGTTTGAGATGTTTTTATATTTTTAGTTTTTTTCATTATTGCTGCGCCGCCACTGATACGATTTCTAAAAACCAAACGCAGTTTCATTCTCGACACAGTAATAATACTATGTCAAAATTTCATTAAAATCAAACAAAAGTTTCCACCAAATACAGAACGACCTAAAGCAAAACTCGTATTCGAAGTCCCTTGTTTTCTGCAATACGCAAGGCACTGTTAGGATGGACCTAAAAAAGTGTATTATGCCGCTGGGTCTTTCTCTCACAGGTCAATGTGTTTGCGTGTAGTCTGTATGTGTGTGTGTGTAATGGCTTTACTTTTAGCATTTAGATTTTACATTAAATTATCAAATGTTACATCATTATGCGGAATTAACCCAAGATTGACAAGTTTCATATATTTGGCCATTTTTTGATAAGCTTTAGACAGCCTATTATGAATACAGCAATTTTTTCATTTTCATAGCTAGAGATGTGTAGAACGGTTCTGATCCGGTTCATTGATCCGGATCTTTAAGGTGACCTAACTGAACCGAATCCTAAATTTAATCTCACCGGGTCAGCGGGTCAGTCGGGTCATAAATTCGGCGGCTTGTTCATCAGAATCACAAAGCATGATGGTGCGTGCCACAGCGATATATGTCGGTCAGTCGATATGACGATTGGCGATGTTCAGTTTTCGGTTAAGTGTTCTGCTTAAGCTACAGGATAGCCATAATGCTCAATGTTCTGGGATCTGAATTTAAAAGAATATTTAGATAGATATTTTAGGGCGAATAATAAATGAATATTTTTCTTGTATGGTGAGTTGTGGCTGTTTATAGTAGAGACAAAAAATTCCTTTTACGTGCTAGGAGTGTATTTTAACAAATACGAGAAACTCAAAACTGAATAATTATTTACTCAAATCGAAATTTATAAAGAATAGTATTAATACATATACATCTTCTAGGTACATATTTATAAAAACATAAATATCATCTGATATAAAGATAAAACAAATTAATAAATTATACATGAAGTGTACTGCACTGTACTGGCTCATTTCTGTCTGCACCGAGTACCCAGATTGGGCGGTTCCCTCGTGCTTCGGTTGACCAATCGTTCACCTTCGATCTTGAGATCGAAGGTGAAGGATTGCATTCGCTAGTCGGGATCCGACTGACTCGTGAACCGGATCATTGTTCCGGATCTTTGAGGTGTTCTAGATCCGGTGATCCGCATCTTAAAAATGACCCGATATGCCCATCTCTGTTCATAGCCCTCCACCATCCATCCTGTAGTACAAAATGATTACATTATTTCCAACTTTCAGCATGCGCACAGATCATTTTAAAGTTATACAGGGTGAGTCAAGCTCAACGCCTCAGACTCTTGTGACCAAACGATACCACTTTTCGAAAAATCGACTTTGCGAGTGTATGTAGGTCGAGTTGGACTACATTTAAAAAATAATGACCTTTATACAGGGTGTCTAATAAAAGCGTGACATATCAAAGCTGTTTTTTTAAATGGAATACCCTGTACATTATTGCATATTTAGACTCCAGTGCATTTTAGTGTGACTTTATGTATCACACATGGGACTTTAAGCGAACTGTTTAGGTGCAAAACACAATTTTGGGTATAGGTAGATGTCAGAAGAAAATTGAATATCGCAGCTATTATAAATCTTAGAGGGCTGTGACTTTGCCATGTTACTAAGCATGAAATGTATCAGCTTACGTTAGACGGTCGAGTTCGAATTACATTTGTACTTGGACAAATCGGTAGATCAATTAAGGAAACTTCAATCAAAGGTAACCTGACTTTTTCAAAGGGAATGCATAATTTTTTTTATACGATCAAATGTGCAATTTGATAGGCTTTCTAATTATATCAGGTTGTGAATATCAATCTATGGTAGTTTTTATTAAATTTCGAGATTTCAATCAAATCAGTGTCTTTCAATTTCCCTACCTATAAACAAACTAGCAGGCCATGAAATATAAACAAAATCATATTCAGATGGAAGAAAACAACTAACTTAGCAAAAACATCCAGCAGAACTATAGTAAAAGAACAAGATTATAAAAATTCCCTACAACAAATCAACTCTAACCAGAAACAACGGCGATAACATGTCTAAGGTTAAAGAGAAGCTGAAGTATGACAGAAATGGATGACTTTTACAGCCTACTAGCGACTGCAATGTACTACAGATCAAAAATTTCCAAAATCACTAAACACTTTGAAATGAAAACAAAACTTCCAGCGATCGTTGCCGTCAGTCTAATATCTTCAGAGCGCAATTTCACATTTAATGGCATAAAACAGTAGTCATTTCCGTCAAAGGCAAAAGTAGTGATACCTCTCACTGTCGTCCTTTGAACTTTTCAGTATCTACTAGCAAGATCACAAAAAAGGAATACTGACAAATCATATTTTAATTTTCTGCCAGGTAAATTATGTTTAATAATTAGAGCAGATTTTTAATTTATTCTTCATTTTCGGCAATCTTGCTTATGAGTATTGAAAAATTTGCAGAACTCCAGTCAGAGGTATCGGTTACTATTTTTTTAAATCATGAAATGTGAGATTTTATTCTGAAGCTATTAAGCTGCCAGCAACATTACGTGGTAGATTTCCTTTCATTTCAAAATTCACAATGGTTTTGTGAATCTTCAATCTTTAGAATATTGCAGTAGCCGGTATGCTGTAAAAAATACCTATTTCTGTCATACTCCAGCTGCGTTTTGACCTTAGATGTGTTATGTCTGCTATTTCTGGTTAGAATTGATTTGTTGTAAGTCATTTTTATAATTTTGTCCTTTTACTTTAGTTCGTCCATAACTATCTGCTAAGTTAGTTGTTTTGTTCCATTTGAACAGTTTTTTGCTCATATTTCATGGCCTGCTAAGTTGCTTATAGGTAGGAGAATTGAAAAACACCGGTTTTACTGAAAGTTTGAAATTAAATCAAAACTACCAGAGATTTATATTTACAACTGCATATCATTAGAAAGCTTATCAAATTGCACATTCGATGGTATAAAAAAAATTATGCATTCCCATTTGAAAAAATCAAGTTACCTTTGATTGGAGTTTACTTGATTGATCTACCGATTTCTCCAAGTACAAATGTAATTCGAACTCGACCGTCTAACGTAAGCTGACACATTTCATGCTTAGCAACACGGCAAAGTCATAGCCCTCTAAGATTTATAATAGCTGCGATATTCAATTTTTTTCTGACATCTACCTTTACCCAAAATTGTGATTTGTACCTAAACGGTTCGCTTAAAGTCCCATGTGTGATACATAAAGTCACACTAAAATGCACTGGAGTCTAAATATGCAATAATGTACAGGGTATTCCATTTAAAAAAACAGCTTTGATATGTCACGCTTTTATTAGACACCCTGTATAAAGGTCATTATTTTTTAAATGTAGTCCAACTCGACCTACATACACTCGCAAAGTCGATTTTTCTAAAAGTGGTATCGTTTTGGTCACAAGAGTCCGAGGCGTTGAGCTTGACTCACCCTGTATATGCGTTGTGCGGCCGATTCGGGTTCAGTACGGTTGACGGTTACATGAATTTCAGATCGATCCGAAAATATACCTACTCGAAGAACAATAATAGTAAAAGGGCAAGAAAGACGCTTACAAAAAATACTCAGGTGGTCCTCTGTCGTCTATATCACCCGGTCCTCGTTTATCACTTCTAATAGTATAAACACGTAAACACTGTATATTATACATAACAGGTAGAAAATGCGAAATTAGCTTAACAATCCTAATATCTTCGAGTGATTTACCACCGCCTACCGGTCCTCACTTATTCCACCTATTCGTATAGAGGTATACTAATTCAACGTTCATGCAGTAAAATAACATTCATTAATATGTGCTAGTACGGATTTCAGTTGAGTGAAAATAAATACAACTGAATGTAAAATTAACCTTTGCAGGGATGTAGGTAATTTGGTATCTTAGATAAGAACTCTGTTAAAATTTGACCATTATAGGGAAAAAAATCAAATTATCTGTGACTGAGGTTTCTTTAATTAATCTACTGATTTTTCCAAGTTCAAAAAGATTTCAAATTTAACCGTCTGACGCACCTTATGCTCAGCCGTACCGAAAAGTCGTGGCCTTCTAAGATTAGTAATCACTGTGATACTCAATTTTTTTCTGATACCTACTTATACCAAGAATGGTGATTTGCACCTAAACAGTTCGTTTAAGGTTCCATATAAAATACATGGGGTCAAACTAGAATTTACCAAGCAATCTAAATACGCAATAATATATTCCACTCCATTCATTTAAAAAATGTAATTTTATTATGAATCACCCTGTATAAACTTAAAAATTTAAGCGAAAATATTTTAACGTTATAGCAGTCAAGGGTTCCCACCCCCCACCAAGTGACAGCCTTTTTAAATATGTGTTAGTAAGTCAACAATCCTCCGTCCGCACAGTGTTGGCCCACCCTGTATAGGTAAATAAACATATCAAATGTCTCCTAGGTCAGTATTCGGATAAGTCTGAAAAGCATAGAATTTCATATTTTTAGGACAATCGAGGGTATTTTATGTTTACAAGAAATTTTCGGGATTTCGACTCTCCCATCCCCACCTTCCCAATTTCATCCCCTCCCAAAAACGGTAGATGATTGGTAACTTATAAAAATAATTCTGAGGGGTTTTGTCTCTCACTACACCAACGCGAAGCTGTTTATAAAATGAATTTTTACTTCCCACACGATAGGTGAGGGGAATATTGCGATCGCGAAAATTTTCGATTTTGAGATAATACGCTTCTTGGGCGTTTTATGATGTGTACATAACGAAAATCCACGTCACTCATTTCCGTCGGTCTGTCTGTCTGTCTGTCGGTCTGTCGGTCTGTCTGTCGGTCTGTCTGTCGGTCTGTCTGTCGGTCTGTCTGTCGGTCTGTCTGTCGGTCTGTCTGTCGGTCTGTCTGTCGGTCTGTCTGTCAGTCTGTCTGTCGGTCTGTCTGTCGGTCTGTCTGTCGGTCTGTCTGTCGGTCTGTCTGTCGGTCCGTCTGGCGGTCTGTCGGTCTGTCTGTCGGTCTGTCTGTCTGTCGCGTTTTTCTACCCTCGTAATCTCAATAACCGCTGCATGGATTGTGATGAAATTTGGGCAGCGTTATGCTGTGGGGTCGTAGTAGGTAATGTTCCTATAATTTTGAAAATCGTTATACGGGGGGCGGAACGAAAAATGTCAAATATGCCTCAAACTTCGTTTTTAAGCGTTTTAGGGGTTCCTGATCATTTTCCATTTTTTCTTGGGTGGGGGTGAATTTGTGGTGGTTGGGGGGTGGGGGGTTGTAATACTGAAAATTTTGTTTTATTCGCAATGGGCTGTCCATTAATATGTGAATGAAAGGCTTAGCGGCATGATACACTTTTTTAGGTCCATCCGAACGTTGCATGCTTATTATAGAAACCACGGGACGTTGAGAATTTTCCGATGTATACATATTAGATCGTTCTGTATTTTATAATGTTGAAATTACTGAATTGATGTTCATCAGAATTTATGATGTACACATACGAGTATTGTTTTAGATCGTTCGATATCGCGTAACGCGAAAATTGTTCAATTGATTTTAATGAAATTTTGACATAGTATTACTCCCAAGCCGAGGATGAAAAACGCGTATGTTTTGGAAAAATAGTGTCAGTGGCGGCGCAGCAATAATAAAAAAACTAAAAATATAAAAACAGCTCAAGCATCGTTTTTAGGCGTTTTACGGGTTCCTGATCATTTTCAAATTTTTTTGGGTGGGGTGAAATCGGGGCGGTTGGGGGGTGGGGGGTAGTAAAACGGAAAAATTTGCTGTATTTACAATAGTCCGTCTATTGACCTGAAGAAGAAATACCTAGCGGCATATTGCACTTTTTTAGGTCCATCCGAACATTGGTTTGCCTATTACAGGAACCAATTTTGTGATCTGCACATACGAGTTTTGCTTTATTTCGTTCTATGTATCTTGCGTAAAGCGAAAACTATTGAATTGATTTTAATAAAATTTTGACACAGAATTACCGCTGCGAGAATGGAAAACGACTCTGTTTTTGAAAAACCATGTCAGAGGCGGCGCAGCAATAATCAAAAACATAAAATCAGCTCAAACTTCGTTTTTAGACGGGTTGGAGGCTCTTGATTGTTTCGCATTGTCCAGTTCAAGCATGTAGAAAAAAACTGTGGCGCCCTAGTTCCTAAGAAGGGAGACGTAAGAAACTATTTACGAGGGTTTCTGTGTTGGATGTTGTTTTTGGAGGCGGATGGGCGATAATTCAGTTGCAAGGGGATTTTAGGCTATAGCTTCATGCAATGGGAAATAATAAAATGGTATCATCATTATGTGTGGGAAGTACTGAGTCAATCAACTTGACTCCATTTTTACCTATTACTACCCAGCACCATGCTGCTATTTATAAAAATATCGTCCTCTTAAAAACGCAACTTTCGGCATGCACACAGGAGACTTTCATGTGATGTATTCGTTGTGCGGCCGATTTGGTTTTAATGCAGTTGTCGTTTACGAGAAGAGCAGGAAAGACGTTTACAAAAAATACTCAGGTGGTTCTCAGTTTGTCGTGCATGTCAGCCGGTCCTCGTTTATCAGTTCTAATAGCATAAACACGTAAAGACAGTAAACATGACATGCAGAAAAGTCGAAATTAGCTTAATAATACTAATATCTACGAGTAAGTCACCACCGCCAGCGGTCCTCGCTTATTCCTCCTATTCGTAAAGAGATATACTGATTCAGCTTTCATGGAGTAAAATAACATTCATTAACATGTGCTACTACGGATTTCAACTAAGTGAAAATAAATGCAACTAAATGTAAAATTAACCTTTTCCTTTGTTAAAATTCGACTATAGGGATGTAGATACCGCGTGGCACATATAGCGAAAAATTCGACCCCTCTACTAACTTAGTTCAACGGATCTATTTTGAACGTCTATTGACTAGTCTAGGCACTGCGACTACAGGAGCAAGACTTTTTCAATCAGACCAACTGAAATAGGACATGACTCGCTTTGCTTCACAGTCGTAATTGCTAAATCGCTGATGTTGAAAATGGTATCGCCCTTCGTTATGAAAAACAAGTATTCCTGAGAAGAACTGAATCAATAAACTTGACTTCTATTTTTTTAATATCTGACCATGTTTTGGGAATTATTCAGTATTTGTAGACGCGTAATTCGAAAATTGATTTAATTTAACGCGCGAATCAGTTGACTGCACTTTCGGTTGGCATTTGGCGTCATAAAACGTGTCTATGCCTGTGATACAATAAAGTTAACTAGAAAGGCAACAAATCTGTAACAAGAATATACTGTTAGATAAGGGTAGATATGCTTGACAGGGGTACAACATTTATGAATTCAGGAATTTGTACTGTACAGTTATATATGAGGTTCAATCAATATGAACAATAATTGACTAACTTAGTACTTCCCACACATTAAAGTGATATCAGTTTATTATTTTCCCTTTGCATTAAGCTATAGTCTGAGATCCCCTTGCAACCAAATCATCACCCTCCTGCCCTCAAAAAACATCCAACACAAAAACTCTAGTAAATAGTTTCTTGATACTCCTCTCCGTAGGAACTAGATCGACACTGGTTTTATTCTTCGAGCTTTAATTGGATGAAACGAAACGACCAGGAACACCCAAATCGCCTAAAAACGAAGTTTGAGTTATTTTTATATTTTTAGTTCTGACACGATTTTTAAAGACCATACGCATTTTCCATCCTCGTCACGGTAATACTACTGTGTCGACATGTAATTAAAATCAATTTCAGGTTACATAATACAGAACTATGTAAAGCAATACTCGTATAAAACATACGTCAGAAAAAATCCCTCAGTTTCTGTAACAATCAAGGCAACGTTCTGATAAACCTAAAAAGTGTATTATGTCGCTAGGTCCTTTTTTTGTAGGTCAATGGAGAGCATATTATGCATACAAAAACTTTATTAGTTTTGCAACCCTTCACCTCTCAACCCAACCACCTCAATTTCACCCCCACTCAAAAAACAGAAAATGATCAGGAACCCCCAAAAGGTCTAAAAACTGGTTTGAGTTGTTTTTATGTTTTTAGCTTTTTTATTGTCGCTGCGCCGTAGTGACGGCACGATTTCTAAAAAGCATACCCATTTTCCATGCTTGACACGGTATTCATACTGTGGCAAAGTTTCATTAACGATCTAAAACAATTTTCGTATGTGTATGCATATATCCGAAAATTCCAAGTCCATTGGTTTTTGTAGTAGGCAAGGTAATGATCGGATGGACCTAAAGGGCCGCCGCGCCGCTAGCACTCTTTAATAGGTCAATGGACGAATGGAAAATACTTTAGGAGAAGGCGTATAGCTTATTTCCAACAAAAAAGTTATATAAAGTAGAGTCCGATTTTCAACTGTTTCAGAGATACCTAAATTTGATTTTCATTGAAATGCAGACCTCCAAACGAAAACCATAATAAAACAAAATTTCATCGTCGGATTTTGGAATTTTTAGTATTAGTGATTAGAAAAGACGATGTCACGTCATTATTTACTAAAAGAAAGTGATCATGTATCAAACACTCAAACTCGAGATAGTATCAAAATCAGCATGTTTTGAAAAGTGACATCTAGAAACATTACAAAAAAGGAATTTATCTTAAAAGATCGCCAAATAGTTAACCACGTACTTTACGGTAAATACATGCCCATCTTTCTAGTTATCCATTGGTACCACAAACTTCTTATAAATGGTAAACATAGGCAACAAAATTGCATTTAAGCTCTAGAGGTGTATTGGATCTCGGGGACCGCAAAATTTCAACAACCGTATGCAGAAACGTGTCATCGGATTTTTAATTTTTGTGTACTTTAATAATGTTCTATTACATCATAAAAAAGAGATCTATCAACTAAAACTTCAGTATAAGTCCACAAATTGTATGATATTAGAAGAAAACTTCAAGTTTTAACTTAAAATGGAATCGTCTTAAAAAGTCGCTAGGTAATTTCTTAAAAGATGGTAGATAATCAAGCAGAACATGCAAGCCACTTTATAAAGTACCGTGTATCCATAGATTTTCACAAGTGTATAAATGAGAGGTTGTAAATAATCCAGAACGAAGTAGGGCTAAAATTAAGCATGATATCTTTAGGGAACAACCTCGTATTATGGATCAGTCATGAACATACATACGCTAAAGCTGAAACTGTAGATTTTGTGCTGTGGATCAACAGTAATGAACGCACGCGCAAATTAAGATACAGTAGGTTGTGACAGCTGCGTCTCTACTTTTAGAACGGGCAACGGCGTTGGTGTTCACGCATACAAGGAAATCATCCTACAGCTCCACCTACGCTGTTGCTGGTATTTCTTAGCGGAAGATGTGGTTCACTGCGCAAACAGCTGGTATGTATCCGTACATCCGTACCATTTCATGCCAGTACACATTTTGGAGGAAGGCGATCCTGTCAGAAGAATGGATTTTTGTCGACTTATGCTTCATGTGGATGCCGGAGATGCAACTTTTTTAAGTAGGATTCTTTGGACGGATGAATTCATACACAACTGAAAATCTACGGTTACAAGACACTTTATAACGTGGTCTGCATGTTCTGTTTGCTTGCCTAACTTCTTAAGACGAATCTATTTTAAATCGCAACTTGAAGTTATCTAAAATTACAGTTTTGAGGCCATATACCGAAGTTTTGGTCAACTGATCACTTTTTATGACTAATCGTGATGTGATAGCACATCATTTAAGTAACCATAACAAAAATTAAAAACCTGATGACAAGCTTTTGCCAAACCGTCTGTTGAATTTTTGCACTCTTAGCGATCCAATATGCCTTTAGAGTTTAAATCTCTTACTGCATATGTTTTACCACATTTACAACAAGCTTATGGTACCAATGAACAACTAGAAAGGCATGTGTTTACCTTAAAGCGCACGGTTAATTATTTGGTGATATTTTAAAGATTCCTCTTTTTGTAACGTTTTTGAAGTCACTTTTCAAAGCATGCTAATCTTGACACTATCAAGAGTGTTATACCTGATCCCTTTTTTTAGTTGGTAATGACGTGATAGCATATTTTCTAAGGACTGATACCAAAAATTTATAATCCGACAATACAATTATGTTTTATTAGGGTTTTAGTTTGGAGGCCTGCATTTTAATGAAAATCTCTATAATGAATACAACAAATTTTTGAGTTTTACAACCCTCCGCTCCCCCCCCCCCCCCCAATGACCCCAATCACACTTTCACCCAAAAAAGTAGAAAATTATCATCAAATCCTAAAACGCCCAAAAACGAGGTTTTTGTTTTTTGCAAATTACTCCGCTGCCAATGCACCGATTTTTAAATTTATAGGAGCAATACCTACTAGGACCCCATAGGATACCGGTACCCAAATTCTATCACAATCCACGGTTACTGATGTGACTAGCCTAGAAAAACACGCAAAGACAGACAGACCGACGTTATATAGACATCATAAAACGCCCAAAAAAGCGTATTACCTCAAAATTCAAAATTTTCTCGATCACAATACCTATCACAATTTCCTATCGGTGTGGGAAATAAAATTACCTAAAAAGAAGCAGAGGTCATAAAAAGGCGCGAAAGGCATTTCAGATGGTAGGGTAGTATCGATTAATTAATATGCATGTGGACCTCGGTTATTGCCTTAGCTACCGGTCCTCGCATATTTGTTCTAATCGTAGAGATATACAGAGAATGTGGAAAAAGTGCAACTATTTTTTAAATACTAAGATGGTCAGATCGTTTTGTACCGGTGATCACTTGTTCTCTCCTATTAGTACAGAGATATACTCAGGGCCGTAGCTAGGCGTTGACCATGGAGGGGGTTCATGGTGACCTTAGGAGGGGATCATGTATAAAAGAATATGACGTAATGTCTTAATTTGTTAAACATCTGTATAGATTGTATCGCTGCTTATGTGTCATGAGCACCGAGGGATTGGTTAGTAGTAGAATAAATCACTAAGCTTGGAGAAAGCATCCTTGATTATCTTTATTTTGTATTATTTTAGTAGTTATTTCATTCATGGGAATACTCATGGGGGGGTTTGAACCGGCCCTGGATATGCTTGCTGATTGCTTATTCCGTCTAAGCTACCATTCATTGGTCCTCCTGTTCGATTAGTTTAGATGAAATACTACCGCTGCGGTCAATGAACTTTGTTATTTATCTGCACAGCGTCCTAAAACGTGTCTCCAGGTAAATCGATCCATAAGGTCGATTATAGACTTCTATTTACTATAAGATTTTCAAGTATCATGATGTGTCGATTGATTCACTGTCTTCAATTATCTTCTTGAAATGTATAGGCAATGACATCTGAAACAGATATTACGAAACAGCTGCCGACACGTTCGAAATAAATCTGTTACTTTGAGACCTTTTCTGTGCCTACCTATTTCTTGACAAATAAAATCAAATGAAAATTTGTCCTTAGTAACGTAATCTGAAGGCTTGATACCTCGGTGACTACACATCTGCTGTTCACGTAGAACTGCCGTTTCTACTAGCAAAATCGATGTAACAACTAAATACTACTGGAGTTCAGCTTTAAAGGTGGACAGAGAATGTTTTTTAAACTGTGGAACAGCAGCGGTTCCTGAATTTTTGAAAGGGGGTGCACAAAAGTTTAAATAAAAAAATACACAAAAATCCTACCAGAGATTATTTAGGCCGCAGCTGCACTCTGCACATAAGTATACACAAGTATCTTTATACGAGTAGGAGGAATAAGCGAGGACTAGTGGCGGCCGTAAAGGACTCAAACATCAGTATTGTTATGCTAATTTCGACTTTTTCACGTCATGTGTGCAGTGTATACCTGTTCATACTATTAGAACTGATAAACGAGGACCGGGTGATATACGCGGCAAACTGAGGACCACCCGAGTATTTTTTATCGATCTAAAAGAATAGTTCATTTTAATTAACCAGAGTTGGTCATATGGTTTAGGTGTACCTAAGTTGCGCTTTTTAAGTGGATGAAATTTGAAAAGCGGCATGCTGCTGGGTGGTAATAGGTAAAGCTTCATTTCATGAAAGCTGTGCGTTGGCGTAGTAAAAGGCAAAACCCCTCAGACTTCTGTTTGAGCGTTTTATGAGTTAATCATCGACCATTTCTGGGAGGGGCGGAAATTGTTAAGGTGGGGAGGGTGGAAACCTTGAAAATTTGTTGTAAACATAAAATACCCTCCATTGGCCTAAAAATATGAAATTATATAGGTACTTTTTCAACTTATTCGGTTACTGACCCAGTAGACATTTGATACGTTCATTCACATATACAGGGTGGACCAATAGTGAGCAGATGGAGCATTGTTGACTTACTAAAACATATTTCAGAAATCTGTCACTTGGTCATGGTAGGGACCTTTGAGTGATATAACGTTGAATATTTTCACTTAAATTTTGATGTCTATATAGGGTGGTTCATATCAAACTTACATTTTTTTGAAGGCGACTTCCTATACATTATTGCATATTTGAATTCCTTGGTGAATTCTAGTGTGACTCAATGTATCTTATATTGAACTTTAACGAACCGTTTAGGCACAAATCAGCATTCTTGATATAAGTAGGTATCAGAAAAAATTTAAATATCGCAGTGATTATAAATCTTAGAAGGCCGTGACATTGCGGTACGACTAAGCATGAGATGCGTCACCTTAGGTCAGACGGTTAAATTCAATTTTTTTTTTGTACTTGAAATCAGTAGATTAATTAAGGAAACTTCAGTCACAGAGAACTTGATTTGTTCAAATAAGATTACCCATTTTTGTTTACAGAATCAAATGCAGAATTTTATTACCTCGATCTCAATCTTTTTAGTTTCCATTTTATTTAAAATTTTCAGTCAAATCAGTGTTTTTCAGTTTTCCTACTTATAAGAAATCTAGCAAGTCATGGAAAACAACCAAAAGCCCGTTAAGATGGAAGAAACCATCTAACTTAGTAGAAAGACACAAACAAACTAAAAAACACAACAAACGGAAATTCCTTACAACACATAATCTCTAACAACAGCGATAAGAAATCTAATGACAATGACCAGCTGGCGTATGACAGAAGTGTTATTTTTCCACAGCCTACAAGCTATTGAGATCTACTAGAGCTTGATACCAAAAAATGATTAAAAATATTGAAACAAAAAAAAAAACTACCAATGATTGCTGCTGACAGTTTAGCATCGTCAGAATGAAATTTCACATTTAATGGGATAGAAAGGTAGTCATTTCTGTTAAGTCAAAAGTAAAGATATCTCTAACTGGAGCACTCTGAGCATCTATTGATGTGATTGTTAGATTTTTTTATTACTCCATGTTGTAACTGTGTTTATTTCATGTATGTTCCTACCAAGTAAATAATGTTTTATCATATAACATACTGCAATTCAGTTTTCATTTTTTGCGATTTTGCTAATAAGTAGAAGTACCAGTGAAGAATTTGAAGGGCTCCAGTCAAAGGCATCATCACTTTTGACTTACGGCTATTTTATGGAAATAAATGTGAAAATTTATTCTGAAAATATAGATACTCTCCTGCCAGTAACGATCGCTGGTATTTTGTCTTTTATTTAATTTTTTTGTACTGATTTTGGATATTTGCGTATAGCTAATAGGCTGTGAAAAGTAAGCCTTCTTGTTGCCGCTGTCGTTTCTGGTTAGAGCTGATATCTTGTAAGACATTTTTATAATCTTACCTCACTAATCTAGTTTGTTTGCGTTTTTATGCCAAGTTAGTTGGTTTCTTCCATCTGAACAGGTTTTTGTTTATTTTTCATGGACTGCTAGATTGCTTATAAGCTGGGAAAGTGTAAAACACCGATTTGACTTAAAATTTGAAATAAAATGAAAATTAAAAAAGATTGATTCCAACAATCCTACATTGTTGGAAAGGTTATCAGGTTTTAGATTCGATGGTATAAGAAAAATTATGCATTCCCATTTTAAATAATCAAGGTACATGTGATTGAAATTTCCTTAATTATTCTACTGATTTCTCCAAGTACAAAAAGAATTCAAATTTGATCGTATGACCTAAGATGACACGTTTTATGCTTAGTCACACCGTAAAGTTTATGATCGCTGCGATATTCAATTTTTCTCTTATACCCACTGATACCAAAAAAAAGTGATTTGCGCCTAAACGGTCCGTTTAAAGTTCCATATAAGATACATGAAGTCACACTAGAATTCACTAAGCAATTCAAATATGCAATAATATATAGGCGATTCTATTAAAAAAATGTTAGTTTGATAATCAGCCTATATAAACGTTAAAGTTTGAGTGAAAGTATTTTAACGTTATAACCTTCAGGGGCCCTACCATGATCAAGTACCAGATTTTTGAAATATCCTTCTAAGTCAACAATCCTCCGTCTACTCACTATTGGCCCACCCTGTATTGCATCTATCACATAATAATATGTACTCTGAGAGGAATTCACATATTTTGTTGGAATGTTTGAAAAGAAAAGCATTTTATAACTTATCGAATTTTTAAAGCTGAAGCTGGATTGACATGAAACGAGTGAAATCGGGTCAAGCCAGACCAAAAACTCTTAGGATGCTTATCGGAGCAGCTACAATCTGACGAACTTGGAACGATTTGACTCGGATAGCACTCTACTCTCTCAGACACTCTCTCACTCTCACTCTAAAATATGCTTCTCAGTTGTACAAAAATGAGCTTTAACAATTTCAAAAGGCATATCACACGGTATCTAAAACGTCAGTTGAATTGACCATCTTAGATTCCAAACGAAAATTGTATCACTCGATATTAAACTAATTGAAACACCTGCATAAGGGCATGGTTCATGATTTCAGAACTGTCTAGTAATCACTATACCGAAGATCCTACTCCTTTCAAGAATTAAACCCTTCATGCATAGAGCGATGACCTGCAATCTAAAACTTTTCTGCCATAAAAGCCGCTTAGATCTCATTCCAAATGTTCCTCATGATGGGGCACTTGTGAACAAAATTATGACTCGCAACACCTAATTTTCTTCTCAAAGACAGCAACGTGTAATATGGGAAGCTAAACAATCAAGTACACAAAGAGAAGGCGAAATATCGTGAGAGGCATTAGTCTGCCGGCATTTCATCGTTGCCGAATTTCAGGACCTCACTTGTTGCATGCACTGGTATGTAACGTATATGGGGTGGCGGTATACAAACTCGAGAAACCATCTGGTGCCAAAGCGGTGAACTAAAATGTATACGTTTACCATAAAACGAAAAAAATGAGGACCAGCTGAAATTTTCAAATTTGACTCAAGACCATATCCGCAACTCACCACAAAAATTTCAAGCAAAGTCCTTGTGAGGTCCGTATATTGGTCCTCACTTGGTCGAGGTCCTCACTTGTTATGCAGATTTTGCACGGGCTAGCCTCACTTGTACCACGGGCCAAAAATATATATATATATATATATATATATATATATATATATATATATATATATATATATATATATTATATTATTATTATATAGAGTGTCTCATTTAAAATAATGCATGTTTGCATCACCACGTAGTTATGGATCACCCTGTACAAATCGGAATATTTCCTCAGCAAAGAGCATATCCGTGGCTACAGCTTTTATATATATCGAGCTATCGACCGAGCCGGTACTAAAAAACCCTGTAAAATGTTACATACACTTACGTATATGTATAAGGTAAATATAGTTAGGAATAATTTAAATGAAATTTGTTTATAAGATTATAAGACTACATGTGAATTTAGTTATAATATGATTCGTCTATTAATTTATGTATTTCTTTCCTATCTACTGTACTTACCCATTCTTTGTGACATATTTTGAAGCGTTTATTGGATTGTAATTCCTTTATAATCTCGTTACGTAATTTTTGGACATAGTTTTGGCACCGAATAAATACCTATATGATTTCTGCATAATCGATTTTCTCGTTTTAGGTATGTCTTTTGCATGCTTTTATATCTTGTGTTATGATCGTCTTTGATGTTATCTTTTTCATTTGATTTTTTTTATTTTAGAATTGATTTTGTAAACAAAACTGGACATTCCTATTTGAAAAAATCAAGTTATCTGTGACTGAAGTCTCCTTAATTAATCTACTGTACAAGTACAGTTAGAGTTCAAATTTAACCGTCTGACCTAAGGTGACACGTTTCATGCCTAGTCGTACCGCAATGTCACGGCCTTCTAAGTTTCATAATCGCTGCGATATTCAATTCTTTTTTGATACCTACAGATGGCGATTTGGGTCGAAACGGTTCGTTTAAAGTTCCATCTGTGATACATAACGTCACACTAGAATTCACCAGGGAGTCAAGAGTCCTTACCATGATCAAGTGACAGCTTTCTGAAATATTTTTTAGTAATTCCACAATCTTCCGTCAACTAACTATTGGCCAACCCTTCTTGACCCTATTTTAGTATCTCTGTAATTCCATGCATTTTTCTAGTTTTTTTTGAACCTATGGGGAGTAGGGATTTTTCTACAGCGCTAGGTAACCTCGTTCAAGAAAATAAGTAACCAGAGCTTTCTCAACAGTAGCTGGGAAAATAATAGTCTGTTTAATACTTATTACTTAAGTTTACTTTGGTTGGCGATTCTATCATAAATTTTGTTGTGGATCTTAAACGTTTACCAATGTAAAAATTAGACTAGGCACCAGGTGACACCAAGCGGAAAAATAACTGTTCCTTCTTCTTCCCAGTCATCTTGTTTCGATCTCCCCCGTGTATTTAGCTTCAATTAGATTGGAATACAATTTCTTTTGCTCTGTTAGAACAAGCTTGACTGGCACATGCGGGTATGCTCTGAAATAATCGAGTAAAATCTAATACTGGTTTCCTTTGGACGCCTTTTAAAGTGGCCATACTTTAGGTATTCGACCCTCTATAGTCATAAATCTATCACAAATATTGTTATAATAATGTTTCGCGTCAGAATGGTGGCGAAGGGGTACAAAGCATTCTTAATATGTTGTTAACTCGCAAATGAAATCTTACATCCAAATAAATTGAAACGTTTTCGCTTATGAAATTCTGCATTTCACATGTTTTTATTATTGCGGGATTGTAGGAATACAATACCCCTCCTCATCTTAAGCATGGGTTCACAGATCTAATTTGGTCTGAAGTTAGGGTAAACTGCCCTAATGTTGGCAGCGGGGTTGGCAGCTACCCAAATATTGGCACCCAAAGGTATTTTGATGAACAATAAGGTATTGGGAATGTATTCCAGCCTGTGAAGTATTTTTTGGATATTTGGCAACCTTGATAATGTCTAAGCAACAAGTAACGGGCCATATCTTACTATACTGCATTCACTGAAGAAAAGGAGTAAAAAATTATTTCAAACCCATGTTTCGGGGCTTTGCTCAAATAAATCGAACTTAATTTTTCTGTTTATAATAACATCACTGCTCTCAGTATGCAGTTTTGTAGACAGTGTGCATATTATAACCCTTGACCCTACAGCAAAAATTTACATATATTGTGCATAGTTGCTCCGTTTGTTCGGTGGATAAGGTATAATGCTATTTTCGATGAGAGCAGCCAAAAATGCGGATGTTTTGTTTGTGATCAAAAAAAGGTTAAGAAATTATGATTTTGCTTAAGAAATCTTTTGTGAAAATATATGTTTCTTTTGAAGTATTCCTAATTAAATTTGAGCCACTGCAAGTTAATGTAGTTAAGAATATTGCTTTAAAATACATATGCTCTTACCTTTTCTTTAGTTTAAGGTAGCTTAAGCGTATATTTTTGTTAAAACAGGGGATGCCAACTAATAGTACTTCAATATAATGTTTTTCTATTTTTTGGCACCGTATGGCAATTATAGGGATCCTTTGAAAATTATACGTGCCTACAGTTGGTATTCTTAGAAGTGTAATATATGTTTCTACTTTTTGCCACTTAAGCATGATTTTAAGGAAGAAAAATTAAAAGAAGGAATTGTAACATACAGGGTGGTCCAATAAGCACGCGGTGCTCTCTAGCGGCCATACCGTTTAAATTAGACGAAAATGTTTTAAATAAAAAACCTTTCACCATCGATTTATAGGTTCAGTTTGTTAACTATTATTTATGTCTACGAAGCCTATTTTCGGAGTTATTTAACAATTTTTACAAAATTTGACGTTTGTAGTACTTTAAAAGAAACGTTAATATCTCGGAAACTAAAAGCGACAGAAAGATGCGGTTTTCGGTTATGAAACAAGCAGGGAACGTGCTTGCATTTCAGTAAGATCGTTGTTTCAAGAAAAGACTAAATCAATAGACTAGCAATTTTCAAGTTTGAAAAGTTAGAAACGTTAAAAACTTTTTTTTTCAAATGGGATGGTATCATAAGTTTCACATCGGTGGATGCGAAATTCAATTCTCTTTCACTTTTATCTAGGCACATGTGGTTCTATCTTTGATGGTTTTCAAGATATTTACGGTTTTGTAATTATGGCGTAGGAATCGGAAAAATTGTAGGTGGCGTGGCTCGCGGACAAAACAATTGGCAGAAAAACTTTCATCCAAAGTGTTTCGACCTCTAATACTAAAATGTGTTCGAGTAAGACAGAAGGAATTCTGCCGGTGCGCCATCTAGTACCCGAAGGTGACGGCAACCAAAGAGAGAAACGCCACTAGAAGCAGTTTACCTCTCCTTGGTGGAACGACAAGGCTCGCTCGCTTTTTGCCACTAGAGGCGCGGATTTTGACGCACGCAGCGTGAAGCCGATATACGAGGGTTGTTGACGGAGGTATAGAGCAACCCTCGTAAAATGTGTTTTCGCTCCATCTAACTGTAACCACATGATTCTTAAAAACTTCAGTGGTGAATTTTTCGACAGGTTTTCTAAATTTTCATTTACAGAATCTTTGAAAACATCAGTTTATTATGCGGTTTCCAATAATACCACCCCAAATGCTTAGACTCCATGCTGGTTGTCAACAAACTTCTCAAAATTTGGATTTACGTGGGCGTAAAATATGAGGGAAGGAAACATGAAGTAGTAATGCATGAAGATAGTGAGTTTGACATTCTTACAATTATAGTTAAAGATCCGCATAGCAGTGCTACAGCAGAAATTAGTCGCTATTTGGGCATTGGTCAAACATCTGTGAACATGATCTTAACGGAGTACATATAGCATCCTTATCACGTGCAGCGAAATCAAGCAATTGACAGACAAGACTTAAACTGAATGAATTTCTGTAACTGGAGTCGTGCTCGAGTCCAAGAAGATGCACTCCTTTTCAACAGTGTGTTGTTTCCGAATGAAGCTACATTTCTTCTGAAATTCTTTCACTTTCTGTTTTATGAAATGTAGCTACAGCGTTATCATTAACGGTCATGTAATCTGGCATAATTTACATTTTTATACCGATGTAAATCCAAATTTTGAGAGGTTTCTTGACAATCAGCATGGAGTCTAAGCATTTGGGGTGGTATTATTGGAAACCGCATATTAAACTAATGTTTTTTAAAATTTTCTAAATGAAAATTTGGAAAACCTGTCGAAAAATTTACCACTGGAGTTTTTAAGAATAATGTGGTTACAGGTAGATGGAGCGAAAGCACATTTTAGTATTAGAGACCGAATCACTTTGGATGGAAGGTTTCCTGCCAATTGTTTTCTCTGCGAGCCACGCCACCTACGATTTTTCCAATTCCTACGCCATAATTACAAAACCATAAATATCTTGAAAACCATCAAAGATAAAACAACATGTGCCTAGATAAAAGTGAAAGAGAATTTAATTTCGCATCCACCGATGTGAAAATAATTATGATACCATCCCATTTGAAAAAAAAGCGTTCAACGTTATTAACCTTTCAAATTTGAAAATTGCTAGTCTGTTGATTTAATGTTTTTTGAAACAACGTTAGAGGCACAAACACGTTCCTTGCTTGTTTCAAAACCGAAAACAGCATCTTTCTATCGGGTTTAGTCTCCGAGATATTAACAGTTGTAAAGTACTACAAACTTCAAATTCTGTAAAAATTGCTGAATAACTCCGAAAATAGACTTCGTAGACAGAAACAATGGTTAACAAGCTGTCCTAAAAATCGATGCTGAATTCAAAGAAGTAATAATATACAGGGTGTTCTATTTAAAATAAGGAAGTTGATGCGTACTTCCGGTATATCCCGAAGTCCGCCATCTTTGAAATTATTTTTTAAATGTAGAGCGTTTAAAAAGAAACGTTTTTTGTCTCAAACGTTTTCGTCTAATTTAAACGCTATGGCCGCTAGGGAGCACCGCGCGCTTATTGGACCACCGTGTATGTATAAGGTTCATCAGTTAAATGGATTTTCCCTATATTTTATCCAAATTTATCGCTTTAATTTAACATTATCAGAATTAGGTTTTTTCCATTAAAACTTGAGCGAGGCTATATTGTTTTTCACTTTCTTAACAATCCATATTTTACAATATAACTTGCAAATTTCCCAAAAATGCTTTTGTATTAAAAAAATAGAGTTTGATGAAGCACTTACCAAAATAATTGTCTGACACCTATAGGCACTGCGAAACTGCAAAACTTTTAATCATTACCAGCCATAATCTATTGTACAGTTTTCCTTGCAAAATAAACAAAAATAAAGATTGAAACATATTAATTGGCATGCGAAAGTTATGTATTATAAACGAATTTAGATTGCTATTTTCATTTGACAAAATTATATGTTTTGGCAACAATATGAGGTAAATAAGGTTCAGTTTTTTGGAACAGTTTTGTAATTATTCTGAATAAAAAAGTTAAAGATAAAGCTCAATATTTGCTACTTTTTTATATTTCTATGTACGTTGATAATGCACTTACGTCAAAAAAATGTTCTTCTGCAAACGCCAGCGACCTTCTGTAGTAAATAATATATAAATATGATTTATATTTATAAATTTTATAATAAACGACGGGTAAGCTAAGCTTGATAAATAACTTGTATCATTACAATTCCGTTTCAGATACCACCACAAACAGAAAACAATGTGAATATTCTGAAGAAGCACTTCAAAAAGTTTTGGACGAAATTAGATTCGGAGCTTTCAAAAAATCTTCTGTCAGAAAGTACGTATGCTAGAAATTTATTCAAATCTTCTGTTAATTATTTAGTTCAAAAATCAATATGTCACCAGAAAATGGCTTATAATTCATACGTCTTTACAGTCTGAGTCATATCCAGAGAAGCGTATTGATGCCAAACATACAACAGACAATAACATATTTTATACCTCGAAAAAAACAACTTTATTGCGAACGTTTCAGGTGTGCAACATGTCTTTCAAATATTTCCTAGGTACTACTCCTAATTGTATCAAATTTTCTATACAAATTTAAAGTTCCTTGAGTAGTATTTTCAGTTTTCTCCCAATATAAGAAAAAATGCCATTTTGCTATCAATATTCATTATATTTCTAAAAAGTAATATTTTCACGTATAAAAAAATGAAGTCAAGTTGATTGACTCGATACTTTCGACATACTACTGATACCAGTTTATTATTTTCCCACAGCATGAAGCTATAGTGTGAGATCTTCTTGCAACCAAATCATTGCCCGCCTGCAAAAAAGTGTATTACACCGCTAGGCCTTTCTTTCACAGGTCAACAGGAAACCAATTATGAATACAATAAATTCTTCAGCTTTTTTATTATTGCTGCGCCGCCACTGGCACTATTTATAAAAACCATACGCGTTTCCCATTCTCGCGATAGTAATTATAGTGTGTCAAAATTTGATTAAACCACTTCAATAGTTTCCACATTACACAATACAGAACGATCTAAAGTCCCTTGGTTTCTGCAGTAGGCAAGGTAATGTTCGGATGAACCTAAATAAGTGTATTGTGCCGCTAGGTCTTTCATATACGGGTTAATGGTCAGTCTATTTTGAATGCAAGAATATTTTCAGTTTTACACTCCCCCACCCCCCAACCACCCCAATTTCACCCCCCCCCCAAAAGTAGAAAATGATCAGAAACCCCCCTGCGTGCGGCCTGCAGCGGTACGACCCGCGAAAACAAAAGCACATCGGCTGGCTTGCTCGATTAGGGGGCGGTGGTCAGTCCGCGAGCCGTTCTGAAGCTCCTCCAGCAGCCCGTCCCGTCCCGAGCCGTGGTCCCGTCTTCGGTGGTACCATTATCCTCCACTCTCGGGTCTCAGGTGGACCAAAGCGCCGCAGGTGTGCCGCTCTCTCTGGTCGCGCCGCTCGTTGTAGTCGCGATCCGACCACTAACTGGCTAACAACAACCGCTCTCTCGCCAATATTCACACTCGCTCAGTCAGTCTCTCCCAATTGCCTGAAAACAAAGTTTGAGAAATATTTGAATTTTTTTGTGTTTTGCTAATCACTCCCCCGCCAGTGCATCCATTTTCAAAATTATCACAGCATTACCTACTATGACCCCACAGCACAAAGCCACCCGAAATTCATCAGAATCGATGCAGCGGTTATTGAGATTACAAGGGTAGAAAGACGCTAACAGACCGACAGACAGACCCAACCGACAGTCACACACACCGACAGAAATGAGTGTAGTGGATTATCTTTATTAAAAGCTTTTTTTAACTTGCAATGTATGTACGCTTGTTCGGGTGAAATCTTGCAACTCAATTTTGAAGCAGATATCTTCAACCGATTGAGCTGAAATTTTGTATACACGTTTAGTTTGGATGACAATGCACGACAAGCTGTATGACGTCGTTCTAGATCCAATAGTGGAACAGTTATTTAATGCACTTCTACAATACGGATATCCATATTGATATAAGAACGCCCAGTAGATGGTTACGGGAATGATATCTAATGAAAAGAATATCATGACTGACAATAGATCCACTGATGTCATTTTTAGTCAAACGATAAATTTTGTTGTGAGAGTTTGGGGAAAATATACTATTCAAAGCAGGCAAGTTGTCTTATCACTGCATGAACCTGACGACCTGCGAGAAGAGAGTTTTTGAATTTGGCGCTTAAGTAGAGGCTTGCGGTGTGAGCAAGAATCTGGCAGCAGTCTCAGGAGATTCTGGATCGAATTGTACGAGTTCCATTATACAGCCTACGCAGTGGTCATCACCAGGTTGTATCGACGATCGTGACGACATCGACATGACAACGAACCGCTATCCCGTGTGGGGGCGGGTTAGAATATCTCCCACCGTATATCCTGCGTGTCGTAAAAGGCGACTAAAAGGAACCGAACTACTGTCGGTATAAGCAGTAACCTCTTCTCAACCAACAGCTTAGGGTGGACGAGTTGAGAAGAGCCAGGACACCTTCTTGTCCTTGGGATGAGAAATTGCCCTTAACCCTTAACTGGTAACGTGCCGTCTGTGAGACTGCAAGCAATCTTAAATTCGACCCTACAACTAAACCTTACCGCATTTCGGGTAAATGACCTCATCTAACCTACCAGCCATTGGTATCCCTTTTATATCCCGTTTATCAATAAATTTGCATTAACAACATTCCAGATGTGCTTAGTTGTTAGTTTGGTTCAGTCTGCGAGACGGAACGTTACGGTTTACGTTACAATTTTTCTCAACTGGTAGTCATGGCAGGTCCGTCATTTTTTACCAAAATATTTTTATAGGTGTATTGCTTTACTTATTATCAATCACAAAATATATAGATTTAAGTATGGTCAAATTTTTTTTTATTATCTTGGTTCTACAAATTTGTGCTGCTAATTTGTGTTCTAGTTAATAATTATCATAATTTTTTTTACATCACATGATCTGCTACTTTATACAAAATTATTATTAAAGGATATATATCCAACAAATCTTTATGCACTTTTTCCAAAAAATAATTAGGAGAATTTCATTTTTTAAGCTTCAAAGAGGTTACAGTCTCACAGACTGCACGTTACCAGCTATGCCCCGAACTTGCATGTTACCGGTTAAGGGTTAAAGGAGGATGCAGCAGTAGATACCATCTGGTCAACGGCATGAGGGTGCAGAAAGCAAATGGGAAACTACTGCATTAAAGATCCTAAAGATATCCCAAGAGAAACTCGTAAAATGAGTAAATGCATTTTTACGAGTTCACAACATGTCTGTAAAGACATTGTGACTATGATGATGAACGAACCGCTGCGCTGGTGCACCGAGCAACCAGGAAGGGTGGCCCGAACAGCCGGTTTGCATGATGTGACGCGACGTAAGTGGTAAGGAAGATCCGCGGTAAGTATTTTCCAATAATAAGTTGTAAAAGAGCATTTGGGGTGCTGGACTGACTTTGGGAAAGTAATAGGGATCAACACGTGTTGTTAGTGGACTCTTATCACCAACACAGTTTTAAGGTTATGTTTAGAGTAGGTCTATATTTTTAGTTTGGTTTAACGTTTTCATGATGCCTAATAAAAGGAAATCTACGAAAATGGGTGGATATCAGGATAGCACAAATTCTAAGTTAGAAACTGTCAAGTCGTTCAAATGATGGCAAATATAGCCTGTTATATTTTTGCTTTACATGAATATTTGTACATAGCAAAAATAAACTAAACTAAACTAAGCTAATGTATTTTTAGATATAATACGATGTGTTCTGTTGTAAGAGTTTGGGCAAAATATACTATTCAAAGTCGGTGGGTCGTTTTATCACTGCATGAAACTTGTTTACGACCTGAGAGAAGAGAGTATTTGCACAGTGAACGGGCTTGTTGAGAGTGACTCGAAAAATAATGTGACGTCATTCTAAAACAACTATGGCAGACCATCCAAGATGGCGAAATAGTTATCTTTAATGCCCTCCTGCAATATGAGTATCAAATAAAAGGGCTTGCCGATAATAAATAATTTTTTTTTGATACAAATGCAAGTTAATAACTAAAAAGTAAAAAATAAATTAAAACAAAAAAAATTTATATGATCATAAGAGCTTGTCACGCGATTTACTTGTATAAATTAACTAGTACCTATTCAATTGACTAATTGTGTTAAAATCTCAGTTTAACTGAATTCTTATAGGTAACTACGTAAACCTTGCGACAAGCTTTTATGATCATATAAATTGTGTATAGCACTTTAAATGAACATTTTATTTCCTTTTTTTAGAACATTTAAATAAAAGCTCTTTTAAAAAAGTTTTTTTGTTTTAATTTATGTAGATATCATAAAACTTCCAAAAGCGTATTATCTCAAAATCGAAAAGTTTAGCGATCACAATACTCCCCTCGTCTATCTGTGTGGTAAGTAGAATGTAGCTACACAAAAATAGTTCTTAATCTCAAGCTCTCAAGCCCGAAAAACTGCACCAAAGACTAATATTTTCTCAAGTAACGTACAGCCTCTTGAATACAAGAAGTGTTGGAGTAACCTCAAACCTCCACTCTCTCCAGCACCCTAATTTTAGACATCCCGGCAAAAACGGAAAATGTCCAGGAATCTCTAAAATAACATAAAACGAAGTTTGGAGCATATAACGTGAAAATTTCAATTTTTAGAAAATGCCTTGACGCTACTGCACCTATTTTAAAGAATATATTTTACAGATACTACTTCTGCCCATAAGAATGTTCATACTCCAAAGCAGTGCAGAAGTTACATAGGTCACGCCGATAAAAGAAAATAGCAAAAACAGGCCAATAAACTGGCCGACGGAAGTGAGGGAGGGACTTAAATTTTCGTAATATATAAGTACATTATAAAAGCTCTTAAAACCGAAAATTTTTGTGATTATAATCCTCCCTAATCTACAGTGAGGTAAGCTAAATTATTCTAAATACTCTCAACAGTCTCTACTTCTAACATTACTGATAACCACTAATGGATAGTAATAAGTAATTTACTACCGGACCCCGAAGCACTCTCCTCTATTATGTTGTGACAACATGAAGCATGTTCATATAATACATGCACCCACATTAGTTAGGCTCGTTAAATAATAGCGAGCCATGAGTACGGCAATCAAGAGGAAGGCAGGCTGCAGCAAAAGTTATTTAATTGGCTCCGAATCCTTAATCAGCTTCAGCAAGTTGCGTGCTGCAGTAGCGTTATCTGAATGAAAAGAAACTTATGCCTGAAGTGAACGGCGACTAACATCAGGCTTTTCAACCCAGAAGGTATGAAGGGTCGGATTAAGTGTCTTCATTGCTTGTCACGTGTTGAATCAATTCAGTTTGGTAATAGGAATAGAGCAAAATATTGTGCACTATAAAAAGCTTACTTACCATAATTATATCTTATTTACTATCTAAACGCCTTTAAGCGGAGTTGAGAATGGTTTCAGAAATTACCATTTTAGCTCTCACTGACTCACTGAAGTCACTGCAGACAGCTTATGCAGAGCCTCTGTCTGTCCGTCCGTCCGTCCGTTCGTCTGTCCGTATACAAAAGATAGACAAAACTACAGCTGCTAGAGGAAAACTAAATACAGATTCGGAATTAGCATGAAAAAACTAGTCCAATGTTGTCAATATCGCTTGCGGTTTAAAAAAAATTGAATCAAATTACGACAGGTAACTGACGACGTACTATATACAGTGTATGGATATTCCTGAAGCACAGGCAGCGTGGCCGAGTAGTTAAGACGCTAGGCACGAGTCCGAAAGGGCGTGAGTTCGAATCTCACCGCGGTCAACAACTCTTTTTTCTTTTTTTTAAGATTAAATGTTAAATTTGTTGACTAGTAATCCGGGAAAAATCCGGTTTTGTCAACATAATAAAAAAATCTAATTTTTATACCAACAAATTCCACAGAGAGAGCGCCGTTAAAATTTACCCAAGTAAATTCTTTCCCACTTTTTTATTATCAAAATCGGTATAGCAGAAATTTTGCGGATGTAAGGACGGTGACAGGAAAACATACAAGCATACGGCATACGATGGTAGTGTTCAACGGGACTTAGCGGACGTCAGCGCTTGTGGGCGCTTTGCGCTAACTAATCGGTGAACGACAAGCTGTCAACAGAGCGCCAGTCAGCTTGGTAAGCGCTTCAAAAAAGCGCTGTTTGGTTAGCAAAACAGCACATAACTGGAAAAAAGTTATTTGTAGTTCTGAGAGAAGTAGCTACCTTTGTTTAGTGTCAATTTAATACCAGGTTTTGTGATTTTATAGCCTAGGTTTTTGACAATAGAAATCATAAATATTAAAATATGGAAATTGATATGACAGTTTTATCACGTCAAAAGGTCGTTCAACGGTCACTCCTAGCGCCTGCAAGCGCTTCCACGCTAGCGCTTTTCCGCTAGGTCCCGTTGAACACACCCAATGTTTGATGATTATAAATTGTCAAGAAAACGTCGAATATTTCTAGGGAAATATATCGATATATTTTTCAGGTATCACTATGCTACGTCTACAGGGTAGATCACTTCCCTCAAAAAATATTTCAAACATAAATGAGAGATCCAGGAGATAATTATTCCACACATAAAACCGTTCAAGTTACATATCACTTCCACACCACAAGCACTTCCCTCATATCGTGCCAAAAGGGACGACAACAAAGGATGTATACTATATTTGTTCGGCAAGCCTTGAGCTGCAATCCAGTAGAAGCATTTTTTGGTTCAAAATTTTTTGGAGGCTTTACCATGCAAGGGCTAGATCCAATTTGCGATAATTTATTTCGATAAACTTTGTCTACCATTACTCATAACGTCGAGGTTTGATGAATTGTCCAGAAAAATCGGAAAATCTTCCACGTAATTCTCAAATGGTAAATTTTAACAAGCTTCTCGAAATACTAGATACTGGAGATGTTTTTTTATTGTGATTAGCTTTCGTCCACTAAGCGGCATAATAGGTTGTTTCATCTATTTCCGATTAATGCATAGAAAGATAAGGAGTTTTTAAAATCTCAGCGATTCTTCAGATAGAAAATATATTTCGACACTACATTCTGTGAAAGCGGCTCGCTGAAGGCATCGACTTTGCTATTTTAGTAAGGTGTCCAACTGTCTTCCAAGCAATAATGTATTAATCTTAAGCTGCTGCATAGATTGTGATGGAATTTGGGTAGCGATATGCTGTGGGGTCCTAGTGGGTAATGCTGCTATAATTTTCGAAATCGGAAATCCGTTTATAGGCGGCATAAATTTCAACTATTCCATATACTTTAGGCGTTTTTACTATTTTTGGGTGGGTTGAAATTTTCGGTGGTCGTAAAACTGAAAAATTTGTTGTATTGTAGACTGTTCATTGGCTTGTAAAATAAAGGCCTAGCGGCATAATACACGTTTTTAGGTCCATCAGAACATGGCGCTGCCTATTACCGGATCTAAGAAACTTTTTTGATGTATACATACGAATATTGCTTTGGATCGCGGAAGCTATCGAATTGATTTTAACCCTTAACCGGTAACGTGAAAGTTCAGGGCATAGCTGGTAACGTGCAGTCTGTGAAACTGTAACCTCTTTGAAGCTTAAACAATCAAATTCTCTTAATTATTTTTTGGAAAAAATGCATGAAGATTTGTTGGATAGATATCCTTTAATAATAATTTTGTATAAAGTAGCAGAACATGTGATGTAAAGAAAAAAGCTATGATAACTATTAACTAGAACACAAACTAGCAGCACAAATTTGTAGGACCAAGATAATAAAAAAAAATTTGACCACACTCAAATCTATATATTTTGTGATTGATAATAAGTAAAGTAATACACCTATAACAATATTTTAGTAAAAAATGGCGGACCTGCGATGATTACCAGTTGAGAAAAATTATAACGTAAACCGTAACGTTCCGTCTCGTAGACTGAACCAAACTAACAACTAGCACATCTGGAATGTTGTTTATGCAAACTGCTAAACTAAAACTAAAAGAGATACCAATGGCTGGTAGATTAGATGAGGTCATTTACCAGAAATGCGGTAAGGTTTTGTTCTAGGGTCGAATTTAAGATTGCTTGCAATCTCACAGACGGCACGTTACCAGTTAAGGTTTGAATAAAGTTTGATACAGTGCTACTACCGTGGCAAGGATGGAAAACGCGTATTGTTTTTAGAAATCATGCCAGTTACGCCACAACAATAATCAAAAAACTAAAAATATAAAGACAGCTTAAACTTCGGTTTTCAGGCGTTTTATGGGTTCCTACCATTTTCTACCTTTTTGTTGGGGTGGAGGTAAAATTGTGGTGGCTGGAGGATGGAGGCAAATAAAACTGAAATATTTGTATTCATAGTACGCTGTCAATTGGCCTGTGAAAGAAAGGCCTAGCCACACAACACACTTTTTTTGCGGGCGGCCGGGCGATGATTTGATTCCTAGGGAATCTCAGACCATAGCTCCACGCTATGGGAAAATAATAATGTGGTATCACCGTGATGTGTGGGAACTACTGAGTTTTATCAACTTGACTTCATTTCATTTGTTTTTATTGACTTTTTTATTGACTATAGAATGAACACACTCTTAGACTTCATAGCATTCACCACTAGTCTGTTATTGAAGAACCAACGACTTAAATTCTCTAAGGCTATATCAATCGCAGTTCTTAGTTGCAGCTTGATGCAGATCACATCTACATAAATATCAATCACAAAAATATCGTTAATGAAAAATACATTGTTACTCCGGTTCTCCTGGGTTACTTGCCTCAAGGAGTCGAAGTCGTACTACAGGGGCCCTGGCAACCTGCTCTTTAATGCTATCAATATAGAAGTAGCAATATCTATAAAACCGCAAGATTTGAATTACTCGCCATTTTCGACTACCATTGTGATACGTGATTCTAACGTGACAGATCGAAGGCTGAGGTGTGCGACGTAGTAGGTGTGGAGAACCGTGGATAACCCCCAGTATAGATGAGAAACTCCAATAGTAACTTATAGGGGATTGGGGTGGATCAACGCTTAAAAAAGCAAAACATCGTACAACGCGATGTCCTCAAGCGGCTAATCATCCAAATGCTAACCGCACTCGCACTACTTAGCTTCAGAGATCACCGTAGACGGTCGGTTTTGTACGGTAGTATGGTACACCCGTTACTTAGCGACATTTGCATTTATTGGTATAAGTACCAAGTACTTATGATAGCGATTATTTAAAAAGGGCAACTGAACCCAAGCAGCATTAGAGTTTTGTCATTATGTTGCGCATACATCGATATAGTCACACGCAACGTCGGAGCTGACGTGGTTTTGACGGCATGAGAACTTGTAGTGTACCTAGATGGGGATTTCAGTAAGTGCAACCAACACCTACATGAAATGCGATGGCTAGCAAGCGTACCAGCGCCGGTACTCTGTAACTTAGAAACGTGTTTCTATACACTATGTACTATGGGATCGGGTGGACTCGTAAATATGACAGCCTGCCGTGGCAGCGTAGTAGACACGTGATAGGCACCCGAAACTGCCCGATCGTCATGGTCATCATGGTGATAGAAACATGTTTCTATCTCTTAAGTTAGAGAGTACCGACGCAGAATCCGACGTTGTGAGTTCTGTAGCCCTACTTCAGATATCACAATGTCCGGATGACGTCTTAGCAACGGAATTATATCGGACGTCATCCTTGGTAACCTTGTGGTGCTAATGTCAGTTTGTAAATCACTGACCCCTACATGTATTGTGAATTTGTGATGTCAGGTGACAGCTAACGCTATCGCATTACTACTGCTACCATTTGTGCTTGTGGAATATATTTTTTTTGTGAAAATCTGCAATAGTCTTTTTCAAAATAATCAGTCCATTGAAATCTTACAATTTCAGGACCCTTACCTCGCGTTTGTCAGAGGACGCAATTTTATTGGATACATGTGTGGGGGGGTCAATAGGAGCTTAACTCCAAGTTTGTGGTGTTGCTACCCTTGTTACTCGGCCGCCATCTTTAATTAAGGGGTGAAAACGTGTTTTTGACGATATCTTGGAAACTATTGACCACACAAAGAATTTGCAAGGATACAAATTGTGGCAAATCGCTTTGCCTACAATTTTGTTTATGTAATGTTTTACGATTAATTGTAAATTTTAAGAGTTATGAGCAAAAAAGTGCAAAAATGTTGTTAAAAATTTTCTTTTTTGCTCTATAACTTTTTATTTTGTCATTTCACAAAAAAAAATACCTCAGAGCATACTTTTAGATCGTTCTGTGAGGATCAATTTTATATAAGGTTTTTTTCAATTTTAAAAAAGACAAAACGTTTTATTTCATGTAATATTTTAGACTGTTTTTTCAGAGCATATGAAAATGCTCAATGAGGTTTATTTGGAAATCTGAAAACGCCCCATAATAACTTCGTATACTTTGATGCCAATATAGAAACCATATTTTAGCAAAATTTTGAAGCATTCGTAGTGAAACCGAATATTGGCAACATTTTTTAGAATTATGTAATATTCTGACGTATACTCATCCATGTACTCAATTTCCAAAAAACTTTATAAAACTATAATTGAGAATAATTGTGTTGCCAAATACAGTTCAGTAATGCGAATTTTTAAGCGGTATTTGACATCTTTTATGTTATCAAATAATATGAAAAAGAAAATAAATACTTGATAAGCGGCTAATTAAAAACGAATCTCTGTGCTTGGGCAAATTTATTTATAAAATATAATATATGATAAAAAATATAGGGAGGAATATCAGCAGGAACTAAGATGTTTTTTTGCATACACAGCGCTGCGGTATTTCAAAATCTACTGAAGTTGATCCAAAAGTGGTACTGAACTTCAGAAAAACGTATTGAAAATCTTATAATATAAACATAGTAAAAATCTTGTAACATAAAACATGGTTTTTCTTGACCTCTCAAGTTTTTTCTACTATCCAATAGTTAAGCATGGCAAAGGCAAAAGGGATATAAAATCCGGATTCATGATTTTGACAATTTCGTGCTTATTGTATTTGCGTAGTGAATGAGTAGGCATACTTATATCGAATTGGCAGCGCTGTTCAGGGTGCCCCATTTTGGGCACTCTTACGGGGTATCTCGGTTATTTTTGAAGATAGAGGGATGCGGTTTTTGCGACACTGTGCTACTTTTTTGTGAAAGTAAAGATGCCATTAACAAAATTATCACTGCCCTCTTGGTTTTTGAGATACAGGGTGAAATAGAAAACTATCGATTTTGGAACCACCCTCGTATCTCGGTTGTCTTTTATCTTATTGAAAAGTATAAAAAAAGATACATTTATTTTTCTAAATGGAACACCCTGTATATTATTTTTCAAGTCAATTGGAAATAATTCAAGCTTTTAAAAAATATATATCGGTATTAAGTTATTTTGAAAATTGCACTCAAAATATAATTCTTTCAATTTTTACTTTATTTGTAACAGTAGGCCATGGTTAATCAACCATAAATAATAAGCACCTAAGCAGTTATTACTCTACAAGAGACTTCCTCTCAAATTCAAAAGAACAGAATCAAAATCCATCTTTTTAGATAATAATAATGTCCCATTAAAATGATGAATGTTGTGTTATTATAATATTCAGTAGATAGTGGGCTATGACTCAGCTATTAAAAGCAAAAAAGCAAATATTTTTATTAAATATAGCTTTGTTCTTTCTGTGTTTTCATTTTAATTATTGTCAATTTTCTATAATAGTGGCAGCTTAGATACCCAGAGAGACAGCAACCGTTCTCAGATATACTTGCTCGTCTAAAAATAAATGTAGTTAGGTACGGATCCTTTATTCAACCACGTCCTAAAACTCGTTTCAAGGAGAATAGGGAGCAAAGGGAAACAAACGTATTAGGTTACATAGAAGCAACACATTTATCATCTTGTAAGCACAAAGAAGAAGCTGTAGGGGTACAAAAATCAACTGCAGAAATAATTCTAAAGAAATACAATTACCATCCATACAAGTTTAAGATACTTCAACAATTGCATTTAATCGCCATAAAACGAAGCAGACCAATAATTCTTTCAAAAGCCATTAAAAGAATAAGAAATTGTGCCAGATTTGCATTCGAGAAAATAGTTTCCAACCTGAACCAAGATCTCTAAAAGCTCCTTGATGTTTTTAGATTTATTTTGATCCAACTCCAAATTTAATAGTGTGGTGATATTCTTGAGATACAATGATGTTTGGTTTAAAGTAATGTAATACAATAAGTAATATTGACTGAATATTATTACAAATAGTAGTCCATAGCGTATAAAATACAATTAGATAATTGAGTTTAAAAGCATTGAAATGTCGTATCTTAATAATTGTTTACCTGGATATTGTTTTTAATAGATTAGTCATGGGCTACTGCTACAAATAAAGTAAAAAATGAAATTTTGAGCTTAGTTTTCAAAATAACTTAATACTAATATATATTTTCAAAAGCCTGAATTATTTCCGATTGACTTGAAAAATAATATACAGGGTGTTCCATTTAAAAAAATATATGCTTGCTTCATAACTCAAAAATGGTTAGTGCAAAATAAAATCAAACTACACCACTGGATCCCACAGAAAAAATTCTATGAGACCCTTTTTTGAACTTTTCAATAAGATAAAAGACAACAGAGTTACGAGGGTGGTCCCAAAATCGATAATTTTCGATTTCACCCTGTATCTCAAAAACCAAGAGGGCCATGATAGTTTTGTTAACGGCATCTTTACTTTCACAAAAAAGTAGCAGGGTGTCGCGAAAACCGCAACTCTCTATCTTCAAAAATAACCGAGATACCCCGCAAAAGTGCCCAAAATGGGACACCCTGTACATGCACAGGGTGTACACAGTATAGGAACGTAAAACTAAATCAATAAAACACTTGAAAAAGTATGAAATTCATGGAATTACTGGTGGCGCCATATTATTAATTTATTTTTATTAATGTATTTGAAATTTTTATTGATTGTTTTTAGGGTGTAGTAAATACTAATTCTCAATTATAACTTTATAATAAAGTTTTTTGGAAATTGAGTACATAGATGAGTATACGTCAGAACATTACATAATTCTAAAAATTAATGAGGAAAAACTAATTTGTCCTAGCCCTAACTGTTTCAAACTGCTATTTAATGACGTTTGAGTTATAAGGAAGTACTGAGAAGAAAAGTTGGAGGTCGTTCCATCTTACGAGCTTTTTCACTTTTTACGATCAGTTTTGTTTCTTTTCCATCCAGAACAGCGTATACAGGATATTCTTGAGTTATCCATATTTGATTTCCACTATCCTGATTTGATGTTGTCGATAAGTGTTCGCAGTGTAACAAAATAAACCTAAACACCGAACGAAAATATTTTCCAGTTCAGGGAGTCGTATTCGGTGCGCCGTATTTTCGATATTGACTTATTCAATAACCAATCAACTTTATCAACATGAAAAGGAATCACGTTTCTCCTGCGAAGCGGCATTTTTTCTCGATTTGTTCTAACGGATGTTTAGCGCAAAACGTTATAGAAATATTGATTTGATTTACTTTATGCTTGGAGTTTGCCGTTGCAAAAGCTAAAAAGCTTTTTTGCTTATGTCCGTAATCGCGAAGTTTATCGATTTTGTGCTTTTTGGACGATTTGTTGATGTCTACATTATGAAAATCTGAGAAACTGTTCAGTTTAACGAGCACTTCGTCCAATAAGACCGCGCCCAATTCAAGACCTGTTTCACTCCAAGTTATCTGAAAATAATTGGTTCCTTTTGAAATTGACCTCAGAAGGTCTTTTTCGACCTTCTGAATGTGAAAAAAGATATACTTTACATACAGTGGTATATTATGAACCTTCTTGGATCTTATAGATTCTGATTTTTTATCCTAAGTGGTTAAAAAGGCTCTTTGCTGCATTTTACTACATTACAAACTGTTTGACTATCTGCTTCTCTTGGCCAATCAGAATAGACAAGCAATACTAATGAGAGTGAACTCGATTGCCTTATTGTTTTTATAAAATGAGAATAATAGTATTATAATATAAAAAGCTTGAAATACCTCTGTATTATATTAGAAAGGATATAACATGAAAACCTTTTCGGTTTTTTTTCCACAGCTATTATTCTATTACTATATTGGGGTGTATATACATGCTGTCACGACGGCTGTTTTTTCTGTACTCTAAGGAGTGAAACTGAACGTAACTTCAACCATTTTATTTCACAACTCAATACGATATCTCTTAACCTTATCTCAGCTGCAACTCAACTCAATTGAACTACCACTACTACGACTACTCCCGCCACGCTACTCGTGGCGCCTTATACATATACACTTCATCGAACCTTCTAGAGAATTCGAGACATCCAGATGACATTCTAGAACGTCCATCCGTCATTCCCGAAGACTAGACGATTCGATGACGTTTACACGTCAAAGATTTAACCTAACACTTTGACTTTACATCATGCATGGCAACTAATACACAATACACGAATACCATAATATACAGGATGTTACAATACTATACTTGGTTGGTTATTATGGTTGCTTCAATTGAAAGACCTTGATAATTCATCTTGCAGAAATAAAATAGATCATCAGAAAATTAATAAAGGGGTCGGCATAAGTCAGTTCTCCGATTTGCACAACTGAAAATAAATGAACAACGCGAACAACTAATGAACGTCTATTTTTGTAAAGTTACAACCGGAAGGTGTCATACATTAGGTATGTGATAAAAAGTCAATGTAGGTGCTCCAATTGGTGGCCATCCTGATCAATACAACGACGGTCGCGACTCGCAACTGTAAAGCATGTTCTGCAGTTAAGGCTGTTTGCGGAGATTTTCTAATTTTTCCTCAGCAATTGTAGAATAGTGCGTGGCCCTCTTGCAAAGACGTGACATTTTAGTAGGCCCCACAGGAAGAAATCACAAGGCCCCTCATCTGACAATCCAGTCCCCTAAACGAGCATCTTCGATCATAGGCTTCTGCCGATTTCTTTCATCTTCGATGCTCGAAACAATTTTGAAAATATTCACCACGTATGCAGCTACTCTCAGTTCACGTACTACTGCATAAATATATGCTTCACTTGTATTACTTCAAGCGTGGTTGTCAAGCTGCAGCATCTATATACATATTTTTGTATAACGGAAACTGACTTATGCCGACTTCCGTATTATAGCTAAAAAAAATTAAGACAGCAGGTGCCAAGTAACAGCTGATCCCAAAGGTTGTAGACCTTCTACCTTTCAAGTATCTATCTGTAGTGGTAAACGGTTAGACGATATTATTTACGGTATATGCGTCCATCGCACTGAGGTGCTATGTAGATGAGGTGAATTTGTCAGTCTCCTGTTTTTCAAAAACCTCGACTCCATAGTTGCTTCTCCTTTCCGCTATAAGTTAGTCATAAATCTTGAGCAACTACATTCATTTCGCGCCATATTACAAAGTTTTATATTTTTGCACTATAAGTTTAACGTCAAATTCTAACTTTGAAGCTCAGTTCAACACATGAAACATGCACAAGCCAATATTTACTGAGCTGATGCACTCTTGAGGATGTGCCTCGTTAGAGCGTTGCGTTGCATCATCGCAGCATCGACGCAGCGTTTCTACCAGAGATGTGCTAAGAAAATGTGCGCAGCAAGGATGTGTAGCGAAGCTGTGAAACGGTGTGGGTGCTTCCACCAGAGATGTGCTGTGGAAGATGAGCGGTGCGAATATGTGCGGCGGAGCTGTGAAGCGGTGTGCAGATGAGCATCGCACGTCCCTCGTCCACATCCCTCGCAACGCATTTCTAGCGCACATCCCTCAAAACACATTAATAGCACACATGTCTCGCCAACATACCTTGTTTTGTACGTTTCCACCAGAGCTCTGCTGAGCGAGGCCAGGCAATTCAAGCGATTCCATTGGTTCATTAAAGACGCATTGCTCTTAAAACATCCCCGCACATCTTTGGTTTGTACTTCCTCTGTACTTCCCACACATTACGGTGACACAAGTTTATTATTTTCCCATAGCATGAAGCTTTAGTCTGAGATCCCCTTGCAACAAAATCCTCGCCAGTACCCCCTCCCCCCCACAAATTGTCTTATGCCGCTAGGTCTTTCCTTCACAGGTTAATGAACAGTCTATTATCAATAATACAAATTTTTCAGTTTTACAACCCGCCACCCCCCCCCATAACCGCCCCAATTTCACCCCCTTCCAAAAAAGGTACAAAACGGTCAGGAACCCCTAAAACATCTAAAAACGAAGTTTGAGCTGTTTTCATATTATTAGTTTTTTGATTATTGCTACGCTGCCACTGACACGATTTCTAACAAGCATACGCTTTTTCCATCCTCATCACAGTAATAATAATGTGTCAAAATTTCATTAGAATCAATTTAATAGTTTCCGCGTTACAAAATACAAAACGATCTAAAGCAATAAATACTCGTATGTATACAGAAAATTCTAAGTCCCTTAGTTTCGGTAATAGACAAGGCAATGTTCAGATGGGCCTAAAAAGGTTATTTACGTCGCTACGTCTTCCTTCGCAGGTCAGCGGACAGCCTATTACTAATACAGCAAATTTTTCAGTTTTTAAACCCCCCACCCCCAACCACCCGAATTTCACCCCCACCCAAAAAAAACTCAGAAAATGATCAGGAACCTCTAAAACACTTAAAAACGAAGTTTGAGCTGTTTTTACATTTTTAGTTTTTTTATTATTTCTGCGCCGCCACTGGCACGATTTATAAAAACCATACGCATTTTCCATTCTCGCCACGGCAGTAATACTGTGCCAAAATGTCATTAAAATCAATTCAACAGTTTCTTCGTTACATAACATAGAACGATCTAAAGCAATACTCGTATGTATAGATCGGAAAAAATTCTAAGTCCTTTAGTTCCTGTAATAGGCATAAGGCAATGTTCGGATAGACATAAAAAAGTTATTTATGTCGCTAGGTCTTCCTTCACAGGTCAGTGGGTAGTCTATTATGAATGCAACAAATTTTTCAATTTTACAACCCCCCAACCCCCAACCACCCCAATTTCCACCCCCACCCAAAAAAAGTAGAAAATGATCAGGAACACCTAAAACGCCTAAAAACGAAGTTTGGGGGATTTTTGAAATTTTTCGTTTTTTGCTAATTACTCCGCCGCCAATGCACCGATTTTCAAAATTATAGCAGCATTACCTACTACGACCCCACAGCATATCGCTGCCCAAATTTCGTCAAAATCCATGCAGCGGTTACTGAGATTACGAGGACAGAAAAACGCGTACAGACAGACCGACAGACAGACAGACAGACCGACAGACAGACCGACAGACAGACAGACCGACAGACAGACAGACCGACAGACAGACAGACCGACAGACAGACAGACCGACAGACAGACAGACCGACAGACAGACCGACGGAAATGAGTGACGTGGATTTTCGTTATGTAGACATCATGAAACGCCCAAAAAGTGTATTATCTCAAAATCGAAAATTTTCGCGATCACAATACTCCCCTCACCTATCGGTGTGGGAAGTAAGAAGGTGAAAAAAGACATGCTTTATATGCAATCGACCATTATGAACCATCTAGTATCTTTTCTAGTCTGATTTTCCATCCTAAATGGGTGAAAAATTGCATTTTGGTGTCTGACGGTGCTTTTGACGATTGATTTAGCACAGCCAATCAGAATCCAGGAAACCAGAACTTTTGATCACTGGTTTGATAGGGTATCAAACAAATAATAATGAAGAGAGGGCATTCAATTACTCCATTATTTTGATACAAAAATGTTACTAACTATAATAGTTATAAATGCTTGCAATATACCCTTGTATTATAGCATAAATGGGTAAAAATAACAGTTTGTTGCACTTCACAAAGCTAAACACATGACTTAACTGTTTGTCGGCCCAGAAAAGTAGTACAATTTGATATAACTTTCATATGAACAATAATTACTGCACCGTCCTGACAAAAACAAGATTGTTACTATCTATAATAATTATAAAAATAATTATAAATACCTGTGATATATAATACCTATGTATTATAATAAAAAAGGATATATGGAGGTAGTTCACCAATTTCCGTTTTTCGGATTATATCTAACAGCCTACTTTTGTACCATCAATTTGGTTTGGTTTACCCAAAATAATATTTATGTTTAGAGGGTGTTGACATCTCAATAGGTAATCCGTGGATATGCAAAGCCCTGCTGAAAACTTTATAGCTGTTTTTTAATTTGATAAATAACCTTTCCAATGAAAAAATATAAAATCAAGCAAGACAATAGACAAAAATCCAATGCAATGTTCAATTTAAACAAAACAAATGAATATTGGATACGTCAGCGCCACCACAAAATACTAAGATCATAAAAGTTTTTTTACTAGAGATGGGATGTTGTCGGTAGAGTATAAGGTTCGTCGTGCCCTATTTGTGGTTCATATTTTATATACAGGGTTATTCACGTTATTCGACACGGAGCATTATGGCTAAAGTATTTGATAAAAAAGAAATTAATAATTTGAGATGGATAGAGACCCATAAAGGCTACATTTTAAAAATATTTTCATGGTATACAGGGTGTCCCAAAAGCACGAAATGTATCAAAGTTACGTTTTTTAAATGGAACGCCCCGTATATTATTGCATATTCAGATTCCTTGATGAATGCTATTGTGACTTTATGTATCATACATGGGACTTAAAGCAAACCGTTTAGGTGTAAATCACCATTTTCGGTATAAGTAGATATCAGGAAAAAATTGAATATCGCAGAGATTATAAAATTTGGAAGGCTGCGACTTTGCCGTATTACTAAGCCTAAAATGCGTCAGCTTTGATGAGACTGTCAAACTTAAATTACGTTTATGCTTGGAGAAATCGGTCGATGAATTAAGGAAACTTCGATCAGCGATAACTTGATTTTTTCGAATGGGAATGCATAATTTTTTTTATACGGTTAAAAGAAGAATTTGATAACCTTTCTAATGATATGAGGTTGTGCATATCAATCTCTGGTAGTTTTCATTAAACTTAAAATTTTCAAACATATCGGCGTTCTTCATTTTGCCTACCTATAACCAACGTAGCAGGCCATGCAATATAAACAAAAACCTGTTCAGATAGAAGAAAACAACTAACTTAGCTGAAAAATATACACGAACTAGACTAAAGGGACAAGATTATAAAAATTACTCACAACAAACAAAAGTCTAACCAGAAACAACGGCGGTAACATATCTTTGGTCAAAGAGAAGCTGGAGTATGGCAGAAATGGATTTTTTCACGGCCTACTAGCTACTGCAATGTACTAGAGATTGGCAATTTTCACAACTATTAAAAATTTTGAAATAAAGTAAAAACTACTAGAGAATGTTGTAAGCAGTTTATTATTTTCATAATAAAATTTCGCATTTAATGATATAAAATGTATGCAATTCTGTCAAAACTCAAGTCAAAAGTACCTCTGACTGGAGTTCTGAAAATTCTTCAGTACCTATTAGCAAGGTCGCAGAAAATGAAGAATGAATTAAAATTTGTTCAAATTATAAAACATAACTTAAATGGCAGAAAATTTAAATCTGATTTGTCAGTATTCCTTTTTTGCAATATTGCTAATAGATATTGAAAAATAGAAAGGCTCCAGTCAGAGGTATCGACTTCGACGCAAATTAGTACTTTTTTACACCATTACATATGATTGATAGTTGCGTGCTGGAGCAACAGTCGCTGGTTGTTTCTGTTTCATATAAGGGTTTTTGATTGCCTTGGAAATTTTTAACCTCTAGTAAATTGCGGTAACCAGTAGACAGTAAAAATATCTATTACTGCCATACTCCAGCTTCTCTTTGACCTTAGAGATGTTATCGCAGTTGTTTGTGGGAGAGTTGATTTCTTGTAAGGAATTTTTATAATCTTGTCCCTTTAATCTAGTTAGTGTGTATTTTTCAGCTAAGTTAGTTGTCTTCTTCTAGCTGAACAGATTTTTGTTTATATTTCGTGGCCTGCTACGTTGCTTATAGGTAAGAAAATTGAAAATCGCCGATTTGTTTGAAAATTTAAAATTAAATGAAAACTACGAGAGATTGATATTCACAACCTTATATCATTAGAAAGCTTATCAAATTATACGTTTAACCATATAAAGAAAATTAGGCATTCCCATTTGAAAAAATCAAGTTATCGCTGATCGAAGTTTCCTTAATTCATCGACCGATTTCTCCAAGCGTAAACGTAATCTGAATTTGACAGTCTCATCAAAGCTGATGCATTTTATGCTTAGTAATACAGCAAAGTCACAGCCTTCCATATTTTGTAATCTCTGCGATATTCAATTTTCTTCCTGATATCTACTTATACCGAAAATGGTGATTTACACCTTAACGGTTCGCTTTAGGTACCATGTATAATACATAAAGTCACACTAGAATTCGCCAGGGAATCGGAATATGCGATAATATATGGGGTGTTCCATTTAAAAAAAAACATAACTTTGATACATTTCATGTTTTTGGGACACCCTGTATAACATGAAAATATTTTTAAAATGTAGCCTTTATGGGTCTCTATCCATCCCAAATTATTATTATCTTTTCTATCAAATACTTTAGCCATAATGCTCCGTGTCGAATAACGTGAATAACCCTGTATATGAAAATAATATAATTATAGCTCAGTGTAATGATCGAAATTATTTGTCATAAACAACAAATTCCCAGAGCATTCTGATACAGTAAAACGCCTCGGGAAGAAAAAATATGTTTTTCATTTGCTCATTTTAACGTTCGCTCTCTTTGTACGGGATTTGACTCGTTGTCAGAATTTATTAGTAGTTGAAACTATTCTGTAATTGGCCTTTCTGAAACATGGCTTGATCATTCAATTTCATCTGAAACCTTCAGTATACCCGGGTATAATCTGGTAAGAAAAGATCGTGAGACTAGAGGTGGTGGGGTAGCGTTTTATATTAAAAATTGCTTCAATTTTTCTATAGCGGAGGTGTCTACGACAGATGATTTGGAACAGTTATGGGTTAGCTTAAGAATTATGAACAAAGTGATTTGTCTGGGCAGTCTATACCGTCCTCCCAGTTCAAATATTAACAACTTCTTTGACCAGCTCGAAAATTGAATTAGTTATATTAAGACTGAATTTGATGACATATTTTTTGGTGGTGATTTAAATATAGATCTTAGTGTAACTAGCAACTTATCTGGTCGGCTTGTTGAATTATTTTTTCAATACGATTTATGTCAGATTATTGATGCGTGCACCCGCCCATCCAGTGGCAGCTTGTTAGATTTAATAGTTACACCAAATGTAAACCTAGTAGAATCTCATTGTGTAATTGACATGAGTGATATCTCTGATCATTCGTTAGTGGAATGTGTCACTGTTTTTGTGGCCGAAATAGTTACTCCTATTTTGAGAACGTATAGAGGCTACTCCAGACTTGATTATAATGTTACGGACTTGCTCAATATCAACTGGCAAACAATCTATGACTTGCATAATATAGATGAAATCATTGCATTCTGGAACCCCAGTATTATTGAAGCTTTTGATCTGCACGCTCCATATAGAACTGCTAGGATCACTAAAAAGGCAGCTCCATGGTGGACTGACAACTTAAAACTGATGAAGAAACTTAAAAACAGGGCTCTTCTAAAATATAAGAGATTGAAGACGGTGTCATCCTTAGAATATTACAAAAACTTACGTAATTTGCTTAATACTGCTATAAAAGCTGAAAAAAGGCGTATATTCAGTCGAAAGCTAAATTATCTTCTAAGGAATTTTGGAAAGCAATGGACTACCTTAATGTTCGAAATGCCTCTTCACATTACGGTGGCCTGAATTTCGATGCCGATGAGTTTAATAATTTTTTGATTGATGGCGTCCCAGGAGGAACCACATCTGTCACCGACGAATACAAGTACTCGTCGGACATAAAAGACAAATTTGTATTTACTTCGGTAGGTGTTGATGATGTTGAACGTGTTTTGTGGTCAATTAAATCTAATGCTGTAGGGACTGACGAGATAGACCTTAAAATGCTACAGATGGTTTTTCCTTATTTGAGTGATATATTTACGTATATAGTTAACTTCTGCCTCATTCATAATACCTTTCCGGAAATTTGGAAATGTTCTAAAGTTATTCCTATTCCGAAAAAACTAATCCTTCAGATTTATCAGAATTTCGACCAGTGAGCATTCTTCCTGCTTTTTCGAAAATAGTGGAAAAAATTATATCAAGTCAACTTAAAACGTCTATTGCAGAGAATAAAATACTACCGGTAACTCAGTCAGGCTTTCGTTCCGGTCATAGTACCACAACTGCATTGGCTTCTGTTACTGATGACTTGTTCAGGGCTGTGGATAAAAAGATGTATACTTGCTTGATTTTGATTGATTTTAGTATTGCTTTCGACACTCTGGACCATGCACTTTTATGTTCGAAGTTGAAATGTCTGGGTATTAGGGATACGGTTTGCTGAATAGGTTACAGCGTACAGAATTTAATGGTAGGGTGTCACAATTTCGCAGTATATCGACGGGTGTTTCTCAGGGTAGTATACTGGGCCCGCTTCTGTTTTCAATATACACGTGTGATTTGAAGAATCAGTTGGAATTTTGCAGCGTACATCAATATGCAGACGATACGCAGCTTTATTATAGTTTCAGTGAGGATAATACTAATGTAGCTTGTGAGCGTATCAACTCAGACTTACACTACTTGTCCAGATATGTAAGCGCGCACAGTCTTGTACTGAATGAAAATAAAACGGAAATCCTTGTATTTGGTTCGAAACCGCTTGAAGTTGTTAACAAGCCAAATTTTAGTATTAGTATTAATAATACTGTTTTACGCACAAAAGAATGTTGTAAAAATCTTGGTCTTTATATTGGTTTGCTCCTACATCTAGGGAAAAAATGTCAATCCAAAAAGCACAAAACCAATGTATTAGGCTATCATATGATCTGCAAAAATATGACCACTTTAGTGTAAAACTGCGGGCATCTGGTTGGCTTACCATGAATGAGCGTTTTTTGGTGCATCTAGTGTGTCTTACCTATAAAATTAATAATACCTACTCGAACACCCCGCTACCTCTACAGCAAGCTTGTCAAGCGTTCTGATTTGCATGACAGGCAAACACGTACCTGTAGTCTCTACGATGTTCCGGCTCACAGTACCGAGCAGTTTAAGAAATCATTTTCTTACCTTGCATGTGTGACTTATAACTCTTTGCCGAGTGTAGTGAAAAATTCAGCAACATTCAGTCTTTTTAAGAGCAGAGTCAAATCCCATATAAAGAGCTTACGTCAGTTTCGTTAATTACGTTAATTATTCACGTAAACGTTTTTTTTGCTTATGCCGTATATTGGTAATTATAACTATATGTATCTGTACATGTATGTATATGTGTATCTGATATTACTTTTAGATTAGTATTCGTAGTAGTTGCAGTAGTTTTTTGTTTTGTATTACTTGTTGGGGGTTGCATGGAAGAGCAACTTTGTTGAATGCCGCCTCCCCCATGTATCGATATTTTTTTGCGGTATCATTTAAAAAAAAATAAAGACACATAAATAAATAAATAAATAAATAAATAAATTCATATGTCACAGAGTTGGTAATGAATATTCCGAAGAGAATTAAAGAATATATTATATACGTTACTTATTTACAGATCTGACCTAGTAGATACAAAATTTAATTAGTAGTGATGGTTGTATGTGCTAAATAAATTTCGTATTTTAATCTTATATATAACATGTACCTACTATACATATATTTTTCGATCATCACACTGAGTCATAATTATATTTTATATATAAAACATGAACCACAAATAGGGCACGACGAACACAAATATACTTTGACCCACATTATGGAATAGATAATATTAAAATATAAATATTCCTGAATTAGCCCTTATCTGCTGCTTCTATTTTATAATAATTGCCTGATATCCAAGCACAAGTTTTTAACTTTTTTGGGGCACTTGTTGTTTATTGTATTATTTATTTTATAATTACAATAAACGCTATTATTATTCCATAAAATATAATTACATGAACAAGTAGTTACAATATAGTTTATATTAAGTGAGTAGGGCATAAATAACTACTAAGAAAAGTAATTATTCTGAAGCAAGTAAATAACGAAACCTGAAAAATAAAATTTAGAACATGTGCATAATAATATTACTAACGCAGCCATGCTTCCGCTATGGATATGGCATGACAAGTATATATTGGTTTCACCTAACTAGATCATTGCACAATAAAAAATACGAAAGAATAATTATGCTACCAATTAGGAACTTATTTCTCAAGCCCATCACTACAGTACAGTGTTGCCAACTTAGCGGAATTTCCGCTAGATTTAGCGGAATTTGGTTTAAATTTAGCGGACAAAATTGGCGATAGCGGATAGCGGAATTTTTGACGGATTATGAGATTTTCTTAGCTGATTTTCATCATCATAGTCACAATGTCTTAACAGACATTAAGTCGGAGCTAGAGTATTGCCGACCCGAATATCAATAGTTTTGAGAACTGATTTTAGCTTATTAATTTTCAGATAAGTAAAGGATAACTAGATATATGAGGAAAATCTAATTTGCAAGCTTTCTGCCAGACTGGGAAGTAGAAAATGCGGAAAAAGATATATCAAAGTATTTGAATCCCAAACGATATTTGGGCTTCCAGTTTGAAAAAAAGATAAATGAATTAGTTCAAAACAAACATATAACAGCTGCTGATGAAAAAACAGTGAGAAAGATGTCACGATTTCCTGATCGATTTGTATACCCAGTTAAAGCATCTTTTGCCTTATATTTAATATAAAACATTTAGAAAAAATATCATTAATTTCGGTCCAAAATGTACTAAAGCAACAAAAAGATAATGAAAAACTATTAAGTCTGCTACAGAATTTAAACATACCCGAAAACATTATAGGTATGTTGATTTGACATCATTTTGAATATTTCAACCAATAGGATCAGTTTCGTACCGTCGTAGCGTCGGATGTCGTGTGCATCTGAATTTAGCTTACCACCACAAAACTGTACCACCACCACAGAACTACTAACACCGGCTCATAACGTTTTGTGCCGGCTCAGTCCCAGCTCAGTGCTCGCACTGCTCGCAGCGTTGCCTGATATGCCGTTTCAAGGGGTATCTGCTATTTTTAGCACCCAGCTTTTTGCACTGAAATTTTTTGTCGCAACTACCTACCTATTAAAATATGTCTTCATTATATGCTTCTACACCTTTCACCTTTTTGAAACAAACAAGTGTCATATGATTCCAAATTTGTCTGATTTTTTATTACACACTTGCTTTATTCGTTTGCTAACATTGAATACCTATTCTCTCAAATGAAGTTGCTGTAAACGCGCCAGCGGAATGTCTTAACATGTCTTGTTTTGCAGTATTGCACTGTTTAGTACTATTTTTAGTGCATTTTCAACGTCCAAGCAGAAAAGTACACGAACGCGGAGGCTGAATTCTAGTATATTTTCAGTTTTCAAAAAATCAATAAAAATATTCATTTCATACGTTGTAGCTTCTCAAATGGATGTATTTATAATGCAAGAATGCAGAATTTTGAGAGTTTTTTGTTTTTAGCCCTTCACAAAATTACAGGGGTCCATGTGGCGTCAATTGCCAGCTCATAATGAAATTCACGGGTCACTGGTTTTAGTACAATTTAGTATTATTTCATTACTTTCATTCAATACATTTCAGAAACGCACCGCGGTAGCACTGCTACTGTCTTACGTTGCGAGTAAACTATTCATCTGGCAACATGGCAAGCACTGCACTTGACAGTTGCTCTTGACAAGACTAGGGATGGGCGGTTGTTCAAAAATAACCGGTTATCGGTTAACCTGCCTTCATTGAAATTCCCAATGCGACCTGTACGTACCATTCACGAAATATTTTCAAACTTCAACACCATCTATTTTAAAAATTAGATATGTTTGAAACAGGCAAGTAGTTCACTTCGGGGGGTGTACATAAATTCAACTGTTTCAGAATTTTCTTATTCTCATCAACACAAAAACTAAAATTTGGCATAACCTGAGGCGGTTAAGCTGGACCGAACAAACGGTTACACCAATAACTAGTTCTGTCTTACACTATAGAATATAGAGAGGTTAGCAGACATAATGAAAAATGAAATACTATGGCATATACATCTTTTTTCAAGGACTGCGAATACAGCGTAAAGTTTGTGCAATATTTCTTTCGAGCACACAAGAGATGGAGAGATGCCATTGCCATAAAATGCGTGTGGCATGAGACATGACAGTGCCATGCATATGACACGAATCACTGTCTTGGTATTCCTCTTCATCGTTCTGGAATCGTCCAGGGCATGCGTACTGTTAGAATCAGAATGCCATAAAGCTAGTGCGCACGCCATGAACGGTTCTGGGACGGTTCTAGAGCGGTAAATCACCGCCTGTAATCTGTTGCCCCTCCTCCCACATAGAACCATAAAAGGAAACAAAACAATAGGCATAGGAAAGAATTTACGGTAAAATACAATCCCACATTCCACTGCAGCTAGGGGTGTTCAGGAAGTATAAAATATAAAAATAACCGCCTTTCGGTTATTCACCAAGAAAACAGCTTATTCGGTTTAACCGCCAGTAAAAATAACCTGTTTATAACCGGCTATTTAATATGCTATAACCGGTATTCCAAAAAACGATTTTTTTTTGCCCATCCCTAGACCAGATAGTAACAGAAACAGAAATGACAAGAAATGAAAACAATAAAAATGTGAATGTGATGTGAATGTGAATTTTTTATTGAGTATTGTTATTAATTTCGTTTCTAGTTTTTTTAGACGACAGTGTGGATAAAGCCAAAAACCGTTCCTGGATTGACGGGAACAGATGACTACAGCAAGTAAGTAATTTTTAATTTAATATAAACCTGAAATATAGGATGAATGATATCAGCAGCACCTTTACATACTTTGTACATATATCTATAAGATCTATAACAAGCATACATCGAGTAGATGGAAGTTTCATAAAATTATGTAGGTATGTATCTATAATCAAGTTCTCACTGACTGAGCTGGGATTATTAATTACTGTGTACTGTGGCTGTGACTAATACTACTTTTTATGATTGTGTCACAAACTATCGCAATTAGCAATTATACAATAATTATAAGGTAAACATGAAAAATCTGGCATTAGTTTGCAGATCAATCGTTATGTTTTGATTCTCTGCTATGATTTTGATACATGAATTCTAAAATATTTTTGACAAAAGTGACATCCAGCTCTGAAGTTTTGTTTTCAATATTGACAAAATGCTATTGGATGATACTTATTAACTGAGATGCCCAATAGAAAGTGATCGTCAAACAAGGTTCAATAGAAAAGCCCCGTCAAAGCATTCGTCAGAATATGCATGTTGATAAAATCGGGCCTTAGACTGCAGAATAAAAACAATGTCGTCCTAGTTCCTGCGGAGAGAGATGTTAGAAATCATTTACGAGAGGTTTTGTATCAGTTGTTTTTTGCGGGCGGGTGGGTGATGCTTTGGTTGCAAGGGAATCCCAAACTATAGCTTCGTGCTATGAAAAAATAGTAAATAATAAACTGGCATCACCGGAATGTGTGGGAAGTACTCTGGCAATCAATTTGACTCCATTTTCTTCATCAAAATTCAACTCAAATTATTCAATTTTAAGATCAAGTACTGCTAATTGTTTCCGCACATTGTGGAACCTTGGAATGGATGTCTTCTCTAAATTCATATTATGAAGGTCGTGATTGGAGAACCATGTATCTGTCACATGCTCACACTGTTCTTGTAAAAGCTCGTCGGATTTGTTAAACAGTACCATCACATCATCATACACATAGAAAGTAAAATTACCACGGGAGATATATCTCAATGTCATTGACATAAACTGAGAACAACACTGCCGCCAAAATTGATCCCTGAGAGACGCAAATTTCAATACTAGTCGGTTGTGATGTTATATCAGAAATCCAGTTATGACGCTCTTCAAGCAGACATACATATTGCTTATTTACAAACAAAAAAGGGTCATATAAAGTAGGGTCCGAATTTCAACTGTTTCAGAGATAAATTGAATTATACAGATTTTCATCAAAGTGCCTCCAAACGACAACCCTAACACAACAAAATTCCATTGTCGGATTCTGTATTTTGAAATTATTGGCATTAGTCATTTGAGAATATCCTTTCACATCATTATGGTCTAAAAGAAAGTGATCATGTATTAAACAATTCGTGAGAAATCAGAAACGATACAAGAACATTAATCTCAAAAAATCGCCAAATAATGGATCGTGCACTTTACGGTAAAGACATTCCTACATTTTAGTTATCCACTAGTACAACAAACTTGTAAATATTGTAAACACAGGCAGTAAAGTTGCACTTATGTAAGCTCTAAAAGCATAATGGATCTCCGAGAGTACAAAGTCTCAATAGAGCGTTTGATAAACACTTCATCGTATTTCCAATGTTTGTTATGGGTACTTGAATAACGTACTGTTATATCATGATTAGTCATAAAAAGTGATCGGTTAACCAAAACTCCGTATAGGGGATTAAACTTGGATAATTTTACAATAGAACTTCTAGTTGTAATTTAAAAGGGATTAGGCAAGCAAGTAGGACATGCAGGCCACGTTATAAAGTATCTTGGATCCGTATATTCTCAGTTATGTATGGAGTCATCCGTCAAAATAATTCTACTTAAAAAATTTGCATCTTCGGCGTGCACGTGCATCTCGTGATTTACACGGTCAAATTCTATGCTGAGACCGCAAAAGATCCCAACATGACATTTTCCAGCCTCTATCAGCTGAGTGAACCTTTAAACAAGGTACAGCAGTGCCGTATCTGTCGATTTTTCACTGCGGAAACCATGCTAGTTTTCTGGTAAATGTGTATAACCTGTTTTAGCTTGTCTAAATAGCAGTATTCCAGTATTTTGGAGTGACAATAGGGCATTATTACTGGTCTATAATTACTAATTTCAGGATCTCCTTTTTTATAAATTGAAAGTACACACCCAGTTTTCAAACTTTGAGGAAACTTTACAGTACAAAAGGAAGCACTGTTATACTTACCACCCCATGTGTGTCTTTCAGAATAATACTGTGCATATATGAAAGCAACTCCTTATTATTACAGGTGTTGCAGAGTTGAACGTAATCGCATTTTGACGTTTTCAGGAAAACGGCATGCATTGTATAACAGCTATTTAAAGTTAAGAAAAGAATATTTCCGATTGGAAATAATATTCGGGCGCATTGATTTGAAGTGGTCAAGGTATGGAAACACAAAGCATACATTTTGAAAAATTTTGGATGACCCCTCCCTGTTATCCCCTGCACAGTATGATTTATGGACGACAAGTTGGTTTTGAAAGATCAGTTTTGAATTTCCATTGTCTATATTATTTTGGAGTACAACGTTTCGATTGATCTGCTATTTTCAATCGTCTTCAGGTAAACTGAAATCCGAAACAGACCCTTTGACACGTCTATCTTGTCTCCAGGCTTCAAACAACAGTAAGTTGTTGAACATAGGTCTTATCTAGGTCATACCTTTTAGAGATATCTGATCGGACGTTGACATACCTACGCGGATAACAGATACACTGACGATCAAAATAGAGATGGATCAATATACCAGCTACTGAATCAGTTAAAGATATACGTATTCTGACCACTGCGATGCAAACATCCCGGTTATTGTTCAATGTTGGGGTCACTAGCTACTACAATGACGCTGGTTTTAGTGAAAATTTACTGCAAATTATGTTCAGACACGGTATATTATGTCCACTAAATTTCCACCTTAATTTGTTTAAACACTTTCAGCACGGCGATATTTTAATAGAATAGATTAATCGACTTACCTTAAGGACTTACCGTTGAAGTGCTATTGAGAAAAAATCGCCCAACCAACGGGAGATACAGGGCGGGTGGGTAATTATATCTTCGGACAAGCTCGGAAAATCAGGATTAAACTTCTTTAAGGTAAGTCGATTAATCTATTAATTTTCCTTCGCTTGTCCTCGATATAATTATACGTTGTAGCGGTTCAGAGTAAGGAGGGCGATTTTTTTTTTGAACAGCATATATTAATTCAGTATATTAGTATATAGAATATCATCCGAGATCAATATGGAAAAAATATATATTCTTTTTTAATATAAATTTACAATGAAAGCATCAATTCGTACATAATTATATGTACTAAATATAAGTCTCTGAGTGTAAATAACATACACACCCTACACATGTATTTCTGATACCAACAACATTAATTCCACAACATTAATCACACAGCAACGAAACAAAAAATATATATTGTATAACAATTGTCTCAGCAAAGTTATTAGGATCCTTCAAGGACCTATTATGAAATGCAAATACAAATTATTAGAGTCACAGTATATCTAGAGTTTGGTGAACATTCAACAATGTTTGATGTATGTATCCCAGCTACATCTCGTTTTTTTTACACCGACTTATACTGGTCTATGACTAAGCTGCATGGAACACTTCTTCATGAGTGAGCATGAGTTTTTATTTTCTTTCTGGCGATATGGTACTCTTTTTCATGTAAAATTCTATAGTAGACACGATATTCAATTCCGGTTTATTTTTAAAATAAGAAAATATTAGATTCGGTTGATATCTGCCCGGTCCAGAAGTTTTTTTTTGATATGAAGTATTTTTATTTTAATTTTATCAGATAATTTCTGTATGCTTACGAACTCCATTAATGTTAATGTTTGAACCACCGACGATAAAGTTGGCTTGAACTCTTCTAGCAGTATCAGAGCCACACGTGTAACAAGTTTATAGGTTAGATTTTCAAATGATAAGCTGTGTGACGGATACCATTTCCCTTGTTAGGGATCTGGATTCCAGGTTATGTCACGTTTGGGTCTTGATGAATATCTGTTAAAAAAAACTCCTCTAAAGATTCTTTATATTATCTTTTCTTCGCTAGAACTATAGATTAAGTTTAATGCCTATCTATAGGAAATTAACCTAGATATGCTTCAAAGTTATACACAAAAAATGGAGTCAAGTTGTTTGACTCAGTACTTCCCACACATCACGGCGATATCATTTTATCATTTTCCCTTTGCATGAAGCTATAGTCTGAGATCCCTTGCAACCAAGTAATCGTTCGTATGTCCTCAAAAAACGTTAAACACAAAAACTAGTAAATAGTTTCCTAAGTCTCTCCGTAGGGATTGAAACGACACAATTTTTATTCTGCCAGCTTCAACTGGACGAAACGAAACCGTCAGGAACCCCCAAATTGCGTAAAAACGAAGTTTGAGCTATTTTTGTATTATTGCTGCGCCGCCACTGACACATTTTTTTTAAAACCATACGCGTTTTTCATCCTCGCCACGGTAATAATACTGTGTCTAAATTACATTAAAATCGATTCCATAATTTCCATTTTACTAAATTCAGAACGATCTAAAGCAATACCAATAACCACCCCAATTTCACCCCCACCCAAAAAAAAGTAAAAACTGATCAGGAACTCCTAAAGCGCCTAAAAAACAAAGTTTGAGCTATTTTTATATTTTTAGTTTTTTTATTATTGCTGCGCCACCACTGACACGATTTTTCCAAAACACACGCGCTTTCCATCCTCGCCGCGGCTGTAATACTGTGTCAGAACTTCATTAAAATCAATTGGATAATTTTCGCGTTACGCAATATAGAACAATCTAAAACAGCACTCGTATGTACATATACATCACAAATTCTAAGTCCCCTGGTTTCTATAATAAGCAAGGCAATGTTCGGATGGACCTAAACAAGGGTATTATGCCACTAGGTCTTTCTTTCACAATGGACAGCCTATTATGAATAGAACAAATTTTTGAGTTTTAGAACCCCCACCGCCTACCACCCCAATTTCACTCCTACCCAAAAAAGTAGAAAATTATGAGGAATGCCTAAAATACCTAAAAACGAAGTTTGAGGAATATTTGAAATTTTTGGTTTTTTGCTAATTACTCCACCCCCCGTACAACCATTTCCAAAATTATCGGAACATTACCTACTACGACACCACAACATATCGCTACCCAAATTTCATCACAATCAATGCAGCGGTTACTGAGATTACGACGTTAGAAAAACGCCAACAGACAGACAGACGGACAGACGGACGGACGGACAGCCGGACAGCCGGACAGCCGGACAGCCGGACAGCCGGACGGACGGACAGACGGACAGACGGACAGACGGACAGACGGACAGACGGACAGACGGACAGACGGACAGACGGACAGACGGACAGCCGGACAGACGGACAGACGGACAGACGGACAGACGGACAGACGGACAGACGGACAGACGGACAGACGGACAGACGGACAGACGGACAGACGGACAGACGGACAGACGGACAGACGGACAGACGGACAGACGGACAGACGGACAGACGGACAGACGGACAGACGGACAGACGGACAGACGGACAGACGGACAGACGGACAGACGGACAGACGGACAGACGGACAGACGGACAGACGGACAGACGGACAGACGGACAGACGGACAGACGGACAGACGGACAGACGGACAGACGGACAGACGGACAGACGGACAGACGGACAGACGGACAGACGGACAGACGGACAGACGGACAGACGGACAGACGGACAGACGGACAGACGGACAGACGGACAGACGGACAGACGGACAGACGGACAGACGGACAGACGGACAGACGGACAGACGGACAGACGGACAGACGGACAGACGGACAGACGGACAGACGGACAGACGGACAGACGGACAGACGGACAGACGGACAGACGGACAGACGGACAGACGGACAGACGGACAGACGGACAGACGGACAGACGGACAGACGGACAGACGGACAGACGGACAGACGGACAGACGGACAGACGGACAGACGGACAGACGGACAGACGGACAGACGGACAGACGGACAGACGGACAGACGGACAGACGGACAGACGGACAGACGGACAGACGGACAGACGGACAGACGGACAGACGGACAGACGGACAGACGGACAGACGGACAGACGGACAGACGGACAGACGGACAGACGGACAGACGGACAGACGGACAGACGGACAGACGGACAGACGGACAGACGGACAGACGGACAGACGGACAGACGGACAGACGGACAGACGGACAGACGGACAGACGGACAGACGGACAGACGGACAGACGGACAGACGGACAGACGGACAGACGGACAGACGGACAGACGGACAGACGGACAGACGGACAGACGGACAGACGGACAGACGGACAGACGGACAGACGGACAGACGGACAGACGGACAGACGGACAGACGGACAGACGGACAGACGGACAGACGGACAGACGGACAGACGGACAGACGGACAGACGGACAGACGGACAGACGGACAGACGGACAGACGGACAGACGGACAGACGGACAGACGGACAGACGGACAGACGGACAGACGGACAGACGGACAGACGGACAGACGGACAGACGGACAGACGGACAGACGGACAGACGGACAGACGGACAGACGGACAGACGGACAGACGGACAGACGGACAGACGGACAGACGGACAGACGGACAGACGGACAGACGGACAGACGGACAGACGGACAGACGGACAGACGGACAGACGGACAGACGGACAGACGGACAGACGGACAGACGGACAGACGGACAGACGGACAGACGGACAGACGGACAGACGGACAGACGGACAGACGGACAGACGGACAGACGGACAGACGGACAGACGGACAGACGGACAGACGGACAGACGGACAGACGGACAGACGGACAGACGGACAGACGGACAGACGGACAGACGGACAGACGGACAGACGGACAGACGGACAGACGGACAGACGGACAGACGGACAGACGGACAGACGGACAGACGGACAGACGGACAGACGGACAGACGGACAGACGGACAGACGGACAGACGGACAGACGGACAGACGGACAGACGGACAGACGGACAGACGGACAGACGGACAGACGGACAGACGGACAGACGGACAGACGGACAGACGGACAGACGGACAGACGGACAGACGGACAGACGGACAGACGGACAGACGGACAGACGGACAGACGGACAGACGGACAGACGGACAGACGGACAGACGGACAGACGGACAGACGGACAGACGGACAGACGGACAGACGGACAGACGGACAGACGGACAGACGGACAGACGGACAGACGGACAGACGGACAGACGGACAGACGGACAGACGGACAGACGGACAGACGGACAGACGGACAGACGGACAGACGGACAGACGGACAGACGGACAGACGGACAGACGGACAGACGGACAGACGGACAGACGGACAGACGGACAGACGGACAGACGGACAGACGGACAGACGGACAGACGGACAGACGGACAGACGGACAGACGGACAGACGGACAGACGGACAGACGGACAGACGGACAGACGGACAGACGGACAGACGGACAGACGGACAGACGGACAGACGGACAGACGGACAGACGGACAGACGGACAGACGGACAGACGGACAGACGGACAGACGGACAGACGGACAGACGGACAGACGGACAGACGGACAGACGGACAGACGGACAGACGGACAGACGGACAGACGGACAGACGGACAGACGGACAGACGGACAGACGGACAGACGGACAGACGGACAGACGGACAGACGGACAGACGGACAGACGGACAGACGGACAGACGGACAGACGGACAGACGGACAGACGGACAGACGGACAGACGGACAGACGGACAGACGGACAGACGGACAGACGGACAGACGGACAGACGGACAGACGGACAGACGGACAGACGGACAGACGGACAGACGGACAGACGGACAGACGGACAGACGGACAGACGGACAGACGGACAGACGGACAGACGGACAGACGGACAGACGGACAGACGGACAGACGGACAGACGGACAGACGGACAGACGGACAGACGGACAGACGGACAGACGGACAGACGGACAGACGGACAGACGGACAGACGGACAGACGGACAGACGGACAGACGGACAGACGGACAGACGGACAGACGGACAGACGGACAGACGGACAGACGGACAGACGGACAGACGGACAGACGGACAGACGGACAGACGGACAGACGGACAGACGGACAGACGGACAGACGGACAGACGGACAGACGGACAGACGGACAGACGGACAGACGGACAGACGGACAGACGGACAGACGGACAGACGGACAGACGGACAGACGGACAGACGGACAGACGGACAGACGGACAGACGGACAGACGGACAGACGGACAGACGGACAGACGGACAGACGGACAGACGGACAGACGGACAGACGGACAGACGGACAGACGGACAGACGGACAGACGGACAGACGGACAGACGGACAGACGGACAGACGGACAGACGGACAGACGGACAGACGGACAGACGGACAGACGGACAGACGGACAGACGGACAGACGGACAGACGGACAGACGGACAGACGGACAGACGGACAGACGGACAGACGGACAGACGGACAGACGGACAGACGGACAGACGGACAGACGGACAGACGGACAGACGGACAGACGGACAGACGGACAGACGGACAGACGGACAGACGGACAGACGGACAGACGGACAGACGGACAGACGGACAGACGGACAGACGGACAGACGGACAGACGGACAGACGGACAGACGGACAGACGGACAGACGGACAGACGGACAGACGGACAGACGGACAGACGGACAGACGGACAGACGGACAGACGGACAGACGGACAGACGGACAGACGGACAGACGGACAGACGGACAGACGGACAGACGGACAGACGGACAGACGGACAGACGGACAGACGGACAGACGGACAGACGGACAGACGGACAGACGGACAGACGGACAGACGGACAGACGGACAGACGGACAGACGGACAGACGGACAGACGGACAGACGGACAGACGGACAGACGGACAGACGGACAGACGGACAGACGGACAGACGGACAGACGGACAGACGGACAGACGGACAGACGGACAGACGGACAGACGGACAGACGGACAGACGGACAGACGGACAGACGGACAGACGGACAGACGGACAGACGGACAGACGGACAGACGGACAGACGGACAGACGGACAGACGGACAGACGGACAGACGGACAGACGGACAGACGGACAGACGGACAGACGGACAGACGGACAGACGGACAGACGGACAGACGGACAGACGGACAGACGGACAGACGGACAGACGGACAGACGGACAGACGGACAGACGGACAGACGGACAGACGGACAGACGGACAGACGGACAGACGGACAGACGGACAGACGGACAGACGGACAGACGGACAGACGGACAGACGGACAGACGGACAGACGGACAGACGGACAGACGGACAGACGGACAGACGGACAGACGGACAGACGGACAGACGGACAGACGGACAGACGGACAGACGGACAGACGGACAGACGGACAGACGGACAGACGGACAGACGGACAGACGGACAGACGGACAGACGGACAGACGGACAGACGGACAGACGGACAGACGGACAGACGGACAGACGGACAGACGGACAGACGGACAGACGGACAGACGGACAGACGGACAGACGGACAGACGGACAGACGGACAGACGGACAGACGGACAGACGGACAGACGGACAGACGGACAGACGGACAGACGGACAGACGGACAGACGGACAGACGGACAGACGGACAGACGGACAGACGGACAGACGGACAGACGGACAGACGGACAGACGGACAGACGGACAGACGGACAGACGGACAGACGGACAGACGGACAGACGGACAGACGGACAGACGGACAGACGGACAGACGGACAGACGGACAGACGGACAGACGGACAGACGGACAGACGGACAGACGGACAGACGGACAGACGGACAGACGGACAGACGGACAGACGGACAGACGGACAGACGGACAGACGGACAGACGGACAGACGGACAGACGGACAGACGGACAGACGGACAGACGGACAGACGGACAGACGGACAGACGGACAGACGGACAGACGGACAGACGGACAGACGGACAGACGGACAGACGGACAGACGGACAGACGGACAGACGGACAGACGGACAGACGGACAGACGGACAGACGGACAGACGGACAGACGGACAGACGGACAGACGGACAGACGGACAGACGGACAGACGGACAGACGGACAGACGGACAGACGGACAGACGGACAGACGGACAGACGGACAGACGGACAGACGGACAGACGGACAGACGGACAGACGGACAGACGGACAGACGGACAGACGGACAGACGGACAGACGGACAGACGGACAGACGGACAGACGGACAGACGGACAGACGGACAGACGGACAGACGGACAGACGGACAGACGGACAGACGGACAGACGGACAGACGGACAGACGGACAGACGGACAGACGGACAGACGGACAGACGGACAGACGGACAGACGGACAGACGGACAGACGGACAGACGGACAGACGGACAGACGGACAGACGGACAGACGGACAGACGGACAGACGGACAGACGGACAGACGGACAGACGGACAGACGGACAGACGGACAGACGGACAGACGGACAGACGGACAGACGGACAGACGGACCGACGGACAGACCGACGGAAATGAGTGACGTGTATTTTCGTTATGTAGACATCATAAAACGCTCAAAAAGCGTATTATCTCAAAATCGAAAATTTTCGTGATCACAATGCTCCCCTCACCTATCGGTGTGGGAAGTAAAAAAGGTGATTTGTGTCGCTAGATCTTCCTTCACAGGTTGGTGGACAGCCTATTATGAGTACAAGAAATTTTTTAATTTTTCAACCTCCAACCCCCCAACCATCCCAATTTCACCCCCGCCCAAAAAACGCAGAAAATGATCAGGAACCTCTAAAACGCTAGAAAACGAAGTTTGAGCTGTTTTTATATTTTTAGTTTTTTTATTATTTCTACGCCGCCACTGGCACGATTTATCAAAACCATACGCGTTTTCCATCTTCGCCATTGTAGTAATACTGGTTCAAAATTTCATTAAAATCAATTCAACAGTTTCCTCGTTACAACGATCTAAAGCAATACTCTCGTATGTTTACATCAGAAAAAATTCTAAGTCCTTTGCTTTCTGTAATAGGCAAGGCAATGTTCGGATGGGCCTAAAAAAGTTATTTATGTGGCCAGGTCTTCCTTCACAGGTCAGTGGACAGTCTATTACGAAAGCAACAAATTTTTCAATTTTACAACCTCCCACCCCCCATCCACCCCAATTTCACCCCACCCAAAAAAAAGTAGAAAATGATCAGGGACCCCTAAAACGCCTAAAAGCGAAGTTTCAGCAATATTTAATTTTTTTTTGTTTTTTGCTAATTACTCCGCCGCCTATGCACCGATTTTCTAAATTATACGAACATTTCCTACTACGGCCCCACAGCATACTGCTGCCCAAATTTCATCACGATCCATGCAGCGGTTACTGAGATTACGACGTTAAAAAACGCCAACAGACAGACAGACAGACCGACCGACAGACAGACAGACAGACCGACAGAGTCAAGTTGATTGACCCAGTACTTCCCACACATTACGGTGATTCAGTTTATTATTTTCCCATAACATGAAGCTTTAGTCTGAGATCCCCTTGCAACCAAATCATCGCCAGTACACACCCCACCCCCAAATTGTCTTATGCCGCTAGGTCTTTCCTTCACAATGAACAGCCTACTATCAATAATATAAACTTTTCAGCTCTACAACCCACCGCCCCTCCTCCCCCACAACCACCCCAAATTCACCCCCATCCAAAAAGATTAGAAAACGGTCAGGAAACCCTAAAACATCTAAAAAAACGAAGTTTGAGCTGTTTTCATATTTTTAGTTTTTTGATTATTGCTACGCTGCCACTGACACGATTTTTAACAAGCATACGCGTTTTGCATCCTCACCACAGTAATAATAATGTGTCAAAATTTCATTAGAATCAATTTAATAGTTACAAAATAAAAAACGATCTAAAGCAATAAATCTATACTCGTATGTATACAGAAAATTCTAAGTCCCTTAGTTTCCGTAATAGGCAAGGCAATGTTCAGATGGACCTAAAAAGGTGATGTATGTCGCTAGGTCTTCCTTCGCAGGTCAGTCGACAGCCTATTATGAATACAGCAAATTTTTCAGTTTTTCAACCACCCCAATTTCACCCCCACCCAAAAAAAAATCAGAAAATGATCACGAACCTCTAAAACACTTAAAAACGAAGTTTGAGCTGCTTTTATATCTCTAGTTTTTTATTATTTCTGCGCCGCCACTGGCACGGTTTATAAGTACCATACGCATTTTCCATCCTCGACACGGTAGTAATACTGTGTCAAAATTTCATTAAAATCAATTCAACAGTTTCTTCGTTACATAATATAGAAAGATCTAAAGCAATACCCGTATGTTTACACCAGAAAAATTCTAAGTCCCTTGGTTTCTGTAATAGGCAAGGCAATGTTCGGATGGACCTAAAAAGGTTATTTATGTCGCTAGGTCTTCCTTCGCAGGTCAGTGGACGGTCTATTATGAAAGCAACAAATTTTCCAATTTTACAACCCACCACCCCTCAACCACCCCAATTTCACCCCCACCCAAAAAAAAGTAGAAAATGATCAGGAACCCCTAATACGCCTAAAAACGAAGTTTGAGGAATATTTGAAATTTTTCGTTTTTTTGCTAATTACTCCGCCGCCCATGCACCGATTTTCAAAATTGTAGCAACATTACCTACTACGACCCCACACCATATCGCTGCCCAAATTTCATCAAAATCCATGCAGCGGTTACTGAGATTAGGAGGCTAGAAAAACGCCAACAGACAGACAGACCGACAGACAGACCGACAGACCGACAGACCGACAGACCGACAGATCGGCAGACCGACAGACCGACAGACCGACAGACCGACAGACCGACAGACCGACAGACCGACAGACCGACAGACCGACAGACCGACAGACCGACAGACCGACAGACCGACAGACCGACAGACCGACAGACCGACAGACCGACAGACCGACAGACCGACAGACCGACAGACCGACAGACCGACAGACCGACAGACCGACAGACCGACAGACCGACAGACCGACAGACCGACAGACCGACAGACCGACAGACCGACAGACCGACAGACCGACAGACCGACAGACCGACAGACCGACAGACCGACAGACCGACAGACCGACAGACCGACAGACCGACAGACCGACAGACCGACAGACCGACAGACCGACAGACCGACAGACCGACAGACCGACAGACCGACAGACCGACAGACCGACAGACCGACAGACCGACAGACCGACAGACCGACAGACCGACAGACCGACAGACCGACAGACCGACAGACCGACAGACCGACAGACCGACAGACCGACAGACCGACAGACCGACAGACCGACAGACCGACAGACCGACAGACCGACAGACCGACAGACCGACAGACCGACAGACCGACAGACCGACAGACCGACAGACCGACAGACCGACAGACCGACAGACCGACAGACCGACAGACCGACAGACCGACAGACCGACAGACCGACAGACCGACAGACCGACAGACCGACAGACCGACAGACCGACAGACCGACAGACCGACAGACCGACAGACCGACAGACCGACAGACCGACAGACCGACAGACCGACAGACCGACAGACCGACAGACCGACAGACCGACAGACCGACAGACCGACAGACCGACAGACCGACAGACCGACAGACCGACAGACCGACAGACCGACAGACCGACAGACCGACAGACCGACAGACCGACAGACCGACAGACCGACAGACCGACAGACCGACAGACCGACAGACCGACAGACCGACAGACCGACAGACCGACAGACCGACAGACCGACAGACCGACAGACCGACAGACCGACAGACCGACAGACCGACAGACCGACAGACCGACAGACCGACAGACCGACAGACCGACAGACCGACAGACCGACAGACCGACAGACCGACAGACCGACAGACCGACAGACCGACAGACCGACAGACCGACAGACCGACAGACCGACAGACCGACAGACCGACAGACCGACAGACCGACAGACCGACAGACCGACAGACCGACAGACCGACAGACCGACAGACCGACAGACCGACAGACCGACAGACCGACAGACCGACAGACCGACAGACCGACAGACCGACAGACCGACGGAAATGAGTGACGTGGATTTTCGTTATGTAGGCATCATAAAGCGCCCAAAAAGCGTATTAACTCAAAATCGAAAATTTTCGCGATCACAATACTCCCCTCACCTATCGGTGTGGGAAGTAAAAGGGTCTTGTTGTTTGTAATTACAAAATTTCCAGTAGTTTGTGAAAACAAACTGAGTACTGTTTCGGGGTTCCTTCTACTAAAGAGGCTAACATCATCATTTCTATAACGTTTTCTGGTACCTGTCTGAAAAGAGCGGTGTACAATCTCCCTGCCAGTAGGAAAAATCTGCTTGTACAGAGGATGACTCTGTAAAAAAGGAGAAGTGAGTATACATACTCATTAGGCTGAAAAATGACGTTACTATTAAAAAAAATTCGATTCCAGGGTTGTGTTGGCCAATCTAGACTAACGACAATTCCTGAAGCCCTTTCTTGAAGATTTTTTCTTTTAAGAACTTTTCAGAAAATGGGGGAAAACATACAAGTAGTATGTGTAACCCAATTTATTTTAAATGTGTCAGTAGAAGGATTCTGGGTCAGGAAACCAGCGCAGTGATTTCTGAAATATATATTTTTTGCCAATGAGTTTATTCCGGAATTATACATTTTTTTTGTTTTTTTTTTTGTTCGAAACTATGTAACTTGTTGATTACATACTCTGAATCTACAGAAAGCGATCTTGATTCTTTATCAGCTTCTTTATTTTCTAGGTAGAGGTATAGCTACCATATATACTACTAATATACTTTACTCCTCTCACCATTGCCAAAGCGCTTTCACGGCCACATTTAACTGTGGATACTTAATAATACTACATGATTTGTTTATACAAGAATTGGCAGTTTGGTTGTCAACTATTAATACGAATAGTATAAGAATATTAGTTTTATTTTTCGATCGCAAGACCTGATTACGCAGCCTTAATTTCTAGATACTTAATATGCTTGCACCGATCCTAAAACTCATGGCAAGTAATTTCTCCACAAGAGAACCTGCATCACCTGTTGGAGATGCATCCGAAAAAATTTCCATAGAAGAAGGTATAGGTTAAATATCTTGCCCTGTTCCAATATCTGTAGGTATACCACCATTGTAGTTCTAGCAATAGTTATTTTGAAATAACCAATTTTCCATTATAAGTTTGGTTTTTTAGTCTTATAAATAGATATTTAATCTTTTTGATTGGTTTTATGTGGACAAACCTTAATTTGATAACTGGAGAGGAGGAAACCCTGGTAGAAATAAATTTACCAATTAGTTTGGAATTTTCCCCTACAGTAGACGTATTACGCTTTTCTTTTTTTTTTATTTTGCAAATCAGTTTTTAATGTCTTTTTTTTGCAGTGAGACCTGCATATTTACTGCATCATATTTAAAACCCAAAAATTATATTGTCTGTAGCCGATTTAAGGAGCAGCAGATCCTAATTTTATCAAAAAACCTCAACCGAGGACTATGGTTATTCCAGTATTCTTCATACATTGGAATTTATTCTTTCCTATTACTAAGATATCGTCTAAATAGAAAAACTGTCAATACGCCTTTGAGTCTAAGTCTTTCCGCCCCTGGTTTAAGAAGTCTGATAAAGATATAGAGAGCTACCTTCATGTCAAAGGGAAGACAAATGAACTAATACAATTTATTGTCGAATCTGAACCTTAATAATATTTCATGATTCTTTTTAACGGAGGATTTCGAGCATCTTTTCGAAAGATATGCTTCTTTATTTCATAATTTTAAGACTATTCCATGACTTGAAGTGAGGAGCGTCACTGAAAATATTAATTAAATTCAAATTGAGTATATATGTTTCTTGTGGCTTTGGAATGAAAAATAAATTAAAATAAAGTGAATTTTAGAGTAGGAGGACATATTCTGCTACCTCCAGTCTTGAATAACTCATCAATTAACTTTGATATTCAGGGAATGGGTTATCCGAAATTCTTACATAGTAGGTTCGGAATTTTGCATTGGCACAAATTGAAAAGGAATATATATCACTTCAGTCTATAGTGTAGTGAGTAAGCACTATCTACTTGACGGCTGGCGTCCGAGCGTTAGGCGCGCAGTCAGTATGTATGAGTGGTTGTTGTGTTAGTACGAATAAACGTGTAAACAACAACTCTGGCTTTTTTACAAAAAAAAAAGTCGATAATACACATACTAAGACTTCCTGGTTTTCCAATTTTGCAAATACCTATTTAGATAGGTTGCCAGCTTAAGTAGTATATACATGTATACACTTTGTATGACTTTGTTTGTAGCATTAGCTGGCTTCTTTCTTCCAATGTGCTGATGGTGGATGACCCGACTTCCTCTCCCCTTCTCTCCTCCTTCTCTTGAATTTGAGTTGAGGGAGATTGTAGTTTCAGTAACAACGATTGTATATCCCGCTGAGGTTGTAGCTAAGTTAGCAGGGGACTACCAGGTTTTTAACCTTCGGTACAATCTGAATTCTGACGAGGAACTGAATTGACGGTGTAACGAACGAATAATGCACGTTAGCATAGTAGTTGGTAAGCATCAGCTGGAAGTATGAGGTTGCTTAATTGTTCTTGCAGAAACATTAATGCTTCTATAACATTTGCGACTGCACCTATGTACCTAACCCTACAGCTATTTGTTGTTGTGGAATCTATAATGACCATTGTCTTTCTTTTTTTTTACAGTGAATAATTTCGCCACCAATTTGAGGAGAAGGTAATGCTTTACAGTTACTCGGTACTTTATATTTTCCCAAAAATTCCTCTCTTTGATTCTTTGTCAGCCATTTCTGCAAAAAACTTCTCGAACGAAATGATATTTCGTCATTTGGCTTACCTACCTTATCTTCAAACTTTGGTTTGACACCGAGGTAGTAAAAAAAACGGCTCCGGCTTTGAGGGGTGAAGCGTACATGCTTGTTGGTCTAAACAAGCCGTGGGATACTTTTTGCCTCTGCCTTTGCCTGTGCCTTTTCTGATCTGCCGTTGAGTCTGAGATTGGAACAGGAACACTCCAGCTTCAAAGAATTGTTCGAAGAATAGATGCCTTCTGCTTATTACTTATTACAAAAAGGAATAAAGACTAACACATGCTAATCTTATCTTTCCTACGAAGTGTTCCTTCTGCTAAACTGTTTTTTGGACCAACGCACATTAATCCATAAAAAAAACAGGATCAACAAATGAACAAAGAAATAATTTCCCCACATCTCCCAACTCGATCTTTTGGCCAGAACTAACGAACGTTAATTCTGTTTTTGTTTATCAAAAAATGCCGTGCCAGTACAAGGTCGTAAATAAATAAAATCGAACGACTTTATTTATTTGAATGAGTTTCTGGAGGTATTATGCTACCATGCATATGAATTCTACTACCCCACATTAAATAGAATCGAACGACTCTATTTATGCTAAAAAGACAACGAACGTTATCTTAAGTGGGAATGAATATGCACCACACTGCGACCGCAGTGATGCGTATGTATTTACGGGAGGTTGCTGCATTAACTCTATAGTGACTCCTCCGTACCTAAAAAGAGTATATTTGTCTGCAAATTTAAGGCCTACCTGATGATTCGGATGAACAGTCTGACGATAGGCAAACCTAATTCTTTTCACACTGGATTTGTAGTAGCTTGCTCATACGCCTCTTGATTTCCTTATGTAGAGCACGCACACTGTCCTTTTCGACATATTTTTATTGCGAAACGCTTGAACAGTTTATAAATTGCGGAACATGTACTACCGACAAGCACGAAAAACGGAATGAGAGGTAGCAGTACCGTCTAGGGTAGGCGGATGAAATAGAGATGGGGTTATTCGTTTGTTATTTTTAGGAACATCGTGCTGACAAGTAGATTTCACGGAAACTACAACGTATGATTATATCGAGGACAAACGAAGGAAAATTTATGAGTAAACATTAATGTCAAAGTTACAGACATATGCTAAACGTAAACGACTAGCTGAAAAAGGTACAAAAATTGCAGGCACTGTTGGTGACTTAAAAAATAGGTATGCTGACTTAAATTTGACTTAACGAATCCAAATTGGAACATACCGTCATATTCCTGCGAAAATTCACTAACAAACATTTATTGACTTTCGAGATATTTCAGCTTGAAGTTTGTTTTCTATTTATTAAATCAGTTTTTGTTTTTCTTCACGCACGCTGTGTTCTCGCGTTCTGCTAATAAAATGCCAAACTAATTTTAATAGCAAAAATTAAGGTTTATTCTCTCTAAAGTATAATAAAAAATAAACAAACTCAGTTAGTGACTTTTGGCAGTAAAAGAAGCTTTGTGGAACTAGTTATTTATTCGCCCACTTGTACGGGCAATATTATAATCTAAATAAGACATAATGTCTGTAGAAAGGGAAATGGCTTATTCTTCTTGTTCGTCGTCTTCTTGGGCAGGTTCCGTAGTGTGATCTGACACGTTATTGGAGGCTGCGAGTGACTGATACCAGCTCTTCTGGTATAATATTCTTGCGACATAGTTTTAATAGATCTTCCTTTTTAGCAATACTAATCGCTAGGTACGTATCCAGGATTTAGTTCTTTTTTGGTATGGACGACATTACATAATGTAGTTTTGGGGGTGGTCCAGATTAGGGTTGCTACCTTTTAAATTGTTATCGTCGGAGGCGGGGGAGTGCGGATTATGTGGATTAGATTTTTTAGGCGGCCTTATATCTGGCGTTACCAGTGACATTCTTTGTCAATAACCTTAGCGTCTTTCCGAATAGGTAATTTTAAAATGCTCGGCCCATAGGTGATTTGAATTTTTTTTTACTTCCCTTATTCACAGCAAACATCTTTTTTCATTTTTTTTTACCAACAACTTGAAACCATATGTATTATTGCTATGTTTAGCATGTATTCTTATAATACTAGTATATAATTATAGAGATTAAAATAGGCAACTTGATACTGTTTCACCATACACTTATCGTCGACATTATATTGTTTTAAACAAAACCATGTTACTTATAATAAGGGTTACGTGGAAGAATAGCACAGCTAAACCTCGCCCGACAAAATGTACTTACTGTGAGTGCAATAAAGTCGATTATTATTATTATTATTTTGTGGCTCAGCAGTACAGAATTATTTGGGCAGACGCTAAGTAAAGAACTTCAATGGTATAGTCGGAAATTCGAAGAAGCTGCTTGTATCGCCTGGAACAAAAACGTGTACAGCAAGCATACTGTGGAAATTAGATCAAATTAGCCGCCCCTCACAAGAAACTTAGGAAAAATAAAGTTCGACAAAACAAACTTGGACACAAACGTGTAACGAAGTGGATATCGAACGGCCACGTCATCGTCAGTAAGGACCGACGCGCGACACCACTGAAATAAAACACAACAGCGACCGGTCAGAACAAGCCGCGAAGAACGGCATGTCGTCAAAAACTGACACACTCAACAGAAGGCGGCACCGACCAATCAGAACAAATCACGAAAAACGGCGCGTCAGCTAGATGAGAACAAGTAGCATCAAAATGGTTATGGCAGTCCCAAACTGGCCGTCTGAAACATCTACTTTGTTTACAAACTTCAAATAGGTTGCTGTTAGTGAGTTTTTGCATTCGCGCGCCCCGTTCAAACATGTATGAATCGTTTATGCGAGAAGTCATTAAGGTACTTAAGAACCTTTCGTATTACAATTTTTAGTTTCTATTTTGTTGATGAGTTTTAATATATAAATATAACCTGATCTGACGCATATAGACAGTTAGTGACTTCTAAAACTGAAAGATACAATGAAACTAAAGTGTAAGATGCAGTTAGTTCATTTTTCCACAAAAAGTCAGTGACTTTTCGCAGTAATGTGACGTTACATTTGTGTATGGCTTATATCGTCATATTCCAGCGAAAATTCACAAACAAACAAATATATAGATATAATCTGATCTGATATATGTAGACAGTTAGTGACTTCTAAAACTGAAAGATACAATGAAACTAAAGTGTAAGATGCAGTTAGTTAATTTTTCCACAAAAAGCCAGTTAGTGACTTTTCGCAGTAATGTGACGATATATTATTATGCTCCAAAATTCAAATTGTAACATAACGAGTAAAGGCATCCTGATGAGAACTCCATTTCTATGTAGCTTGCAAAAGAATTTAATATGGAAAGAGGATAGACCATTTTACATATACATCCCATCTGCCATCTGACATTTATTACATTTTAGAATGCAATACGTATTGCGTTAGAGACATTTTGAAATGACGTGCGAGGCTGTTCATAACATATCATACAGCTAGTCCTGCATAATTTATCACGCTTATACTTTCCACGCCAATATACAGGAATTATAATAATTAGTAATAAGTTAGAAGGTAAGATAATGTTCCTTTGTAGTGTGTGCTTCACGAAACACCCAACTAATTTTATCATAAAGATAGGTAGTCGTGCGGATCACAAAATGTAAAGTGGAAGAAAATCTTGAGATTGTCTGCAAAGAGGAAGTGGTTAGGGAGCAGAAAAATTGAAGGGTAGTAACCTGAGCGATACGTATTTCTGCTAATTGGCTTCATCAGGCCCAAATGGATATCATATGCCCACATGTAGATAAAGTCACATAAGATTTGGTTCCGGGTATAACCTCAGGAGTCATGAATGGAAAAAACACACAGCCAGAAGCCACCGACAAGAACCAGATAGCACATTTGCGGCTTCGGCCAACAGGTCTCCTTTTTCTGACGACAATCGATATCGCCACGGAGGCCAGCTATAGCTACCTGCAGAAAGACTTCTACAGCTTCCAAAGGAAAACTATAAAGAAAGGTAGTCGGCGGATCACAAAATGTAGAGACGAAGAAAATCTTGGGGATGCCCGCAAAGAGGAAGAAGTTAACTGTCGTCTCAAAAAAGGAGATCTGCTGGCCCAAACCACAAATGTGCTAGCTTGTTCTTGTGGGTGGCTTCTGGCTGTGTGTTTTTTCCAACCTTGACTGGTCAGGATACACCCGAAACCAAATGCTATGTTATGTGACCTTATCTAGATTATCTAGATGCGGGCATATGACATCCATTTGGGCTTGATGAAGCCAATTAGCAGAAATACGCATCGCTCGGGTTATCATCCTTCAATATTTCTGCTCCTCAACCTCTTCCCCCTTGCAGACATCCCCAAGATTTTCTTCCTCTTTACGTTAATTTTATTTTACTTATTGCAATACCCAACACCACTTTGAGTGTGAAGCTATAATGCCAAACAGAAATAAAAATACATATGGTATCATGACTAATAGCAGTTAGCAATATGTTAAACTGGCTACTTGGTTATAGTTTTTGCACACTGTGAACTGTGGGTAGAAATACTAGTATTTGGTACGTGCAGTGACACTATTCTATACTATTGAATGTTAGTTGACTAGAAATAATAGAACGATCAGCTAAGATATCGATTAATTTGAATGACATTATCACAGACTGGATTATGTGTCTAGCTGCCAAGCAACTAACATGATGTCTCTCAAGTAGTGACGTATGGGGTATATCAACACTTTCAACAGACATATACCATTGACTTTTAAGGACAAATACTTCAAAAAGACGCACTTGGACGCACTTTATTATATACAGGGTGAGTCTCAAATTCATACTTTTTTTAACTGTAACTAGAAGACGTCAAACTTTTTTAAACAACTTTTTTAAGAAAACTGAAAAATAAGCGAGATAGAAAATATAAACTGTAAATCTGGGCTTACGTAACAAGACGTACCTAGTCTAATTATGTTTAGTATCTTGTTCGCATTCTTGTTTTATCGATTAAGCATGCACCTGCCAGATAGTGCAGTAGTGCACTTTCTGTTTATCTTTGTTAATTTTAAAGTGGTAAATCCTGAACGTGGCACATTATTGTGAATGCAGCTTTTAGGATTTAACAGTTTTAAATTAACTACGATAAACTGAAATTGACTACTGCATTAATTGGCAGGTAAAATGGCTCATCGGTAACACAAAAATCCGAGCAAAAAACTAAGCAGAAACGTAGCATAATATAAACACTAACAACAGTATCTTTCTGGAAACAAAAATGAGCTGTTCCTCCAATATTGCCTTATATTTACCAAACAAGTGACGATTCAATGCATCCGCGAACATTAATCTTGGGGTTTCGAGAGATCACTCGTAGTGTACAAGCTTACATTTCCGCAGCGTGAAAAGGAATCTGATAGATTATTGTTATGAGTCCTGAAAAGGACGCATTTATCTGTACAAATTTTACACAACCTTAAACTTTGTTGCCTTTACCAGAAAAGCTCTATAGTTCACACAAGAGGTCAACATTGTTGGTTGTCCTCTTTTGCAAACACAATCATGATTGGCCCTTATTATCTGGAGGCTTATTCCATTTTTGGACTTTGCTGTAAACAATTCAAATAATGGCTAATGCTTTCAAAGTATTCCAATTATTAGACACCATTTTCAAAATAATCGACATACATTCTTTAGAGAAAGCGCTATTGTCATATTTTTTAACAAGAAGTAGGAAAAAGATAAGTATCAGGGATCAGAAGAAACTGGGCACAGTTGCTTCCACTCAATAGCGCATTGCTGAAATCTACCCAGTGATTAGCAACTATGCAGTTAATTTAAGCCAATGACAATTTTAATACTATTTTCAAATACACCTCTCCAGTTTAGACTAAGACTGGGGAAATTGTCTGGGGAACTGACAAGGGGAACTGAGGAGTAGGTAAAATAATAACTCAAAAGTGTGCTAAATTAAGTCGTATGTGAAACAAATTTCGAATCTTTTTAAATTACAATCCAACATAATTATAATAATATACACTTGCAGCATTATGATTAGTTTTAGGAGTGTACAACCATCGTGCCCACAAGTGTGACTGAAGGCAGTGTAGCAGATGTAGAATAGGAAAATAACAAGTGATATATCCAACACCAAATCCATCGTGCATGTCACTTGGTTGATGGCCGTACACAAGGTTATACTTTCCACAGACGACAGTCTGTTATATCTACATTGCATAAATATTTATATATAGCAAATAAAACTAAATTAAACTAAATTAAACTAGGACATGTATACACTTATACGATTCACCGTGTATCTTGAGCGCGACTTGCGAGAAACTTTTCCCTTATTCAGTTGATCAGTTTGCCTAGTTGTTGTGTCTACTAAATGTAACCAGGCCAGTTCTTACGGACCAATACGAAAAGCCACTTGATTAGGCTGTAAGATGAAATCTTACGCAGAAGTGCTGCATACCAAAGCTGGTTGGAGGCCTTGCTACAAGTGAGGGAAGGAAGATTCTACCTAAAACAGTGACAACGATATTCACTTGCTCGAAACAAAGCTGTTTTAGGATCTCTCAAAAGCCGAAAAGTTTGAAATGCAAACTTGATCTGTGGAATTGATCCATATTTAGCAACTTAAAATCAAATAGGAATATATTACGTTTTATTAGTTCTATGGAATATATGACCCCATTGTGCTAACCTAATAAAAACACTGTCTTGACTTAACCGTTACTGAGTTATTTTATGCTACAGCTAAGGCACCTCTGTGGCACGGTACCCTGTAAAAACTTGCATCATTAAAATGAATAAATGCAAGCTGGTTGAATCTATATACCCTTTGTGACATAGAAGTGCCTGACGAGACAAATCCAGACATTTTAATGTGCATTCAGTGCACTTACGTTTAGCAGAGCGTAGGCTTCAAGAGGACTATAATGCGGCATTTGTCTGAGTACTAGATGTATACATAAAGTGTGCATGGATTTCAGAGCTTTTATCTTATATTTAACTCCTTATTCTGACTGACTCGCCTAGACTGTTGTGTGCTGGAATTCACAGTATTGTGCGGACTCCGAGATATGTATAATGTACAGGGTGTTCTATGGCGAGTGGAAAAAACTTTAGGAGAAGACTGTATACCTAGCTTATTTCCAACAAAAAAGTCTGATAAAGTGGGGTCCGATTTTGAACTGCTACAAAGATGGATTGAATTTTAGGTATTTTTGTTAAAATGCAGACCTCCTAAGGGAAACCCTAGTAAAACAAATTTTTATTGTCGGATTTTGGAACTTTTAGTATTAGTCCTTAGAAAATATGCTGTCACGTTATTATTGACTAAAATAAAGAGATCACGTATCAAACACAAGGTAGTGTCACAATCAGCATGTTTTGAGAAGTGACTGAAATAAACATTACAAAAAAATGAATCTGTCTCAAAAAATCACCAAATTATCAACCGTGCACTCAATGGTACGGTGCCCATTTTTCTAGTCATCAATTGGTACTACAAACTTGTAATTGTCGTGAACACGGGCAATAAGATTACATTTAACCTCTGAAAGCATAATGGATCTCCAAGAATACAAAGTTACAACACAGCGTTTAGAAAAAGCTTGTCATCGGATTTTTAATTTGGGTACTTAAATAATGTACAATCATGATTAGTTCCGTGTAGATCTAAATATTGTATAGTTCTAAAAGAAATATTTAAGCTGTAGTTTAAGATGGATTTGTCTTGAAAGGTTGCTAAGTAATCAAGCAGAACATGCAAGCCACGTTATAAACTATCGTGTGTCCGTAGATTGTCGCTTATTTAGAAATGAGAGGTCGTAAATTATCCATAACGAAGTAGGTCTAGGATTAAACATGATATCTTTAATGGATGGTGTTGTAGATTGGCAACAATGAACGCACGCCTGAACAACTCAAGATTCATTGGCTTATGACAGCTGCGTCTCTACTTTTAAAACAGCCAACGGCATCGTTGTTAATGCACGCGTGCAAATCATCTACAATCAGCTTTAGCGATGATCAATTCACATTGTGTTCACTAGTGGTCATTACGTTTACAAATGAAGAATTTGCCGGCATTGTGTTCGTATACCGTTCATGCAATACAAACGGCGATACCCTCATCGCAATCAGTCCAACCAAAGAGTTTTTTCCAACTTTTGACTTTTTTTGACTACGCGAGACAGGAGACTTCCAGCGACATCCAGTTATAACCGTGGGCATCGTCTATAATGATCCCGAAGACGAGGACCAAATTTGCCGAAATTATAAACAAAATTCTACAGCATCCACCTACGCTGTTGCAAATTGCCTCAATACGGTATTTCGCAGTGAAAGGTGTGGTTCAGTGTGCAAACAACTGGTCTATATGTGTACCACTACATGCCAGTATACATTCTGAAGGAAGGCGATCATGTCGGAAGAATTAATTTTTGTCGATTTATGCTTCATGTGGACGCTGAAGATGTAACTTTTTTAAGTACGATTCTTTGATGGATGAGTCCATACATAACTGAAAAACCAAGGATTCAAGATACTTTATAACGTAGCCTGTATGTTCTGCTTGCTTGCCTAGCGATTTTTTGAGATAAATCCATTATAAAGGCTACGATTTACTTTAGGGTACAGCCGCTAGGTAGCGCCACTATATGTCAATCGAAAGGGCTCGAGGTGGGAAGCAATAATTTCCATGGGCACAACACCCGGAAACGAAGGACAAAAAAGTTATGGAGGAAACTAATCCCCATGTTAAGTCTATGGGAATTTTTCTTTCTTGTTAAAAGTGAATGAAATCTTACACGTAGGTTGGGTTAGGCTGACTAGTCAGCTTTAAGACTGACTGACTTTAATCTTGCTTTTTTTACTTAATAAATAAAATAAACATGTTCCTTTTGATTCCAATGACTTTTAATGAGAAAAAAGTTTTTCGAACAATTCCCATAGACTTGACATGGGAAATTGTTTCCTCATAACTTTTTTGTCTTTCGTTTCCGGGTGTTGCGCCCATGGATATTATTACTCCCCACCCCCAGCCCTTTCGATTGACATATAGTGGCGCCACCTAGCGGCTGTACCCTAAAATTTTCGAAAAATTCCCATACACTTAACATGGGAAATTGTTTCCTCCATAACTTTTTTGTCTTTCATTTCCGGGTGTTGTGCTAATGGACATTATTGCTCCCCACCTCGAGCCCTTTCGATTGACATATAGGGGCGCCACCTAGCGGCTGTACCCTAAAGTAAATCGTTATCTCAAGACAATTTAATTTTTTTGTCACGTTGCTTTAAGTTACTTTTCAACACACGCTGATTTTGACTCTATTTATCGAAGTGTTTTATACATGATCACATCACTTTCTTTCAGTCTATAATGACGTGATGGCATATTTTCTGAAAACTAATACCAAAAATTTCAAAATGCGACAATAACATTTTGTTATATTTTCGTTAGGAGGCCTACATTTTTATGAACATCTCTAAAATTCAATTTATATCTGAAACAGTTGGAAATAGGACTCTACTTTATATGACTTTTTTTGTTATAAATTAGCTCTTCTCCTAAAGTCTCTTCCACTCGTCATAGAACAGCCTGCATACGTATGTTTGTAGAGTATGAGTATCAACAGTGTATGTATATGTATGAAAATTAGCAGTAAAACCGAAGTACATCGACTTGTGCGGAATGTATTGTGTTCATAAGGCGTTACGGACATATATTGTCTATAGAATTTTGAGAACAACGTTTCAATTGATCTACTTTCTTTAATCGTCTTCAGGTAATCTGGAAGTAAATCAATCGAAAAGTTATATTCAAAAATGTATAGTTAATGTATCAAATCAGACCTATTGAAATATCTACCTTGTTAAATTGTAATTTCAAAAATCATCATGTGTTTTTTCAATGTTTTCTCATTTTAGGGAGTGTCTTTGTTGGGTTAGCACAAAGGGGTCGTATAATCCATAAAACCAATAAAATGTATTGTACTCCTATTCGATTATAAGTTGCTGATTATGGACCAGTACCAGAGCTCAAGTTTACATTTTTAACTTTAAGCTGTTGGGAGATCCTAAAATAGCTTTGATTCATTCGAGTGGATATCGTAGTAACTATTTTAAGGAGATTATTATATCTTCTTTCCCTTACTAGTAGCAAGACCTCTGGTTTTCCAATCAGATTATTACGTTATAAGTGTAGTTGAAGAAGATGTGAAGTTGATTTCACGTACAACGTTATTTAGCACACGTTTGAGTGATTATTTTATTTTCTCCTTTGTTTCCATTCTCAGTCTCCCAGACAATTTCTCCAGTTTTGCTACAAACTGGAGAGGTGTATTCAAATGTAGCATAAAAACTTTAATTGGCTTAAACTATCTGAATAATTGTTAGTCACTGAAGAGGTTTTAGCAATGCTCTATTAAGTGGAAAAAACTCTGCTCAATTGCTTCTGATACCTGAAACTTATCCTTTGCTCACTGGATAGAAAATACATCAAGCACTTTTTCTGTATGTATGTAGATTTTTTAAAAGCAATAGCCACTTCTTAAATCGTTTGCAGCGTAGGCCTAAAGTAGAATAAACCTCCGGAAAATAAGGGTCATGACTGTGTTTGCAAAGGAGGACATCCTCCAGGTATTATGTATTATTTATAATATGAACCTTCAAAGCCATTAACAGTAATTGTAAAATTAGTCATTATTGATGTATACTAATTTATAAAATATCAAGTTGATCGTCTTTTTAACAGTTACTACTTTTCTTAGAAGATTATTCAAAAACTTTAACAAAAGATTGATTTTTGCAATTTAACCATGATTTATCAAAAATCATAAATTTGGATGTACATAGCTTATACATCTGTAATACATTTTAACGTGGTAACGGTGATTTTTTTTAGCCAAAACAAGTGCCTAAATATACCTGTAATTAGATGTTTTGTGATCGTATGTCAAAAATCAGAACATAGTATCAAGAACTTTAGCATTTTAATGTGAGTGTCTATTACAAAACGATTGCTTTTTATTTAAATTCTCATCCACTAGTTCACTCCTTCGTAACGTAGGAAGATGCTGCTAGTACGTGTCTACGCCTATTCACATACGTTGCAAAAAAAAAATGGAGTGGAGTTAATTGACTGAGTACTTCCTACACATAACGGTGATATCATTTTATTACTTACCCATTGCATGAAGCTTTAGTCTAAGGTCCCCTTGCAACCAAATCATCGCCCGCCCACCCTCGAAAAACTATCGACACAAAAACTCCCGTAAATACTTTCTTGCATCTCTTTCTGCAGGAACTAGGACGACATAGTTTTTAATCTGCAGGCTTCAACTACATGAAACGAAACAGTCGGGAACCCCCAAATCGCCTAAATCGAAGGTTGAGCTGTTTCTATATTTTTAGGTTTTTGTTATAGCTGCGCCGTCACTGATAAAATTTCTAAAAAAATGGAGTCAAGTTGATTGACTCAGTACTTCCCACACATAACGCCCTCAAAAAACATCCAATGCAAAAATTGTGGTAAACTAGAACAACACAGTTTTTATTGTGCAAGCTTCAACTGGATGAAACGAAACGCACTAGAACCCCCATATTGCCTAAAAAAACGAAGTATGCGCTATTTTTTATATTTTTAGTTTTTTTGTTACTGCTGCTCCGCCACTGACATGATTTCTAAAAACATAAAAAGTTTCTTAGTATCTGTAATAGGCAAGGCAATGTTCCGATGGACCTAAAGAAGTTTATTGTTTCGCTAGGTCCTTCTTCTTTCGCAGGTCAATGGAGAGTTTATTATGCGTACAAAAACTTTTTCAGTTTTGCAACCCTCCACCCCCCAACCACTCTAATTTCACCCCCACCCAAAAAAAAAACAGAAAATGATCAGGAACCCCTAAAATGCCTAAAAACGAAGTTTGAGCTGTTTTTAAACTTTTAGTTTTTTTATTGTTGCTGCGCCGCCACTGACACGATTTCCAAAAATCATACGCGTTTCTATCCTTGGAACGATAATAATGCTGTGGCAAAGTTTCATTAAAATCAATTCCATAATTTCCACGTTATACTCAATACAGAACGATCTAAAGCAATATTCGTATGTACACATCAGAAAGTTGTAAGTCCCTTGGTTTCTGTAATAGGCAAGTCAACGGTCGGTTGGACCTAAAAAGGGTATTATCCGCTGGGATTCTCTGTCATAAATCAATGGACACGCTATGATGAATACAAGAAATTTTTACAACCCTCCACCCCCCAACCACCCTAATTTCACCCCCACCAGAAAAAAAGTAAAAAATGGAATTCCTAAAGCGCGTAAAAACGAAGTTTGAGGGATATTTAAAACTTTTTGTTTTTTGCTCATTGCTCGGACGTCAATGCACCGATTTTCAAAATTATTGCAGCATTACCTACTAGATCCCTATAGCATACCGGTGCCCAAATTTCATCACAATCCATGTAGCCGTTGCCGAGATTACGAGGCTAGAAAAACGCGCACAGACAGACAGACAGGCAGTCAGACAGACAGAACGACAGACAGACAGACCGTCGGACATGAGTGGTGTAGATTTTCGTTATGTGGACATGATAAAATGCCCAAAAAGCGTAATATCTCAAATCGAAAATTTTCGGGCTCACAATACTCTCCTCACCTATCGGTGTGGGAAGTAAAAACATACGAATTTTCCATCCTCACCACTGTAATAATTCTGTGCAGAAATTTCATTAAAATTATTCCAGGTTACACAATACATAACGATCTAAAGCAATAGTCTTATGTATATGTCAGAAAATTTTGTCTCTTGGTTTCTGTAACAGGCAGACAATATTCCGATGGACCTAGATAAGTGTATTATGCCGCTAAGTCCTTTTTGCGTATGCGAGTGGAGAGCCTCTTATGAATACAAAAACCTTTTCGGTTATACAACTTCCCACCCTCCAACCACCTCGTCCCCCCCCCCACCAAAGAAAGAGCAGAAGATGATGAGGAACCCCAAAAAGACGTTAACACGAAGTTTGAGCTGTCTTTATGTGCTTAGTTTCTTTATTTTGCTGCGCCACCACTGACACGATATCTAAAAACCATACACGTACTCCAACACGGTAACAATGTATCAGGGTTTCATTAAAATCAATTCCATAATTTCCACATTACTCCACATTACAACAATCTAAAGCAGTACTCGTATGTATACATCAGAAAATTGTAATTCCCTTGGTTTCTATAATAGGCAAGGCAATGTTCGGATGCACCTAAAAAAAGGGTATCATATCGCTAGGTCTTTCTTTCATCGGTCAGTGACAGCCTCTTATGAATAAGAAGCTAATGGCTAAAACTAGAAATAATAAAAATACAATTTTACTTGCGCAGGCGCAGGCAGGCTGGAAATTATATGGGGTCTGGTTTGTGCAGGTATTTTAACCTGTGCAGGTGACTGGCGGCGCAAAATTGGAAATACATATTTTTGAGAAACGTCATATTATGCATAGGCAGGCCTCTCCGGTAGACAATAGCGTGTGTGGCTGGCATAAAGCGAATAGGTAAACTGGTGGCCTACTAGCTTCTTGCTTCTGGTCAATCTTTTATATTAGCAAGGGACGCTATGGGCATACAAGAATAGTCCACAGTCAATCAATAGGTATGGCACTCGCAGTTCATGTCCCCGAGGACAAAAACATAATGGATTAAGGTCCCGAAGAAAGCCGCTAAAAGCGTTTCTTTCATCTAGAAGGCGGCGACAACGGTCCAAATTCAATTCACTCCTCTGTAACCGTACTTTTTTATTATAACTCCTTTCGCCCTGCCGACGAGATGTGTTCCAGGAATACAGAGAGGAGAAATTTAATTTCCAGCAGCGCCGGAATGTGTATGAAATTGATTTTCATTAAAGAGTTAGAGTTCCTTACACACGTCTGCTTTAAAATGAATCCAAAGGAGGTAGGTGGTATAGCCTCAAGTCTGATTTTCGCTGCAAGGAAAAACAGAAAATTACTAAACTTCTGTAATGATCTACTCTATCTGTGTAGGTGAGGCATAGCTAGAAGTATTCTGAGCCTGTTTTCCCTCAGTTTGGTTAATTGTAAAGGAATTTTGTCGGTAAGAAAGTCGTTATATTTCCGCCTAATCTGTCTTTCAGAGGTAATACCACCCTAAAGTATAAAGAGGTCTATACCAAACAAATGCCGCCTGCACCGTCGCTCCTCCACCACCAAATTTCACTCTAGGGATATGAGCTCTAGGGGAAAAACATCAGAATATCATACTTCAAGCCTTTTCTACAATCCTTGACGTCTGCCATGTGAATAATGTCTAAAACGATACTCGACTAGAACATATTTTTGACCCGGGGCCGTCGTCTTTATCAAAATCTGTAGCAGATGCTCTGTCAGAATCTTGTGTCCAGTTTTAGGGGAAATAAGGGTGTCATGATGAATTGCCTATATTCTAAGATGGTGTAGAAATTGTCCGCTCTATTTAAACGGAAAAACAGATAAATCTTCAACTGTGGCTGTTTTCCCCATCTCCCCCACCCAAGACTTTTTGAGGAAAACCCGGTTTCTTTCATTCATTCATTCATTTCATTCATTTTATTTGCAATAAAACTACAAATAATCCCACCCCTAGAAGGCTGAGCCTTGTGGCGGGGTATAGGCATACATAGTAAAATAATTATAATACGTCACAAAAAATTTTACGGTACCATTTTCTAAAGCCAGTGGTTATCCAACAGCATTAGCATCTCATCGGTTCATACCAGAACTGGATCGTGACGACTGATATCTTGCGATAGTTGTCTTTCCGTATGTTTCATTGGACTTTCTGCGAACTGGTTTACTTTAAATGTTGATAATGCATCAGATACTGTGATGGAACAATGACGATGATAATATATCGACGACAATTCTCTTGCAAAAGAATGAGTTGCACCAGTTCTTCCAGTCTCTTGTTTATTGTAAGTACACTTTCCCTTTACGTACTACTGTCAAAATATCAACAACAACAAACTACAAAGTCATAGAGTCTATGATTTGATAGCAATAACCTTCTCGACAAACCATGGCGCCACAGAAACTGCTATTCTTCATACCATCCTAACAAAAAGGTACATTTATGGCTCCTAATACCGAATCAATTAAGTATTTATTTTAATCTTGAGTTATTTCTTTAAGAATAGCGATATCGCTATAAGTCACAAATCCAATTATTTAGAAAAGATCGAGTTGCAACGTCATACAAATAAACCTCTTTCAAATGTTTTCTTACTAGGCTTTATGTAACATATCAATTCCTACTCTTGCAAAAATGGTGTCCGGACATGACACGCTATATGGTACCAGGAATACTGCTTGTTGTGGTATCAACAGAAAAATTAATCGATCAAACGAACTTACCTCAAGTGAAGTTCGATTGTAATTATACGAGGGTCCAGTCCGAAGACATCACTTGATATTTACTATGTAGATGTTTAAAGATAAAGTTGCGAGCAACCTTATGTTGACTGAAAGAAAATGTAGAATTAAATAAAGTTCTGTATTTCCCATTTCTCTTATTATTGTCAAACAGAACAATAACATAGAAGGTCAAATTTCTCCACCTAATATAAACTAAATGCTTCCTAAATGCATGATAACTTATGAACTAATAACGCAAATATAGGGCAACCCCTTAATTAATGAGGCATCTAGAATTGCATTTGCAAAATTATTATTTGTATGTAGTGGACGATTATAGAATGGTTCCTTCTACAGGGTTATTCACGTTATCCGACACCGAGCATTATGGCTAAAGTATTTGATAAAAAAGAAAATAATAACTTCGGATGGATAGAGACCCATAAAGGCTACATTTTAAAAACATTATGTTATACAGAGTGTCCCAAAAACACGAAATGGTTCAAAAATACGTTTTTTAAATGGAACACCCCATATGTTATTGCATATTCAGATTGCTTGGTGAATTCTAGTGTAACTTTGTGTATCACACATAGGTATAAATAACCATTTTCGGTATAAGTGGATATCAGGAGAAAATTGAATATCGCAGAGATTATAAAATTTGGAAGGCTGCTGTATTACTAAGCATGAAATGCGTCAGCTTTTATGAGACTGTCAAAGTTAAATTACGTTTATTCTTGGAGAAACCGGTCGATTAATTAAGGAAACTTCGATCAGCGATTTCATTTTTTTATACCGGAATGCCTAATTTTTCTTATACGGCTAAAGGTAGAATTTGATAACCTTTCTAATGATATAAGGTTATGAATATTAATATCTGATAGTTTTTATTTAATTTCAAATTTTCAACCAAATCGGTGTTTTTCGATCTTTCAACCTATAAGCAACCTAGCAGACCATAAAATATAAACAAAAACCTGTTCAGGTAGAAGAAAACAACTAACTTAGCAGAAAAATACATACGATCTAAACTAAAGGACAAGATTATAAAAATTACCCACAACAAACAAAGTCTAACCAGAAACAACGGTGGTAACATATCTTTGGTTAAAGAGAAGCTGGAGTATGGCAGGAATGGATTTTTTCACGGCCTACTAGCTACTGCAATGTACTAGAGATTGTCAGTTTCCAAAACCATTACAAATTTTGAAACGAACCGAAAACTACTAGACAATGTTGTAGGCAGTTTATTATTTTCATAATAAAATTTCACATTTAATGATATAAAAAAGTATGCAACTCTGTTAAAACTCAAGTCAAAAGTACCTCTGACTGGAGCTCTGAAAATTTTTCAATACCTTTTAGCAAGATCGCAGAAGATGAAGAATGAATTAAAATTTGTTCAAATTATAAAACATAACTTAAATGGCAGAAAATATAAATCTGATTTGTCAGTATTCCTTTTTTGCAACATTGCTAATAGATATTGAAAAATAGAAGGGCTCCAGTCAGAGATATCGACTTCGATGCAAATTTCTACTTTTTTACACCATTACATATGATTGATAATTGCGTGCTGGAGCAACAGTCGCTGGTTGTCTTTGTTTCATATCAGGGTTTTTAATTGTCTTGGAAATTTTGAACCTCTAGTAAATTGCGGTAGCCGGTAAACTGTAAAAGCATCTATTACTGCCATACTCCAGCTTCTCTTTGACCTTAGAGATGTTATCGCAATTGTTTCTGAGAGAGTTGATTTGTTGTAAGGAATTTTTGTCATCTTGTCTCTTAGTTCTATTTCGTCTGTATCTTTTTTCTAAGTTACTTGTTTTCTTCCATCTGAATTAACATATTTTTGTTGTATTTCATGGCCTGCTACGTTGCTTATAAGTAGGAAAATTTTAAGGTTTTATTTGAAAATTCAAAATTAAATGAAAACTACCGGAGATTGATATTCACTGCCTTATATTATTAGAAAGGTTATCAAATTCTACGTTTAACCATATAAAAAAATTATGCATTCCCATTTGAAAAAATCAAGTTATCGCTGATCGAGGTTTCCTTAATTAGTCGACCGATTTCTCGAAGCATAAACGTAATTTAAATTTGATAGTCTCACCAAAGCTGACGCACTTTATGCTCAGTAATACGGCAAAGTCACAGCCTTCCAAATTTTATAATCTCTGCGATATTCAATTCTTTCCTGATATCTACTTATAGGGAAAATGGTGACTTACACCCAAACGATTCGCTTTAAGCTTTAAGTCCCATGCATGGTCACACTAGAATTCACCAAGGAATCTGAATATGCAATAATATACGGGGTGTTCCATTTAAAAAAAAAACATAACTTTGATACATTTCGTGGTTTTGGGACCTTTATGGGTCTCTATCCATCCGATATTATTATTTTCTTTTTTATCAAATACTTTAGCCATAATGCTCCGTGTCAAATAACGTGAATAACCCTGTATAAACAAACCTTTGGTTTAGGAATGGGTGATTGTATGTCACCAATTTGTGCAGACTTAGTAATGACTAAGCTGCAGTCATACTGTTTGAGCCTTATAAGTTTTCAGATCCCTTTCTTCAAACGGTATGCAGATGATATTGTTGCAACTATTCCAAGGGACAAAGTGGATGATATTTTAAATATATTTAATTTCTTTCATAATAAATTACAGTTTACTATAGAGGCGGAACAGAACAATGATATCCCTTTTCTTGACACAAAAATAATACGTTCGACAGATAACTACCCAAAAGTAGATTGGTATCAGAAGCCAACCTTTTCTGGTAGATTTATAAGTTTTCATTCATTTCATAGTTTCAGACAAAAAGTTAACATTATTAAAAATCTAAAGCACAGGGCGCTGACCATATCAGATGTTAAATTCCATCCAATTGCCTTAAATAAAATCAGTTCCTTTCTTTGGCACAACAATTTCCCTATGTTACTTGTTCATAAGATCCTTAATCAGAACACAGCTGTTGATAATAATTTGAATAAGCCATCTACTACTAGTACCAGATACTTCAAAATTCCATACGTAAGAAACTTATCGGAGAAATAGGACAAATCTTGCGTTCTGACAGTATAACAATTGCCTTCGGCAATGAAAATACCATAGGGAAAACGTTTTTCACTGCAAAAAAAGAAAAAACACCTAAGGCTAAAGTCTAACGTTGTTTACAAGATCCCTTCTAAGGATTTCAACAGTTGCTATATAGGACAGACAGGCCGATACATAAAAACAAGAATAGCTGAACACAGAAAGGATGAATGTACGATGAATAGCATTTCTGCTCCCACCGCTCTAGTACAGCATGTAAAAAATAAAAACCACCATTTTGACTTTGACAAAACATCAATTTTAAATGATCAACAGATGTTGTCTAAAAGATTGATTAGTGAGATGATACACATCCAAAAAAAACAAATCAGTAAATTACAGACAGGATATTAATGCCTTAAGCAACGTTTATCATAATTTAATCACCAAATTACCTAATTATTATGAACCAAACCCTAACTTCTATTTCACTTATCTACTTTCCGTACTCCGCCTATGGGTTTTGGCTGAAAAAGACATAAAAATATTATGTTTTACAAAGAAAAAACGCTTAATATCTTCCTCCAGCTCATCCACCTACCCGTCTTTGGTGTGCAGGTACATTACTGATTTGATTCTGTTCCTGTTTGTTTTATTTTAATTTGTTTTTATTGTGCGTGTTTTGTGACGTTATATTATTTTAAAATCGTTGGTAGTGTCTTATTATTCCAGTATCTTTATCTAGTTAAACTCTTATGATTATTGTCATACCAACGATGAAAACTTCGTTTTTCTGGTAAGTTAACTTATTGGGAAAAATACTTTTATTGTTTCTGAGGTTTTTTGTATATTTTATACTATCTGTAGCACAAATCAAATTACTCGTGCGTTTTAGCAAGTGGCATCCATCATTTTTCAATAAAAAAGGAAAGAAAAGTCAGCGTTAGGTGTTGTGTATTTCTGTTGTTTAAAATTAATTTGTTTATAACTTGCACCATCAATTGTTTTAGTTGCCTGAGGATGACTTAACATAAGTCGAAACGTCGCATATAGAAAAATAAGGAGTTTTTGTTTAAATGACATTATCCTACAAAAAATAACTGAAGTTCATCACAGTAGGTCAAACTCCATTTACAAAATTTCATTAAAATCAATTCAATAGTTTCCTAGTTACACAATACAAACCGATCTAAAACAATATTCGTATATTTACGCCAGAACAAATTCTGAGTCCTTTCGTTTCTGTAGTAGGCAGGACCTAAAAAAGTTATTTATGTCACTAGATCTTCCCTCACAGGTCAGTGGACAGTCCATTACGAATACAACATTTTTTTTAAATTTTACAGCCCACCGCCCCCCCCCCCCCCAACTACTCCAATTTTCACCCCAAAAAGTAGAAAATGATCAGGAACACCTAAAACGCCTAAAAACGAAGTTTACTTCGCCACCCATGGACCGATTTTCAAAATTATAGCAGCATTACCAACTACGATTCCACAGCATACCGCTGCCCAAATTTCATCATCATCCATGCAACGGTTACTGAGATTACGAGGCTAGAAAAAAGCGACAGACAGACAGACAGACCGACAGACAGACAGACAGACCTTTGTTCGATAGCACTTACCAAAATGACAATATTTTTCGAAAATCATCGCGAAGTAGAGTTTTCACCAGAAACCCTCGAGCGTCAATACCAGGACTAGATGTAGATTCAGGGAACCATTTTTCTACCTTCGTAATCTCAGTAACCACTGCATGGATTGCGATGAAATTTGGGTAGCGATATAGATGGAGTCGTTGTAGGTAATGCTGCTGTAATTTCTAAAATCGGTCCATGGGCAATAAATAAAAAATTTCAGACATGCTTTAAACTTCATTTTTAGGCATTTTAGGAGTTCCTGATCATACTCTCCTATGTTTGGGTGAGGTTGAAATTGATATGGTTGGGGGGTGGGGGGTTGTAAAACTGAAAAATTTGTTGTATTCATAATAGGCTGTCCATTGACCTGAGAAATATTTAGCGACATAATACACTTTCTTAGGTCCATCCAAACATTGCCTTGCCTATTACAGAAATCAAGGGAATTTTCTACATATACATACATATATTGCTTTATATCGTTTTGTATTGTCTAACCTAGAAGGTAATGAATTCATTTAAATGAAATTTTGACACAGTGCTATTATCGTTGCGAGTATGGTAAGTGCATATGGTTTCTAGAAATCGTGTCAGTGGCGGCGCAGCGACAAACAAAAAACTAAAAATACAGAAACAGCCCAAATTTCGTTTTAGGCATTTTAGGGGTTCCGAATTATTTTCTACTTTTTTTGAGTGGGGGTAAAATTGGGGTGGTTGGGAGGTAGGGGATTGTAAAGCTCAAAAATTTGTGTTACTCCTAAAATGCTCTACAATGCGGTTTTAGACCTATTCGAATGTTGTCTTTTCATTTTGTATGTGTAGAATAATTTGATACATATTATAATCATGTAGTGTACCTTGGAAACTACGTACTTGATTGTGATGAAATTGTGACATTGTATCACTACCGTGGAGAAAATGGTAACAGTGTTTTGTTGTTGGAAGTCTTGAAGGAATCAACAAAAAACGAAAACTTTATAATCGCTCAAACTTCGTTATTGGATGCTTCAAAGGATCACTGTTTACTTTTTTGATGAGGATGATGTAGATATAGAGGAACTCCATTTTTTTTTGTTAGCAACAAGAATGTGTGATAAGCACTGAGTCAAGACACTTGACGCCATTTTTTAAGAAGGCACAGAACGATATGTCCTCTCTAGCATCATTGGATTTTGATTCGGAACTCAAGTCTAACAATAAAATTCTTTCATTTCCCCCACTTTAAAGCTGCGACTCAATATGCGGATCACTGCGCTACGCTTATGGCACGTACGTGTCAATGTCTCACGTGTCTCAATTTTCGACCTGCCAAATTGTGTAGCTGCGACATCGGTTATTGTAGATATGCGCATTTTGCGATCAATTCAGGTTGAGTTAGCCAAATGCCGAGTCGTATCCTTATTTCGGCGTCTGTTGTTTTCGCTTTGTACGTTTGTGGTGTCCCATGCACCTTCCACGCTACTCAGTAACGACAAAAACAGCTTATCATAATAATCAAGTTACATGAAAATCTCATATCACAGCATCCTCTGGAAAACGCAGACCGGATGCTGATTATGCTGATGAGTATTGCATCAGAAATCTGAGTCTGTAAAATCTTGTAAACCAGTAATTAGGGGCATTACGTCAGGGCCTTCAGCCGGTAGTGTCACTACCATTCAATGTAAAACTAACTTTAAGGCTATATAACATTGTTTTTCAAAATGTCTATCAAGGCGGAATCTCACTGTTCTGTTTGAATTACTTTGACTGATTTAGCATTAATGAAAACGACGTTTGTTTACACGTTTCATGGTTCGCTGAAGGCATCAGCTGGTCTGGATCATTATATCAGTAATCTCAAACTTCAGTTTGTATTAATTTTTTAACAAATGTTATTAACAGTATCTGTACAGTATCACTGAATAAGTCAAATGGCTTCAGAAAAACTGGAGCATCTAACATGTCGTAATGAAAAAACTTGCAATGGGCAATTATTTAAGTAGTGCTAGCTTTATGTTTCGGTATATATTATTTCTGTGAGCTATCCATACAAACAGGATTTTTGTGAACTTATCTGCCTTGCCGACAGTCTTTCCAGAACACATTCTACACTTTCATTTACCGGATATTCACATTCTACGATGACAATCGAAATTAATTTTATCCCGCTTGTAATTCAGAAGCCGAGCCGATGCCCCAGCTAATTTGGGTTCATTATAATATCTGATTAATACTTTCTAGTGGTGTGAAAGGGGAGCCTGGGGAGCCTGCCAAGGCGAGCGAGGGGAGAAAAAGAGTTCGGTGCAATATCCTTTTGGAATACAAAGTGATTGCTGATTATGGAATTTTTCCAACAGCCGGGAATCTTTCATTGTCATGAACTTTTTTATTATACCCGAGTAGACAATCAGGCCAGATTAAGTCAGAGTGGGGATTATAAATTTTTTCCTCTACCATTTAGACTTTTTTAAGGCGCAAAACTGGTTGCCTATGTATACGTTACAATAACAATGTAAACTTATATTTAACAAATATGGTATCCCGGCTGAAATTCAGCTATGATGTCAGAGGTGCGCATTTACTCATTTCTCAAGAAGTTCTTGCTTGGTCATTGCTTCTACTCGATAAGACCAAGCTAACCAAATCTGAACTTCTGCCTTTTGTGTTGATTTTAGTTACCGTGTTGGTTCGATTTGTCATTTTATTGTTAATCAGTGTCACTGCTAGCACGGCTCAACAAACAATCAGCTGTCTTCCTCACGGTCGGTTCCTTCAAATATCTGATGTCAGTGACGCCAGTTTGATATAGTTTCATTCGCCCTCGCAGGGGCGGAATAGAAAAAAGTGTACAACAAGGCAAAATTAAGAAATACTACTCAACCTATGCGGTGTAAAAGGTAAACATTAAAGATAACATACAGTTTATGTTGTGCTTAATGTTTACCTCCCATAAAGTACTAGATTTGCGATTTGATCTATGTTAGTTATCTCTATACTCATATTCTATGTAGATAGCCATGACCCTGCTGTGCCGTCGCTGTTGGAATCTATCTCTCTCTAACCCAAAATATCGATGCGCAAAGAGATCGGCGCAAAGCATCCCCAGACCTTGAGTAAGACAGCTGATTGTTTGTTGAGCCGTGCTACTAGTTTGTAACATTCGACCTTATTGTAACTACAATCCTATTTTGCTCAATCGCTCCTTTATAAGAATTGTTTGTAGATTTACACTTTTGTATCTTCCATTCTCAATTGTAGTATTGTATTTGTATAACTGTAAGCATTTTTCTTTGTATTCAATCGGTCATGATGATGGCATTGTGATGATGAACTTGTTGAAGCATGTACCTATATAAAGTGAGTCTTAAAACTAACCACAAGCGCAGTATATTGGTGTATCAATTTTCCGTTAAGATTCGAAAGGTTTGAAAATCAACGATAAGTAGTTGCTGAGGTAACTGAATATAATTGTTTAGCACTTAGCTAGAAAGCAGTACACGATTGCACCGAGTTAAAAGAAAAATTAATGCCCGAAACATACAGTTTACGTAGATTTAAATGATCTAAAACTTGTTCTTAGTATAATGAGCTGATTATATATGAACGTCACGAAACCCAAGAAGTTAAGCTCCGTAATGAGCAAATGTAGAGGTTCTATTGCGAGCAGCACGTTTATACTAGATAATAAGCTGCGTTCATAATAATGTACGTGTGACTCTAATACTCGTTTTACATCAACAATAAATCCGTGGATTCAGTTCGTGGTCAAAATTGACAAGTGCAAAACTGGAACTTGACGTCAAATAAGTCAATGGATTACCTCTTGGATATTTTCACTGATTTAGAACCTGTTCTAATATGTGGTCAAGTTTGACGTAAAATTCAGTAGTGCCAACCTTAAAAATCATATGATGCATGTCATGCATATTACGTACCCGTCTCTGTATATTATTAAACATTTTTTAGGTAAAAGATTGCAATCAAATTAAGTTCTACTGTCAAAAGGCCACAAAAAGTGCGGGATTAAATAATCTTGCGAAAACCGCGAAATCATAATATGACAGCAACGGTGTTGGCAGTACTGCGTGCTGTCACAAAATGCATCGCTTTATTCACAGATGTAAAACAGAATCAGTTTGACTTTGAAGACGACCATGGGTTGATCAATGAATAAATTCGCGAAAAGCAGTTCGATGTAAACCGGTATAAGAGGTAATCATCTCTGACAGACTTGATTAGAAAGGTTAGGTGTTTGGGGAAGTTGTTATTATATTGTAACATACTGTATGTTATGGTATTCGTGTATTGTGCATTAATTGTCATGCATGATGTAAAGTCAAAGTGTTAGGTTAGATCTTTGAAGTGTAAACGTCATCGAATCGTCTAGAGTTTTCGGGAATGACGGATGGGCATTCTAGTATGTCATCGAATTCTCTAGATGGTTCGATGAAGTGTATTTATGTATAATGCGCCACGAGTAGCGTGGTAGTTGAGTTGAGTTGAGTTCTAGTTGAGATAAGGTTAAGAGATATTGTACTGAGTGTGAAGTAAAACGGTGAAAGTTACGTCCAGTTTGATTCTTTGGTGAAGAAAAAGAGGCCGTCGTGACAATATGTTACAGATGTGTTGCGTTAAACTTGATAAACAACTTTGTTTTTATGAAAGCTATGAGTGCTACAAATCTATATATTTTATTACGTAAGACCCGTTACTGATACTCAGCTCGAGCGACTCCAACACAAAAAGCTGTTCTCAACTGTATAGCACTTATCTCTCTTTCGTTACCCTTGAAACATACTTATTAATTTCGAATGTAGGAAAAAAGTGTTGTGTGAGGAGATCAACAAAGACCTCCAGATCTATGTATATTGGCTGTACTGCAATAAATTGAAAATAAATATAAACAAAACAAAGTACATGGTATCCAAACAAAAAAAAATTGTACAAAATATAAATATTCACATGAATAATACACCTATGGGCCAAGTGTGTGAAATTAAATATTTAGGATTAATTGTGGATGATACATTGAGTTGGACTGAACACACAAAAGATAAATAACAACATACTGCCGATGATCCACATAGTATTCAAGTGCAGAAATTATGTAACGAAAAAAACTAAAGACATGATCCTAGACGCTTTTACTTCCCACACCGATAGGTGAGGGGAGTATTGTGATCGCGAAAATTTTCGATTTTGAGATAATATACTTTTTGGGCGTTTTATGATGTCTACATCACCAAAATCCACGTCACTCTTTTCCGTCGGTCTGTCTGTCTGTCGGTCTGTCTGTTGGCGTTTTTCTAACGTCGTAATCTCAGTAACCGCTGCATGGATTGTGATGAAATTTGGGTAGCGATATGTTATGGTGTCGTAGTAGGTAATGTTCCAATAATTTTGGAAATCGTTGTACGAGGAGTGGAGTAATTAGCAAAAAACGAAAAATTTCAAATATTCCTCAAACTTCGTTTTTAGGCGTTTCAGGGGTTCCTGATCGTTTTCTACTTTTTTTTGGGTGGGGGTGTAAATTGGGGTGGTTGGGGGTTGAGGGGTTGTAAAATTGAAAAATTTGTTGTATTCATAATAGACTACCCACTGACCTATGAAGGAAGACCTAGCGACATAAATAACTTTTTTAGGTCTATCCGAACATTGCCTTATGCCTCTTACAGAAACTAAAGGACTTAGAATTTTTTCCGATGTATACAGGCTGTCCATTTAGTGTGTAATTCTTCGATATCTCGCAAGGTAGAGCTGATAGAGGAAAATCTCAAATACAAAAGTTATTTGGTTACTTGAGATGCATATCCTAAAAATATCTTGAAATATACAGGGTGTTGCGGGAAAGTAGGATAGAGATCAACTTGATTTTTCTATATAGAACTATAACTTTCTCTCAAGTTGTTCTAGTGTCTATCATTGATCTCTATTCAATTCTTAAATATTTTTGAAATCGGTTGCGACGTTGCCAAGTAATAATTTATTTTCTATTAATTTCCGCATTTGCAAGGTCGCAAGTAATACGTTCAAATTGATATATTCCTTTAACTTTTCTCAATGATATTATACAGCGAGTTACTTGAATATTTAGCGGATATTATTCTGGATGCTACCAGCAATTTGTATCTACAGGCTGTTTTTGGCAGAATTTTAAATTCCGGCAACTTAAAGATCGTTTTACTTTGTTTTTACTTCCCACACCGATAGGTGAGGGGAGTATTGTGATCGCGAAAATTTTCGATTTTGAGATAATACGCTTTTTGGGCGTTTTATGATGTCTACATAACGAAAAACCACGTCACTCATTTCCGTCGGTCTGTCTGTCTGTCTGTCTGTCTGTCTGTCTGTCTGTCTGTCTGTCTGTCTGTCTGTCTGTCTGTCTGTCTGTCGGTCTGTCTGTCTGTCTGTCGCTTTTTTCTAGCCTCGTAATCTCAGCAACCGCTGCATGGATTGTGATGAAATTTGGGCAGCGGTATGTTGTGGGGTCGTAGTAGGTAATGTTCCTATAATTTTGAAAATCGGTGCATAGGCGGCGGAGTAATTAGCAAAAAACAAAAAAAAATTAAATATTGCTGAAACTTCGTTTTTAGGCGTTTTAGGGGTTCCTGATCATTTTCTACTTTTTTTTGGGTGGGGGCGAAATTGGGGTGGTTGGGGGGTGGGGGGTTGTAAAATTGAAAAATTAGTTGCTTTCATAGTATACTACCCACTAACCTGTGAAGGAAGACCTAGCGACATAAATAACTTTTTTAGGTCTATCCGAACATTGTCTTATGCCTATTACAGAAACTAAAGGACTTAGAATTTTTCCGACGTATACAGGCTGTCCATTTAGTGTGTAATTCTTCGATATCTCGCAAGGTATAGCTGATAGAAGAAAATCTCAAATACAAAAGTTATTTGGTTACTTGAGACGCATATTCTAAAAATATTTCGAAATATACAGGGTGTTGCGGGAAAGTAGGATAGAGATCAACTTGATTTTTTTATATGGAACTATAACTTTCTCTCAAGTTCTTCTAGTGTCCATCATTGATCTCTATTAAACCCTAAAATATTTTTGGAATCGGTTGCGACGTTGCCAAGTTATAATTTATTTTCTATTAATTTCCGCATTTGCAAGGTCGCAAGTAATACGTCCAAAATTGATATATTCCTTTAACTTTTCTCAATAATATTATACAGCAAGTTACCTGAATATTAAGCGGATATTATTCTGGATGCTACCAGCAATTTGTATCTACAGGGTGTTTTTGGCAGAATTTTAAATTCCGGCAACTCAAAGGTCGTTTTACTTTGTTTTTTTAAATGTAACACCCTGTATTTTTTATTTTAAATCGAAATATCTACTAATACTCTATCTCGCCTTGTAATATTTTTTTCGCGTTTTTGACGTTGCCAAGTTATAAATTATTTTCCCAAATTTTTAAACAAGTATCCCCGATTTTAATTTATTTTAAATAGAATCCTCTACTTATTTTTATTGCAATGAATTGCGCATGTCGAATTTAGTAAGATCTCACAATTTTAAAATTTTGTTTCTATTAATTAATGAGATACGGCAACACCGCTTTTTCAGTAAACGGTACCGGAACGCTTAAATATTTCCAAAACTGCCACAGCTGAAGAGGTGAAATTCAATACAAACGTTTGTATTATTGATAATAGGCTGTTCATTGACCTGTGCAGGAAAAACCTAGCGGCATATGACAATAATTTGGGGGGGGGGGTTACTGGCGATGATTTTGTTGCAAGGGGATCTCAGACTAAATCTTTATGCTATGGGAAAATAATAAACTGGTATCACCGTAATGTGTGGGAAGTACTGAGTCAATCAACTTGACTCCATTTTTTTAAACGTAACACCCTGTCTTTTTTATTTTAAATCGAAATATCTACAAATACCCTATCTCGCCTTGTAATATTTTTTTTCGCGTTTTCGACGTTGCCAAGTTATAAATTATTTTCCCAAATTTTTAAACAAGTATCCCCGATTTTAATTTATTTTAAATAGAATCCTCTACTTATTTTTATTGCAATGAATTGCGCATGTCGAATTTAGTAAGATCTCACAATTTCAAAATTTGTTTCTATTAATTAATGAGGGGGGGGAGTGCTGGCGATTATTTTGTTGCAAGGAGATCTCAGACTAAATCTTTCTGCTATGGGAAAATAATACACTGGTATCACCGTAATGTGTGGGAAGCACTGAGTCAATCAACTTGACTCCATTTTTTTCATATCGTATTTTAGATATTTACTCCCTGTATGGGGCACTTGTGGCAATTCAAATTCTCAAAGGATGCAATTATTCAAAATAAAGTATTAAAGGTATTATATAACTATGACAGACTTTCTAGCACAAGCAAACAAATTGAACAATGTAAATTCTTTACAAAGTACTCAATAACCAACAAAAATTAAATACTAGTATAATATTAGCTAACCAAGTTCATAATTATGAGACTAGGATCATAAACAACATTTACCAAATTAGCACAAGAACTAACACGGGTCTCAACGATCCTGTAGTAAATGCATCTAAAACTCTCAACAACTTACCAGTAGACATAAAGACTACAGTTTTAGTTCCTTTGTAAATGAATTACAAACCTACTTTACTAATATACAAATATAGGAAAATTGTACCTCACACTCCTTCTAAGTTTGGATTTTGTTTTCTCGAGGCCAGTGCCTGAAGCACTGTTTAGAGTTATTGTTAAATATGGTGTTGCAATATTTGCTTTAATAATAAATTCGTTTCAAAAAAAAGTGAGAATAATCTTAGCCAACGAACAACAGGTCCAGAAATATGATACTGCAAACTTTGAGGGCAAAAAGAATGCTCGAACGTACAACCCCCTTTTTACTTCCCACACCGATAGGTGAGGGGAGTATTGTGATCGCGAAAATTTTAGATTTTGAGATAATGTACTTTTTGGGCGTTTTATGATGCCTACATAACGAAAATGCACGTCACTCATTTCCGTCGGTCTGTCTGTCGGTCTGTCGGTCTCTCTGTCGGTCTGTCGGTCTCTCTGTCGGTCTGTCGGTCTCTCTGTCGGTCTGTCGGTCTCTCTGTCGGTCTGTCGGTCTGTCGGTCTGTCGGTCTGTCGGTCTGTCGGTCTGTCGGTCTGTCGGTCTGTCGGTCTGTCGGTCTGTCGGTCTGTCGGTCTGTCGGTCTGTCGGTCTGTCGGTCTGTCGGTCTGTCGGTCTGTCGGTCTGTCGGTCTGTCGGTCTGTCGGTCTGTCGGTCTGTCGGTCTGTCGGTCTGTCGGTCTGTCGGTCTGTCGGTCTGTCGGTCTGTCGGTCTGTCGGTCTGTCGGTCTGTCGGTCTGTCGGTCTGTCGGTCTGTCGGTCTGTCGGTCTGTCGGTCTGTCGGTCTGTCGGTCTGTCGGTCTGTCGGTCTGTCGGTCTGTCGGTCTGTCGGTCTGTCGGTCTGTCGGTCTGTCGGTCTGTCGGTCTGTCGGTCTGTCGGTCTGTCGGTCTGTCGGTCTGTCGGTCTGTCGGTCTGTCGGTCTGTCGGTCTGTCGGTCTGTCGGTCTGTCGGTCTGTCGGTCTGTCGGTCTGTCGGTCTGTCGGTCTGTCGGTCTGTCGGTCTGTCGGTCTGTCGGTCTGTCGGTCTGTCGGTCTGTCGGTCTGTCGGTCTGTCGGTCTGTCGGTCTGTCGGTCTGTCGGTCTGTCGGTCTGTCGGTCTGTCGGTCTGTCGGTCTGTCGGTCTGTCGGTCTGTCGGTCTGTCGGTCTGTCGGTCTGTCGGTCTGTCGGTCTGTCGGTCTGTCGGTCTGTCGGTCTGTCGGTCTGTCGGTCTGTCGGTCTGTCGGTCTGTCGGTCTGTCGGTCTGTCGGTCTGTCGGTCTGTCGGTCTGTCGGTCTGTCGGTCTGTCGGTCTGTCGGTCTGTCGGTCTGTCGGTCTGTCGGTCTGTCGGTCTGTCGGTCTGTCGGTCTGTCGGTCTGTCGGTCTGTCGGTCTGTCGGTCTGTCGGTCTGTCGGTCTGTCGGTCTGTCGGTCTGTCGGTCTGTCGGTCTGTCGGTCTGTCGGTCTGTCGGTCTGTCGGTCTGTCGGTCTGTCGGTCTGTCGGTCTGTCGGTCTGTCGGTCTGTCGGTCTGTCGGTCTGTCGGTCTGTCGGTCTGTCGGTCTGTCGGTCTGTCGGTCTGTCGGTCTGTCGGTCTGTCGGTCTGTCGGTCTGTCGGTCTGTCGGTCTGTCGGTCTGTCGGTCTGTCGGTCTGTCGGTCTGTCGGTCTGTCGGTCTGTCGGTCTGTCGGTCTGTCGGTCTGTCGGTCTGTCGGTCTGTCGGTCTGTCGGTCTGTCGGTCTGTCGGTCTGTCGGTCTGTCGGTCTGTCGGTCTGTCGGTCTGTCGGTCTGTCGGTCTGTCGGTCTGTCGGTCTGTCGGTCTGTCGGTCTGTCGGTCTGTCGGTCTGTCGGTCTGTCGGTCTGTCGGTCTGTCGGTCTGTCGGTCTGTCGGTCTGTCGGTCTGTCGGTCTGTCGGTCTGTCGGTCTGTCGGTCTGTCGGTCTCGTCGGTCCTGTCGGTCTGTCGGTCTGTCGGTCTGTCGGTCTGTCGGTCTGTCGGTCTGTCGGTCTGTCGGTCTGTCGGTCTGTCGGTCTGTCGGTCTGTCGGTCTGTCGGTCTGTCGGTCTGTCGGTCTGTCGGTCTGTCGGTCTGTCGGTCTGTCGGTCTGTCGGTCTGTCGGTCTGTCGGTCTGTCGGTCTGTCGGTCTGTCGGTCTGTCGGTCTGTCGGTCTGTCGGTCTGTCGGTCTGTCGGTCTGTCGGTCTGTCGGTCTGTCGGTCTGTCGGTCTGTCGGTCTGTCGGTCTGTCGGTCTGTCGGTCTGTCGGTCTGTCGGTCTGTCGGTCTGTCGGTCTGTCGATCTGTCGGTCTGTCGGTCTGTCTGTCTGTTGGCGTTTTTCTAGCCTCCTAATCTCAGTAACCGCTGCATAGATTTCGATGAAATTTGGGTAGTGACATGGTGTAGGGTCGTAGTAGGTAATGTTGCTACAATTTTGAAAATCGGTGCATGGGCGGTGGAGTAATTAGCAAAAAACGAAAATTTTCAAATATGCCTCAAACTTCGTTTTTAGGTGTTTTAGGGGTTCCTGATCATTTTCTACTTTTTTTTGGGTGGGGGTGTAATTGGGGTGGTTGGGGGGTAGGGGGTTGTAAAGCTGAAAAATTTGTTGTACTCATAATAGGCTGTCCACTGACCTGAGAGAGAAAGACCTAGCGCTATAATACACTTTTTTAGGTCCATCGGAACATTGCCTTTTGTATTACAGGAACCAAGGGACTTAGAATTTGTCGAGGAATTTGTGGTGTATACATACGAGTGTTGTTTTAGATCGATATATTATTATATTGCGTATCGCAAAAATTATTGAATTGATTTTAATGAAATTTTGACACAGTATTACTACCGCGGCGAGGATAGAAAACGCGTATGTTTTGGAAAAAATCATGTCAGTGGCGGCGCAGCAATAATAAAAAAACTAAAAATATAAAAACATCTCAAACTTTGCTTTTAGGTGTTTTAGGGGTTTCTGATCATTTTCTACTTTTTTGGTTGAGGGTGAAATTGGGGCGGTTGGGGGTTGGGGGTTGTAAAACTGAAAAATTTTTTTGTATTCATAATAGTTTGTCCATTGACCTGTTGAAAAAATACGTAGCGGCATATTACACTTTTTTAGGTCCATCTGAATATTGGCTTGCCTATTACAGAAACCAGTTTTGTGATGTATACTTCCGAGTTTTGCTTTATTTCGTTCTATGTATTTTGCGTAAAGCGAAAATTATTGAATTGATTTTTTTGACACCGAATTTAGTGCCGCGGCAAGAATGGAAAACGCGTCTGTCTTTGAAAAATCGTCAGTGGCGTCAGCAATAATAAAAAAACTAAAAATATAAAAACAGCTCAAACTTTGTTTCTAGATGGTTTGGAGGCTCCTGATCATTTCGCATCGTTCAGTTGAAGCATGCAGAAAAAAATGTGGCGTCCTGCTTCTAAGGAGGGAGACGCAAGAAACTATTTACGAGAGGTTTTTGTGTTGAATGTTTTTTTGCGAGCGGCTGGGCGATGATTTGGTTGCAAGGGATTTCAAACTATAGCTTCATGCAATGGGAAAATAATAAAATGGTATCATCATTATGTGTGGGAAGTACTGAGTCAATCAACTTGACTCCATTTTTGTTCAGAATATCTGAGAGGATATGGTCCTTAGAAAAGCATTACCCACATCTAACTGTCTTTCACGAAAATCTGCGGAATAAATAGCAGTATCAATATGCGGTTCATCAGTATGTGCCTTCAACAAACCCGATTTGGTATTTCTGGTGGAATAAAAAATCAAAGAGTCCGCGCCAACGTATCACCTGTATATACAACACAACGAGAGTCTTACAGACATGCGGATACGGTCGAGGGTATCCAAGGCTTGGAAACATCATGCAGTGTGATGTCTTTCTTGAGAGTATGACTTGTTCACAATCATCAACAAACTTCCTCTAACCAATCTTTTTAGATCAGCGGCAATACACTGGCTTTTGCACTTTGCCTTCCTGGCTGCTTAGGTTTAAAAAGGCATACACATATTCAGTAGATATGCCAGGAAAAGGAACCTTCTTTCTGGTGACAACAATACGATTAAGCAATGCTCAATATCTCCCGATAATGCATGATTTACTCTAGTGTTGCTCATAACTTGTATGGTTTTTCTTGGTAGGCGATCAAAACAAAAGCTTGCACGCGTTTCAGATTAAATTAAAAATGAATCGAAAACATCTTAAGGATAAAAATATATGTTTTTCAATTAGTTGTATGAAGCTTTTGGCATTACTTACTTAATATTATCTATCTGGTGCACGAAATAAAACGAACTGCATTACCATTTTCCATTCTATTGGCCGCATGTCGGGCTCTCAAATCAATATGCTACCAGAAAATGCCGAAGAGAACCGACTTCCAGCAAGATTTGAGCCTGCGACCTTCGGGTGAACTGCGTCCACAACAATTATTGCTTTTCGGGTGGTGCGAAAAAAATTAAAAAAGAAACATTTTTTGAAAGAGATACTATGCATTAAAAATATGAAGGGGTATAAAAAACCAATTGTCTATATATTCATTAGGTAGGTTTAAATGTATAAGATGCAGAAATTCTATTTTATTAAATTACTCGAACAGCTTCGCAGGCTCTGGCCAGACTATACTGTTAGTCTGCTGGCAATGACCATTGGATCCCTAGGTGTAATGAGGAATACGCTGCTCTCTGCACTGAGGCTATTGGAGCTCAGAACAGAAAATGTGCCATGGTCCATCGCAAAAAATTACGATGTGGCGGATGTGAAGAAGAGGAACAACTAGCGAATGGGAGCACTTTGCGATAACTGATGCCCGAGACACTTAGTAGGCATGCACAGTAGCGGCAGTTAGGAGGGTTGGAGTGCGTTGGAGAGCGTTGGCTAGCGCCGAGTCCCCTCGGTAGGTAGAAGCAGGCTGGCGCCGGTTCCACACGCAGTCAAGCACACCAGTGCATGGTACAGTGAAAACAGACAAGAAAAAGAGGACAAAGGTTGGCCAGTCGCATCTAGACACGGTATAGGAAGCATGCAATAAGGGTTCAAAATGTTGCCCATTATTGGCAAAACAATAAGGAACAGTTGCAAATACACTGGTAATGATTCCCCTGAGGGGCTAGAGGGTACAATAGGGGGTGAAATAGTTTTTGGTTAAAAAGTTGTCTCTCTGTACAAATATTTTGACGTGTCTTGGCGTTTTTTCGTTTAATCAGCGATTTGCGATGAATCCGTGGTGAGAGGTTGTAGAATGAACTATTAGTAGATTCACATCATATACATTTAAACCATTTATTTGAAATTTGTCAATCAGATGCATATGTGACTGATACTGTACATGTTCAACGAATTCTTGTGCGCGTCTTATTGAGGAAGCTCTGGTAGGGACTGTCTGAATCGCTTTGTAGTTTTTGGTATCAAAAGGTAGAAGTGTTGTATTATTTTGGCGCTAATTTGAGATATGACCGCCGCATGACTGATTTGTTTGGTTTGGGAATCATTGTGGCACCTAGCCTATATCTACTGTTGTGGTTGTGTATATATATTTTGGTCTCGTAATATAATTGGTCGGGTACATTGTTATTTTATTAAACATTAATATTAGAATAGCTTTTACTTCCGATACGCACCGATAGGTGAGGGGGGTATTGAGATAGCGAAAATTATCGATTTTGAAATAATATGCTTTGTGGGCATTGGGAACACCATTAACATTGGACGCGCTACATAAGGAGGCTCCTGGACTTGGCAACGCATCAGAAACGACCTGGGTTCAGTGGAAATTCCCGTGTCGGACAGATCCTTCTGCTGGCCCGCCAGGTATAATATAATTATAACATCATTAAATGCTCATTTTGTTACGTCATATTTTTTATATTTTCTATAGATTTGCCAGTCGTATCTAGACACGCTGTAAAAAGCATGTCGTCTTCTTCAGATGACGACTTTAGTGCGTTAGAATCGGTGTTTTCTAAATTGAAAAGGAAAAAAGTTGGTATACATACGCTTAATCGCGAAAGAACAAAATGTGGAGAATATCATCATTTATTCCAAAGTTTAAAGAATGATAATAATCAAAGATTTTTTCAATATGCCAGAATAACCCTGGATACGTTTAAATATATTTTGGACAAAGTGGAATATCGCTTAACAAGCAAATGGTGCAATCTACACAAACAGCCTATTTTCCCAGAAGATAGGCTTGTTATAACTTTGAGGTAAGCAGTTTTGTTATACTATTTTTTTGATATTACTAATTTTTATTATTTATGGAGTATACGTTATATAACAATTATAATAATTTATTTACTCGTGAGATACAAAATTACTGAAAAAGTAAATAAATAGGGAAATTGCCAGAGAAGGCATATCTAGTGTTGGATGAATTGAGTGTTGAACATATAGAGTGAGCTTAAAGTGTGGTTATAGTGCAGCTTGTGTCTTTTATTCCAAAGAGGGGTTTTCGCAAACACTGAAGCTATACGTAACACTTTAGCGATACTCATATTCGACCCGCACAGACGAAACCAGGTAGCAAACTAAATTTCTGTTACTATAAATGCGTTCAAGCGGGCTTCCGACGCTGGTAAGCGGTCGAAAACTCAGTTGAGCCAATTCCTACCTTGAATTGGCAGAGCATCATGTCCAGGAGGCAAAGATTGTAAAAGGGTATCTCCGCTGCAGGTATTTGCACCGACTCCGGCAGATCTGGTCAACAGTACTATCTGGTCAGAACATAGTCGCTGCCACAAACATGCTAGCGGCCCATTGCTATAATACACCTTTGGTGGCTTTGGACCAGCAAAAGGATGACTATCGATAGAAGTATACATCCTACGGAGATCTGTCTCGCAAATATGACTGATCCGCTTTATACGAGAGTACTAGAATGCGGGTAAAAGGATCTTCCTTTTTGGTGCATCAACAAGAGCAGCCGAGGGACTCAGCCTCACGTTCACTTCACGCGGAGGTGCCAGAAGTCCATTAAAGGAACTTGCTATGCACAAAAGTCCACATTAAGGCTACAGAAGTCGACTTTTCTTTGAAGTGTTCGTATAGATAAGCCAATACGTGGAATCTTATACACACATCTAGACGAGTATGGTTTGTCTGATCAGTTATCTTTCTCTTCTCTAAGGTCTAGTGGGTTAAGCTCAGATACTAAGGGTATGCCAAGACTATGTATTTAATATCTTCGTATACCGTAGTAGGGTTATGGATGTACCGGATATTCGTTGCAGAGCCTGCTGGCAGGCGCAAGATATATAGTACTTATGCGTATCTTGTCGGTATGGAAGACGTACTCCGGGACGGTTTATGTCCATCGTCACAACGCGGCTCTACGAGTGTGTCTGTTGGGGAGAATGAGGGATGCCAGATTTACTGGTACTACTTATTCTCCACGCTCGAGCTTGTACAGGTAAATAAGCCCGACAGTTCTTTGGACCGCTTGGCAGTCTCTGGCCAGAGTACACTATTAATCTGCTGGTAATGATCATCGGATCCCTAGGTGGAATGGAGAATACGCTGCTGTATGCACTGTGTGCAATACCTGAATGCTTTGCGGAGCCGCACATCTTAGCCTTCAGAATGCAGATGGAAGCCATCTTTCGGTCCATACGTCTGAGGTGCCGCAAGATTTGCGCACCCAGTGATTGCTCACCTCATGAAGTAAAATCACGAGCCAATAGAATAGCAGAGCGATATGTCGTAGCCCGGGCTGCACCTTTTTTGAATTTGTGGTTTTTGGGTTTTCAGGCCGGGGCGATTTAGTCGGGCAACAACGGCTGATGATATTATACATGTCGCAGTGGCTTATATTATTTTAAACGAAACATTTAATAAAAGAAAGAAGACAGTAGATTCGACCTTACCTTAATATGAGTGAAACTTTAGATAAATTGAGCTTAGAAATAAGAATATGTTAATTTGGAAACATTTCAAGACTGTCAAAAAGTGAGAAAATCAATAGCAATATTCTATAAGACTGGCGATAACTCTACGGTTTTCAGCAACTCGAGATAAGTTCGATGTATCTGTTTAGAGTTTCAGATGCTCGATACCTGTTATTGTTATACCGGATGTCCCAGAATTACTCGTGACAATTTCATAACGAAAAATGGTTCAAACAAATCACCCCATAGGCTTTCCTGCATTAATGATATTCATATTTTATTTAAAATCTTGTGAGACCTTTGGTATTATCCGCAAACTAATTTATTCCATAAAATCATGAGCATAATATAAACAAAATAAGAATTTGTTTAACGCCTAATATATTTGAGAGATTGTTGCTGGCTACACTATTGTAGCCACATATTGCAGTAAAAGTTTGTGTAACGATTTTGACCTGCTGTGACAAACTTGGATTTTTTTACGATTAGGTAAATATTAAAACAAAACCTTCTTATTATTCTTTATGCATGCGACGTTTGGACTAATATATAGTCATCATCAGGCATCAGAATGTCGAAGTTTTCATTGTACTAAGCAATATAACAAGAGTGTTTCTAAATATACGTAAAAATACTGCCCACGGTAATAAAATTCAACGACAACCTTACAGCACAGATAACACATACAATTAAAATTTGATTTAAAGAAATGAACAACTGGGTACAGCATCAGTCTGTTGGTACAGCTGTTGACTACACCTGTGTCGTAGTTATTATCATTCACTGACCTCACTCCCTCTCTACCGTGTAGCGATTTCATGCAAAATTGATCTTTACAGGTTTGCCGATTGGTCTTCTTTTTAGTTTTCAATATCTGTTGGATGACTGATCTTTGCTTTCATAGGAATGCACACCTCTTGTTCATTATGACCTCATAAGATTCGTAAATTTTTTTGGAGTATATACCGGTGTAGAGGACTGTTTAGGCTGCGTTTCCACGAGAGGAAGAGAGATGCACGAGGATGTGTTGAGAGGAATGTGTTTTTAACGAACCAATAGAATCGCTTGAATTACTTCGCCTCGCTCAGCACAGCTCTGGTGGAAACGGCGTAGCGGAGCGAGGTTTTTGTAAGTACAAAACAGGCATGTTGACGAATGTGTGCAAGCAATGTGTTTCCAGAGATGTGTGCTAGAAATGCGTTGCGAGGAATGTGTGCTGTGGAGGTAGGCGGGCAAGAATGGAGATCTGAAAAGAACCCGCTACAAATCCCCGCAACGCTAATCTGCATACGTTTCACAGCTCCGCCACATATCTTCGCACCGCTCATCATCTCGGCACACCTTTGGTGGAAGTACCTGCATCGTTTCTCAGCTCCTCTACACATCCTCGCTGCGCTCATTTTTCTAACGCATTTCTGGTGGAAACGCAGCCTTAGTTTTAACGTTCTAATGTACATGTCGTAACATGAAGGATCACGGTATACTGCAAAGCACTTCTTTTTCTTACCTTCATGGCCAATTACCAGGGAATTTGTAAAGCCATTTTATTTCCTGCAGTTTAAGGCCAGCCGTCTATGTAGCTGAAAGCGCTTTCATCAAGGCCAATCAATTTACCTCCTCAAAGGCAGTCACAAAGGGGAGTAAAATATATAATGAAATTACCAGCTAAAATTAGCAAATTGAGTTAAACGGTCACTTTTTATCAGATTCGTGCATTATCGTGCTAAACTGGGAATCTCATTTTCTGCTTTTGTTTTTGCACCATACTCCAGCTGCTTCATTAGATCGGATTTAAAGTCCTCTCAAACTGAAAAACAACAACTTTCCAGATCAGCTTAAGCGATAAGGCTTTATAGTATATTGGAAAATAAATGAAACACTTCAAGGAAAGTCCTCATTAAAAAAAGACATAGCCACTTATTCTGGGAACGTGGTATAAGAGTAGACCTTTTAGCGTGAGGTCGAGATGTATCGTTGAGGTTCACTTTGGTGTATATTATGCCAATTGTTTTCGATTGAGGCTCAAATTCCGGACATTTTAGCGATTTTTGCAATTCCGCCCGGACAAGAAATTTACCTCTAAACTTCCTGGATTTTCCGGACGGATGGTCAGCCTAGGTCACCCTAGGTGAGGTGGATCTTAGGACGAATCTTACGGACCTCTAGAGTTTAACGGGCAGAGGTACCTCCTAACATTTGAAGACGTGTTTCTGTTGATGTTCTCTGTAAACCACTGTCTCATGTTAATTCTACTGCCTTGCCCTAAAAAATCAATTATTAGTTTGTTTTCGTTTCAATAACTGCTTAGCTCGACCAATCAGAGTGAACGAAGTTGGTGGCACTTGAACAAAAAATAATGAAAAAAATGAAGTCAAGTTGATTGACTTAGGCCCTATTTTATCAACATGCATAATCTCAAAGAAACATATAGACAACGCTAATCTATATGTAAAGGGCGACAAAATAGAACGGGTAAAACATTACAATTACTTAGGAACCAACATCAATGAAACAAACGACTACGTCAAGGAAATCAGAATACGAATAGAGAAATCCAGAAGTGCTTTCAACAACATGAAGCGTATATTGTGTAGTCGAGACTTAAGCTTAAAATTGAGAGTACGGCTGCTTGAGTGCTATGTGTTTTCGGTTCTCATGTATGGGATGGAGGCATGGACCTTGAACAAACAATGCCTGAATAAACTGGAAGCATTTGAAATGTGGACTTACCGTAGAATCCTAAAGATCTCATGGGTTGACAAAGTCACTAACAAGCAAGTACTGGAGAGAATCGGCAAAGAAACACAAATAATATACACAGTCAAATCAAGAAAATTACAATACCTGGGCCATATTATACGTGGGGAAAAATATGAACTTCTGCAATTAATCATGCAAGGCAAGATCAAAGGGAAACGAAGCATTGGCAGAAGAAGGATGTCCTGGTTAAGAAATCTTAGAGAATGGTTCGGATGCAACTCCAACCAATTGTTCCGTGCTGCAGCATCGAAGATTAGAATTGCTTTGATGATCGCCAACCTTCGTAGCGGAGATGGCACATAAAGAAAGAAAGATATTCTGACAAAGGGTTTGACGGGGCCGAGTGGTAAAAAGCTGCTCGAAATGTGTTCACCAGAAATCCATTTCTTTAGAATAAATCCAATAAATCCATGGAAATCCGCAGAAATCTATGGAAATCCAAAGAAGTCCAAGGAAATCCAAGGAAATCCAAGGAAATCCAAGGAAATCTACGGAAATCCACGGAAATCCAAGGACATCCAAAGGAAATCCAAGGAAGTCCAAGCAGTTCTCAAGAAAACTACTTAAAAATAAAAACAAAGTCAATCCACAAACATTTAATTCCAGAAACTCAAAAATAAAGATAAATCATGAGATATCGTAACAAATAAGCGATACTATATAATACTAAAAAGTCGATGACGCTAAAACGATAAAAAAAACTTTTCAGCGCACTCGTCATTAACAATTTTCGTGATTAGACCTAAATACCAACGTTGTTCGTAATAGGTGGCATACAATTTTCCACATTTTGACTGAACAGGATGTTAAATTTTGGAGATGAGGGCGTTCCAACAGGCGATGAAGCCATTATCGTTTATGATATTCCAAGGAATATTCGTTGGAATAGTCTATACCGACAGAAGTTTCATTCGAAAGGACCTCGGTGTCTGTAGTGTCAGCATATTTAACACTAATTTTTGTTAGAGGTTTTTGAAAACCTTGATATCTATTTTCTTCGCACGCCAATACGTGAGGAGAGTATTGTGATCGCGAAAATATTTGATTTTGAGGTACTCCGCTTTTGGGGCGTTTTATGATGATTATGATACATAATGAAAATCTACCTCACTCACTTCCGTCGGTCTGTCTGTCTGTCTGTTGGCGTTTTTTAGTCTGGTAATCTCAGTAACCACTGCATGGATTGTGATGAAATTTGGAAAGTGATATGCTGTGGGATTGTAGTAGGTAATGTTCCTATAATTTTGGAAATCGGTGCGTGGGCGGCGAAGTAATTGGCAAAAAACCAAAAAAATTCAAAAATCCCTCAAACTTCCTTTTTAGGCGTTTTAGGGATTCGTGATCATTTTCTACTTTTTTTTGGTAGGTGTGAAATTGGGATAGTTGAGGGGTGGGGGGTTGTAAAACTAGAAAAATTGTTGAACCCATAACAGGCTGTCCACCTACATGTGAAAAAAAGACCTAGCGTTATAATACACTTTTTTACGTCCATCCGAACATTGTCTTGCCTGTTACAGAAACCCAGGGACATAGAACCTTCTGATATAGACATACGTCTATTGCTTCTGATCGTTTTGTATCGTGTAACGTGGAAACTATTAGATCGATTTTAATGAAATGTTTACACAGTATTACTACCATGGCGAGGATGGAAAACGTTTATGATTTTTAGATACCGTCGCAGTGGCAGCGTAGCCATAATAAAAAATATGTGGACGTTGAACGAGGTAGACTTCGTTCTAAGAACTTCCCCGACTCAAGTGGTTGTTGTTCATCCCCCGTCCTTGTTTTACCATAACCTTGTTACAACAGTTATTGACATTTGTACATTTCACCCTATTTACTTTTTTATGCGCTATTTAAGGAAAAACGACATGTGATTATCGTTTTTTGCATAAAAACACGTCATCTTCTGACTTGTGGGGTCATATGTACCAATGTACCAATATGACACTTTTTTGTACAACTCCCACTCCCTTTAAACCTTAAGAGTCCAATCGAACAGTAATACGAATGGTAATATTATTTTGAGGTAGACATGTTAAAGTTATTTAGGACTGCCTAATATCAAACAATTCAGTGCACAAATACAGCAGTTAATGACATTTGAGAATTTCAATTTATTTAATTTTTTTAGTTTCCATTTCCGGAAAAATTAACATGTTTTAGACATAAAGACACATTCTCTTTCAACTGGTGCTATAAAATATACATGTTGTATTACGATTTATTTGTGCACCCCCACCCTTTTCCATTACAAATTGTCCTATCGGCACCAAGACCTTTTCAACTCGAAAGGACCTCCATTTTAATTCGAGTTGGCCAAATTTGGGAGCAATCGCTTGAGGCGTTTTTGAGTAATCGTTGGAGAATGAAATCGGGGACATACAGACACAGACTGACATGAAAACACTAAAACTTTCCGATTTTCTTCAAACTTGGTCACTATATAAATGTTATCATTATAAACAAAAATATAGTTTTTGGTCCCGCTGGGAGAATAAAAAAGGGGTGGGGGTGGGGGTACCATATGTTTTGCTATGTCGAAAACGCTACCGCGCATGCCGAAAAATTTTCAAAATGGCGGAATAATAATCCAAAGAAGTTGCAAATTTTCGAACTTTAAAATGGCAGTATCTGTCACAAAAATAATCCAAATAATTTCATATTTAACTGTCATAAAGGGGTGTTTGTTCTTTTGGTGCAAATCTATGATTTAAAGGTGGGGGGGTGGTTACTTTGGAAAGGACACACCTCGCACGTTGATTTCGGTAAAATTTGCGAAAACGGGCCGATTCTAATTACTTACCCTTTTTTGATTGGCAAGCTAAAAACTAAAAATATAAAAACAGCTCAAACTTCGTTTTTAGGCGCCTTAGGGGTTTCTGATCATTTTCCACTTTTTTTGGCTGGGGTGAAATTGGGAGGGCTGGGGGTGGAGGGTTGTAAAATTCATTGACCTGTGAAAGAAAGACCTAGCGGCATGAACAAACTTCTTTCTGCTAGGGCTGCCGATGATTTGGTTGCAAGGGGATGTCAGACTATAGCCTTATGCTATGGCTATTATACTCATATCACCGTATTACGTATGTGGGAAATACTGCGTCAATCAACTTCACTTTTCACACTTCATTTTTCTTAGGAATGTACGAGTATGTGCTCCTCCGCGCCTTCCTTGTTTTACGTTTAAAAGAACCATGACTAGAAGTTTTTGATGTTTTCACTGGTTTACTTGTAAAAAGTCTTCAGTTTATTAATTCAGGTAACTGAAATCAAGATGGTTTCAGCCGGGACATCCGTGTTTGCGCATGCGTACTGGCACAGTAAGCCCACAGAAATCCACGGACATCCATGGAGATCCACGGAAATCTACGGGAATCTACGGAAATCCACGGAAATCCACGGAAATCTTCGGAAATCCACGGAAATCTACGGAAATCCACAAGCGTGTACACCAGAAATCCACAGCTTTTTACCCCTCGGACGGGGCTGTTCTATTGGACCTTGTTTGACGCTAGGATTCTATTGGGCATTGAGGTCTATAGTTAATATGTATCATCCAATAGTATTTCATCAATATTGAAAACAAAACGTCAAAGCTGGATGACACTTTTGTCAAAAATATTTTAGAATTCATGTATCAAAATCATAGCAGAAAATCAAAACATAGCAATTGATTTGCAAATTAATGCCAGATTTTTCATTTGTTCCTTATAATTATTGTATAATTACTAATTGCAAACTGCGCTGGTTTGTAACACAATCATAGAAGTGGTATTATCACAGCCACCTTAATTAATAATTAATAATCCCACCTCACTACCTCAGTCAGTCAGAAATTGATTATAGACACATACATACTTGAAACTTCCTACTACGACGCATGTTTGTTATAAAGCTTCTTATAGAAATAGTCACAAAGTAGGCACAGGTGCTGCTGATATCATTCATCCTATATTTCAAGTTTATATGAAATTATTCCTTCCTCCATGTAAGGTATAATAATAAATAATTCAATTTTCTGTGTATTTTCTGTAATCATCTGTTCCCGTCAACACCAGGAATGGTTTTTGGCCTTTTTCCACACTTGTATCTGGAAAATTTATTAATAGCAATATTAAATTCGCATTGTTGTTTTTTTATAATGTTGTTTTGTTTCTCTTTTCAAATTTCATTCGCGATATTCAGATTCTGTCTGGTGTCAAGTAACATTAACAGTGCTGTGTTGTCACTGCCGGATAAATATTTTACTCGTAGTACCAAGTAGAACAGAGCAGCAGTGCTGCCGCATTACGTTTCTGAAGTGTACTGAATGAAAGTAATAAAATGTACTAGATTGTAGTAAATTATACTAAAACCCGTGAATTTCATTATGAGCTGGCAATTGACACTACATGGACTCTTTATAATTTTGCGAACAGCAAAAAAAAACAAAAAAAGTCATTCTGCATTCTTGCATTATACATCCATTTGAGACGCTGCAACGTATGAAATGAAGAAAATGAACTAGAATTCAGCCTTCATGTACTGTACTTTTGACGTCGAATATGTACTAGAAATTGGAAATAGTACAAATGAACTAAAACGGCAGCAGTGCAGACCAGATAAAAACAAGAAAGTTATTGATCTCAACCATCTCAACAGCAGTTTTTATTGAATCTGTTTATTCCAGATGCAGACAAAGTATGACACAACAGTAATCACATAAAATATTACCATCAAAACAAGTGCGCTTGCGGCTATATACAAATCAAATCAACTGTGATAATCAAACTATATAGGAACTTTATTATTTCGATTCTGAATCCGTTAGGTCTGAATTTTCCTAGTACATTTTTGAATTATGTAGCTTCAACAACATTGTGGAATCGAAAGAATGGCATATCTACGTAACTTTTCTTTCGAGCGCAAACAAAAGCCTTACTATGAAGCAAAGCAACAGTGCAGTACTGCAAAACGTGTTAAGCAATACCGTTGGTGCGTTTACACCAACTTCATTTGAGAGAATATTCAATGTTAGCAAAGGAATGAAGCAAGTGTGTAATAAAAAATCAGACAAATTTGGGATCATATGAGACTTGCTGGTTTCAAAAAGGTGAAAGGTGTGAAGACAATATTTAATAGGTAGGTAGTTGCGACAAAAAATTTCAGTGCAAAAAGCTGGGTGCTAAAAATAGCATATACCCCTTGAAATGGCATATTAGGCAACGCTACGAGCCACAACTGCGAGCACTGAGCCGGCACAAAACATTATGAGCCGGTGTTTGCAGTTCTGTGGTGGTGGTACACGATCACTGAGAAACAGCTGATAGCAGTAGTGATGGGCTTGAGAAATAAGTTCCTAATTGGTGGCATGATTACTTTTTCGTATTTTTTATTGTGCAACGATCTAGTTAGGTGAAGTGTTTGAAACCAATATATACTTGTCATGCCATATCCATAGCGGAAGCATGGCTGCTTTAGCAATATTATTATACAGATGTTGTTCTAAATTTTATTTTTCAGGTTTTGTTATTTATTTGTTTCAGAATAATTGCAATATCGGATAATATGGAATAATAATAATAATAGCGTTTATTGCAAATATAAAATAAATAATACAATAAACAACAAGTGCCCCAAAAAAGTTAAAAATGTGTGCTTGGGTATAAGAATGCAGTAGCTAGTACGCCGTGAAAACATCCATTTTTGCCATACTCCAGCTTCTCTTTGACCAAAGATATGTTACCGCCGTTGTTTCTTGTTAAACTTTGTTTGTTGTGAGTAATTTTTATAATCTCGCCCCTTTAGTCTAGTTCGTGTGTATTTTTCTGATAAGTTAGTTTTTTTTTTATTTAGGAAAAAGCCGCATCGACCACATGGGTTATTAGCGGCGGGTTTTGTTTTTACAAATTATAGCTTATGAAGTACATTAATAGAATGTCGGTAGTTTATAAGATTGTGTGCTTGACAATGAGGTCCAAGTATGTATGCTAAGGAGTTGTCTATGTTATATATGCGTCTATTCTGTTCATACGCGGGACACTGCACTAAAATGTGATCAACTGTTAGTGTTTCGTCACATGCACTACACTTCGGGGGCGGTTTGCGGTTCAGTAGGTGTCCGTGAGTTAGTCTTGTGTGTCCTAGCCGGAGTCGGGTAATTACGGTTTGCACTCTTCTGTTGCTGCCCACTGGTTGCCATGGTCCTAGGGAAGACTTCAATTGAAGCAGTTTGGATGTTCCGCTTTGCCATTTATCGTTCCATACATGTATAAATTTGCGGGATAAATGGGATATGATGTCTGTTACAGGTAGCTTGACGTTTCCTGGAGTGCTTATGTTTGTGGCCAGTTTCGCATTCTGATCGGCATGTTCGTTACCACTTATGTTTACGTGTGATGGCACCCACAGGAACATTATGTCTTTATTTTGTGCTGACAGGCTGTGCAGGTTTTCTCTGATTATAGTCGCTAGGGGATTTTTTGTATACATGCGATTAAGTTGTTGGAGGGCGTTCAGTGAGTCTGATACTATGAGCCACTTTTGGTTGTTATGGTTCTTAATATATTTTACGGCCTCAAGAATTGCGTATAGCTCTCCCGTGAATACAGTTCCGATATCAGGTAATCTCATTGTAATCGTAGAGGTAGGTGCGAAGACAGCTGCTACAAGTTTTCCTTCAATTTTTGCTGCATCTGTATATATATGCTTATGGTAGGGGTATTGATCAGTAGTTTGTAGGAAACTCTGGAGTATGATATCATTAGTGGTATTATGTTTGTTAAATCGTGTCATCTCTAAGTTTATCGGGAGTGATCCGATTGTCCATGGAGGGACTGTTGATGTATTGATAGGGATGGGAGCAGGCAGTTGGTTAGTGTTTAAACTGTACATGTATTTATGGACTCTTTGGTAGAAGGATTTTCCTTGTGCAAGTTGTCGCTGGCTGTTTTGCATGATTCTGTTAATATATTGGTGTGAGGATAAACTAAGGTTTGCTGCAATTTTTGTTGCGTGTGATATACTTAAAATCTGTCTTCGTAAGTATAAAGGTGCTTCGCCAGATTCACAGTAGAGACTATCAATTGGTGTGGTTTTGAATGCTCCTAAAATTAGACGTAATGCTGTATGATGATGTCTAGTTGCTTTAGTAAAGAAGATGTGGCTGGAGCATAAACAATGCAACCATAGTCAATTTTGGATCTTACTAAATGCCTGTATATACTTAGCAGTGTTTTTCCGTCAGCTCCCTAGTGCTTATTTGATAGGCACCTCAATGCGCTCATACGCTTTTGACATGATTCAATAAGTTCTTTGATATATTATTATGGTTTCCATGTTAGGCGGTGGTCAAATATCAGTCCGAGGAATTTTATTTCATTTGTATAATCTATGGGAGTTCCTTGGAGCTTTAGTAGAGGTTGGTGTATTGCTTTCCTGGAAAATGTTATACTGCTTGTCTTTTCGGGTGAAAAGAAAAGTCCAGATTGTTGGCTCCAGAGTTCTAGCTTGTTCAGCTGAGTTTGTAGCAAGCTTGCGCTGGTATGGATGTTTTTGCCTGTTAAATATATGATCATGTCATCGGCGTATAGTCGTGCCTGTATTGGTTTCTGTATAGTTTCTGAAATATCGTTCATGCCTATAAGGAATAAAGTAGGACTGATGATAGATCCTTGAGGAATTCCGTTGTCTTGCGTCCTTGGATTGGATAAAGTACCGTTAGTCCGGACCCGGAAAGTTCTGTCTGTCAGGAAATTAGAAACGAAAGCGAGGACGTTGCCGTCGTAACCCCAGTTCTGAAGTTTTTATATTATATTGTGTCTCCAGATGGTGTCGAATGCTCGGTTGATGTCAAAGTAGACAGCAATACAGTGTTGTTGGTTTTGTAGGGCTTCCTGAATGTGGCTTTCAAGGTCAGTTATGTTGTGTAGTGTGGACCTGTTCGATCTAGATCCTGCTTGTTCATTGGCTAGTAAGTTTTTGTTCTCCAAGCTCCAGAGTAGCCTTCTATTAATGATCTTCTCCAGGAGTTTGCACATGGTGCAGGTCAGAGCGATGGGTCTGTATGAGTCTGGCTGGATTGGTGATTTTTTGGGTTTTAGTATGGGTATTGTTATTGACTGCCTCCAGACGTCAGGGAATACCTGCTCTGTGTATATTATGTTGAAGATTCGACGAAGATGTGTTTTGGCTGTATCTGGCAGGTGCTTCAGGAATACAGATGGTATATCATCAGGTCCCGCTGATGTATCTTTCAGGTTTTCCAGTGATTGTTCTAATTCTGCATCTGTGATAGGTAAGTTGATAGGATTGCTGAAGTCGTCAGAGATGGTTATGGGATTTGATTCTATTTGGAGTTTTTGTTGTATAAAATTGTCATTGTAGTTTTTGTTCGTTGCCTTTTGGTGATATGCTTCCGATAAAATTTCTGCAATCTGCTGATCTTCTGTATATATCTTGTTGTCATCTTTTATTACTCTTATATTGGTGTATGACTTTGTAACTGATATACTATTTATTTTCTTCCATATTGTAGATATGGATGTGGAGCTATCAATAGTCTTGACAAAGTTGCGCCACGATGATTTCTGGCTTCTGTTTATAGTTAGTCTTGCACGTGCTCGTTTATGTTGGAAGTCTAAGATGCTTGATGGTGTTTTGTGTCTTTTAAGTCTATTAAGGGCTTGCTTGCTTGCTTTTATTGCTGTTTCGCATTCTTTGTTCCACCAGGGGACGGGGTTGTGTTGATATAGGTGTTGAGTTTTGCCTTCAGCTTGATGTGCAGCGTCTAATATCAGTTGATTGAAGGATACTACGGTTGAGTTAATGTCAATAGATAAATCAGATTTATGCATATTGCTTGCAATGTCGCTCGAGAATAGCTCCCAATCTGCGCTTTTCATTTTCCACTTTTGTGGTGCAGTTGCGTTTCTGGAATAATTTTGTTTGTAGTTCTCTATACAAATTGGATAGTGGTCACTACCAAACAGGTCATCCGCTGTTCGCCAGCTTAGGTGTGTCATGAGGCTGGGTGTTGATAGGGTTAGGTCTATTGTAGAAAATCGGCCGGTAGCTGTGTCAAACCTTGTATTGCTGCCGTCGTTTAGTAGACTTAGGTTGTTCGTGTCCATGCACTCTTTAATAATGTTTCCTCGCCTGTCATTTTTATATGATCCCCATGCAAAGTTGTGAGAGTTAAAATCTCCCATAACTATTCTTGGAGCTGGAATCTGGAGTAGGAGCTCATCCATTTCCTTGTCTTCTAGATGGTAATTTGGTGGGATGTATATATTAAAGATAGTGATTTTTTCCGGATATCTTAGTGCAATTGCAACTGCTCCTAAGTTGGTATCCAGGTTGACTTCTTCTGCAGCTAAGTCAGTTTTGGTATAAATAGCGACCCCGCCGCTTGCTGTGGTGTGATCGCGGTTTTTGAAGAAACCTGTGTAGCCTTTGGGTGTGTGATTTTTGGATGAGCGGAAATGAGTTTCTTGTATGCATATAATCTCAGATTTGTGTTCAGCTAATAATTTCTTAAGCATGTTTAAATGGACATAATATCCATTTATGTTCCCTTGGAGTATTGACGTGAAAAGAAGATTAGGTTTATAATGTTGAGTCTATGGATGATGTATCGCTAAAGGTGTCGTTTGAGTTGTGTTCCGTGTATCGTTCTAGTTTCTTTCTTAGTCTAGTACAACGGTTTTTAATGAGTCTATCCGTTATGTGTGGATATATTATGAGTAGCATTTCGATCAGGGCTTTTATGTCGGTGGTACATTCATTGACTGTACTTAAGATATCGTTTGTTCCATGTACGTTTTCGAGAAGGCTTTTCAATTGGTCGCAGTTAAGGATTAGCTGTGTTCCACTGTTGTCGATGTAGGACCTTAGGGGCTGTATTGCGTCTTCGGATATGATGTGTGTTATCTGCTTATCAGATTTTTGCTTCTTTGCAGTTACCATTTTTGGTGCTGTGAAGGACGTATTTGTAAGGGCAACTGTTGTAGGCTCATTTTCGGGAGTTGGAGTTAAGACTTCGGAGATAGTTCGTTCTGTTGATGTGGATGGAGTTGTGGTGTCGTTATTACTGATGGGTGTTCGTTCTTCATGAGGCTGTTCATTCTGATCTGCTTTACGCATGTCCTGGTTGTAGCTTACACTAGTGTTGCTGTTTGATGGAGTATCTGTGTTTGACGTGCTGTTGCTTTGGTTGTTATCCTGCACTGTTGTAAGAGATGGCTGAGTCGAAATGCATCGGGAGGCGATGTGGCCTGACATTTTGCATTTGAAGCATTTCTGACTATCGTGGTGAAAGTGAGGTGGTTGGGGGTGGGGGGTTGTAAAACTGAGAAGTTTGTAGTATCGATAATAGGCTGTCCATTGACCTGTGAAGGCATAAGACAATTTTAGCGGGGGGGGGGGGGGCTGGCGATTATTTGGTTGCAAGGAATCTCGGACTAAATCTTCCTGCTATGGGAAAATAATAAACTGGTATCAGCGGCGATCGACGGGTAAAAGACGAGTAAAAAGATGGCGATCGAAACGTCCGCACTCGTAAATCGTCTCAACAAAATTAACAAAAATGATCTAATAGATATTTTAGTTTACCGTAGGTTACCGGAAAATCATAGTGATTGTGTGAATCTACAATATGTTAAATCGAACTACTGCAGAAAGTGCCAGAATACCAACGAAAATGACGAGGAAAGATTTCTTGATGCCAGTGAGGTTATGTCGCCTTGCTCCTCGATGGAATGTAAACTACAAAACTGTGAGCTTAGTTTCATTAAGAAAGAACTTTTATCGAAGGACAGATTAATTGCTAACTTGGAAGCACGAATTTCAGATCAATGTGAACTAATCAATTTATATAAAGCCACAAAAGGCATTAATATCGAAAATCATTGTGATCGATCGAGTGACGTGCCATCTAAAAATTCGACGCAGAACCGTACTGCGAGCAGTTCAAATTCAAACAAAAATCTTGTTGTTCCCTGTGCGAATCCTCAAACTGGTCGTACAACTGTGAAATACAATACGAGGGTAAATCCGATCACTACACAACAGGTGGCGGCAGCTATAAACCAAGCCAGCGCAGAACAGACAGTGAAGCGCGTGCTCTTAAACGATCAAAAAGATGGAACTAACCTTAAGGGGACAGGCACAATGGAATCCGAAGAATCCGAAGAATGGAAAACAGTTAACCGTAGGAGAAGGCAAAACTCTACCATCATCGGCACCGGAGAGGTCTCTCCCATGAAGTGTTCGATTAAAGCAGTCCCAACATTGACTTACTACCATGTTTTTAACTTACACCCTACAACTTCTTGTGAAGATGTGATACAATTTTCAAACCAGGGTTTCCTGAGGCTACTTGTTCACAACTTATCTCAAAACATCCTGAGAATTATGCATCATTCAAAGTAGGTATCTACAATTGTAATGTAAAATTTTTTTTAGATCCTACAAGGTGGGCTGCAGGAACTAAGATTAATAAATTTTTTCATTTGAAGAAAAAACACCACCATATACCATAGCTGACTCGAAACTTGTTTATGACAAAAGGCATAAGTTTGCCGTTTTTCATTTAAATATCCAAGGCTTACCAAATAAAATTGATGACGTATCGCTTTATGCAGGTACAAATGAATTTGATGTTTTATGTTTTAGTGAACATTTTATAACTGAGAAGAAAACTATGTCTTGTGTGAATATTTTTGGATATGTTTTAACTTCCTTTTATTGCAGGTCCGCGGTTGGCAGGGGCGGTGTCTGCATATTTGTCCGTGATGGTTTAAACTACAAAATTGTTAATGTTAGTAAGTTTATCGTTGAAAGAACTGCTGAATTCTGTGCAGTTGAAATTTTACCTCACAAATATCTTATAATCTGTTTATATCACTCACCAAACACGAATATTCAAGTATTTCTTGAGCAGTTTGACCTTCTGCTAATATTCATGAAAAAAAAAGTATAACCAAATTATCATTTTAGGGGACTTTAACTTACATTTTAATACTGAAGAAGTAAACAAATTGAATAACATAATTATTGGCCATGATATCAAAATCACAGTAACAAACTTTACCCGAGTTACCAGTAGCTCCGAGTCATGTATTCATAATGTCCTCACAAATTTGGATGAAAACTCATATCAGTCTATAGTGCTAGATCCCTCGATGTCCGATCACTACGGTCAATGTATTTTAATTGATACTCATATGCGGAAATATAATTCAGACATGTCACAATTTAAACCAATTACAAAATCTGGTATTTTTGAAATCAACCGATCGTTAGAAATCCTTGACTGGAGGCAATTCTACTATTCTCATGATGTCAATTTCATGGCCTCCTTCCTGTTGGATCATCTTAAATCCTTAGTAGAGCATCATCTCCCTCTGAAAAATATGAACAAAAGTAATTCGCCATTTAACTGGTTTAACAAGGATCTGAAGATCTTAAGGAATAAAGTAAGCGCGGCAAAAACTATTGCAGATACCTCACAAAACCCGGATCTAAAAACTGCTTATAAAAAATTGCACAAGGAATATAGAAAGTATATTGAGAACACTAAAAAAATAACTATGATGATTTCATAAACAATTCAAAAAACAAGCCTAAGGATATATAATCAACTTTGAAAGGAATGCTAGTGGGAAATCGAGAACTGAAGGCAATTGCACCTTATCAGCGGAAAATTTTAATTCTCATTTTACAACTATTGCAGAAAATGTAATAAAAAGTTTGAATTTTAGCAAAGTCCAGCAGGAGGAATGCCTGAACAACATTCCTCAATGCCCCCAATCATTTTTTCTAACTCCTATATCGGAAATCGAGGTATTATCTGCCATAGACAACCTAAAAAAGTCTGGTTCTTTAGATCATTATGAAATCAGTAGCGCGCTAATAAAAGAAATAGGACTTAGCATTGCTGAACCCTTAACTTTTCTTTTTGATAAGTGTATTGAAACATCCACCTTTCCGACGCCTTTTAAAATAACAAAAGTCGTCCCTCTCTTCAAGAAAGGGGATTTTAGTTGTGCTAGCGATTATAGGCCCATTTCGTTAGTTCCAATTCTGGGCAAAATATTTGAGTATATCTTGAAGAACCGCCTTTATAATTACTTTAACTGCATGGATGGCCAGGGTGAAAACCAATTCGGCTTTCGGAAGGGCTGCTCTACTACACAGGCTGTCTTTAAGGTCATAGCGGATATAGTTGAGTACCTTGAGGAGGGGGACCTTGTTTGGGTCACCCTGTGCGACCTCAGCAAGGCATTCGATTGTATCTCGCATGAACTGCTTTTTGAGAAACTATCTAAGTACGGGGTTAGAGGCCCTGCATTAGATCTGATTAAATCTTACCTGAATTATAGACAACAATATGTGCGATTTAAGAACTCTACTTCCTCTTTTGCTGCGATTACCAGTGGCGTACCTCAGGGGTCTATTTTGGGGCCTCTGCTATTTATTATATAGGGGACAGGCGGGCAAAACAGGGTACGTGCCTAAAACGGGGTACCCCCCTCTTTTTCTATACGACCAGCTCCATCTATGCGACAGGGTCAAAATTATATCTTACACGCGTGTAACGGTCTTCGCTTACGAGCAAAATAGGTAGTTTACTTATCGATCGTTAAGGGACTAAAAGAGTGCGGTAAGGTAAGAGGTAACGTAAGACGTAAGGTAATAAACCTGTGGAATCAGATGAGAGTGTTGCGTTACCTCTTACGTTACGACTATAAACATTCTCATCTGATTCCACAGGTTTATTTTCTTACGTCTTACGTTACCTCTTACCTTACCGCACTCTAGTTAGTACTTAAGAATTGCACATGTGAGCTGTTCAGTGTAGTCAGTTGTAAGATCTCCAGAAAATAAATAAAGCGTAAGTAGTACTAAATCAATTTACTAATAAATATTGCTTTCACTATCCATAGGTAGATGTTTCCTAAAGACTTCAGTTGCCATTGTGTTGAAAAATATGTCTATTGAAGAAATATATATAACCTGAAATCTGCTCATCTGGGCAAAATGGGGTACACGCAGGAGGAATAAAATGTTGCCCCATTTTCATGTAATTTTTCAGTGAATATTTTTTTGTTTTGATTCTAGATGGTGTATAAGTACAAAAGAAAGAGTGAACGTCAAAATTGGTCATTAGAGAGTATGCAACGTGCTGTAAATGCTGTAGTTAGCGGTGATATGGGATACTATCGAGCTTCTGTTGCGTTTTCTGTCCCTCAAACTACTTTGGAGCGTCACGTAAAAAGACAAAGAGATAATGCACATTATGCTGTTACAAAGGTTTAAGAGGCCAGTTTTTACTATCGAACAAAAAGAAGAACTCGTTAATTATCTTAAGGATATGGAAGCGAGATTGTTTGGACTGATGATAACGGAATGTAGGCAACTTGCCTTTCAACTTGCTGAGCAAAATGGGATTGAACACCTTTTTAACACAGATCATAAAATGGCTGGGATGGGATGGATGCAAGGTTTTCTTAATAGACATAGAGACTTGTCAATTAGAAAGCCCGAAGCTACGTCCGGTGCCCGTGCGATGGGCTTTAATAAAGTAGCTGTACAACAATTCTTTAAACTGTTAGAAGAAACTGTCCAGAAATATCATCTAACAGCACAAAAAATCTACAACGTTGATGAAACTGCAGTTACGGTCAATTCAAAAGGGAATTCAAAAATAATAGCTTTAAAGGGTAAACGCCAAGTTGGAGCGCTGACATCTGCCGAGAGGGGTGAAACTGTTACTGTAGAAATTTGTTTCTCTGCATCAGGAGCCTACATGCCGCCCATGCTAATATTTCCCCGTAAGCGAATGCAGCAGGGATTTTTGGATGGTCTTGTGCCTGGTGGATGGGTTGAATTAAATGAAAAAGGGTGGATAGATAAAGCACTGTTTTTTAAATGGTTTGAAAAGTTTGTCCAGTTTTCGAGAGCTTCAAAGGATTCACCAGTTTTGCTCCTGCTAGAGGGTCATTCCTCGCATACAAAAAACCTGACGTGATCAATTATGCCAGAGAAAACGGGGTGGTAATGCTGTGTTTTCCACCCCATTGTACCCATCGCCTTCAACCTTTAGATGTTGCATTTATGAAGCCATTAAGTGCATATTATGAGGACGAAGTACGGAAATGGCTTCGAACAAATCCTGGAAGAGTAGTCACATTCCATCAAATTTCATCCTTATTCAGTGCTGCATATCTAAGAGCAGCTTCAATGGTTACTGCAATAAATGGTTTCAAGGCAACTGGGGTCTGGCCTATGAATATTTCCGCGTTTTCTGAAGCAGATTTTCTGCCATCGGCTACAAGTGATTTGGAAATTGATCCCACTGTACCTAAAAGTCAAGTAGAGCCTATCCAACAAGAAGGGGACAGTCGAAACGTAGAGAGAGAGAAGATGCCGGAGCCTTAACCAGGATCTTCAAAAGATAATGACACCAGTTTTGAGTTTATGAGCCCCAAAGTGATATTAGCAGTGCCAAAAATAAATCAATCCAAGAAACGAGTGTCAAGAAAAAGGGAAAAACCGCCATATTAACGTCGTCACCTTATAAAACAGAACTAGAATTGGCTCAGGAAAAAAATAATTCTAGCAAAGTGAAAGCAGCAAAACGAAGGATAGGAGATGATCAAAGCGAATCACAGAGAAACAAGAAAGTGACAAAAACTAAAAAGGTAGCGTCCGATTCAGACGGTGAAGTTAGTGACACTGACTGCTTTTACTGCGGAGACTTTTATTCAAGTTCCACAGAGGGATGGATACGCTGTTCTATTTGCCTCAAGTGGGCGCATAACTCATGTGCTGGTGTTGACGACGAAGACGACGAAGCAATACTTGTTTGTGAACATTGTAAATAAATTTCTTTGGGTTTGAGTATGTTACCCCATTTTGCCCTATACAAAGGGCAAAATGGGGCAATTTGCATTATTTTCATTTTTTCACTATATACCATAAACGTTTACTCCATTCGAGTTCATATGTTCTTAATAAATAGCTGATATAGTAACAATGACTTTGCCTTATTTTCAGGCTTTAAAAATTTTTAATTTTTTTAAACTTTCACTTTAAACCTTAAGTACCCCATTTCGCCCGCCTGTCCTATATCATAGATTTATGCCATTTTATATGCCCCACGAAGTGCACCCTATACTCTGATGATACGTCATTTGTGACAGCTAGCAAAAGCATTTAAGTATTGGGGGAAGAAATGTTAGATTTAGAGAGCAGAGCTGAAAGCTGGTTCTCCAGTAACAATCTTCAACTCAATCTTGATAAAACCCAAACAATAGTTTTTTCAACTAACTACACCATAACGTCTGGTAAAACAGCATCTTTGCTTGGAATCACTCTGGACGATAGACTTAACTGGTCTGCCCATTTCAGTACTTTAACTAAAAAGCTTTCCTCTTCAATTTTTGTTCTCCGTAGGCTAAAAAATCTTGTGCATTTAAATTCTCTTTTAACAGTGTACTTTTCATTGGTGCATTCTCATATAAGTTACGGAATTTTGCTATGGGGCGGCTCCTCGTATGCTGTTCATGCTTTTTGGATTCAAAAAAAAGCCATTCGAATTATTGCTGGTGCTGGATACTACGACCACTGTCAACCTTTATTTAAAAAATTCGGAGTGATGCCACTTCCAACTATGTATATATACTACCAGCTTCTTGAAATTCATAAATTGAAGGACGAGGATAAATTTGAATCGATGAACAGTAAATATAGAACTAGAAACTGTAATCTAATAAAAACCAAGTGATTTAAGAACGCTAAATGCGAAAAAAATTCATTGTATATATCCTTATATAACATTTTACCTGAACATCTCAAAGGCTTGAGCAATTCTAAGTTTAAATCTTTTATAAAACGAAATTTTCGTAAATTATGTTTCTATTCTAAGAATGAATATGTAGATGCCGTGGCTGCCAATCTGCTACTGTAAAAAGGGGAAGATGGGTAAAAAAGAAAAAATCCATTATGATGTTATTGTGCTTTGTTGTTTAAGTGTATGTACTTGTCACTCCGCCTTTCAGCTGGGGTTTTAAATATAGATTATTTATTTATTGTATATTGTACACTTGACGTCTACAATTGTGCTCATTGTACAAAATGTAGTTAATAAAGAATTGAATTGAAAAGCGTAATGTGTGGGAAGTACTGAGTCAATCAACTTGACTTCATTTTTTTCATTGAAATAGTTATTTATCAAATTGGAAACAGCTATATAAGTTTTCAGCAAGGCTTTGCATATCCACGGATTACCTACTGAGATGTCAACACCCTCTAAGCATAAATATTATTTTGCGTAAACCAATTTATGGTACAAAAGTAGGCTGTTGGATAGAATACGAAAAACGGGAATTGGTGAACTACCTCTATAAAATATCCTTTTTTATTATAATACAAAGGTATTGTATCTCACAGGTATTTATAATTATTTTTAAAATTCTTATAGATAGTAACAGTCTTCTTTTTGTCAGGATGGTGCAGTAATTATTGTTCATATGAAAGTTATATCAAATTGTACTACTTTTCTGGGCCGGCAAACAGTTAAGTCGTGTGTTTAGCTTTGTGAAGTGCAACAAAATGTTATTTTTACCCCTTTCTACTATAATACAAGGATATATTGCAAGCATTTATAACTATTATGGTTAGTAATATTTTTTTATCAAAATAATGCAGTAAGTGAATGCCTTCTCTTCATTATTATTTGTTTAATACGCTATCAAACCAGTGATCAAATGTTCTGGTTTCCTGGATTCTGATTCGCTGTGCTAAATTGACCGTCAAACACACCGTCACACACCAAAATGCAATTTTTCACCCATTTAGGATGGAAAATCAGACTAAGAAAGATACTAGATGGTCCATAATGATCGACTGCATATTAGGCATGTTTTTCTTTACTTTGACAGATGCATGTTTTTGAATGGGCTTCTCTGATTGGTCAAAGCCTTTGTTAAAATGCGCGTGTTTATACAGGGTTACTGGTAACTCGACCACATTCCTGCAGGAAGTGATAGAGGGACTCAAATGCAATAGATTTAACCCCCCATACGTACTTCCGAAAACCGATAGTTTTCGAGATAATTAACATTTAATGTTTTTCAACGATATGTCCAAATTTCCACATTACATCCCAAATTTAGACAAAAACCCTGCTGTCGATTTTAGTAATTTCCAATTTAGTTTTTTACTGAGAAACACGCAAATCTAATTTAGTATTTAAATGTGTAAAAATACTAAACAGTTTCAAACTACATACAATTATTTAAAAAATAAAGAACAACATTTTTACATTCACCGTGAAAGAAAATTGTCTAGCTCAAAAAAGGATGCACAACCAGTCAAATTATTTTAAAAACTTCCTTATCTGATGGCCTATTCCAAGGACAAGAATGACAACCACAAGTAACTATTTAACAAAATTTGTCAACATAATTCAGAATCATCAACAACATGATATTCCAGCATGATGGTTGTCCAGCACATTACCGTATCACAATTCGGCAGTTGTTGGACAACACATACCCGAACAAAGAGCAAATAGATAGGGAGGGGTGAACCCATCCCATGGCCTGCGCGGAGCCCAGATATGACACATCTTGATTTTTATGTCTGGGGTCACATGAAGGCATTGGTTTACGAGACTCCAGTTAATACTGGTGACGAACTAAGGCAAAAAATTATCAATGTGGCGGAGGAGATGAAATGAACTTCTTCAACACGAAGTGAGGAAGCGGATCCGTACTTGTATCCGAAATCAAGGGCAACACATTGAGCAAGATCTCTAGAAACTTTGAGTGGATTTAACTTGTTTTACTTGGATAAAATCATAGACCGCATTTGCAACATTCTAGTATGTAACTGAGTTATCAATAATGATTGTACTGTCATTTGTTCTTTTTGAATAGGTGATTTTTATTCATTGCTGTTTATAATCTTTCTGAAAAGGTTATTAGGTAGGAAAGTTTTTTTAGCGATTTGTTCAACCGTTTGTATAATTTTTTTTGAGCTAGATAATTTTCTTTCACGGTGAATGTAAAAATTTTGTTGATTATGTTTATATTCGTATTTAGTTTGGAACTGTTTAGTATTTTGAAACATTTTAATACTAAGTTAGCTTTTTGTATGTGTTAGTTAAATACTAAAATAAAAATTATCAGAATCAACAACAGGTTTTTTTCTTAGTTTAGGATCTAGTGTGGAAATTTGGACATTTGGATGAAAAACATTAAATGTTAATTATCTCGAAAACTATCGGTTTTCGGAATTACGTATGGGGGGTTAAATCTATTACATTTGAGTCCCTCTATCACCTCTTGCAGGAAAGTGGTCGAGTTACCAGTAACCCTGTATAATCGGGCCTTAGTAGCTTCCACACATCACGGTGATACCAGTTTATTATTTTCCCATAGCATGAAGCTATAGTCTGAGATCCCTTTGCAATAAAATCATAGCCCGCCAGCCCGCAAAAAAGGATGCTATTCCGCTAGGTATTATTTTCACAGGTCAATGGGCAGCCTACTATGAATACAACAATTTTTTTACTTTTACAGCTCCCCACCCTTAACGACCCCAATTTCACCCACACTCAAAAAAAATAGAAAATGATCAGGTACCCCTAAAACGCCTAAAAGCGGAGTTTGACCTTTTACTTCCCACAGCGATAGGTAAGGAGTGTATTGTGATCGCGAAAATCTTTGATTTTTAGATGATAAGCTTTTTGGGCGTTTTATGGCATCTACACAACAAAAATCCACGTCAATCATTTCCGTCGGTCTGTCTGTTGGCGTTCTTCTAACGTCGTAATCTCAGTAACCGCTGCATGGATTGTGATGAAATTTGGGTAGCGATCTGCTGTGGGGTCTGTATTTGTAGAGTGAGGAAGGTGAGTGGTCCCGCTGCACTTAGGCCACAACTGGCTCATTGTGCATCCTCCCAGGGGGTTGTTTTCTCAGGTAATTGTCCATCCTGCCGATTGTAGGAAGGTGAACAAGTCGCTAGGGGACATCTCCCTTATGTGGGCAGGTGTAGGCGAAGACTCGCCGAACGCACACACTCTAAGGACCAGTTTCTCAATGTCCAGTTAAATATTTATCTGCAAGATAACAGCAACTGTTAGATAAATTGTTTAAACAATTGAAGGCTAAACTTACGTCACGTAAATCTTATCTGACAGTTGTATCCATAGCAACGCTATCTGGCAGATACCTATCTGACACTTTAACTGGACATTGAGAAACCGACCCTAATAGAAGATAACTCTGGGCATTCACATATGACGTGTTCCACAGTTTCGTCTTCGCTTTCACACATCCTACATATCGGTGTGTCACTTAACCCCATAGTGTGGAGATGTTTCCTGAGTTGACAATGGCCAGTTAGAAATCCTACTATGAGACGCAGGTTTGGTCTGGTCATCTCCAAGTGCTGCTTGGATATTGATATCTCAAAACCTGCAAGGGTTTCCTTGGCAAATCGGCATCCTTCCCACCGTTTTACCATTTGGGCATGGGAGTGTTTTTTGGCTGTTTCCGAAATTGTGGTTGTCGACATTCCAGAAAGGTCACATGGTCCTAAAATTCTTTGGTCAGCGGCGTTCCTGGCTAGACCGTCCGCTATACGTTTGCATTTGTTGTTGTTGTGCCCTTTAACCCATCTCAGGACAATATTGTTTTTGTCCGAAGCATGGGCTAAAGATTGGAGGCATTCCATTGCAAGCCCTGACGTGACACAAGGTCCTTTCAAAGTTAGAAGTACTTCTCTGCTGTCAGTGCAGATCGCTACAGTTTCTCCAGTTACATCTCTCTCGGCTAGTTCATTTGGGGCTATCGATATGCCAGCCAGTTCCGTTTGAACGATACTGGCGTGTTTGCCCATAGCTCACCTTGTTCTGTGGTTTAGAGACCTGGAACATACACCCCATCCAGTGCCTTCCCTTGTTTTGGAGCCACCTGTGTACATATGCAAATTGCATTTGTCACATTTGGCTCAACATTCTGTTTAATTTCTGTTTTGTAGGGTTTCTTAAAAACGAATGTTGGTTCAATCGAGTCGCTGGTTGCTTGTAGCATGGGTAGGGCCGTTAGCGCTTCTCGCCATACCAGCTGCCTCAGTCGTCCCATACCTACATCTTGATTAATACCAACCGTGCGAAGTCGGTGCATTGACAGTAGCGCAAACTCTTTGATGTAATTATCTAGAGGGGTAATGCCAATTATTACTTCCATAGCAGCAGTCGGTGTTGTACTTATTGCTCCTGTTATATCATATATAGGTTGTATTTTATATAATTTATTAATCGCCGTCGCCTGCAGAACTTTAGGTACCTACCCAGGTAATGACTGCATACATTAGCGTAGCCTAATGATACTGGTATAGATCCAGTGGGTAACTCCTGACGACAGGCCCCAAGTGCATCCCGACATTGTTCATAAGCGACATATGCTCTTTTGGCTCTTCTATTTAAGTGAGAGTTCCACGTCAGCTTTTTGTCGAGGGTTAATACCAAGATATTTCACCTCTTCAGAAAAATGTAGCTTGACATTGAGAAGTTCAGGGAGGTTTAGGCCCCTGATATTCCTTTTTCTGGTGAACAGAACCATCTCAGTCTTCTTGGGATTGATGGACAATGAGTGTTCTAAACACCATTTTTCTATCGATTTGAGTGCTACTTGGGTTCGTTCACCCAATGTGTTCTCAAATCTACCTGTTTGCAGGATGACTACGTCATCCGCATAAGCTATTGTGTAGTGTCCATTGCTGTTGAGGTGATTGATGACGGTATCCAGAACCACGTTCCAAAGCAGTGGTGACAGAACACCTCCCTGCGGATAACCCCTGTTAACAAAACCTCTAACAGAAATGTCCTCTATCTTGATTGTTATTGCTCTGTTGGAGAGCATGCTAAGTAGTTAGTTACGTTCCTAGCCTGGAGTTGCTGGCTAATTTTTGGGAATGTTGTTCTGTCAAACTCTCCCTCAATGTCTATGAACACACCCAGGGTGGATTCTTTGTTGTCCAGTGATCTCTTGATTCTACCAGTTGGTAGACTGATGTACTTGATGTAGTGCCGAGTCGGTGGATCTGCCCGGAGTGTAAGCGTGTTGATTTGGATAAAGTGGAAGATGAATTAGGACCTCATCTCTTATATGTAGACCTCTCGCATAGCCATTCCATTGTTTTGAGAAACAACGATGTTAAGCTTATTGGTCAGAATGCCTTCGGTAGGGTGAAGTCCATCCTACCTGGTTTAGGTATGAAGATCACTCTCACCTCTCTTACTTTTGGGAATATGTTTTAAAGCCAAGGAGGCTCTGAATATTCCCACCAAGTGCGGCATGAGATGTTCCAGACCCCATTGAAGTAGGGCTGGACATATGCCGTCCGGCCCTGGTGATTTGAAGGGGGAGAAGCAGGATATGGCCCAGTTTATCTTTTCCTCACTGATTATTTCTCTGGTGAATTGCCAGTCAATCGGTGAAGGTGTGTTAATGTCTTCATCTAGTTAGACGTCGCAGTGACAATTGAACCAGGGAAGTGCGTGTCCATCAGGAGCTCGGCACTTCCCCGAAGGTTGGAGGTTTTACTTCCATCCTCCCTTTTTAGAATGCCGATGCACCGATATGGATCTTTAGAGAGCATTTTTTTACAGTCTGCTTGTGGGAAATCCTCTATTTCTACACAGTAGGCTCTCTAGGCAGACCTCTGTTTTTGTCTATAGACTTTCTTAGCCTCTGTCAGGTTAGATTGGTACAAGTCTCAGACCTTTTTGAGTGTGATATGTTTTGCTCTGTTGTAAGTTCTTCTTGCTGCTCTCCTAAGGTATTCCAGTTCGCTGCACCACCAAATACTGGTTTTGCCACCTTCCTGGACCATACTTGTGGGGCAAGATTTTTTATAAGCATAACTTATTTTATCTTGGATAGGTATTTTGTATCTTTTCAATTCTTCGCTAGTGCACGGAGTCAAAACCTGTTCGTTACCCAGAGCACCTTCTAAGTACAAATTTACATCCGTTCTCTTTGGGTCGCAAGACTTTACGAGAGTTTTGTGTTCCAGACTTAAAATATAATTCAGCCAGCGGTAGTCAGACATCGAAATATCCTCTGACACCTGCCAGTCTAGAATTTTATTAGAGATTTTGGCTGTTGCCAGCGTAATGTCTACAACAGTTTGGCTACGGGCGTTAATAAAAGTCGGTTCCGTGCCTCTATTTAAGATTCGTAAATCCTTCTTAACAATATAGTCGTAAAGAGACTTAGCTCGGGAGTTAACGTCGTTGCTGCCTCATCCCAGATGGTGGGAGTTTGAGTCACAGCTAATGACAAGCTCTAATTTCTGGTTGAGGAAGTGGTCTGCTGGATCTTCGAATTCTTTTGTTGGTTGTAGGGTGGCTGCATCTGAAGGAAGGTGGACCGATGCTAGGACCAATGCCCTACTGTTGCCTATTTCCCATGGACATTCCAATTCAACCGCAGTTAAATCGAAGGTACAAAATTGCGCCATTGGGGTGGCTTTAATATTCCTAGGTACATATATTGCAGTCCTGGGTTGTAAGTTGCTTGGTAAGCTGAAAATTTGACCAGCTAGTGAGCTTAGACCTGTTATTTTGTTCTTTATGATTCAAGGTTCTTGAATTAGTGCTATTGCATCCTCCAGCACATCAAGTCGGCGGCATAATGTTGCTGTCGCCGACTTACCGTGTTAGAGGTTGCATTGAAGGGTATTTAGCTTTTTTATGACGTCTTTGCCCATGGCTCGAATGTCATCGGCTTACCTCCTTAGGACTCCATCTCCTGCTCCGTCAGAGGGGGGATGGCATCCATATTATGTTCGTGGCCCTCTGAGTTCTCCAAAGGGGCCTCGGTGTTGGATGTATCCGAGATCCTTGGTTCTGCAGAAGCTCCCGTCCTATTACTGGAGGCTCTGATGGTCAATGAGGTGAACGCATAGCTCAATCTGATCGACCTCTGAGGCACTTTATTGAATCCAAGTGAGAGCCTTGCAAGTGCAAGTGAAACCCTCTTCACAGTTCTGCTAGCAGAACTCTTACTCACACCAACTATAGCTTCTGTTGCCAGTAGCGTAATACCTCAGAGTAAACAACAGCTGAGTATTTGGGCACATGGATTGTATCCTGGAAGAAAAAAGTTCAATATGGATGGACATTCGGCATACATCTTTTTTTACTTGATCATAGTCCACAATTTAAAGACACTTTTGATCGATAGTTAGTCCATGTTTAACATGATAGATTATTTTTTGATGATGTTGGTCTCTTCCGGCTTCAAAAAATGTTACAATACACATCAATCGTGTGCCAGCGTGTTACATACCTATTTGTAACAGTTTCAATATTGTCCTCGATAAGGGGTAATACACGTAATAAGCTGATCTTATTCACCTAAACCGCATCATAAAGTAGGTCAGAAGAAAATAGAAAATATTCGTAACAAGAGATCTTGGCATTTGACATGGACCGTCAGTATAGAATTGCCAGTGACTAACCGATACTCTGTTTAGCGTATTTGTCTTTGTCAGTTATCATTTTAGCTGTAGGTTATTAGTAAAAATATCGTCTAGTTAAAAGAATTTAACTGTACGATAAAGTTTAGCTTTTCAGGTAAGATATTTGAGTATACATTAAAAACCGGCCTTTAATTAGATATAACAAATTCAGAGATCCAGAAATCAAGGTAATATCACAATCATCACAGTGATGCATGCGAGATGAATGCCTAAATGCTACCCCGATGGCTGGAAGTGAGTGTTTAAGGGATTGATTGTGACTTGACCAATAACGGCTACGCTGTTACCTGTTGTGAGGGCGTTAGTGCTAACGCCACGCGCTTGTTCATTTGCCTATCTGTTATTTCGATACACCTTGGACAATTCTACCTGTCTTGCTGCGTCGTTACGTATATTATAATCATATGCAACTGCACCTCATTTCAAGTCTCACCGAAATGGATCCTCTGAAAAAAATAAAATACCGCCAAATTTTTTAATTTTCAAGAACATAACTTTTACTAATTTACTTGCACCTATTTTACACGATGTCATTTGTACTATCTTGAAAAATGATAGTAAGTGAACGGTACATATGCTAGAAACAAAGCTCTCTTTCCTTCTTGGGGGATACACGTTATTCCAAGCAGAAATATGTGCGATTTTAGCTTGTGTCTCTCGTATTCACGAAATTCAGGGGTCTAGGGCACTGACAGCAAGGTAGCATTAAAAGCACTGAGTGCTTGTAGGTTTACATCAAGGTTCGTTCTGCAATATAGGAGGGCCTTGGATGACATTTCGGCAAACCATCAGGTGTCACTTTTGTGAATGCCGAACCGAGTGATGCTGGAGTTTGCGGTAATGTATAAACTACAGACGCGCTCGCAAGGCGAAGGTTGAACAATAATTTCTTGGGTTTTGAGTTGGCTGTGGTGTTGGCAGTAGGTACCATTAGAAAGAAAACAGAAGTGTGGTTGCAAAATCAACATCTTTTGAGATGAAGAGGGATCTCTGGACATCTCTGTCAGGCTAGCGAACTTATTTTAGGGCGTCTGGCCAAAGTGGGGCGGTTATGTCTCTCACTAGACAGAGCCACATATCTGGCCATAACACCTTCTGACGTCACTTGTATATGTGGTAATCGATCCGAAGTTTGCCTGCTGTGGCTAGGAGAAAGAGTCCTCGGCAAACATTCCATGTCGCTATAAAGCCTTTGGTATGGTATGGTAGGCAGATTATACTAGGTGCAAGGGTCCTTGAACCTGGAGACATAAAATGAGCAGGACCGAACGCCATCCTAATCTTTGCGATGAGGGCTGGAAGTGGGAACTAGGGTAAGAAAAATGTGCATAAAGACCCTATTGTAGACATGTGCATTGGTGGGTATAGTCATACGGCTGCTTGGTATTCACACCAGGGAATCAAACTCGAAATGCTTTCCACCTCTTTACCTACTTCACAATTGCACACAAAATTACTTAACCTTCTCTCAATCTCCTCAAATACCTGACAACTACTACCATGCCACTAATGGGGCTTTATATATACCCATTCGTTACAATGTATGCAGAACTCGAGACATGCAGATGACATCTAGTCGATTCTAGAACGCACTTCTGTCAGCTTCGAAATCTCAAGTTGATCCTACGGCTCAACAAACAATCAGATATCTTACTCAAAGTCGGTCGCTTTGTGATGACATGTTGCATGTTGATCTGACGTCAGCGATGCCACTTTGGGATAGTTGGGGTAGTGTAGCTGCCTCACCCCCCTTCCAGCAGGATGTGCGTATCATATGCTACGAGTTCAATCGACCTGAAAAATGTAGATGAGGGTTCTATAGTCAACAGTTGAGAGGAGGTAGTTGATTTAACCTTGAACGTTAGTTGAATATATGTACTGGATTGATAGCCTAAGATTCAGGCATATTGAAACCTCTTGTTAATACGCAATTAAAAGACGATCGACATGGTTACATGCACAAATCATATTAAAATAATAACGTTTATCATAAAGCATCATCGTAGCTCGGTTCGGTCAGAGCTGCAACTGCCATTAGAACTCATTTACAAGTTTTGCAAGATCGTTCTGATATTGAATAGAAATCACAAATTTTCTGCCAATACCACCAGTTATGACCTAGCACCCCCTCCCCCTCCATTCGCTACGCCCTTGATGTTAATAATACCCCTGTCTGGCCCCCTGAATGAAATCCTAGCTACGCCCTTGGAAACAATGCTGAAAATGACGAAAAACTATTCATACTTCCATAGCAAAACACAAAACAGCTCGAATGACAGCTCTTTTATTAGTGACGCTACTACTGTCACTACACCTCGTTAGACGTGAAATCTAGATAGCCGTGGCCCTGCCGTGCCGCCCCTGTTGAAACTAGAACAAATTTAACCTGAAACGACGATGCGCAGAGGATAGGATGAGGATAGGATATACTGAATTCATTTATACTAAAGCCCATCATCAAACAGCCTACTCGGAGCTCTAACTGTATCGATAATATCTGTATAAACGTGGATGCTTCAAAGTATAATTCTGCTATAGTAAACAATAACATTAGTGATCACTTTGCCCAAGTAGTAACTTTAGATTGTCATAAATGTAAACAGCCACAACAAATATCCTACCAGTACAGAGATCTATTTAACAAAACCAACATTGAACACTTTTTAACCATGTTAAGTCAGGAAACATGGGAGCATATCTACTATTCTACTGGCAATGTAAATGACAAGTTTAATTCATTCTCACAAACATTTCAATATTACATTGGCATAGCATTTCCAATCAAAACTAAAATAATTAGAAGAGATAATGCTAGAAAGCCTTGGATAACTAAGGGCATACTCATATCAAATGATAAACTACATTATCTAGATAAACTATGCATAATAGGAGATATAGCTCTGAAAGAGTATTATAAACATTACAAAAAAGTCTATGCAAGGGTATTGAGAGCCGCAAAACGATTACACTACAATAAAGTTATTTTAAATGCAAAGAATAAAACAAAAACAGCTTGGAATATTATAAAACAAAATAAAAATTTACCTAATCAGGAAACTATCAAATTAAAAACGTCAGATACGTTAATTACAGATCCAAAAGACATAGCTCACAAATTCATAAATCATTTTAACAACATCTCAAGTTTATACAAAGACGCTACGGCCACTAGTAGAAGAACGAACATTGATAGAAATATTAATTCATTCTTTTTTCAACCTGCTGTAGCTGATGACATAATTAGCATAATAAATAACTTTCTAAACTCTAAATCTACCGGTTTAGATAGAATAAGTACCAATATGCTGAAAATATCTGCTAATTGCATCAGCCAACCTTTAACTTTTTTAATCAATTGTTCAATTGAAGAGGGAATATTTCCGTCTCTGTTAAAAGTGGCTAAAATTAAGCCCTTATTTAAATCAGGTGATTCATTTGATATTTGCAAATACAGGCCGATATCACTTCTTAGTCCATTTTCAAAGGTTTTCGAGGAATATGTCTCTCTGCAACTTATTAATTTTTTTGATACCTGTAGACTATTTAACAGCAAGCAATTTGGTTTTCGAAAAGGTATGTCTACAAAAAAAGCTGTACTTCATTTTATAGATAATTTATATTTAAGCATGGATAAAGGTGAAAAATGTGTAGGAATATTTCTTGACCTGAGCAAAGCATTCGACTTAGTAGATCATGACATACTTTCAGATAAATTGGATAGGTATGGAATCAGGGGTAAACCATTTAACTGGTTCCACAGCTATCTGTGTGACAGAAAGCATTATGTTGAGGTAGAGAATGTGCAATCTGAACAGCACATCAGCTATACAGGTATTCCTCAGGGTTCCATCCTTGGTCCCCTGCTCTACATTGTATATGTGAACGACTTTCCTTCCGGTGGCTCGGTAATGTATGCTGATGATACTTCCTTATTGATTAAAGGAAATAGCAAAAAGTCTGTAATTGAACTTGCAAATTCAAATTTGTCTGAAGCACGGCGGTGGTATATGTATAACGGGCTAGTACTTAATTCCATAAAAACAGTCTTTCTAAAATTCAATTACTCTAGCGTTCAAATTGACCACAGTTTGTTGATCAAATCTGGTGGTAAATCTATCAAACAGGTAGAAACAACCAATTTTCTAGGTACATAAATATCGGAGAACTGTAAGTGGGATTCGCACATTGAGAAAGTGTGTCAAAAAATTGCTCCACTGTGCTACTGCATGTACCAGATGAATACATTCAGTCCTATCATATGGTATTGAAATATGGGGAGCGTCTTCTAAACTACAGAGACTATTTTTAATGCAGAAAAGAGTTATTAGGACTATCGCGGGAGTAAGAAGACACACTAGCTGCAAAAATTTATTCAAGTCTTTTGAAATATTAACATTACCATCTGTTTATATATTGAATACATGGATGCACGTTAAGGCTCATCGTGGTCAATTTAATACCTTAAGTAGTGGCATATACCATACTAGAAGTAAAGAACTGCTCGAGGTGCCATCGCATAGGTTAGCGAGAACGGAAGAGAGCCCTAAATATATGGCTGTCAAACTTTTCAACAAGCTGCCCAATGACTTGAAAATGCTCCCACTAGCAAGATTTAAAAAAAGCATTAAGAGAATTTTATTAGAAAAAGCGTTCTATTCTACGTCAGAATTTTTGATGTGTGATTGTTTTAAATAATTATAAAGTATATAAATACTTGAAGTTGTTTCTAAGCCATTGTCCTCTTGTACATAAGTACATGTATATATGTTGTGTGCATTTTAATTTGATTTATGTAACTTTTTTGTGACTTGTCCTATATCATTTATTTATGATCAAAAGGATTAATATATATCTATCTATCTATCTATCTATCTATCATAGCAGCTAAAACACGATGCACCTATACCATATACAGTGTGTTACACTATTCCCACTTAGCCTTCGACAACGAATGGTATGGATGACCTTCGGTTTTCCGCTTCCCGTATGCAGATTAAATCGCTCAGACGCTCCAGTAATAAGTGGGCTCCATTTCGAGCACGTGGTAGAACATGTACCCTTTCATCTGTCGTGGATTGTAAGACCACACCATATTGCCTTCTAACTGCGATACCTTTTGCTTCAACTTCAAAGTGATTCTCATCTTTAGCTCCCTCAGCATTCTCTTGTCCGAACTCTCCTATCATTCGCTTCAATCTTCTGTTTTTGTCTTGGAGACTGTCAAATTCTGATACTTCCTTCTTCTCATTACTCAAGGTGCTTTCCAGTTCTTCCCTGACTTACTGAAGTGAATAATTTATTATTTAACACATAGACTGTCAAGAACAAGTTAGTTCGTGGTTCGATATGCATAAACAGGTTTCACGACTTATTGCGTTTGGCGAAGCGATATTCAGCGCTCAGCACCAGTACGCTCGTGGCGTTTCCACTGAAGCTTGTGTCGTTGAGCGTCTGTAATACACTGACGAAGTATTTTCTGACGTCCAAGGAAATATTTAATAGTGAGAAAACAAAAGGTTTTGTAACGTACTTTGACTCATATTACGACTTTCCTATCGTGGTAGAAAAGATCTTTACACGAATACAGTAGCAGTGAACGTGTTAAATAATTCGCAGCATCAAGTCACTAACCACCCCTACGTCCGATAATCCCGACCTAATATTATTTTTTATAATTTCTAAGAAAGCGAATTTTAATTTTAAAGTTTTAAAACCTTCAAGGCTATTTCTCTATTTGGGTTGTATCTTTTGTAAATGTTTAAAGAACATTATTCCAGAATCCGTGGAATTGATATGATCTTTCAAAGTAGGCGGTGGCTAAAGTGATGGTTCTACACTGCGTTGTATAGTGGTGGGGCACGTAAGATAAGCCATTACCTCATCTAAAAAGCTATATGAGATAGGATAAAATGTTCAATATAAGTTTTACTTCCCACACCAAAAATTGTCTATTTAGAGATAATACACTTTTTGGGAGTTTTATGGTGTGTAGATAATGAAAACCCACATCACTCATTTCTGTCGGACTGTCTGTCTGAGCGAGTTATGATAGCCTGTAACGTGTTTGTTTCACATATGCGAACGGCACTCAGGTTTTGGGAGGAGAGCTGGGTTCGTAAGCCAATTGATTCTACTGTAAACTATGAAAGATGGTAAAGTTGTGGAGATATCAGAGTCAAATGATTCAAAAGGGCGCCACCTACCTTTAGATTGGATTAAGTTTAGACTTAGCTCACCCTGTAAGGCAGGAAAACAAGGTAGCTTTGAGTAACAAGAGTGTTAAGCACCAAAAAGCAAAAGAAAATCAGTTAATGTTATAAACTATATATCCTGAACCAGTGACGTTTTCTTTGAGAAGGGCAATAAAGCAATAAATAGGTAAACAAGAGTGTATAATAAAATAAAAATAAAATAAAAAAAATGAACAGTGTATAAATGGGATGATAGGCTCAATGGCAAAATATAGGTGACATTATTAAAGATGGATATCAGCGTAAAAAATCTAAAATAAGGCCTCACACTGGTGCTGGATGCCTACCTATGATTAAACAGTTGGGCCTAGTATGCCAGCATCAACTGATGGAGCATAAAATGGTAAAATCAAGTTACTAGTGAATAGGGGTGCAACCACCAGTGTTAAAACTGCGCTTCAACCATTTCGAAATGTTTTTACATAAGCGGTAGACTTTTATGAATTACTTAAATGTAGCTACATATATAAACCCCGATGAAACAGATGGTACAATGAACCTTAAAAACAAATGATATGTAACCTTAATGTTTGTACCTAGGTTATGGACTCAATGTCTCTTAAAAGTTAAACTGCACTCTCAAACCTGAAGGGTTTGGGGCAAAAACACAGTATCACTATAAGAAAGGTGTCTAGACAGTTCTTAAAGAGCTACCTGAAGTCCATGCTACAAAAAATGGTAACAATGCTTACATATAGATATAGACCATTTTTTCAACACTTCATGCAGTAACCGAGAACCTGGAGTTTCTTCTCACGAGGGCATGTGCTGTACTTCCAACCATCCCAAAAATATTTTCCCGATGAAATTCACCTAGCCATCCTGGTAAGGTGACAACAAACTTAAGAAACCATCGTTGTAAAACGACTTAAACAGCCGTAGCCATATCCTCAAAATACCATGAACCATAAACCATAAAATACTATAGTATACGGTAGTATACCATAAAACCCACTAACAGTGGGTATTACCACAAAATCCCATTAAAAAAAATCTCTTGGACAACGAAATGAAGTTTCATACTCTAAAAACGAAAACGACCTCATACGGGAGACCAGGCGGTCTGGGTTAGGGTGTCAGATGCCCCATCACATAACTAGCTTTTAAGCTTAGGGGTTGTTCGTCCTCCATCCCTCCACCGGGTTGCACGCACATCAAAACGTCTTTAACCCACTAAGGTCAGTCCGCCAAAAGGAGCAGGTGGTTAGCCGTACCTGTCAGTTGTACCACCCCAAAACATCCCCGACCACAAAACCTCTCTGTATGACCACAAAACTTCTCACTACCAGACGCAAAGATTAATAAATCGCCGGACGGTCATACACGGAAACAGGTAAGTCGCGCTCTAGATGGGACCACCAGTACCAAAACTCGAATAGAACTAGACTACTAACTGAAACTGCTACAAGCCTCGTTATCTCAGTAACCGTTGCATGGTTGTGATGAAGTTTGGGTACCGGTAATAGGTAATGCTGCCATAATTTTGAAAGTCGGTGCATTGGTGGCGGAGTAATTAGCAAAAAACAAAAAAAAATATCCTCAAACTACGTTTTTATGTGTTTTACGATATCCTGATAATTTTCTACTTTTTTGGGTGGGGCTGAAGTTGGGGTGGCTAGGGTGTGGGGGGTTGAAAAACTCAAAAAAATTGTATTTACAATAGGCTGTCAATTGACCTGTGAAATAGAGTCGTAGCGGCATAATACCCCTCTTTAGGTCCATCTGAATATCGCTTTGCCCACTACAGAAACCAAGCGACTTAGAATTTTCTGATATAGGTATACATACGAATATTCATTAAGATAGTTCTGTATTGGAAATTATGAAATCGATTCTAATGAAACTTTGTCACAGTATTACTGCCATACCAAGGATAGAAACACGTATGGCTTTTAGAAATCGTGCCAGTGGCAGCACAGCAGCAATAAAAAAACTAATAATATAGAAACAGCTCAAACTTCGTTTTTAGGCGTTTTAGGGGATCCTGAACATTTTCTGTTTTTTTTTTTTTGGGGAGGAGGTGAAATTTGGGTGTTTGAGGGGTGAAGTTGTGCAAAACCGAGGAAGCTTTTGAATGCGTAATAGGCTCTCCAGAACATTGCCGCACCTATTGCCGAAACTGAGGGACTTATATGTATATATGAGTATTTAATATTTATTGCTTTAGATCGTTTTGTATTTTGTAACGTGGAAACTGTTAAACTGGTTCTAATGAAATTTGACACAATATTATTATCGTGGCGAGGATGGAAAATGCGTATGATTTTTAGAAATCGTGTCAGTGGCGGCGCAGCAATACTAAAAAAAAACTAAAAATATAAAAATAGCTTTCGCTTTTAGGCAATTTGGGGGTTCCTGATCGTTTAGTTTCATCCAGTTTAAGTTCATGGTCGTTAGCAGAAACCATATACACTTGAATGAAGAGGGGATCGAACGGGTCAGAAAATTTAAATACTTGGGATACATGACAAATTGCTAGGACCCAGATCAAAATATAAGACGCAGAATTGAACAGGCACTTTCATGAAGCTTGGAAAATTTGGAAAAACAAAAATTTGTTTCAGATACAAGATGATGAAGTGTTATGTCTGGTCTACTACACTGTACGGCGCGGCGTGGAGGCATGGATGCTTAAGGCAGCTGTTTAAAGTAACATCGAAGCGAAATGTGTCCAGGGTCGGTCATTTTAGAAATGAGAACGTTCTCCAGAGAGCCGGTTTAGCAGAACGATAACTTTTTGAGGTTATAAGGAAGAAGAAAATAGCTTACGTAGGCCACATAATGCGTGAGGAACACTCCTGCGTCCCATTCTTAAAGGACAGATCGAAGGAGGGAGACGAGAAATTGAAGAAAAAAGCTATCGTGGCTGAGAAACATCCGTTGCTCGACAGGAATGAGCGACTTCCAAGAATTACAGAGGGCTGCGATAAATATGATCATCTGATGAGAGAAAGGATGGATGCCTACGGGCCTACTGAGCGGATGCAATGTAAATTTAGCTGTAACTTCGAAATTATGGGGTTTAGCTACAGGAAATTTCATACAAAAGATAATCAGTATTTTTCAGGGATTTGATTAATGTAAAAATATACAAGGTCATCCATTCGAAGCAATAAAGTTTATTATATTTCCGAAAAAACTGCAGATGTGACAACATTGTAAATACCATCACAAGATTGGCCATACAGAAAACTCCTCTATCCCAAAATTCATGAATATCATGTAAGCCGTATCCTGGATAATTAAGGCGTTCTGTCGTAGCAATACATTTTCTGTAGCGAATTTTCATTCTTAAAGATATGATTTTATAGATAGTTGCACCCAAGTACTTGTCATCTATTAATTTCTTATTCCAATTTGTCTACGTTATCGAAGTTTTAAAAAATGGATCTAGCTAGTCTTGCTTGATTAACTTTTATGAAACCTGGAGACAAGAGTAGATAATATTTGTTTTATGAGAAAACACCATTTACGCGAATATCAAATATACCCCTTCAGACATCGTTCGGCTGGAAGCTTGGTTAGTGAAACATGACAAGTATTGGATACTAATCCGAAAGATAAATACTCTATCAGCGAGAGCTACTTTCCGTATTCTGTAATCCGTAGGGCGGGCAAACACAACTAGGGCAATGCGCACCAGTTTCTCGATAATGCCTCATCCAAGTGCATTTCTCACAAAGACCAGAATCCCTTTTCAGTTAAGGGCCTATCTGAACGAATCATTTCCTTGATTGCGCGTAGATATGTGTGCTTTAGGGATATTTTTGGGTAGAGCTCCCCAGATATATCAGTTGCATCAGCTCAAGATAAATAATGATTTGGTGAGAAAAATTCACTAGCGTAAAAAGATATAAAACTGAAATGTGTGAGTTTTACATCTCAATTTCTTGTATTCATAAAGAACTATTTGTTATTCTAAAAAAGTAACGCTGGTGATATTTTCTATTTTACAAACCTACGCGAACATTTCTTTGATGACATATTACGTCTGTGGACCTCTTTAGATACCAAAGATTAGAGGAGTATTATCTATTATTGCAATTTCGTAATCTCAGTAAGTACTGCACCGATTTAGTCAACTTTAAGTGTAATATGATGTCTGAATATAGTGTCTGGTGATGCTATATTCTTATACATGTCGATAAAAGGTCTATGCAAACATTGCCTTTGAAATAATATATAGTAAAATGACTGCAAGTTCACACTTTACATATTTTAATAGTCATCATATCTCATTAAGATTAAAAAACTACTTTTTAACATTGACTAGTATTCCTTAGGACAAGGTCAAACTAAAGAATAAACATCATATATTTTCTTTACGTGACGTTTCGACTAATATAGAGGGTTATTCACGTTATTCGACACGGAGCATTATGGCTAAAGTATTTGATGAAAATGAAAATAATAATTTCTGATCGATAGAGACCCATAAAGGCTACATTTTAAAAATATCTTCATGTTATACAGGGTGTCCCAAAAACACGAAATGTATCAAAGTTATGTTTTTTTAAAAGGAACACCCCGTATGTTATTGCATATTCAGATTCCTTGGTGAATTCTAGTGTGACTTTATGTATCATACATGAGACTTAAAGGGAACCGTTTAGGTGTAAATCACCATTTTTGGTGTAAGTAGATATCAGGAAAAAATCGAATATCGCAGAGATTATAAAATTTGGAAGGCTGTAACTTTGCCGTGCCACTAAGCATAAAATGCGTCAGTTCTGATGAGACTGTCGAATTTAAATTACGTTTATGCTTGGATAAATCGGTCGATTAATTAAGGTAAATACGATCAGCAATAACTTGATTTTTTCAAATGGGAATGCCTAATTTTTTTATACGGTTAAACGTAGAATTTGATAACTTTTCTAATGATATAAAGTTGTGAATATCAATCTCTGGTGGTTTTCATTTAATTTTGAATTTTCAAACAAATCGGCCTTTTTCAATTTTCTTACCCATAAGCAACGTAGCAGGCCATGAAATATAAACAAAAACCTGTTCAGGTAGAAGAAAGCAACTAATTTAGCAGGAAAGTACACACGAACTAGACTAAAGGACAAGATTATAAAAATTACTCATAACAAACAAAGTCTAACCAGAAACAACGGCGGTAACATATCTTTGGTCAAAGAGAAGCTGGAGTATGGCAGAAATGGATTTTTTCACGGCCTACTAGCTACTACAATGTACTAGAGATTGGCAACTTCCAAAACCATTAAAATTTTTGAAATGAAACGAAAACTACTAGACAATGTTGTAGGCAGTTTATTATTTTCATAATAAAATTCCACATTTAATGATATAAAAAAGTATGCAATTCTGTCAAAGCTCAAGTCAAGTACCTCCGACTAGAGTTCCGAAAATTCTTCAGTACCTATTTGCAAGATCGCAGAAAATGAAGAATGAATTAAAATTTATTCAAATTAAAAAAAAATTCTTAAATGGCAGAAAATTCAAATCTGATTTGTCAGTATTCCTTTTTGCAATATTGCTAATAGATATTGAAAAATCGAAGGGCTCCAGTCAGAGGTATCGACTTCGACGCAAATTAACTTTTTTACACCATTACATATGATTGATAATTGCGTGATGGAGCAACAGTCGCTGGTTGTTTTTGTTTCATATCAGGGTTTTTAATTGTCTTGGAAATTTTCAACCTCTAGTAAATTGCGGTAGCCATTAGACTGAAAAAATTTCTATTGCTGCCATACTCCAGCTTCTCTTTGGCCTTAGAGATGTTATCGCCGCTGCTTCTGGTTAGACTTTGTTGGTTGTGGGTAATTTTTATAATTTGTACCTTTAGTCTAGTTCTTGTATATTTTTCTGCTAAGTTAGTTGTTTTCTTCTACCTGAACAGGTTTTTGTTCATATTTCATGGCCTGGTACGTTGCTTATAGGTAGGAAAATTGAAAAACGCCGATTTGTTTGAAATTTTAAAATTAAATGAAAACTACTAGAGATTGATATTCACAACCTTATATCATTAGAAATTCTATCAAGTTCTACGTTTAACCGTATAAAAAAATGAAGCATTCCCATTTGAAAAAACCAAGTTATCGCTGATCGAAGTTTCCTTAATTAATCGGCCAATTGCTCCAAGCGTAAACGTAATTTTAATTTGACAGTTTTATCAAAGCTGAGCTATCTTATGCTTAGTAATACGGCAAAGTCATAGCCTTCCAAATTTTATAATCTCTGCGATATTCAATTTTTTCCTGATATCTACTTATACCGAAAATGGTGCTATACACCTAAACGGTTCGCTTTAAGTCCCATGTATGATACATAAAATCACACTAGAATTCACCAAGGAATCTAAATATGCAATAATATATGGGGCCTCCCATTTAAAAAACATAACTTTGATACATTTCGTGTTTTTGGGACACCCTGAATAACATCAAAATGTTTGTAAAATGTAGCCTTTATGGATCTCTATCCATCCGAAACTATTATTTTCATTTTCATCAAATACTTTAACCATAATGCTCCCTGTCGAATAACGTGAATAACCCTGTATACCTAGTCATCAATAGGCATCCGGAAACAATTGATTGTGTAAGCTATGTCCCAACTGAGCTTGAAGTGCCATAATCATATTAAAAAGGGAAACAGATTGGTAGTAATTCTTCTCCGAAAATCTTTGAGACGGCTTGCTAAAATGCCATCTTACTTTGGATCAGTACGTCATATTGGAGACAAATACATGTCCATACTCGAGAAACAAGAACAGCTCAAAAATTATCCTTACCAGAGAAACGAATCTTTCATCGTTTAAGGGAACATGATAAGAGTCTATCAAAACATTTATTAAAATGCTCTGCCCCAGAGGAGCTAATAAACGTAAAGGGGGTAAGTAAACAACTTCAGCATGTCATGCTGAAGGACGACATTGAACAAGGACAAACAAGTTTTTGAGTTAAGGTTCTGAATTTTATCAGTTGAGATTTTAGACAACGATGACTGTACGCTCTTTTCTGATCAGTTTGTGAAACAGACACTCTTGATTAAATTAGCTGCATTGACAACAACAATATTCCTGGAAGAAGGACTCAGAAAATGTAGACGCTTTAATAACCAACTCTGCAGGATGATATTAACTTGTTCGTTTTTCATAGCACGTTGTGCATAAAGCCTTAATTGGAGTTATTGAAATTTTCGAACTCTGTTGTATGCTCTGACACTTCCGTTTTGCATTAATTAAAACTTTGAATTTGGGATTGCTTTGCCTGGTTGAAAAAGGTACCAAACAGATTTTAACAAAAAAGAAAGCAAATTATTATATTATTATAGTAATGCAACGTGGTAATGAGTTTTTGTTTTGAAGTTTAAACTTACAAACGCGTTGGCATGTTAGTTATAATAGGGCATTTAACAGGTTAGCATTACGAAAGCTGGACATTTTAGAGACGAGTTGCAGCTTAAAAAACAAAAAAAGCATTAGCTACTCCCTGTTACTTATACTCATTCATGATCCATAGCACCTTGCCGATTTTCAAATTGGACTAATTCCTTTCAAAAAATTTGTACTTTGATGGATGCCGTAGAAGGCAATAAAGCGTTGGTAAACAAACATTTCCAATTTCATTATTATATATATTATTCATATAGAGCATCACTGTTTGTAACGATTAAGAGAATATAAGTGCCGCACAAATTACCTCACAACACTCTTAAAACTTTCTAAAACTTACATTAGGAATACCTGTTCAGAAGAATGGTCCTGACCGTTGTGCTGAATGTTGACTAATTTTAGGCTCCACATTTATATTCAATTAAAATAGTCCTAGTGAATTGGAATTAAGTTGGTACAGCGAGAGGCATCTATCACCTTTACTCAATCACAGAGACCTACAAATACTGAACTTCCACATTTTGGTATCACCCTGTATCAAAAGGTGAACGAACACCCGAGAGTAGTACCGTTGTGTGTATCCGAAGTGACTTGGAACAGCAACTTATTCTATAATAATAATAATAATAATAATAATAATAATAATAATAATAATAGCCGCGAGGGGTTGCTAGATCCTCTCAGTGGCGCCTCCCCAAGGTGGCGGATAGGGGAATGCCTCCCAGATATGGGTGGTACCGGGGAAATGAAATACCCGGGGCGGACCAAAACTAGCACAGTGGAATAGCGTCAGCATCCAGAGGATCGGCTATTCCACAATTAATAGGACACGACGGATCTCCATGTGAGGAGCGGTACTCCGACAGCGTCTGTTCTTCATGTTAGAAGCGGCTGTTTTCATAAACCCCCAGGAAGCCGCCCAACATCAACAGGCTATTCGGTGCGTGGCGACACCGAGGGGTATACCGAAGCCAAAGGATGTAAGTCGGTCGGCAACCTTCACAGGTCCATCCTCTGGAGGCAATTTGGACGGCTGCCTCCGGAAATGTCGGCTGCGGGCCCTAAGGCTAACCACCTGACGGGCCCTATCTTCGGGTTCGACCACCTCGAAGGAAAAGCACCCACACCGAGCCGGTTTCGGAAGCCGGCGTTGGGCAAGGTGGCGGTGCTTCGATTTGCCCTGATGACGACCCCCGCAATGACATGGACCGTTTTAGGTGGACGACGGAGCTCAAGGATGACCTGCTGAGCTGCTACGAGAGCAGTAGCCCGCGCCGTAGGGGATACATGTCCCGCATGTATGAGAGGTGGTGTGAAATGCACCCAGAGCATAGCACGCTTACCTCTCAGAATTTGCGAGATTATGTATCATACCTCCGGAGGCAGGGATATGTTCGTGCTCCAGCTCAGCCTGCCCCTTCGGCGGACGGAAGGCCTGTTAACCAGGCTGAAAGTTCGCCGGTAAGGCCCGCTGAGAGGGAAATCAACCAAATCGTCTCACCTGGGGATTTCAGAGACCGAAGGGCCTTGCATAACAACGGAAGGTCCTTGAAGCTGGCAGATTTAAAGAGAGAGGATGAGGTTGTTGGTGAACGTCTATCGGAGGCCTCTGACATTTGGAGCATCAATTGCGAAATTTACGCTGCGGCTCTGAGGCTAGCTAGACAGGGGAGAGTGAGAGACTCTCCTGTTGAGAGAGCACAGAGACGGGTGCGCCAAATGGAAGCGAAAATCCAGTTGGCTCGCCAGGAAGCATCCCGTATCCAGTGTGTGATGGAATATAGAGCGGCTGGGAAGCCATTTACGCGCCGAGTGCGCCAGGTAGCCTACGGGTTGAGGCGCGACCATCATACACTCAGTCAAGCGGTACTGGTTGTTGTCAAGCAACACTGTCTTGACAGGATACGGATGCTAATCGCTGCTAAGCGATCGTTGGTGGCGCGGGCGAGAGGTCTGGAACAGAACAGAATGTTCTACGAAAGACCTTCTCGCCTTTTCCAACAGCCGCCTCCAGCCATAGAGCAGCCGCCAACTGCTGATCGCGTGGAGGCCTTTTGGAGGGACATTTACGAACAGCCCAAACCTCTCTCAGCAGACACTCCGGCCTTGGCGCAGTTCGAGTCCGTTTGTAGGAGGACTCCTAACTTAAATGTACTGCGTCACCCGATAAACACGGAAGAAATTCTTGACGCCTTACGAGGCGCAAAGAATTTCGCAGCTCCTGGCCCGGATGGCATAAACACCTACTGGTGGAAAAAATTCCCCAGTTGCCACCGGCATTTAGCTAGAGTTTTTAACTCGTGGCTAAATCAGGAGCAGCCAATTCCGGCTTGGTTTGTCGAGGGTCGAACCGTGCTTCTCCCGAAGACCGGAGATTTGTCTGATCCCAAAAACTACAGGCCAGTAACATGTCTGAACGCATGTTACAAGCTCTTCACCAGAATCTTGTACATGCGTCTCCTTCAAGCTGTGAATCCTGTATTTCTCGACGTGTATGAACAGAGAGGGTCAAAGAAAGGAGTAGCTGGCTGCAAGGAGAACTTGTTGATTGACCGATGTGTCACGCAGGACTCCGTGCAGTACAAGCGAAACCTTTCTATGGCCTGGATTGACTATCGCAAGGCATTCGACAGCACGTCTCATGAGCTCATTGTGCGGCTGTTGGAATGCCTCTCGGTGGATAATCAGATAGTGGGATGCATCAAACAACTGATGCCACTCTGGAAGACCCGGTTCACTATAATATCAGGTGAAACTCGGGTTCAGACAGAGTTGGTGTCATTGAAAAGAGGTGTCTTCCAAGGAGACTCCTTGAGTCCCTTGCTCTTTTGCATCTCACTTTTGCCTCTGTCCATAGCGCTGAGAAATACTAAAGGATACAGCTGTGGCACGCCCAATAACCGGAGGCACAAGGTCACCCATCTGTTTTATATGGATGACCTAAAAATCTATGCCTCCGGCCAACGCGAACTACAACAATCGCTGAGGGTGGTGCAGGAGTACAGTCATGCTATCGGAATGGAGTTCGGGACAGACAAATGTGCATTGGTTCATCTCAAGAAAGGACGAAGCGGAGATAGTGGAGATGAGGAACAGCTCGTTGATGGGAGCATCTTGCGACAACTGCATGCCGGAGATACTTATACCTACCTTGGAGTGGCGCAGCGTCATGTCCAAGAGGCAGCATTGGTTAAAGAGTGTCTCCGCCGCAAGTATTTGCACCGACTCCGGCAGATCTGGTCGTCAGAACTGTCCGGCAAGAACAAAGTCGCTGCCACAAACATGCTTGCGGTCCCATTGTTATTATACACCTTTGGTGCTATACACTGGAAAGTGAACGAGCTGAAGGAAATCGACACGAAGACCCGCAAAAGGATGAATATGGAGAGAAGCCTGCATCCTAAGTCCTCTGTCCCGCGAATATACCTCCCGCGACACCTGGGAGGGCGTGGACTATTGAGTTTGGAGCGTCTGCACAACAGAGTAGTACTGGCCACTGCCTGCTATGTAACGAACAGCACCGATCCCCTGATCCGCTTTGTGCGAGAGCACGAGAATGCGGGAAAAGGAGCCTTTCTTTTTAGCGCAGCGAAACGAGCAGCCGAGGAGCTCAGCCTCACACTCGACTTCAAGCGGAGGTGTCAGCAGTCCATTACGGAACTTGCTCCCGCAGAATTAAAATCCCACCTTAAAACTGCCGAAGTCGACTTCCTTTTAAGACTTCATAAAGATAAGCCAATGCATGGAATCTTCTACAAACATCTGGAAGAGCATGGCTTGTCTGAGCAGTTGACCTTCTCTTTCCTAAGGTCTAGTGGGTTGAAGTCGGAGACTGAGGGCTTTATAATGGCTTGCCAAGACGGTGTCTTCAACACCTTGGTGTACCGTAAAAGGGTTATGGGTGTAGATGTACCCGACACCCATTGTAGAGCTTGCCGACAGGCGCCAGAGACGCTTATGCATCTCTTGTCGGCGTGTAAGACGTACGCTGGGACGGCTTACGTCCATCGGCACAATGCGGCTCTACGAGTGCTCTACTATCATTTGAGGCACTCATACGGTATCGATGAGACACCGGTGCTGCCATACGCTCCAGGGGATATAGAGTCCGTTGTGGAGAACGAGAGATGCCGGATTTACTGGAACTACTCGTTCCCCACGCTCGAGCTTGTACAGGCAAACAAGCCCGACATAGTCCTTCTCGACCACCAACAGAAGACGATGTTCGTTATTGAGTTTTCGGCGCCTGCCGAGGTGAACATCGTCTCTAAGGAGGAGGAAAAGCGGACCAAATATCAGGAGTTGCTCGGACAACTTCGCAGGCTCTGGCCAGACTACACTGTAAGTCTGCTGGTTATGGTCATTGGATCCCTAGGTGGAATGAGGAATACGCTGCTCTCTGCACTGCGCAAAATACCGGTGTGTCGTGCGGCGGCGCACATCTTAGCCGCCAGAATGCAGAAGGCAGTCATCCTTGGGTCCCTTCGTCTACTTAGGGCGCACGATTCGCGGACCCAGTGATTGCTCACCTCACGGTGTGAGGAGTAGTCATTGGGTAATGGAACAGCAGCCCGGTGTGTCGGAGCCCGGGCTGCACTTTTTTGTTTTAAACATAATAATAATAATAAACCAGAGCAAACCAGAAAAGAACACAGGAATCTTCATACCTGTTTCATCGACTATAAAAAAGCTTTCGACTCTGTACCCCATAGCTGGCTAACAAAAACTCTTCAAATATACAAAATCAACCCAGGGCTTCGTCAGTTTCTTACAAGAACGATGGAGACATGGCGAACAAATATACACCTTCAAACTGAGGACGGTCATATTCAAACGGATGAGCTACATATACGTCGTGGTATCTTTCAGGGTGACTCTCTCAGTTCACTATGGTTCTGCCTCTGTCTCAATCCGCTCTCCAACACACTTAACAGCACAAACTGTGGTTTCACCATCAGGCACCAGAAAGCAAATCAGCACAAAATCAATCATCTTCTTTATATGGATGATCTAAAACTATATGCCGCCACAGAAGTGCAACTGAGAGAATTACTCAGGATAACGGAAGCTTGTACGTCAGATATCAAGATGGAGTTTGGCATGAGTAAATGCAAGGTGCTTCACATCAATAAAGGCCAATGGAAAAACCATCCCGAACAGGAAGTAGTAACTGGCCAGGCGCTAGACAACATGGACAAGGATGAAACATACAAGTACCTGGGTATTAATCAAAACGCTAAGATAGACCACACAAAAATCAAATCACAACTAACACAAGAGTTTAAAGACCGCCTTATGAGACTGTTAAAGACGAAACTAAATTCTAGAAATCTTACAAAAGCTATTAACACATTTGCTATACCAATCCTAACATATTCATTTGGCATTATCAAGTGGTCGCACACTGACATAGAAAACATCCATATACTCATCCGAACAGAACTCACAAAACACAGAATGTCACATCCCAAAGCATGCAAGGAAAGGCTCACCATAGACAGAAAACAAGGGGGCAGAGGAATTATAGATATACAGTCACTTCATGCAAAACAAATAAAATCACTCAGACATTTTTTCCACAGTAAACAAACAAACTTGCATAAAGCAATAGTAAAAGCAGACAAAAACTACACACCACTCGCCCTTTCTTGTCCAGATCACGCAGCAGACGCACACAACCACACACAAGCACAACAAGAAAAAATAAACACCTGGTCGCAGAAGGCACTCCACGGCAAACATAGATACCGTGTTTCACAAGACCACATTAATGAAAAGCAGTCATACACCTGGCTGCAGGATGGCCAGCTCTTTCCGGAAACGGAAGGTTTTATGCTTGCTATCCAGGACCAAGTGATTGCGACACGAAATTACAGGAAGTACGTAATGAAAGATCCATCCATCTCTGATGACAATTGCAGAAAATGCCACCAACAGAAGGAAACAATAGAACACATAACTAGTGGATGCAAAACTCTCGCTGGAACTGACTATACAGCCAGACATAACTCTGCAGCCAAAGTCATACACCAAGCACTAGCCACAACAAACAAGCTAATTGAAAACACAGATCCATATTATAACTACACACCGACCTCAGTACTAGAGAACAATCAATTCAAACTATACTGGGACATTGAAATACATACGGATAAAACCATCCCAGCAAACAGGCCAGATATAGTATTCCAGTCAAAGACAGACAAAGTGACCTACTTAATAGATATTGCGATTCCCAATGATATGAACATCCAAAACACCTACGCTGGGAAGATATCTAAATACACCGACCTCGCCATAGAAATAAAACGACTATGGAAACAAAACAAAGTTGTCATTGTCCCTCTCATTATGTCGGTCTCAGGCCTTACCCCAAATACATTTACGCCACACCTGCAACAATTGGGCCTGGATGAAAAGTTACATAAAACCTTCCAAAAGTCTGTAATCCTCAAGACCTGTAGCATTGTACGGTCCTTCCTGAATTCAGAATAATAATAGGTCAGGTATTGACTTGGCACAGCCCGTCAATGCTTGTTACTACCGCAACCATGCGAGAAAAAATAAGACATGCATAATAATAATAACTGTACTGGGACGTTGAAATACATACAGATAAGACTATCCCGGCAAATCGGCCAGATATAGTTTTCCAGTCGAAGGCAGACAAAGTTACCTATTTGATAGATATCGCTATTCCCAACGATACGAATATCCAAAACGCCTACGCTGGGAAGATATCTAAATACACTGACCTTGCGATAGAGATAAAACGACTATGGAAGCAAAACAAAGTTACTATTGTCCCCCTAATTATGTCTGTCTCAGGCCTTACACCAAACACTTTTACACCACACCTACAACAGTTAGGCCTAGACGAAAAGTTACACAAAATATTTCAAAAATCTGTAATCCTGAAGACCTGCAATATTGTACGATCCTTCCTAAATTCCGATCCGTAATAGTTCAGGTGTTGACTTGGCATAGCCCGTCAACATTTGTTGCTACCGCAGTCATGCGAGAGAAACTTGAAAAATCAGGATAATAATAATAATATATATATATATATATACCTCCCGCGACACCTGGGAGGGCGTGGACTATTGAGTTTGGAGCGTCTGCACAACAGAGTAGTACTGGCCACTGCCTGCTATGTAACGAACAGCACCGATCCCCTGATCCGCTTTGTGCGAGAGCACGAGAATGCGGGAAAGGGAGCCTTTCTTTTTGGCGCAGCGAAACGAGCAGCCGAGGCGCTCAGCCTCACACTCGACTTCAAGCGGAGGTGTCAGCAGTCCATTACGGAACTTGCTCCCGCAGAATTAAAATCCCACATTAAAACTGCCGAAGTCGACTTCCTCTTAAGACTTCATAAAGATAAGCCAATGCATGGAATCTTCTACAAACATCTAGAAGAGCATGGCTTGTCTGAGCAGTTGACCTTCTCTTTCCTAAGGTCTAGTGGGTTGAAGTCGGAGACTGAGGGCTTTATAGTGGCTTGCCAAGACGGTGTCTTCAACACCTTGGTGTACCGTAAAAGGGTTATGGGTGTAGATGTACCCGACACCCATTGTAGAGCTTGCCGACAGGCGCCAGAGACGCTTATGCATCTCTTGTCGGCGTGTAAGACGTACGCTGGGACGGCTTACGTCCATCGGCACAACGCGGCTCTACGAGTGCTCTACTATCATTTAAGGCACTCATACCGTATCGATGAGACGCCGGTGCTGCCATACGCTCCAGGGGATATAGAGTCCGTTGTGGAGAACGAGAGATGCCGGATTTACTGGAACTACTCGTTCCCCACGCTCGAACTTGTACAGGCAAACAAGCCCGACATAGTCCTTCTCGACCACCAACAGAAGACGATGTTCGTTATTGAGTTTTCGGCGCCTGCCGAGGTGAACATCGTCTCTAAGGAGGAGGAAAAGCGGACCAAATATCAGGAGTTGCTCGGACAACTTCGCAGGCTCTGGCCAGACTACACTGTAAGTCTGCTGGTTATGGTCATTGGATCCCTAGGTGGAATGAGGAATACGCTGCTCTCTGCACTGCGCAAAATACCGCAAAATACATCTTAGCCGCCAGAATGCAGAAGGCAGTCATCCATGGGTCCCTTCGTCTGCTTAGGACGCACGATACGCGGACCCAGTGATTGCTCACCTCACGGTGTGAGGAGTAGTCGCTGGGGAATGGAACAGCAGCCCGGTGTGTCGGAGCCCGGGCTGCACCTTTTTTGTTTTTGTTTTGTCTATATATATATATATATATATATATATATATATATAAACAAAACAAAAACAAAAAAGGTGCAACCCGGGCTCCGACACACCGGGCTGCTGTTCCATTCCCCAGCGACTACTCCTCACACCGTGAGGTGAGCAATCACTGGGTCCGCGTATCGTGCGTCCTAAGCAGACGAAGGGACCCATGGATGACTGCCTTCTGCATTCTGGCGGCTAAGATGTGCGCCGCCGCACGGCACACCGGCATTTTGCGCAGTGCAGAGAGCAGCGTATCCCTCATACCACCTAGGGATCCAATGACCATTACTAGCAGACTCACAGTGTAGTCCGGCCAGAGCCTGCGAAGTTGTCCGAGGAGCTCCTGATACTTGGTCCGCTTTTCCTCCTCCTTAGAGACGATGTTCCCCTCGGCGGGTGCCGAGAACTCGATAACGAACATCGTCTTTTGTTGGTAGTCGAGGAGGACTATGTCGGGCTTATTTGCATGTATAAGCTCGAGCGTGGAGAATGAGTAGTTCCAGTAAATTCGGCACCTCTCGTTCTCCACAACGGACTCAATGTCCCCTGGAGCGTATGGCAGCACCGGTGTCTCATCTATACCGTATGAGTGCCTTAAATGGTAGTATAGCACTCGTAGAGCCGCGTTGTGCCGATAGACGTAGGCTGTGCCAGCGTACACCTTACACGCCGACAAGAGGTGCGTAAGGGTCTCTGGCGCCTGCAGGCAGGCTCTACAGCGGATATCGGGCACATCCATACCCATAATCCGGCTACGGTATACTAAGGTGTTGAAGACACCGTCTTGGCAAGCCATTATAGAGCTCTCAGTCTCCGACTTCAACCCATTAGACCTTAGGAAGGAGAAGGTCAACTGCTCAGATAAACCATGCTCTTCTAGATGTTTGTAGAAGATTCCGTGCATTGGTTTATCTTTGTGAAGTCTTAAAAGCAATTGGACTTCAGCAGTTTTAATCCGGGTTTTTAATTGTGCGGGAGCAAGTTCCGTAACGGACTGCTGACACCTCCGCGTGAAGTCGAGCGTGAGACTAAGTTCTTCGGCTGCCCGTGTTGCTGCTTTAAAAAGGAAGGCTCCTTTACCCGCAATCTCGTGCTCTCGCACAAAGCGGATCAGGGGATCGGTGCTCGTCGTAACATAGCAGGCAGTGGCCAGTACTACTCTGTTGTGCAGATGCTCCAAACTCAATAGTCCACGCCCTCCCAGGTGTCGCGGGAGGTATATTCGCGGGACAGAGGATCTAGGATGTAGACTTCCCTCCATATTCATCCTTTTGCGGGTCTTTATGTCGATTTGTCGCAGCTCTTCCACGTTCCAGTGGACAGCACCAAAGCTGTATAGCAACAGTGGGATCGCAAGCATGTTTGTGGCAGCGACTTTGTTTTTGCCGGACAGTTCTGACGACCAGATCTGCCGGAGTCGGTGCAAATACTTGCGGCGGAGACACTCTTTGACCAATTCTGCCTCTTGGATGTGACGCTGCGCCACTCCAAGGTAGGTATAGGTATCTCCGGCATGCAGTTGTCGCAAGATGCTCCCATCAACGAGCTGCTCCTCATCTTCACTATCTCCGCAACGTCCTCTTTTGAGATGAACCATGGCACATTTGTCTATCCCGAACTCCATACCAATAGCTTGACTGTAATCCTGCACTACCCTCAGCGACTGCTCTAAATCGCGTTGTCCGGAGGCATAAAGTTTCAGGTCATCCATGTAAAATAAGTGGGTGACCTTGTGCCTCCGGTAATTGGGTTTGCCACAGCTGTATCCCTTAGTATTTTTCAGCGCTATGGACAAAGGCAGTAGCGAGATGCAAAAGAGCAAGGGACTCAAGGAGTCTCCTTGGAAGACCCCTCTTTTAAATGATACCAACTCTGTTCGAACCCTGGTTTCACCCGATGTTATAGTGAACCGAGTCTTCCAGAGCGGCATCAGTTGTTTGATGCATCCCACTATTTGATCATCTACCGAAAGACATTCCAACAGCCGCACAATCAGTTCATGAGACGTAGTGTCGAATGCCTTCCGATAGTCGATCCAGGCCATAGAAAGGTTTCGCAGGTAATGCACGGAGTCCTGTGTGACACAGCGGTCAATCAACAGGTTATCCCTGCAGCCAGCTACTCCTTTCTTAGACCCTCTTTGTTCATATACGCTGAGAAATACGGGATTTACAGCTTGAAGGATACGCATGTACAAGATTCTGGTGAAGAGCTTGTAACATGCGTTCAGACATGTTATTGGCCTGTAGTTTTTAGGATCAGACAAATCTCCGGTCTTCGGGAGAAGCACGGTTCGACCCTCGACAAACCAAGCCGGAATTGGCTGCTCCTGATTTAGCCACGAGTTAAAAACTCTAGCTAAATGCCGGTGGCAACTGGGAAACTTTTTCAACCAGTAGGTGTTTATGCCATCCGGGCCAGGAGCTGCGAAATTCTTTGCGCCTCGTAAGGCACCAAGAATTTCTTCCGTGTTTATCGGGTGACGCAGTACATTCAGGTTTGGAGTCCTCCTACAAACGGACTCGAACTGCGCCAAGGCCGGAGTGTCTGCTTGGAGAGGTTTGGGGTGTTCGTAAATGCCCCTCCAGAAAGTCTCCACGCGATCAGCAGTTGGCGGCTGCTCTATGACTGGTGGTCGCTGTTGGAAGAGACGAGCAGGCTTTTCGGAAAACAATCTGTTTTCCTCCAAACCTCTCGCCCGCGTCACCAGTGATCGTTTAGCAGCGATTAGCGTCCGTATCCTGTCAAGACAATGCTGCTTGACAACAACCAGTACCGCTTGACTGAGCGTGTGATGGTCGCGCCTTAGCTCTCGGGCTATCTGGCGCACGCGGCGCGTAAAAGGCCTACCGGCCGCTCTATATTCCATCACACACTGGATACGGGATGCTTCTTGGCGAGCCAACTGGATTTTCGCTTCCATCTGGCGCACCCGCCTCTGTGCTCTCTCGACAGGAGAGTCTCTCACTCTCCCCTGTCCAGCCAGCCTCAGAGCCGCAGCGTAAATTTCGCAATTGATGCTCCAAATGTCAGAGACCTCCGATAGACGTTCACTCAACGCCTCATCCTCTCTCTTTAAATCTGCCAGCTTGAAGGACCTCTTGTTGTTATGCAAGGCCCTTCGGTCACTGAAATCTCCAGGTGAGACGGCTTCGTCGATTTCCCTCTCAGCGGGCCTCATCGGCGACCTTTCAGCCTGGTTAACAGGCCTTTCAGTCGCCGGAGGGGCAGGCTGAGCTGGAGCACGAACGTATCCCTGCCCCCGAAGGTAAAATACCTGGTTCCGCAAGCTCTGGGAGGTAATTGTGCTATGCTCTGGATGCATTTCACACCATCTCCCATGCATGCGGGACATGTATCCCCTACGGCGCGGGCTACTGCTCTCGTAGCAGCTCAGCAGGTCATCCTTCAGTTCCGTCGTCCACCTAAAACGGTCCATGTCGTTGCGTGTGTCGTCGTCAGGGCGATCCGAGGCACCGCCACCTTGCCCAGAGCCGGCTTCCGATACCGGCCTGGTGTGGGTGCTCTTCTTCTGGGGCGGTCGAACCAGAAGGTAGGGCCCGTCCGGTGGTTAGCCTTAGGGCCCCCAGCCGACATTTCGGAGGCAGCCGACCACATTGCCTCCTAGGGATGACCTGTAGAGGTTGCCGGCCGGCTTTCATCCCTGGCTTGGGTTATCCCCACAGTGTCGCCACGCACCGAATAGCCGTTTGATGTTGGTCGGCTTCCTGGGGGCGCATTTTATACCTACTGCCAGGTTTGCTATCAGCCGCCCCTAACCTGGGGTCAGACGCTGTCGGGAAGCCGTCCTTAACATAGGTGCAGCCGCTTCCTCACTATGGTGGTTCATACGCCTGCTTTCACAGCCGGTGACCACCATAGGCCCTTTTAAGGCAAGGACTACCAATCTTTTAGTCGCCTCTTACGACAGGCAGATTAAACCCTGGGAACATTCTAAACCCGGACCCAGACGGTATATATATATATATATCCCGCATGTATGAGAGGTGGTGTGAAATGCACCCAGAGCATAGCACGCTTACCTCTCAGAATTTGCGAGATTATGTATCGTACCTTCGGAGGCAGGGATATGTTCGTGCTCCAGCTCAGCCTGCCCCTTCGGCGGACGGAAGGCCTGTTAACCAGGCTGAAAGTTCGCCGGTAAGGCCCGCTGAGAGGGAAATCGACCAAGTCGTCTCACCTGGGGATTTCAGGGACCGAAGGGCCTTGCATAGCAACGGAAGGTCCTTGAAGCTGGCAGATTTAAAGAGAGAGGATGAGGTTGTTGGTGAACGTCTATCGGAGGCCTCTGACATTTGGAGCATCAATTGCGAAATTTACGCTGCGGCTCTGAGGCTAGCTAGACAGGGGAGAGTGAGAGACTCTCCTGTTGAGAGAGCACAGAGACGGGTGCGCCAAATGGAAGCGAAAATCCAGTTGGCTCGCCAGGAAGCATCCCGTATCCAGTGTGTGATGGAATATAGAGCGGCTGGGAAGCCTTTTACGCGCCGAGTGCGCCAGATAGCCTACGGGTTGAGGCGCGACCATCATACACTCAGTCAAGCGGTACTGGTTGTTGTCAAGCAACACTGTCTTGACAGGATACGGATGCTAATTGCTGCTAAGCGATCGTTGGTGGCGCGGGCGAGAGGTCTGGAGCAGAACAGAATGTTCTACGAAAGACCTTCTCGCCTTTTCCAACAGCCGCCTCCAGCCATAGAGCAGCCGCCAACTGCTGATCGCGTGGAGGCCTTTTGGAGGGACATTTACGAACAACCCAAACCTCTCTCAGCAGACACTCCGGCCTTGGCGCAGTTCGAGTCCGTTTGTAGGAGGACTCCTAACTTGAATGTACTGCGTCACCCGATAAACACGGAAGAAATTCTTGACGCCTTACGAGGCGCAAAGAATTTCGCAGCTCCTGGCCCGGACGGCATAAACACCTACTGGTGGAAAAAATTCCCCAGTTGCCACCGGCATTTAGCTAGAGTTTTTAACTCGTGGCTAAATCAGGAGCAGCCAATTCCGGATTGGTTTGTCGAGGGTCGAACCGTGCTTCTCCCGAAGACCGGAGATTTGTCTGATCCCAAAAACTACAGGCCAATAACATGTCTGAACGCGTGTTACAAGCTCTTCACCAGAATCTTGTACATGCGTATCCTTCAAGCTGTGAATCCTGTATTTCTCGACGTGTATGAACAGAGAGGGTCAAAGAAAGGAGTAGCTGGCTGCAAGGAGAACCTGTTGATTGACCGATGTGTCACGCAGGACTCTGTGCAGTACAAGCGAAATCTTTCTATGGCCTGGATTGACTATCGCAAGGCATTCGACAGCACGTCTCATGACCTCATTGTGCGGCTGTTGGAATGTCTTTCGGTGGATAATCAGATAGTGGGATGCATCAAACAACTGATGCCGCTCTGGAAGACCCGGTTTACCATAACATCAGGTGAAACTCGGGTTCAGACAGAGTTGGTGTCATTGAAAAGAGGTGTCTTCCAAGGAGACTCCTTGAGTCCCTTGCTCTTTTGCATCTCACTTTTGCGTCTGTCCATAGCGCTGAGAAATACTAAAGGATACAGCTGTGGCACGCCCAATAACCGGAGGCACAAGGTCACCCATCTGTTTTATATGGATGACCTAAAACTTTATGCCTCCGGCCAACGCGAACTACAACAATCGCTGAGGGTGGTGCAGGAGTACAGTCATGCTATCGGCATGGAGTTCGGGACAGACAAATGTGCATTGGTTCATCTCAAGAAAGGACGAAGCGGAGATAGTGGAGATGAGGAACAGCTCGTTGATGGGAGCATCTTGCGACAACTGCATGCCGGAGATACTTATACCTACCTTGGAGTGGCGCAGCGTCATGTCCAAGAGGCAGCATTGGTTAAAGAGTGTCTCCGCCGCAAGTATTTGCACCGACTCCGGCAGATCTGGTCGTCAGAACTGTCCGGCAAGAACAAAGTCGCTGCCACAAACATGCTTGCGGTCCCATTGTTATTATACACCTTTGGTGCTATACACTGGAAAGTGAACGAGCTGAAGGAAATCGACACGAAGACCCGCAAAAGGATGAATATGGAGAGAAGCCTGCATCCTAAGTCCTCTGTCCCGCGAATATACCTCCCGCGACACCTGGGAGGGCGTGGACTATTGAGTTTGGAGCGTCTGCACAACAGAGTAGTGCTGGCCACTGCCTGCTATGTAACGAACAGCACCGATCCCCTGATCCGCTTTGTGCGAGAGCACGAGAATGCGGGAAAAGGAGCCTTTCTTTTTAGCGCGGCGAAACGAGCAGCCGAGGAGCTCAGCCTCACACTCGACTTCAAGCGGAGGTGTCAGCAGTCCATTACGGAACTTGCTCCCGCAGAATTAAAATCCCACCTTAAAACTGCCGAAGTCGACTTCCTTTTAAGACTTCATAAAGATAAGCCAATGCATGGAATCTTCTACAAACATCTGGAAGAGCATGGCTTGTCTGAGCAGTTGACCTTCTCTTTCCTAAGGTCTAGTGGGTTGAAGTCGGAGACTGAGGGCTTTATAATGGCTTGCCAAGACGGTGTCTTCAACACCTTTGTGTACCGTAAAAGGGTTATGGGTGTAGATGTACCCGACACCCTTTGTAGAGCTTGCCGACAGGCGCCAGAGACGCTTATGCATCTCTTGTCGGCGTGTAAGACGTACGCTGGGACGGCTTACGTCCATCGGCACAACGCGGCTCTACGAGTGCTCTACTATCATTTGAGGCACTCATACGGTATCGATGAGACACCGGTGCTGCCATACGCTCCAGGGGATATAGAGTCCGTTGTGGAGAACGAGAGATGCCGGATTTACTGGAACTACTCGTTCCCCACGCTCGAGCTTGTACAGGCAAACAAGCCCGACATAGTCCTTCTCGACCACCAACAGAAGACGATGTTCGTTATTGAGTTTTCGGCGCCTGCCGAGGTGAACATCGTCTCTAAGGAGGAGGAAAAGCGGACCAAATATCAGGAGTTGCTCGGACAACTTCGCAGGCTCTGGCCAGACTACACTGTAAGTCTGCTGGTTATGGTCATTGGATCCCTAGGTGGAATGAGGAATACGCTGCTCTCTGCACTGCGCAAAATACCGGTGTGCCGTGCGGCGGCGCACATCTTAGCCGCCAGAATGCAGAAGGCAGTCATCCTTGGGTCCCTTCGTCTACTTAGGGCGCACGATTCGCGGACCCAGTGATTGCTCACCTCACGGTGTGAGGAGTAGTCATTGGGTAATGGAACAGCAGCCCGGTGTGTCGGAGCCCGGGCTGCACTTTTTTGTTTTAAAAATATATATATATATATATATATATATAATATATAACCCCCATCAGGTGCTAGAACGTTGTCGCTCGTTTGGGGGCTTAGAAAGTGACTTTTTGATGGGCAAGATATGTCGGTTGATGGCTCATCGGAGGCTCTAATACCACCGCGGGGTTGTTATGCCGGCATGGCTCGTGATCAACAAGTCACTTCAACCAAGGCTAGCACACTCAGGAAGCTGTGGGCTAGGTAGACTTTACATCCTCTACCGAGCACAAAGCTTCTTTCCCCAAGCTATCCTGACCTCAGTCAGATAGGGATTTGGCAAATCCGGGGAGAAATGCCACAGAAGGCTGAGCGCCGGTCCTTCTGTCATATACCGTTATTGCGCCCCACACTTCAACGACCTCAGCAGGGCGTGGCTGGGGAAAGTTGTGGGGGGTACGCAACCGGGGGGCTTGCCTTAACCGGCCGGCCCGCGAGGAGAAAGCCTCAACAAAACCCGACAGTAAAGTCGCAAATCCTCCGGAGCACCTTGGGCCAACTTCGGAGTAAATATAAGTCCCTTCTCTCCTGGAATGGGCGTCACCCGGGAGAGCGACATTTAGATCGTCCCTACTCGTGGGAACACGATGGATAGAGTTAATTTTATAAATAACCAACGACGGCCTAGGTTACGTCGATTAAACTCACCTGAACCCCAAACCGAAAAAGAACAACCAATAGGAGATAACCCAGTTGCAGATGTTTTGCCGGTAGAGCCGGCAACCACCAAAGCTGGCAAGCCAAGACAGCGCTTACAGTGGACTACTGAGATGAACACATCTGTAATGCACTGTTACTATACCGCCACAAAACTAGAAACAATCTCCACAGGCTACAGGCATGAACTACACAGGCTATTTACAGCACAATACCCACACCTCTCAGCACGGGTAACTGAACAAAGACTTATTGACCAAAAACGTGTCATTACCAAAAATAACCGACTTACACCTCAACAACTACAAGCTATAAAGAATCTTGTAGCGGACGAAATAAATACAGTTGAAACGAATGATTCTCTAGTCAATGAATCAATCACGGAAACACAACACGATCATACCCTAAACGATAAGACTCCCAACCCAAACACAACCAACACCACCGGCACACACTTAGAAGAAAACCCAGAACATGAGTTTATACCAGATGCCCCAGACACAGTATGCACTAACCGGCCTCCCACAACCACGCGAAACCAAAACGTTACTCAAACACCTTCCTTCACACAATCTGCCGAACAAGTGATGAACGCAAAATTAAAAAAATGGTGTGGCACTAACCCTGCACTGCGAGATCCCCTGCCCAGACTAATTTTCAACAGCAACACCCAAAAAATATTACATACAATAAATACCAACGTAATACCACAATTCTTAACAAACGGCAGTAACTTAGAGGACATCCACACCGTCATATATGCTGCCGCAGCAGCCACACTTATAGTTAACGGCCAAAAACTTCCGAAACGGTCTAATAACCACACAAGCAAAAGGTCGAAACCTAAATGGCAAATGCGAATCGAAAACAAAATTACCACAATCAGAAAGGAACTGGCACACCTCGCACAATACACCAACAACAACAACAACCGTTCAAAACGCATACAGACAACAATAGATATCCTCAAATCCAAGTCGCCCCAAAAATCAATACCAGAAATAACTGATACACTCAAACAAAAACTTGCAGTCTACGCAGCTCGACTACGCAGATACAATGAATCAAACGACAGAAAGGACGCTAATAACCTTTTTCAGAAAAGTGAAAAACAATTCTACAAAAAGATAACAACCGACAACCAGATAACAGCAGTAGAACTTCCTAGTAAACAAGAGTTAACAGAATTTTGGGGAAGCCTATGGTCAGAACCCAAAACACATAATGAAAACGCTCCATGGATCAGACAGGAAGAGGAAAAACATCAACATATAGTGGAACAGGGAAACGTTATTCTTACGCCAGAGGAAATAGCTGAAACAATAAAACATACTCACAACTGGAAGTGTCCAGGCGTGGATAATATACAAAATTTTTGGTACAAGCAGTTCAGCTCAGTATACGAAGTGCTCACAGACCAAATTAATAAAGCCATACTCCAACCCAATAGGCTTCCCAAATTCCTCACGCAAGGAATAACGTATATAAAACCCAAAAACGCAGACACCAAAAACCCTGCCAACTATCGCCCAATCACTTGTCTTCCCACCTTGTACAAGATCATCACCGCAACGATATGCAGAAGAATTGAAAAACACCTCACGGAAAACAGCATCCTGACTGAAGAACAAAAAGGATGTAGAAAACAAAGCCAAGGATGCAAGGAACAACTTATAATTGATAGTGTGATCATGGAGCAAACCAGAAAAGAACACAGGAATCTTCATACCTGTTTCATCGACTATAAAAAAGCTTTCGACTCTGTACCCCATAGCTGGCTAACAAAAACTCTTCAAATATACAAAATCAACCCAGGGCTTCGTCAGTTTCTTACAAGAACGATGGAGACATGGCGAACAAATATACACCTTCAAACTGAGGACAGTCATATTCAAACGGATGAGCTACATATACGTCGTGGTATCTTTCAGGGTGTCTCTCTCAGTTCACTATGGTTCTGCCTCTGTCTCAATCCGCTCTCCAACACACTTAACAGCACAAACTGTGGTTTCACCATCAGGCACCAGAAAGCAAATCAGCACAAAATCAATCATCTTCTTTATATGGATGATCTAAAACTATATGCCGCCACAGAAGTGCAACTGAGAGAATTACTCAGGATAACGGAAGCTTGTACGTCAGATATCAAGATGGAGTTTGGCATGAGTAAATGCAAGGTGCTTCACATCAATAAAGGCCAATGGAAAAACCATCCCGAACAGGAAGTAGTAACTGGCCAGGCGCTAGACAACATGGACAAGGATGAAACATACAAGTACCTGGGTATTAATCAAAACGCTAAGATAGACCACACAAAAATCAAATCACAACTAACACAAGAGTTTAAAGACCGCCTTATTAGACTGTTAAAGACGAAACTAAATTCTAGAAATCTTACAAAAGCTATTAACACATTTGCTATACCAATCCTAACATATTCATTTGGCATTATCAAGTGGTCGCACACTGACATAGAAAACATCCATATACTCATCCGAACAGAACTCACAAAACACAGAATGTCACATCCCAAAGCATGCAAGGAAAGGCTCACCATAGACAGAAAACAAGGGGGCAGAGGAATTATAGATATACAGTCACTTCATGCAAAACAAATAAAATCACTCAGACATTTTTTCCACAGTAAACAAACAAACTTGCACAAAGCAATAGTAAAAGCAGACAAAAACTACACACCACTCGCCCTTTCTTGTCCAGATCACGCAGCAGACGCACACAACCACACACAAGCACAACAAGAAAAAATAAACACCTGGTCGCAGAAGGCACTCCACGGCAAACATAGATACCGTGTTTCACAAGACCACATTAATGAAAAGCAGTCATACACCTGGCTGCAGGATGGCCAGCTCTTTCCGGAAACGGAAGGTTTTATGCTTGCTATCCAGGACCAAGTGATTGCGACACGAAATTACAGGAAGTACGTAATGAAAGATCCATCCATCTCTGATGACAATTGCAGAAAATGCCACCAACAGAAGGAAACAATAGAACACATAACTAGTGGATGCAAAACTCTCGCTGGAACTGAGTATACAGCCAGACATAACTCTGCAGCCAAAGTCATACACCAAGCACTAGCCACAACAAACAAGCTAATTGAAAACACAGATCCATATTATAACTACACACCGACCTCAGTACTAGAGAACAATCAATTCAAACTATACTGGGACATTGAAATACATACGGATAAAACCATCCCAGCAAACAGGCCAGATATAGTATTCCAGTCAAAGACAGACAAAGTGACCTACTTAATAGATATTGCGATTCCCAATGATATGAACATCCAAAACACCTACGCTGGGAAGATATCTAAATACACCGACCTCGCCATAGAAATAAAACGACTATGGAAACAAAACAAAGTTGTCATTGTCCCTCTCATTATGTCGGTCTCAGGCCTTACCCCAAATACATTTACGCCACACCTGCAACAATTGGGCCTGGATGAAAAGTTACATAAAACCTTCCAAAAGTCTGTAATCCTCAAGACCTGTAGCATTGTACGGTCCTTCCTGAATTCAGAATAATAATAGGTCAGGTATTGACTTGGCACAGCCCGTCAATGCTTGTTACTACCGCAACCATGCGAGAAAAAATAAGACATGCATAATTATAAACAACAACTGCATGCCGGAGATACTTATACCTACCTTGGAGTGGCGCAGCGTCATGTCCAAGAGGCAGCATTGGTTAAAGAGTGTCTCCGCCGCAAGTATTTGCACCGACTCCGGCAGATCTGGTCGTCAGAACTGTCCGGCAATAACAAAGTCGCTGCCACAAACATGCTTGCGGTCCCATTGTTATTATACACCTTTGGTGCTATACACTGGAAAGTGAACGAGCTGAAGGAAATCGACACGAAGACCCGCAAAAGGATGAATATGGAGAGAAGCCTGCATCCTAAGTCCTCTGTCCCGCGAATATACCTCCCGCGACACCTGGGAGGGCGTGGACTATTGAGTTTGGAGCGTCTGCACAACAGAGTAGTACTGGCCACTGCCTGCTATGTAACGAACAGCACCGATCCCCTGATCCGCTTTGTGCGAGAGCACGAGAATGCGGGAAAAGGAGCCTTTCTTTTTAGCGCAGCGAAACGAGCAGCCGAGGAGCTCAGCCTCACACTCGACTTCAAGCGGAGGTGTCAGCAGTCCATTACGGAACTTGCTCCCGCAGAATTAAAATCCCACCTTAAAACTGCCGAAGTCGACTTCCTTTTAAGACTTCATAAAGATAAGCCAATGCATGGAATCTTCTACAAACATCTGGAAGAGCATGGCTTGTCTGAGCAGTTGACCTTCTCTTTCCTAAGGTCTAGTGGGTTGAAGTCGGAGACTGAGGGCTTTATAATGGCTTGCCAAGACGGTGTCTTCAACACCTTGGTGTACCGTAAAAGGGTTATGGGTCTAGATGTACCCGACACCCTTTGTAGAGCTTGCCGACAGGCGCCAGAGACGCTTATGCATCTCTTGTCGGCGTGTAAGACGTACGCTGGGACGGCTTACGTCCATCGGCACAACGCGGCTCTACGAGTGCTCTACTATCATTTGAGGCACTCATACGGTATCGATGAGACACCGGTGCTGCCATACGCTCCAGGGGATATAGAGTCCGTTGTGGAGAACGAGAGATGCCGGATTTACTGGAACTACTCGTTCCCCACGCTCGAGCTTGTACAGGCAAACAAGCCCGACATAGTCCTTCTCGACCACCAACAGAAGACGATGTTCGTTATTGAGTTTTCGGCGCCTGCCGAGGTGAACATCGTCTCTAAGGAGGAGGAAAAGCGGACCAAATATCAGGAGTTGCTCGGACAACTTCGCAGGCTCTGGCCAGACTACACTGTAAGTCTGCTGGTTATGGTCATTGGATCCCTAGGGGGAATGAGGAATACGCTGCTCTCTGCACTGCGCAAAATACCGGTGTGCCGTGCGGCGGCGCACATCTTAGCCGCCAGAATGCAGAAGGCAGTCATCCTTGGGTCCCTTCGTCTACTTAGGGCGCACGATTCGCGGACCCAGTGATTGCTCACCTCACGGTGTGAGGAGTAGTCATTGGGTAATGGAACAGCAGCCCGGTGTGTCGGAGCCCGGGCTGCACTTTTTTGTTTTAAACTTATTATAATAATTATAAAGATTCTTGTATCCAATGAAATTAATACTGCTCATCCGAATCACCCGCAGACCTCAAACAGAACCACAATCGACAAGACTAGCATACACTCAGAGATAGATCCAGAACATGAGCACACACAACATATACCAGATTCCGCTGTCCAACCTAATGATTCGTTAGCTACTGAATCAATCACAGAACGGCATGCCATTCGTACCCGAAATAATCAACCTCCAAACACAGGCACGACCAATACCACCAGCATACACTTGGAATTGGATCTAGAAAATGATCATACACCAGAAACAACATGCACTAACTTACCTTCCACAGCCACACAAAGCCAAAACATTACTTTACCACCTGCCATCACACAATCTGCCGAACAAGTGATGAACACACAGTACAACAAATGGTGTGGCACCAATCCTACATTGCGAGATCCCCTGCCCAGACTAATTTTTAAAAACAACACTCTACAAATATTAGACACAATAAACGTAAACATAATACCGCAATTTTTAACCAAAGACAGTGACCTAGAGGACATCCATACTGTTATATATGCTGCCGCAGCAACCGCACTCACACTCAACGGCCAAAAACTCCCAAAACGATCTATAGCCCGCACAACTGAAAGATCTAAACCTAAATGGCAAATAAGAATTGAAAATAAAATCAGCACAATCAGAAAGGATCTGGCACACCTCGCGCAATATATCAACAATAACAACCGCTCAAAGCGAGTACAGACAACAATTAATATGCTGAAATCCAAGTCACCACAACAGACAATACCAGAAATAGCTGATACCCTTAAACAGAAGCTTGCAGTCTATGCAGCTAGACTCCGCAGATACAACGAGTCTAATGCCAGAAAGGATGCTAACAATCTTTTTCAGAAAAGTGAAAAACAGTTTTACCAAAAGATAACAGCCGACAACCAGATAACAGCAATAGAACCTCCTAGTAAACAAGAGCTAACTGAGTTTTGGGGAAGTCTATGGTCAGAACCCAAAACACATAATGAAAACGCTCCATGGATCAGACAAGAAGAGGAAAAACATCAACATATAGTGGAGCAGGAAGACGTTATCCTTACACCAGAGGAAATAGCTGAAACCATAAAGCATACCCATAATTGGAAGTGCCCAGGCGTGGATAATGTGCAAAATTTTTGGTACAAGCAATTCAGTGCAACATACGAAATGCTTACGGACCAAATCAATAAAGCCATACTCCAACCGAATAGGCTTCCCAAATTCCTCACGCAAGGAATAACGTATATAAAACCCAAAAACGCAGACACCAAGAACCCTGCCAACTATCGCCCAATCACTTGCCTTCCCACCTTGTACAAGATTATCACCGCAACAATATGCAGGAGAATTGAACAACACCTCACGCAAAACAACATCCTGACTGAAGAACAAAAAGGATGTCGAAAGCAAAGCCAAGGTTGCAAGGAACAACTTATAATTGATAGTGTGATCATGGAGCAAACCAGAAAAGAACATAGGAACCTTCATACCTGTTTCATCGACTACAAAAAAGCCTTCGACTCTGTACCCCATAGCTGGCTAGCGAAAACTCTTCAAATATATAAAATCAACCCGGGGCTACGTGAGTTTCTTGCAAGTACCATGGAGACATGGCGAACCAGCATACATCTCAAAACCCAGGACGGCCTTATCAAGACGGATGAGCTTCACATAAGACGCGGCATCTTTCAGGGTGACTCTCTCAGTTCACTGTGGTTCTGTCTCTGTCTGAATCCGCTCTCTAACGCACTTAACAACACAAACTGCGGTTTCAACATTAGACACGACAGTTTAAACCAACACAAAATCAATCATCTCCTCTACATGGATGATATAAAACTATATGCCGCCAATGAAGTACAACTGAAAGAGTTAATCAGAACAACAGAAGCTTGCTCGTCAGACGTCAGGATGGAATTCGGAATGAGTAAATGCAAGGTTCTCCACATCAACAAAGGCCAATGGAAGGACCACCCCCAGCAGGAAACAGTAGCTGGCCAAACACTAAACAACATGAACAAGGACGAAACTTACAAGTACCTGGGCTTCAATCAAAACGTTAAAATAGACCACACACAAGTCAAGGCACAACTAACCCAAGAGTTCAGAGATCGCCTTATTAAGCTACTAAAAACCAAATAGAATTCCAGAAACCTTACAAAAGCCATTAACACATTTGCGATACCAGTCCTCACATACTCCTTCGGCATCATCAAGTGGTCACACACTGATATAGAAAACATCCACATCCTCATACGGACGGAACTCACGAAACACCGAATGTCACATCCAAACGCATGCAAAGAAAGGCTCACCATAGACAGGAAACAAGGAGGCAGAGGGATTACAGATACACAGTCGCTTCGCACAAGACAGATAAAGACACTCAGACATTTCTTCCAAAACAAACAAACAAATTTACATCGAGCAATAGTAAAAGCAGACAAAAACTATACACCACTCAACCTATCATGTCCAGACCACGTCGCAGACACACACAATCCCACACAATCACAACAAGAAAAAATAAGCACCTGGTCGCAGAAACCACTCCATGGCAAACATAGATACCCTATTACGCAAGACCACATAAATGAAAAACAGTCATACACCTGGCTGCAGGATGGCCAGCTCTTTCCAGAAACTGAGGGGTTTATGCTTGCTATCCAGGACCAAGTTATTGCGACGAGAAACTACAAGAAATACGTAATTAAAGATCCATCCATAACAAACGATAACTGCAGAAAATGTCAACAACAAAAGGAAACAATAGACCACATAACAAGCGCATGCAAAACTCTCGCTGGAACTGAGTACACGGCTAGACATAACTCAGCAGCCAAAATCATACATCAAGCATTAGCCACAGAAAACAAACTAATCGAAAACTCCGATCCATATTACAAGTATACACCAACATCAGTACTCGAAAACGATCACTACAAACTATACTGGGATGTTGAAATCCACACAGATAAAACCATCAATGCAAACAGACCAGATATAGTATTTCAGATAAAGGCAGACAAAGTTACCTACTTAATAGATATTGCTATTCCCAATGATGTGAATGTTCAAAACACCTACGCTGGGAAAATATCTAAATACACTGACCTTGCCATAGAAGTGAAGCGAATTTGGAAACAAGATAAAGTTATTATTGTCCCCTTCATTATGTCGGTCTCAGGCCTCACACCGAACACATTTACACAACACCTACAGCAGTTAGGCCTGGACGAAAGTTTACATAAAATATTCCAAAAGTCTGTAATCCTTAAGACCTGTAATATAGTACGATCTTTCCTAAATTCAGATCAGTAATAGTTCAGGTGTTGACTTGGCCTAGCCCGTCAACATTTGTCGTCACCGCAGTCATGCGAGAGAAGCTTGAAAAAACACAATAATAATAATAATAATAATTGCCGCGAGGGGTTGCTGGATCCTCTCAGTGGCGCCTCCCCAAGGTGGCGGATAGGGGAATGCCTCCCAGATATGGGTGGTACCGGGGAAATGAAATACCCGGGGCGGACCAAAACTAGCACAGTGGAATAGCGTCTGCATCCAGAGGATCGGCTATTCCACAATTAATAGGACACGACGGATCTCCATGTGAGGAGCGGTACTGCGACAGCGTCTGTTCTTCATGTTAGAAGCGGCTGTTTTCATAAACCCCCAGGAAGCCGCCCAACATCAACAGGCTATTCGGTGCGTGGCGACACCGAGGGGTATACCGAAGCCAAAGGATGCAAGTCGGTCGGCAACCTTCACAGGTCCATCCTCTGGAGGCAATTTGGACGGCTGCCTCCGGAAATGTCGGCTGCGGGCCCTAAGGCTAACCACCTGACGGGCCCTATCTTCGGGTTCGACCACCTCGAAGGAAAAGCACCCACACAGAGCCGGTTTCGGAAGCCGGCGTTGGGCAAGGTGGCGGTGCTTCGATTTGCCCTGATGACGACCCTCGCAATAACATGGACCGTTTTAGGTGGACGACGGAGCTCAAGGATGACCTGCTGAGCTGCTACGAGAGCAGTAGCCCGCGCCGTAGGGGATACATGTCCCGCATGTATGAGAGGTGGTGTGAAATGCACCCAGAGCATAGCACGCTTACCTCTCAGAATTTGCGAGATTATGTATCGTACCTCCGGAGGCAGGGATATGTTCGTGCTCCAGATCAGCCTGCCCCTTCGGCGGACGGAAGGCCTGTTAACCAGGCTGAAAGTTCGCCGGTAAGGCCCGCTGAGAGGGAAATCGACCAAGTCGTCTCACCTGGGGATTTCAGGGACCGAAGGGCCTTGCATAACAACGGAAGGTCCTTGAAGCTGGCAGATTTAAAGAGAGAGGATGAGGTTGTTGGTGAACGTCTATCGGAGGCCTCTGACATTTGGAGCATCAATTGCGAAATTTACGCTGCGGCTCTGAGGCTAGCTAGACAGGGGAGAGTGAGAGACTCTCCTGTTGAGAGAGCACAGAGACGTGTGCGCCAAATGGAAGCGAAAATCCAGTTGGCTCGCCAGGAAGCATCCCGTATCCAGTGTGTGATGGAATATAGAGCGGCTGGGAAGCCTTTTACGCGCCGAGTGCGCCAGATAGCCTACGGGTTGAGGCGCGACCATCATACACTCAGTCAAGCGGTACTGGTTGTTGTCAAGCAACACTGTCTTGACAGGATACGGATGCTAATCGCTGCTAAGCGATCGTTGGTGGCGCGGGCGAGAGGTCTGGAGCAGAACAGAATGTTCTACGAAAGACCTTCTCGCCTTTTCCAACAGCCGCCTCCAGCCATAGAGCAGCCGCCAACTGCTGATCGCGTGGAGGCCTTTTGGAGGGACATTTACGAACAACCCAAACCTCTCTCAGCAGACACTCCGGCCTTGGCGCAGTTCGAGTCCGTCTGTAGGAGGACTCCTAACTTGAATGTCCTGCGTCACCCGATAAACACGGAAGAAATTCTTGACGCCTTACGAGGCGCAAAGAATTTCGCAGCTCCTGGCCCGGATGGCATAAACACCTACTGGTGGAAAAAATTCCCCAGTTGCCACCGGCATTTAGCTAGAGTTTTTAACTCGTGGCTAAATCAGGAGCAGCCAATTCCGGCTTGGTTTGTCGAGGGTCGAACCGTGCTTCTCCCGAAGACCGGAGATTTGTCTGATCCCAAAAACTACAGGCCAATAACATGTCTGAACGCGTGTTACAAGCTCTTCACCAGAATCTTGTACATGCGTATCCTTCAAGCTGTGAATCCTGTATTTCTCGACGTGTATGAACAGAGAGGGTCAAAGAAAGGAGTAGCTGGCTGCAAGGAGAACCTGTTGATTGACCGATGTGTCACGCAGGACTCTGTGCAGTACAAGCGAAACCTTTCTATGGCCTGGATTGACTATCGCAAGGCATTCGACAGCACGTCTCATGACCTCATTGTGCGGCTGTTGGAATGTCTTTCGGTGGATAATCAGATAGTGGGATGCATCAAACAACTGATGCCGCTCTGGAAGACCCGGTTTACCATAACATCAGGTGAAACTCGGGTTCAGACAGAGTTGGTGTCATTGAAAAGAGGTGTCTTCCAAGGAGACTCCTTGAGTCCCTTGCTCTTTTGCATCTCACTTTTGCCTCTGTCCATAGCGCTGAGAAATACTAAAGGATACAGCTGTGGCACGCCCAATAACCGGAGGCACAAGGTCACCCATCTGTTTTATATGGATGACCTAAAACTTTATGCCTCCGGCCAACGCGAACTACAACAATCGCTGAGGGTGGTGCAGGAGTACAGTCATGCTATCGGAATGGAGTTCGGGACAGACAAATGTGCATTGGTTCATCTCAAGAAAGGACGAAGCGGAGATAGTGGAGATGAGGAACAGCTCGTTGATGGGAGCATCTTGCGACAACTGCATGTCGGAGATACTTATACCTACCTTGGAGTGGCGCAGCGTCATGTCCAAGAGGCAGCATTGGTTAAAGAGTGTCTCCGTCGCAAGTATTTGCACCGACTCCGGCAGATCTGGTCGTCAGAACTGTCCGGCAAGAACAAAGTCGCTGCCACAAACATGCTTGCGGTCCCATTGTTATTATACACCTTTGGTGCTATACACTGGAAAGTGAACGAGCTGAAGGAAATCGACACGAAGACCCGCAAAAGGATGAATATGGAGAGAAGCCTGCATCCTAAGTCCTCTGTCCCGCGAATATACCTCCCGCGACACCTGGGAGGGCGTGGACTATTGAGTTTGGAGCGTCTGCACAACAGAGTAGTACTGGCCACTGCCTGCTATGTAACGAACAGCACCGATCCCCTGATCCGCTTTGTGCGAGAGCACGAGAATGCGGGAAAAGGAGCCTTTCTTTTTAGCGCAGCGAAACGAGCAGCCGAGGAGCTCAGCCTCACACTCGACTTCAAGCGGAGGTGTCAGCAGTCCATTACGGAACTTGCTCCCGCAGAATTAAAATCCCACCTTAAAACTGCCGAAGTCGACTTCCTTTTAAGACTTCATAAAGATAAGCCAATGCATGGAATCTTCTACAAACATCTGGAAGAGCATGGCTTGTCTGAGCAGTTGACCTTCTCTTTCCTAAGGTTTAGTGGGTTGAAGTCGGAGACTGAGGGCTTTATAATGGCTTGCCAAGACGGTGTCTTCAACACCTTGGTGTACCGTAAAAGGGTTATGGGTGTAGATGTACCCGACACCCTTTGTAGAGCTTGCCGACAGGCGCCAGAGACGCTTATGCATCTCTTGTCGGCGTGTAAGACGTACGCTGGGACGGCTTACGTCCATCGGCACAACGCGGCTCTACGAGTGCTCTACTATCATTTAAGGCACTCATACGGTATCGATGAGACACCGGTGCTGCCATACGCTCCAGGGGATATAGAGTCCGTTGTGGAGAACGAGAGATGCCGGATTTACTGGAACTACTCGTTCCCCACGCTCGAGCTTGTACAGGCAAACAAGCCCGACATAGTCCTTCTCGACCACCAACAGAAGACGATGTTCGTTGTTGAGTTTTCGGCACCTGCCGAGGTGAACATCGTCTCTAAGGAGGAGGAAAAGCGGACCAAATATCAGGAGTTGCTCGGACAACTTCGCAGGCTCTGGCCAGACTACACTGTAAGTCTGCTGGTTATGGTCATTGGATCCCTGGGTGGAATGAGGAATACGCTGCTCTCTGCACTGCGCAAAATACCGGTGTGCCGTGCGGCGGCGCACATCTTAGCCGCCAGAATGCAGAAGGCAGTCATCCTTGGGTCCCTTCGTCTACTTAGGGCGCACGATTCGCGGACCCAGTGATTGCTCACCTCACGGTGTGAGGAGTAGTCATTGGGTAATGGAACAGCAGCCCGGTGTGTCGGAGCCCGGGCTGCACTTTTTTGGGAAAAAAAAAATAATTGGAGGGACGTTTACGAACAACCCAAACCTCTCTCAGCAGACACTCCGGCCTTGGCGCAGTTTGTGTCCGTTTGTAGGAGGACTCCTAACTCGAATGTACTGCGTCACCCGATAAACACGGAAGAAATTCTTGACGCCTTACGAGGCGCAAAGAATTTCGCAGCTCCTGGCCCGGATGGCATAAACACCTACTGGTGGAAAAAATTCCCCAGTTGCCACCGGCATTTAGCTAGAGTTTTTAACTCGTGGCTAAATCAGGAGCAGCCAATTCCGGCTTGGTTTGTCGAGGGTCGAACCCTGCTTCTCCCGAAGACCGGAGATTTGTCTGATCCCAAAAACTACAGGCCAATAACATGTCTGAACGCGTGTTACAAGCTCTTCACCAGAATCTTGTACATGCGTATCCTTCAAGCTGTGAATCCTGTATTTCTCGACGTGTATGAACAGAGAGGGTCAAAGAAAGGAGTAGCTGGCTGCAAGGAGAACCTGTTGATTGACCGATGTGTCACGCAGGACTCTGTGCAGTACAAGCGAAACCTTTCTATGGCCTGGATTGACTATCGCAAGGCATTCGACAGCACGTCTCATGAGCTCATTGTGCGGCTGTTGGAATGTCTTTCGGTGGATAATCAGATAGTGGGGTGCATCAAACAACTGATGCCTCTCTGGAAGACCCGGTTCACCATAACATCAGGTGAAACTCGGGTTCAGACAGAGTTGGTGTCATTGAAAAGAGGTGTCTTCCAAGGAGACTCCTTGAGTCCCTTGCTCTTTTGCATCTTACTTTTGCCTCTGTCCATAGCGCTGAGAAATACTAAAGGATACAGCTGTGGCACGCCCAATAACCGGACGCACAAGGTCACCCATCTGTTTTATATGGATGACCTAAAACTTTATGCCTCCGGCCAACGCGAACTACAACAATCGCTGAGGGTAGTGCAGGAGTACAGTCATGCTATCGGAATGGAGTTCGGGACAGACAAATGTGCATTGGTTCATCTCAAGAAAGGACGAAGCGGAGATAGTGGAGATGAGGAACAGCTCGTTGATGGGAGCATCTTGCGACAACTGCGTGCCGGAGATACTTATACCTACCTTGGAGTGGCGCAGCGTCATGTCCAAGAGGCAACATTGGTTAAAGAGTGTCTCCGCCGCAAGTATTTGCACCGACTCCGGCAGATCTGGTCGTCAGAACTGTCCGGCAAGAACAAAGTCGCTGCCACAAACATGCTTGCGGTCCCATTGTTATTATACACCTTTGGTGCTATACACTGGAAAGTGAACGAGCTGAAGGAAATCGACACGAAGACCCGCAAAAGGATGAATATGGAGAGAAGCCTGCATCCTAAGTCCTCTGTCCCGCGAATATACCTCCCGCGACACCTGGGAGGGCGTGGACTATTGAGTTTGGAGCGTCTGCACAACAGAGTAGTACTGGCCACTGCCTGCTATGTAACGAACAGCACCGATCCCCTGATCCGCTTCGTGCGAGAGCACGAGAATGCGGGAAAAGGAGCCTTTCTTTTTAGCGCAGCGAAACGAGCAGCCGAGGAGCTCAGCCTCACACTCGACTTCAAGCGGAGGTGTCAGCAGTCCACTACGGAACTTGCTCCCGCAGAATTAAAAGCCCACATTAAAACTGCCGAAGTCGACTTCCTCTTAAGACTTCATAAAGATAAGCCAATGCATGGAATCTTCTACAAACATCTAGAAGAGCATGGCTTGTCTGAGCAGTTGACCTTCTCTTTCCTAAGGTCTAGTGGGTTGGAGTCGGAGACTGAGGGCTTTATAATGGCTTGCCAAGACGGTGTCTTCAACACCTTGGTATACCGTAAAAGGGTTATGGGTGTAGATGTACCCGACACCCATTGTAGAGCTTGCCGACAGGCGCCAGAGACGCTTATGCATCTCTTGTCGGCGTGTAAGACGTACGCTGGGACGGCTTACGTCCATCGGCACAACGCGGCTCTACGAGTGCTCTACTATCATTTGAGGCACTCATACGGTATCGATGAGACACCGGTGCTGCCATACGCTCCAGGGGATATAGAGTCCGTTGTGGAGAACGAGAGATGCCGGATTTACTGGAACTACTCGTTCCCCACGCTCGAGCTTGTACAGGCAAACAAGCCCGACATAGTCCTTCTCGACCACCAACAGAAGACGATGTTCGTTTTTGAGTTTTCGGCGCCTGCCGAAGTGAACATCGTCTCTAAGGAGGAGGAAAAGCGGACCAAATATCAGGAGTTGCTCGGACAACTTCGCAGGCTCTGGCCAGACTACACTGTAAGTCTGCTGGTTATGGTCATTGGATCCCTAGGTGGAATGAGGAATACGCTGCTCTCTGCACTGCGCAAAATACCGGTGTGCCGTGCGGCGGCGCACATCTTAGCCGCCAGAATGCAGAAGGCAGTCATCCTTGGGTCCCTTCGTCTACTTAGGGCGCACGATTCGCGGACCCAGTGATTGCTCACCTCACGGTGTGAGGAGTAGCCATTGGGTAATGGAACAGCAGCTCGGTGTGTCGGAGCCCGAGCTGCACTTTTTTGTTTTTAACATATATAATACCCCGCGAGGGGTTGCTAGATCCTCTCAGTGGCGCCTCCCCAAGGTGGCGGATAGGGGAATGCCTCCCAGATATGGGTGGTACCGGGGAAATGAAATACCCGGGGCGGACCAAAACTAGCACAGTGGAATAGCGTCTGCATCCAGAGGATCGGCTATTCCACAATTAATAGGACACGACGGATCTCCATGTGAGGAGCGGTACTCCGACAGCGTCTGTTCTTCATGTTAGAAGCGGCTGTTTTCATAAACCCCCAGGAAGCCGCCCAACATCAACAGGCTATTCGGTGCGTGGCGACACCGAGGGGTATACCGAAGCCAAAGGATGCAAGTCGGTCGGCAACCTTCACAGGTCCATCCTCTGGAGGCAATTTGGACGGCTGCCTCCGGAAATGTCGGCTGCGGGCCCTAAGGCTAACCACCTGACGGGCCCTATCTTCGGGTTCGACCACCTCGAAGGAAAAGCACCCACACCGAGCCGGTTTCGGAAGCCGGCGTTGGGCAAGGTGGCGGTGCTTCGATTTGCCCTGCTGACGACCCCCGCAATAACATGGACCGTTTTAGGTGGACGACGGAGCTCAAGGATGACCAGCTGAGCTGCTACGAGAGCAGTAGCCCGCGCCGTAGGGGATACATGTCCCGCATGTATGAGAGGTGGTGTGAAATGCACCCAGAGCATAGCACGCTTACCTCTCAGAATTTGGGAGATTATGTATCGTACCTCCGGAGGCAGGGATATGTTCGTGCTCCAGCTCAGCCTGCCCCTTCGGCGGACGGAAGGCCTGTTAACCAGGCTGAAAGTTCGCCGGTAAGGCCCGCTGAGAGGGAAATCGACCAAGTCGTCTCACCTGGGGATTTCAGGGACCGAAGGGCCTTGCATGGCAACGGAAGGTCCTTGAAGCTGGCAGATTTAAAGAGAGAGGATGAGGTTGTTGGTGAACGTCTATCGGAGGCCTCTGACATTTGGAGCATCAATTGCGAAATTTACGCTGCGGCTCTGAGGCTAGCTAGACAGGGGAGAGTGAGAGACTCTCCTGTTGAGAGAGCACAGAGACGGGTGCGCCAAATGGAAGCGAAAATCCAGTTGGCTCGCCAGGAAGCATCCCGTATCCAGTGTGTGATGGAATATAGAGCGGCTGGGAAGCCTTTTACGCGCCGAGTGCGCCAGATAGCCTACGGGTTGAGGCGCGACCATCATACACTCAGTCAAGCGGTACTGGTTGTTGTCAAGCAACACTTTATTGACAGGATACGGATGCTAATTGCTGCTAAGCGATCGTTGGTGGCGCGGGCGAGAGGTCTGGAGCAGAACAGAATGTTCTACGAAAGACCTTCTCGCCTTTTCCAACAGCCGCCTCCAGCCATAGAGCAGCCGCCAATTGCTGATCGCGTGGAGGCCTTTTGGAGGGACATTTACGAACAACCCAAACCTCTCTCAGCAGACACTCCGGCCTTGGCGCAGTTCGAGTCCGTTTGTAGGAGGACTCCTAACTTGAATGTACTGCGTCACCCGATAAACACGGAAGAAATTCTTGACGCCTTACGAGGCGCAAAGAATTTCGCAGCTCCTGGCCCGGATGGCATAAACACCTACTGGTGGAAAAAATTCCCCAGTTGCCACCGGCATTTAGCTAGAGTTTTTAACTCGTGGCTAAATCAGGAGCAGCCAATTCCGGCTTGGTTTGTCGAGGGTCGAACCGTGCTTCTCCCGAAGACCGGAGATTTGTCTGATCCCAAAAACTACAGGCCAATAACATGTCTGAATGCGTGTTACAAGCTCTTCACCAGAATCTTGTACATGCGTATCCTTCAAGCTGTGAATCCTGTATTTCTCGACGTGTATGAACAGAGAGGGTCAAAGAAAGGAGTAGCTGGCTGCAAGGAGAACCTGTTGATTGACCGATGTGTCACGCAGGACTCTGTGCAGTACAAGCGAAACCTTTCTATGGCCTGGATTGACTATCGCAAGGCATTCGACAGCACGTCTCATGACCTCATTGTGCGGCTGTTGGAATGTCTTTCGGTGGATAATCAGATAGTGGGATGCATCAAACAACTGATGCCGCTCTGGAAGACCCGGTTTACCATAACATCAGGTGAAACTCGGGTTCAGACAGAGTTGGTGTCATTGAAAAGAGGTGTCTTCCAAGGAGACTCCTTGAGTCCCTTGCTCTTTTGCATCTCACTTTTGCCTCTGTCCATAGTGCTGAGGAATACTAAAGGATACAGCTGTGGCACGCCCAATAACCGGAGGCACAAGGTGACCCATCTGTTTTATATGGATGACCTAAAACTTTATGCCTCCGGCCAACGCGAACTACAACAATCGCTGAGGGTGGTGCAGGAGTACAGTCATGCTATCGGCATGGAGTTCGGGACAGACAAATGTGCATTGGTTCATCTCAAGAAAGGACGAAGCGGAGATAGTGGAGATGAGGAACAGCTCGTTGATGGGAGCATCTTGCGACAACTGCATGCCGGAGATGCTTATACCTACCTTGGAGTGGCGCAGCGTCATGTCCAAGAGGCAGCATTGGTTAAAGAGTGTCTCCGCCGCAAGTATTTGCACCGACTCCGGCAGATCTGGTCGTCAGAACTGTCCGGCAAGAACAAAGTCGCTGCCACAAACATGCTTGCGGTCCCATTGTTATTATACACCTTTGGTGCTATACACTGGAAAGTGAACGAGCTGAAGGAAATCGACACGAAGACCCGCAAAAGGATGAATATGGAGAGAAGCCTGCATCCTAAGTCCTCTGTCCCGCGAATATACCTCCCGCGACACCTGGGAGGGCGTGGACTATTGAGTTTGGAGCGTCTGCACAACAGGGTAGTGCTGGCCACTGCCTGCTATGTAACGAACAGCACCGATCCCCTGATCCGCTTTGTGCGAGAGCACGAGAATGCGGGAAAAGGAGCCTTTCTTTTTAGCGCAGCGAAACGAGCAGCCGAGGAGCTCAGCCTCACACTCGACTTCAAGCGGAGGTGTCAGCAGTCCATTACGGAACTTGCTCCCGCAGAATTAAAATCCCACCTTAAAACTGCCGAAGCCGACTTCCTTTTAAGACTTCATAAAGATAAGCCAATACATGGAATCTTCTACAAACATCTGGAAGAGCATGGCTTGTCTGAGCAGTTGACCTTCTCTTTCCTAAGGTCTAGTGGGTTGAAGTCGGAGACTGAGGGCTTTATAATGGCTTGCCAAGACGGTGTCTTCAACACCTTGGTGTACCGTAAAAGGGTTATGGGTGTAGATGTACCCGACACCCTTTGTAGAGCTTGCCGACAGGCGCCAGAGACGCTTATGCATTTCTTGTCGGCGTGTAAGACGTACGCTGGGACGGCTTACGTCCATCGGCACAACGCGGCTCTACGAGTGCTCTACTATCATTTGAGGCACTCATACGGTATCGATGAGACACCGGTGCTGCCATACGCTCCAGGGGATATAGAGTCCGTTGTGGAGAACGAGAGATGCCGGATTTACTGGAACTACTCGTTCCCCACGCTCGAGCTTGTACAGGCAAACAAGCCCGACATAGTCCTTCTCGACCACCAACAGAAGACGATGTTCGTTATTGAGTTTTCGGCGCCTGCCGAGGTGAACATCGTCTCTAAGGAGGAGGAAAAGCGGACCAAATATCAGGAGTTGCTCGGACAAATTCGCAGGCTCTGGCCAGACTACACTGTAAGTCTGCTGGTTATGGTCATTGGATCCCTAGGTGGAATGAGGAATACGCTGCTCTCTGCACTGCGCAAAATACCGGTGTGCCGTGCGGCGGCGCACATCTTATCCGCCAGAATGCAGAGGGCAGTCATCCTTGGGTCCCTTCGTCTACTTAGGGCGCACGATTCGCGGACCCAGTGATTGCTCACCTCACGGTGTGAGGAGTAGTCATTGGGTAATGGAACAGCAGCCCGGTGTGTCGGAGCCCGGGCTGCACTTTTTTGTTTAAAAATTAATAATAATAATAACCCCCATCAGGTGCTAGAACGTTGACGCTCGTTTGGGGGCTTAGAAAGTGACTTTTTGATGGGCCAGCTATGTCGGTTGATGGTTCATCAGAGGTTTTAATACCACCCGGAGTTGTCATGCCGGCAGGGCTCGAGATCAAAAAGTCACTTCAACCAAGGCTAGCACACTCAGCAAGCTGTGGGCTCTTAGTTTTACATACCCTACCAAGCACAAAGCTCCTTCCCCCAAGCTATCTTGGCCTCGGTCAGATAGGGATGCGGCGAATCCGGGGAGAAATGCCACAGAGGGCTAAGCGCTGGTCCTTCTGTCACACACCGTTATTGCGCCCCACACTTCAACGACCTCCGCAAGGCGTGGCTGGGGAACGTTGTGAGGGATACGCAACCGGGGGGCTTGCCTTAACCGGCCGGCCCGTGAGGAGAAAGCCTCAACAAAACCCGACAGTAAAGTCGCAAATCCTCCGGAGCACCTTGGGCCAACTTCGGAGTAAATATAAGTCCCTTCTCTCCTGGAATGGGCGTCACCCGGGAGAGCGACATTTAGATCGTCCCTACTCGTGGGAACGCGATGGATAAAGTTAGTTTTTCAAACAACCAACGACGGCCTAGGGTACGTCGATTAAACTCACCTGAACCCCAAAACCAAACACAACAACCAACAGCACACAACCCAACTGCGGATGTTTTGCCGGTACAGCCGGCAACCACCAAAGCTGGTAAACCAAGACAGCGCTTACAGTGGACTACTGAGATGAACAAATCTGTAATGCACTGTTACTATACCGCCACAAAACTTGAAACCATCTCTACAGGCTACAGACATGAGCTGTATAGGCTGTTTACAGCACAATACCCACACCTCTCAACACGTGTAACCGAACAAAGACTTATTGATCAAAAACCAGTCATAACAAAAAACAACCGTCTTACCCCACAAGAACTACAAGCTATAAAGAGCCTTGTATCCGACGAAATAAATACTGTCACACCAAATGATTCTTCAGCCGATGAATCAATCACGGAAAGACAGAATAATCATACCCGAAGTAACCAGACGCCAAACACAGATACAACCAATAACACCAGCATACACTTAGATGTGGATTCAGAATACGAGCACACACCAGATACACCAAACCAAACATCCATTAAGTTACCTTCCACAGCCACACAAAGCCAAAACGTTACGCCACCACCTTGTATCACACAATCTACAGAACAAGTGATGAACACACAATATAACAAATGGTGTGGCACAAATCCTACACTGCGAGATCCCTTGCCTAGACTGATTTTTAAAAACAACACTCGACAAATATTACAAACAGTAAATTCCAACATAATACCACAATTCTTAACAAAGGATAGTAACCTAGAAGACATCCATACTGTTATATATGCTGCTGCAGCAACCATCCTCATAGTTAACGGCCAAAAACTTCCAAAACGATCGAAAGACCACACAAGCAAAAGATCTAAACCTAAATGGCAAATTAGAATCGAAAATAAAATTAGCACAATCAGGAAAGATCTCGCACACGTCACTCAATATATCCACAAGAACAACCTCTCGAAACGCATACAAACAACAATAAATAGACTCAAATCTAGATCACCACAACAAACAATATCCGAAATATACGATACGCTTAAACAGAAACTTGCAGTCTACGCAGCTAGACTCCGCAGGTATAATGAGTCCAACGACAGAAAGGATACTAACAACCTTTTTCAGAAAAGTGAGAGGCAGTTCTACCAAAAGATCACATCAAATAATCAGATAACAGCAATAGAACCTCCAAGTAGAAAAGAGCTAACCGACTTCTGGGGAAGCTTATGGTCAGAGCCCATAATGAAAACGCTCCATGGATTAGACAAGAAGAGGAAAAACAACAACACATACCGGAACAGGGAGACGTTATTCTTACACCACAGGAAATAGCCGAAACAATAAAACACACCCACAATTTGAAGTGCCCGGGCGTAGACAACGTGCAGAATTTCTGGTACAAACAATTTAGTGCAATATATGAAGTACTCACAGACCAAATCAATAAAGCCATACTCCAACCCAACAGGCTACCCAAATTCCTCACACAAGGAGTAACATATATAAAACCAAAAAACGCAGACACCAAGAACCCTGCCAATTACCGTCCGATCACTTGTCTCCCCACCTTGTACAAGATCATCACCGCAACAATAGGCAAAAGGATTGAACAACACCTTACTCAAAACAACATCCTGACCGAAGAACAGAAAGGATGCAGAAAACAAAGCCAAGGTTGCAAAGAACAACTAATAATTGATAGTGTGATCATGGAGCAAACTAGAAAAGAACACAGGAACCTCCATACCTGTTTCATCGATTATAAAAAAGCTTTTGACTCTGTACCCCATAGCTGGCTAACGAAAACTCTTCAAATATATAAAATTAATCCAACCCTTCGTCAGTTCCTTACAAGAACTATGGAGACATGGAGAACCAACATACATCTTAAAACTCAGGACGGTCATATCCAAACGGAGGAGCTATGCATAAGACGCGGTATCTTCCAGGGTGATTCACTCAGTTCACTGTGGTTCTGCCTTTGTTTAAATCCACTCTCCAACGCACTTAATAACACAAATTATGGTTTCAACATCAGACACCAGAAAGTTAATCAACACAGAATCAGTCATCTTCTCTACATGGATGATATAAAACTGTATGCAGCCACTGAAGTGCAACTGAAGGAATTACTCAAAATAACAGAGGTTTGTACGTCAGACGTCGGGATGGAATTCGGAATGAGCAAATGCAAGGTGCTCCACATCCATAAGGGCCAATGGAAGAACCATTCCGAACAGGAAATATTAACTGGCCAAACTCTGGACAACATGGAGAAGGACGAAACGTACAAGTACCTAGGCTTCAATCAGAACATTAAGATTGACCACTCAGAGGTTAAGGCTCAACTAACACAAGAGTTTAGAGACCGTCTCATTACACTTCTGAAAACAAAATTGAACTCCAAAAATCTTACGAAAGCAATTAACACATTTGCGATACCGGTCCTCACATACTCCTTTGGTATCATCAAGTGGTCGCACACTGGTATTGAAAACATCAACATACTCATACGAACGGAACTCACAAAACACAGAATGTCACATCCGAAAGCGTGCAAGGAAAGGCTCACCATAGACAGGAAACATGGGGGCAGAGGAATTATAGACATACAGTCACTTCACACAAGACAAATAAAAACACTCAGAGACTTTTTCCAAAGCAAAGAGACAAACTTACACAGATCAATAGTAAAAGCAGACAAAAACTATACTCCACTCACCCTATCCCGCCCAGATCACCCAGCAGACGCACACAATCACATAGAATTACAACAAGAAAAAATAAACACATGGTCACAAAAAGCACTCCATGGCAAGCACAGATACCGCGTTACACAAGACCACATTAATGAAAGACAATCATACACCTGGCTCCAGGATGGCCAACTCTTTCCAGAAACTGAGGGTTTTATCAGCTTAATTGTTTAGTGACCTACTGTATACTATCAAGGAACCAGATGGTTGGGTTTAGGTCAACAAAAAGAGGAAGTCTCTTTTACTGTTTTGCCGACGTTTCGGCCTTTATTAGGCCATCTTCAGGGCACTAAAAAATTTTTTTTTTGTTTATACTTAAACAGACAAATATACATTACGCTTATAAAAAATTGAATATATAAAATGACAATATACAATAACGAATTAAAAAGGAAGGTGATCATTGCTATTAAAAAAAAAACCTAATACACAATATACAATAAACGGGTAGTACTTACATCAGTGATGGACTCCTTGAGTCAAATATGGTGAAAAGGCACATGTAGTATAAAAAAATTATATAAGGGCAAAACGACACGTAATAAATAAATAAGAACAATAAGACTGAGATTGTCTATTCGCAATCGATGTGTACGTCGGACTGGCAAAAATCATAAGTATTTTTAAAAGGAATTCTATGGGGGCACAAGAAGGTTAGCAAGAAACATAATATTTCAATATTTACAAAAATGGACAAGGAATACAGGGCGAAGTTGAGAACAGAAAATGTAGAAAAAGGGTTGGATGGGGTAATGTAGAACAGTGTTAATTATAAAAATGAAGAAGCAAATGTGTAGTTAATTCTTTTTAGGTATTTTGCTGATAAGGTTAAAATAACTACTATTTAAATTTTGTATGTCTTGTTTCTTGTTAACAGTATTAAATTTTTTTATATTGATCATTTCAAGAAACAGACGTTTCTTCAAATTACTTTGTTTTGATAAAATGGTTGTATTGTCAAAATCAAAATTGTGATGTAAGTCTTGAGTATGTTGCATCAAGGCAGTTTTATTATTATCATGAAGGTGGGTGGGTCGGACACTTCTTTTGTGTTCTTCTATGCGTCTTTTTAGGTATCTGCCCGTCTGTCCTACATATACTTTATCACAATTACAGCAAGGTATGCTATAAACAACTTCGCTTTGTAGTTCCTTGGGGGTTCTATCTTTCATGTGGGTAAAATACTTTTTTATCGTATTGTTGCTTTTGAAAGCAATTTTTACCTTGTCACTGCTTAGTACCCCAGCTAGGTTCTCTGAGAGGTTCTTTGAGTACGGGATTTTATAGTACTTCTTTAACGTCTGTTGTTCTTCTTTGTTAGTGGAACCTACTGGTTTTCTTAGTAATTTATCTACAAGTTTTACTGGATAATTGTTTTTTAGTAGGTAAGTGTTTATGTTTTGTAAGTTTTTTTGATGGAAGGATGGGTGTGACAGTTGAGTCGCTCTATGTTTTAAATTATTAATAGTATTAAGTTTATGCTGGAAGTGGTGTTCTGAATTAAAATTTAAAAACCTCTCCGAAAAGGTAGGTTTATGGTACCAGTCAGTGACAATTACTCCATTGAAATTGATAATTGAGATATCTAGAAAAGGGATCCTTTTATTAGCTTCTTTTTCAACAGTGAACTGAATTTTGCTGTGAAAACTGTTAAAGACCTGCAGCATGGAGTCTATTTCATCTTCTGGAATACAGGTGCAGATATCATCTACGTAACGTTTAAAGAAAATTGGTTTGAACGACAGTTTATTTAAACACTGTACTTGTAATTCAGACATAATGATGTCTGCACATACTGGTGATAAACAATTTCCCATTCCTAGACCAAAAATTTGTTTGTAAAACTCATTGTTAAATATAAAATAGCTATTATCGAATACAAACTTCAGAAGTACGAGGAACTGAGTTAAAGACAAGTTAGTGTGTGTCTGTATCTTACTCCATCTCTGGGTAACTATCTCAATCACCAAGTCAGTCGGAATATTAGTAAAAAGTGATGTAACATCTAAAGACACCAATACATAATTTGTAGGTATAGTCATCCCTTGAATTTCTTTGACTAGTTCAAACGAATCCTTAACGTGATATTCATCTTTGTCAAAAGCATAATTGAGTAACGTACCCAGATGCTTGGATAACTTGTAAGTAGGAGAACCTACGAAACTGACTATGGGTCTAAGGGGAACGTTCGGTTTATGAATTTTAGGTAAAAAATATAATTTTGGAAAGACACCATTATTACATTTCAAAGACCGACCTAATTCTTTACTAAAAACATTATTTTTTATTAGTTCATCTATGAGATTATTGATTTTGTTCTGAATTGTAATTGTAGGATCTTTTTCTAATGGTAAATAGGTAGAAGTGTCTGAGAGTAGTTCTTTTGCCTTATTGTAATAGTCATTCCTAGTCATAGCTACTGTCACGTTTCCCTTGTCGGCTTTAGTAATCATGATATCACTGTTATTTTTTAGGAATCTTCTAGTGCATTTTTCCATGTTACGTAGTTTGGGGTTTACCTTGAAGTTTGTTTTATTTTGCACATAATTAGTAATAATATTCACAGTTTTGTTTCTTTTTTCGTTTTTGTTTTCTTCCGATTCTAGGTTGTCAACTATATATTCTGTGTCTACTAGAAAATTTTCTAAGGGAAATGTGTGACAGTTGTATGGTAAATTATAGTTTTCACCTAATCCAAGAAAAGTCTGTACTTCAGTTGGAATGTCCACATTTGTAAGGTTGAGAAACCACTTATTTTTTTGAGAAAGATTGTCCTCTGTATGAAAAATGTTTAATTTGCTATGAAATAGATGCTCAATTTTTTTCTTTTGTCCCTTTCTTATGATTTCGTACCTTTTGGCATAAAATCGTTCTTGTGAAACATAAAAAGATTCATATACTTCATTAGGTACCAGTGATCGTAAATTGCCCTGTGTAATATTTAGAATATTTTTCAAATAATTTACTTTCCAATGAGAGTATGAAATTTCTAAGTTGAGTATTTTCTTCCTAAACTGTTTTTGTAAATTGAAATATTTATCCTTGAATGGACTCTCATCCAACAGCAAAAACTGTAAATTAGCAAAGCAATTATTAAGATGCATGGGTACTACCTGTTTTTGTGAAATTCTTACTGCAATGTAAACAAAAACAGGTAGTACCCATGCATCTTAATAATTGCTTTGCTAATTTACAGTTTTTGCTGTTGGATGAGAGTCCATTCAAGGATAAATATTTCAATTTACAAAAACAGTTTAGGAAGAAAATACTCAACTTAGAAATTTCATACTCTCATTGGAAAGTAAATTATTTGAAAAATATTCTAAATATTACACAGGGCAATTTACGATCACTGGTACCTAATGAAGTATATGAATCTTTTTATGTTTCACAAGAACGATTTTATGCCAAAAGGTACGAAATCATAAGAAAGGGACAAAAGAAAAAAATTGAGCATCTATTTCATAGCAAATTAAACATTTTTCATACAGAGGACAATCTTTCTCAAAAAAATAAGTGGTTTCTCAACCTTACAAATGTGGACATTCCAACTGAAGTACAGACTTTTCTTGGATTAGGTGAAAACTATAATTTACCATACAACTGTCACACATTTCCCTTAGAAAATTTTCTAGTAGACACAGAATATATAGTTGACAACCTAGAATCGGAAGAAAACAAAAACGAAAAAAGAAACAAAACTGTGAATATTATTACTAATTATGTGCAAAATAAAACAAACTTCAAGGTAAACCCCAAACTACATAACATGGAAAAATGCACTAGAAGATTCCTAAAAAATAACAGTGATATCATGACTACTAAAGCCGACAAGGGAAACGTGACAGTAGCTATGACTAGGAATGACTATTACAATAAGGCAAAAGAACTACTCTCAGACACTTCTACCTATTTACCATTAGAAAAAGATCCTACAATTACAATTCAGAACAAAATCAATAATCTCATAGATGAACTAATAAAAAATAATGTTTTTAGTAAAGAATTAGGTCGGTCTTTGAAATGTAATAATGATGTCTTTCCAAAATTATATTTTTTACCTAAAATTCATAAACCGAACGTTCCCCTTAGACCCATAGTCAGTTTCGTAGGTTCTCCTACTTACAAGTTATCCAAGCATCTGGGTACGTTACTCAATTATGCTTTTGACAAAGATGAATATCACGTTAAGGATTCGTTTGAACTAGTCAAAGAAATTCAAGGGATGACTATACCTACAAATTATGTATTGGTGTCTTTAGATGTTACATCACTTTTTACTAATATTCCGACTGACTTGGTGATTGAGATAGTTACCCAGAGATGGAGTAAGATACAGACACACACTAACTTGTCTTTAACTCAGTTCCTCGTACTTTTGAAGTTTGTATTCGATAATAGCTATTTTATATTTAACAATGAGTTTTACAAACAAATTTTTGGTCTAGGAATGGGAAATTGTTTATCACCAGTATGTGCAGACATCATTATGTCTGAATTACAAGTACAGTGTTTAAATAAACTGTCGTTCAAACCAATTTTCTTTAAACGTTACGTAGATGATATCTGCACCTGTATTCCAGAAGATGAAATAGACTCCATGCTGCAGGTCTTTAACAGTTTTCACAGCAAAATTCAGTTCACTGTTGAAAAAGAAGCTAATAAAAGGATCCCTTTTCTAGATATCTCAATTATCAATTTCAATGGAGTAATTGTCACTGACTGGTACCATAAACCTACCTTTTCGGAGAGGTTTTTAAATTTTAATTCAGAACACCACTTCCAGCATAAACTTAATACTATTAATAATTTAAAACATAGAGCGACTCAACTGTCACACCCATCCTTCCATCAAAAAAACTTACAAAACATAAAGACTTACCTACTAAAAAACAATTATCCAGTAAAACTTGTAGATAAATTACTAAGAAAACCAGTAGGTTCCACTAACAAAGAAGAACAACAGACGTTAAAGAAGTACTATAAAATCCCGTACTCAAAGAACCTCTCAGAGAACCTAGCTGGGGTACTAAGCAGTGACAAGGTAAAAATTGCTTTCAAAAGCAACAATACGATAAAAAAGTATTTTACCCACATGAAAGATAGAACCCCCAAGGAACTACAAAGCGAAGTTGTTTATAGCATACCTTGCTGTAATTATGATAAAGTATATGTAGGACAGACGGGCAGATACCTAAAAAGACGCATAGAAGAACACAAAAGAAGTGTCCGACCCACCCACCTTCATGATACTAATAAAACTGCCTTGATGCAACATACTCAAGACTTACATCACAATTTTGATTTTGACAATACAACCATTTTATCAAAACAAAGTAATTTGAAGAAACGTCTGTTTCTTGAAATGATCAATATAAAAAAATTTAATACTGTTAACAAGAAACAAGACATACAAAATTTAAATAGTAGTTATTTTAACCTTATCAGAAAAATACCTAAAAAGAATTAACTACACATTTGCTTCTTCATTTTTATAATTAACACTGTTCTACATTACCCCATCCAACCCTTTTTCTACATTTTCTGTTCTCAACTTCGCCCTGTATTCCTTGTCCATTTTTGTAAATATTGAAATATTATGTTTCTTGCTAACCTTCTTGTGCCCCCATAGAATTCCTTTTAAAAATACTTATGATTTTTGCCAGTCCGACGTACACATCGATTGCGAATAGACAATCTCAGTCTTATTGTTCTTATTTATTTATTACGTGTCGTTTTGCCCTTATATAATTTTTTTATACTACATGTGCCTTTTCACCATATTTGACTCAAGGAGTCCATCACTGATGTAAGTACTACCCGTTTATTGTATATTGTGTATTAGGTTTTTTTTTAATAGCAATGATCACCTTCCTTTTTAATTCGTTATTGTATATTGTCATTTTATATATTCAATTTTTTATAAGCGTAATGTATATTTGTCTGTTTAAGTATAAACAAAAAAAAAATTTCTTAGTGCCCTGAAGTTGGCCTAATAAAGGCCGAAACGTCGGCAAAACAGTAAAAGAGACTTCCTCTTTTTGTTGACCTAAACCCAACCATCTGGTTCCTGAATTGAGGGTTTTATGCTTGCTATCCAGGACCAAGTGATTGCGACAAGGAACTACATGAAATACATAATTAAAGATACATCCATAACCGACGACAATTGCAGAAAGTGCCACCAAAAAAAAGAGACAATAGACCACATAACAAGCGCATGCAAAACTCTCGCTGGAACCGAGTACACAGCTAGACATAACTCTGCAGCCAAAGTCATTCACCAAGCACTCGCCACAACAAACAAGCTAATAGACAACACAGAGCCATATTACAATTATACACCGACATCAGTACTCGAAAACAATGAATATAAACTGTACTGGGATGTTGAAATACATACAGATAAGACTATCCCGGCAAATCGGCCAGATATAGTTTTCCAGTCGAAGGCAGACAAAGTTACCTATTTGATAGATATTGCTATTCCCAACGATACGAATATCCAAAACGCCTACGCTGGGAAGATATCTAAATACACGGACCTTGCGATAGAAATAAAACGACTCTGGAAGCAAAACAAAGTTACCATTGTCCCCCTAATTATGTCTGTCTCAGGCCTCACACCAAACACATTTACACCACACCTACAACAGTTAGGCCTGGACGAAAGGTTACACAAAATATTTCAGAAGTCAGTAATCCTGAAGACCTGCAATATTGTGCGATCCTTCCTAAATTCCGATCCGTAATAGTTCAGGTGCTGACTTGGCACAGCCCGTCAACACCTGTTGCTACCGCAGTCATGCGAGAGAAACTTGGAAAATCAGGATAATAATAATATATATTGAATATTATTATTATTCCCGCGAGGGGTTGCTAGAACCCCTCAGTGGCGCCTCCCCAAGGTGGCGGATAGAGGAACGCCTCCCAGATATGGGTGGTACCGGGGAAATCAAATACCCGGGGCGGACCAAAACTAGCTCAGTGGAATAGCGTCTGCATCCAGAGGATCGGCTATTCCACAATTAGTAGGACACGACGGATCTCCATGTGAGGAGCGGTACTCCGACAGCGTCTGTTCTTCATGTTAGAAGCGGCTGGTTTCATAAACCCCCAGGAAGCCGCCCAACATCAAGAGGCTATTCGGTGCGTGGCGACACCGAGGGGTATACCGAAGCCAAAGGATGTAATCCAGCCGGCAACCTTCGCAGGTGCATCCTCAGGAGGCAATTTGGACGGCTGCCTCCGGAAATGTCGTCTGGGGGCCCTAAGGCCAACCACCTGACGGGCCCTATCTTCGGGTTCGACCACCCCGGAAGAAAAGCACCCACACCGAGCCGGTTTCGGAAGCCGGCGTTGGGCAAGGTGGCGGTGCTTCGGATCGCCCTGATGACGACCCCCGCAATGACATGGACCGTTTTAGGTGGACGACGGAGCTCAGGGATGACCTGCTGAGCTGCTACGAGAGCAGTAGCCCGCGCCGTAGGGGATACATGTCCCGCATGTATGAGAGGTGGTGTGAAATGCACCCAGAGCATAGCACACTTACCTCTCAGAATTTGCGAGATTATGTATCGTACCTCCGGAGGCAGGGATATGTTCGTGCTCCAGCTCAGCCTGCCTCTTCGGCGGACGGAAGGCCTGTTAACCAGGCTGAAAGTTCGCCGGTAAGGCCCGCTGAGAGGGAAATCGACCAAGTCGTCTCACCTGGGGATTTCAGAGACCGAAGGGCCTTGCATAACAACGGAAGGTCCTTGAAGCTGGCAGATTTGAAGAGAGAGGATGAGGTTGTGGGTGAACGTCTATCGGAGGCCTCTGACATTTGGAGCATCAATTGCGAAATTTACGCTGCGGCTCTGAGGCTAGCTAGACAGGGGAGAGTGAGAGACTCTCCTGTTGAGAGAGCACAGAGACGGGTGCGCCAAATGGAAGCGAAAATCCAGTTGGCTCGCCAGGAAGCATCCCGTATCCAGTGTATGATGGAACATAGAGCGGCTGGGAAGCCTTTTACACGCCGAGTGCGCCAGATAGCCTACGGGTTGAGGCGCGACCATCATGCACTCAGTCAACCGGTACTGGTTGTTGTCAAGCAACACTGTCTTGACAGGATACGGATGCTAATAGCTGCTAAGCGATCGTTGGTGGCGCGGGCGAGAGGTCTGGAGCAGAACAGAATGTTCTACGAAAGACCTTCTCGCCTTTTCCAACAGCCGCCTCCAGCCATAGAGCAGCCGCCAACTGCTGATCGCGTGGAGGCCTTTTGGAGGGACATTTACGAACAACCCAAACCTCTCTCAGCAGACACTCCGGCCTTGGCGCAGTTTGAGTCTGTTTGTAGGAGGACTCCTAACTTGAATGTACTGCGTCACCCGATAAACACGGAAGAAATTCTTGACGCCTTACGAGGCGCAAAGAATTTCGCAGCTCCTGGCCCGGATGGCATAAACACCTACTGGTGGAAAAAATTCCCCAGTTGCCACCGGTATTTAGCTAGAGTTTTTAACTCGTGGCTAAATCAGGAGCAGCCAATTCCGGCTCGGTTTGTCGAGGGTCGAACCGTGCTTCTCCCGAAGACCGGAGATTTGTCTGATCCCAAAAACTACAGGCCAATAACATGTCTGAACGCGTGTTACAAGCTCTTTAGCAGAATCTTGTACATGCGTATCCTTCAAGCTGTGAATCCTGTATTTCTCGACGTGTATGAACAGAGAGGGTCAAAGAAAGGAGTAGCTGGCTGCAAGGAGAACCTGTTGATTGACCGATGTGTCACGCAGGACTCTGTGCACTACAAGCGAAACCTTTCTATGGCCTGGATTGGCTATCGCAAGGCATTCGACAGCACGTCTCATGACCTCATTGTGCGGCTGTTGGAATGTCTTTCGGTGGATAATCAGATAGTGGGATGCATCAAACAACTGATGCCACTCTGGAAGACCCGGTTTACCATAACATCAGGTGAAACTCGGGTTCAGACAGAGTTGGTGTCATTGAAAAGAGGTGTCTTCCAAGGAGACTCCTTGAGCCCCTTGCTCTTTTGCATCTCACTTTTGCCTCTGTCCATAGCGCTGAGAAATACTAAAAGATACAGCTGTGGCACGCCCAATAACCGGAGGCACAAGGTCACCCATCTGTTTTATATGGATGACCTAAAACTTTATGCCTCCGGCCAACGCGAACTACGACAATCGCTGAGGGTGGTGCAGGAGTACAGTCATGCTATCGGAATGGAGTTCGGGACAGACAAATGTGCATTGGTTCATCTCAAGGAAGGACGAAGCGGAGATAGTGGAGATGAGGAACAGCTCGTTGATGGGAGCATCTTGCGACAACTGCATGCCGGAGATACTTATACCTACCTTGGAGTGGCGCAGCGTCATGTCCAAGAGGCAGCGTTGGTTAAAGAGTGTCTCCGCCGCAAGTATTTGCACCGACTCCGGCAGATCTGGTCGTCAGAACTGTCCGGCAAGAACAAAGTCGCTGCCACAAACACGCTTGCGGTCCCATTGTTATTATACACCTTTGGTGCTATACACTGAACAGTGAACGAGCTGAAGGAAATCGACACGAAGACCCGCAAAAGGATGAATATGGAGAGAAGCCTGCATCCTAAGTCCTCTGTCCCGCGAATATACCTCCCGCGACACCTGGGAGGGCGTGGATTATTGAGTTTGGAGCGTCTGCACAACAGAGTAGTACTGGCCACTGCCTGCTATGTAACGAACAGCACCGATCCCCTGATCCGCTTTGTGCGAGAGCACGAGAATGCGGGAAAAGGAGCCTTTCTTTTTAGCGCAGCGAAACGAGCAGCCGAGGAGCTCAGCCTCACACTCGACTTCAAGCGGAGGTGTCAGCAGTCCATTACGGAACTTGCTCCCGCAGAATTAAAATCCCACCTTAAAACTGCCGAAGTCGACTTCCTTTTAGGACTTCATAAAGATAAGCCAATGCATGGAATCTTCTACAAACATCTGGAAGACCATGGCTTGTCTGAGCAGTTGACCTTCTCTTTCCTAAGGTCTAGTGGGTTGAAGTCGGAGACTAAGGGCTTTATAATGGCTTGCCAAGACGGTGTCTTCAACACCTTGGTGTACCGTAAAAGGGTTATGGGTCTAGATGTGCCCGACACCCTTTGTAGAGCTTGCCGACAGGCGCCAGAGACGCTTATGCATCTCTTGTCGGCGTGTAAGACGTACGCTGGGACGGCTTACGTCCATCGGCACAACGCGGCTCTACGAGTGCTCTACTATCATTTGAGGCACTCATACGGTATCGATGAGACACCGGTGCTGCCATACGCTCCAGGGGATATAGAGTCCGTTGTGGAGAACGAGAGATGCCGGATTTACTGGAACTACTCGTTCCCCACGCTCGAGCTCGTACAGGCAAACAAGCCCGACATAGTCCTTCTCGACCACCAACAGAAGACGATGTTCGTTATTGAGTTTTCGGCGCCTGCCGAGGTGAACATCGTCTCTAAGGAGGAGGAAAAGCGGACCAAATATCAGGAGTTGCTCGGACAACTTCGCAGGCTCTGGCCAGACTACACTGTAAGTCTGCTGGTTATGGTCATTGGATCCCTAGGTGGAATGAGGAATACGCTGCTCTCTGCACTGCGCAAAATACCGGTGTGCCGTGCGGCGGCGCACATCTTAGCCGCCAGAATGCAGAAGGCAGTCATCCTTGGGTCCCTTCGTCTACTTAGGGCGCACGATTCGCGGACCCAGTGATTGCTCACCTCACGGTGTGAGGAGTAGTCATTGGGTAATGGAACAGCAGCTCGGTGTGTCGGAGCCCGAGCTGCACCTTTTTGTTTTTAACATATATAATATATTCATATATTCATATCCAAACGGAGGAGCTATACATAAGACGCGGTATCTTCCAGGGTGATTCACTCAGTTCACTGTGGTTCTGCCTTTGTTTAAATCCACTCTCCAACGCACTTAACAACACAAATTATGGTTTCAACATCAGACACCAGAAAGTTAATCAACACAGAATCAGTCATCTTCTCTACATGGATGATATAAAACTGTACGCAGCCACTGAAGTGCAACTGAAGGAATTACTCAAAATAACAGAAGTTTGTACGTCAGACGTCCGGATGGAATTCGGAATGAGCAAATGCAAGGTGCTCCACATCCATAAGGGTCAATGGAAGAACCATTCCGAACAGGAAATATTAACTGGCGAGACTCTGGATAACATGGAGAAGGACGAAACGTACAAGTACCTGGGCTTCAATCAGAACATTAAGATTGACCACTCAGAGGTTAAGGCTCAACTAACACAAGAGTTTAGAGACCGTCTCATTACACTTCTGAAAACAAAATTGAACTCCAAAAATCTTACGAAAGCAATTAACACATTTGCGATACCGGTTCTCACATACTCCTTTGGTATCATCAAGTGGTCGCACACTGATACTGAAAACATCAACATACTCATACGAACGGAACTCACAAAGCACAGAATGTCTCATCCGAAAGCGTGCAAGGAAAGACTTACGATAGACAGGAAACATGGGGGCAGAGGAATTATAGACATACAGTCACTTCACACAAGACAAATAAAAACACTCAGAGACTTTTTCCAAAGCAAAGAGACAAACTTACATAGATCAATAGTAAAAGCAGACAAAAACTATACTCCACTCACCCTATCCCGCCCAGATCACCCAGCAGACGCACACAATCACATAGAATTACAACAAGAAAAAATAAACACCTGGTCACAAAAAGCACTTCATGGCAAGCACAGATACCGCGTTACACAAGACCACATTAATGAAAGACAATCATACACCTGGCTGCAGGATGGCCAACTGTTTCCAGAAACCGAGGGTTTTATGCTTGCTATCCAGGACCAAGTGATTGCGACAAGGAACTACATGAAATACATAATTAAAGATACATCCATAACCGACGAGAATTGCAGAAAGTGCCACCAACAAAAAGAAACAATAGACCACATAACAAGCGCATGCAAAACTCTAGCTGGAACCGAGTACACAGCTAGACATAACTCTGCAGCCAAAGTCATTCACCAAGCACTAGCCACAACAAACAAGCTAATAGAAAACACAGATCCACATTACAATTACACACCGACATCAGTACTCGAAAACAATGAATATAAACTGTACTGGGACGTTGAAATACATACCGATAAGACTATCCCGGCAAATCGGCCAGATATAGTTTTCCAGTCGAAGGCAGACAAAGTTACCTATTTGATAGATATTGCTATTCCCAACGATACGAATATCCAAAACGCCTACGCTGGGAAGATATCTAAATACACGGACCTTGCGATAGAAATAAAACGACTCTGGAAGCAAAACAAAGTTACCATTGTCCCCCTAATTATGTCTGTCTCAGGCCTCACACCAAACACATTTACACCACACCTACAACAGTTAGGCCTAGACGAAAGGTTACACAAAATATTTCAGAAGTCTGTAATCCTGAAAACCTGCAATATAGTTCGATCTTTCCTAAATTCCGATCCGTAATAGTTCAGGTGCTGACTTGGCACAGCCTGTCAACACCTGTTACTACCGCAGTCATGCGAGAGAAACTTGGAAAATCAGGATAATAATATAAATACAGATAAGACTATCCCGGCAAATCGGCCAGATATAGTTTTCCAGTCGAAGGCAGACAAAGTTACCTATTTGATAGATATCGCTATTCCCAACGACACGAATATCCAAAACGCCTACGCTGGGAAGATATCTAAATACACTGACCTTGCGATAGAGATAAAACGACTATGGAAGCAAAACAAAGTTACTATTGTCCCCCTAATTATGTCTGTCTCAGGCCTTACACCAAACACTTTTACACCACACCTACAACAGTTGGGCCTAGACGAAAAGTTACACAAAATATTTCAAAAATCTGTAATCCTGAAGACCTGCAATATTGTACGATCCTTCCTAAATTCCGATCCGTAATAGTTCAGGTGTTGACTTGGCATAGCCCGTCAACATTTGTTGCTACCGCAGTCATGCGAGAGAAACTTGAAAAATCAGAATAATAATAATATGTTATGCATTGAATATGAATACTTTCAAAAAAATATCAGAATAGTCCGTTTTGGCTAAAATGACGCAAGCGTGTCGGTCAAGTTCTTCCAAGATACATGATTTTTTCCTAAAAAGCTAAAATTTCAGATATTCTTTTATGACTACTAGCACTAGCTTTCTTACCAAGAAAAATTTGAAGTGAAATCACTATATAACAAAATGATAATTGGATCAGTGGGAGGTGAAGCGTAGTATTTATTTTCCTTTTTATTACATTACCATTCAATTACATGTTCAATACATTCCTTAGATAGGTCTGTAGGGAACTTTCAGTCACTGCGTTTTTTATAGTGTCTCCCAAGACATATGTATTGGGTTAAAAGGTACAGTAGTAAGGAGAATGAAGCAATACTACATAACCATGCCATTCCGTAAGTGTGTTGACATATTATTCTAAATTAAACTTTTACTTTAATGAGTTCTAATAATATCTCCTTTAGGGTTTTCTAAAAAACTTCCATGCTTTTGCTTTGCACGCATTTAATTTCTCCTTTTTTTTGGTGCATACATTTGGAAGCTTTGTTTGCCTAAAGAAATGGTAAGGCGCACTGTCCATTCTGAAGACAGAATTTAGGGGAATATTTGGTAACAATTGTTGCCCGACCCATTTTTCAAACGGTTCTGCTGTTATGGCTTCATGGTAATCGGCACAGGATTGTTTAATATATTTAGCTCATAATAATAAACAGTCTGAAACAAATTTTCATCTTCACTACCAGTATGAATGAATTATTATCCTTTCTCGACCTTCCTCGATTGCATGGGCCGTTTAGAGTGCAGTGTTTACTGTTATCCACCTAACCACACTGCATGTCGCATAACATTATCTGTGTCAAACGACGTTTTATCTGAATAAATGAGGGCTTGTTTCTCACCTCTTAATTTCTAATTTTTCTCAAATGTTCCTGCAGCATTTCGACAACACCATAATTGCAATCCCTTTGTTAATTTTTCCATATAGAAACCCACATTACAAGGTAGTTTAGAGATTTGTAACTATATTTATAATTTGGAAAGTCATTTAATTTGTCTCTGATCACATCTGAAGTTTATTTTGTCGCTATAAAAATCTATAAATGATTCAAGCAATACCTCCTTTGAAAGCCAGATAATTTTTTAAGTTATTGACCTTCTCTTTTCCTCTTTAATGAATGATTAGCTACATCGCCCCATTTAAACTCTGTAGATACTGGAACGACTAATTTTTGACAATACACAAAGTCTATGCCCTATCTGATTTGTTGCCGTTCCCGTTTTTCAAACAATCGTATATACTTAGTATCACTCTCTGTGTCTGCTCCTCTAATTCTTTTTGATAAAGGTCTTGACGAGTAGGCTCCACACACACACATCTCTCACACTATCGCTTTTCCCAAGATCTCCATGAGGCCATCATTAACTATTTACACAACAGACGCAAGGAAACTCAATACAAAGCACAATTCTAAAATGCGCGTACTGTCCTGTATAGACTGGCCAATTAAAAGAGTAACCTTGTTATTGGCTGATGCCATGACATACTGGGATCAAGTCCACGTTGACGGCAATAAAATTAATAGATTAATCGACTTACCTTAAGGAAGATTAATCCTAATTTTCCGAGCTTGTCCGAAGATATAATTATACGTTGTAGTTTCCGTCGTACTTGTCGGCACGATGTTCCTAAAAATAACAATAAACGAATAACCCCATCTCTATTTCATCCGCCTACCCTAGACGCTACTGCTACCATCCCATTCCGTTGAAGTGCTATTGAGAAAAAAATCGTCTAACCAACGGGAGATACAGGGCGGGTGGGTAATTATATCTTCGGACAAGCTCGGAAAATTAGGATTAATCTTCCTTAAGGTAAGTCGATTAATCTATTAATTTTCCTTCGCTTGTCCTCGATATAATTATACGTTGTAGCGGTTCAGAGTAAAGAGGGCGATTTTTTTTTGGAACAACATATACTAATTCAATATATTAGTATATAGAATATCATCCGAGGTCAATATTGAAAAATATATATCCTTTTTAATATAAATTTACAATGAAAACATCAATTCGTACATAATTATATATACCAAATATAAGTCTATGAATGTAAATAACATACACACCCTACATATGTATTTCTGATACCAACAACATTAATTCCGCAGCATTAATCACACAGCAACGAAACAAAAAAATATATATTATACAGGTGTGTACAAATGTATAATACACACACATATAATAAACATACTAACAATTTTCTCGGCAAAGTTATTAGGATCTTCCAAGGACCTATTATGAAATCCAAACACAAGTCATTAGAGTTTGATGAACAATTATAACAATGTTTGATGTATGTATTCCAGCTAAATCTCGTTTTTCTTTTTTTTTACACCAACTTATACTGATCTGTGACCAAGCTGCATGGATTACTTCTTCATGAGTGAGCATGAGTTGTTGTTTTTTTTTCTTTTTTTTTGCGATATGGTACTCTTTTTCATGCAAAATTCTATAGTAGACGCGATATTCAATTCCGGTTTATTTTTAAAATAAGAAAATATTAGATTCGGTTGATATCTGCCCAGTCTAGATGTTTTTCATATGATTTTTTTTTTATTTTATCAGATAATTTCTGTATGCTTTCAAACTCCATTAATGTTAAAGTTTGAATCACCGACGATAAAGTTGACTTAAACTCTTCTAGCAGTATCAGAGCCACACGTATAACATGTTTATGTGTTAGATTTTCAAATGATAAGCTGTGTGACGGATAACATTTGCCCTGTTAGAGATCTGGATTCCAGGTTTGCCATGTTTGGGTCTTGATAGATGTCTATAAAAAAACTCCTCTAAAGATTCTACATATTATCTTTTCTTCGCTAGAACTGATTAGATCTAGGAATTTAAAAACTGAGGAGTTTCACTCTCGGTGAAATTAACCTAGATATACTTCAAAGTTATACACAAAAAGGTCTTGTTTGTAATTACAAAATTTCCAATAGTTTCATTAGCTTCTGAAAACCAGCTGAGTACTGTTTCGGGGGTCCCTCTATTAAAGAGGCTATCATCATCATTTCTATAACGTTTTCTGGTACCTGTCTGAAAATAGCGCTGTACAATCTCCCTGCCAGTAGGAAGAATCTGCTTGTACAGAGGATCACTCTGTTAAAAAAAGGAGAACTGAGTATACATACTCATTAGACTAAAAAATGATGTTATTATTATTTATTATTATTCTTTTTTTTATAGTGAAAAAAAATTGGAGATACCAGGGTTGTGTTGTCCAATCTAGATTAACGACAATTCCTGAAGCCCTTTCTTGAAGATTCTCTCTTTTCAGAACTCTATTGAATATGGGGAAAACATACAAGTAGTATGTGTAGCCCAATTTATTGTAAATGTGTCAGCAGAAGGATTCTGGGTCCGGAAAGCCGGACATAAATTTCTGAATTATATTTATTTTCTTTTTTTGCAAATGAGTTTATTCCGGGATTATCAGTTTTTTTTTGCTCGAAACTATGTAACTTGTTGATTACATACTCAGTATCTACAGAAAGCGACCTCGATTCTTTATCAGCTTCTTTGTTTTCCAAGTACAAGTATAGCTACCATATACTACTAATATAAAACGTCAACACCATGCGTCAAAATTTCAAGTATACAATTTTTGTATCATCAAATATAATGAGAAGATATGACCTATGGATTTGCAGCAGGTTATCAATAAGAAGGAAGGAAGGAAGGTGAAGACCACACAAATAGGACAGTGCTGATGGAGCAGGATGATAGGTTAGATAAATTTCAATGTGACTTTTTCAATGCCAATACCTCACACAAGGGTTACCTTCGAGGTGGCACTATTTGTATTAATCCGTATCAAGTACTTAGGAATATATCTAGATTGCCATATCAAATGGAAAGAGCATACCGAATATGTTGTCAAAAAGATTCGTTACGTTATAAGCAAATTTAAACTCCTTTCCACTATACTTACCTATGAACAGATGATCATTGTATACGAAGCACTTGTTCATAGTCATATACGATATTGTATTGTGGTGTGGGGCGCAGCATGTAAAAATAATATAAAAGCAATAGAAATTATACAAAAACGTTTAATAAAAATTTTATATAAAGTGAAATGTACATATCCTAGTGACTTGTTATTTTCTAAAACAAAAATTCTAGATATCCGCCAAACATTTTTCATGTCATTAGGTATTTACCAATATAAAAATAAATCAAACTTGACAAAACACGAACATAAATATGACATAAGATTTGCATGTAATGTTGTACCAAAAGCAAGAAAAAATACTTTATTACGATGTCATACATTTCTTGCTCCAAGACTATACAATGAGATACCAGAAAGCATAAAATGTCTAGTGCCTTTAAATTCGTTCAAGTGTGGTTTAAAACAATGGATAGTAAATAACAAGCGCATTAAAATTCACCAACTTGTAGACATATGCAATACCTATTATTACTGATATATATGGAATACATAATATTTAAATATAAATATTCCTGAATTGACCCTTATTTGTTGTTTCCATTTTATAATAACTACTTATACCCAAGCACAAGCTTTTAACTTTTTTTGGGTCACTTGTTGTTTATTGTATTTTATTTATTTTATATTTACAATAAACGCTATTATTATGCATGTCTTATTTTTTCTCGCATGGTTGCGGTAGTAACAAGTATTGACGGGCTGTGCCAAGTCAATACCTGACATATTATTATTCTGAATTCAGGAAGGACCGTACAATGCTACAGGTCTTGAGGATTACAGACTTTTGGAAGGTTTTATGTAACTTTTCATCCAGGCCCAATTGTTGCAGGTGTGGCGTAAATGTATTTGGAGTAAGGCCTGAGACCGACATAATGACGGGGACAATGACAACTTTGTTTTGTTTCCATAGTCGTTTTATTTCTATGGCGAGATCGGTGTATTTAGATATCTTCCCAGCGTAAGTGTTTTGGATGTTCATATCATTGGGAATCGCAATATCTATTAAGTAGGTCACTTTGTCTGTCTTTGACTGGAAAACTATATCTGGCCTGTTTGCTGGGATGGTTTTATCTGTATGTATTTCAATGTCCCAGTATAGTTTGAATTGGTTGTTCTCTAGTACTGAGGTCGGTGTGTAGTTATAATATGGATCTGTGTTTTCAATTAGCTTGTTTGTTGTGGCTAGTGCTTGGTGTATGACTTTGGCTGCAGAGTTATGTCTGGCTGTATACTCAGTTCCAGCGAGAGTTTTGCATCCACTAGTTATGTGTTCTATTGTTTCCTTCTGTTGGTGGCATTTTCTGCAGTTGTCATCAGAGATGGATGGATCTTTCATTATGTACTTCCGGTAATTTCGTGTCGCAATCACTTGGTCCTGGATAGCAAGCATAAAACCTTCCGTTTCCGGAAAGAGCTGGCCATCCTGCAGCCAGGTGTATGACTGCTTTTCATTAATGTGGTCTTGTGTAACACGGTATCTATGTTTGCCGTGGAGTGCCTTCTGCGACCAGGTGTTTATTTTTTCTTGTTGTGCATGTATGTGGTTGTGTGCGTCTGCTGCGTGGTCTGGACAAGAAAGGGCGAGTGGTGTGTAGTTTTTGTCTGCTTTTACTATTGCTTTATGCAAGTTTGTTTGTTTACTGTGGAAAAAATGTCTGAGTGATTTTATTTGTTTTGCATGAAGTGACTGTATATCTATAATTCCTCTGCCCCCTGGTTTTCTGTCTATGGTGAGTCTTTCCTTGCATGCTTTGGGATGTGACATTCTGTGTTTTGTGAGTTCTGTTCGGATGAGTATATGGATGTTTTCTATGTCAGTGTGCGACCACTTGATAATGCCAAATGAATATGTTAGAATTGGTATAGCAAATGTGTTAATAGCTTTTGTAAGATTTCTAGAATTCAGTTTCGTTTTTAACAGTCTAATAAGGCGGTCTTTAAACTCTTGTGTTAGTTGTGATTTGATTTTTGTGTGGTCTATCTTAGCGTTTTGATTGATACCCAGGTACTTGTACGTTTCATCCTTGTCCATATTGTCTAGCGCCTGGCCAGTTACTACTTCCTGTTCGGGATGGTTTTTCCATTGGCCCCTATTGATGTGAAGCACCTTGCATTTACTCATGCCAAACTCCATCTTGATATCTGACGTACAAACTTCTGTTATCCTGAGTAATTCTCTCAGTTGCACTTCTGTGGCGGCATATAGTTTTAGATCATCCATGTAAAGAAGATGATTGATTTTGTGTTGATTTGCTTTCTGGTGCCTGATGGTGAAACCACAGTTTGTGCTGTTAAGTGTGTTGGAGAGCGGATTGAGACAGAGGCAGAACCATAGTGAACTAAGAGAGTCACCCTGAAAGATACCACGACGTATATGTAGCTCATCCGTTTGAATATGACCGTCCTCAGTTTGAAGGTGTATATTTGTTCGCCATGTCTCCATCGTTCTTGTAAGAAACTGACGAAGCCCTGGGTTGATTTTATATATTTGAAGAGTTTTTGTTAGCCAGCTATGGGGTACAGAGTCGAAAGCTTTTTTATAGTCGATGAAACAGGTATGAAGATTCCTGTGTTCTTTTCTGGTTTGCTCCATGATCACACTATCAATTATAAGTTGTTCCTTGCATCCTTGGCTTTGTTTTCTACATCCTTTTTGTTCTTCAGTCAGGATGCTGTTTTCCGTGAGGTGTTTTTCAATTCTTCTGCATATCGTTGCGGTGATGATCTTGTACAAGGTGGGAAGACAAGTGATTGGGCGATAGTTGGCAGGGTTTTTGGTGTCTGCGTTTTTGGGTTTTATATACGTTATTCCTTGCGTGAGGAATTTGGGAAGCCTATTGGGTTGGAGTATGGCTTTATTAATTTGGTCTGTGAGCACTTCGTATACTGAGCTGAACTGCTTGTACCAAAAATTTTGTATATTATCCACGCCTGGACACTTCCAGTTGTGAGTATGTTTTATTGTTTCAGCTATTTCCTCTGGCGTAAGAATAACGTTTCCCTGTTCCGCTATATGTTGATGTTTTCCCTCTTCCTGTCTGATCCATGGAGCGTTTTCATTATGTGTTTTGGGTTCTGACCATAGGCTTCCCCAAAACTCAGTTAACTCTTGTTTACTAGGAAGTTCTATTGCTGTTATCTGGTTGTCGGTTGTTATCTTTTTGTAGAATTGTTTTTCACTTTTCTGAAAAAGGTTATTAGCGTCCTTTCTGTCGTTTGATTCATTGTATCTGCGTAGTCGAGCTGCGTAGACTGCAAGTTTTTGTTTGAGTGTATCAGTTATTTCTGGTATTGATTTTTGGGGCGACTTGGATTTGAGGATATCTATTGTTGTCTGTATGCGTTTTCAACGGTTGTTGTTGTTGGTGTATTGTGCGAGGTGTGCCAGCTCCTTTCTGATTGTGGTAATTTTGTTTTAGATTCGCATTTGCCATTTAGGTTTCGACCTTTTGCTTGTGTGGTTATTAGACCGTTTCGGAAGTTTTTGGCCGTTAACTATAAGTGCGGCTGCTGCGGCTGCATATATGACGGTGTGGATGTCCTCTAGGTTACTGCCGCTTGTTAAGAATTGTGGTATTACGTTGGTATTTATTGTATGTAATATTTTTTGGGTGTTGCTGTTGAAAATAAGTCTGGGCAGGGGATCTCGCAGTGCAGGGTTAGTGCCACACCATTTGTTAAATTGTGCGTTCATCACTTGTTCGGCAGATTGTGTGAAGGAAGGGGTTTGAGTAACGTTTTGGTTTCGTGTGGTTGTGGGAGGCCGGTTAGTGCATACTGTGTCTGGGGCATCTGGTATAAACTCATGTTCTGGGTTTTCTTCTAAGTGTGTGCTGGTGGTGTTGGTTGTGTTTGTGTTTGGAGTCTTATCGTTTAGGGTATGATCGTGTTGTGTTTCCGTGATTGATTCATTGACTAGAGAATCATTCGTTTCAACTGTATTTATTTCGTCCGCTACAAGATTCTTTATAGCTTGTAGTTGTTGAGGTGTAAGTCGGTTATTTTTGGTAATGACACGTTTCTGGTCAATAAGTCTTTGTTCAGTTACCCGTGCTGAGAGGTGTGGGTATTGTGATGTAAATAGCCTGTGTAGTTCATGCCTGTAGCCTGTGGAGATTGTTTCTAGTTTTGTGGCGGTATAGTAACAGTGCATTACAGATGTGTTCATCTCAGTAGTCCACTGTAAGCGCTGTCTTGGCTTGCCAGCTTTGGTGGTTGCCGGCTCTACCGGCAAAACATCCGCAACTGGGTTATCTCCTATTGGTTGTTCTTTTTCGGTTTGGGGTTCAGGTGAGTTTAATCGACGTACCCTAGGCCGTCGTTGGTTATTTATAAAATTAACTCTATTCATCGTGTTCCCACGAGTAGGTAGAGTTATTATTATTATTATTATTAAATAAATGAAATGAAAAAAAAAATATACTTTACTCCTCACACCATTGCTAAAGCGCTTTCACGGTTTCATTTAACTGTGGATACTTAATAATACTACATGATTTGTTTATACAAGAAATGGCAGTTTGGTTATCAACTCTTAATAGTATACGAATATTAGTTTTTTTTTGGATCGCAAGACCTGATTATGCCGCCTTAATTTCTAGATAATTAATATGCTTGCACCGATCCTAAAACTCATGGCGAGTAATTTCTCCACAAGAGGCTCCCCCACCTGTTGGAGATGCATCCGAAAAAATGTCCATAGAAGAAGATCTAGGCTTAATATCTTGCCATATTCCAATCTCTGTAGGTATACCACCATTGTAATTCTAGCAATAATTTTTCTGAAATTACTAATTTTCCATTCAAAGTTTAGTTTTTTTAGTCTTACTTTTAATCTGCAAATCAGTTTTTAATGTCTTTTTTGTTTTTGCAGTGAGATCTGCATATTTACTGCATCACATTCAAAACTCAAAGGCTATGTGGCCTGTAGCCGATTTAAGTAGTAGCAGATCCTAATTTTATCAAAAAACCTTAACCTTTTAAGAGGATTACGGTTATTCCAGTATTCTCTCGAGTATTCTTCATACATTGGAATTTATCCTTTCCTATTACTAGGATATCGTCTAAATAGAAAAACTGTCAATACGCCTTTGAGTGTAAGTCTTTCCGCCCCTGGTTTGAGAAGTTTGATAAAAATATAGAGAGGTACCTTCAAGTCAAAGGCAAGACAAGTGAATTAATACAATTTATTGTCGAATCTGAACCTTAAAAATATTTCATGATTCTTTTTAACGAAGGATTTCGAGCCTCTTTTGGAAAGATATGCATCTTTATTTAATAATTTTAAGACTGTTCTATGACCCTCACTTGAAGTGGGGGGCGAGGCTGAATCTATTAATTAAATTCAACTTAAATCTATATGTTCCTTGTGGTTTTGGAATGAAAAATAAATTAAAATGAAGTGAATTTTAGAGTAGGAGGACATATTTTGCTACCTCCAATCTTGAATAACTTATCAATTAACTTTGGTATTCAGGGAATAGGTTATCCGAAATTCTTACATAGTAAGTTCGGAATTTTGCATTGGCATAAATTGGAAAGGAATAGATATCACTCCAATCTGTAGTGTAGTGAGTAACCACTATCTACTTGACGGCTGGCGTCCGAGCGTTAGGCGCGCAGTCAGTATGTATGGGCGGTTGTTGTGTTAGTACGAATAAACGTGTAAACAACAGCTCTGGTTTTTCTTTTCTACAAAAAAAAGAGTGGATATTACACATACTAAGACTTTCTGGTTTTCCAATTTTGCAAATATTTTGATAGGTTGCCAGCTTAAATAATATATATGTACATGCATGTATACACTTTGTATGACTTTGTTTGTAGCATTAGCTGGCTTCTTTCTTACAATATGCTGATGGTGGATGACCCGACTTCCTCTCCCCCTTCTCTCCTCTTTCTCTTGAATTTGAGTTGAGGGAGGTTGTAGTTTCAGTAACGATGATTGTGTATGCCCGCTGAGTGCTAGCTAAGTTAGCAGGTTTTTAACCTTTGGTACAATCTGAATTCTGACGAGCAACTGAATTGACGGTGTAACGAACGGATAATGCACGTTAGCAAAATAGTTGGTGAGCTTCAGCTGGAAGTCTGAGGTTGCTTAATTGTACCCGCACAAACCTTAATGCTTCTATAACATTTGCGATTGCACCTATGCACCTAACCCTACAGCCATTTGTTGTTGTAAGTGATTTAGGAATCTATAATGACTATTGTCTTTCTTTTTTTATACAGTGAATAATTTCGCCACTAATTTGAGGAGAAGGTAATGCCTTACAGTTGCTCGGTACTTTATATTCTCCTAAAAATTCCTCTCTTTGATTCTTTGTCAGCCATTTCTGCAAACAACTACTCGAACGAAATGATATTTCGTCATGTATTGGCTGCCTGCCTTATATTCAAAATTTGGTTTGAAGCCGAGGTAGTAAAAAAACGGTTCCGGCTTTGAGGCGTGAAGCGTCTATGCTCGTTGGTCTAAACAAGCCGTGGAACACTTTTTGCCTTTTCCGATCTGCCGATGAGTCTGAGATTAGAACAGGAACCCACCAGCTTCGAGGACTGTTCGAAGAATATATGCCTTCTGCTTACTACTTATTACCAAAAAAGGAATAAAGACTAACGCATGCTAATCTTATGTTTCCTACGAATTGTTCCTTCTGCTTAATTGTTTTTTGGACCAACGCACATTAATCCAGAAAAAAACAGGATCAACAGATGAAAAAGAAATAATTTCATCACATCTCCCAACTCGATCTTTTACCCAGAACTAACGAACGCTAATTCTGTTTTTGTTTAGCAAAAAATGCCGAGCCAATACAAGGCCGTAAATAAATAAAATCGAACGACTTTACTTATTTGAACGAGTTTCTGGAGATATTATGCTCCCAGGCATATGAATTCTACTACCCCACATATAGATAGAATCGAACGATTCTATTTATGCTAAAAAGACAACGAACGTTATCTTAAGTGGGCATGAATATGCACCACACTGCGACCGCGGTGATGCATATATGTTTACGGGAGGTTGCTGCATTAAGACACTATAGATGACTCCTCCGTACCTAAAAAGAGTATATTTGTCTACAACATTAAGGCCTACCTGATGATTCGGATGAACTGTCTGACGATAGGCAAACTTAATAACTCTTTTCACACTGAATTTGTAGTAGCTTCCTCCTATGCCTCTTGATTTCCTTATGTGGAGCACGCACACTGCCCTTTTCGACATATTTTTATTGCGAAACACCTAAACAGTTTGTAAACTGCGGAACATGTTGTGTCGACAATCACGATAAAAGGAATGGGATGGTAGCAGTAGCGCCTAGGGTAGGCGGATGAAATAGAGATGGGGTTATTCGTTTATTGTTATTTTTAGGAACATCGTGCTGACAAGTAGATTTCACGGAAACTACAACGTATAATTATATCGAGGACAAGCGAAGGAAAATGTATACGAGAGCTGTCTGTAACATCAGAATTAGCAAATTCGGGTATTCTCTTCAATAGAATAGTGCGGTAAATACCGGGGAATCGATAGCATCTCGTATTTTGGTCTGTTCCGACTGACACGGCTGAGGATGCTCACGGGTCAAGCGGTACCGACAGGATCGGCTCAAGAAAATATCCAATCCATAATGCCTGACCGCAAGATGAAGTGACAGAACTAGTGAACAGTCGCATTTCTACCAGCCAGCCCTCTTACACTTATGCAGTTATGTAAGAACTGATAATCAAAACCCCATGGAAAGACCAAGCATGGGTATTTAACATCCGTTGATGGCATAATAACGGTTATTTAAAAATATAGCGATAATGCCATGTCGACTCTTAATTATCACATCTTCTCGAATGTGAATACATATATAGAAATATTTTATCGACCTACTGGAATTAGAATATTGGTTTCCGTCAGTCTGTCTGTACGTTGGACAGATGTCTGTTTGACCGTCTGTTTTTTCCTTGCTGGAATGCCGATTTCGATGAAAGTTTGATGCCATATTCCGTGGTGTCTCAATAGGCAACGCTGATGGAATATTGATAAGCAGTGCATTGACGACGGAGCAATTAAATTAAGAAAATTCTTAGAATTTCTCAAACCTTCGTTCTAAGGTGTTTTACGTGAACACTTGTGGAAGAGAAGATGGGAAGGATTGGGTATTGGGAAGCCCAAATAGTCCTGTACCCTTGAAAGGCCCTCCATAACCTTTGTGAAAGATCCTGGTGATATTGCATAATTTACACATCTAATCCGAACTCAAGGCATATCTGTGGAATTTTCCTCTCCACGCTATAGGCATTCCCACAGACGTGTAATAACAGTAACTTTTGCATTGATTTTGATGAAATTCAGGGCATTCTTACGCTTTCCTTGGATTCTTGATTATCGTCGATTTTTTTCCTAGAGGGAGTGAAATTGCAGTGTCGGTAAGGGGAGGCTATACGAACACTCACCATTAGGCTATAAAGGCCTTAAATCATTACCTTGATGACATTTTATAATTTCAAACCCCGTTTCAAACCTATGCAGACATTTTGGAGGTAGCTAATCATTTTCTACCTTGATATCATCATGGTATCACTGAAAAATAATGCCTAGGTTACAGCATTCGTCTAAGTGCAGAAATGCTTCAAGTTTATATTTGGTGTGTTCATGATAACTGATGATAACTGAGTGGAAAAACGTGCTTCATTCGTAGTATTCAGTTACATGCTGAGCCATGTACATGGTATATTATATCAGAAAAATGTTAAATCATGAGAACTGCCGACAAATCTTTTAGAAAGTTTTGTTCTATCCGAAAAACACTGATCTGCGGATTTGTTCCGCTTAGCGGTGTTGCAAGTACACCCTTGCTATGAGTCCGTTGGCATACAACCTATGATATCGGAAAGAAATTTCGTTTTTTCGCGACAGAGGGTTCAATTGTATTTTTTCCAACTTCATACTTAAGCCGTGTAATTATATTATTATTCGCTTTGAGAGCTCATATGACAAGGCTTGTGTGTGAAAAATTCCAATTAACTCTACGCATTAATTTTAGGTTGGTGGTCTTTTAAATCTGGAGAGTGATAAGCAGCATTTCCCACATAATCTTACTGTTTTACTACACAAAGGGTAAAAATGCTATTCAATCCAGAAAAAAAATGACTGGTTTGTGTAGAGAAGATGTTTTGATAGCACGGAAGTACCAAAACTGGTTCGCTGAATTTCAATCCGGCAATTTTGATGTCGAGATGCACCACGTTCGAGAAGGCCGGTTGAAGCTGATAAAGACGCGATAACGGCATTAGTTGATGCGAACGGGCGAATAGCAACACGTGACGTCGGATGGATGAGGTTAAATCTATCAAATTCAACAGTCTGTGACCAGTTGAAGGGCCTGAGATTTTCCACGAAGCTCTGTGTATGGATTTCCCATGTTCTCATAGAGCGAAATTTGTTTCGCCGCATTGATTCGCTTTTCAAACGTCACAAAAATGATCCGTTTTTGAAGCGCATCATTACTGGGACGAAAAGTGGGAAGTATACGACAACGTCAAACGCAAAACATCATAGAGCAAAAAAGATGAATCAATTCAAACCATTTCCAATGCCGACGTTCACCAAAAAAGGTGATACTGTCTGTTTCGTGGGATTTTGAATGGATCGTTTTTTGAGCGTTTACCGGATAACACAACGATTAATTCGAAAGTCAACTGTCATCAGCTGGACAAACTGAATGATGAACTTTAACAGAAAAGGAAAGAACTAATCAACAAGAAAGGCGTAGTCTTTCACCAAGACAACGCGAAACCTCACACAAGTTTGGTCACTCGCCAAAAGCCTCTACAACTTGAATGGGATACAATGCCACACACACCATATCTTCCAGACCTGGCACCATCGGACTGTTTGTGTCTGTCACTCCAAAATTTTTTAAACGGTAAAACCTTCGCCTCAAGTGAGGAGGGCAAAAACCAGCTCGATCAGTTTTTTGACCAAAAATTTTATGAGATTGGAATTATGCTACGACCAGAGGATGGCAGAAGGTGTTAGGCCAGGACGCCCAATATATAATTTAATGAAGTATTTGTTTATTATACAAAAACTGTCTTTCGTTTCCATAAAAAAAGGCGAAATTACTTTCCGAACAATCATAGGGAGGGAGTCTAGATGCCACACGTGAAGTATAGCTGTTGCGAGCATGCCCATCCTGCATCCTCGAAATTTGTATTTGATAGGCTCTATATTATTCTCACAATCACGAAACTCATATGGATCCACGAAAATTAATGGAGGGGGCTGCGAAGTATGCTCTAAAAGTCTCTGCATAAACATCAAGAGTCCAATAGATAAACATGCTAGTGTTACTCAGCTCAAGCTAGCTGGCATGATCACAGAAGCAGAAGAAATTGGCCAAAAGAACATTACGCGCAAAAAAATGGAAATCTGCACAGGTTGCAGACAAGCGCTACTGGTTCTCAAGTACTTTAAGGTGCATCCAAACCAAACATCTGCGCGTGAAAGGTCCAAATAGGCTACTCCACGCTGCAACAAACATTTCTTTTTCACTGTCCCACTATGCGTGTAACACGAGATTGGTCATTATTGATATGCCCGAACTTTATCATTTATTCCAATAATTGATGTAGTGGAGAAACAGAAGAAAAAGAAAAGATGCCGATGGTAGACTACAAGACCAGTAAGCCATCGAAAAAACTGTGGTGGAAAAAATCTCTTGAACGATTTATCCTTACCTGGATTTGGACAATTCAAAAACTTCTGCATAATGTCACCTGAAGGCTCCGAATATCTTATTAACTTAATCGACCCCAAAGTTCACAAACATGACACAAACTATAAATATAAATAGAAACCGTTCGAGTACAATTTAAAGAAATTTATTTCACCAGAAAGTTGCAGTTCACTTGAGAAGACTTGATATCGTCCAGTTTGCTGCTCAGACTCTTGGAAGTAACAAAAACATCCCACCTTGGATCATACAGAGACCAAACATCAACAAAAAACTCACAAACATAAGTAAAACAGATAACTTAAGACTTCTAATGCTACAAAATTTCTAGGAATTAACCGATAATCATAGACACTTTAAAAATATAGATACAGATGGATCAAGAACAACAAAATAAGGACATCTGTTGTGACTTTTACCACTGAGAAAATAAAACTACCGGACGCAGCAGCGATTCTAACTGGAATATTTGAAGCAATGAAACTGGTAAAATATAAGAATATTCAACAGTCCATGATTATAATAGACTCATTAAGTTCTTTACTTCTCATTAAAAAAATATATACAAATAACCATATAGTACAGGAAATCAAACAACTGCTACATAAAGTACAATCACAAAATCTCAAAGTAGTGTTTATTTGGACCCGTCGCACGTAGGAATCAAAGGCGATGAGGAAGCGGACAGCTGTGCAAAAGCTGCAGCGATCCTGAACGATACATCACAACCATAAGTATTCCATCCTCAGACATCAAGGCTTCTTCAAAAAACAAACTAATCAGTATCTGGAACAGCAGTTGCCAAAACCACCCATCAAAACTACTGGAACTAAAACCTCAATTCGAACCATGAGTTATAAGTTTGATGCCTCGAAATCGCTTTTTAAAAAAAGATTTACAGTCGGTGTCTAACCTCCGTCGAGTGAACAGCTGGAGAGCGAGATTCCGTATTTGTGTTTTTGCCGCATTCTTCCGCCGGTAGAATAATTTCGTTATATTTCTGTTTGTCGTTTCGTATCACCAAGTTACTGTAAGTACATTATTTCTTTACTTTGCAAAGGTGCTCGATAAATGTCGAGCACCAAACCCGCTGGAGCGGGGGGTGGTCGACCCCCCGACATTGGCAGTTCTACACCACGTCAAAATATTCAGCAAGTAGATATAGTTCATATCAGTGATGAGGAAATTGTAGATAATCTGGCCGGTCCCAGTGCAACACAAATAGTGTCAGATAGATTGAAAAATATCAACATAAACAATACGTACAACACAGATAGTCCAGGACCGTTTCTGGTTTTCGTGGAACACAAATATCTGAACGTAGGCAGATTGCACCCCATGAGGCTGGGAGAAAAACTCTTAGAGATAGGAGCAGACGAGAAACACATAATTGAAATCAATGTAGTGGGAAGAAATAGGATAAAAGTAGTGGTAGACTCAGCGACAGTTGCAAATAGATTGATAACAAATCCAGTATTTGAGAATAATGGACTGATAGCTTATATTCCTTTGCACATGACAGAAAAAAAAGGGGTAGTTAGGGGGATTGATACAACCTACTCAGATGAAGAACTGTTAAAAATCATCAAATCTGATATTCCAGTTAAGTCAGTTAAAAGAATGTTTAAAACGGTAAAAAATGGCGAAGAGTCAGTTCGTGTACCTAGACAAATGATCATCGTTACCTTCGCAAAACTGAAAATTCCACAATACATATATATTAACAAAATTAGATGTCCCGTTGATAATTATTTCTCACCCGTATTAATGTGTTATAATTGCTTGCGCTACGGCCACACGTCTGCCCAGTGTAAAAGTAAAAAGAAATGTAAAAATTGCGGCCAAGAAAATAATGATAACGTCACCTGTAGCAGCTGCTCCACTTTTTGCATATATTGTCAAACTTCGAATCATCCTAGTACAGACAAAAAATGCCCTACTTTCCAGAAACAAAAGCGTACAAAAGAGGCTATGGCTCATCTCAACGTCTCATTTAGTGAAGCTGAAAAGATAGTTGACCATCCAAGCTACGCAAGTTTAACTTCCAAAAATAGATACGCCCCACTTATGACCTCAGAATTGGAATTTCCCAAATTACCAACCAAGCAGACGCCTATTAACCCAAAACCCCTCCAAAATATTACATCAGCTCCAGCCGCTTCATCAAGTAATGGAAGTAATAAAAAAAGAAAAATCAACGAAACAGAGCCACATTTCCCCCCAATACGTAGAGAATTTCCATGGACGTTCGCTGGTAGGCCTATCATTAACACACAAACACAAGAATCTTCCCTTCAAATAATAAAAGACAATATAATGAGAGCATTGATCACTAACATTACGAACGTACTACAACCAACAGAACATAGCCATGTCCAAAATGTTATAGACAGCGTCAACTTGGAGCGTATAGTTGAAACATTATTGTCAGACATATTCAACAATTACATTCAACCGATCACTTAAAATAATTCAGTGGAATGCCAGGTCTGCATACTCAAATCATAATTTACTGAAGAACTTAATTTTTGATATCGACTTTGATATTGCTCTCTTAAGTGAAACATGGTATAAACCAACATATAATATCTCTCTGCGAAACTATAATATCGTACGCAAAGATAGACAAAATGGAAAAGGAGGTGTTGCTATATTCATCAAAAAGGGGATTCCATTCTCCATAGTAAACATGGATAATCTCGGAAACCACAGCTTGGAAAAATGCGCAGTAAATATACATGTAGAAAGTACTACCATTTCTTTGGTTTCGATTTATAGGCCACCTAATATTTCTGCTTCTGCTAGCGACTACACCCAAATTTTTAATAAACTAGAGAAAAATTGCATAATTGGGGGCGATTTCAATGGGCATCATCGCCTGTGGGGATCTCTGGACAATAACAGTCATGGATACAGCTTAGTCAATGCTATAGATAATGCCTCTCACCTCATAATCAGAAATGAGGGACAGCCAACCAGAGTCAGCAGACCGGGATGCAATATTTCAGCAGTGGATGTCACTATTATGTCAACAAATTTCATACCCAATTCAAGTTGGACAGTGTTAAATGACACCTATGGTTCTGATCATTACCCAATATGTATAACTTTAAACAAAAACGAAACTCAAAGTATTCCTTATCTCTCAACATATAAGTGGAAGATAACTCCAGACTCTAACTGGAATCTATATACAGATCTGGTCGATGCATATACTGCCGATATAGCTCCAAACACCAACGCTAACTCCATTTTAAAAAAAGTTATAGAAAGTATACACGCGGCAGCAGATACAGCTTTTAAGAAAAAACGGAACTTATCTATGAAGACTCCTTCACCACCATGGTGGGATCGAGAATGCACCCAACTGGCGCGAGATCGAAAAAACGCCTTACATACATTCAAAAACAATTCCAACTTGTCCAACTTCGTTAACTATCAGCGAACAGTAGCAAAGTCGAAAAAGATTTTCAAAATCAAATCTCGGAAAAGCTGGTCAACATTTTGCAGTTCTTTGAATGCTCAAACATCGTCAGCAGAAATTTGGAAAAAAGTTAACGCTATAAGCCGCGGTGTCAATCCACAAATCCGCAACAGTATGTCCTTGGAAGCTGCAGAAGAATTCGCCAAGAAAATGGCCCCAGACTCAGCCAATTTGCCATTGCCAGTAGACCAAACGTACCACAATCATTTCTTAATGAAACAAATATCCTTAGAAGAGTTCAATTCATGTATTAAAAATCAAGACTCTGCTCCAGGTGAAGATGGTATCACGTATTCCATGATATCCCGGTTACCAGAAAATGCAAAAAAATTATTAGTTATTGCATTCAATAAAATGTTAATCAATGGCGAAGATTGTGAGACACTGAAGACCATAATCGTCCTACCTATAAACAAACTAAGTGATCCTAGCCAATTCCGACCTATATCGCTTATTTCATGTATAATGAAAACCTTTGAAAGGATTGTGAAGACCAGGCTAGAATGGTGGATGGAGACGAATCATTTTTTTCCTGCGAACCAATATGGATTTAGAAGGGGCAGAGGAGTACTAGACTGCCTGGCAAGTTTAGTAAATGACATTCAGATATCTTTTTCCAACAACGAATATCTTTGTGCTTTATTCTTAGACATATCTGCAGCATATGACAGTGTTCTCCCCCAATTACTGATCCAGAAGATGAATAATATAGGCATCCCTATCGTCCTAGCTACAAACATATCCAAAATATTTCATGACCGACTCTTATACGTAGCAACCAAAGAGGCACTAGTCGGACCAAGGAAAACAAGTATTGGCCTTCCACAAGGATCAGTTCTTAGTCCCACCTTATTCAATATATTTACACTAGATCTGCACTCCATGAGAAGGAATGGAAGAGTCATACAGTACGCAGACGATTTTTGCTTATACAAATCCATGAAGAGGTTGGAAGATTGTCAAAGAGAAATAGGTGAAGATATGTCTGCTGTAGACGAATACCTTCTTTCCAACGGTTTTGAAATATCTTACAACAAATCGGCCTTTGTTACTTTCACAAGACACCGACTCAATGTCAGAGATTACGTGAACATAGGAGATATTCAAGTGCCGTGGCTCAGCCAACATAAATACCTGGGTCTCATTCTGGATCAAAAACTAACTTGGGACGCCCAAATTAAAATTACACTCGATAGAGCAGAGAAGAGCTTGAATATCTTGAAAGTAACTACTAAGAAATTTTGGGGAAGTGACCCAACGGTAGCCCTAATATTCTATAAAGCATATACTCGCTCTATTCTGGACTTTGGTTCATTTTTATATGGCTCAGCAACATCGTCAAGGTTGGCAAAGATTGATCGTATCCAACATAAAGCCCTAAGAATCGTCACAGGCGCTATGAAACCAACACCCGTCAACGCTCTTCTTGCGGAATGCAGAGAACCCCCGCTATGTATAAGAAGAAAATTGCTTTCCCAGAAGGCCGTGCTGAAACAAATGTCATATGATAACACCGCATTCATGAAACAACTATCAGACTTAAGCACTTTCAATCTCACAAACAGATACTGGGCACATAAAAATTCTCCCCCACTCACAGACGCTTTCACACATCTATCGCAGTACAGTGCTAACTTAGTTAAAAATAGCAGACTGCCTATCTTTAGAGTAGATTACAGTACACTTTTCTATCACCCCCAAATTATAGTACCAACTTACTCAGAAATTCCAGAAAGCAACAATGCAATAGTTAAGAGCATACTGGAGCAGAACCAACCAATTTGCTCAATATACACCGATGGATCTAAAGGCCCTAGTGGAACAGGCTGCGCATTTTGGATACCATCTCACAGAATCCACCAACTTTACAAATGTAACCCAGCAACAACCATATTCACGGCAGAAGCAATGGCAATAAACCAGTCACTCGAATACATATCAATAACCAAGACTCATCAAAACTACATGATTATTTCCGACTCCCAATCGGTACTTCAAGCTCTAAGACCTGTAAATGTATGCAAGCACGAGTTAGTCGCAGATATTTTGACCAAATTGAACAGACTTCATCAAGAGAGTATTAAGGTGAAGTTCTTGTGGGTAAAAGGGCACTGTGGTGTCACTGGAAACATTGAGGTCGACGGTATGGCTAAAGATGCAGTTAATTCAAATAACTCACTTGATCACATATTTAGGCATGATGTGATACCACTTATCAGACTACACTGCAGAAATTTATTTGCTGATCACTATAACAATTTTGCCTTGAACAACCCATGCCATTACACTCTAGCAAATCCCAATATACCAAATGTCCCTATCTTCCGCAAGATTTCTACTTCACGTAGAGTATATGTGACGCTGCTAAGGATATGCTTTGGAGTTGTCAACTGCAACTCCTTACTTTATAAAATGAATTTGGTCCCACAACCAACTTGTGAGTGCAATGGCGAGTCATATGCAGATCTAAATCACTACCTTTTTTCTTGTACACTCAACAGTAATGCGAACGAGTATTTATTTTCAATATTGACAGAACTGAACAAAATTCCATCAAATGCAGTAAGTGTGGCCGTACTCCTAAACTCTAATACAGAATTCCTAAAGAAATTCCTTACATACATCAACCTCTCATATAAGCCTTTATGATAGACCACATCTCAATTAGGTTAGATGTCGTTCCTATGTGTGCAACCCTACCCCTATCCTATACCGTGGTCCTCTTTGTTTGTCTTTTAAAAGTCGCCTTGAAAGACCCCTAGGCGTGAAGCGAGTGTCCCCGTCTGTGTTAAAGGTTTTTTTTTGTTAGGTTAGCGCGCATTGAGTTGTGGTCTGGCTGAATGAGCATACACTCAAAGCCAATAAAAAAAAAAAAAAGATTTATTTTCTTCACAAACTCAAAAACATTCAAAAATGATACAATAAAACTATGGAAATTAGGTCTTTACAATACAATGGTTAAACTCTGACTGACTATAAAATGGTATGAACGTGATAAGGAAAACTTTATCGCTTCTCTGGAAACCAGCTGCAACGTCGGCGTTTTTCTTGGTGCATCAGCGGTCTAGGCTGATGTAACTCCTCCCCCCTAAGATTCAACTTCACGGAAGTTGAATAGGCTGCATCTCGATGTCGGATAGGTGAGTGTTGTTGATCGTAGGCCTTTTAAGAACTTTCTTCCAAAATGCATAGATGCCAAGGAGTGTTAGGCATCCATAAATTATTAGAGTCCATGCACTGGGTATGAGAAAATGTGAAGTTTGCTTGAGGTGCGGCTTATTATGAACAAAGCCAGATTTGATCTTGCTGAATTCATCCAGCTGCACTTTGTCCAAATGTAGACTGAAATTTGTTTCTTCCATTTTGTTAACTTCTAAGTTCAGCTCAGGAAACAGTATGGGATGATTTGGAACAATTTCTTCAACTTCATTTTTGATAACGTACTGACCAATTGTTGCTTGACAGTTGACAGGAATATTTAGGAGGTAGGTTCCTATCAACTTGGTCATATCTTTTTCTTCGTGGCACTCTGTCGTGAGGACTTCTTCTAGTGGCAGGATGAATATCCATTGGTTGGTTCTATCTATTCTTTCAACGGTTGCTCGGCTGATTGTGACTGGTGTTTGAGCACAAGAGGTAGCGTCTTGTCCATGGAGTAACTGTAGTTCACAGGGCATTTGGCTGGTAGTCTCTTGCAAGTCGGTCTTCTCGCAAAGGAACCTTTTAGGTGTAATTTCGGCGCAAGAATCGTCAAAAAGTGCAAAGTACAACTCATTCTCTATCAGATATGTTTCTTTTGGAATAATTGTTTTGAATTCGCCTTTTAAATATATCGGAATTGGGTACAGATGGAATAAATTAAATGACTGAGAATGCACAAGCGGAACCGATAATATGAAAGTTATTTTGTTACTTACAGTGTAACTTGTGATTTTGATTGTTTTCTCAAAAATGGGCATATTTTCTAGAGTGATTGGTACTACAAATTTATCGTTCCCTAATTTTGAGTCTAACAACTGAAGTTCTCCAAATAGTCCTTCGCTTTTAATGATACTAGAGTGAACTATTCCAATTCTTGCAAAAATGATAGCATTTTCAATGTCTTGTAATATGGATAAAATAGTTTCGTAAATGCTTGTAATCTCGAGGAGCGTGTCAATGAAGAATTTGTTATGTTCGGAATACATTGTGTTATGATGCACAAGTACATAAATTCTATTAATTTTGTCGTTTAGCAGTTCCTCGTTATAGCAAACTTGCCGAATGGTTTTGTTGAACCTATCAATAAGCGACACCGACAAAGCATTATTCTGTGTAATAGTATCTGACAATTGCTTTTCATTGTCTTGAAGCTCTCTAATTAGATTTTCATAGCGTTCGCCGTCATTGGCGTCTAGATTTCCTGTTATAGATTTAAATATTGATCCAATGCCATTTAATATGCCTCTTTTCACTCTTTTTATTTGGGGAAATATATAATATAATTTTTCTTCAACCTGCTGTTGGACAAATTTTAATGTATTCAGACTACTCGACAAATAGTTGCTAACGTTGAAGTTTAAAGATATGGTCTTTACCATACGAGCAGAAAACACTGAGAGGTTATTAATTTCATGAATTAAAGGATTTATGTCATAATAATGTATGAGCGAGAAATCGTGATCTTTAAGTTTTGCTTCACCAATTTCCACTGGGAGTAGTCCAGGATTACTACCAAGGTTGCGCATTGTAATTCTAGCTTGCAGTCCAAGGGCTAGCGCCAGGAATCTGCAAATAATACCGGGAAATAGTATTTATTGGCTAAAAGAATAAGTTTTGCGGAGAGGGCGTTTTAAATTATCCAAATGCACTTTATTGTTTTTATCAGTGGTGGCGAACTTTTTATCTGCGTTAACTGTTTTTAGAGTACAGGATTTTTGAAATTTGTTAGCATGTTTCTGACGAACATGTTTCTTAACAAAGGCTTTTTGTCCGGGTTTAAATACTTCAGGACTATCGCGTGATTCGTTTGCCTTGCTAATTACTTTTTCTTTGTTTTGAATCAGTGCTTCATTAATTTTGGAGTATAACAATTTACTACGGGCTTTATGTTGTTCTACATAATCGTTTAGTAAAATTTGGTCTAAAGTGATATCAAATGAATCTTTATCTGTAAAATGGCCATTTATGACATTAATAGGTTTTAACTTGGTTACAGAGTGGACCGAGTTATTATAAGCTAAAACAGCATAAATCATTTTCATTTTTACATGTGTTTTTTGGAAACCTTTGGTGTTCAGAATACGAAGATGTTCAGATAATGTCGAATGGAATCTCTCAACCACGCCATTTGATTGTGGATGATTTGGAGAACAGAAATGAATTTTGATGTTGTGTAAGCCTAAAAGTTCAGATATTACTGAGTTTTTGAATTCGGTGCGATTGTCAGTTATAATTTGTGTAGGGATTCCATGATGTCAAAGTAGCGAAGTAAATTATCGGCTATTTCGGTACCTGACATTGAATTAAGGTAATATGCTTGGGCATATTTTGAAAAACTGTCAATGATAGTTAGAAATTTTGACTGTTCGAATGTATACGTATCCATATGGATTATTTCGAATGGCTTTACTGCAGTAGGCGTAATATTCATTTGTGCGTTAATAGGGCGCCTTTCGTATTTGGCTTGTTGACAAACTTCGCATTCATTGATATATGTCTGCACAGAATTTTTCAAATTTGGCCAATAATATTTTTGTTTTAACCTAGAGTATGTCTCATCGATACCGCGATGGTTCGATTTTCCTTCGTGGTAATTTTGTATTATTCTTTTGATTTCATCCTTATCGGTGATGTCCAGGAGCTTCTCAAGACATCTTCTAAATTTAATAGAGGGAAATTTAAAATATTTTTGTAAAGCTACAGAAAAAGGTTCATAAAATTCAGGGTCCTCAAAGTATATGTAGTATAATACATCGGGCACTATATACTCTTTAACAAAATTTGCAACATCGGATTCGAGGTTATTTTTTGAAATTTGTACTAGAAGCCTTTGCTTTTTCTCAAACAGGATAACAATTTTAGGTTTTGTAGGGGAATGTAAAACTGAACTAATTACAATCTGATTTTGTCCAAAATTTAGAGGTTGCTCTGATATAGGTATTTCCACAATGGGGTGCTGATCGGCGTTAGAATGCCTAGTTTCGTCATCTTGGTTAATATCGCCTTGCTGGTTGTTTGTGCCTTTTATAGCGTTCAAAGTTTCTTGATATTCAGTTGAGTTAGCTTCATTATCTAAATTAACGATCATTGATATGTCGTCAAGTTCAGGATTAAGGTTAGGATAACTAATATCTTGAATAACAGGATGTGATGTGAGTCCGGCTTGTTGCATAGGAGGGGTATTCAAATTTGGATCTACAAATGTTACTTTTTGATTTTGATAGTTTGACGCTTCACCTAAAATGTCATCAACTTGTTTCCAAAAGTCATCAGTTTCTTTTGTATGAATTTCTATTCTCGATAGAGCATCAGCATTCGTGTTAAGTTTGCCTTTTTTATAAATAATTTTGAAATTGTACTCGTCAAGTTTTATTCTCCATCTCATTAATTTTGAGGAAGGATCACTTAAGGAGTATAGCCATTGTAATGGCTTATGGTCAGTAATAATGTTGAATTTTTGACCAAAGAGGTAAGGGCGGAAGTATTTTGTAGCCCAAACTACGGCTAACAATTCCTTTTCGATTGTGCTGTAGTTTCTTTCGGAGTCATTCAAAGTCCGTGAGGCAAAAGCGATAGGTAGATCACTGCCTATTGGTCCTTGACTCAATATTGCTCCTAATGCTACATTACTCGCATCTGTAGTTAAATTGAAAGGTTTACTGAAATCTGGGTATTGAAGTATAGGATCGTTCGTGAGCAATTTTTTACAGTTCTCAAAACAGGATACAAATTCATCGTCATGAATAATCTTTGCACCTTTTTTGAGGCATTTGGTGAGAGGTTTGGTGAAATGAGCGAAATTTGGAATGAAACGACGATAATAGCCCAGGAGTCCTAGGAAGCTTTTGATTTGTTTAGTAGTGTTGGGTATAGGAAAATTTTGTATTACACTGATTTTATCAGGGTTTGGTTTTACACCTTCTGGTGTCACAATGTGACCCAGGTATGCGACTTCCTTTCGTAGGAATTCGGATTTATCTAACTGTATTTTGAAGTTAGATTCGCGGAGTCGGTTAAAGACGGATCGGAGTCTTTCTAGGTGTTCTTGCAGCGACGTACTGAAAACTATGACGTCATCAAGATAAACGAGACATTTCTCGTTTTGTATTCCTCTGAGGATGTTGTCCATCACTCTTTGGAATGTGGCTGGTGCGTTCTTAAGTCCAAAAGGCATTCTTAAGAATTCCCAGTGACCTCGTTCCGTACTGAACGCTGTCTTTTCTATGTCTCTTTCGTCCATTTCTATTTGGTGGAATCCGCTGGCAAGATCCAATGTACTGAAATATTGGCATCTACCAAGCTTATCGAGTAAGTCATTAATGTTTGGAAGTGGATAACGGTCGTCTATCGTTTTATCGTTGAGGTTACGATATTCGATGACTACTCTCCATTTTTGTTTGCCTGAGGCATCCATCTTTTTTGCAACTATCCACAGAGGGGAATTGAATGGTGAGTTGCTTTCCCTGATGATGTTGGAGTTAAGCATTTTTTGAACTTGATTGTTTACTTCTTGCCGATGGACAAAAGGATAGCGGTAGGGCTTGGAATAAATCGGAGTTTCATCAACGGTACGTATGCGATGTTTTACCTTATTGGTGAAAGTTAGCGGTTCGTCTTCGTTATAAAAAATATCCGAAAATTCCTGACAAAGATTAAGAATTGCCGATTTTTCCTCGGAATTTAAATGGTCGACCCTAATTTTTGACAAGTCCAATTTTTTAGCTGGGGAATCGTTTATATTATTCATTTCAAATTCAGGAGCTATGCATTGATCGAATGATTCTACAGAAAAGGGTTCGGAAAGGTCAAGTGTTACGGTTTCTGTTGTGTTATTGAGAATGGTTGTTAAGGCGTAACCATTTTTTGCAATAGTCAAGCATTCTGGTATTTCACAATTGTGAATTTTTTAATGTGGGATAATAATTTCACCTTGCGGAATGGTCGTTCTAACCTTAATGACCCGTTCTGTACGTGGCTCAATAGAAATAAAATTTAAATTATTTTTGGTCTTTTGGTAAAGCAATTTTATACGAGCATGGGGGGTAACAAGAAAACCGTCACTATAGTTTAAACTAGCCTCTAACTCTTTAAGATTGTCGAGACCAATTAAACCATTGAAAACATCATGAAACTTGAAAAGGTAAAACTTCAACTGTTTTGGTTGAGGAAGGTTGAAAATTTTGGAAGCTGGCACTAGGGCACTAAATTTGTGGGCGGATTTTTGAAATACGGTTGAAACAATGAAAGGTTCGTTTCTGATTTGATTTGGGAAAAATTTGAAAGCAATCTCGGGATCTATAAAAGATCTAGTGGAACCTGAATCTATTAAAATTTTGATGTTATACTCTGGGAAAATGACATAACTTAGACCACTTGTGTCACTGGCGTTAAAGGATATATTTTCTGGAACTACGTTGGTTCGAAAGTGGGACGGACTGAATGAAAATTTTCGGTTTCGTCTACGAGATTTGCGTTATTTTGAACATCAATGTCTTGGTCACATTGATTAGTATTCGAACTGGGTTCATAATAATTTTGGTCGTTGGAAATATTATTATAATCGAAATTAATACCATAATCGTCTGTACTATAAGTATCATATGGTGACCCAGTTGCAATGTTATTATCTAGTTCAGTATTGAATAACTCTTCTACGATAAAATTTTGCGTAGGTTGAGAACGTGGTGCACTTGCTGTTGCAGTTGCCAAGGGCGGACGTGTCGAATTTCGTGTTGAAACACTCATCGGTGTAGGTCGCGGAAGCGTTCTAGCATTCGCAGAATTTGGCCTGAAAACATTGCTATTCGGATTTCTTTGTTGCTGGGGGCCGAAGACCTCAGAGTTCGTTGGAAAACGCTGATTAAGATTTGGCCTAGGTTGAATCGGGATGGGCTGGGATGAGAATGAATTTTGAGCACGGAAAAAATTATTGGATGTCTGAGAATTGTGAGGCGTATTAAAATTTGGACGTGCTGACCTATATTGAGAATTTTGGAAATTCTGAGAATTTTGAAAATTCTGAAAATTTTGAAAATTTGGCCTAGTAGATATTTGGTTGGGCTTAGGTGTAGATCTGAATGAAATATTCTGAAAATAATGCGTATTTTCCTCCTCTATTACTAATTGAAGAGCTTCATTCAACGAACTTGGCCGCATGCACCTGATCGTGGTGCCTAAAGGCTCTTTCAAGCCTGAAAGGAATGTTTTTAATGCTAGTTTTTGATAAAGTTCCTTTTTCAAAAATTTTGAATCTTCTGATATTTCATGTAGATAAACAAAACTGCATAAAAGATTTAATATGTGTAAAACGCGATCACGAAATCTTTGAGGGCTCTCATTTTGAGCTTGCCTCAACATAACAAGATCCCTGTTTAGACAGACTTCGTCACGTTGATCAGCAAAATTTGTTGTTAACAAAGCTTTTAATTGATCCCAGGTTGAAACTGATTGGATATTGACTAAGGTACGAGCATTTCCTTTCAGTTTTGAAAGTATAGAATTCAATATATAAATATTCTGAAAATTGTTGGTATTGACTCTATCATAAAAATGATTTATCAGTGATTCGCTCACTGACAAGAATCAATTCAAATCATTCGGATTGCCGTCAAAATCAGGTACACAATTAAGGTATTCAGGCTTAAAATTTGCCATATTTGTTTCGCTACGGTTACGGTTAAAAATAGGTGGTCTTAAAGTAACTTGAGGTAAATTATTGGAGCTTAGAAAATTTGGAGAGTCAGAGTCGCTATTTAAATCCAAATTCTCAAGGGCTTCCGATATATCGATACTCATTGAAACAATAACTGATAAAGAAAAAAAAATTGCACTTACAACACTAATAAAGCGATCCTTAGCATCTCTTACGCCTATAAAGATCCTAGCTGGTTCCGCGATGAATGTCGTCCCAGACTGGAATCCTTGCAAATTTGGGCAATGTGCTCCCAAATTTCGGTGTCTTTGCTCGTAGCCGTTGACCCTAGCTCCTCGATGGATCACGAAAGTCACCAAGTTCAGTTGACCGAGAGTCCGAAAAAGTCCCGAAAATTCTTTGTTCGCGACGGTTTGCGGAAAGTCTTTTCGAGTTCGCGTACTTCAGATCCTACTGCTTGACTGCGCCAGTTATAAGTTTGATGCCTCGAAATCGCTTTTTAAAAAAAGATTTATTTTCTTCACAAACTCAAAAACATTCAAAAATGATACAATAAAACTATGGAAATTAGGTCTTTACAATACAATGGTTAAACTCTGACTGACTATAAAATGGTATGAACGTGATAAGGAAAACTTTATCGCTTCTCTGGAAACCAGCTGCAACGTCGGCGTTTTTCTTGGTGCATCAGCGGTCTAGGCTGATGTAACTCATGGATCACAATCACAGCAACTATAAGACATCAAACATTAATTATCCGACTTCATCTTGGACATACCTGGACTAGGCATGGATATTTAATAACCGAACATCCAGAACCTATGTGTGTAAAGTGAAGCTAACTGTAAAACACATATTAGTGCAATATCATTTACTAGAGTGCTATAGAGTGCAAGGTCATGTCACATTCCAGATTCTAAATGATATATTAGAACCAGACTGCAACATCCACAGCCTATTAAGCTATTCACAACAAACGAACTTCTTACACAAATTGTAATACCGCACATATGCCGCTAATGGCCAACAGGTTGATGCGGCTATTTATTGAAATAAAAAAATAACACAAACTACAGAGAGGCCATTTCAGTGGAAGATGCGACAACCAAAAGGCATACCGACGGCATTTGCAATTTCTTGGAATACGTCGAATCTTTGTTTTTTAAATGATACTTATTAGTAGTAGGGTCATTTTAATACTTTTAATACCGATAAAAGAAATTCGGATGGCAGACGGTAGTAACTGACAAATGTATCGTCTCAAAAACCGACAGCTGGTGGAATCACAGCAAACAGGCGCTTCGCCACTCGTTTGTGCGCGTTCGTGCACGCTTCCACGCCCACACAGATCGCGCTGCAACACGCAAAAACATCTTGTCCGTACACGTTTGGTTTCGTCCGACCTTCAAGCTAACGACGAGCTCAGCATTCCATTGTCATCGGGCACTCGCGAATGTATCTATCGTCAACCAAATCTAAGCTGGGGAAAAGGGCAACGAGGGATCAGATCATCTAGCTAGGGTGAAGGTTTAAAAATACCGTAAGTAGCTCTGAATGTATGCAGTCCAAATTACCTTGGACGAGTGGGCTTATAGTGAACTGACGAAACCTTGCTTAAAAGCCTATAGCTGTAGGTAAGTAAAAAAAGTATAATAGTAAAGGGCTAAAACTTTTGGAAGAGGCAGAAGGTCGCTTACTATTCTGGTGCGGTTTGCTCGTAAACCATTGCTAGCTAAAATGATATATTATTCATTAAGGTGGTAAAAGAGCTCTAGATCATGGGATGCAGACAATGCCTGGGCAGATGTTCTGTGTAACACAAGGTTAGTGTTCAGTTATTGAGCACGACGGAGTTTGAAGAGGAACCTTTATACTCAGTAAACTCGCCGAACATACACATTCAGCAGACGACATAGTCGTTGTAATCAAGGGAAGGTTTCCAGAACAACATCCATCCTAATGCAGGATGCGTTGAATGTTGTTGACGACTGGTGCAAGGAGGACCAACTACGCGTAAACCCCTCCAAAACCACACTCGTCCCCTTCACAAAGAAAAGAAAACAGGAGGAACTTATACCCCCCAGACTTTTCCAACAAACCTTGAGTTTTGGTAAGGAAGCTAAATACCTAGGAATCATCTTCGATGCGAGGCTAACCTGAAACCAACACATTCAAAAGACAATCAACAAGAGCAAAATGACACTAATGTCACTAAAAAGAGCTATTGGAAACTCATGGGGACTAAAACCTACAGTTGTACACTAGATGTACGCTATGATTGTAAGACCCAAGGTAACATATGGCGCACTTGACTGGTGGCTGAAGGTGAACCAGAAGCAGGCAACCCTGGAGCTAACCAAAATCCAGAGATTAGCATGCATATGTGTGACCGGAAGACTAAAAAGCACACCGACGGCAGCAATGGAAACAATTCTGAACCTCCCACCAATTGACTTAATTGTCAAGGCAGAGGCTAGGATTGGGGCATACCGCCTCCAGTTGAATAATAACTGGTACCCGTACCGAAATGGACACGCGGCAATCACTGATATAATCACACACCCTATACTAACCATGGGAAGTGATCACAGGATGCCAACAAAATCACTTGAGAAACCCTTTAGCGTCGAAATCGAATGGAAAGGAGAACTCGAGGAAACACCCAAACAAGAAATAGTTTGGTTTACTGAAGGTTCCAAAACAGACAATGGAACAGGAGCAGGAATTCACGGTCAATCTCCCAGATGTGACATCAGTCAACCCATGGGAGTTTACGCCACTGTATTCCAAGCAGAGATATATGCAATCGACTCTTGTCTGAGAGAAAACATAAGAAGGGAATACAATAGTAAAAACATCCTTGTCTGCTCGGATAGCCAAGCGTCGATTACAGCTCTTAACGGCTGCCAAATCAAATCCAAACTCGTCTGGGAATGCTTAGAAAACCTCAAACAACTTAGTGCCACGAACAAGGTAACCCTAAAATGGGTGCCAGGTCATAAGGGAATTGAAGGGAACGAAAAAGTGGATACCCTAGCACGAAACGGATCGGCATCCAGTTTTACCGGCCCCGAACCGGCGAAAGGCATTACAAGGTCTTTGGTAAGAACTACGATAAGCCAGTGGATGCATTCACACCACCTAAAATACTGGCAATCACACCCAAAGCTCAGACTCTGCAAGCTGATGGTGAAAGAACCCACACCAAAACTAGCTGAAGAGATCCTAAAACTAAACAGGAAAGAAACTAGGCTAATAATCGGCCTCCTATCCGGACACTGCGGCCTAAGAAAACATCTAGACACATTGGAGATTTTCAAAGAAAACCCAGTATGCAGACTATGTGACATCTTACATAGTCTTTGAATCTGAGGCCCTACGCTGGTCGAGATTCAGATTGATAGGACCAAATAACCCCAAATCACTCCCCAATCGAGATATCGTGAAGAGACTCTTAGATCTCATCAAGGTCACAAAACTCTTCACGGATTAACAAACGCTCAGGACAATACAATAAGCCAATAGCTGCAGTGTTGGGGCTACCTAACCCGGCCGGTACGTTTAACCCCCCTAACCTAACCTAACCTATAACATTCAGCATGAGGTCTGGTAGGTTCAACAAAAAAATAATTCTCCAAGAAACTTTTAGTGTTGGTTCTGTGGGATTGGCAAAATGGTAAAAAGTAGCCTATTGCGTAACGTCCTAATATGCTTGGGCTAATAAGCTCCCAGCATCGCCTCATGCCACTACCACAATACCACAATTAAGATTTCTTTTTCCGCAACTGTCGTCTCGTCGGAGAGGCCGGCGGCTCACCAGTACCGCTGGCTAAAGTATTAGCTTCATAATTTTCCCGGGCGGCCATTCTCTCGGGGCGGCCCGCCACCCACCGCCTGCCGCCCACGCCCGCTTTTGTTCCGATTTATGCATGCACAACAATGGCTCTCCGTGCTTCGTTTCCCTCCGTTGCGGCTGAACAGTCGGCATGGCCCGTCCTAACGTGGCGAGTGCCGTCAACACAAGACATTTATTGAGGAGGAGAGAAACTTGCGTTGTTAGGTTGCATTTAAGCGTTGCGACCAAGCCAGGAGACCGCAAAGCGCACACAAGATAGGCAACTGCCACACGTCCGGTTTGAGCACGGCATTTATGCCATTTGAAGCAAGGATTTCCAGATACTATGGCTAAAATTCGAAAAAAGAACTGCATTTTTTGTCTTGATTACGATACATTCTTAGATATTAATTAACTCTTTCTGAGTAAAGGTTTTCCGTGCCACCTCGGAATAAGTATTGTTTAAAATAAATCCCAAAATACCAGAAAGTACGTAGTCTACATAAATGTAACTCTTTCATGGAAAATTATGGAAGAAAACAGTTATCACCGATAACAGAACCAAGCCAAAAGCGCTTTGATTTCATCTGCTTTTCTCTTTCGGAAATTACCCAAGATATAAGTACTCAAACCCTTACTCAAACCAGACCACAAACCGATCTCACATTGTGGAATCGTATGGCATCTTGTATTGAATAGATCAGCTTCTGAACGAATAATAAAGGATTAAGATATGGTAATCATAGAATGTACTTTATGCGTTTTAGGTAGAACAGGCTAACGTTTTCATATCAAGATATTCCTTTACCAATCTTACATTAGAATCGTTTAACACTAAATTAAACCAAGTTAATCGAATTGAGCTGTCCGATTTCTTCACCGTATTGATTCAAACCAGAAAATAATCAAATTCACTGAGCTAAATCAATTACTTCTATTTACTGGTCACTTACGAGGATGAGGTGAAATTGGAGTTGAAGGGTGTCTCAGATATAAAATGTCCTCGTATATAGCTAACAAAAGCCCAAAACTCCAAACAAAAGAATCCGCTATTTTCCACTAAAAGTCCCCTGTACCAACACTGACTAGAGGAAGAAGATAGCCTTATCTAAGAGATAACCACAGTAATGCGCCACTCAAAACAGGTGATCGTCATAATATCCAGTCTGTATATCACTGCATAAACACCATTTCATGTTATCGTTACCAGATGCCCAAGGATTTTCATGGAAAGATTCCCCATAAAATGAAAGGAAGTGTCATGGCGGCCTCTTTTTCTTCATACAGGGAATCAAAACGGACGTAACTTTCAATGTTTTACTTCACAACTCAATACAATATCTCTCAACCTTATCTCAACTAAAACTGAACTCAACTGAACTGAACTACTGCCACGATACTCGTGGCGCCTTATGTACTTCATCGAGCCCACTAATCGAACCATCTAGAAGATTCGAGACATTCAGATGACATTCGAGAATGCCGATCTGTCAGTCCAGAAAATTCCAGATGATTCGATGACGTTTACACATCAAAAAAATCTAACCTAACATTTTGAAAGAAACATCAACAACAATACAAATAAGCAATGCTACATACAGGATGTTACACTCTTCCCCCCTCAGCGTTCGGCGTCTTCGACGAACAGTTCGCTTCGATCCTTGTATGGCCACAGGCGATCGCTATAGACGACCTTCGGTTTTCCACTACCCATACGTATCCTGTAAGCTACGTCGTTGAGGCGCTTCATCACCATGGGGTCCCTCCCAATGGAGTTGTAGCTTCGGACATCTACCCCTTCTCCGTCGTGGATTGTAGAACCATACCAGATCACCTTCGACGAACTTTGGGCTATTTGCTTTCAAATCGTAACTGGCTTTCATTCTGTCGCTGGCAGACTGGATGTTCCCTCTATCAGACTCATGGATATCCCAGAGCGTTTCCTGAAGCTCGCTCACCTATTCGCATGGAAGACGTGGTTCCGTTTCTGGCGGTGGACCAAGAGCTAAGTCCAGAGGCAGCCGCAATTCTCGACCAAAAATATCTTCGCTGGGCTCAACCTAGTTGACTCGTTCACCGCTGATCTGTAGGCCAACTTTCCCAGAAGAATCTTCGTATCCCAATCAGACTGATGTTCGTTAACGCATTTTGACAGGTAATCCAGGATGAAGAGCAGTTGTTCTAGTCTTCCGAATCCCGAGTTTTCTCATCAGGTGTATGAAGACTTCTGATTCAAAACTGCGTCCCTGGTCTGAATGTAGTTCATTTGTAACTCCGGATCTGGACACAACGTGCTCCAAAAGAGCCTGTGCTACTCTGCCTGCTTCTTGATCGGGCACAGGAATTGCTTATTGCCATTTAGAGAAATAATTTTCGATCCCTTTTACCACACTGTACAATTCTTTTTGTGTCACACACCAGTTTTTCTGGGCTTTGTGCAAAGTTTTACTGTAGTCCAATTACTATTTCTATGCCATCTTGTTTTAGGCGTTTTAGGGGTCTTGGATCATTTTCTTACCTTTTTTGGTTGGGGGTGAGGAGTTGTAAAACTGAAAAATTTGTTGTACTGATAATGGGATATCCATTGACACGTGAAGGAAAGGCCTACCGGCATAACACGATTTTTGGGGGGGGGGGGGGATGATTTGCTTGTAAGGGGATCTCAGATTATAGCTTCATGGTATGGGAAAATACTAAACCGGTATCACCGTAATGTGCGGGAAGTACTGAGACAATCAACTTGACTTCATTTTTTATCTGGTTAATCAGAAAAACAGCATTTAATTTTTTCAAGGTCAGTGGCTTACATCTTTTGCTAATATTTTCGTTGGACTGCCCCGGACCCCCAACACGCCTCTGGAAAGAATCATTACCTTCTAGTCAGCGATGACATTCCAGGGTGGCCTTAATACCTACGTTTGTATGCTACAAATAAATAAATGGAAATTGAAAAAAATAAACGTGTGTTGGCAGAATATGTTACTATAGCAAAATTATTAGAAGCATATAATCGACACTCCATTAGGAAAGCTTTAGATAAGAGAATGGGATACTAGCAGAAGCATTTTTGCATGTTCTTCGGCAAAGTCTGGGGGCACGACGCTACACTGGAAAATAATTCCGTCTCTTTCGCCGCACTTACATCGATTTTACATTCGCCGAGGTCCCATCACACTTCGGAAAGTCCTTTGCTTTCGGCTTATTGGCTGTAATAAACCAGAATCGACGAAAATTCCCACTGTAGGAAGGCGAACGCTCTCAACTGAAAATAATTAATTTGGAAGGGAAAATGGAAAATCAATGAATCATACGTAATGTTGGGAATGTAAAATCTGGAGCTCGAGGCTTTAGGAGAAAACAGGCATTTCAGTGCTAGTAATACGTTGTTTTTTTAGAAAAGATGTGAACGTTTTGGGTACAACAGGCAATAAAATGGTAATTACCTATTTTCATAAACACAGACTTACATTTATCTACCGTATAGCGGGAAGGTCTATCGGCAAGGCTTTGTCTCTCTTTTCTAGAGAAGCTATAAAAGTTACAATTATGATACCGCCGCCATCTTAGTTATCTAAATAGCACGATAGGTAAACCCTGTTCCTTCCTATTCTCAAAATATTAAGTAAGTACCCCATTATTAAGAAAAAATTAAGAGAAACTATTGTTAAAGGCATAACATAATAAAGAAATCAAAAAATTTAAGTTACTTATAACAACCGAAATAGCTTGTTACTGGGAAACTGTCTCTTAGAGAGAATACCATCTGTCTTGGAAGAATTGAATGGCACTATTGCTGATCATTTATCGAAGATAGAATCGCTACTACTTATTTTCCTAATTTATGATAAAAGTACCTTTATACCTTCAGAAGATACCAACGTATCATAATCAAATTTTAGGATTGTTAAAGGAAGAAACACCACCAAAACTTGTTAGTTTGCATTATTCAAGAGTGGGTTGCGTTAAGGCATCCCATTTTGAGGTGTCTGTTCTCATACCTACTGAAATAAATTGTTAGTCTTACAGAAGCGAGCAGCATCGCCAAGAGCAGACCTAGAACTTCATGTGTGTGTGTGTGTGTATGTGTGCTTGTGGGGAATGGCATTGGAATTAAAATCCATTTGCCACAAAATGATGTCATACTATATTTTAGATACTAATTTTTGCTCTTCTTAGAAAGCGCACAATTGATGCACATACTCCTTATTAACAGTAGATAATAGACTGGTTATGTTTGTCGGCATTTGAACGCATAAATCGGTGGGTTCTTTTATCAGATCTCTGGAGTGCTCTACATTTAACCCACAAGAAAAGAAGATGTGATTGAGATCTGCAGTTGAAGTGTTATCGCATGAATAAATATTACATTCTAGTATTCCTATTCTATGCAGATGTGCTGGGAAGCAGCCGTGATTTAATTTAAAGCGAGTGATAATTATTGAGAATTCTCGATTGACAAATGTGGGATACTCTTGGGAAGAGTGGGATGTATTAATGTATAATGATTAGTGGAAGTAGACGCATAGTTCCTCCAAGTCACCTCCCACCTTTCTAGATATCTCGCCTAAGCTTAAAGCATGTTTAGCTGTTTGATCGGCTATTTCACTACCCTTGATACCTGCATGCCCTTTGGCCCAAACAAAATTTATTTTACACCTATTGTTACACAAATGAGTTAAAATATTTCTTATTTTGACAATTAAGCTATTATTAAAGAACTTGAGAGGGTCCTGACTGACTGACTGGTATCTAGAACAGACCTAGAGTCTGAGACGATAGTGACGTTATTGATGTCATGATCCTGACACCAACAAAGTGCTTTATAGACCCCAAACGCTTCTGCTGTAAAAACGGAGCAGATATCAGGAATACGGAACTTGGCAACATAATGGGTGGGTGAAGCATAGAAGCCATATCGCTCTTAGATCCATCTGTGTAAATAACTAAATTACTATCCAGTTTATTTATTACAGTCTTCAGAATGGTGGTGTTGAATTCAGGTAAGTTTGAGTAATTAGGCACAATGATTATCGGTTTAGTTAGAAATACTTCGGATTGAGTATTATAAAGAGGAAAAGTACTTTCGGATACAATGTATGGAGCCAACTTACCCGTCTCAATAAATGCATCCGCCAACAGTGGCGAGTTTTTCTTAATCCAATAAGTGTTTGTGAGATTTTCGGTGCACAAATTATTGATTTTCTTCGACAAAAAATGGGTTGTATGCCCCAAAATTTCAGAGGGGCCTTCTCAGCGAGGTACTAGCGTCTCAATCTTAAGGGTGGTTCTTTTGCTTCGGCTTGTACTGCCTGATTTGGTGAACTCTTCATAGCTCCAAAACATATTTTGAGAGCTTGATGTTGTATGCGACCTAGTCTTATTAAATGCGAATTAGAAGCCGAACCATACAATACACATCCGTAATCCAAAACTGATCGTATGAGCGCGCGGTAAAAAGTTAGCGCTATCTGAGGATCCGCTCCCCATCTTTTTTTGGTAGCACATTTTAACACATTGATCCCCTTGTGGCACTTATCTTTTATATAGGTGATATGTCTGTTCCAGAGCAGTTTCTGGTCCAGCACTATACCTAAGTATTTATGATATGTAACCATCCAGTTCTGATATGAAACGATGAGATGCTAAATGATGTTGTATAACCATTGGCTTTAGAAAATGGTACCGCAAAATATTTTGTGACGTATTATAATTAACCTACCTTGTATGCCTATACCCCGCCACAAGGCTCAGCCTTCTAGGGGTGGCATTATTTGTAGTTTTATTGCAAATAAATGAATGAATGAATGAATGAATATCATAGTGTACAGGTAGAATAGTCCTATGTCTTGTAAAACACAGAACTACAGATTTTTCTGGAGCAAGTTCTAATCCCAATTCGAGCAGCCAAATCTTAACACGCGCTATGTTCCAAGGTCTCCACACATTTGTCGTATGAGCGGTTCGAGGTGTACAGACAAATGTCGTCTACGTATTGTATGATTTCTATACTGCTATCGAAGAGTTCGTGCAGATCAGCCGTATAAAGGTAGAAAAGTATGGGACTCAGAATTGATCCTTGCGGAAGACCATTGTACGCTAACCTGGGGCCATACAGCCCATTTCTGTGGTCTCTTATATAAATAGTTCTGTTTCGGTATAGCTCGACAATATTAGCGGATGAATTCTTGGATATGCCTTTTTCTATCATTTTTTTGTTGAAGTATGTCTAAATTAACCGCATCATAAGCACCCTTTGACCCTTAAGGTCAACAAACCAACAAAGCAAATAATTATTTTTTGAAAAGTTAAGTTGAATATCTAAAACTAATAGCGTAACAGCATCTATTGCTCCCCGTCCCCTTCTGAAGCCGTATTGAGTTTTCGGTAAGAATGATTCACTTTCGGTATAAAATTCTAGTCTAAGTTTTATCATTCTTTCAAATGTTTTCACTAAGCAAGACAAGAGAGATATGGGCCTGTATGAATCAGCTAGATTAGGATCCTTGCCTTGTTTCAAAATTAAGCAAATGATGACTTTTTTGAAGTTTTCAACAAAATCATGCCTGACCCACCAATTGTTGGATATCTGTAACACAAACTGCTTTGCGGTGTTAGTTAGGTTATCTAAAATCTGGTACGTGAAGCTGTCATCGCCTGGGGCAGTATTTTGACGGCCACTCAAGCAAAGTTGCAATTCATGAATTGTAAATGGTTACTCCATAGCTGCCTGAGGATACGGAGTGAAAATATCGGATTGATTATAATTTCTATTTATCGGAGGAGGAGCTGTTGAGGGAGGGGCAAACTTGTTTAATAGCTCGTTTGCTAGAGATTCTGAAATCTGAGATTTAGAGGCCAATGTTTTATTACTGATAGACTTGATAAATTTCCAAATGTCACTTAATGAAGTTCTCCGATTTAGTTTATTGAGAAATGATATCCAGCTTGCTCTTTGCTTTCTTTTGAAAATTAGTTTAGTTTTAGCAGCGATATTCTTATACGCCATATAATTTGCGAGATTGGCTTGTCTTTTATAGGCATTTAAAGCTAGTTTTTGTGATCCAATTAACCTGGTGCATTCCTCATCCCACCAAACAGGTTGTCTGATCGAGGGCGTAAATGGCTTTTTGATTGGGATAGACGAGTCCGCGGCTTGAGATATGGAGCTAATCAAAAGTCAAAATGTTTCTTCATTGCTCAGACTATCTATACCATTATTGCTATTAATTTGGGCATCTAAATGTGCCTGAAATTTAGACCAGTCTGCGCGATTGTCATTCCATCTAGTAGATGGATTAACATCCTGAGGAATACATCTTGTTAAGTGGATACTAATGAGGATGGGAAAGTGGTCGGAGCCCAATGTGTCTGTTAATACATCCCACGTAACAACATCAGCTATTTCTGGTGATACTATTGTAAGGTCGACTGCAGAGAAGCTATTCCTAGAAACACCTTGAGATATTCTGGTAGCTCTACCATCATTCAAAACTACTAAGTTGCACACATCAAGGGAATCAGCGAGGAATCTCCCTTGTGCATTATCAAAGGGGTAACCCCAGAGACCATGATAAGCATTAAAATCGCCACAAAATATAGTTGGGGAATGAAATTGCCTAAACAAATTCTCCCAGTCCTGCTGCGTTGCGTGAATACTTGGGGATTTGTATACCGATACGATCCTAAATTGACCCTCGTTGATTTCGACTGCACACACTTCTATTTTATTATTAAAGTTAGATTCCAAATTGATTTCTTTAAAAGGTATATTATTGCGTATAAAAATAGCTACACCGCCTGATCAATTACTTCTATATCTTTTAACTATTCTAAAACCTTTAAGTTTAAAGTGTGCTGAATCTCTTAACCAAGTTTCAGCAATGGTTACAATGTGAACTTCGAAGGAGCTTAAAAAATGTTCTAAACTAGGTTTGTTGGCAGAGAGTGAACGTGCGTTCCACTGTAATATTTTCAAGTTCGCGTTAGTAATTTGACTCGTCGTCATCGCTTATGACTGTGACGTCATTCTGGGGTCCATAAATATTTGATTCAGCATTTTCGTTAAATATTGATTTTATCTGCGCTCTTAAATCTGATAGGGACACTTCAGATGAGTTATTACTTAGTATGTTAGATATTTGGATAACTACCTTTTCTTTATATTGTTGAAATTCTCTCCTATGAGGATTAGGAATATCGGGATTAGAACTCTCAGTTTTACGCCTTGACGTTGACGGAGACTGAGGTGGTGAAATTGTTTCACGTTTTTTTGCTGTTGATAATTGGCTATGCTTAATAACGAGTTTTCTGAGAAAGTTTGTGTTAGAGGGGGAAGATGAAGGTGGAAGTTCGGAAAAATTATCGAGGGTCTTTAAAACCGAAAATCGGTTGTTAGTCGTCACGTTTACGTAGGATGGGTTATCTACCATGCTTTCGGCTTCTTATAAAGTTTTTTTTTGATAGGCCATCACTTTCTTTATACTATATTGTCTCTTGTACAAGGGACAATCCTTTGAAATGGAGGTATGTCCTTCTATATTACAGTGTACACAAAAAGTTGACTCACAAACTGCATCACCATTATGCTCCCCTCCACATTTTTGACACCTATTTTTACTCCTGCACTGTGAGGCAGTGTGACCGTAACGCAAACATTGAAAACATTGCACCACTGGATGAATATATGGGTCTACAACAAACCTAACCAAATTAATTATAATTTCTTTAGGAATTTCGTTACCTAAAAATGTAACTACTATCATTTGCCTATCTTTCAATCCATTTTTGTTTGTTGTTTCATTGAACACTTGTTTTTGTGTTCGACATAGACGAAATAGGGACCTGTATCTGACCGTAAATATTTATTTGTAAAATCAAAAGTTATACTACCGTTCGGTATTCCCAAATTATCGCTGTTATTTGAGGACGTTCCTGAGATGGTATCTGTGGATCAGGGCGGTCCTTGACCGCCCGAGTTTTCTCCCATAATCTTTGTTTATTAAATGTTAAGCCTAAATCTCTTACCGATAGGTAGTCAAATATATTCACAATCCAAATAAGTAAAAGGAAAGAACACTTTTTTGTCACTTCGCACAGCACTCAAAAACGCGTCTGGTCTCTGACAGTGTACGAAACGGAATGCTAGAACTTTATGCAAGCCGCTATTTTTAGAATACAAAACTATATATGACCGTATTTGCACTACTTATTTTGGAAACGACATCACTAATATTTACAAATAAAACAAAAAATTTGAGACCATAAATATAGATACGCCCAAAAAGCGTGTTATCTCAAAACCGAAAATCTTCGCCATCACAATACTCCCCTCACCTATCGGCGTAGGAACTAAAAAGGCGGTGATGCAGCTCAGCGGCATTCTGGCTTTAACTAACAGCTAAAAGAACAAAAATAGGTCTACCGGAAGGATAGATAAAAGTATAGGTTTTTAGGCGGCAATACCGTTTTGTTTGCATTACTTGCATTGAAGGAGACGTGTCTGGACACTAAGAACGGTTCGTAAAATGCCGCTTATGCGCAAAAAACATACAGACCAGTGTTTCGTTTGTCAAAAGTACAAATTCACCAAAAATATGGTAGCCTGTTATATTACACTAAACAGTACACTTTTTTCTTGCCAGTTATGGTATTATAAGATCGTAGAAAACTGAACAATTTATCCATCTCTGTCGTTATAGTAATACTGTCAAAAAATCGTCATACCAAAGCTAGTAATCAGGTTACAGGTTATAAGATTATGTCTAACATGTCTCCTTGCATAAGAATATAATATACTCAAGCCCCAATTCAATTCAGTCCCGGAAAAACAATGTTCCGATAGGTCTGTAAAGTGTAGAATATCATCCAAAAAGTGGAGGTTGCTATAGTAAAGAAAATTATTGTACAGTTATAAAATAGATGAGTACATTGCATTTAAGCTAGCGTACAGAGTACCTAGATTTACCCTACACGGCGCCTATGGGTCTACTCGTCTTTCGATTCTGTCCCAAGTAGATTCCACTAATCCTGAATGACGAGAAATTTCCTTCAGGCAACGAAAAATACCATAAAAGCTCATCGAAACACTAGATTCAATCTATCATGGAACACATATAGAGACATCTCTTCCGGAAAGCCCTCCTTCTGACATAAATAGAGTATTTTTACTGCCTCGTCAATCTCGGAGAAAGGTAAAATTTATCGCTCATAAAATAGCTCTGAGCTGCCTATTACATTTATTAAATTCTTCATAAAAGTCTATTTTCTTCTGAATAAATTGTTTGCAGAGGGGCATGGGGGATGGTTTCTTTTGGTGCTATAGACAGTACATTCCCTTTACATTGGTAGTTTACTGCTAGCAAGGCAAATTTATTGGCTACAAAAAATATCCGGCATTATGTAGTAAAAAAGGATCCCAGATGAGTGACAGATTATGACATGGCGATAAGGTATTTGATTCGATAACGCATCCCCCCGCAGATAACTGATATTTTTCAGTAGGTTGTGATCTACTATAGTTTTTTTGTGAAAAATATTCTTGAAATGATCAGTTAGATCATGCATAGGGTGGGTTTCTTTATAATCAAGGTACACGTCAAATCCGTTTTTGTGAACATTCAATACATATCAGAAGGTCTATTTCAGGTTTTCATTGTCCATACAATTTTTGGAGGATCACAACGTTTCGATTGAACTAGCACCTGGACGACACTAGACGATTGGAGAAGGTGGGTCGTTCAAAACGTCATAACTACTCTAAAAATTATACAGGGTGTCACAAAAATTAGCATCAAGTGGAAGTCCAGAGACAGAGCACACCTAAAAGTATGTAAATCACCCCGACATACTATCCATTTTTTTGTAATTTTCAAGTTATGAACCTTTTTCTTATTTTCTTCTCAATCCTACTTGATTTTGTTGCTCAGTTGGGTAAGCAGTATCTCTGACCATTGCATAAATATTTGTCCTCAAATTTGATACCACTGCATCATAAAAAATTACGTAATGCCCAGGGATGTTCCCAGTACCAAACATTTAAATTTCTTTACGCGTGCACTAACAAAAAAGAAACAAAACTAATTCCATGCAAAACTTTTGGTAAAACCTGCTAATGTTATGAGCAGTTTATTTTGCGAAGTAAATTAAGCTATTTTTAAGATATCAATTTAAAAGGCAGCCCAATTCATGTCACGACAAGTCGAAAAATGAAATTATTTTTAAATAAAAAAAATAGAGGCGGGTTCGGGTGAAATTCCGTTGTTTCATAGGAATGCTGTTTTGCCTGTTGTACTAAGCTGTATGAAACTAAACCAAGGAAATGCTGCGACGTCAAGCTGAAAATGGAACTTTTTTTGACACAATTGTGTGGACCAGTCCTATTTTAAACAATGTGGAATATTTGATATCTAAAACTACCGCGTTTTGAGTATCGAACATACTCGTATGGCATCTGCGATTTCCAAGAATAGTCAAAAGTAAACTTGTAGTCTGAGATATTAAACGGAAAATTGATTGGTCCGTTTGCACTACCGCACATATTAAACAACGAATCCAATTTAGCGTTTTTGAGAAACGATCTAAATAGTTGATTAATCGATACGACGTGGTGCTACATGTCACTTTGCGCAGATTTTCGTGCAGTATCTTGACGAAAGATTTCCAGACCAGTGGATCGGTCATAAAGGGCCCAATGCATGGCCACGTCTACCCCTAGACCTGAATCCCTCTATCGATTTCTTTGTATGGGGATACTGCAAGAACTTAGTTAAGTCGATGGAAATCAGCAACGTTGCCGAATTACAGATCAACTCACGAGAGGCACAAGAGTCAATAAAAAAAGAAACGTTTACGCTCAACAAAGAAAACATTTTTAGACGACATTAAAGGAAATACTGTCACCATTTTGAAAACTCTTTGTGATACAATGTAAAACAAAGACAGTGTTTAGTTTAGCGCACCCATCTGGAACGCGCATACTCTTGTCCTAACCTGGCTAACCACTCTCGTAAAATCGTAAAACTTGTTTTGTAATATTTACATATCTTAGACAAACAGATCCGAACTAATATGCGTAAAAAGTAAAGGGGCTTCTTTGATTCTCGTTTCTCCCTTCTTTCACGCATTCTAAAAACATCCTAAACCCATTATGATTTGAATCTTTTTTTTAATATGGCCATAGAAATAGCTCCTCTTAATTCACAGTCCACACTGACAAAATGTTATAGATGGTTTCGGTGTCAAATCTGACGACAAATGTTTGTCTTGAAAACTAAAAAAAAATTCATAACATATATGACTCAGATACTTCTAAGTGTGCTCCATCTCTGGACTGCTGCTTGACACTACTTTTTGGGATACCCTGTATAGGCAACAAAAGTCAAAAATGAACCTTTTACGACATTAGCCTTGTTTACAAATTTAAAAGAACAATTTAGTACATAGTACAACGGTTGCAGCTGCAGAGGAAGCCGAAATACTGACTATTTGTGGTTTTATTCATGACAAACTGCGTATTGATTATCAAGAAAAGTTTTACGTCGCTCCAAGGAAAGTTTGTTTTTTAAATTATGGTAAGCTTCAAAACTAATAATATAGAAAACAAATAATACAGTTGGCCAGTGCTCCTCAACCACTTCAGCATGGAATGTAGAGCGAAAATACACGGAAGCTAGAAAATATTCAGTAAGTAGCCGGAGACTGCAACTTTGAGGGAAACTCGATTTATTTTCCAACTTCCTGTGTAATTGCTGGATATTGTCCAGGGATAATCTTGTTCGGTTGAACAGAGAGCTTACTAACGTGGAAAATTAGAAGCCTTGCCAGTGTTTTGGCTGAAATCTCCGGCCTGCAGTTCACTTGACTCGCTATGAGTTATGTGCCGGGTCAATAGATATATTTACGTGAAAGCTCACTGTTTGCTCGAGTTACGAGAGCGTACTAGGGAGGCGACATAACATGCACTTAGGGAAAGGATAGATAAGTTTTGCAAACTCATACGAATTCAGAAGTTTGTTACATATAATAATAATATTTATTTCTCACAAAAAATACATAGTTTGTGGAAGAAAAAATTTAAAGGAAAAGTACATCAGATAAAACAAACATGTAGGTGTCCAAAAAAGACTTTAGATCAACTACATATTCTTCAAATTGTGGATATAAGGTAAATATCTGAAAGTTTTTGCTGTTTACAGTATAGTAGGTTAATAATAATCTTTTCCTTCCATACTGTCATTAAGGTTAGCTCTTGGTATACAAAGTATAACCAGCCTTTTATTTTATATTTGAATAGATTTAATAACAGGGTTAGTGAATTCAATAATTTATAAGTAGACTGTAGTTCATTATAGATCTTCGGACATAGAAAAACACAAGACGTCCAAAGTTTTTTCTGGCTTAGGCACTACATGTTGTGAGTTTGTAATTTTTCTTGTGCTGTAGTTGTGATTGATATACTTTATGTAGCTGTTCTTGTGTTTGTGTTAGTGAATTAGCAGAACTTGAATATAAAACTGTCTTGTCTCAAAAGGTTTAGAGATACGAAATAATCCATCATGCGGAAGTGTTCTAGGTTTTTTGTATATTGACAGAAGCTTTTGTCTTTAAAGACTTACCGACATAGCACTTGTAATATCTAACCCAAACTTTATCAATATATTTTGTTCCATCCAAGTATCATGATTTAGTTTAATTTATTTTAATGTAAGACTATGACTGAAGACAAATAGTTCGTCCTATTTGAAATACTGCAATTCTCTGTACTGTACTTACCGTATTTTTATCTTTCGAGTAGCAAAACTCCAATTTTGCACATGGATTCACATTGAGCTATTTTATTGTTTGTTCGTTTTTGCTTCCATCACTGAAGCTGCTGTAGGTGACAAGGAGTATTTTTTTGTATTTAGCAGTTGAACCGCATCAACCGCGTAGGATTATTAGCGGTGTAGATGACAGCATATGAAGCGGTTGTATTTGATGTTAATACAATTTATTGGAATATAAAGAAATGTCTTAAATAACTTTCAGCACTTTATCAGCTTGGTGGAGGAGTGCTTCTTTTATGTCGCTGGATAGGTTGTTCGATCTTCTCGCATCTAGGTGGAAGGCACATTCCTTGACGATGTGTGCTATTGTAACACGTTCACTACATGTTGGACATAACGAAGTATCTCTATTCGCGAAGATGTACTCACATATATGTCATCAGAGTATGACCTACCTGCAGACGTGACATAATAACCTGCTCTATTGGATTTGAAGGTAGGATTAACTTTGTTGTAACATCCGGGCCAATTCTATGTAACTTGCTAGTGCTGATTTATTCTTCTTGCCATAGACTAGTAAGGTGGTATTTCCTGATTTGGTTCAGCTAGTGTTATCGATGCTGCTCTGCCTGCTTTCATTGCCCGGAATTCCTTTGTGTGGTGGTACATACAGGAATATTGTAGTTTTGTCTGAAATGATAAAAACCAATAAAAATTGCCGTGATACGTCGATCTTTATTTAGAGGGTGAACTCATCCATCAAGTACGTCATTATTGTGCCATCAACGCTCTCACCCCCAGCAACCCCTACTTCAAAATCTTAAATGTGATCACCATACTTGTGATACATCGCCTTGAAGGGAATTTGTTGATGAATACAAAGTGAATTTGTGGTTGTTGTGGTTTTAGGCCGGCGTCGTTTAGCGTTAACCATTTATATACACTTATAGATGTTTTAAAAATGTTGATTCTGACCAATTTTATAAAGAGCTAGAAAACCTTTCATAAATAGATATTTGTTATATAAAAGATATGGACCACAAGCATAGTATTTTCAATAGCTGCCTTACTGGTTTATTTGATAAGGATTTACCTTTAAAGTCACAAATCCCAAGGCTCCGTTGTTGGACGACGAAATAAAGAAGATGATGAAAGACAGGGATGCAGCTGAATCAAAATTCAGGAAAACACCGCGCACACTAAGCTGGGATAGTTATACAAATTCAAAAAATTGAAGAAATCATGCTATCACTGAAGCCAAAAGAAGTAGATAACTTGCAGACAATTACTCAAAGTAAAAACAAAAAAACAGATTGGAAGTAGTTGAGGCCACTTTTTTCTATTATTAAGATAACTGTAATATAAACAAATACAATTATAACAGTTTTAATTGACAGATTCAGTAATGACTTAACAGTTAATAGCAGTAATGCTCTTGCCGTTTTGTTATCTTATAACAGTCCACATATTGTCGAATGTTTTTGATATGCTTTTAACGAAGAAATTACGTATTATCAACTAAAAAGTAGTAGCACAGTTCGATATCATAATGTATTATGCCTTGATACTGCACTTCCTAAATTGAAGACTGTTTTCTGTATGTTAAAGCTACAGTCGCGGTAATTAGTCGAGGAAATAAACAAAAAAAAAATAATAAGGGAGCTTGATATTGTTAGCAATTATAAGACTGAAATCTCCACTCATCTGGCTGACGCTGATGCAATAAGTACTCATTTTGTCGATAGCATTCCTTCAATCAAGTCTACCAAAGATATTATCGACCGTTATGCACTAAACATAATTTGTGATTCTGAATTTCGGTATCGGAAAGTGATGTCACTAATATTCTTAATAGGTTGAAAAATACATCCGCATCTATTGATGGTATAAGTATAGGGCTTATTAAGTTATGTCTGCCTCCTTTAGTACATATTACAAACCTTGTTCTACTCTAAAATAAATTTCCTAGCTGTTGGAAGACCGAGATAATTTATCCAGTACCTGAAACCAGTAAAGTCGTTCAACTCTCAGATCTCAGGTCTATCAGTATATTACCAGGCCTTTCCAAACTGGTGGAAAAAGTTATTGATATGCAAATTAGGGTGTACGTTGAACTGACTGAAATACAGTCAGACTGATGACATTATTCAAGCTTGTGATGAAGGTAAATGTACTGCATTGATATCTTTAGATTTCAGCAAAGCCTTCGAGCTGCGAGTGGGGTGCATCTGCCCGTTGTTGGCGTCTCAGTCAATGTTGCCACATCTACCGTTTTACGGTATATCTGCCATTTCAGTCCTCTGGCTACAGTTCTACCTCAAACAAACCTAAATCTACCGTAATATGCATTCCACAACCATACCATACATGCAATGTGACAAACAATGACAATGGTCTGTCTTGTGTTTCAAGGAATTTGCGAGATGCGACTAAAAAATGCTTCTTTGTCCTAACTCGGTTCCTCAATATTATCATATAAGTGTGCAAATTTTTTGTTTGGATATATGTGTATGTTTTGTATTGTTTTCTAAGGGACGAAATAGCTGAGATCAATTAGTTTTTAATAGACAGGGTGCCACTATGTATGCAACATAGTATATATCTCAGTAAATAATGATTGTATAGTCTTTTTCAGTATTTCCCACGATACAGCAATATTCAGTTGTTCTCGTTCAAAAGAAACAAAAGAGGCTCATTCGGCGGAGATCTATTTCTCTTGCGATTATTCAGGCATAAAGTATGACTATTTGTGTTCTACATTTTGTTCGTTACTAATTGTTGCACCTGTGTTACTTTTCTTCATTTCTAAAAAATGCATGTTTACGTTAGCTTTATTCCACTAGCCTTTGTGAAATATATGAAGCACTGAATTGGCTAAAATGTACTGAATTATTAACTAGGTACATATTTACTGAATAGATAAAAATTGTACTGGCAACCCTGATACCTTGCCCACATTTCTAGAACACGTCTCTCGAAACACACATTCCTAGCCAACATGCCTTGTTTTGTATGTTCAAAAATCACGCTCCCTTAAGCCGTTTCCCCCAGAGCTGTAATGAGCGAGGCAAGGTAATTCAAGCGCTTCTATTGGTTCGTTAAAAACGCATACATCGTAATACATCCTCGCACATCTCTGGTGGAAACGCAGCCTTAATGTGGCTAGCCTGCTATATCTCTCTGCGAACTTTGCTCGTATCTGACAAATTGAAATTCACATCTACATTTTGAGCTGTATGGTACTATGATATAATTTCTTTTCTTGTTTAATGGCTCTGAGTACGGGCTCATTCAGCCAAACCAAAACTAAAATTGTTCTACTATAATATAAGGTAATATAATTTGTGTGTGGAATTATGTCCTAATTAAGGAAACCACGCTTCTTCTGGGTGTGAAGATTTTTCTTGATGAGGGTACAAGAACAACCCGTCTTCTGGATGTGACGATCGTTTTTCTCGATGAGAGTACAATTCCTTCTTGGTAAGGGTATAAGGAACAATTGTCTTCTGGATATGAAGATCACTTCTTGAGGGTACCACCATACCTTTTTGAGGGTACTGTGCAATAATAAATACTTCATTTATATGCTACTATGCCGGTACTACTAAGGCCTGACTTTATCAACATGCATATTCTGATGAGTATTCTGACGGTCAATTTCTATTGGTTGTTGTTTAACCGTTACATTCTATTGGGCATTGAGGTCTATAGTTAATCAGTACCATCCAATAGTATTTTATCATTATTGAAAACAAAATATCGAAGCTGGATGACACCTTTGTCAAAAAGATCCTAAAATTTATGTATCAAAATCATAGCAGTAAAGTATCACAAAGTGATTGATGTGATATAAATATTACAATTATTAATTTCGAATTGCGCTAGTTTGTCGCACAATCACAAAAGTAGGGTCACTCACAGCCACCTTAATTGACCTCTATGAATCCCATCATTCCCATATCAGTCAGTTAGGCATTGATTATTATAGATACATACTTTCATAAAAATACTCCAACCTACCCGATTCATGTTTGTTATGGAACTTCTTGTACAAATATTCACAGAGAATGTAAGGGTACAGCTGAGGTTCTTCATCCTATATTTCCACTTTATATAGAGTTATTCCTTCCTCCAGCTAAGGTCTAATTTAACAGATAACTCAATTTACTGTGTATTTTCTGCAACCATCTATTGGCGTCAAAACGAGTAACACTTGTCACTAGAAACACTAATGATGAAATTAATACCAATAAAGCATAAAGAGGTTGCTCATAAATTGGCAAATATTGACATTGTTATTAGATATGTTATTGTATATTTTCATTTCTGTATTTCTGTCAACAAGTTGGACAATTGCCCAGCTTTGCCAGACGTATACTACTCCAGCGCTGTCATGGTGCGTTTCTGAAGTGTACTGAGTAAGAGCAATAAAATGGACTAGATTTTCAATAAACGTCTGTGTGTTCCTCAGGAATCTATCCTATCTCCTACACTGTTTCTGCTGTACATCAAAGAGCTGCTGAAAATAACATCCAGTCCAATCTGCAGCTTCGCAGACGACAGTACATTAATATCGTGCACAGACCCAGGCAAGCTACTATCATCCTAGGAGACGGTACGTCGGCGACAGCAACATGCCTCACAGATCAACGCAGATATCAAAACAATTGTCGAGTGGGGATTAATAAATAAAGTACACTTCAACGTACAGGAAACTGAGGCAACAACACTGACACAGAAGCCTCACGAAGACATACTATCAGTGGAAATGGAGGGTCACCCAATAGTCGAGTCACCTTTTGTCAAGCTTTTGGCGATCAACATCAACAATACCATGTCCTGGCATGACCACGTCGGCGTCGTCAGTGTTCCTCAAATGACATCCCAACAGCTTGGATTTTTGTTTTGTTGTAGGAATTTGTATACACCAGAGTAACTGCTCCTGTTCTACAAGTCACAGGTCCGACCATCGTTGGAGTATTGCTCCAATGTATGGGGATGCGCTCCAAAGCACTCCTTAATGCTTCCGGACACTATGTATATAGAAGATAGATAGAAGATACAAATTAGGCTAATCGATGCGCCTAACCTCAGAAAGGACCTCCACAGCCTGGAACATCAAATAAGGGTGGTTGACATGCCCCTTTTTTACAGATTCTATCACCGAAGATGTTCGAGTGAGCTCTTCAAAAAATAGCGCCTCAGGCCATCTGAACGAGAAATACTAGAAAGGCTCTGCGAGGTCACTCTTAGCAGGTCGAGGTCCCTACTCCCCGAACCAGTCTACTACAGCAATCTTTCTTTTGGAGAACTTGACGCTGAGCTACCGGGGAATTTGCTTCCTGACGCCTACGACCTGCAGCGTTTTAAATCTAACGTGCACCAAGACTTATCCTCTCGCAGAGCTTCTACACCACAATAAGCTTTCATCCTTTACGGAACGCCGACAATAAAAAAGTACAGGAGAAAAATGATTTAGTTAATCCCCTTATCAACAATTTTAGCACCCTTAATTTTTTCTGAAAAATATGAATCAAAGGCAAAACTATTTTTTTTACTTTTTTTCCGACACAACTGCACGTTATTTCGTTCCTGCCGTAGTAGTTAATCTGCAGTGAAGCCAACACTGCTTAAGTATTTTTTGAGCTGTCGAAACATCAAGGATTGTCAGGACAGAAAGACAGGCAAAAGATAAATGGCAGGTCAGTGGAAATTAGATATGGAATTTCACTAGTTAGATGTCATAAAAGGTCAAAAAATACTGTTTCAAATTCATAGTTTATTGCTATTAGAGTGGCTTTTCTGCCTATTAGCGAGTCTAGTCGCTACATATGCTTCTATTAATTTTTATCTGTTTTAGAACCCGTCCAGATAAAGCGATTTACGCGCGAGTGGACTCGCGCGTAGTCATTCGCGCGTTCCCGAGATACTAGATTTACATACATCCCGTCCAGATGCTCTGGCGCGTTGTTTTACTCGCGCGTAAGAGCCCGTCCAGATAAGGCGCTTTACGCGCGAGTGGACTCGCACGTAGTCAATTTACATTGCGTCCAGATGTCGCGTTTCACACGCGTTTCTACGCTAGGAGGGATTTCCTTCCAGTCAAAAGCATGGAGTTGGATACAGCAGTTGTGTTGTGGCGTGCATACCGGCGATGGAAGCTTCATAAACAAAGAGAAAGGCGACGATTCAGCGTGCATCCAATTCTACGTGACAGAATGACGCACAGTATGTTTATAACATTACACCCAAAGCTGAGAGAACACAGTGAAATATTTCAACTATTTCTTCCCAGTTCCTACGTTTTATGAGTCTATTGGAATAATCGGATGATTCCATATCCCATATGGCTACTCTTTTTTCGACTTCGTCAATGAAAAGTTCTGCATCGAAGTTATCACGCTCCATTTTCCGAAACAAATACGTCCACGCGCCATGGACTCGCGCGTCGTACTGGACGCAACAATGTCGCCAGAGTATCTCGACTCGCGCGGCGCTCGCGCGTACAACGCGCGAGTCGAGGGTCCCGCTCGTTACAAGCGTTTTACGCGCGAGTACAACAACGCGCGAGAGCATCTGGACGGGTTGTATGTAACTCTAGTATCTCGGGAACGCGCGAATGCCTACGCGCGAGTTCAATCGCGCGTAAATCGCCTTATCTGGACGGGCTCTAAGACGCTTGTAAGGCGCGGGGCTCTCGACTCGCCCGTTGTACGCGCGAGCGCCGCGCGAGTCGAGATACTTGGTCGACATTGTTGCGTCCAGTACAACGCGCGAGTTCCTTAGCGTGTGGACGTATTTGTTTTTGAAAATGGAGCGTGATAACTTCGATACAGAACTTTTCATTGGCGCGGTCGAAAAAAGAGTAGCCATATGGGATATGGAATCATCCGATTACTTCAATAGACTCATAAAAAGTAGGAACTGGGAAGATATAGTTAAAATATTTTTCACGGTGTTCTCTCGGCTTTGGGTATAATGTTATAAACATACTGTGCGTCATTCTGTCATGTAGAATTGGATGCATGTTGAATCGTCGCCTTTCTGTTTGTTTACGAAGATTCCATCACTGGTATGCACGCCACAACACAACTGATGTATCCAAATCCATGTTTTTAACTGGAAGGAAATCTCTCCCAGCGTAGAAACGCAAGTGAAACGCAACATCTGGACGCAATATAAACTGACTACGCACGAGTCCACTCACGCGTAAATCGCTTTATCTGGACGGGCTCTTATAGGACATTGTATCTATAACTTGGAAACCCCTAGCTCAATTTTAATGCAATTTTGATGCTCACTATATTTTTACCGCAAATGTGTGGCAAGTAAGTGCTAGAAGCTTAACTCTCTTTGTTGACTTCTAAAACGCGGATAAACAATTTGCTGATCAAGTATTCCAAATGAAGAATTACTGACGGATAACTGAGTTTTACAAGGTATCGAAATTGTATTCGTTGTTCTCTACACCATCTACCAATATTATAAGGAATATTTTGTCACATTTTGCAAGTTGACGCAGTTCATGCAAATATCGAGAGGCGAAGCTACAGTATGTAATTGAATGTGAAACCACGTTCAGATTCCTCGTATAAAACAAACTCTGTAGCTGCTACTTTTTTGCGAGGGTTCAGTAAATTTTATTTACTCAACGGCATTACACAATTAGGTCAACTCTGATGTTTTATTCAAAACCTTTCAAGAGGGGTAGAAATGGCCAGATCAGAATAATGCATTTGTCGCAAAAATACATACAAATTATCGGAAAAATCCCCGAAGCTGAATAAAATTCTCTTGTTCCACTTCCCACGCATACGCGAAAAGAAAGTGGTGATTGTAGATATTTTCGAATTCGGAATAGTGGATGGTTTTGACGTTGTGCGAGAGTTAATTTCTAGAAAAGACCAGTAACAGTCATTTCTTGGGCTTATCTTTAGTTAGTAAGTTCGCCATAAAAATGAATTTCGCATTTAAAAGCTCCTGACGTTACCTTTTAAATTACAGTAATGATTCAAAAAGCACATTGAAGAAGTTGGCTTGCGCTATGTCACTTCTGCGGCCTTATTTTGATATCGTGCCTGGCTATTAAGTTATAGCCATGTGAAAAATGTATGATTTTGTGTTGTTAATTTTTTTGCACACTAAAGAACTATCACCGTCTGGAATATTGTTACAAGTCTTTAGTTTGATTGGGCAGGAAAAAACTTGGTATGGATTCAATTATTTATCTACACTAGCTTTATACACTTGAGGCGTTTCTCCGAAAAACCTCATAAGTCAATTTTTGCCTAAATTTAGATAATGGCATCATCGCATTTCAAACATCCATATACATGGATAGAAATAATTATTTCTTGAAAAAATGTTATAGGTTCCATACTATTTACAGAGGAAAATTGACTTGTTCTTCTAAAAACACCATAAGTCCATACTCTTTCACCTAAGAAAGCCACTTGTGCATATAAATTGTCATGCAAACTTGATAACAAAACAGTACAACACAGCACCTGATACTGCTAGTAACTTTGACATCGACAACGAGGTGGACAACGTGTAGTGGTTGCAAAGACTGAGTGGTAGATGTCGGGTTTTTTGGTTAGCCAGAGTTTATTTTTCAGTTAGTCGGTTTTTGTATTAGGTATAGTTGTTCACTATTGCTATTTCTTTGCTTTTTGTATCGGAATTTATTTTGTTTTCATGATGTTTGTATTAAGGACACTCATTTGTTAACCTTTTTTCTCAAAAACCTCATATGTCCATGTATTTTTTGTGGTTTTTCCATGCGTGTTTCACAATAAAATAATTACTACTCGTGGACGATTTGTCTTATATACCTTTACTTCTACCAGATATGGAAATAAATCAATCTAATCAAAGTTTTACGTGCTGGGAAGTTTTTTCATTTTCCCAAATATGTTAGTTTTGGACTAATGACGTTTTCTCGATAAACGCCTCACTTGTATACATACGCATAACCTATCACCCATTGGTCTAATTTATCTACAGTCCCAACACTAATTTATTTTTGTCCCTCACTTCACTAATTTATTCCACTCTGCATTTGCACACGCCGGCGCCGATCAAGAATTGCGTCTCGCTGCTTCACTCTGTTAACTCTGCCACCCGGCTGTGCCGCTTCTCCTTATGTAATACGTGTCGCCCCATCTTGAACGTTGTCTCCGCGGTCTCGACGCTGGCCGCCACAGCAAGCAGGTTTCTACAATATGTAGTTTGAAAAACAAGTGAGTTCTGCGCTTACTTGCGAATCTATTTGTTATATGGGAAATACATATATATAAATGTGTGTACCCAGACCCCTTAGGGAGTAAATGTAATTTCTGGAACCTAACATGTGGTTGTGCCTTTGATCTATCATCTTTCACTGGTCCACTAATAATACCACAGATTATGCTTGAGAGGTTTTTATAACTTAGCAGCCGCAAAGGAAAGGCCTAAATACCTGAGCACCACGACTAAATAAATACTTGGGGTTTCAAGCCCTGGACGCCCTGCGAATAAAGGCGCGGTCATGCTGCTGGGTTCTTGATGTCTCAACGACCACCGTGGGATGAGATTCAGCAGAACAGAGCTGGACGTGACGCGTGAAGTCTGGAGCATATGAATTATACTCCAGATCAAGTATCATCTGGGCTCCATACAGCATTAGAATGTTGGTTGGTGAATGGTGAGAAGTACTTTCTGACTATGAGTAGGTAGGTATGCGAGATCCTTCGCAGCAGCTGCTGCAAATGGCAAATGACCCCCAAAAACTAGAATAATTGACTTTTTGGCAGATCCTCACTATTTGGTAGAATAGGGTGGCCGCTTGGGCACTTATCGTTTAATAAGGGTATCGAAAGGATTGCATTCTACCATGCTCTTGAGTCGTCAACCGGTAATAGTTTCCTGATCATTTGACAGCGAATCAGCTGCTACTAACCTTTTGCATTCCAGTTCGACTATAGATATAAATCTATTTCTCGTGATGCCTGCCTGCAAAGTACTGTAATCTGCAAAACTGCGAATCTGGTTTGAAGCACTATAGAGTAGATCATTGATGTGAAGAAGTTTTCTGTCTGTACCAAGACCAAGACCCTGTGGAATCCCAGCATGCATGTTATCAAAGGAAGAGGAGAGGCCATCTACGACCATATATATTTTGCCACCAGGAAGGAAATTGACTAACCAGCGACAAACTTTCGCGGTAAGGCCGCAAGGCGGAAGCTTGTTAAGGAGAGCCGCATGCTACAGCTGAAGAATAACTTTGAAATATTAGTGATTGAGCTCAAGATATTTCAACTGATCCATCGCTTTGATAATCACAGGAGGCACAGCTATGGGTTTGTAGTTAGTTGGGGCACTTTTGGATCACTTGTTTTGCACCGACTTGGTAGAAGCTGACATACAGTCTTTTCGGAAGATCCAGGAGTTATGAGGCATTCGAAAGTGACGGGTAAGTATGGGCTTCGGTGTATACTTCTTCACAACAATAATGAAGATCGTGTCGGGACCATTAGCGTTATTGGTGTCAAGTGCGGCCCCTTTTTGGCTTTGAACGTTCACTTGCTACTGGATACTGTGAAAATTTGAGAAATTTCATCTTTATTTGGCTGGCCAGAATTCAGAAAGATCGGCTATCATTGAGATCCAACATAACATTCTGCTTAATTTTGGCACCGTGTTATAAAAGTAAAGCAGTTTTCCTTTTTTTGGTTTTTTCCTTTTGTTTTCCTTTTTTTGTCTTTTTGCGATGATTTAAATAGTAACTAGGCTAGGTGTAGGTTAATATCGAGCAGGAAATCCATTCTACGCTCATGGTCTGGCTTGGAGGAAGTCCTTGTTATTGCCTGGATATTGCTGCTTGTTCCACTCAAACAACGAATCAGCGTACACTCCATGCGACGTACGAATTCTGTTAAGGGTTGACCATTTCTTTTGGTGGAGCTCAAAACCAGTTGACCAACAGTTAGATTACTGTTCACTGCTTCTGGTGTTTGGGTCGCCCAAATTTTTGCCCATCTAACTGCCAGGTTAAAAACATCAGATAAGTTAGAGAGCTGCTGTAATTGTTGGTTTTCTGGACCGTAATCTGCACAAGGATTGTCTCGGTGGATTGGCAGTGAGGGATTTGTTTTGATTTTGTTCTATTCTTTCAGAAGGGCATTCTCTCGACGGATGGGCTGTGGAGCCATTTGGCCAGTAGCCAGTAAGTTTGGATTGATTTGATGCATCCCGTAATAGTTCACATAGAAGTGTCTATTATTTTAGTATGTAAGCTGTTTAGCCACACCGGCAGTTGAAATTTAGCCGCAGAAAAACAGAGCTTCAGGGCCGAAGTATGGAGCGTAGAAGCGGATGCGCCCCGAAAGCTTCCACGTAATTTTTACAGGACATTACTTTTGCTGTTTACTTTGGCTGCAATGGACTGAATATGCTTTTTAAACGATAGTGTCCTATCCAGTATGACACCCAGGTATTTGGGTGTGGGATTATAGGGTATCAGTGTGCCATTAAGGGTAAATGTTCAGCTTGCTTTTTGCCATATTATTGTTAAGGTGGAAACAAGATACCTACTGTTATTTTGCTCATACTTGGATTTAGCTTCCACCTGCTGAAGTATGATCCCCAATTGAATGATCGGCAGCTAGTGTGGACTTTAGAATGTCAAAGTTGGTATGCATATGCGAATTTCCGGGAGGAATGTCCGAGGTTTATATGTATATGTATTGATTAAGACGGGCGGTAGAACTGAGCGCTGGGGTGATCCGTTATTTAAATGTCTCACTTTGCTGGTATTAGAGATCATGACGATCTGGAATGATCTGGCTCAAAACATATTGCTTATTAGAGTGCCTACTGTTTTGCAGTACCTACTTGTACAGCTTGCATAAGAGCCCTATTTCTCCAGATGGTGTCATAGGCTACGGTTAGGTCTACGAACACTATGCCGGTATTTAGGCAACAATGGTGGCCGCTTGCAATAAGAAATGTGATGCTAATTACCTGGTCACACCGACTACGATTCGATCTGGAACCCCCCTGTTCAACTGGTATATGTTGTTCTATCTTGAGATCTGTTCTCATCAAGTCTAATCGCTCGAGGAGTTTGAGACAGACGCTAAGTAGCTCGATGGGACGCTAGTTCTACACAAGTTCGCAGTCTTTTCACTGCTTCTGTATGCCAATTATCTTTGATTTTTTAAATTCTGAAGTCAGACCAGTCTTTAAAATGTCTGTATGGAATGACCCCAGCCACTCTCTTGTGCGTGGTCCACAGCGAATTATAAATTCTGGAACCTGGAACTATCTCTGCTTCCATGCATTCGATGGCGGTGGATGCTTCAGTTGATGAGAAATGCCTGGGAAGTAATGTGCTTATTCTATTGATATGTTATATTCTTGAGTTTTTTTTTATTCGCTATATAAATTCTTTATCGCAGGGAGATTTTGATGTTTTGACGCTGTGAGACGTGATTTCGTCCGACCGACTGGGTGTGACGTTCGGTGTGCCGCGCTTCCCCAAGCTTCCTTAGTAGACTACATGCCTTCTGCTGGAATACTTAAAACCTAGAGAAGTTGTTAGTTCCTGCCATTTCTGCATTCGCGCTGCGTCAAGACTGCCATTTTATGATCACCACTTACTGCAAACTCCTCTTACAACCTGTCGCTCTCTTCGTTCCAACCCGGAATGTAAGTTTTACGGTAAACTCGTGGTTGCAGTGGCTATTACCGCTCTAGTAAGGTGTTTCTAGTTATCACTTACGGGAGGCGTGTGTTTCACTGAACTGTCTAATATGTTATCGTAAGTTCCCCAATTAGCCTTTTTTCAGTCCAAACGAGGACTTGGCGTAGCAACACAACGGTGCGGTACTGTAAATAATATCGGTGAGCCAGAACTTTTCTTCGACGGGCTCTATCACAAAATCCGCCAAACTAGCTAGTTGGGTTTGGATATTTTGATTGTATGTGGGTGTACGCTTCTGTGGCTACATGAATGGCGGCTGTGATTTCCAAGCAGATAGTTGTTGCATGCAAAGCCAGAGTTTACTAGCACAATTGTTAGAATTATTGTGAGATATGGTCGCTTTGGCCAGCTTGTAACCCCACGATTTCACCGGGATTTAACATTCCGCTAACGACCAATCATCTGCGAGGCACTCCTCCGTCACTGAAATTGTTTGTAAAGAGGGGCACCGTTTTCAAGGCTTAATTACGACGTCAGGATTTGCGTCGCTTTAAAATTGCTTTTTCTTTTCTACATCAAACTGTTTAAAACTTCCCAACTTTTAATTATAGAGACCAAAGTACACTATATCGACCAAGGTAAAATTGCGTCTCAAAAAACACCTGCTTTTAGAATAATGTTTACCTTTATGTGAGTGTACTAAACATTAACGTTTACGGCAAATTGAACTCAGATTGAGCTACAAATACTTGGAAAATACGTCATTTGGACCATGATGAACTACGTGTAATGGTCCAGGCGTCTCAAATTATAGAATGGTTGGTCTTTATGCAAAACTTTTAAAAAGAATAGCCTCATGCGCAGAACGTACATGGATCATACTATTTGTACTTTTAGATTCCAGATCACCAAGAACCATCAGCGATCTCATCGTAGAATATTATACTGAACTGACGGTGACTTCATATAAGTCAAAACGTCGCACATAGAAAAATAAGAAGTTTTTGTTTGAATGACCTCATACAATAAAAAGTAAGTGAAGATTGTTGTTTGAAACTGAAGATTATACTGAACTCTTTTTCGCGTGACGTCTATGTAGGGTTTAGTTTTACTTTTCAATAGTGGTCGAATGTTTTCACACAGGACGTGGCATCCTCATAAGGATTTAGTAAGGATTTAATTAATCTCAGATGCTGATGTGTTTAAGATGCTTAGTAGTATAACTGGTATAAGCGTAATTTACTGCAACAGTTGTGAATAAAGTGTAACCTGAATGGGCGAATATCTCACTTCAATTCGTCATTGCTTGTCAGAGCGGTCTATAGTGAACCTTTGTTCTTAGTCACAGTTATGTCGGTATGTCAGGTCTGGTTACCCAGAGGTCTAGACAAGGTCAGGGTATTTCACCTCTCAAACGTTGTAGCTTATATAGTATTTCTTTCAGATAGGTTGCGACAATACTCTCAAACTACAAAAAACGAAACTAATAAGGGGGCAACTCTATAGAAATAGATATGGAAAAATTTGGAAATCGGACTTTTTGAACCAGACCTAGAATCCTAGATATTACAATAAAGGCAAGCCTAACACAATAAATACAATAAGACCTGAGACGACTTATAGGGCATCCTGTTGTATCTTGTGGTTAACTATTAAAATTCCAGTCTTGCTGCTGTGGAAGACAACCTACTACGAGAACGGAATAACAAATCCACCTGGTAATTTACTAGTTTAAATTTTGGCAAAAAGAACACAAGAATCACAAGTCTAGTTTCTCCAGTAACCACATTCTTTATCTGTACTAGAACAGTATTTCCCTCTGAATCAGGCTTTCTAAGAAGCAACAAATCACATTTTTTTCGTGGGTATAATAGTTTCTACGTTATTGTCATAAAGAAGCCTTAATTAGTCGTTATTTCGACATCCTCCCATTCGACATAATTATCATTCTCTATATTAGTTTTTCAAGAGTTGCCCTCTACATTTCAGTACTAAGGCATTATCCAATACTTCTATTTATATTAAGTAGTACCTCCTACCTCGTCTTTATTTTATTCTTAATATTTCGATCTGTAGGCACCATTTTCACCAATATTTTACTTCTCTCATTCTGCTAACTTTTTCAATTTCGTAAGATTTGTCCTCGTATGGATGACGTTCTGTATCTCATGGCTTAAATTGATAATTGAGAAGAGATGCGTTTAATTTTTCATTTTTCCTTGGTCTACAGGTCTTTTGTATTATTGGTATGTAAGCTATCCTGAAAGGTGTAATTCCATACATATTATGTACCCTGTTTAACTTAATTCTTATGATTTTACCTTTGATCTGTTAGCATAGTGTTCAGCATTAGTTTTATAAGAATTAAAGCAACCCTTAATGGACCAGAAAGTTTAACTGGGCGGCTATGGGTACTGACGTGGTGACTGGTTCCTTTTGATTGACCTTTGACATAACTCGGTGACTCTTTCAACATTTTAGAACTCAATAGTACAGAAAACTTGATCTGGCACGAACACGTTGCGCCAATGGCAACGGCTGCTGGAAAAAGACTCGGATGCCTATTCAGAGCCAGAAAGTACTTCTCACCGTCCCACCTTCTCACGCTGTACGGAGCAGACCTGACCTGAAGTATTGCTTTCATACCTGGAGAACTGCCTTCCCAACTACCTTGGCTATAGTTGTTGTAGCCTAGGGAAGGGAAATTCGAGTAATCGGTGACCCAATCTTCACGTGCCACCTCGAGCTTCTTTCTGACCGGCATGAGGTTTGTGACCTGTCAGTTTTCTATTCTATCTTCTATAATTCCGCTGACCCTGCGTCTGTTGAACCTACGACTCATCCAGAAGGTTACTTCAATCAATCTATATCATTTTTTTACTTCCCACACCGATAGGTGAGGGGAGTATTGTGATCGCGAAAATTTTCGATTTTGAGATAATACACTTTTTGGGCGTTTCATGATGTCTACATAACGAAAATCCACGTCACTCATTTCCGTCGGTCTGTCTGTCGGTCTGTCTGTCTGTCGGTCTGTCTGTCTGTCTGTCTGTCTGTCGGTCTGTCTGTACGCGTCTTTGTGTCCTCGTAATCTCAGTAACCGCTGCATGGATTGTGATGAAATTTGGGCAGCGATATGCTGGGGGGTCGTAGTAGGTAATGTTCTTATAATTTTGAAAATCGGTGCAGGGGCGGCGGAGTAATTAGCAAAAAACAAAAAAAATTAAATATTCCTCAAACTTCGTTTTTAGGCGTTTTAGAGGTTCCTGATCATTTTTTACTTTTTTTTTGGTGGGGGTGAAATTGGGGTGGTTGGGGGGTGGGGGGTTGTAAAATTGAAAAATTTGTTGCTTTCATAATAGACTGCCCACTGACCCATGAAGGAAGACCTAGCAACATAAATAACTTTTTTAGGTCCATCCGAACATTGCCTTGCCTATTACAGAAACCAAAGGACTTAGAATTTTTTCTGGTGTAAACATACGAGAGTATTGCTTTAGATCCTTCTATATTGTGTTACAAGGAAACTGTTGAATTGATGTTAATGAAATTTTGACACAGTATTACTACCGTGGCGAGGATGGAAAACGCGTATGGTTTTTATAAATCGTGCCAGTGGCGGCGCAGAAATAAAAAAAAAATAAAAATATAAAAACAGCTCAAACTTCGTTTTTAAGCGTTTTAGAGGTTCCTGATCATTTTCTGCGTTTTTTTTGGGTGGGGTGAAATTGGGGTGGTTAGGGGGTGGGGGGTTGAAAAACTGAGAAATTTCTTGTATTCATAATAGGGTGTAGGGTAGGGGCTGTGAAGGAAGACCTAGCGACATAAATCAACTTTTTAGGTCCATCCGAACATTGCCTAGCGTATTACGGAAACTAAGGGACTTAGAATTTTCTGTATACATACATACGAGTATTTATTGCTTTAGATCTTTTTGTATTTTGTAACGTGGACACTATTACATTGATTCTAATTAAATTTTGACACAGTATTATTACCGTGGTGAGGATGGAAAACGCGTATGTTTGTTAAATATCGTGTCAGTGACAGCGTATATAGCAATAATCAAAAAACTAAAAGTATGAAAACAACTCAAACTTCGTTTTTAGATGTTTTAGGCTGTCCATTGACCTCTGAAGGAAATACTTAGCGGCATAAGACAATTTTAGGGGAGGGAAGGCTGCCGATGATTTGGTTGCAAGGGGATCTCAGACTAAAGCTTCATGCTATGGGAAAATAATAAACTGATATCACAGTAATGTGTGGGAAGTACTGAGTCAATCAACTTGACTCCATTTTTTTCCAAACACTTTGTTCTTTCCAACAAATTTGAAAAGGCTAGAAGGAGTAAACAAATATTCTGTTTGTTTGAACCATCGTGAAAGTAATATAAACATAGTGCTTATCAAGTGATTCAGCGGCAGCTTGATAATAGTGGCACGGGGTTATTTGGCCATGTTGCTTGATCGTCTTCACCTAAAGCCATTATATTATTTTGTATACTAATTGGTAATGAAAATATCACAGCTGGTTTGAGTATATATAGAAGTCTTATCAAAAGGGCTTAAGAAGCGTGTGTAGAAGAACATACTGATACTATGCATTTGTTGTTTTATAAGATATTTAGCAAAAACGGTAACTAATCCTTTACGCTGTCACAGAAGGTGCCATATGAACAATTTAAGAATAACTATTGCGGCGGCGGTTAAGTATAAACGGTAAAGCTTTGTTTTAGCGCAAACAGAAATGCGGGTCGATAATGGTGTTGAATGACTTTGCTTCACTTCCTGAGTTAACCGAGATTCCTCCCGGAGAAAACATTCTGGCGAAAAACTACGGCATGTTGAAGTTCCATCACCTAACCTAACTTATCCAAACCGGTTGAGTTGTGGAGGAAAAAATGGTTACTCGTCTCGACTTGACGTCTTGAGTCGAATACGCCTAATGTCGGAATGTCTCCTTCCGGAGACTAGTCTGGAGACTACGTATATTTACACCAGAACAAAGTCCCTTGGTTTCTGTAATAGGCAAGGCAATGTTCGGATGGACCTAAAAAGGTTATTTATGTCACTAGGTCGTCCTTCACAGGTCAGTGGACAGTCTATTATGAATGCAACAAATTTTCCAATTTTACAATGTCCCACCCCCCAACCACCCCAAATTTCACCCCTACCAAAAAAAGGTAGAAAATGATCAGGAACACCTGAAACGTCTAAAAACGAAGTTTGAGGAATATTTGAAACTTTTTGTTTTTTGCTAATTACTTCGCCGTCCATGCACTGATTTCAAAAAACTATAGCAGCGTTACGTACTACGACCCCACAGCATATCGATGCTTAAATTTCTTCACCGTACATGCAGCGGTTACTGAAATTATGAGGCTAGATGGACGCGTACAGACAGACCGACAGCCCGACAGATCAACAGACCGACAGACCAACCGACAGACCGTCAGACAGACAGACAGATCGACGGAAATGAGTGACGTGGATTTTCGTTACGTGCAAACTCAGATTACACGCACTCAGAGGTATTAAAATGACTTCCAGCTTGATGGGAATTAATTGCAGAAAAAAAAACTTAATTTGATTGGCATAATGGTTTTGAGTGAATTTTTGGCGTTAACAGTGCATTGTTGCTACATTATGTAATTTATACTTACCGGATGCTAGCTGGCATATTGATGAGTTGCATAGGCTCCCTTCCCACCTTCCAAGTCCAGTGGGGATCTGCACGTAGAGACGTACGAGGACGAACCATTGAAGAATTTATTGATTCTTCAAACCTAGTCCTAATCAACACAGGTTCTCCAACTTACTTGAACGTTAGAACCGCTGGTCTTTCTGCTATTGATCTAAGTATGTGTTCTCCACAGCTTGCAACTATACTGAGATGGAAATCTCTAGACGATATGAATTTTAGTGACCACTTTCCTATTATTATAACAACAGACTTTGCAAAGATCTTCCATTCTTCGCACAGAAGGTGGTTGACTGGTAAGGCTAATTGGGAAAAATTCTCAGAAAATGTCATCTTACCACCACCAGTGGAAGACATCGATGCAACAGTGCATGATATCATACGAGCTATTACAGATGCCGCTAGAGTAAGTATCCCTATGACATCTGGCAGTGCCGTGGTGGAACGATAACATCCCAAATGCAATCAAGGAGAAGAAAACAGCTCTAAATCTATACAAGGTGTCTAGTTAGTGTGTAATTCTTCGACATCTCGCAAGGTAAACCTGGTAAAAGAAAATGTCAAATACAACAGTTATTTGGTTACTATAGTCGCATATTATAAAAATATTTTGAAATATACAGGGTGTTGCGGAAAAATAGGATAGTGATCAACATAATTTTTTTTATATGGAACCATACCGTTTTTTTTAATTCTTCTAGTTTTTATCATTGATCTCTATTTAACCCTTAAATATTTTTGGGATCGGTGGCGACGTTGCCAAGTTATAATTTATTTTCCTTTAATTTCCGGATTTGCAAGGTCGTAAGTTATACGTGCAAATGGATATATTCCTCCAACTTTTCTCAATAACGTTATACAGCGAGTTAACCGAATATGAATATCAAGTGGATATTATTTTGGACGTTACCAGCAATTTTTGTCTACAGGGTGTTTTTTGCAGAATTTTAAATTACGGCAACTTGAAGATCATTTTACTTTGTTTTTTTAAATGTAACTCCCTGTATTTTTTATTTTAAATCGAAATATCTACTTATACCCTATCTCGCCTTTTTTTTCGCATTTGCGACGTTGCCAAGTTATAAATTATTTTTACAAATGTATAAACAAATATCCCCGATTTTAATTTATTTTAAATAGAATCTCCTACTTATTTTGATTGCAATGAATTGCGCATGTCGAATTTAGTAAGATATCATAATTTAAAAATTTTGTTTTTATTAATTACTGAGATATGGCAACACCGCTTTTTCAATAAACGGTACCGGAACGCTTAGATATTTCTAAAACTGCCACACCTGGAGAAGTGAAATTCAATACTTGGGGGTTTTTGAACATACAGAATTCAAAAACGCTAACATCAGTGTTGTCAGATTTACCAATTTTACGTCATAATTTCGAATGGAATGCCCTATTTATGAAATCGTAAAAGTGGTAAATCTGACAGAAAACACATATCCGTACTATTAAAATTATACTCCGACATCAGTACTCGAAAAAAATTAATGCAAACTATATTGGGACGTTGAAATACATACAGACAAGACCTTCTCCGCCAATAGACCAGTTATAGTTTTCCAGTCAAAGGTCGACAAAGTTACCTATTTGATACTGTAACATACTGTATATTATGGTAGTCGTGCATTGCGTATTAGTTGTCATGCATGATGTAAAGTCAAAGTGTTAGGTTAGATTTTTGATGTGTAAACGTCATCGAATCGTCTGGAACTTTCGAGACTGACGGATGGCATTCCGGAATGTCATCTGAATGTCGCGAATTTTCTAGATGGTTCGATGAAGTATATAAGGCGCCACGAGTAGCGTGGCAGTAGTTCAGTTGAGTTGTATCTGAGATGAGGTTAAGAGATATTGTATTGAGTTGTGAAGTAAAACGGTGAAAGTTACGTACAGTTTGATTCTTTGGTGAAGAAAAAGAGGCCATCGTGACAATATATATATATATATATATATATATATATATATATATATATATATATATATATATATATATATCTACACGGTACAACTGTGCGTCTCCAATGCAAAATCTTAGGTTCAGTCGGCGTCCGAGGTCACTGGGCGTCCGGATATACGGACGCCCAGTAACCACCCCCTTACAACCTTGTTTTCGATACTTATAACATGTGTAGATTCCAAAACCGTTAAAATCGGCTGGACGCCCGCTGGCACCTAATACTGATTTGCGTACAAAATCGAAGTTCAAGCTTCTACCACCTGCTGCGCTGGGGGTCCTCATTTATATACTTACCCTATACAGAATCCAGTGCAAGGGTTTACCCGGCGCCGTATACAGAATCCAGTGCAGGGGTTTACCCGGCGCCGATTTTTTATATTAATCTATTTTTAGAATAACTATACTACGTACACTGCAGCGGTTTACTCGGCGACTGCCGTCGTTTGTTGTCATTGAATATTGTCTCTCCTAATACATTGGAGGATTGTTTTGGATTTAATTCAGTAGCTACCGTTGGAGCTAAACTCTAGGTTTACTCTAAAGTCGGAATAATAACGAACAAATGTGCATAGATAACAGTTTTATGTTTTACTTCTATGAAGTTTAAAAGAGAAATGTAGTTCGATTCATTGATTTATGCAACTACAGTGCCTGTAACTAATATTGCTATTCTTGTGCTCGGATATAAGATTTTTGAAAATTGGTTACTACGATTATCAGTAGCTTTCAAATATTTCATCTAGTCGAAATAATTCTCTAAAGGCGAGACGCAATCTTCCAAAAATTTTATTCCAAAGTCTAATGTTTTGAAGTCTGAATTTTTCAAAAATTTCATAAGTTTTCACGAAACGTCCCATTGTTTACACAAAATGTTTACAAAAAATAATCAATATGTGAGTAATTTTCGACAATATCATAATTTTGTGTAATTTAAAACGTTTATTTTTCAAAATTTCGAAAAGTTGCAAAATTGGTGGAAAATTTCACTTGTTTTGGAATCATCTCGTTTACCAAAATCATAATTTTCTTAAGGTTTCTGTTTTGAAGATCCAAATCTTTTCAGGAAACTAAAATTTCACGTGATTATCTTGAAGTCGGATATCTCAAAATTTTTATATTTTTCTGAAAATTTTATAGTTTTTTAGGAAGGCAAATCTTTTTCGAAAATTTCATAATTATTCCACAAAGTTTCAAAACTTTACGTTTTTTCAGAAGTTCTCAGTTTTTGTCAAAAGGAAGCTATTTTAAAAGTTTGAATTTTTCTTAGAGACTTTCATATGATATGGGAGCGAAATAGACCAAACTCCAGTTTTCATGTTTTACGTGGAAATCAGTAATGATTGATAGCTGTTTATCCAACCCAATTGAAATATCCTCAGGTGTTCCTCAAGGGTCAGTCCTGGGACCACTCTTGTATTTAATTTACACAATTGATATGTCCAATTCCGTAGAAAAATCGTCAGTGATGTGTTATGCTGACGATACACAAATTTACAAAAGCTTCAACACCAACTCCATGGATAGTGCACTCCTTCAGATTAATAATGATCTAAATGCCATTGCAAACTACTCTCAAAATAATAATTTGAAACTTAATAAAGACAAGTGTTCTGTAATGTTATTTTGCCCAGGCCCTAAACATCATTTTATAACCAATCACTTTGATGTCAAAATTAACAACGACTCCTTGAATATGGTAAATACTGCCAAAAATTTGGGATTAACCATTGATACTGATACTCTGCGTTTCAAAGAACATGTGTCAAATGTTTTGAAAAAATGTTATATTAATTTGAAGTCTTTATATGTAAATCGTTCAATTTTGAATTTTAAAATAAGAAAAAACTATGTGAGTCTCTCATATTTCCTAGCATATTTTATTGTAGCAGTGTATACTATTTTTGTTTAGATTCGGTTACTAAGAACAGATTACAAAAACTGCAAAACTTGTGTTGTATTTTCTTTGAAAAAATACGATCATATCTCTTTGAAGAGAAATCAGCATGGTTGGTTAGGCATAGAAAATGCGTGTAAATGTTACTTAGCAACATTTACACATAAAATTGTTTCTTCTCGCTCCCCCACTTTACGAAAAATTTGTATTTAGACGTAGTAGTTTAGACATCAATTTTAGAGATACCCATGTATAAAACTGTACTATATCGCAGATCATACACCTACAATGCCATCAAGATTTACAATGATTTAGATGATACATACAAGGTGGGCCAATAGTGCGTGGACGCAGAATTGCGGGCTTACTGAAAAATATTTCAAAAATCTGTCACTTGATCATGGTAGGGATCCTTAAGGGCTATAACGTAAAAATATTTTCACTTGAATTTTGACGTTTATACAGGATGATTCATAACAAACCTACATTTTTTTGAATGGAACCCCCATATATTATTGCATATTTGGATTCCTTGGTCAATTCTAATGTGACCTTATGTATCACACATGGAACTTTAAACCGTTTAGGCGCAAATCACCATTTTTGGTATAAGTAGGTATCAGAAAAAAATTGAATATCGCAGCGATTATAATACCTAGAAGGCCCTGACTTCGCGGTACGATTAAGCATGAAATGCGTCACCTTAGGTCAGACGGCTAAATTTGAATTCTTTTTGTACTTGGAGAAATCAGAGGATAAATTAAGGAAACTTCAATCACAGATAACTTGATTTTTTCGAATGGGAATGCCTATTTTGGTTTAAATAATCAAATCTAAAATTTGATTACCTTTCTAACGATACCGCATTCTTGACATCAATCTTTTTTCGTTTTCATTTTATTTCAAATTTTCAGTCAAATCGGCGTTTTTCAATTTTCCTGCGTGCAAGCAACCTAGAAGGCCATGAAAAACAAACAAAAGCTCGTTAATATGGAAGAAAGCAACTAACTTAGTAAAAAGATGCAGACTAGTAAAATTTCAAAATATTTATTACATCTTGAAGTTTCTCAAATTTCCAAAATTGGTCTAAAAACTCATTCATTCTAAAAACCTCATTGTTCGAATAAATCCTGCTTCTTTGTTTGTTCTTGTTATAAATATCTCGGAATTTTCCAAGAGGTTTGAATTTTATCGAAAGGGTCATTGGTTTGAAAAAGTAAACATTTTTAAAATACAAAAAAACAATTAAAATGTGAGTAATTTTTGACAATATCGTTAGGGTACTTACAGAGGTCGTGAAATCGCCTCGGGGGTATACATAGCGTAAATAAAACCATATCAAGAAGCAGTAGGAAACAAAAGACATGATTTTACGGACGGCCAAAAAAAGATATTTGCAAAATAAAATAAGGATGTATTCAAATTTTTCCACGTGACTTAAAACAAGGGCTGACGTCACAGGTATCTTATCGATACCGACAATCGATACTGCTACAGCGCAGGTCAGTGAGATTCAACTGCAAACTATTTCTGATGTTGCCAAATTTCTTTTTAAATATTTACGTTGGCCATATATCAATAATTTAATTTACGAGCGAGTTTTGTTATATGGGTATACATATTCCCAAATGAAATAAGACTTCTCTTTTATCCTACTACAGCCGTAGTTCCTCATTGAGTAATACTGCGAGATGCAAAATGCAAAACGAAATCATGTCAGCTGCTCGGACGCAACCGTATTTTCTTTGTGGTTTGCCTACTGCGCATTCGACTAGAGATGAAACAATGCGACTCAATTTATTGGTACTTAAACATATTTGAAACAGGCAATTAACCCATTAGCATTTTTGTTGCAATACATTTTTATATCTGATAGGTATCACAGTTCATCCTGTTTGTGACCGAGATTCGCAACTAATCGAAGCCATCATTTTATTTCGACGCATCCCATTATGAATGAATTCAAAGATAGAATCTAAACCAAGCCCATCCCTACAAGGTGAATTAGTAATCTAGCCTTTTATTCTTTTGACTTTTGTACTTTTGTGTGTGCCTGTTTTGTGGTTATAATGAGCAATGTCAAAATGTTAGGTTAACATTGGCTATCGATATCGAATATCAATACTCTACATCCCATCACTATAGGATATCACTGACGTTAGAGGTTGTTTGCGCGGCATTTTCCGGCATTTGAAATAATTTTTGGAATATCTCTCACAGCTGATACCAAAAAACCAAACAAGTGATTTTGTCATGTTTACTAGGCTCTAAGGAACGCGTAAATGACACAATATTTTTTTCTGCAAGTACCCTAGTAATTTAAAATGTTTTTTTTTCAAAATTTCGAAAAGTTGCAAAATTGGTCGAAAGTTTCACTTGTTTTGGAATCATCTCGTTTATGAAGATCATAATTTTCTTAAGGTTTCTGTTTTGAATATCCAACTCTTTCCAAAAAACTCAAATTTCACGTGATTATCTTGAAGTCGGATATCTCAAAATTTTTATATTTTTTTTTGAAAATTTTATAGTTCTTTAGAAAGTCAAATTTTTTTCGAAAATTTCATAATAATTATTTCACAATGTTTCTAAACTTTACGTTTTTTTCAGAAGTTCTCAATTTTTGTCAAAAAGAAACTATTTTAAAAGTTTGAATTTTTCTTAGAGATTTTCATATGATCTGGGAGCGAAATAGACAAACTCCAGTCTTCATGTTTTACGTGAAAATCAGTAATATGCAGCTTGATTCATGTAACAAATACAACTTTGGTTCGCCGAATTTATGGAGTCACTGTGTATAATTAAAAATGAGACTGCTGATGACTGCTCCTACAAACCCCTGTTAAACTTTTTTCGATACCTTTCTAGGTTACCCAACTATCGACCACCTCTAAAAAATTTGATAACGCCACATATTAAGATTATACTGTAAATATAAAATAATATAATGGTATGAAATTATCCAGGGCAGCGCACCTAAAGAATCTGTTTTAATTGCGCCCCACTTTCCTGTACATGCTGTATTTTTGTTTTGTTCACCCTCGACATCCATATAAATAATCATTCAACTCTCATAAGCCTTTTTGTGAACATAAAATAATTTGTGAGATAAATGGGGGGTGTCCAGAAGGGAAGACCATATAAAATGTTAAAGGTCATTGTTTATTTCATAAAAAATCCAGTGTACAGGTTTACTATGCTCCCCTATTGTAAAGTAAATCTATTTTTAGTATCATCATATTCTTTGTGTTTTGCAGCGGTTTACCCAGCGTCTGTCGCCGAATCTTGCCCTTGAAATGTGCATAGCACCGAAATTCCTTGAGATAACAGCGTCTTTCCCAGCTATCAAATATTCTCTGCTCACGACGTACTTGCAGATTTGTGTTTCTTGCATGGGTACAGTACTTAATAGCATGCTAAGAACAGAACAGGAGTTGAGCGTTTAGGCTATACCGAAGAGCCTATGAACACATTTCCTCCATAATATGCTAATGCAATTCTTCAGTATATTTCATTTCCGTGTAAGCGTAGTGTACCCACAATATAATACACTCAAAGGCAATATTTGGGCTATAGAGACTTTATTTTAAGTTGCAGTACGCGATGAAAAGTTCTATACATATTCTGTGCTCAAATCTCCGTAACCATATACAGGGTGTCTCAGAAGGACCCGACTATTTGAGGTAGGGAAAAACCAAATGGAGAGATAAAGGAAGAAATTTTACTTTTTTTACTGTTTCAAAATAACATTCTTTAAATGACGCCCATTTTGTTGATGGTATTCTTCAAAGCGTTTATGCACATTATTAAAACGGTCCAACTACTTAGAGTGCACGAGACGCAAATAAAGCGTGGTGGAGGGAGTAAGCCCGCACCGCTCGCTCGGTAAGGACACTGGTTAGATATTGCACTTTTAGTTGCCAGGATGCATGTTTAGTTGCCACAATATTGAAGAAAGCATCAGATCGATAGCAACTCAGCAACTCTTTGGAACAGTTCTTGATAAAATGTGCACACACGGTTTGAAAAACGCCTTCAACAAAATGGGCGTCATTTAAAGAATGTTATTTTGAAAAAGTAAAATTTCTTCCTTCATCTCTCCATTAGCACTAATCAATGGTATTTACAATAAGCCGGTTTTGGTTTTTCCCTACCTCAAATAGTCGGGTCGTTTTGAGACACCCTGTAGTATTGTACCACCATAACTCCACAGCTGTATCATAGTTCTTGGGCAGTGACTCTTCTCTCAATAGCCATTACGCTTCTAATCAACACGCTCAAAGTTCCACTCATTCTAACGGCTATCTCAGAACCCTTGCCTCGTGGCAATAAGCCATTTAAGGGTGGACGCCTAGTAACATCAACGCTGAATTTACAAAAAGTCTGTATATAAATTCTATTAATAGACAGGCATAAAAAATATGGACGCCCAGTGGAGCTAACGGTGAACTATGACGCCAAGCGACCTGTTTCTGAAACTTACTTATATACAGTTATATACGCCAGACGCTGGGTAAAACGCTTTTGGTCCGGACGCTGGGTGATCCGCTGTAAATAAATATATATATATATATATATATATATATATATATAGACAAAACAAAAACAAAAAAGGTGCCGCCCGGGCTCCGACACACCGGGCTGCTGTTCCATTCCCCAGCGACTACTCCTCACACCGTGAGGTGAGCAATTACTGGGTCCGCGTATCGTGCGTCCTAAGCAGACGAAGGGACCCATGGATGACTGCCTTCTGCATTCTGGCGGCTAAGATGTGCGCCGCCGCACGGCACACCGGCATTTTGCGCAGTGCAGAGAGCAGCGTATCCCTCATACCACATAGGGATCCAATGACCATTACTAGCAGACTCACAGTGTAGTCCGGCCAGAGCCTGCGAAGTTGTCCGAGGAGCTCCTGATACTTGGTCCGCTTTTCCTCCTCCTTAGAGACGATGTTCCCCTCGGCAGGTGCCGAGAACTCGATAACGAACATCGTCTTTTGTTGGTAGTCGAGGAGGACTATGTCGGGCTTATTTGCATGTATAAGCTCGAGCGTGGAGAATGAGTAGTTCCAGTAAATTCGGCACCTCTCGTTCTCCACAACGGACTCAATGTCCCCTGGAGCGTATGGCAGCACCGGTGTCTCATCTATACCGTATGAGTGCCTTAAATGGTAGTATAGCACTCGTAGAGCCGCATTGTGCCGATAGATGTAGGCTGTGCCAGCGTACACCTTACACGCCGACAAGAGGTGCGTAAGGGTCTCTGGCGCCTGCAGGCAGGCTCTACAGCGGATATCGGGCACATCCATACCCATAATCCGGCTACGGTATACTAAGGTGTTGAAGACACCGTCTTGGCAAGCCATTATAGAGCTCTCAGTCTCCGACTTCAACCCATTAGACCTTAGGAAGGAGAAGGTCAACTGCTCAGATAAACCATGCTCTTCTAGATGTTTGTAGAAGATTCCGTGCATTGGTTTATCTTTGTGAAGTCTTAAAAGCAATTGGACTTCAGCAGTTTTAATCCGGGCTTTTAATTGTGCGGGAGCAAGTTCCGTAACGGACTGCTGACACCTCCGCGTGAAGTCGAGCGTGAGACTTAGTTCTTCGGCTGCCCGTGTTGCTGCTCTAAAAAGGAAGGCTCCTTTACCCGCAATCTCGTGCTCTCGCACAAAGCGGATCAGGGGATCGGTGCTCGTCGTAACATAGCAGGCAGTGGCCAGTACTACTCTGTTGTGCAGATGCTCCAAACTCAATAGTCCACGCCCTCCCAGGTGTCGCGGGAGGTATATTCGCGGGACAGAGGATCTAGGATGTAGACTTCCCTCCATATTCATCCTTTTGCGAGTCTTTATGTCGATTTGTCGCAGCTCTTCCACGTTCCAGTGGATAGCACCAAAGCTGTATAGCAACAATGGGACCGCAAGCATGTTTGTGGCAGCGACTTTGTTTTTGCCGGACAGTTCTGACGACCAGATCTGCCGGAGTCGGTGCAAATACTTGCGGCGGAGACACTCTTTGACCAATTCTGCCTCTTGGATGTGACGCTGCGCCACTCCAAGGTAGGTATAAGTATCTCCGGCATGCAGTTGTCGCAAGATGCTCCCATCAACGAGCTGCTCCTCATCTTCACTATCTCCGCAACGTCCTCTTTTGAGATGAACCATGGCACATTTGTCTATCCCGAACTCCATACCAATAGCTTGACTGTAATCCTGCACTACCCTCAGCGACTGCTCTAAATCGCGTTGTCCGGAGGCATAGAGTTTCAGGTCATCCACGTAAAGTAAGTGGGTGACCTTGTGCCTCCGGTAATTGGGCTTGCCACAGCTGTATCCCTTAGTATTTTTCAGCGCTATGGACAAAGGCAGTAGCGAGATGCAAAAGAGCAAGGGACTCAAGGAGTCTCCTTGGAAGACCCCTCTTTTAAATGATACCAACTCTGTTCGAACCCTGGTTTCACCCGATGTTATGGTGAACCGAGTCTTCCAGAGCGGCATCAGTTGTTTGATGCATCCCACTATTTGATCATCTACCGAAAGACATTCCAACAGCCGCACAATCAGTTCATGAGACGTAGTGTCGAATGCCTTCCGATAGTCGATCCAGGCCATAGAAAGGTTTCGCAGGTAATGCACGGAGTCCTGTGTGACACAGCGGTCAATCAACAGGTTATCCCTGCAGCCAGCTACTCCTTTCTTAGACCCTCTTTGTTCATATACGCTGAGAAATACGGGATTTACAGCTTGAAGGATACGCATGTACAAGATTCTGGTGAAGAGCTTGTAACATGCGTTCAGACATGTTATTGGCCTGTAGTTTTTAGGATCAGACAAATCTCCGGTCTTCGGGAGAAGCACGGTTCGACCCTCGACAAACCAAGCCGGAATTGGCTGCTCCTGATTTAGCCACGAGTTAAAAACTCTAGCTAAATGCCGGTGGCAACTGGGAAACTTTTTCAACCAGTAGGTGTTTATGCCATCCGGGCCAGGAGCTGCGAAATTCTTTGCGCCTCGTAAGGCACCAAGAATTTCTTCCGTGTTTATCGGGTGACGCAGTACATTCAGGTTTGGAGTCCTCCTACAAACGGACTCGAACTGCGCCAAGGCCGGAGTGTCTGCTTGGAGAGGTTTGGGGTGTTCGTAAATGCCCCTCCAGAAAGTCTCCACGCGATCAGCAGTTGGCGGCTGCTCTATGACTGGTGGTCGCTGTTGGAAGAGACGAGCAGGCTTTTCGGAAAACAATCTGTTTTCCTCCAAACCTCTCGCCCGCGTCACCAGTGATCGTTTAGCAGCGATTAGCGTCCGTATCCTGTCAAGACAATGCTGCTTGACAACAACCAGTACCGCTTGACTGAGCGTGTGATGGTCGCGCCTTAGCTCTCGGGCTATCTGGCGCACGCGGCGCGTAAAAGGCCTACCGGCCGCTCTATATTCCATCACACACTGGATACGGGATGCTTCTTGGCGAGCCAACTGGATTTTCGCTTCCATTTGGCGCACCCGCCTCTGTGCTCTCTCGACAGGAGAGTCTCTCACTCTCCCCTGTCCAGCCAGCCTCAGAGCCGCAGCGTAAATTTCGCAATTGATGCTCCAAATGTCAGAGACCTCCGATAGACGTTCACTCAGCGCCTCATCCTCTCTCTTTAAATCTGCCAGCTTGAAGGACCTCCTGTTGTTATGCAAGGCCCTTCGGTCACTGAAATCTCCAGGTGAGACGGCTTCGTCGATTTCCCTCTCAGCGGGCCTCATCGGCGACCTTTCAGCCTGGTTAACAGGCCTTTCAGTCGCCGGAGGGGCAGGCTGAGCTGGAGCACGAACGTATCCCTGCCCCCGAAGGTAAAATACCTGGTTCCGCAAGCTCTGGGAGGTAATTGTGCTATGCTCTGGATGCATTTCACACCACCTCCCATGCATGCGGGCCATGTATCCCCTACGGCGCGGGCTACTGCTCTCGTAGCAGCTCAGCAGGTCATCCTTCAGTTCCGTCGTCCACCTAAAACAGTCCATGTCGTTGCGTGTGTCGTCGTCAGGGCGATCCGAGGCACCGCCACCTTGCCCAGAGCCGGCTTCCGATACCGGCCTGGTGTGGGTGCTCTTCTTCTGGGGCGGTCGAACCAGAAGGTAGGGCCCGTCCGGTGGTTAGCCTTAGGGCCCCCAGCCGACATTTCAGAGGCAGCCGACCACATTGCCTCCTAGGGATGACCTGTACAGGTTGCCGGCCGGCTTTCATCCCTGGCTTGGGTTATCCCCGCAGTGTCGCCACGCACCGAATAGCCGTTTGATGTTGGTCGGCTTCCTGGGGGCGCATTTTATACCTACTGCCAGGTTTGCTATCAGCCGCCCCTAACCTGGGGTCAGACGCTGTCGGGAAGCCGTCCTTAACATAGGTGCAGCCGCTTCCTCACTATGGTGGTTCATACGCCTGCTTTCACAGCCGGTGACCACCATAGGCCCTTTTAAGGCAAGGACTACCAATCTTTTAGTCGCCTCTTACGACAGGCAGATTAAACCCTGGGAACATTCTAAACCCGGACCCAGACGGGTTATATATATATATATATATATATATATATATATATATATATATATATATATATATATATATATATATATATATATATTTATTTACAGCGGATCACCCAGCGTCCGGACCAAAAGCGTTTTACCCAGCGTCTGGCGTATATAACTGTATATAAGTAAGTTTCAGAAACAGGTCGCTTGGCGTCATAGTTCACCGTTAGCTCCACTGGGCGTCCATATTTTTTATGCCTGTCTATTAATAGAATTTATATACAGACTTTTTGTAAATTCAGCGTTGATGTTACTAGGCGTCCACCCTTGAATGGCTTATTGCCACGAGGCAAGGGTTCTGAGAGCCGTTAGAATGAGTGGAACTTTGAGCGTGTTGATTAGAAGCGTAATGGCTAATGAGAGAAGAGTCACTGCCCAAGAACTATGATACAGCTATGCAGTTATAGTGGTACAATACTACAGGGTGTCTCAAAACGACCCGGCTGTTTGAGGTAGGGAAAAACCAAAACCGGCTTATTGTAAATACCACTGATTAGTGCCAATGGAGAGATGAAGGAAGAAATTTTACTTTTTCAAAATAACATTCTTTAAATGACGCCCATTTTGTTGAAGGCGTTTTTCAAACCGTTTGTGCACATTTTATCAAAAACTGTTCCAAGGAGTTGCTGAGTTGCTATCGATCTGATGCTTTCTTCAATATTGTGGCAACTAAACATGCATCCTGGCAACTAAAAGTGCAATATCTAACCAGTGTTCTTACCGAGCGAGCGGTGCGGGCTTACTCCCTCCACCACGCTTTATTTGCGTCTCGTGCACTCTAAGTAGTTGGACCGTTTTGATAATGTGCATAAACGCTTTGAAAAATACCGTCAACAAAATGGGCGTCATTTTAAGAATGTTATTTTGAAAAAGTAAAAAAAGTAAAATTTCTTCCTTTATCTCTCCATTTGGTTTTTCCCTACCTCAAATAGTCGGGTCCTTTTAAGACACCCTGTATATGGTTACGGAGATTTGAGCACAGAATATGTATAGAACTTTTCATCGCGTACTGCAACTTAAAATAAAGTCACTATAGCCCAAAAATTGCCTTTGAGTGTATTATATTGTTGGTACACTACGCTTACACGGAAATGGAATATACTGAAGAATTGCATTAGCATATTATGGAGGAAATGTGTTCATAGGCTTTTCGGTATAGCCAAAACGCTCAACTCCTAAGTTCTTAGCATGCTATTAAGTACTGTACCCATGCAAGAAACACAAATCTGCAAGTACGTCGTGAGCAGAGAATATTTGATAGCTGGGAAAGACGCTATTATCTCAAGGAATTTCGGTACTTTGCACATTTCAAGGGCAAGATTCAGCGACAGACGCTGGGTAAACCGCTGCAAAACACAAAGAATATGATGATACTAAAAATAGATTTACTTTACTACAGGAAAGTGGGGCGCAACTAAAACAGATTCTTTAGGTGCGCTGCCCTGGATAATTTCATACCATTATATTATTTTATATTTACAGTATAATCTTAATATGTGGCGTTATCAAATTTTTCAGAGGTGGTCGATAGTTGGGTAAACTAGAAAGGTATCGAAAAAAGTTTAACAAGGGTTTGTAGGAGCAGTCATCAGCAGTCTCATTTTTAATTATACACAGTGACTCCATAAATTCGGCAAACCAAAGTTGTATTTGTTACATGAATCAAGCTGCATATTACTGATTTTCACGTAAAACATGAAGACTGGATTTTGCCTATTTCGCTCCCAGATCATATGAAAATCTCTAAGAAAAATTCAAACTTTCAAAATAGTTTCTTTTTGACAAAAACTGAGAACCTATGAAAAAACGTAAAGTTTAGAAACTTTGTGAAATAATTATGAAATTTTCGAAAAAAATTTGACTTCCTAAAGAACTATAAAATTTTCAAAAAAAAAAATATAAAAATTTTGAGATATCCGACTTCAAGATAATCACGTGAAATTTGAGTTTTTTGGAAAGAGTTGGATATTCGAAACAGAAACCTTAAGAAAATTATGATCTTAATAAACGAGATGATTCCAAAACAAGTGAAATTTTCGACCAATTTTGCAACTTTTCGAAATTTTGAAAAATAAACATTTTAAATTACTAGGGTACTTGCAGAAAAAATATTATGTCATTTACGCGTCCCTTAGAGCCTAGTAAACATGACAAAATCACTTGTTTGGTTTTTTGGTGTCGGCTGTGAGAGATATTCCAAAAATTATTTCAAATGCCGGAAAATGCCGCGCAAACAACCTCTGACGTCAGTGATATCCTATAGTGATGGGATGTAAAGTATTGATATTCGATATCGATAGCCAATGCTAACCTAACATTTTGACATCGATCATTATAATCACAAAAAAGGCACACACAAAAGTACAAAAGTCAAAAGAATAAAAGTTAGGCTAGATTACTAATTCACCTTGTACGGATGGGCTTGAATTAGATTCTATCTTTGAATTCATTCATAATGGGATGCGTCGAAATAAGATGATGGCTTCGATTAGTTGCGAATCTCGGTCACAAACAGGATGAACTGTGACACCTATCAGATATAAAAATGTATTGCAACAAAAATGCTAGTGGGTTAATTGCCTGTTTCAAATATGTTTAAGTATCAATAAATTGAGTCGCATTGTTTCATCTCTAGTCGAATGCGCAGTTGGCAAACCACAAAGAAAATATGGTTGCGTTCGAACAGCTGATATGGTTTCGTTTTGCATTTTGCATCTCGCAGTATTACTCAATGAGGAACTACGGCTGTAGTAGGATAAAGGAGAAGTCTTATTTCATTTGGGAATATGTATACCCATATAACAAAACTCGCTCGTAAATTAAATTATTGATATATGGCCAACGTAAATATTTAAAAAGAAATTTGGCAACATCAGAAATAGTTTGCAGTTGAATCTCACTGACCTGCGCTGTAGCAGTATCGATTGTCGATATCGATAAGATACCTGTGACGTCAGCCCTTGTTTTAAGTCACGTGGAAAAATTTGAATATATCCTTATTTTATTTTGCAAATATCTTTTTTTGGCCGTCCGTAAAATCATGTTTTTTGTTTCCTATTGCTTCTTGATATGGTTTTCTTTACGCTATGTATACTCCCGAGGCGATTTCACGACCTCTGCAAGTACCCTAACGATATTGTCAAAAATTACTCACATTTTGATTATTTTTTGTATTTTAAAAATGTTTACTTTTTCAAACCAATGACCCTTTCGATAAAATTCAAAACCTTTTGGAAAATTCCGAGATATTTATAACAAAAACAAACAAAGAAGCAGGATTTATCCGAAAAATGAGGTTTTTAGAATGAATTAATTTTTAGACCAATTTTGGAAATTTGAGAAACTTCAAGATGCAATAAATATTTTGAAATTTTACTAGTCTGCATCTTTTTACTAAGTTAGTTGCTTTCTTCCATATTAACGAGCTTTTGTTTATTTTTCATGGCCTGCTAGGTTGCTTGCACGCAGGAAAATTGAAAAACGCCGATTTGACTGAAAATTTGAAATAAAATGAAAACGAAAAAAGATTGATGTCAAGAATGCTATATCATTAGAAAGGTAATCAAATTTTAGATTTGATTATTTAAACCAAAATAGGCATTCCCATTTGAAAAAGTCAAGTTATCTGTGATTGAAGTTTCCTTAATTTATCCTCTGATTTCTCAAAGTACAAAAAGAATTCAAATTTAGCCGTCTAACTTAAGGTGACGCATTTCATGCTTAATCGTACCGCGAGGTCAGGGCCTTCTAGGTATTACAATCGCTGCGATATTCAATTTTTTTCTGATACCTACTTATACCAAAAATGGTGATTTGCGCCTAAACGGTTTAAAGTTCCATGTGTGATACATAAAGTCACATTAGAATTGAGCAAGGAATCCAAATATGCAATAATATATAGGGGGTTCCAGTCAAAAAAATGTAGGTTTGATATGAATCACCCTGTATAAACGTCAAAATTCAAGTGAAAATATTTTTACGTTATAGCCCTTAAGGATCCCTACCATGATCAAGTGACAGATTTTTGAAATATTTTTTAGTAAGCCCGCAATTCTCCGTCCACGCACTATTGGCCCACCCTGTATGTATCATCTAAATCATTGTAAATCTTGATGGCATTGTAGGTGTATGATCTGCGATATAGTACAGTTTTATACATGGGATCTCTAAAATTGATGTCTAAATTACTACGTCTAAATACAAATTTTTCGTAAAGGGGGGGGGGGAGCGAGAAGAAACAATTTTATGTGTAAATGTTGCTAAGTAATATTTACACGCATTTTATATGCCTAACCAACCATGCTGATTTCTCTTCAAAGAGATATGATCGTATTTTTTCAAAGAAAATACAACACATGTTTTGCAGTTTTTGTAATATGTTCTTAGTAACCGAATCTAACCAAAAATAGTACACTGCTACAATAAAATATGCTAGGAAATATGAGAGACTCACATAGCTTTTTCTTATTTTAAAATTCAAAATTGAACGATTCACATATAAAGACTTCAAATTAATATAACATTTTTTCAAAACATTTGACACATGTTCTTTGAAACGCAGAGTATCAGTATCAATGGTCAATCCCAAATTTTTGGCAGTATTTACCATATTCAAAGAGTCGTTGTTAATTTTGACATCAAAGTGATTGGTTATAAAATGATGTTTAGGGCCTGGGCAAAATAACATTACAGAACACTTGTCTTTATTAAGTTTCAAATTATTATATTGAGAGTAGTTTGCAATGGCATTTAGATCATTATTAATCTGAAGGAGTGCACTATCCATGGAGTTGGTGCTGAAGCTTTTGTAAATTTGTGTATCGTCAGCATAACACATTACTGACGAGTTTTCTACGGAGTTGGACATATTAATTGTGTAAATTAAATACAAGAGTGGTCCCAGGACTGACCCTTGAGGAACACCTGAGGATATTTCAATTGGGTTGGATAAACAGGTATCGATCATTACTGATTTCCACGTAAAACATGAAAACTGGAGTTTGGTCTATTTCGCTCCCATATCATATGGAAGTCTCTATGAAAAATTCAAACTTTTAAAATAGTTTCCTTTTGACAAAAACTGAGAGAAAAGACGTAAAGTTTTGAAACTTTGTGGAATAATTATGAAATTTTCGAAAAAGATTTGCCTTCCTAAAAAACTATAAAATTTTCAAAAAAATATAAAAATTTTGACTTCAAGATAATCACGTGAAATTTTAGTTTCCTGGAAAGATTTGGATCTTCAACAGAAACCTTAAGAAAATTATGATTTTGGTAAACGAGATGATTCCAAAACAAGTGAAATTTTTGACCAATTTTGCAACTTTTCGAAATTTTGAAAAATAAACATTTTAAATTACACCAAATTATGATATTGTCGAAAATTACTCACATATTGACAATTTTTTGTATTTTAAAAATTTTTACTTTTTCAAAGCAATGACCCTTGCGATAAAATTCAAAGCTTTTTGGAAAATTCCGAGATATTTATAACGAAAACAACCAAAGAAGCAGGATTTATTCGAAAAATGAGGTTTTTTGAATGAATGAACTTTTCGACCAATTTTGGAAATTTGAGAAACTTCAAGATGCAATAAACATTTTGAAATTTTACTAGTCTGTGATACTCTCGGAAATAACCGATGTTAAGAAACATTTTGTGTAAACAATGGGACGTTTTTTGAAAAATTATGAAATTTTTAAAAAATTCAGACTTCAAAACATTAGATTTTGGAATAAAATTTTTGGAAGGTTGCGTCTCGCCCTTAGAGAATTATTTCGACTAGATGAAATATTTGAAAGCTACTGATAATCGTAGTAACCAATTTTCAAAAATCTCATATCCGAGCACAAGAATAGCAGTATTAGTTGCAGGCACTGTAGTTGCATAAATCAATGAATCGAACTACATTTCTCTTTTAAACTTCATAGAAGTAACACATAAAACTGTTATCTTTGGACATTTGTTCGTTATTATTCCGACTTTAGAGTAAACCTAGAGTTTAGCTCCAACGGTAGCTACTGAATTAAATCCAAAACAATCCTCCAATGTATTAGAAGAGACAATATTCAATGACAACAAACGACGGCAGTCGCCGAGTAAACCGCTGCAGTGTACGTAGTATAGTTATTCTAAAAATAGATTACTATAAAAAATTGGCGCCGGGTAAACCCGTGCACTGGATTCTGTATACGGCGCCGGGTAAACCCCTGCACTGGATTCTGTATACGGTAAGTATATAAATGAGGACCCCCAGCGCAGCAGGTGGTAGAAGCTTGAACTTCGATTTTGTACGCAAATCAGTATTAGGTGCCAGTGGGCGTCCAGCCGATTTTAACGGTTTTGGAATCTACACATGTTATAAGTATCGAAAACAAGGTTTTAAGGGGGTGGTTACTGGGCGTCCGTATATCCGGACGCCCAGTGACCTCGGACGCCGAGTGAACCTGAGATTTTGCATTGGAGACGCACAGTTGTACCGTGTAGATATATATATATATATATATATATATATATATATATATATATATACTTGGCTGGCGCACCAAGTGAGGACAATACATATCGGTGACCAAGTGAGGACAACGAGATAATGGCATCATTTTATGATAGATACTACGAAGATGTGCCATTTGATAAGAAACATTCAAATATACACATGAAAGCTATTTTACCGATGAGAAAATTGATACGTGTATATCGAGACAAGTGAGGACCTTTCAATGAAAGAATTAAGTGAGCCACGATATACCCGCTTTTTATCCCAGAGAACAACGGAGGTCCGAAATCGGTATACAACGCACCAAGCGAGGTCATAGCTGTGTTGCCAAAATGACACCGCGATATAAGCCGTTCTACGACTTTTACTGAATAGGTGTTTTTTTAAATTTCAACTACCCTGTTGTTGTAACGTGTGACCTGATGGACTTCAATGATGTGCGAATTTACAAATGTTTTAACATCATGTTCTGCTCCCATAGACATATGGTCATGAATCCTCCAAATAATTGATTTAGAATCAGTGTTATATAGATCTTTGTAACTACATTGTTTTTCCATTTATAGGCGAATAGACTTTGCTTTTGTTATTTTTGTGTGAATTTTAAGAAGATCTGATTCATATTTTTTCTTTTAGTAAGGTGCTAAGATTTGGGTAATGGACTTTCCGTGATACTGAATAAACTTGGTCGTTGTAATGTTCTGTACTTGTCTTGCCTTTACATAGTTTGAGGACTCAAGGTTTTTATCTAACGTGTGTATCTAACATTAGCAATAAAGCTTTGACAGATTATTATTACCAGGGCGGGGTCGAACAAGGTGCATGCTTTTGAAATATCATCTTTGTGATGGCGGATTTATGAACAAAAAATTAAGTCAAGTTGAGTGAGTTAGTACTTCCCACAGATTGCGGTAATACCAGTTTATTGTTTTCCCATACCGTGAAGCTATAATGTGAGATCCTTTTGCAACCAAATACACACTGCACCGCTACTGACACAATTTCTAAAAACCTTACGCGCTTTCCAACCTTGCAACGGAAATAACACTGTGTTATATAGTACAGAACTGTCTAAAGCAATACCCTTATGTATACAACAGAAAACTGGGGTTTTCAATTAAAAGACAAATGCATTTACCCTCCTCGCTGAGCTAATAGTACTTGCTACTAATACTGTGTCGAGGTTTCGTCAATATCAGTTCAATATTTTCCACGCTATAGAATACAGAACGATCTAGAGCAATGCCATTATTACATATACATCAGAAAATTCTTGGTTTCTGCAATAGGCTAGACAATGTTCGGATGGATCTCAAAAAGTGTCACAGGTCAATGGACAGCCTATTATGAATACAATAAGCTTTTCAGTTTTACAACCCCTCACCCCCCAACGATCCCAATTTCTCCCTTACCAAAAAAAGTAGAAAATGATCAGTCACGTCTCAAACGCCTAAAAACGATGTTTGAGATGTTTTTATATTTTTAGTTTTTTTCATTATTGCTGCGCCGCCACTGATACGATTTCTAAAAACCATACGCATTTCCTTCTCGACACAGTAATAATGCTATGTTAAAATTTCATTAAAATCAAACAGAAGTTTCCACCCAATACAGAACGATCTAAAGCAAAACTCGTATTCGAAGTCCCTTGTTTTCTGCAATACGCAAGGCACTGTTAGGATGGACGTAAAAAAGTGTATTAGGTCTTTCTCTCACAGGTCAGTGTGTTTGAGTGTAGGTCTGTATGTGTGTGTAATGGTTTTACTTTTAGCATTAGATTTTACATTAGATTATTAAATGTTACATTAGTATGCGGAATTAACCCAAGATTGACAATTTCATATATTTGACCATTTTTTGATAAGCTTTAGACAGCATACAACAATTTTTTCATTTTCATAGCTAGAGATGTGTAGAACGGTTCTAATCCGATTCATTGATCCGGATCATTAAGGTGACCTAACTGAACCGAATCCTAAATTTAATCTCAACGGGTCAGTCGGATCACAAATCCGGCAGCTTGTTCGCTTATTCATTCAGAATCACAAAGCAGGAGGGTGCGTGCCACGGCGATATATGTTGGTCAGTCGATCTGACGATTAGCGATGTTCAGTTTTCGGTTCAGTGTTCTGCTGAAGCTACATGATAGCCATAATGCTCAATGTTCTGAAATCTGAATTTAAAGGAATATTTAGATAGATATTTTAGGGCGAATAATAAATGAATATTTTTCTTGTATGATGAGCTGTGGCTGTTTATAGTAGAGACAAAAAATTCCTTTTACGTGCCAGGATACGAGAAACTCAAAATTGAATAATTATTTACTCAAATCGAAATTTATAAAGAATAGTATTAATACATATACATCTTCAAGGTACATATTTATAAAAAAATAAATATCATCTGATATAAAGATAAAACAAATTAATAAATTATACATGAAGTGTACTGTGCTGTCCTAGCTCATTTCTGTCTGCACCGAGTACCCAGATTGGGCGGTTCTCTCGTGCTTCGGTCAAGATCGAAGGTGAACGATTGCATTCGCTAGTCGGGATCCGACTGACCCGTGAACCGGATCACTGTTCCGGATCTTTGAGGTGTTCTAGATCCGCTGATCCGGATCTTAAAAATGACCCGATATGCCCGTCTCTATTCATAGCCCTCCATCATCCATCCTGTAGTACAAAATGATTAGGAACCCCCAAAAATCCTAAAAACGCAGTTTGAGGAATATTTGATTTTTTTTTTGTTTTTTGCTAATTCCTTCACCGCCCATGCACGGATTTTCAAAATTATAGCAGCATACTACCTATTACGATCCCGCAGTATATCGCTCCGTGCAAAGTTTACTGAGACTACGAGGGTAGAAGCCAACAGGCAGATAAACCGACAGACTGATAGCCTATCTGTCCGATAATGCCATATAAATATTATGGGCCTATCTGACAGATACGCTATCTGAAACTTATCAGAGACCGGTGAAACCGGTTTTAAGTGTAACAGACAGATAAACCGACAGACCAAAAGCCTATCTGTCATATAGACGATATGGACCTATGTGATAGATACGCTATCCGAAACCATCAGAGAGCGGTGAAACCAGCCCTAAGTGTATTGAATGGGTATCAAAAAAGAATGTAGGTAAGTGTTCAAGGACAGTTTTCGTGTAGGTCTGAAAAGCATAGAATTTCATATTTTTTAGGGCAATGGAGGGCACTTTATGTTAACAACAATTTTTCGAGATTTCATCTCCCTCTCTCCCCACCTTCCCAATTTCATCCCCTCCTAAAAAATAATAGATAATTGAAAACTCATAAAAAGCTTGAAACAAAGGCCGAGGAGTTTTATCTTTCACTACGCCTACGTCCAGCTTTTCATAAAGTGCAGCTTTACCTACTACTACCCAGCAACATACTGCTATCCAAATCTCATCCATTTAAAAAATGCAAAATGCAACGTAGGTGCACCTATACTGTATTCACAGCCAAGCTAGACCAAATGAAAACAAGCCGGCGTGCGAGATCGGCTCGTGTCGGTAGGGTCCCTAATAGTCCAATACACTATGTGTGAATTGTATGTTATAATCCGGCAAGTAAAAACCCCCAAGACTGACTGGAAATCAGATCGAAATATGCGATGTCAAGTGTTCATTGCCTAGATGATCATTTCAAACTGGCAACTGGCTGCTTTTAAGTTGCAATGGATTAATAGGGCAACTCTTTTAAATAGTAATATAAAATTCCATAATTGTACTGGACTATAGCTGGCGTGTTCGCAGATGGCAGCGGACAGTAACCACGCTAATGCTGCCTGCGACTGTTTATGTGGAGTCTACCTTGAGATTGAATATACTGTAAGCTATATGACCAGCTCTGTTTAATTAAAGTTTTCACTATTCTTTTAGATCGAGAACTCATTTCGTTTTTATATTATTTCCAACTTTCAGCATGCGCACAGATCATTTTAAGGTTACACAGGGTGAGTCAAGCTCAACGCCTCAAACTCTTGTGACCAAACGATACTACTTTTCGAAAAATCGACTTTGCAAATGTATGTAGGTCGAGTTGGGCTACATTTTAAAAACAATGACTTTTATACAGGCTGTCTACTATAAGCATGACATATCAAAGTTATGTTTTTTAAATAGAACACCCTGTATATTATTGCATATTTAGATTCCTGGGTGAATGTTAGTGTGACTTTATGTATCACACTTTTTAAGCGAACCGTTTAGGTGCAAATCACAATTTTGGGTATAGGTAGATGTCAGAAAAAAATTGAATATCGCAGCTATTATAATTCTTAGAGGGCTGTGACTTTGCCGTGTTACTAAGCATGAAATGTATCAGCTTACGTTAGACGGTCGAGTTCGAATTACATTGTACTTGGACAAATCGATAGATCAATTAAGGAAACTTCAATCAAAGGTAACTTGATTTTTTCAAAGGGAATGCATAATTTTTTTATATGATCAGATGTGCAATTTGATAGGCTTTCTAATTATATCAGATTGTGAATATCAGTCTATGGTAGTTTTTATTAAATTTCGAGATTTCAATCAAATCAGTCTCTTTCAATTTCTCTACCTATAAACAAACTAGCAGGCCATGAAATATAAACAAAATCGTATTCAGATGGAAGAAAACAACTAACTTAGCAAAAAGATCCAGCAGAACTAGAGTAAAAGGACAAGATTATAAAAATTCCCTACAACAAATCAACTCTAACCAGAAACAACGGCGGTAACATGTCGAAGGTTAAAGAGAAGCTGGAGTACGACAGAAATGAATAATTTTTACAGCCTACTAGCGACTGCAATGTACTAGAGATTAAACATTTCCAAAATCACTAAACACTTTGAAATGAAAGCAAAACTTTCAGCGATCGTTGCCGTCAGTCTAATATCTTCAGTACGCAATTTCACATTTAATGGCATAAAACAGTAGTCATTTCCGTCAAATTCAAAAGTAATGATACCTCTCACTGTCGTCCTTTGAATTTTTCAGTATCTATTAGCAAGATCACAAAAAGAGGAATACTGGCAAATCATATTTTAATTTTCTGCCAGGTAAATTATGTTTAATAATTTGAGCAGATTTTTAATTTATTCTTCGTTTTCGGCGATCTTGCCAATGAGTATTGAAAAATTTGCAGAACTCCGGTCAGAGGTATCGGTTACTATTTTTTTAAATCATGAAATGTGAAATTTTATTCTAAAGCTATTAAGCTGCCAGCAACATTACGTGGTAGATTTCCTGTAATTTCAAAATTCACAATGGTTTTGTGAATCGTCAATCTTTAGAATATTGTAGTAGCCGGTATGCTGTAAAAAATACCCATTTCTGTCGTACTCCAGCAGCTTGTTGACCTTAGATGTGTTATGTCTGCTATTTCTGGTTAGAATTGGTTTGCTGTAAGTCACTTTTATAACTTTGTCCCTTTACTTTAGTTCGTCCGTAACTATCTTCTAAGTTAGTTATTTTGTTCCATCTAAACAGTTTTTTGTTTATATTTCATGGCCTGCTAAGTTGCTTATAGGTAGGAAAATTGAAAAACACCGGTTTTGCTGAAAATTTGAAATTAAATCAAAACTACCAGAGATTGATATTTACAATCGCACATCATTAGAAGGCTTATCAAATTGCACATTTGATGGTATAAAAAAAATTATGCATTCCCACTTGAAAAAATCAAGTTACCTTTGATTGGAGTTAACTTAATTGATCTACCAATTTCTCCGAGTACAAATGTAATTCGAACTCGACCGTCTAACGTAAGCTGACACATTTCATGCTTAGTAACACGGCAAAGTCACAGCCCTCTAAGATTTATAATAGCTGCGATATTTAATTTTTTCTGACATCTACCTATACCCAAAATTGTGATTTGTACCTAAACGGTTCGCTTAAAGTCCCATGTGTGATACATAAAGTCACACTAAAATGCACTGGAACCTAAATATGCAATAATGTACAGGGTATTCCATTTAAAAACATAACTTTGATATGTCACGCTTTTATTAGACACCCTGTATAAAAGTCATTATTTTTAAAATGTAGTCCAACTTGACCTACATATACCCGCAAAGTCGATTTTTCGAAAAGTGGTACCGTTTGGTCACAAGAGTCCGAGGCGTTGAGCTTGACTCACCCTGTATGTGCGTTTTGCGGCCGATTCGGGTTCAGTACGGTTGACGGTTACATGAATTTCAGATCGATCCGAAAATATACCTGCTTGAAGAACAATAATAGTAAAAGGGCAAGAAAGACGCTTACAAAAAATACTCAGGTGGTCCTCGTTTATCACTTCTAATAGTATAAACACGTAAACACTGTATATTATACATGACATGTAGAAAAGGCGAAATTTGCTTAACAAGACTAATATCTTCGAGTGATTCATCACCGCCTACCGGTCCTCACTTATTCCACCTATTCGTATAGAGGTATACTAATTCAACGTTCATGCAGTAAAATAACATTCATTAATATGTGCTACTACGGATTTCATTTGAGTGAAAATAAATACAACGGAATGTAAAATTAACCTTTGCAGGGATGTAGGTAATTTGGTTTCTTAGATAAGAACTCTGTTAAAATTTGACCATTATAGGGAAAAAATCAAATTATCTATGACTGAAGTTTCTTTAATTAATCTACTGATTTTTCCAAGTTCAAAAAGATTTCAAATTTAACCGTCTGACGCACCTTATGCTTAGCCGTACCGAAAAGTCATGGCCTTCTAAGATTAGTAATCACTGTGATACTCAATTTTTTTCTGATACCTACTTGTACCAAGTCATTTCATTTCATTTCATTTAAGGTTCCGTATAAAATACATAGGGTCAAACTAGATTTTACCAAGCAATCCAAATATGCAATAATATATTCCATTCATTTAAAAAATGTAATTTTATTATGAATCACCCTGTATAAACTTAAAAATTTAAGTGAAAATATTTTAACGTTATAGCAGTCAAGGGTTCCCACCCCCCACCAAATGACAGACTTTTTAAGTATGTTTTAGTAAGTCAACAATCCTCCGTCCGTCCAGTGTTGGCCCACCCTGTATAGGTAAATAAACGTATCAAATGTCTTCTAGGTCAGTATTCGGATAAGTCTGAAAAGTCTAGAATTTCATATTTTTTAGGGCAATCGAGGGTATTTTATGTTTACAACAAATTTTCGAGATTTCGACTCCCCCATCCCCACCTTCCCAATTTCATCCCCTCCCAAAAACAGTAGATGATTGGTAACTCATAAAAATAAGTCTGGGGGGTTTTGTCTCTCACTACTCCAACGCGAAGCTTTTTATAAAATGAATTTTTACTTGCCACACGGATAGGTGAGGGGAGTATTGTGATCGCGAAAATTTTCGATTTTGAGATAATACGCTTTTTGGGCGTTTTATGATGTGTACATAACGAAAATCCACGTCACTCATTTCCGTTGGTCTGTCTGACTGTCGGTCTGTCGGTCGGTCGGTCTGTCTGTCGGTCTGTCTGTCTGTCGCGTTTTTCTACCCTCGTAATCTCAATAACCTCTGCATGGATTGTGATGAAATTTGGGCAGCGTTATGCTGTGGGGTCGTAGTAGGTAATGTTCCTATAATTTTGAAAATCGTTATACGGGGGGCGGAATAATTAGAAAAAACGAAATATGTCAAATATACCCCAAACTTGTATACATAATAGATCGTTCTGTATTTTATAATGTTGAAATTACTGACTTGATGTTCATCAGAATTTATGATGTACACATACGAGTATTGTTTTAGATCGTTCGCTATCGCGTAACGTGAAAATTATTCAATTGATTTTAATGAAATTTTGACATAGTATTACGCCCAAGGCGAAGATGAAAAACGCGTATGTTGTGGAAAAATAGTGTCAGTGGCGGCGCAGCAATAATAAAAAAACTAAAAATATGAAAACAGCTCAAACTTTGTTTTTAGGCATTTTACGGGTTCCTGATCATTTTCAATTTTTTTTTTTTGGGTGGGGTTGAAATCGAGGCGGTTGGGAGGTGGGGGGTAGTAAAACTGAAAAATTTGTTGTATTCATAATAGTCCGTCTATTGACTTGTAGAAGAAATACCTAGCGGCATATTGCACTTTTTTAGGTCCATCCGAACATTGGCTTGCCTATTACAGAAACCAATTTTGTGACCTGCACATACGATTTTTGCTTTATTTCGTTCTATGTATATCGCGTAAAGCGAAAAGTATTGAATTGATTTTAATAAAATTTTGACACAGAATTTATTACCGCTGCGAGAATGGAAAACGGCTCTGTTTTTGAAAATCAAAAAACCAAAAACATAAAATCAGCCCAAACTTCGTTTTTAGACGGGTTGGAGGCTCTTGATCGTTTCGCATTGACCAGTTCAAGCAAGTAGAAAAAAACTGTGGCGCCCTAGTTCCTAAGAAGGAAGATGCAAGAAACTATTTACGAGGGTTTTTGTGTTGGATGTTGTTTTTGGAGGCGGATGGGCGATAATTTTGTTGCAAGGGGATTTCAGACTACAGCTTCATGCAATGGGAAATAATAAAATGGTATCATCATTATGTGTGGGAAGTACTGAGTCATTCAACTTGACTCTATTTTTACCTATTACTACCCAGCACCATGATGCTATGTATAAAAATATCGTCCTCTTAAAAACGCAACTTTCGGCATGCGCACAGGTGACTTTCATGTGATGTATTCGTTATGCGACCGATTTGGTTTTAATGCAGTTGTCGTTTACATGAGAAGAGCAGGAAAGACGTTTACAAAAAATACTCAGGTGGTTCTCAGTTTGTCGTGTACACCAGCCGGTCCTCGTTTATCAGTTCTAATAGCATAAACACGTAAACACTGTAAACATGACATGCAGAAAAGTCGAAATTAGCTTAACAATACTAATATGTACGAGTGATTCACCACCGCCAGCGGTCCTCACTTATTCCTTCTATTCGTATAGAGATATACTAATTCAGCTTTCATGCAGTAAAATAATATTCATTAACATGTGCTACTACGGATTTCAGCTAAGTGAAAATAAATGCAACTAAATGTAAAATTAACCTTTTCAGCGATGTAGGTAATTTGGTTTCTTAGATAAGACCTCTATTAAAATTCGACTGTTATAGGGATGTAGATACCGCGTGGCACATGTAGCGAAAAATACGACCCCTCTAATTACCTAAATTTTGCTAATTATCTGAACATGTCAACAACGGCGAATTCAGGTAACTTAGTTCAACGGATGTATTTTGAACGTCTATTGACTAGTCTAGGGGTTCTCAAACTTATAGGCACTGCGACTACAGGAGCAAGACTTTTTAATCGGACCAACTGAAATAGGACATGACTCACTCTGCTTCACAGTCGTAATTGCTAAATCGCTGATGTTGAAAATGGTATCGCCCTTCGTTATGAAAAACAAGTATTCCTGAGAAGAACTGAATCAATAAACTTGACTTCTATTTTTTTAATATCTGGCCATGTCTTGGGAATTATTCAATATTTGTAGACGCGTAATTCGAAAATTGATTTAATTTAACGCGCGAATCAGTTGACTGCACTTTCGATTGGCATTTGGCGTCATAAAACGTGTCTATGTCTGTGATACAATAAAGTTAGCTAGAAAGGCAACAAATCTGTAACGAGAATATACTGTTAGATAAGGGTAGATGCTTGACAGGGGTACAACATTACAACATTTATGAATTCAGGAATTTGTACTGTACAGTTATATATGAGGTTCAATCAATATGAACGATAATTGACTGACTTAGTACTTCCCACACATTAAAGTGATATCAGTTTATTATTTTCCCTTTGCATTAAGCTGTAGTCTGAGATCCCCTTACAACCAAATCATCACCCTCCTGCCCTCAAAAAACATCCAACACAAAAACTCTAGTAAATAGCTTCTTGATACTCCTCTCCGTAGGAACTAGATCGACACTGGTTTTATTCTGCGAGCTTCAACTGGATAAAACGAAACGACCAGGAACACCCAAATCGCCTAAAAACGAAGTTTGAGTTATTTTCATATTTTTGCCCCCCTCCCCCCCCCCCCAGCGACCCCAATCACACTCTCACCCGAAAAAAGTAGAAAATTATCAGGAAATCCTAAAACGCTCAAAAACGAGGTTTGAGGAATATTCAATTCTTTTTGTTTTTTTGCAAATTACTCCGCTGCCAATGCACCGATTTTTAAAATTATAGGAGCAATACCTACTAGGACCCCATAGGATACCGGTACCCAAATTTTATCACAATCCATGGCTACTGATATGACTAGCCTAGAAACACACGCAAAGACAGACAAACCGACGTTATATAGACATCATAAAACGCCCAAAAAAGCGTATTACCTCAAAATCGAAAATTTTCGCGATCACAATACCTATCACAATTTCCTATCGGTGTGGGAAATAAAATTAACTAAAAAGAAGCAGAGGTCATAAAAAGGCGCGAAAGGCATTTCAGATGGTAGGGTAGTATCGATTGATTAATATGCATGTGGACTTCGGTTATACATTACCGGTCCTCGCATATTTGTTCTAATCGTAGAGATATACAGAGAATGTGGAAAAAGTGCAACTATTTTTTAAATACTAAGATGGTCAGATCGTTTTGTACGGATGATCACTTGTTCTCTCCTATTAGTACAGAGATATACTTGCTGATTGCTTATTCTGTCTAAGCTACCATTCATTGGTCCTCCTGTTCGATTAGTCTAGATGAAATACTACCGCTGCGGTGACTGTTATTTATCTGCACAGCGTCCTAAAACGTGTCTCCAGGTAAATCGATCCATAAGGTCGATTATAGACTTCTATTTACTATAAGATTTTCAAGTATCATGATGTGTCGATTAATTCGCTGTCAATGACATCTGAAACAGATATTACGAAACATCTGCCGACAAGTTCCAAATAAATCTGTTACTTTGAGACCTTGTCTGTGCCTACCTTATACCTACCTATTCCTTGACAAATAAAATCAAATGAAAATTTGTCCTCAGTAACGTAATCTGAAGGCTTGATACCTCGGTGACTACACATCTGCTGTTCACGTAGAACTGCCGTTTCTACTAGCAAAATCGATGTAACAACTAAATACTACTGAAGTTCAGCTTTAAAGGTGGGCAGAGAATGTTTTTTAAACTGTTGAACAGCAGCGGTTCCTGAATTTTTGAAAGGGGGCGCACAAAAGCTTAAATAAAAAATACACAAAAATCCTACCAGAGATTATTGAAGCCGCAGCTGCACTCTGCACATAAGTATACATATGTATCTTTATACGAGTAGGAGGAATGAGCGAGGGCTAGTGGCGGCCGTAAAGGACTCAAACTTTTTTCACAAATTTTCATATAGGTAGGTAAATATAATACAATTGATATCTCCCGGTTAAATAATTATTTAAAAAGTAAGGTGAAATACCACCAGATTATTATTATCAGTACTGTGAAAAAACTGACTGATGGAAGCGATAGACGCAATCTGCATATCTGAATACTTACCCTTAGAGAAAAGACCTGTTTTTCTCCACTGAGCAGATCCCATAAGCAGAGCCTAAATACCAAACTACCAGAGTACCGCGGCTACCGTGAAAATGTCATGTTAGGGGAAGTTTATTAACGCAGTGTACTGCGTCATGTATGAATAGGCCAACACCCGCAGGCCCAATAAATTACGTGGTGATGCAAACAATGCATTTTTTTAAATGAGACACCCTATATTTTTTCACGTCATGTGTGCAGTGTATACCTGTTCATACTATTAGAACTGATAAACGAGGACCGGGTGATATACACGACAAAGTGAGGACCACCCGAGTATTTTTTTATCGATCTAAATGAACAGCTCATTTTAATTAAACAGAGTTGGTCATATGGTTTAGGTGTGCCTAAGTTGCGTTTTTTAAGTGAATGAAATTTGAAAAGCGGCATGCTGCTGGGTAGTACCAGGTAAAGCTTCATTTCATGAAAAGCTGTGCGTTGGCGTAGGGAAAGGCAAATCCCCTCAGACTTCGTTTTGAGCGTTTTATGAGTTAATCATCTACCATTTTTGGGAGGGGCTGAAATTGGGAAGGTGGGAAGGGGGGAAACCTTGAAAATTTGTTGTAAACGTAAAATACCCTCCATTGGCCTAAAAATAAAATTATATACTTTTTCAACTCATTCGGTTACTGACCCAGGAGACATTTGATACGTTCATTCACATATACAGGGTGGGCCAATAGTGAGCAGACGGGGGATTGTTGACTTACTAAAACATATTTCAAAAATCTGTCACTTGGTCATGGTAGGGACCTTTGAGTGATATAACGTTAAATATTTTCACTTAAATTTTGATGTTTATACAGGGTGGTTCATATCAAACTTACATTTTTTTGAAGGCGACTCCCTATACAGTATTGCATATTTGAATTCCTTGGTGAATTCTAGTGTGACTCAATGTATCTTGAATATAACTTTAACGAACCGTTTAGGCACAAATCAGCATTCTTGGTATAAGTAGGTATCAGAAAAAATTTAAATATCGCAGTGATTATAAATCTTAGAAGGCCGTGACATTGCGGTACGACTAAGCATGAGATGCGTCACCTTAGGTCAGACGGTTAAATTTGATTTTTTTTGTACTTGAAATCAGTAGATTAATTAAGGAAACTTCAATACAGAGAACTTGATTTGTTCAAATAAGAATACCCATTTTTGTTTACAGAATCGAATGCAGAATTTGAATACCTCGATCTCAATCTTTTTAGTTTCCATTTTATTTAAAATTTTCAGTCAAATCAGTTTTTTTCAGTTTTCCTACTTATAAGAAATCTAGCAAGTCACGAAAAACAAACAAAAGCCCGTTAAGATAGAAGAGGCCAACTAACTTAGTAGAAAGACACAAACTAGAGCAACGGGGGATAATTACGAAAATTCCTTACAACACATAATATCTAACAACAGCGGTAAGAAATCTAATGACAATGAGCAGCTGGCGTATGACAGAAGTGTTATTTTTCCACAGCCTACCAGCTATTGAGATCTACTAGAGCTTGATAACAAAAAACGATTAAATATATTGAAACAAAAAAAAACTACCAATGATTGTTGCTGACAGTTTAGCATCGTCAGAATGAAATTTCACATTTTCATTTCTGTTAAGTCAAAAGTAAAGATATCTCTAACTGGAGCACTCTGAGCATCTATTGATGTGATTGTTAGATTTTTTTATTACTCCATGTTGTAACTGTGTTTATTTCATGTATGCTCCTACCAATAATGTTTTATCATATAACATACTGCAATTCAGTTTTCATTTTTTGCGATTTTGCTAATAAGTAGAAGTACCAGTGAAGAATTTGAAGGGCTCGAGTCAAAGGCATCATCACTTTTGACTTACGGCTATTTTATGGTACTAAATGTGAAAATTTATTCTGAAAATATAGATACTCTCCTGCCAGTAAGAATCGCTGGTATTTTGTCTTTTATTTAATTGTTTTACTCATTTTAGGTATTTGGGTATAGCTAATAGGCTGTGAAAAGTAAGCCTTCTTGTTGCCGCTGTCGTTTCTGGTTAGAGCTGATATCTTGTAAGAAATTTTTATAATCTTGCCTCATTAGTCTAGTTTGCGTTTTTATGCCAAGTTAGTTGGTTTCTTCCATCTGGACAGGTTTTTGTTTATTTTTTATGGACTGCTAGATGGCTTATAAGTTGGGAAAGTGTAAAACACCGATTTGACTTAAAATTTGAAATAAAATGAAAACTAAAAAACATTGATTCCAACAATCCTACATTGTTGGAAAGGTTATCAGGTTTTAGATTCTATGGTATAAGAAAAATTAGGCATCCCCATTTGAAATAATCAAGGTGCCTGTGATTGAAATCTCCTTAATTATTCTACTGATTTCTCCAAGTACAAAAAGAATTCAAATTTGATCGTATGAGCTAAGATGACACATTTCATGCTTAGTCAAACCGCAAAGTCACGGCCTTCTAAGTTTTATGATCGCTGCGATATTCAATTTTTTCTTATACCTACTTATACCAAAAAAAGTGATTTGCGCCTAAACGGTCTGTTTAAAGTTTCATATAAGATACATGAAGTCACACTAGAATTCACTAAGCAATTCAAATATGCAATAATATATAGGCAGTTCTATTAAAAAATGTTAGTTTGATAATCAGCTTATATAAACGTTAAAGTTTGAGTGAAAGTATTTTAACGTTATAGCCTTCATGGGCCCTACCATGATCAACTATCAGATTTTGGGAATATCCTTCGTCAACAATCCTCCGTCTACTCACTATTGTCCCACCCTGTATTGCATCTATCACATAATAATATGTACTCTGAGAGGAATTCACATATTTTGTTGGAATGTTTGAAAAGAAAAGTATTTTATAAGTTATCGCATTTTTAAAGCTGAAGCTGGATTGACATCAAACGAGTAAAATCGGGTCAAGCCAGACCAAAAACTCTTAGGATGCTTATCGGAGCAGTTAAAATCTGACGAACTCGGAACGATTTGACTCGGATAGCACTCTACTCTCCCAGACACTCTCTCCCATTTTTTACCTAAGTCTAAAATATGCCTCTCAGTTGTACAAAGATGAGCTTTAATAATTTCAAAAGGCACATCACACGGTATCTAAAACGTCAGTTGAATTGACCATCTTAGATTCCAAACGAAAATTGTATCACTCGATATTAAACTAATTGAAACACCGGCTAGTTCTTTCGCATAAGGGCATGGTTCATGACTTCAGAACTGTCTAGTAATCGCTATACCGAAGATCCTACTCCTTTCAAGAATTAAACCCTTCATGCATAGAGCGATGACCTGCAATCTAAAACTTTTCTGCCATAAAAGCCGCCTAGATATCATTCCAAAAGTTCCTCATGATGGGGCACTTCTGAACAAAATCACGACTCGCAACACCTAATTTTTTTCTCAAAGACCTCAACGTGTAATATGGGAAGCTAAACAATCAAGTACACAAAGAGAACGCGAAATATCGTGAGAGGCATTAGTCTGCCGGTATTTCATCGTTGCCGAATTTCAGGTCCTCACTTGTTGCATGCACTGGTATGTAACGTATATGGGGTGGCGGTATACAAACTCGAGAAACCATCTGGTGCCAAAGTGGTGAACTAAAATGTATACATTTACCATAAAACGAAAAAAATGAGGACCAGCTGAAATTTTCAAATTTGACTCAAGACCATATCCGCAACTCACCACAAAAATTTCAAGCGAAGTCCTTGTGAGGTCCGTATATTGGTCCTCACTTGGTCGCGGTCCTCACTTGTTATGCAGATTTTGCACGGGTTAGCCTCACTTGTACCACGGGCCAAAAATATATATATATATATATATATATATATATATATATATATATATATATATATATATATATATATATATATATATATATATATATATATATATATATATATTTGGCCCGTGGTACAAGTGAGGCTAGCCCGTGCAAAATCTGCATAACAAGTGAGGACCGCGACCAAGTGAGGACCAATATACGGACCTCACAAGGACTTCGCTTGAAATTTTTGTGGTGAGTTGCGGATATGGTCTTGAGTCAAATTTGAAAATTTCAGCTGGTCCTCATTTTTTTCGTTTTATGGTAAATGTATACATTTTAGTTCACCGCTTTGGCACCAGATGGTTTCTCGAGTTTGTATACCGCCACCCCATATACGTTACATACCAGTGCATGCGACAAGTGAGGTCCTGAAATTCGGCAACGATGAAATACCGGCAGACTAATGCCTCTCACGATATTTCGCCTTTTCTTTGTGTACTTGATTGTTTAGCTTCCCATATTACACGTTGCTGTCTTTGAGAAGAAAATTAGGTGTTGTGAGTCATAATTTTGTTCACAAGTGCCCCATCATGAGGAACTTTTGGAATGAGATCTAAGCGGCTTTTATGGCAGAATAGTTTTAGATTGCAGGTCATCGCTCTATGCATGAAGGGTTTAGGAGTAGGATCTTCGGTATAGCGATTACTAGACAGTTCTGAAATCATGAACCATGCCCTTATGCGTGAGAACCAGCAGGTGTTTCAATTAGTTTAATATCGAGTCATACAATTTTCGTTTGGAATCTAAGATGGTCAATTCAACTGACGTTTTGGATACCGTGTGATATGCCTTTTGAAATTGTTAAAGCTCATTTTTGTACAACTGAGAAGCATATTTTAGACTTAGGTAAAAAATGGGAGAGAGTGTCTGAGAGAGTAGAGTGCTATCCGAGTCAAATCGTTCCAAGTTCGTCAGATTTTAGCTGCTCCGATAAGCATCTTAAGAGTTTTTGGTCTGGCTTGACCCGATTTCACTCGTTTCATGTCAATCCAGCTTCAGCTTTAAAAATTCGATAAGTTATAAAATACTTTTCTTTTCAAACATTCCAACAAAATATGTGAATTCCTCTCAGAGTACATATTATTATTAGTGAGTAGACGGAGGATTGTTGACTTAGAAGGATATTTCAAAAATCTGTTACTTGATCATGGTAGGGCCCCTGAAGGTTATAACGTTAAAATACTTTCACTCAAACTTTAACGTTTATATAGGCTGATTATCAAACTAACATTTTTTTAATAGAACCGCCTATATATTATTGCATATTTGAATTGCTTAGTGAATTCTAGTGTGACTTCATGTATATTATATGGAACTTTAAACGGACCGTTTAGGCGCAAATCACTTTTTTGATATAAGTGGGTATAAGAGAAAAATTGAATATCGCAGCGATCATAAAACTTAGAAGGCCGTGACTTTACGGTGTGACTAAGCATAAAACGTGTCATACTTGGAGAAATCAGTAGAATAATTAAGGAAATTTCAATCACATGTACCTTGATTATTTCAAATGGGAATGCCTAATTTTTCTTATACCATCGAATCTAAAACTTGATAACCTTTCCAACAATGTAGGATTGTTGGAATCAATCTTTTTTAATTTTCATTTTATTCCAAATTTTAAGTCAAATCGGTGTTTTACACTTTCCCAGCTTCTAAGTAATCTAGCAGTCCATGAAAAATAAACAAAAACCTGTTCAGATGGAAGAAACCAACTAACTTGGCATAAAAACGCAAACAAACTAGATTAGTGAGGTAAGATTATAAAAATGTCTTACAAGATATCAGCTCTAACCAGAAACGACAGTGGCAACAAGAAGGCTTACTTTTCACAGCCTATTAGCTATACGCAGATATCCAAAATCAGTACAAAAAAAATTAAATAAAAGACAAAATACCAGCGATCGTTACTGGCAGGGGAGTATCTATATTTTCAGAATAAATTTTCACATTTAGTTCCATAAAATAGCCGTAAGTCAAAAGCCTGGAGCCCTTCAAATTCTTCACTGGTACTTCTACTTATTAGCAAAATCGCAAAAAATGAAAACTGAATTGCAGTATGTTATATGATAAAACATTATTTACTTGGTAGGAACATACATGAAATAAACACAGTTACAACATGGAGTAATAAAAAAATCTAACAATCACATCAATAGATGCTCAGAGTGCTCCAGTTAGAGGTATCTTCACTTTTGACTTAACAGAGATGACTACTTTTCTATCCCATTAAATGTGAAATTTCATTCTGACGATGCTAAACTGTCAGCAGCAATCATTGGTAGTTTTTTTTTGTTTCAATATTTTTAATCGTTTTTTGTTATCAAGCTCTAGTAGATCTCAATAGCTGGTAGGCTGTGGAAAAATAACACTTCTGTCATACGCCAGCTGGTCATTGTCATTAGATTTCTTACCGCTGTTGTTAGAGATTATGTGTTGTAAGGAATTTCCGTTTGTTGTGTTGTTTAGTTTGTTTGTGTCTTTCTACTAAGTTAGTTGGTTTCTTCCATCTTAACGGGCTTTTGTTTGTTTTTCATGACTTGCTAGATTTCTTATAAGTAGGAAAACTGAAAAACACTGATTTGACTGAAAATTTTAAATAAAATGGAAACTAAAAAGATTGAGATCGAGGTAATCAAATTCTGCATTTGATTCTGTAAACAAAAATGGATATTCTTATTTGAACAAATCAAGTTCTCTGTGACTGAAGTTTCCTTAATTAATCTACTGATTTCAAGTACAAAAAAAAATTAAATTTAACCGTCTGACCTAAGGTGACGCATCTCATGCTTAGTCGTACCGCAATGTCACGGCCTTCTAAGATTTATAATCACTGCGATATTTAAATTTTTTCTGATACCTACTTATATCAAGAATGCTGATTTGTGCCTAAACGGTTCGTTAAAGTTCAATATAAGATACATTGAGTCACACTAGAATTCACCAAGGAATTCAAATATGCAATAATGTATAGGGAGTCGCCTTCAAAAAAATGTAAGTTTGATATGAACCACCCTATATAGACATCAAAATTTAAGTGAAAATATTCAACGTTATATCACTCAAAGGTCCCTACCATGACCAAGTGACAGATTTCTGAAATATGTTTTAGTAAGTCAACAATGCTCCATCTGCTCACTATTGGTCCACCCTGTATATGTGAATGAACGTATCAAATGTCTCCTGGGTCAGTAACCGAATAAGTTGAAAAAGTATATAATTTCATATTTTTAGGCCAATGGAGGGTATTTTATGTTTACAACAAATTTTCAAGGTTTCCCCCCTCCCCACCTTAACAATTTCAGCCCCTCCCAGAAATGGTAGATGATTAACTCATAAAACGCTCAAACAGAAGTCTGAGGGGTTTTGCCTTTTACTACGCCAACGCACAGCTTTCATGAAATGAAGCTTTACCTATTACCACCCAGCAGCATGCCGCTTTTCAAATTTCATCCACTTAAAAAACGCAACTTAGGTACACTCAAACCATATGACCAACTCTGTCTAATTAAAATCAACTATTCTTTTAGATCGATAAAAAAATACTCGGGTGGTCCTCAGTTTGCCGCGTATATCACCCGGTCCTCGTTTATCAGTTCTAATAGTATGAACAGGTATACACTGCACACGTGACGTGAAAAAGTCGAAATTAGCATAACAATACTGATGTTTGAGTCCTTTACGGCCGCCACTTGCCCTCGCTTATTCCTCCTACTTGTATAAAGATACTTATGTATACTTATGTGCAGAGTGCAGCTGCGGCCTAAATAATCTCTGGTAGGATTTTTGTGTATTTTTTTATTTAAACTTTTGTGCGCCCCCTTTCAAAAATTCAGGAACCGCTGCTGTTCCACAGTTTAAAAAACATTCTCTGTCCACCTTTAAAGCTGAACTCCAGTAGTATTTAGCTGTTACATCGATTTTGCTAGTAGAAACGGCAGTTCTACGTGAGCAGCAGATGTGTAGTCACCGAGGTATCAAGCCTTCAGATTACGTTACTGAGGACAAATTTTCATTTGATTTTATTTGTCAAGGAATAGGTAGGCACAGAAAAGGTCTCAAAGTAACAGATTTATTTGGAACGTGTCGGCAGATGTTTCGTAATATCTGTTTCAGATGTCATTGCCTATACATTTCAAGAAGATAATTGAAGACAACGAATCAATCGACACATCATGATACTTGAAAATCTTATAGTAAATAGAAGTCTATAATCGACCTTATGGATGGATTTACCTGGAGACACGTTTTAGGACGCTGTGCAGATAAATAACAAAGTTCATTGACCGCAACGGTAGTATTTCATCTAAACTAATCGAACAGGAGGACCAATGAATGGTAGCTTAGACGGAATAAGCAATCAGCAAGCATATCCAGGGCCGGTTCAAACCCCCGCATGAGTATTCCCATGAATGAAATAACTACTAAAATAATACAAAATAAAGATAATCAAGGATGCTTTCTCCAAGCTTAGTGATTTTCTACTACCAACCAATCCCTCGGTGCTCATGACACATAAGCAGCGATACAATCTATACAGATGTTTAACAAATTAAGACATTATATATTCTTTTATACATGAACCCCTCCTAAGGTCACCATGAACCCCCTCCATGGTCAACGCCTAGCTACGGCCCTGAGTATATCTCTGTACTAATAGGAGAGAACAAGTGATCACCGGTACAAAACGATCTGACAGTCTTAGTATTTAAAAAATAGTTGCACTTTTTCCACATTCTCTGTATATCTCTACGATTAGAACAAATATGAGAGGACCGGTAATGTATAAGGCAATAACCGAGGTCCACATGCATATTAATTAATCGATACCACCCTACCATCTGAAATGCCTTTCGCGCCTTTTTATGACCTCTGCTTCTTTTTAGTTAATTTTATTTCCCACACCGATAGGAAATTGTGATAGGTATTGTGATCGCGAAAATTTTCGATTTTGAGATAATACGCTTTTTTGGGCGTTTTATGATGTCTATATAACGTCGGTCTGTCTGTCTTTGCGTGTTTTTCTAGGCTAGTCACATCAGTAACCGTGGATTGTGATAAAATTTGGGTACCGGTATCCTATGGGGTCCTAGTAGGTATTGCTCCTATAATTTTAAAAATCGGTGCATTGGCAGCGGAGTAATTTGCAAAAAACAAAAACCTCGTTTTTGGGCGTTTTAGGATTTGATGATAATTTTCTACTTTTTTGGGCGAGAGTGTGATTGGGGTCGATGGGGGGGCGGAGGGTTGTAAAACTCAAAAATTTGTTGTATTCATTATAGAGATTTTCATTAAAATGCAGGCCTCCAAACTAAAACCCTAATAAAACAAAATTGTATTGTCGGATTTCGAAATTTTTGGTATTAGTCCTTAGAAAATATGCTATCACGTCATTACCAACTAAAAAAAGGGATCAGGTATAACACTCTTGATAGTGTCAAGATTAGCATGCTTTGAAAAGTGACTTCAAAAACGTTACAAAAAGAGGAATCTTTAAAATATCACCAAATAATTAACCGTGCACTTTAAGGTAAACACATGCCTTTCTAGTTGTTCATTGGTACCATAAGCTTGTTGTAAATGTGCACATATGCAGTAAGAGATTTAAACTCTAAAGGCATATTGGATCGCTAAGAGTGCAAAATTTCAACAGACGGTTTGACAAAAGCTTGTCATCAGATTTTTAATTTTTGTTATGGTTACTTGAATAATGTGCTATCACATCACGATTAGTCATGAAAAGTGATCAGTTGACCAAAACTTCGGTATATGGTCTCAAAACTATAATTTTAGATAACTTCAAGTTGCGATTTAAAATAGATTCGTCTTAAGAAGTTAGGCAAGCAAACAGAACATGCAGACCACGTTATAAAGTGTCTTGTAACCGTAGATTTTTAGTTATGTATGAATTCATCCGTCCAAAGAATCCTACTTAAAAAAGTTGCATCTCCGGCATCCACATGAAGCATAAGTCGACAAAAATCCATTCTTCTGACAGGATCGCCTTCCTCCAAAATGTGTACTGGCATGTAATTGTACGGATGTACGGATACATACCAGTTGTTTTCGCAGTGAACCACATCTTCCGCTAAGAAATACCAGCAACAGCGTAGGTGGAGCTGTAGGATGATTTCCGTGTATGCGTGAACACCAACGCCGTTGCCCGCTCTAAAAGTAGAGACGCAGCTGTCACAACCCACTGTATCTTAATTTGCGCAGGCTTGCGTTCATTACAGCTTTAGCGTATGTATGTTCATGACTGATCCATAATACGAGGTTGTTCCCTAAAGATATCATGCTTAATTTTCTACTACTTCGTTCTGGATTATTTACAACCTCTCATTTATACACCAGTGAAAATCTATGGATACACGATACTTTATAAAGTGGCTTGCATGTTCTGCTTGATTATCTACCATCTTTTAAGAAATTACCTAGCGACTTTTTAAGACGATTCGATTTTAAGTTAAAACTTGAAGTTTTCTTCTAATATCATACAATTTGTAGACCCTATACTGAAGTTTTAGTTGATAGATCTCTTTTTTATGATGTAATAGAACATTATTAAAGTACACAAAAATTAGAAATCCGATGACACGTTTTTGCATACGGTTGTTGAAATTTTGCGGTCCCCGAGATCCAATACACCTCTAGAGCTTAAATGCAATTTTGTTGCCTATGTTTACCACATTTATAAGAAGTTTGTGGTACCAATGGATAACTAGAAAGATGGGCATGTATTTACCGTAAAGTACGTGGTTAACTATTTGGCGATCTTTTAAGATTAATTCCTTTTTTGTAATGTTTCTTGATGTCACTTTTCAAAACATGCTGATTTTGATACTATCTCGAGTTTGAGTGTTTGATACATGATCACTTTCTTTTAGTAAACAATGACGTGACATCGTCTTTTCTAATCACTACTACTAAAAATTCCAAAATCCGACGATAAAATTTTGTTTGATTATGGTTTTCGTTTGGAGGTCTGCATTTCAATGAAAATCAAATTTAGGTATCTCTGAAACAGTTGAAAATCGGACTCTACTTTATATGACTTTTTTGTTGGAAATAAGACTTCTCCTAAAGTATTTTCCATTCGTCCATTGACCTGTGAAAGAGTGCTAGCGGCGCGGCGGCCCTATAGGTCCATCCGATCATTACCTTGCCTACTAGAGAAACCAATGGCCTTGGAATTTTCGGATATATGCATACATACGAAAATTGTTTTAGATCGTTAATGAAACTTTGCCACAGTATTATTACCATGCCAAGCATGGAAAATGGGTATGCTTTTTAGAAATCGTGCCGTCACTACGGCGCAGCGACAATAAAAAAGCTAAAAATATAAAGACAACTCAAACCAGTTTTTAGGCCTTTTGGGGGTTCCTGATCATTTTCTGTTTTTTGAGTGAGGGTGAAATTGAGGTGGTTGGGTTGGAGGGTTGCAAAACTAATAAAGGTTTTGTATGCATTACACGCTCTCCATTGACCTACAAAAAAAGGACCTAGCGACATAATACACTTTTTAGGTTTATCAGAACGTTGCCTTGATTGTTACAGAAACTGAGGGATTTTCTCTGACGTATGTTGTATACGAGTATTGCTTTACATAGTTCTGTATTATGTAACCTGAAATTGATTTTAATTACATTTAGACACAGTAGTATTACCGTGACGATGATGGAAAATGCGTATGGTCTTTAAAAATCGTGTCAGAACTAAAAATATAAAAATAACTCAAACTTCGTTTTTAGGCGATTTGGGTGTTCCTGGTCGTTTCGTTTCATCCAATTAAAGCTCGCAGAATAAAACCAGTGTCGATCTAGTTCCTATGGAGAGGAGTATCAAGAAACTATTTACTAGAGTTTTTGTGTTGGATGTTTTTTGAGGGCAGGAGGGTGATGATTTGGTTGCAAGGGGATCTCAGACTTTAGCTTGATGCAAAGGGAAAATAATAAAGTGATATCACTTTAATGTGCGGGAAGTACTAAGTTAGTCAATTATCGTTCATATTGATTGAACCTCATGTATAACTGTACAGTACAAATTTCTGAATTCATAAATGTTGTACCCCTGTCAAGCATATCTACCCTTATCTAACAGTATATTCTCGTTACAGATTTGTTGCCTTTCTAGCTAACTTTATTGTATCACAGGCATAGACACGTTTTATGACGCCAAATGCCAACCGAAAGTGCAGTCAACTGATTCACGCGTTAGATTAAATCAATTTTCGAATTACGCGTCTACAAATATTGAATAATTCCCAAAACATGGTCAGATATTAAAAAAATAGAAGTCAAGTTTATTGATTCAGTTCTTCTCAGGAATACTTGTTTTTAATAACGAAGGGCGATACCATTTTCAACATCAGCGATTTAGCAAGTGAGTCATGTCCTATTTCAGTTGGTCTGATTGAAAAAGTCTTGCTCCTGTAGTCGCAGTGCCTAGACTAGTCAATAAACGTTCAAAATAGATCCGTTGAACTAAGTTACCTGAATTCGCCGTTATTGACATGTTCAGATTATTAGCAAAATTTTGGTAATTAGAGGGGTCGAATTTTTCGCTATATGTGCCACGCGGTATCTACATCCCTGTAGTCGAATTTTAACAAAGGAAAAGGTTAATTTTACATTTAGTTGCATTTATTTTCACTTAGTTGAAATCCGTAGTAGCACATGCTAATCAATGTTATTTTACTCCATGAAAGCTGAATTAGTATATCTCTTTACGAATAGGAGGAATAAGTGAGGACCGCTGGCGGTGGTGACTCACTCGTAGATATTAGTATTGTTAAGCTAATTTCGACTTTTCTGCATGTCATGTTTCCAGTGTTTACGTGATTATGCTATTAGAACTGATAAACGAGGACCGGCTGACATGCACGACAAACTGAGAACCACCTGAGTATTTTTTGTAAACGTCTTTCCCGCTCTTCTCATGTAAACGACAACTGCATTAAAACCAAAACGGCCGCACAACGAATACATCACATGAAAGTCTCCTGTGTGCATGCCGAAAGTTGCGTTTTTAAGAGAACGATATTTTTATACATAGCAGCATGGTGCTGGGTAGTAATAGGTAAAAATGGAGTCAAGTTGATTGACTCAGTACTTCCCACACATAATGATGATACCATTTTATTATTTCCCATTGCATGAAGCTATAGCCTAAAATTCCCTTGCAACTGAATTATCGCCCATCCGCCTCCAAAAACAACATCCAACACAAAAACCCTCGTAAATAGTTTTTTGCGTCTCCCTTCTTAGGAACTAGGGCGCCATAGTTTTTTTCTACATGCTTGAACTGGACAATGCGAAACGATCAAGAGCCTCCAACCCGTCTAAAAACGAAGTTTGAGCTGATTTTATGTTTTTGGTTTTTTGATTATTGCTGCGCCGCCTCTGACATGGTTTTTCAAAAACAGAGTCGTTTTCCATTCTCGCAGCGGTAATTCTGTGTCAAAATTTTATTAAAATCAATTCAATAATTTTCGCTTTAGGCAATATACATAGAACGAAATAAAGCAAAACTCGTATGTGCAGATCACAAAATTGGTTTCTGTAATAGGCAAGCCAAAGTTCGGACGGACATAAAAAAGTGCAATATGCCGCTAGGTATTTCTTCTTCAGGTCAATAGACGGACTATTATGAATACAACAAATTTTTCAGTTTTACTACCCCCCACCCCCCAACCGCCCCGATTTCACCCCACCCAAAAAAATTTGAAAATGATCAGGAACCCGTAAAACGCCTAAAAACAATGTTTGAGCTGTTTTTATATTTTTAGTTTTTTTATTATTGCTGCGCCGCCACTGACACTATTTTTCCAAAACATACGCGTTTTTCATCCTCGGCTTGGGAGTAATACTATGTCAAAATTTCATTAAAATCAATTGAACAATTTTCGCGTTACGCGATATCGAACGATCTAAAACAATACCCGTATGTGTACATCATAAATTCTGATGAACATCAATTCAGTAATTTCAACATTATAAAATACAAAACTATCTAATATGTATACATCGGAAAATTCTCAAAGTCCCGTGGTTTCTATAATAAGCATGCAACGTTCGGATGAACCTAAAAAAGTGTATCATGCCGCTAGGCTTTTCATTCACATACAGGGTGAGTTTTTAGTACCGGCTCGGACGATAACTCCACTACTATAGAAGATAGAGAAAAAAGTTGTATATAAGAGTTGTAGCCACGGATATGCTCCTTGCTCAGAAAATATTTAGATTTATACAGGGTGATCCATAACTACATGGTGATGCAAACATGCATTTTTTTAAATGAGATGCCCTATATGTTATTCCATATTCAAATTCTACTAATGATTTCCGTTCTTCCAATATAGGGTATTGTTACATTATACAGGGTATTTCAAAAGTTATGACCATTTTTGTATCCAAATCACGGTCAAATGAACGTACTGTATATCAAAAAGTAATGAATCAAAAATTACTTTTTTTACATGAGAAGATTATAAATATCCTCTAGTTTTAAAATACGCTATAAAAAAATCCCGCGACGCATATTCGTATACAGGGTGATGTAGAATGCAAAATCTAGATTTTCTCTCTTTTTTTAAATGTACCTAACCCCCAATATTTTATTATACCAAAGAATTGCTTTTAATATGCTCTTTCATCTTTGTATAGCACTTATTATGGATGCATTCATTAGTTTCTGAGATATTTCGATTTTTCTACAAATTTTAAATATACCTTCTATTTGTTTAATAAAATTTATTTATTTTGAGAAAATACTACCAAATTTTGTTTTTGCTTAACAAACAACTAAAATATAAGGCGATAATAATACTTGATCAAGTCAAAGCACTGAACTAACGAGATAATATAGGTCAAGTGTGCTGAGGAAACAATTTTATAGACGTCATGCATAATTATCAAGCAGATGTTTCAGGTAGGCTCTGAAATGTGAAACAACACAGTCCAAATAAAACGATTCTTCAATCTTTCAAACGCATTAGTTTTAAAGTGCCTCCGTTCTGGATATTGCTATTCATAGTTGATATATTCTAGAGGCAAGTAGACAATTTCTCAAAGATTCTCCTAAATACTCTCAATGGAAAAATTAATTTTCAAAGCTGGTTTTTCACACAGCACGGAATTATCGAGTAGGTTATGAAAACTGTCAATTTTTCTAAGCCTACCTGATAAAACTACTTGATAATTATGCATGACGCCTACAAAATTGTTTCCTCAGCATACTTGACTTTATTATCTCGATGATTTAGGGTTTTGACTTCATCAAATACTATCAAGACGTTATAATTTAGTTGTTCGTTCAATAAAAAACAAATCAGATAGTACTTTCTCAAAATAAATAAATTTCAGTACACAAATAGAGGCTATATTTTAAACTTACTGGAAAATCGAAATATCTCGGAAACTGATGGACGTAGGTACAACAAGTGCTATACAAAGATGACAGAGCATATTAAAGCAATTCTTTAGGATAATAAAATATTGGGGGTTACATTTGAAAAAAAAGAGAAAATTTGGATTTTGCATTCTACATCACCCTGTATACGAATATGCGTCTCGCGCTTTTTTTATAGCCGATTTTAAGACTAGAGGATATCTTTAATCTCCTCATGTAAAAAAAATAATTTTTGATTCATTACTTTTTGATATATAGTACGTTCATTTGTCCGCGATTTGGATATAAAAATGGTCATAACTTTTGAAACACCCTGTATAATGTAACAATGCCCCATATTGGAAGAACGGAAATCATTAGTAGAATCTGAATATGGAATAATATATAGGGTGTCTCATTTAAAAAAATGCATGTTTGCATCACCACGTAGTTATGGATCACCCTGTATAAATCAAAATATTTTCTGTGCAAGGAGCATATCCGTGGCTACAACTTTTGTATACAACTTTTTTCGCTATATTCTATAGTAGTGGAGTTATCGACCGACCCGGTACTAAAAACTCACCCTGTATTAATGGACAGCCCATTGCGAATAAAACAAATTGAAAAAAACTGAAAATCAGTATTACAACCCCCCACCCCCCAACCATCCCAAATTCACCCCCACCCAAGAAAAAGTGGAAAATGATCAGGAACCCCTAAAACGCTTAAAAACGAAGTTTGAGGCATATTTGACATTTTTCGTTTTTTGCTAATTACTCCGCCCCCCGTATAACGATTTTCAAAATTATAGGAACATTACCTACTACGACCCCACAGCATAACGCTGCCCAAATTTCATCACAATACATGCAGCGGTTATTGAGATTACGAGGGTAGAAAAACGCGACAGATAGACAGACAGACAGACAGACCGACAGACCGACAGACCGACAGACCGACAGACCGACATACCGACAGACCGACAGACCGACAGACCGACAGACCGACAGACCGACAGACCGACAGACCGACAGACCGACAGACCGACAGACTGACAGACCGACAGACCGACAGACCGACAGACCGACAGACCGACAGACCGACAGACCGACAGACCGACAGACCGATAGACCGACAGACAGATCGACGGAAATGAGTGACGTGGATTTTCGTTATGTACACATCATAAAACGCCCAAGAAGCGTATTATCTCAAAATCGAAAATTTTCGCGATCGCAATACTCCCCTCACCTATCGTGTGGGAAGTAAAAATTCATTTTATAAAAAGCTTCGCGTTGGTGTAGTGAGAGACAAAACCCCTCAGAATTATTTTTATAGGTTACCAATCATCTACCGTTTTTGGGAGGGGATGAAATTGGGAAGGTGGGGATGGGGGAGTCGAAATCCCGAAAATTTCTTGTAAACATAAAATACCCTCGATTTCCCTAAAAAATATGAAATTCTAGACTTTTCAGACTTATTTGAATACTGACCTAGGAGACATTTGATACGTTTATTTACCTATACAGGGTGGGCCAACACTGGGCGGACGGAGGATTGTTGACTTACTAACACATATTTAAAAAGTCTGTCACTTGGTGGGGGGTGGGAACCCTTGACTGCTATAACGTTAAAATATTTTCACTTGAATTTTTAAGTTTATACAGGGTGATTCATAACAAAATTACATTTTTAAATGAATGGAGTGGAATATATTATTGCGTATTTAGATTGCTTGGTAAATTCTAGTTTGACCCCCCATGTATTTTATATGGAACCTTAAACGAACTGTTTAGGTGCAAATCACCATTCTTGGTATAAGTAGGTATCAGAAAAAAATTGAGTATCACAGTGACTACTAATCTTAGAAGGCCACGACTTTTCTGTACGGCTGAGCATAAGGTGCGTCAGACGGTTAAATTTGAAATCTTTTTGAACTTGGAAAAATCAGTAGATTAATTAAAGAAACCTCGGTCACAGATAATTTGATTTTTTTCCCTATAATGGTCAAATTTTAACAGAGTTCTTATCTAAGATACCAAATTACCTACATCCCTGCAAAGGTTAATTTTACATTAAGTTGTATTTATTTTCACTCAACTGAAATCCGTACTAGCACATATTAATGAATGTTATTTTACCGCATGAACGTTGAATTAGTATACCTCTATACGAATAGGTGGAATAAGTGAGGACCGGTAGGCGGTGGTGAATCACTCGAAGATATTAGGATTGTTAAGCAAATTTCGCATTTTCTACCTGTTATGTATAATATACAGTGTTTACGTGTTTATACTATTAGAAGTGATAAACGAGGACCGGGTGATATAGACGACAGAGGACCACCTGAGTATTTTTTGTAAGCGTCCTTCTTGCCCTTTTACTATTATTGATCTTCAAGTAGGGATATTTTCGGATCGATCTGAAATTCATGTAACCGTCAACCGTACTGAACCCGAATCGGCCGCACAACGCATATACAGGGTGAGTCAAGCTCAACGCTTCGGACTCTTGTGACCAAACGATACCACTTTTCGAAAAATCGACTTTGCGAGTGTATGTAGGTCGAGTTGGACTACATTTAAAAAATAATGACCTTTCTACAGGGCGTCTAATAAAAGCGTGACATATCAAAGCTGTTTTTTTAAATGGAATACCCTGTACATTTTTGCATATTTAGACTCCAGTGCATTTTAGTGTGACTTTATGTATCACACATGGGACTTTAAGCGAACCGTTTAGGTACAAATCACAATTTTGGGTATAGGTAGATGTCAGAAGAAAATTGAATATCGCAGCTATTATAAATCTTAGAGGGCTGTGACTTTGCCGTGTTACTAAGCATGAAATGTGTCAGCTTACGTTAGACGGTCGAGTTCGAATTACATTTGTACTTGGAGAAATCGGTAGATCAATTAAGTAAACTCCAATCAAAGGTAACTTGATTTTTTCAAATGGAAATGCATAATTTTTTTTATACCATCGAATGTGAAATTTGATAAGCTTTCTAATGATATGCGGTTGTAAATATAAATCTCTGGTAGTTTTGATTTAATTTCAAACTTTCAGTAAAACCGGTGCTTTTCAATTCTCCTACCTATAAGCAAGTTAGCAGGCCATGAAATATGAGCAAAAAACTGTTCAGATGGAACAAAACAACTAACTTAGCAGATAGTTATGGACGAACTAAAGTAAAAGGACAAAATTATAAACATGACTTACAACAAATCAATTCTAACCAGAAATAGCAGACATAACACATCTAAGGTCAAAAAGCAGCTGGAGTATGACAGAAATAGGTATTTTTTACAGCATACCGGCTACTACAATATTCTAAAGATTGAAGAGTCACAAAACCATTGTGAATTTTGAAATGTTGCTGGCAGCTTAATAGCTTCAGAATACAATCTCACATTTCATGATTTAAAAAAATAGTAACCGATACCTCTGACTGGAGTTCTGCAAATTTTTCAATACTCATAAGCAAGATCGCCGAAAATGAAGAATAAATTAAAAATCTGCTCTAATTATTAAACATAATTTATCTGACAGAAAATTAAAATATGATTTGTCAGTATTCCTTTTTTGTGATCTTGCTAATAGATACTGAAAAGTTCAAAGGACGACAGTGAGAGGTATCATTACTTTTGCCTTTGACGGAAATGACTACTGATTTATGCCATTAAATGTGAAATTGCGCTCTGAAGATATTAGACTGACGGCAACGATCGCTGAAAGTTTTGCTTTCATTTCAAAGTGTTTAGTGATTTTGGAAATTTTTAATCTGTAGTACATTGCAGTCGCTAGTAGGCTGTAAAAGTTATCCATTTCTGTCATACTTAAGCTTCTCTTTAACCTTAGACATGTTACCGCCGTTGTTTCTGGTTAGAGTTGATTTGTTGTAGGGAATTTTTATAATCTTGTTCTTTTACTCTAGTTCTGCTGGATCTTTTTGCGAAGTTAGTTGTTTTCTTCCATCTGAATACGATTTTGTTTATATTTCATGGCCTGCTAGTTTGTTTATAGGTAGGGAAATTGAAAGACACTGATTTGATTGAAATCTCGAAATTTAATAAAAACTACCACAGATTGATATTCACAACCTGATATAATTAGAAAGCCTATCAAATTGCACATTTGATCGTATAAAAAAAATTATGCATTCCCTTTGAAAAAGTCAAGTTACCTTTGATTGAAGTTTCCTTAATTGATCTACCGATTTGTCCAAGTACAAATGTAATTCGAACTCGACCGTCTAACGTAAGCTGATACATTTCATGCTTAGTAACATGGCAACGTCACAGCCCTCTAAGATTTATAATAGCTGCGATATTCAATTTTTTTCTGACATCCACCTATACCCTATATACTAAACGGTTCGCTTAAAGTCCCATGTGTGATACATAAAGTCCCACTAACATTCACCCAGGAATCTAAATATGCAATAATATACAGGGTGTTCCATTTGAAAAAAACATAAGTTTGATATGTCACGCTTAAATTAGACACCCTGTATGAAAGTCATTATTTTTAAAATGTAGCCCAACTCGACCTACATACACTTGCAAAGTCGATTTTCCGAAAAGTAGTATCATTTGGTCACAAGAGTCCGAGGCGTTGAGCTTGAGTCACCCTGTATAACCTTAAAATGACCTGTGCGCATGCTGAACGTTGGAAATAATGTAAAAACGAAATGAGTTCTCGATCTAAAGGAATAGTGAAAATTTTAATTAGACAGAGCTGGTCGTATAGCTGAGGTGCACCTACGTTGCATTTTGCAGTTTTTAAATGGATGAAATTTGGATAGCAGTATGTTGCTGGGTAGTAGTAGGTAAAGCTGCACTTTATGAAAAGCTGGGCGTAGGCGTAGTGAAAGATAAAACCCCTCGGCCTTTGTTTCAAGCTTTTTATGAGTTTTCAATTATCTGTTATTTTTTAGGAGGGGATGAAATAGGGAAGGTGAGGAGAGAGGGAGATGAAATCTCGAAAAATTGTTGTTAACATAAAGTACCCTCCATTGCCCTAAAAAATATTAAATTCTATGCTTTTTAGACCTACACGAAAACTGTCCTTGAAGACTTACCTACATTCTTTTTTGATACCCATTCATTACACTTAGGGCCAGTTTCACTCGTCTCTGATAAGTTTCGGATAGCGTATCTGTCACATAGGCCCATATCATTTATATGACAGATAGGCTTTCGGTCTGTCGGTTTGTCTGTCTGTTACACTTAGAACCGGTTTCACCGGTCTCTGATAAGTTTCAGATAGCGTATCTGTCAGATAGGCCCGTAATATTTATATGGCATTATCGGACATGTAGGCTATCGGTCTGTCGGTTTATCTGCCTGTTGGCGTTTTTCTATCCTCATAATCTCAGTAACCTTTGCACGGAGCGATATACTGTGGGGTCGTAATAGGTAGTATACTGCTATAATTTTGAAAATCCGTGCATGGGCGATGAAGGAATTAGCAAAAACAAAAAAAGTCAAATATTCATCAAACTTCGTTTTTAGGATTTTTGGGGGTTCCTAATCATTTTGTACTACAGGATGGATGGTGGAGGGCTATGAATAGAGATGGGCATATCGGGTCATTTTTAAGATGCGGATCACCGGATCTAGAACACCTCAAAGATCCGGAACAGTGATCCGGTTCACGGGTCAGTCGGATCCCGACTAGCGAATGCAATCGTTCACCTTCGATCTCAAGATCTCAAGATCGAAGGTGAACGATTGGTCAACCGAAGCACGAAGGAACCGCCCAATCTGGGTACTCGGTGCAGACAGAAATGAGCCAGTACAGTACAGTACACTTCATGTATAATTTATTAATTTGTTTTATCTTTATATCAGATGATATTTATTTTTTTATAAATATGTACCTAGAAGATGTATATGTATTAATACTATTCTTTATAAATTTCGATTTGAGTAAATAATTATTCAGTTTTGAGTTTCTCGTATTTGTTAAAATACACTCCTAGCACGTAAAAGGAATTTTTTGTCTCTACTATAAACAGCCACAACTCATCATACAAGAAAAATATTCATTTATTATTCGCCCTAAAATATCTATCTAAATATTCTTTTAAATTCAGATCCCAGAACATTGAGCATTATGGCTATCCTGTAGCTTAAGCAGAACACTGAACCGAAAACTGAACATCGCCAATCGTCAGATCGACTGACCGACATATATCGCCGTGGCACGCACCATCCTGCTTTGTGATTCTGATGAACAAGCCGCCGAATTTGTGACCCGACTGACCCGTTGAGATTAAATTTAGGATTCGGTTCAGTTAGGTCACCTTAAAGATCCGGATCAATGAACCGGATCAGAACCGTTCTACACATCTCTAGCTATGAAAATGAAAAAATTGTTGTATTCATAATAGGCTGTCTAAAGCTTATCAAAAGATGGCCAAATATATGAAACTTGTCAATCTTGGGTTAATTCCGCATAATGATGTAACATTTAATAATGTAATGTAAAATCTAAATGCTAAAAGTAAAGCCATTACACACACACATACAGACTACATGCAAACACACTGACCTGTGAGAGAAAGACCCAGCGACATAATACACTTTTTTAGGTCCATCCTAACAGTGCCTTGCGTATTGCAGAAAACAAGGGACTTCGAATACGAGCTTTGCTTTAGGTCGTTCTGTATTTGGTGGAAACTTTTGTTCGATTTTAATGAAATTTTGACATAGTATTATTACTGTGTCGAGAATGGAAATGCGTATGGTTTTTAGAAATCGTATCAGTGGCGGCGCAGCAATAATGAAAAAACTAAAAATATAAAAACATCTCAAACATCGTTTTTAGGCGTTTGAGACGTGACTGATCATTTTCTACTTTTTTGGTAAGGGATAAGTTGGGATCGTTGGGGGGTGAGGGGTTGTAAAACTGAAAAGCTTATTGTATTCATAATAGGCTGTCCATTGACCTGTGACACTTTTTTAGATCCATCCGAACATTGTCTAGCCTATTGCAGAAACCAAGAATTTCCTGATGTATACGTAATAATGGCATTGCTCTAGATTGTTCTGTAGCGTGGAAAATATTGAACTGATTTTGATGAAATCTCGACACAGTGCGAGTAGACAGAAGGAATTCTGCCTGTGCGCCATCTAGTACCCGAAGGTGACGGCAACCAAAGAGGAACGCTACTAGCAGCAGTAAACTCTCCTTGGTGGAACGACAAGGCTCGTTCGCTTTTTGCCACTAGAGGCACGGATTTTGACGCAAGCAGCGTAAAGCCGATATACGGGGGTTCCTCTATACCTCCGTCAATCCACCAGTACGCAGACAGCTGTTTCACGCTTATTAGCGATCATCAGTGCGCCATAGGTCGATTGACGGAAATAGAGAGCATCAATTTTTCCATGTTTAATAAACATGTGAAAGATGTGCGAGTAGACAGAAGGAATTCTGCCTGTGCGCCATCTAGTACCCGAAGGTAACGGCAACCAAAGAGGAACGCTACTAGCAGCAGTAAACTCTCCTTGGTGGAACGACAAGGCTCGTTCGCTTTTTGCCACTAGAGGCACGGATTTTGACGCAAGCAGCGTAAAGCTCCTTACTAAAAGGAAAAATATTAATCAGATATTCTTAAAATTCACACAAAAATAACAAAAGCAAAGTCTATTCGCCTATAAATGGAAAAACAATGTCGTTACAAAGATCTATATAACACTGATTCTAAATCAATTATTTGGAGGATTCATGACCATATGTCTATGGGAGCAGAACATGATGTCAAAGCATTTGTGAATTCACACATCATTGAAGTCCATCAGGTTACACGTTACAACAACAGGGTAGTTGTTGTAAAGTGTAATTTAAAAAACACCTATTCAGTAAAAGTCGTAGAACGGCTTATATTGCGGTGTCATTTTGGCAACACAGCTATGACCTCGCTTGGTGCGTTGTATACCGATTTCGGACCTCCGTTGTTCTCTGGGATAAAAAGCGGGTATATCGTGGCTCACTTAATTCTTTCATTGAAAGGTCCTCACTTGTCTCGATATACACGTATCAATTTTCTCATCGGTAAAATAGCTTTCATGTGTATATTTGAATGTTTCTTATCAAATGGCACATCTTCGTAATATCTATCATAAAATGATGCCATTATCTCGTTGTATATATATATATACTTGGCTGGCGCACCAAGTGAGGACAGTACATATTAGTGACCAAGTGAGGACAACGAGATAATGGCATCATTTTATGATAGATATTACGCAGATGTGCCACTTGATAAGGAACATTCAAATATACACATGAAAGCTATTTTACCGATGAGAAAATTGATACGTGTATATCGAGACAAGTGAGGACCTTTCAATGAAAGAATTAAGTGAGCCACGATATACCCGCTTTTTATCCCAGAGAACAACGGAGGTCCGAAATCGATATACAACGCACCAAGCGAGGTCATAGCTGTGTTGCCAAAATGACACCGCAATATAAGCCGTTCTACGACTTTTACTGAATAGGTGTTTTTTAAATTACACTTTACAACAACTACCCTGTTGTTGTAACGTGTAACCTGATGGACTTCAATGATGTGTGAATTTACAAATGCTTTGACATCATGTTCTGCTCCCATAGACATATGGTCATGAATCCTCCAAATAATTGATTTAGAATCAGTGTTATATAGATCTTTGTAACTACATTGTTTTTCCATTTATAGGCGAATAGACTTTGCTTTTGTTATTTTTGTGTGAATTTTAAGAAGATCTGATTAATATTTTTCCTTTTAGTAAGGTGCTAAAATTTGGGTGATGGACTTTCCGTGATACTGAATAAACTTGGTCGTTGTAATGTTCTGTACTTGGCTTGCCTTGACATAGTTTGACTCAAGGTTTCTATCTAACGTGTGTATCTAACATTAGCAATAAAACTTTGACAGATTATTATTACCACGGCGGGGTCAGAAAAGGTGCATGCTTTTGAAATATCATCATTGTGATGGCGGATTTATAAACAAAAAATTAAGTCAAGTTGAGTGAGTTAGTACTTCCCACACCTTGCAACGGAAATAACACTGTGTTATATAGTACAGAACGGTCTAAAGCAATACCCTTATGTATACAACAGAAAATTGGGGTCTTCAATTAAAAGCCAAACGCGTTTACCCTCCTCGCTAAGCTAATAGTATTTGCTAGTAATACTGTGTCGAGATTTCATCAAAATCAGTTCAATATTTTCCACGCTATAGAATACAGAACGATCTAGAGCAATGCCATTATTACGTATACATCAGAAAATTCTTGGTTTCTGCAATAGGCTAGACAATGTTCGGATGGATCTAAAAAAGTGTCACAGGTCAATGGACAGCCTATTATGAATACAATAAGCTTTTCAGTTTTACAACCCCTCACCCCCCAACGATCCCAATTTCTCCCTGACCAAAAAAGTAGAAAATGGTCAGTCACGTCTCAAACGCCTAAAAACGATGTTTGAGATGTTTTTATATTTTTAGTTTTTTCATTATTGCTGTGCCGCCACTGATACGATTTCTAAAAACCATCCGCATTTCCATTCTCGACACAGTAATAATACTATGTCAAAATTTCATTAAAATCAAACAAAAGTTTCCACCCAATACAGAACGACCTAAAGCAAAACTCGTATTTGAAGTCCCTTGTTTTCTGCAATACGCAAGGCACTGTTAGGATGGACCTAAAAAAGTGTATTATGCGGCTGGGTCTTTCTCTCACAGGTCAGTGTGTTTGCGTGTAGGTCTGTATGTGTGTGTGTAATGGATTTACTTTTAGCATTTAGATTTTACATTAAATTATTAAATGTTACATCAGTATGCGGAATCAACCCAAGATTGACAAGTTTCATATATTTGGCCATTTTTTGATAAGCTTTAGACAGCCTATTATGAATACAACAATTTTTTCATTTTCATAGCTAGAGATGTGTAGAACGGTTCTGATCCGGTTCATTGATCCGGATCTTTAAGGTGACCTAACTGAACCGAATCCTAAATTTAATGTCAACGGGTCAACGGGTCAGTCGGGTCACAAATTCGGCGGCTTGTTCATCAGAATCACAAAGCAGGATGCTGCGTGCGATCTGACGATTGGCGATGTTCAGTTTTCGGTTCAGTGTTCTGCTGAAGCTACAGGATAGCTATAATGCTCAATGTTCTGGGATCTGAATTTAAAAGAATATTTAGATAGAAATTTTAGGGCGAATATATATATAAGGCGGGGTTCCTACGTCCTTCGACGCATCCCGCATTTCGACCTCCATTTTTTCTTATCACCCCAGTCATCTTCTGTAATCGCTCTATCTACCATGGACTCTCTAATTCCATCTATCCATTTTCTTGTTGGTCTTCCTCTTTTCCTTCTGTTTTTTGGTTCGTATTCCAATGCTCTATTTGGCCATCTTTCAGGGTTCATCCTCCTTACGTGTCCATACCATAAAAGTTGTTTTGATTCTACAGTATCTGCAGTAGTGAATACTCTTCCTGTTCGTCTTCTTATTTCCTCATTATGTACGTGTTCCAATCTTGATGTTCTACAAGCTCTACGTAAAAAATCCATTTCAACTGTTTCCAGTTTCTTCTTGTCTTCTTTGCCGAATTGCCAGCACTCACACCCATATGTCAAAATTGGCTCTACAATGACATTGTAGATAGTCATTTTTGTTTTTAATCTGATGTTTTTGGACCATAGTATTGAATTAAGTGTACGTATAGCCCTTTTCCCTTGTTGTACTCTGTTATAGATGTCTCTCTTTGTTGTTCCTTCTTCCGAAATTGTAGCTCCTAGATATTTGAACTCCTTGCATCTTTTTAGTTCGTGAATCTTCAGTTCTGCGTCTTCTACTCCTTCGCCTATTTTGAGGTACTCTGTTTTCCCTATGTTCAACTTCAACCCCCATTGCTGGTATTCTTCCACTAGTTTTCTCAGCATATAATCTGCATCCAATTCATCGCTTGCGACTATCACTTGATCATCAGCAAACAGTAGCGATGTTAAACAGTATTGGTTAATTTGTATTCCCATCCCACCTATTTTTTTTGTCCAGTTGTCAAGTGCTTCTTGAAGGTATATTTTGAACAATGTTGGTGAAAGACTGCATCCCTGTTTCAAGCCCTTAGTTGTAGGAAAGGAGTTTGAGACATAATTTCCTATTTTTACTGCACTCTGAGAGTTCACATACAAGTTCCATATGGCTTTCACATACACCGTATTCAGCCCTATCTTCGTCAATGTTTCAAAAAGTTTTTTCAGGGGAACCGTATCGTACGCTTTTTCCAAGTCCACGAACACTAGGTGGGTAGACATGTTCCTGGATCTCCTTTTTTCTATTATTTGTTGCAGAACAAATATATTGTCAACACAGGATCTTCCTGCTCGGAAGCCGCTTTGTTCTTCTATTTCAGTGATATCGTTTTCTACTCTTTGTTTGAGTACTCGGCCGTACAACCTTCCCATAGAACTTGTGACGCTTATCCCTCTGTAATTTTTACATAGCTTCTTATCCCCTTTTTTATATATTGAGCTGATATGAGCTAGATTCCAGTCCTTTGGAACGCTGTCCTCTTCTAGTAAGCATTTATTAAACAGCTCCGCTATGTTTTCTAGTAGTATATCCGGTCCATATTTTATTAGTTCGATGGGAATGTCTCCAGGCCCTGCCGCTTTTCCATTCTTTGACTTCTGCAACGCTTTCTTTATTTCATCAACCGTGATTGCATCTACTGGTACATTTGTTTTTGTGTCAATCTTTATGTTTTTATAGTCAAATTCTTTTCGGTTTTCAGTAAGTAATGATTTATAATAGTTTTCCCATTCTTGCAGGCTTATCAGGTTCATTTTTCCATTTTGTTTGTTGTCTTTTCTGAGATTCTTTATTGTTTTCCAGGCTTCTGCTACCCTTGTTCCTCCTATATACCTATCTAGTTCTTCGCATTTCCTATCCCACGCTTCATTTTTTCTTTCTATAATAGCTCTTTTCACTATTCTATTACATTGTGCATATGCTCTTCTATCCTCTGCTTTGTGGGTATGTAGCCATGTTTCGTAGGCTTTCTTTTTATTTTTAACGAGCTGTTCTACTTCGCTTGACCACCATTCTGGATTTTGTTGGTGTTGGCGTTCCTGTAGGCCTAGAGATTCTTTTGCAGCCTGGTGTATGCAGGACTTGATTTGGCCGTATAGGTTTTCCGCGTCAACATGTTTTCTATTTATATTTTGTAATTTTGCGGCTATTCGTATCTTATATAAGAACTTCACTGAGTCTTGCTGAAGACTTTGTAAGTTATATTTGCGCTTATCTAGGTTTTGTTGTTCACCCTCTTCTGATTTTATTACATCGTTCGATCGTCTATAGTTGATTGCTACTTTTGCCACAACCAAATGGTGGTCAGATCCACATTCCGCGTTACGATACACCCTTACGTCCAAGGTTTTTAGTGCCGAGTTTTGTTTTTGTATGACGTAATCAATTATGGAGCGTAATCCTTTTGTCGGCTGAATCCAAGTGAACTTGTGTATATCTTTGTGAGGAAAATACCCGTTCATTATTTTCAAGGAAGCACTCTCGCAGAAACTTCTTAGGCGGTGTCCGTTGTCATTCACTGTGTCTTCGCCATGTCGGCCCACTACCGGATTGTTTTGCTCTCGTCCCGTTCGTCCGTTTAAATCTCCTAGTATAAATACTTCCTTGTTGTCTTTGATGTTCGATACTGTAGTAGTTAGCTTATCGTAAAACTGATCTTTTAATAACTTATTCGCGTCTTCGCTGGGCGCATAAACACCTATTATGACAATGTGTCTACCATTTTTTGTCAACTCCAGTTTGATTATCTGTTCATCAATTTCTTCCCAGCCTTTAATGTTCTTCTTATATTTTTTGTGTATCGCTATCGACACTCCTCTTTTCGCTCTAGCATCTTTAGGGACTCCACTGAAGATATGAATATAATCGCCAACCATTTCACTTCCCCTTCCCTTCTTTTTCACTTCAGTCATTACACAAATGTCAATTTTCATTTTTTGTATTTCTTGGAATACTTCTATTTCCTTAGTTCTGATTCCCTGTATGTTCCATGTAGATAGCTTAATTAATCGTTTTCGTGTCCGTTTACGTAGCCTTTGTCGATATCCTTTTAATCCGTCCGTCTTCCGAGGCGAGTTGTCGAAACTTTTAGCACTTTTCTGGTTTTTACAAATGACGAGTCGCTAGCACGTCGATTCAACCTCCAGGCTTGGGGGGCCAGGAACTCTTCTGTTAGGGTTTTCATACCTTAGCCGGGTTGATCCAGTTTTAAGGCGCCGGAAACTCGCCTATCACCCTCTTCCGTTAGCTACATAACGCACACCCATTGTACGCCATGCATTGCCCAGTGGTCACGACGAGGACGTGGAAGTAGGATTTGTTGGCAGAGCTGTTTGATCAGTGGGCATTTCTCAGGGTTTTTTTGCTATGAGGACTCCAGCTGTCCCCATAGCCCCCGAGACCCTTTACCAACCTTCGACCACCATTTTAGGGCGAATAATAAATGAATATTTTTCTTGTATGATGAGTTGTGGCTGTTTATAGTAGAGACCAAAAATTCCTTTTACGTGCTAGGAGTGTATTTGAACAAATACGAGAAACTCAAAACTGAATAATTATTTACTCAAATCGAAATTTATAAAGAATAGTATTAATACATATACATCTTCTAGGTACATATTTATAAAAAAATAAATATCTTCCCTCGTGCTTCGGTTGACCAATCGTTCACCTTCGATCTTGAGATCTTGAGCAACATACTGCTATCCAAATTTCATCCATTTAAAAAATGCAAAATGCAACGTAGGTGCACCTAAGCCATATGACCAGCTCTGTTTAATTAAAATTTTCACTATTCTTTTAGATCGAGAACTCATTTCGTTTTTATATTATTTCCAATTTTTAGCATGCACACAGGTCATTTTAAGGTTATACAGGGTGAGTCAAGCTCAACGCCTCGGACTCTTGTGACCAAATGATACTACTTTTCGAAAAATCGACTTTGCAAGTGTATGTAGGTCGAGTTGGGCTACATTTTAAAAATAATGGCTTTTATACAGGGTGTCTAATATAAGCGTGACATATCAAAGTTATGTTTTTTTCAAATGGAACACTCTGTATATTATTGCATATTTAGATTCCTAGGTGACTGTTAGTGTGACTTTATGTATCACACATGGGACTTTAAGCGAACCGTTTAGGTGCAAATCACAATTTTGGGTACAGGTAGATGTCAGAAAAAAATTGAATATCGCAGATATTATAAATCCTAGAGGGCTGTGACTTTGCCATGTTACTAAGCATGAAATGTATCAGCTTACGTTAGACGGTCGGGTTCGAATTACATTTGTACTTGGACAAATCGGTAGATCAATTAAGGAAACTTCAATCAATGGTAACATGATTTTTTTCAAAGGGGATCCATAATTTTTTTTATACGATCGAATGTGCAATTTGATAGGCTTTCTAATTATATCAGGTTGTGAATATCAATCTGTGGTAGTTTTTATTAAATTTCGAGATTTCAATCAAATCAGTGTCTTTCAATTTCCCTACCTATAAACAAACTAGCAGGCCATGAAATATAAACAAAATCGTATTCAGATGGAAGAAAACAACTAACTTAGCAAAAAGATCCAGCAGAACTAGAGTAAAAGAACAAGATTGTAAAAATTCCCTACAACAAATCAACTCTAACCAGAAACAACGGCGGTAACATGTCTAAGGTTAAAGAGAAGCTGGAGTACGACAGAAATGGATAATTTTTACAGTCTACTAGCGACTGCAATGTACTAGAGATTAAAAATTTCCAAAATCACTAAACACTTTGAAATGAAAGCAAAACTTTCAGCGATCGTTGCCGTCAGTCTAATATCTTCAGAGCGCAATTTCACATTTAATGGCATAAAACAGTAGTCATTTCCGTCAAAGGCAAAAGTAATGATACCTCTCACTGTTGTCCTTTGAATTTTTCAGTATCTATTAGCAAGATCACCAAAAAGGAATACTGACAAATCATATTTTAATTCTCTGCCAGGTAAATTATGTTTAATAATTTGAGCAGATTTTTAATTTAGTTTTCATTTTCGGCGATCTTGCTTATGAGTATTGGAAAATTTGCAGAACTCCAGTCAGAGGTATCGGTTACTATTTTTTTAAATCATGAAATGTGAAATTTTATTCTGAAGCTATTAAGCTGCCAGCAACACTACGTGATACATTTTCCTTTCATTTCAAAATTCACAATGGTTTTGTGAATCGTCAATCTTTAGAATATTGTAGTAGCCGGCATGCTGTAAAAAATACCCATTTCTGTCATACTCCAGCTGCTTTTTGACCTTAGATGTGCTATGTCTGCTATTTCTGGTTAGAATTGATTTGTTGTGTCATCTCTATAACTTTGTCCTTTTAGTTTAGTTCGTCCGTAACTATCTGCTAAGTTAGTTGTTTTGTTCCATCTGAACAGTTTTTTGCTTATATTTCATGGCCTGCTAAGTTGCTTATAGGTAGGAGAATTGAAAAACACCGGTTTTACTGAAAATTTGAAATTAAATCAAAACTACCAGAGATTGATATTTACAACTACATATCATTAGAAAGCTTATCAAATTGCACATTTGATGGTATAAAAAAATTAGGCATTCCCATTTGAAAAAATCAAGTTACCTTTGATTGGAGTTTACTTAATTGATCTACCGATTTCTCCAAGTACAAATGTAATTCGAACTCGATCGTCTAACGTAAGCTGACACATTTCATGCTTAGTAACACGGCAAAGTCACAGCCCTCTAAGATTTATAATAGCTGCGATATTCAATTTTTTTCTAACATCTACTTATACCCAAAACTGTGACTTGTACCTAAACGTTTCGCTCAAAGTCCCATGTGTGATACATAAAGTCACACTAAAATTTACTGGAGTCCATTTAAAAAAACAGCCTTGCTATGTCACGCTTTTATTAGACACCCTGTATAAAAGTCATTATTTTTTAAATGTAGTCCAACTCGACCTGCATACACTCACAATGTCGATTTTACGAAAAGTGGTATCGTTTGGTCACAAGAGTCCGAGGCGTTGAGCTTGACTCACCCTGTATATGCGTTGTGCGGCCGATTCGGGTTCAGTACGGTTGACGGTTGACGGAATTTCAGATCGATCCGAAAATATACCTACTTGAAGAACAATAATAGTAAAAGGGCAAGAAAGACGCTTACAAAAAATACTCAGGTGGTCCTCACTTTGTCGTCTATATCACCCGGTCCTCGTTTATCACTTCTAATAGTACAAACACGTGAACACTGTATATTATACATAACATGTAGAAAAGGCGAAATTTGCTTAACAATCCTAATATCTTCGAGTGATTCACCACCGCCTACCGGTCCTCACTTATTATAGAGGTATACTAATCCAACGTTCATGCAGTAAAATAACATTCATTAATATGTGCTAGTACGGATTTCAGTTGAGTGAAAATAAATACAACTGAATGTAAAATTAACCTTTGCAGGGATATAGGTAATCTGGTATCTTAGATAAGAACTCTGTTAAAATTTGACCATTATAGGGAAAAAAATCAAATTATCTGTGACTGAGGTTTCTTTAATTAATCTACTGATTTTTCCAAGTTCAAAAAAAGATATCAAATTTAACCGTCTGACGCACCTTATGCTCAGCCGCACCGAAAAGTCGTGGCCTTCTAAGATTAAGTAATCACTGTGATACTCAATTTTTTTCTGATACCTACTTATACCAAGAATGGTGATTTGCACCTAAACAGTTCGTTTAAGGTTCCATATAAAATACATGGGGTCGAACTAGAATTTACCAAGCAATCTAAATATGCAATAATATATTCCATTCCATTCATTTAAAAAATGTAATTTTATTATGAATCATCCTGTATAAACTTAAAAATTTAAGTGAAAATATTTTAACGTTATAGCAGTCACCCCCCACCAAGTGACAGACTTTTTAAATATGTTTTAGTAAGTCAACAATCCTCCGTCCGCCCAGTGTTGGCCCACCGTGTATAGGTAAATAAACGTATCAAATGTCTCCTAGGTCAGTATTCGGATAAGTCTGAAAAGTCTAGAATTTCATATTTTTTAGGGCAATCGAGGGTATTTTATGTTTACAACAAATTTTCGAGATTTCGACTCCCCCATCCCCACCTTCCCAATTTCATCCCCTCCCAAAAACGGTAGATGATTGGTAACTTATAAAAATAAGTCTGAGGGGTTTTGTCTCTCACTACACCAACGCGAAGCTTTTTATAAAATGAATTTTTACTTTCCACACGATAGGTGAGGGGAGTATTGCGATCGCGAAAATTTTCGATTTTGAGATAATACGCTTTTTGGGCGTTTTAGGATGTGTACATAACGAAAATCCACGTCACTCATTTCCGTCGGTCTGTCTGTCTGTCGGTCTGTCGGTCTGTCGGTCTGTCGGTCTGTCGGTCTGTCGGTCTGTCGGTCTGTCGGTCTGTCGGTCTGTCGGTCTGTCGGTCTGTCGGTCTGTCGGTCTGTCGGTCTGTCGGTCTGTCGGTCTGTCGGTCTGTCTGTCTGTCGGTCTGTCGGTCTGTCTGTCTGTCGCGTTTTTCTACCCTCGTAATCTCAATAACCGTTGCATGGATTGTGATAAAATTTGGGCAGCATTATGCTGTGGGGCCGTAGTAGGTAATGTTCCTATAATTTTGAAAATCGTTATACGGGGGGCGGAGTAAGTAGCAAAAAACGAAAAATGTCAAATATGCCTCAAACTTCGTTTTTAGGCGTTTTAGGGGTTCCTGATCATTTTCCACTTTTTCTTGAGTGGGGGTGAATTTGGGGTGGTTGGGGGGCGGGGGGTTGTAATACTGAAATTTTTTTTTTATTCGCAATGGGCTGTCCATTAATATGTGAATGCAAAGCCTAGCGGCATGATACACTTTTTTAGATCCATCCGAACGTTGCATGCTTATTATAGAAACCACGGGACTTTGAGAATTTTCCGATGTATACAAATTAGAGCGTTCTGTATTTTATAATGTTGAAATTACTGAATTGATGTTCATCAGAATTTCTGACGTACACATACGAGTATTGTTTTAGATCGTTCGATATCGCGTGACGCGAAAATTGTTCAATTGATTTTAATGAAATTTTGACATAGTATTATGAAAAACGCGTATGTTTTGGGAAAATAGTGTCAGTGGCGGCGCAGCAATAATAAAAAAACCAAAAATATAAAAACAGCTCAAACATTGTTTTTAGGCGTTTTACGGATTCCTGGTCATTTTCAATTTTTTTTGGGTGGGGTGAAATCGGGGCGGTTGGGGGGTGGGGGGTAGTAAAACTGAAAAATTTGTTGTATTCATAATAGTCCGTCTATTGACCTGAAAAAGAAATACCTAGCGGCATATTGCACTTTTTTAGGTCCATCCGAACATTGGCTTGCCTATTACAGAAACCAATTTTGTGATCTGCACATACGAGTTTTGCTTTATTTCGTTCTATGTACATTGCGTGAAGCGAAAATTATTGAATTGATTTTAATAAAATTTTGACACAGAATTACCGCTGCGAGAATGGAAAACGACTCTGTTTTTGAAAAACCATGTCAGAGGCGGCGCAGCAATAATCAAAAAACCAAAAACATAAAATCAGCTCAAACTTCGTTTTTAGACGGGTTGGAGGCTCTTGATTGTTTCGCATTGTCCAGTTCAAGCATGTAGAAAAAAACTGTGGCGCCCTAGTTCCTAAGAAGGGATACGCAAGAAACTATTTACGAGGGTTTTTGTGTTGGATGTTGTTCTTGGAGGCGGATGGGCGATAATTTAGTTGCAAGGGGATTTTAGGCTATAGCTTCATGCAATGGGAAATAATAAAATGGTATCATCATTATGTGTGGGAAGTACTGAGTCAATCAACTTGACTCCATTTTTACCTATTACTACCCAGCACCATGCTGATATGTATAAAAATATCGTCCTCTTAAAAACGCAACTTTCGGCATGCGCACAGGTGACTTTCATGTGATGTATTCGTTGTGCGGCCGATTTGGTTTGCAGTTGTCGTAACAACAAACACGTAAACACTGTAAACATGACATGCAGAAAAGTCGAAATTAGCTTAACAATACTAATATGTACGAGTGATTCACCACCGCCAGAGGTCCTCACTTATTCGTCCTATTCGTATAGAGATATACTAATTCAGCTTTCATGCAGTAAAATAACATTCATTAACATGTGCTACTACGGATTTCAACTAAGTGAAAATAAATGCAACTATATGTAAAATTAACCTTTTCCTTTGCTAAAATTCGACTATAGGGATGTAGATACCGCGTGGCACATATAGCGAAAAATTCGACCCCTCTAATTACCAAAATTTTGCTAATAATCTGAACATGTCAATAACGGCGAATTCAGGTAACTTAGTTCAAGGGATCTATTTTGAACGTCTATTGACTAGTCTAGGGGTTCTCAAACTTACAGGCACTGCGACTACAGAAGCAAGACTTTTTCAATCGGACCAACTGAAATAGGACATGACTCACTTTGCTGTCGTAATTGCTAAATCGCTGATGTTGAAAATGGTATCGCCCTTCGTTATGAAAAACAAGTATTCCTGAGAAGAACTGAATCAATAAACTTGACTTCTATTTTTTTTAATATCTGACCATGTTTTGGGAATTATTCAATATTTGTAGACGCGTAATTCGAAAATTGATTTAATTTAACGCGTGAATCAGTTGACTGCACTTTCGGTTGGCATTTGGCGTCATAAAACGTGTCTATGTCTGTGATACAATAAAGTTAGCTAGAAAGGCAACAAATCTGTAACGAGAATATACTGTTAGGTAAGGGTAGATATGCTTGATAGGGGTACAACATTTATGAATTCAGGAATTTGTACTGTACAGTTATATATGAGGTTCAATCAATATGAACGCTAATTGACTAACTTAGTACTTCCCACACATTAGAGTGATATCAGTTGATTACTTTCCGTTTGGCTTAAGCTATAGTCTGAGATCCCCTTGCAACCAAATCATCACCCTCCTGCCCTCAAAAAACATCCAACACAAAAACTCTAGTAAATAGACCAGGAACACCCAAATCGCCTAGAAACGAAGTTTCTGTTATTTTTATATTTTTAGTTCTGACACGATTTTTAAAAACCATACGCATTTTCCATCCTCGCCACGGTAATACTACTGTATCAAAATGTAATTAAAATCAATTTCAGGTTACATAATACAGAACGATGTAAAGCAATACTCGTATGCAACATACGTCAGAAAAAATCCCTCAGTTTCTGTAACAATCAAGGCAACGTTCTGATAAACCTAAAAAGTGTAGTATGTCGCTAGGTCCTTTTTTTGTAGGTCAATGGAGAGCGTATTATGCATACAAAAACTTTATTAGTTTTGCAACCCTCCACCTCCCAACCCAACCACCTCAATTTCACCCCCACTCAAAAAACAGAAAATGATCAGGAACCCCCAAAAGGCCTAAAAACTGGTTTGAGTTGTTTTTATATTTTTAGCTTTTTTATTGTCGCTGCGCCGTAGTGACGACACGATTTCTAAAAAGCATACCCATTTTCCATGCTTGGCACGGTAATAATATTGTGGCAAAGTTTCATTAACGATCTAAAACAATTTTCGTATGTATGCATATATCCGAAAATTCCAAGTCCATTGGTTTCTGTAGTAGGCAAGGTAATGATCGGATGGACCTAAAGGGCCGCCGCGCCGCTAGCACTCTTTCACAGGTCAATGGACGAATGGAAAATACTTTAGGAGAAGGCCGTATAGCTTATTTCCAACAAAAAAGTCATATAAAGTAGGGTCCGATTTTCAACTGTTTCAGAGATACCTACCTAAATTGATTTTCATTGAAATGCAGACCTCCAAACGAAAACCATAACAAAACAAAATTTTATCGTCGGATTTTGGAATTTTTAGTATTAGTGATTTGAAAAGACGATGTCACGTCATTGTTTACTAAAAGAAGGTGATCATGTATCAAACACTCAAACTCGAGATAGTATCAAATCAGCATGTTTTGAAAAGTGACATCAAGAAACATTACAAAAAAGGAATTTATCTTTAAAGATCGCCAAATAGTTAACCATGTACTTTACGGTAAATACATGCCCATCTTTCTAGTTATCCATTGGTACCACAAACTTCTTATAAATGTGGCAAACATAGGCAACAAAATTGCATTTAAGCTCTAGAGGTATATTGGATCTCGGGGACCGCAAAATTTCAACAACCGTATGCAAAAACGTTTCATCAAATTTTTAATTTTTGTGTACTTTAATAATGTTCTATTACATCATAAAAAAGAGATCTATCAACTAAAATTTCAGTATAGGGTCTACAAATTTTATGATATTAGAAGAAAACTTCAAGTTGTAACTTAAAATCGAATCGTCTTAAAAAGTCGCAAGCCACGTTATAAAGCATCGTGTATCCATAGATATTCACTGGTGTATAAATGAGAGGTTGCAAATAATCCAGAACGAAGTAGGGCTAAAATTAAGCATGATATCTTTAGGGAACAACCTCGTATTATGGATCAGTCATGAACATACATACGCTAAAGCTGAAACTGTAGATTTTGTGCTGTGGATCGACAGTAATGATCGCACGCCTGCGCAAATTGAGATACAGTGGGTTGTGACAGCTGCGTCTCTACTTTTAGAACGGGCAACGGCGTTGGTGTCCACGCATACACGGAAATCATCCTACAGCTCCACCTACGCTGTTGCTGGTATTTCTTAGCGGAAGATGTGGTTCACTGCGCAAACAACTGGTCTGTATCCGTACATCCGTACCATTACGTGCCAGTACACATTTTGGAGGAAGGCGATCCTGTCAGAAGAATGGATTTTTGTCGACTTATGCTTCATGTGGATGCCGGAGATGCAACTTTTTTAAGTAGGATTCTTTGGACGGATGAATTCATACATAACTGAAAATCTACGGTTACAAGACACTTTATAACGTGGCCTGCATGTTCTGTTTGCTTGCCTAACTTCTTAAGACGAATCTATTTTAAATCGCAACTTAAAGTTATCTAAAATTATACAGTTTTGAGACCATATACCGAAGTTTTGGTCAACTGATCACTTTTTATGACTAATCGTGATGTGATAGCACATTATTCAAGTAACCATAACAAAAATTAAAAATATGATGACAAGCTTTTGCCAAACCGTCTGTTGAAATTTTGCACTCTTAGCGATCCAATATGCCTTTAGAGTTTACATCTCTTACTGCATATGTTTACTACATTTACAACGAGCTTATGGTACCAATGAATAACTAGAAAGGCATGTGTTTACCTTAAAGTGCACGGTTAATTATTCGGTGATATTTTAAAGATTCCTCTTTTTGTAACGTTTTTGAAGTCACTTTTCAAGGCATGCTAATCTTGACACTATCAAGGGTGTTATACCTGATCCCTTTTTTTAGTTGGTAATGACGTGATAGCATATTTTCTAAGGACTAATACCAAAAATTTCGAAATCCGACAATACAATTTTGTTTTATTAGGGTTTTAGCTTGGAGGCCTGCATTTTAATGAAAATCTCTATAATGAATACAACAAATTTTTGAGTTTTACAACCCTCCGCCCCCCCCCCCCCAACGACCCCAATCACACTCTCACCCAAAAAAGTAGAAAATTATCAGGAAATCCTAAAACGCCCAAAAACGAGGTTTGAGGAATATTCAATTCTTTTTGTTTTTTGCAAATTACTCCGCTGCCAATGCACCGATTTTAAAAATTATAGGAGCAATACCTACTAGGACCCCATAGGATACCGGTACCCAAATTTTATCACAATCCACGGTTACTGATGTGACTAGCCTAGAAAAACACGCAAAGACAGACAGATCGACGTTATATAGACATCATAAAACGCCCAAAAAAAGCGTATTATCTCAAAATCGAAAATTTTCGCGATCACAGTACCTATCACAATTTCCTATCGGTGTGGGAAATAAAATTAACTAAAAAGAAGCAGAGGTCATAAAAAGGCGCGAAAGGCATTTCAGATGGTAGGGTAGTATCGATTAATTAATATGCATGTGAACCTCGGTTATTGCCTTATACATTACCGGTCCTCGCATATTTGTTCTAATCGTACAGATATACAGAGAATGTGGAAAAAGTGCAACTATTTTTTAAATACTAAGATGGTCAGATCGTTTTGTACCGGTGATCACTTGTTCTCTCCTATTAGTACAGAGATATACTCAGGGCCGTAGCTAGGCGTTGACCATGGAGGGGGTTCATGGTGACCTTAGGAGGGGTTCATGTATAAAAGAATATGTAATGTCCTAATTTGTTAAACATCTGTATAGATTGTATCGCTGCTTATGTGTCATGAGCACCGAGGCATTGGTTAGTAGTAGAATAAATCACTAAGCTTGGAGAAAGCATCCTTGATTATCCTTATTTTGTATTATTTTAGTAGTTATTTCATTCATGGGAATACTCGTGGGGGGGTTTGAACCCACCAAACCCCCCCCTTATATACGGCCCTGGATATACTTGCTGATTGCTTATTCCGTCTAAGCTACCATTCATTGGTCCTCCTGTTCGATTAGTCTAGATGAAATACTACCGCTGCGGTCAATGAACTTTGTTATTCATCTGCACAGCGTCCTAAAACGTGTCTCTAGGTAAATCGATCCATAAGGTCGATTAGAGACTTCCATTTACTATAAGATTTTCAAGTATCATGATCTGTCGATTGATTCGCTGTCTTCAATTATCTTCAGGGGCAGCTCATGTGAATTGAAATGTATAGGCAATGACATCTGAAACAGATATTACGAAACATCTGCCGACACGTTCCAAATAAATCTGTTACTTTGAGACCTTTTCTGTGCCTACCTTATACCTACCTATTCCTTGACAAATAAAATCAAATGAAAATTTGTCCTCAGTAACGTAATCTGAAGGCTTGATACCTCGGTGACTACACATCTGCTGTTCACGTAGAACTGCCGTTTCTACTAGCAAAATCGATGTAACAACTAAATACTACTGGAGTTCAGCTTTAAAGGTGGACAGAGAATGTTTTTTAAACTGTGGAACAGCAGCGGTTCCTGAATTTTTGAAAGGAGGCGCAAAAAAGTTTAAATAAAAAAATACACAAAAATCCTACCAGAAATTATTTAGGCCGCAGCTGCACTCTCCACATAAGTATACATGTGTATCTTTATACGAGTAGGAGGAATAAGCGAGGACTAGTGGCGGCCGTAAAGGACTCAAACATCAGTATTGTTATGCTAATTTCGACTTTTTCACGTCATGTGTGCAGTGTATACCTGTTCATACTATTAGAACTGATAAACGAGGACCGGGTGATATACACGGCAAACTGAGGACCACCCGAGTATTTTTTTTATCGATCTAAAAGAATAGTTCATTTTAATTAAACAGGGTTGGTCATATGGTTTAGGTGTACCTAAGTTAAGTGGATGAAATTTGAAAAGAGGCATGCTGCTGGGTAGTACTAGGTAAGGTTTCATTTCATGAAAAGCTGTGCGTTGGCGTAGTAAAAGGCAAAACCCCTCAGACTTCGTTTTGAGCGTTTTATGAGTTAATCATCTACCATTTCTGGGAGGGGCTGAGATTGGGAAGGTGGGGAGGGGGAAACCTTGAAAATTTGTTGTAAACATAAAATACCCTCCATTGGCCTAAAAATATGAAATTATATACTTTTTCAACTTATTGGGTTACTGGCCCAGGAGACATTTGATACGTTCATTCACATATACAGGGTGAGCCGATAGTGAGCAGATTGTTGACTTACTAAAACATATTTCAGAAATCTGTCACTGAACATGGTAGGGACCTTTGAGTGATATAACGTTAAATATTTTCACTTAAATTTTGATGTTTATATAGGGTGGTTCATATCAAACTTACATTTTTTTGAAGGCGACTCCCTATACATTATTGAATATTTGAATTCCTTGGTGAATTCTAGTGTGACTCAATGTATCTTATATGGAACTTTAACGAACCGTTTAGGCACAAATCAGCATTCTTGGTATAAGTAGGTATCAGAAAAAATTTAAATATCGCAGTGATTATAAATCTTAGAAGGCCGTGACATTGCGGTACGACTAAGCATGAGATGCGTCACCTTAGGTCAGACGGTTAAATTTGATTTTTTTTGTACTTGAAATCAGTAGATTAATTAAGGAAACTTCAGTCACAGAGAACTTGATTTGTTCAAATAAGAATACCGATTTTTGTTTACAGAATTAAATACAAAATTTGATTACCTCGATCTCAATTTTTTAGTTTCCATTTTATTTAAAATTTTCAGTCAAATCAGTGTTTTTCAGTTTTCCTACTTATAAGAAATCTAGCAAGTCATGAAAAACAAACAAAAGCCCGTTAAGATGGAATAAACCAACTAACTTAGTAGAAAGACACAAACAAACTAAACAACACAACAAACGAAAATTCCTTACAACACATAATCTCTAACAACAGCGGTAAGAAATCTAATGACAATGAGCAGCTGGCGTATGACAGAAGTGTTATTTTTTCACAGCCTACCAGCTATTGAGATCTACTAGAGCTTGAAAACAAAAAAAGATTAAAAATATTGAAACAAAAAAAAACTACCAATGATTGCTGCTGACAGTTTAGCATCGTCAGAATGAAATTTCACATTTAATGGGATAGAAAAGTAGTCATTTCTGTAAAGTCAAAAGTAAAGATATCTCTAACTGGAGCACTCTGAGCATCTATTGATGTGATTGTTAGATTTTTTTATTACTCCATGTTGTAACTGTGTTTATTTCATGTATGTTCCTACCAAGTAAATAATGTTTTATCATATAAGATACTGCAATTCAGTTTTCATTTTTTGCGATTTTGCTAATAAGTAGAAGTACCAGTGAAGAATTTGAAGGGCTCCAGTCAAAGGCATCATCACTTTTGACTTACGGCTATTTTATGGAACTAAATGTGAAAATTTATTCTGAAAATATAGATACTCTCCTGCCAGTAACGATCGCTGGTATTTTGTCTTTTATTTAATTTTTTGTACTGATTTTGGATATTTGCGTATAGCTAATAGGCTGTGAAAAGTAAGCCTTCTTGTTGCCGCTGTCGTTTCTGGTTAGAGCTGATATCTTGTAAGACATTTTTATAATCTTACCTCACTAATCTAGTTTGTTTGCGTTTTTATGCCAAGTTAGTTGGTTTCTTCCATCTGAACAGGTTTTTGTTTACTTTTCATGGACTGCTAGATTGCTTATAAGCTAGGAAAGTGTAAAACACCGATTTGACTTAAAATTTGAAATAAAATGAAAACTAAAAAAGATTGATTCCAACAATCCTACATTGTTGGAAAGGTTATCAGGTTTTAGATTCGATGGTATAAGAAAAATTAGGCATTCCCATTTGAAATAATCAAGGTACCTGTGATTGAAATTTCCTTAATTATTCTACTGATTTCTCCAAGTACAAAAAGAATTCAAATTTGATCGTATGACCTAAGATGACACGTTTCATGCTTAGTCACACCGTAAGGTCACGGTCTTCTAAGTTTTATGATCGCTGCGATATTCAATGTTTCTCTTATACCTACCTGTACAAAAAAAAGTGATTTGCGCCTAAACGGTCCGTTTAAAGTTCCATATAAGATACATGAAGTCACACTAGAATTCACTAAGCAATTCAAATATGCAATAATATATAGGCGGCTCTATTAAAAAAATGTTAGTTTGATAATCAGCCTATATAAACGTTAAAGTTTGAGTGAAAGTATTTTAACGTTATAGCCTTCAGGGGCCCTACCATGATCAAGTAACAGATTTTTGAAATATCCTTCTAAGTCAACAATCCTCCGTCTACTCACTATTGGCCCACCCTGTATTGCATCTATCACATAATAATATGTACTCTGAGAGGAATTCACATATTTTGTTGGAATGTTTGAAAAGAAAAGTATTTTATAACTTATCGAATTTTTAAAGCTGAAGCTGGATTGACATGAAACGAGTCAAATCGGGTCAAGCCAGACCAAAAACTCTTAGGATGCTTATCGGAGCAGCTAAAATCTGACGAACTTGGAACGTTTTGACTCGGATAGCACTCTACTCTCTCAGACACCCTCTCCCATTTTTTACCTAAGTCTAAAATGTGCTTCTGAGTTGTACAAAAATGAGCTTCAACAATTTCAAAAGGCATGTCACACGGTATCTAAAACGTCAGTTGAATTGACCATCTTAGATTCCAAACGAAAATTGTATCACTCGATATTAAACTAATTGAAACACCTGCTAGTTCTTACGCATAAGGGCATGGTTCATGATTTCAGAACTGTCTAGTAATCGCTATACCGAAGATCCTACTCCTTTCAAGAATTAAACCCTTCATGCATAGAGCGATGACCTGCAATCTAAAACTTTTCTGCCATAAAAGCCGCTTAGATCTCATTCCAAAAGTTCCTCATGATGGGGCACTTGTGAACAAAATTATGACTCTCAACACCTAATTTTTTTCTCACAGACAGCAACGTGTAATATGGGAAGCTAAACAATCAAGTACACAAAGAAGAGGCGAAATATCGTGAGAGGCATTAGTCTGCCGGTATTTCATCGTTGCCGAATTTCAGGACCTCACTTGTCGCATGCACTGGTATGTAACGTATATGGGGTGGCGGTATACAAACTCGAGAAACCATCTGGTGCCAAAGCGGTGAACTAAAATGTATACATTTACCATAAAACGAAAAAAATGAGGACCAGCTGAAATTTTCAAATTTGACTCAAGACCATATCCGCAACTCACCACAAAAATTTCAAGCGAAGTCCTTGTGAGGTCCGTATATTGGTCCTCACTTGGTCGCGGTCCTCACTTGTTATGCAGATTTTGCACGGGTTAGCCTCACTTGTACCACGGGCCAAAAATATATATATATATATATATATATATATATATATATATATATATATATATATATATATATATATATATATATATATATATATATATTTTCCTCTTTGATACTAACCTGATCCACTAATAGGAACTTGAGCGTATTAACCTGAGCCACTTTGACGGATGTGAGCCATATAGACGGCTCAGGTCCGTTTGCCTTTGTTTCTCGGTACATTTGGCCTACTACAGTCAATTTCAGACAAAGCTTTGGTAGATCAAATGTCACAGATTGTAAATAACGAAAACATGTCCCGTGCTCTAATGTCAGAAAGGTAATAAACGTCATAATGTGGTGGCTCAGGTTAATACCATTGCTAGGAAATATAGTTCACAGAATTTCCGCAAATGGCGCTGCGATTTCATAATTTATATACAAGTATATACCGGAAATTGTTATAAACATGAGCCAGAGGATTTGGCAACACCGATCATCAGGTCCATGCTATTTTATTAGGGCTAGATGCTCCGCTGTCCGGTTTTTCGCCTGCTGTGCGCATGACGTCACCTCCGAGTGATTCTCATTAGGGATATATGGGTATTATAGTTATTTTCTTTTTACCGCGCTTATTTTCACATTTAGCTTTCTATTGGGTATCGAGAGATAAGTTAATAAATATCATCCAATAGCATTTTATTAATATTGGGAACAAACGTCAAAGCTGGATGTCACTTTTGATCATATCATATATAAGTTTTGTATCAAAACTATTTTCGTTTTCTTTTTTTCGCAATAATTAAAAAGTTGTAACAAAACAAAAGTGGGCTTTTCAGTCCAGTACCGAAAACACTCCGATGGCTCCCGAACCCATGTGAAGTCAATATGTTTCGTTGAAGCGATCCGCTCAGCAGTGGTGGGTCGGGTGGCGTAGTGGTATAGTGTTATGCAGCAAATTGCTGTGTTCAAGCGGGTGTTGGCTCGAAACACACGCTTGCAACTTTTTTTTATTTTTTTTTTAACCAAAACATATATTGATATGCTTTTCACTCATGTTACACACATTTTGTTTTGTACCATCGATATGAATATGTTTTTGAATCAAATTTTACCACTACGTCATGTGACCCTCTGCAGAACGGATCGCTTCAACGAACCATACTTGACGACACGTGGGTTCGGGAGCTTTGGGCGTGTTTTCGGTACTGGATACAAAAGCCCATTTTTATTTTGAAATAACTTTTGAATTATTGTGAAAAAAACAAAAATAGTTTTGTTATAAAACTTACATGTTATTTCCATGTATCACTAAAAAATGTATTCAATTCAAAATCCTAATTTCTTGTCATCATTATATCATTATCAAATAATCCAGTGATCAAATGTTCCGCTTCTGTGGAATCTGATTGGTTGAGATTAGCAATTGTTAAACTCTTTGTTAAACAACAAAAATGGAGTCAAGTTGATTGACTCAGTACTTCCCACACATAACAGTTGCAACCAAATCATCGCCCGCCTGTCGTCAAAAAACATCCAACACAAAAACTAGTAAATAGTTTCCTAAATCTCTCCGTAGGCGACACAATTCAGCCCCAACTGGACGAAACGAAACAATCAGGAACCCCTAAATTGCTTAAAAACGAAGTTTGAGCTATTTTTATATTTTTAGTTTTTTTATTATTGCTGCGCCGCCACTGACACGATTTTTGAAAACCATACGCATTTTTCATCCTTGCCGCGGTAATAATACTGTGTCTAAATTCCATTAAAATTAATACCATAATTTCCATGTTACTAAATTCAGAACGACCTAAATCAATACCCCTACCAATACCAAATCCCTTGATTTCTGTAATAGCCAAGGCAATGTTCGGATGGACCTAACAAACGTCTATTATGCCGCTAGGTATTTCTTTCACAGGTCAATGGACACTGTTATAAATGGAATAAATTTTTGAGTTTTACAACCCCCCACCCACTAACCACCCCAATTTCACCCCCACCCAAAAAAAGTAAAAAATGATCAGAAACCCCTGAAACGCCGAAAAACAAAGTTTGAGCTATTTTTACATTTTTAGTTTTTTTATTGTTGCTGCGCCGCCACTGACACGATTTTTCCAAAACATGCGCGTTTTCCATCCTCGCCGTGGCAGTAATACTGTGTCAAAATTTAATTAAAATCCATTCGATAATTTTGGCGTTATGCAGTAAAGAACGATCTAAAACTAAAACAACACTCGGATATATACATCACAAATTATTCCCTTGGTTTCTATTATAAGGAAGGCAATGTTTGGATGGACCTAAAAAATTTTATTATGGCGCTAGGTCTTTCGTTTACAGGTCATTAGAGAGCCCATTGTGAATACAACAAATTTTTCAGTATTACAACCCCCCACCCCCAATCAACCCAAATTCACCCCCACCCAAAAAAAAGTAGAAAATGATCAGGAACCCCTAAAACGCCTAAAAACGAAGTTTTAGGCGTATTTGAAATTTTTCGTTTTTTGCTAATTACTCCGCCCCCGTATAACGATTTTCAAAATTATAGAAACATTACCTACTACGACCCCACAGCATAATGCTGCCCAAATTTCATCACAATCCATGTAGCGGTTACTGAGATTGGGAGGCTAGAAAAACGCCAACAGACAGACATTTCAGAGATTTCTACGTACAAATGGTCTTTTGGTACATCTCGATAGGGCTAACCATTTTCGAGAAAAATGCAAAGCATTGAATCGATGCAGGCTATTGTAAATAAATAAATGTTCATTTATTTAATAAGTGTGCTGTGAAAAACAATTGAAATAATTGATAAACAACTTAAGAACTGTCAGTTTATTCAGTTTAGAGTTATTACAAAACATTTAGGTATTATTTTTAAAGTAACATTATTTAATAAGAGTTTGAACAAATAAGAAATAAAATACTAAGACAAATAGAGAATGTTTTCTTAAAGTGGAAGTGACCGCCACCAGCTGAATATCAGTACACTTCTACTTGACAACAAACTCTGAAACACCATATTCTAAAATCAAAATGTCAAAAAATTACCATTTAGAAAATGGGGTTATTTTTACCCCTAACTCCTCCCGTATGATACGCCTCTGATTAAAATTATGAAATTCTGAATTCAGAATCAGATTCAGCGTCAAAAGTTTACCCATCGTACCTAATTTCGTAATTTTGTTACACCCGATTTAGACGTAGGTTTGGCGTATGCGTGTACGTTAAATCTGGGCTTTCTTGTCATCGAGAAGAAGAGCTCGAACTGGAAGGATTTGACATCATATGGCTCAAAATATCCTTCCAAAATCATTCCAAGTTTATATGCTGCATGTATAGGCCACCAAGCAATAACAACTGCAAAGAGCTCTTCGAGAAACTTTCAGCCACTGTGGACGCGCTGCAATCAGATCACCCTCATTCAGAGATAGTTTTTCTGGGTGACTTCAACGTTCACAACTCCTACTGGCTCAAACACTCAAACAAAACGGACGACGAGGGACGTGAAGCTGAAGCCTTCGCTATTAGCTGCGGCTTGGAGCAGATAGTCAAAGAACCAACAAGGATCCCCAGCCGCCACGGAGATTTTGCTAGTCTGTTGGACCTATATCTAACAACTACTCCAACAATCTACACAGTGAAAGTAACTGCTCCACTGGGATCGTCTGACCATAACACCGTCTCAACGCTATGCAGAATGCATTCCCCAGATCTCCACCATGCAAAGCCTCGCCGGGTCTGGCATTACGGATCGGCAAAGTGGGACGATCTAAGAGAATATTACCAGTCCTTTCCCTGGAACGACGTCTGCTTCAAGTCACGAGACCCATCAGCTTGCGCCCAAGAAATAACAGAGGTATTAATATCTGGCATGGAAGCCTATATTCCTCATGTCGTCAAGCATCCCTCCAAAAACAAGCCATGGTTCAATCAGCGCTGTAGAGATGCAGTTTCCTCTAAAAACCACCATTACAAAGAATGGAGGAACATTCTGGTCTGTAGCTAAGGCTGTTAGTCAGAATTTTTCCTATTCGTCAATACCACCCTTAACCAGAGAGGACAAGTCCATCGCTTCTGCTCCTAAAGAAAAAGCAGACATCTTGGGGAAGCTCTTCGCAGCCAATTCTACTGTAGACTTTCAAGGAAGTACTCCGACCACCACCATAAGCGTGAACTCGAGAATGGCAGAGGTCAGATTTCAACATCGAGATGTAAAAAGCATCCTCCAAAAACTGAACACCAATAAAGCTACTGGTCCTGACCAAATTCCAGCCATTGTCCTTAAACGCTGTGCCGCTGAGCTTGCACCTATTCTTTGCAAGCTCTTCAAACTTTCATATCAACGAGGCGTGTTTCCCGATTCGTGGAAGATTGGCTGCGTGCAACCTATCCCTAAGAAAGGTAAAAAAACTGATCCCACCAACTATAGACCTGTGGCTCTTCTCAGCATCATGTCTAAGGTTATGGAGACTGTCATTAACACACAGCTCCTGAAATATCTGGACAACAATGACATCATAAATGATCGCCAGTATGGCTTCCGCAAGCACAGGTCTACAGGTGACCTCCTTGCCTACGTCACTCACTTGTGGAACAGAGCAATAGACAAACATGGCGAATCCCGTGTTGTTGCACTTGACATATCGAAAGCCTTCGACAGAGTGTGGCATGACGGACTTCTGGCCAAGCTTGCTGCTTATGGACTACCACCTGGCCTGCGCCAGTGGCTGAATAGCTTTTTGAACGATCGATCCCTGTATGTTGTAGTCGAGGGCTGTTCATCAGACTTATTTTCAATAAACGCCGGTGTTCCTCGGGGATCTGTCCTATCCCCTACACTGTTTCTGCTGTACATCAACGAGCTGCTGGAAATAACATCCAATCCAATCTACAGCTTCGCAGATGACAGTACATTAGTGTCGTGCATGGAACCAGGCAAGCCACTATCATCCCAGGAGACGGTACGTCGGCGACAGCAGCATGCCTCACAGATCAACGCAGATATCAAAACAATTGTCGAGTGGGGATTAGCAAATAAAGTACAGTTCAACGTACAAAAAACTCAGGCAACAACACTGACAAAGAAGTCTCACGATGGCTTACCAACCGTGGAAATGGAGGGTCACCCCATAGTCGAATCACCTTCTGTCAAGCTCTTGGGAATCAACATCAACAATAACATGTCCTGGCACGACCACGTCGTCAGTATTGCTAAAACGGCATCCCAGAAGCTTGGAGTTTTGTTCCGATGTAGGAAGTTGTATACACCAGAGCAACTGCTGCTGCTCTACAAGGCATAGATACGACCATCGCTGGAGTATTGCCCCCATGTATGCGGATGTGCTCCGAAGCACTCTCTAAAGCTTCTGGACACTATCCAGAAAAGAGCAATTAGATTGATCGATACGCCTAACCTCACAAAGGACCTCCACAGCCTGGAAAATCGAAGGAGGGTGGCTGACCTATGTCTGTTTTACAGATTCTATCACGGAAGATGTTCGAGTGAGCTCTCCCAGATAATAACACCAAAGGCCGTCCGGACCAGGAATACTAGAGAAGCTCTGCGAGCTCATCCTTACCAGGTCGAGGTCCTTACTCCCCGAACCAGTCTCCTCCAGCATTCCTTCTTTTGGAGAGCTTCGACGCTGTGGAATCAGCTGCCGGGGAATTTGTTTCCCGACGGCTACAACCTGCAGCGTTTCAAATCTAACGTGAACAGACATTTGTCCTCTCGCAGCGCTTCTACAGCGCCATAGGCTTTCAGCCTTTGCGGGAGGCCGACCATAAAAAAAAAATAAAAAAAGAATGGTTTCGAGAATATCGAGGGAAAACCGTCTTCAGGGTGCCCCATGCAAAGGAGCGTAGCTCCCTTAGAAAGCATTTCCGTACCCATGTTCATATGAAATTTTCTTTCTATTTTTCAGAGTACTATTCGTGGTTAAAGTTTGTTAACATACTTAATTGATACCCTGAATAAAAATGAATCCCTTTTCCCTTGGTCACGGCATCACGTGAGAATGACTTGACCATATTGATCAATACAAATTACAGTATCCAAAATCCAAATTACAGTATTTTGGAAGTCACCAAAGTGAAATAGATTCTGAATATGCCATCCACTCGTGGTGGCGAAACGTCAAGCCTTAACGCTAAACGACGCCGGCTTAACAACCCAAGAACCACAAATTCACTCGACGGTGACCGGGAAAGCCTCACACACACATCAGGAGTAATAATTCCACCCAGTCAAGGTCAAGTGGGCGTGTTATTTGTATATATTTGATTGCTAACTATTCTGAGCCTAAACCCAGCTGTAATCTTGGCAACATTGCTTGGCTCAGGAAGATTCGATAATCTACATAAACTTGTATATCAAAGGCTCACAATGGTATTAAATGTATGCATGGCTCATGTATGTACTATAAATATGAATATATAAGCATTTTCAAAAATATTTATTTTAAATAATTTCTTATGTATATTACGGTTTTTAGATACAACACAATATATCTGGAGATGAAAATAAAACTATTATTTATGTAGCACATCTCTAAGTAGGTGGCTCAGTATATGGTCAATTTCCAATTGGCTCAGGTTTGTTATAATGATGTATATATATATATATATATATATATATATATATATACCCGTCTGGGTCCGGGTTTAGAATGTTCCCAGGGTTTAATCTGCCTGTCGTAAGAGGCGACTAAAAGATTGGTAGTCCTTGCCTTAAAAGGGCCTATGGTGGTCACCGGCTGTGAAAGCAGGCGTATGAACCACCATAGTGAGGAAGCGGCTGCACCTATGTTAAGGACGGCTTCCCGACAGCGTCTGACCCCAGGTTAGGGGCGGCTGATAGCAAACCTGGCAGTAGGTATAAAATGCGCCCCCAGGAAGCCGACCAACATCAAACGGCTATTCGGTGCGTGGCGACACTGTGGGGATAACCCAAGCCAGGGATGAAAGCCGGCCGGCAACCTGTACAGGTCATCCCTAGGAGGCAATGTGGTCGGCTGCCTCCGAAATGTCGGCTGGGGGCCCTAAGGCTAACCACCGGACGGGCCCTACCTTCTGGTTCGACCGCCCCAGAAGAAGAGCACCCACACCAGGCCGGTATCGGAAGCCGGCTCTGGGCAAGGTGGCGGTGCCTCGGATCGCCCTGACGACGACACACGCAACGACATGGACCGTTTTAGGTGGACGACGGAACTGAAGGATGACCTGCTGAGCTGCTACGAGAGCAGTAGCCCGCGCCGTAGGGGATACATGTCCCGCATGCATGGGAGGTGGTGTGAAATGCATCCAGAGCATAGCACAATTACCTCCCAGAGCTTGCGGAACCAGGTATTTTACCTTCGGGGGCAGGGATACGTTCGTGCTCCAGCTCAGCCTGCCCCTCCGGCGACTGAAAGGCCTGTTAACCAGGCTGAAAGGTCGCCGATGAGGCCCGCTGAGAGGGAAATCGACGAAGCCGTCTCACCTGGAGATTTCAGTGACCGAAGGGCCTTGCATAACAGCAAGAGGTCCTTCAAGCTGGCAGATTTAAAGAGAGAGGATGAGGCGTTGAGTGAACGTCTATCGGAGGTCTCTGACATTTGGAGCATCAATTGCGAAATCTACGCTGCGGCTCTGAGGCTGGCTGGACAGGGGAGAGTGAGAGACTCTCCTGTCGAGAGAGCACAGAGGCGGGTGCGCCAGATGGAAGCGAAAATCCAGTTGGCTCGCCAAGAAGCATCCCGTATCCAGTGTGTGATGGAATATAGAGCGGCCGGTAGGCCTTTTACGCGCCGCGTGCGCCAGATAGCCCGAGAGCTAAGGCGCGACCATCACACGCTCAGTCAAGCGGTACTGGTTGTTGTCAAGCAGCATTGTCTTGACAGGATACGGACGCTAATCGCTGCTAAACGATCACTGGTGACGCGGGCGAGAGGTTTGGAGGAAAACAGATTGTTTTCCGAAAAGCCTGCTCGTCTCTTCCAACAGCGACCACCAGTCATAGAGCAGCCGCCAACTGCTGATCGCGTGGAGACTTTCTGGAGGGGCATTTACGAACACCCCAAACCTCTCCAAGCAGACACTCCGGCCTTGGCGCAGTTCGAGTCCGTTTGTAGGAGGACTCCAAACCTGAATGTACTGCGTCACCCGATAAACACGGAAGAAATTCTTGGTGCCTTACGAGGCGCAAAGAATTTCGCAGCTCCTGGCCCGGATGGCATAAACACCTACTGGTTGAAAAAGTTTCCCAGTTGCCACCGGCATTTAGCTAGAGTTTTTAACTCGTGGCTAAATCAGGAGCAGCCAATTCCGGCTTGGTTTGTCGAGGGTCGAACCGTGCTTCTCCCGAAGACCGGAGATTTGTCTGATCCTAAAAACTACAGGCCAATAACATGTCTGAACGCATGTTACAAGCTCTTCACCAGAATCTTGTACATGCGTATCCTTCAAGCTGTAAATCCCGTATTTCTCAGCGTATATGAACAAAGAGGGTCTAAGAAAGGAGTAGCTGGCTGCAGGGATAACCTGTTGATTGACCGCTGTGTCACACAGGACTCCGTGCATTACCTGCGAAACCTTTCTATGGCCTGGATCGACTATCGGAAGGCATTCGACACTACGTCTCATGAACTGATTGTGCGGCTGTTGGAATGTCTTTCGGTAGATGATCAAATAGTGGGATGCATCAAACAACTGATGCCGCTCTGGAAGACTCGGTTCACTATAACATCGGGTGAAACCAAGGTTCGAACAGAGTTGGTATCATTTAAAAGAGGGGTCTTCCAAGGAGACTCCTTGAGTCCCTTGCTCTTTTGCATCTCACTACTGCCTTTGTCCATAGCGCTGAAAAATACTAAGGGATACAGCTGTGGCAAGCCCAATTACCGGAGGCACAAGGTCACCCACTTATTTTACATGGATGACCTGAAACTCTATGCCTCCGGACAACGCGATTTAGAGCAGTCGCTGAGGGTAGTGCAGGATTACAGTCAAGCTATTGGTATGGAGTTCGGGATAGACAAATGTGCCATGGTTCATCTCAAAAGAGGACGTTGCGGAGATAGTGAAGATGAGGAGCAGCTCGTTGATGGGAGCATCTTGCGACAACTGCATGCCGGAGATACCTATACCTACCTTGGAGTGGCGCAGCGTCACATCCAAGAGGCAGAATTGGTCAAAGAGTGTCTCCGCCGCAAGTATTTGCACCGACTCCGGCAGATCTGGTCGTCAGAACTGTCCGGCAAAAACAAAGTCGCTGCCACAAACATGCTTGCGGTCCCATTGTTGCTATACAGCTTTGGCGCTATCCACTGGAACGTGGAGGAGCTGCGACAAATCGACATAAAGACCCGCAAAAGGATGAATATGGAGGGAAGTCTACATCCTAGATCCTCTGTCCCGCGAATATACCTCCCGCGACACCTGGGAGGGCGTGGACTATTGAGTTTGGAGCATCTGCACAACAGAGTAGTACTGGCCACTGCCTGCTATGTTACGACGAGCACCGATCCCCTGATCCGCTTTGTGCGAGAGCACGAGATTGCGGGTAAAGGAGCCTTCCTTTTTAAAGCAGCAACACGGGCAGCCGAAGAACTTAGTCTCACGCTCGACTTCACGCGGAGGTGTCAGCAGTCCGTTACGGAACTTGCTCCCGCACAATTAAAAACCCGGATTAAAACTGCTGAAGTCCAATTGCTTTTAAGACTTCACAAAGATAAACCAATGCACGGAATCTTCTACAAACATCTAGAAGAGCATGGTTTATCTGAGCAGTTGACCTTCTCCTTCCTAAGGTCTAATGGGTTGAAGTCGGAGACTGAGAGCTCTATAATGGCTTGCCAAGACGGTGTCTTCAACACCTTAGTATACCGTAGCCGGATTATGGGTATGGATGTGCCCGATATCCGCTGTAGAGCCTGCCTGCAGGCGCCAGAGACCCTTACGCACCTCTTGTCGGCGTGTAAGGTGTACGCTGGCACAGCCTACGTCTATCGGCACAACGCGGCTCTACGAGTGCTATACTACCATTTAAGGCACTCATACGGTATAGATGAGACACCGGTGCTGCCATACGCTCCAGGGGACATTGAGTCCGTTGTGGAGAACGAGAGGTGCCGAATTTACTGGAACTACTCATTCTCCACGCTCGAGCTTATACATGCAAATAAGCCCGACATAGTCCTCCTCGACTACCAACAAAAGACGATGTTCGTTATCGAGTTCTCGGCACCTACCGAGGGGAACATCGTCTCTAAGGAGGAGGAAAAGCGGACCAAGTATCAGGAGCTCCTCGGACAACTTCGCAGGCTCTGGCCGGACTACACTGTGAGTCTGCTAGTAATGGTCATTGGATCCCTAGGTGGTATGAGGGATACGCTGCTCTCTGCACTGCGCAAAATGCCGGTGTGCCGTGCGGCGGCGCACATCTTAGCCGCCAGAATGCAGAAGGCAGTCATCCATGGGTCCCTTCGTCTGCTTAGGACGCACGATACGCGGACCCAGTGATTGACCTCACGGTGTGAGGAGTAGTCGCTGGGGAATGGAACAGCAGCCCGGTGTGTCGGAGCCCGGGTTGCACCTTTTTTGTTTTTGTTTTGTCTATATATATATATATATATATATATATATATATATACTGGGTCCGGGTTTAGAATGTTCCCAGGGTTTAATCTGCCTGTCGTAAGAGGCGACTAAAAGATTGGTAGTCCTTGCCTTAAAAGGGCCTATGGTGGTCACCGGCTGTGAAAGCAGGCGTATGAACCACCATAGTGAGGAAGCGGCTGCACCTATGTTAAGGACGGCTTCCCGACAGCGTCTGACCCCAGGTTAGGGGCGGCTGATAGCAAACCTGGCAGTAGGTATAAAATGCGCCCCCAGGAAGCCGACCAACATCAAACGGCTATTCGGTGCGTGGCGACACTGTGGGGATAACCCAAGCCAGGGATGAAAGCCGGCCGGCAACCTCTACAGGTCATCCCTAGGAGGCAATGTGGTCGGCTGCCTCCGAAATGTCGGCTGGGGGCCCTAAGGCTAACCACCGGACGGGCCCTACCTTCTGGTTCGACCGCCCCAGAAGAAGAGCACCCACACCAGGCCGGTATCGGAAGCCGGCTCTGGGCAAGGTGGCGGTGCCTCGGATCGCCCTGACGACGACACACGCAACGACATGGACCGTTTTAGGTGGACGACGGAACTGAAGGATGACCTGCTGAGCTGCTACGAGAGCAGTAGCCCGCGCCGTAGGGGATACATGTCCCGCATGCATGGGAGATGGTGTGAAATGCATCCAGAGCATAGCACAATTACCTCCCAGAGCTTGCGGAACCAGGTATTTTACCTTCGGGGGCAGGGATACGTTCGTGCTCCAGCTCAGCCTGCCCCTCCGGCGACTGAAAGGCCTGTTAACCAGGCTGAAAGGTCGCCGATGAGGCCCGCTGAGAGGGAAATCGACGAAGCCGTCTCACCTGGAGATTTCAGTGACCGAAGGGCCTTGCATAACAACAAGAGGTCCTTCAAGCTGGCAGATTTAAAGAGAGAGGATGAGGCGTTGAGTGAACGTCTATCGGAGGTCTCTGACATTTGGAGCATCAATTGCGAAATTTACGCTGCGGCTCTGAGGCTGGCTGGACAGGGGAGAGTGAGAGACTCTCCTGTCGAGAGAGCACAGAGGCGGGTGCGCCAGATGGAAGCGAAAATCCAGTTGGCTCGCCAAGAAGCATCCCGTATCCAGTGTGTGATGGAATATAGAGCGGCCGGTAGGCCTTTTACGCGCCGCGTGCGCCAGATAGCCCGAGAGCTAAGGCGCGACCATCACACGCTCAGTCAAGCGGTACTGGTTGTTGTCAAGCAGCATTGTCTTGACAGGATACGGACGCTAATCGCTGCTAAACGATCACTGGTGACGCGGGCGAGAGGTTTGGAGGAAAACAGATTGTTTTCCGAAAAGCCTGCTCGTCTCTTCCAACAGCGACCACCAGTCATAGAGCAGCCGCCAACTGCTGATCGCGTGGAGACTTTCTGGAGGGGCATTTACGAACACCCCAAACCTCTCCAAGCAGACACTCCGGCCTTGGCGCAGTTCGAGTCCGTTTGTAGGAGGACTCCAAACCTGAATGTACTGCGTCACCCGATAAACACGGAAGAAATTCTTGGTGCCTTACGAGGCGCAAAGAATTTCGCAGCTCCTGGCCCGGATGGCATAAACACCTACTGGTTGAAAAAGTTTCCCAGTTGCCACCGGCATTTAGCTAGAGTTTTTAACTCGTGGCTAAATCAGGAGCAGCCAATTCCGGCTTGGTTTGTCGAGGGTCGAACCGTGCTTCTCCCGAAGACCGGAGATTTGTCTGATCCTAAAAACTACAGGCCAATAACATGTCTGAACGCATGTTACAAGCTCTTCACCAGAATCTTGTACATGCGTATCCTTCAAGCTGTAAATCCCGTATTTCTCAGCGTATATGAACAAAGAGGGTCTAAGAAAGGAGTAGCTGGCTGCAGGGATAACCTGTTGATTGACCGCTGTGTCACACAGGACTCCGTGCATTACCTGCGAAACCTTTCTATGGCCTGGATCGACTATCGGAAGGCATTCGACACTACGTCTCATGAACTGATTGTGCGGCTGTTGGAATGTCTTTCGGTAGATGATCAAATAGTGGGATGCATCAAACAACTGATGCCGCTCTGGAAGACTCGGTTCACTATAACATCGGGTGAAACCAGGGTTCGAACAGAGTTGGTATCATTTAAAAGAGGGGTCTTCCAAGGAGACTCCTTGAGTCCCTTGCTCTTTTGCATCTCGCTACTGCCTTTGTCCATAGCGCTGAAAAATACTAAGGGATACAGCTGTGGCAAACCCAATTACCGGAGGCACAAGGTCACCCACTTATTTTACATGGATGACCTGAAACTCTATGCCTCCGGACAACGCGATTTAGAGCAGTCGCTGAGGGTAGTGCAGGATTACAGTCAAGCTATTGGTATGGAGTTCGGGATAGACAAATGTGCCATGGTTCATCTCAAAAGAGGACGTTGCGGAGATAGTGAAGATGAGGAGCAGCTCGTTGATGGGAGCATCTTGCGACAACTGCATGCCGGAGATACCTATACCTACCTTGGAGTGGCGCAGCGTCACATCCAAGAGGCAGAATTGGTCAAAGAGTGTCTCCGCCGCAAGTATTTGCACCGACTCCGGCAGATCTGGTCGTCAGAACTGTCCGGCAAAAACAAAGTCGCTGCCACAAACATGCTTGCGATCCCACTGTTGCTATACAGCTTTGGTGCTGTCCACTGGAACGTGGAAGAGCTGCGACAAATCGACATAAAGACCCGCAAAAGGATGAATATGGAGGGAAGTCTACATCCTAGATCCTCTGTCCCGCGAATATACCTCCCGCGACACCTGGGAGGGCGTGGACTATTGAGTTTGGAGCATCTGCACAACAGAGTAGTACTGGCCACTGCCTGCTATGTTACGACGAGCACCGATCCCCTGATCCGCTTTGTGCGAGAGCACGAGATTGCGGGTAAAGGAGCCTTCCTTTTTAAAGCAGCAACACGGGCAGCCGAAGAACTTAGTCTCACGCTCGACTTCACGCGGAGGTGTCAGCAGTCCGTTACGGAACTTGCTCCCGCACAATTAAAAACCCGGATTAAAACTGCTGAAGTCCAATTGCTTTTAAGACTTCACAAAGATAAACCAATGCACGGGATCTTCTACAAACATCTAGAAGAGCATGGTTTATCTGAGCAGTTGACCTTCTCCTTCCTAAGGTCTAATGGGTTGAAGTCGGAGACTGAGAGCTCTATAATGGCTTGCCAAGACGGTGTCTTCAACACCTTAGTATACCGTAGCCGGATTATGGGTATGGATGTGCCCGATATCCGCTGTAGAGCCTGCCTGCAGGCGCCAGAGACCCTTACGCACCTCTTGTCGGCGTGTAAGGTGTACGCTGGCACAGCCTACGTCTATCGGCACAACGCGGCTCTACGAGTGCTATACTACCATTTAAGGCACTCATACGGTATAGATGAGACACCGGTGCTGCCATACGCTCCAGGGGACATTGAGTCCGTTGTGGAGAACGAGAGGTGCCGAATTTACTGGAACTACTCATTCTCCACGCTCGAGCTTATACATGCAAATAAGCCCGACATAGTCCTCCTCGACTACCAACAAAAGACGATGTTCGTTATCGAGTTCTCGGCACCCGCCGAGGGGAACGTCGTCTCTAAGGAGGAGGAAAAGCGGATCAAGTATCAGGAGCTCCTCGGACAACTTCGCAGGCTCTGGCCGGACTACACTGTGAGTCTGCTAGTAATGGTCATTGGATCCCTAGGTGGTATGAGGGATACGCTGCTCTCTGCACTGCGCAAAATGCCGGTGTGCCGTGCGGCGGCGCACATCTTAGCCGCCAGAATGCAGAAGGCAGTCATCCATGGGTCCCTTCGTCTGCTTAGGACGCACGATGCGCGGACCCAGTGATTGCTCACCTCACGGTGTGAGGAGTAGTCGCTGGGGAATGGAACAGCAGCCCGGTGTGTCGGAGCCCGGGTTGCACCTTTTTTGTTTTTGTTTTGTTTATATATATATATATATATATATATATATATATATATATATATATATATATATATATATATATACCGCTATTCCCAATGATGAGAATATCCAAAACACCTACACCGCGAAGACGTCTAAATACAAAATTTACACAAAGCATTCCAAAATCCTAAAAACCTGTAATATTGTATGATCCTTATTAAATTCCGATCAATAATAGTTCAGGTGTTGACTTGGCACAGCCCGTCAACATGTGCTATTACCGCAATCACGTAAAAGGAGCTTAGAATGTCAGAATAATAATAATAATTGCCAATAAATGTAGATACATTTGAGGTCCGTCATATAAAAAAAATGGAGTCAAGTTGATTGACTCAGTACTTCCCACACATAATGATGATACCATTTTATTATTTCCCATTGCATGAAGCTATAGTCTGAAATCTCCTTGCAACTAAATCATCGCCTACCCGCTCGCAAAAACAACATCCGACACAAAAACCCTCGTAAACAGTTTCTTACATCTCCATCATTAGGAACTAGGACGCCACAGTTTTTTTCTGCATGCTTGAACTGGACGATGCGAAACGATCAAGAGCCCCGAACCCGTCTAAAAACGAAGTTTGAGCTGAGTTTGTATTTTTGGTTTTATTATTATTGTTGCGCGGCCACTGACACGTTTTCCAAAAAGATATTCGTTTTCCATTCTCGCCGCGGTAATAAATTCTAAAACCAATCCAGTAACTTTCGCTTTACGCAATATACATAGAACGAAATAAGGCAAAACTCGTATGTATACATAACAAAATTGGTTTCTGTAATAGGCAAGCCAATGTTCAGATGGACCTGAAAAGGTGCAATATGCCGCTAGGTATTTCTTCTACATTCCAATGGACAGACTATTATGCATACAACAAATTTTTCAGCTTCACTACCCCCACCCCCCAACCGCCCCGATTTAACCCCACCCAAAAAAAAAATGCTAAATAATCAGGAACCCCTAACGCGCCTAAAAACAAAGCAACACCTGTGTGTTCAAAAACCGCCAAGTACTGAATTTCACTGTTCCAGCTGTGGCAGCTTTGGAAATATTTAAGCGTTCTGGTACTATTTACTGAAAAACCGGTGTTGCCGTATCTCAATAATTAACAGAAACAAAATTTTGAAATTGTGAGGTCTTACTAATTCCGACATCTGCAATTTATTGCGATAAAAATAAGTAGAGGATTCTATTTAAAATAAATTAAAATCGGGGATATTTGTTCAAAAATTTTGAAAAATAATTAATAGCTTGGCAACGCCGCAAATGCGGAAAAAAATATCACAAGGCGAGATAGGGTATCAGTAGATATTTCGATTTAAAATAAAATATACAGCGTGTTACATTTAAAAAAACAAAGTAAAATGACCTTCAAATTGCCGTAATTTAAAATTCTGCCAAAAACACCGTGTAGATAGAAATTGCTGGTAACATCCAAAATAATATCCACTTATCACTCAAGTAACTCACTGTATAATATTGTCAGGACGGCCTCATTTTCTTCACCAAAGAATCAAACTGGACGTAACTTTCACCGTTTTACTTCACAACTTAATACAATATCTCTTAACCTTATCTCAACTAGAACTGAACTCAACTGAACTGAACTACTGCCACGCTACTCGTGGCACCTTATACAGGGTGGGCCAATAGTGCGTGGACGGAGGATTGTGGGCTTACTAAAAAATATATCAAAAATCGGCCACTTGATCATGGTAGGGACCCTTAAGGGCTATAACGTAAAAATATTTTCACTTAAATTTTGACGTTTATACAGGGTGATTCATATCATATACAACAAATAAGTTCGTCGTCGAGGTAGCATCAGCATGTAGTGCTCCAGTTTCTTGTTGAGTTTTTAGTGTTTAAATGTGAGTAAAATTTTCGTACTTTCGGTCAAAGCGCCAATATAGCAACCAATATCTAATTACTCCTGTATGACTATCTTCTGATCTTTCCAAATAAGTTATTTATTTTATTTATATAAAATCATATCATAATCTATCCAAAACAACTAACACATAAAAAGCAAAACAAGCCAAAACGATATTTTCATGATTTATCGAAGAACGCCAACTGAGCAGGGGCGTACTCAGAGAAATTTAACTGGGTATACATCATGTCTTCCAAATTCAAATGTTGTAAAAATAAGGAAGCACTGTACTACATCTGTGTGACATGTCTGGGCGTGTATCATCATAGCTGTGCGAATAGACTGAGAGGTATTATAAAGATATCAGAAAATAAAATTTTCTGTAGTCAAAGCTGTGAAGAGAGAACGATAGACGACTCAACTAATAAATACGTTGAGGAAATCAATCGCTTGGAAACAGAGGTATTAGAAAAGGATAAGTACATTGAACGTTTACAAAAGACTGCTAAAGACTTCGAAAATGATGTAATTGAAATCGAAGAGAAATTCGTTGAAGAACAGAACCGATTCAAAGAACAGCTAAAATGTCAGAAGGAACAGATGTATACCATGCATACTGAAATATTGAAAGCGGAAGGCCAAAATAAGAACTTATCAGAAATGATAAATACATACCGAAACCAAATAAAGGAACTGGAAATGGAAATTCAACAGCTAAAAACAGTAGAAGCAGAAATGTTAACCAGCAGAAGTATTCTAGAAGATACCAATGACACCTACGCAAAAGAAATTGGCATGCTGCAAAAGGAAGCAGATATAACAACAGTGACGGCGAATACCAGCCCAAATCCTCGGAAAAATAAGGATCATCAGGAGAATTCATCGGTAAATATGAAAGTGGCCGATACTACAGATGGTGAGAAAGTTACGCGTGAAGACTCGGTTAAAATGGTTAGTGCCAGTGAACAACTATATAAAAACAGAGTGCAAGAAAAATACTAGTCATAGGAGATGAGCAGGCACGAGGTGTATGGGGATGGCTGAATACGTCGCTACAGAAAACGGACTTCTTAACGTCAGGTATTGTGATGACTAATGCGGATCTATGTGATATTAGTAAAACATTATTCAAGAATACCACCAGTTTTGGACAATCTGATGCCATTATTGTTATTTTTAGATCAAGCAATGTATCAAACTACCGTTTGTTGAGAAATGCGCTGAGAAAGCTACTTCCATGCAGTAAATATACCAACCTCCTACTACTAGTAAAATATAATCTTAGGGGAGACAACCAAATGCATAACTTTATCGGTGAAGAAATTAGATCATTTAAAGCTGATAACATCAACTCAGCAATCGATTTTGACGTCATGCACAGTATACAGGGTGATAAAGTTGCTCGGATCATAAAGAATTATTATATTCCAAAACTTTTTAACACTTCTCCTAAACTACTCCTAAAAACTCTTTGTAACATATCCGAGGATGCAACTAAACAGGATGAGTTTTTTCGAGTGACAAGCCGGAAACAGATAAGATCATTGTGATACATCAGAATGTCCAGTGCATTTCAAACAAATTGTTAGAGTTAGATATATTTTTAGATGATTATAGCTGTGATATATTTTGTGTATCTGAACATTGGGCAAAAAATGAACAATTAAAGTCACTGCATCTGCCTAATTATATATTAGCTAATTTTTTTTGTAGAAGTCATTTCCATCATGGAGGTGTAGGTATATATGTCAAAAAAGGGATTCGGTTTGATAACCTTCACAGTCATTCTGTCGAAAATACATTTGAATCGGTGATAAGTTATTTTAAAGATTTTAAAATTGTAATTTTATGTTTATATAGAAGCCCAGATGCTGACTTTAATATGTTTTTAGAATATTTGGGTACGACTCTGACCACAATAGGAGATAGGTTCAGAGATTACAAATTAATAATTTGTGGAGATTTCAATGTAAACTTTTTAAAGCCTAGTAATAACTTAGATAAACTATTAGATTTATTTGGAACTTGGGATGTTCGAACAACAGTTGGGTTACCTACCAGGTTGGATAATTGTTTAGATAACATTTGTGTGAATTTTGACAAAGAGCTCTATCAAAGTACTGTAGTCAATGGAAATATCAGTGACCATCTCTCGCAAATATTAACTGTTAGCAATAGCATACAACATTTCCAAAACAATAAAACTTTCCACGTCTTCAGGCAACTAAATAATGATGAAAATATCAAACAATTTAATCAATACTTGCAGGAAGAAGACTGGTCAATGTTATATGCGGCTCAAGGCGACATAAACAAAAAATTTGCTACATTCATCAGTATATTCAGGTATTATTTTGAGAGCGCTTTTCCACTGAAAAGAAGAGTCAGTAACCATAACAGTAAAGGTAGAAAACCTTGGCTGACCAAAGGCCTCCTTATGTCAGGACAAAAGCTAAAAAACCTGTATTTTCTTATTGTTGACAATAAAACTAGGGATTATTATAATAAATACAAAAAAACATATAAAAATCTTCTTAAAGAGGCAAAAAAACTGTATAATAGAGATGTTATTCTTAATTCTAATAATAGATCACGAGCTGTTTGGCGTGTAATCAAACCGGAGAAGAAAAACACCAAAATTGTTGAACTATCAGTAAATAATGAAATTATTCGGGATGACTGTGTAATTGCAAACAAGTTCAATGAGCACTTCTCCAATGCCCCTTAACAACTTAGAAAAAAGGTAGAACCTAATCTTGTTCCGTTCAATATTAATAACAGAAATAGCTTTTCCCTTCGCCCAGCCACTGAGTCTGATGTATACAACATCATAAGAAATCTAAAAAGCTCTGACTCTACAGGAGAAGATGGCTCAAGCACCAACTTGCTCAAAAAATGTTGTAATTTTATTGTCAGACCTTTAACATATTTACTGAACTTATCTATGCAATCTGGAGAATTTCCACATGATCTGAAAATTTCCAAAATAATACCTGTGCTCAAATCAGGGAGCCCTAGCGATGCAAAAAATTATAGACCTATATCTCTCTTAAGTGCATTCGCAAAAGTTATAGAAAAACATGTGGCAATTTGCTTGACAGAATTCTTCCTAAAAAACAATTTATTTAACAGCAATCAGTTTGGGTTCCTCAAAGGTCTATCCACAACAAAGGCCATAACCGCATTTGTCAACATGATTTATGACAGAATCGATGCAGGCAACAAATCAATTGGAATCTTCATTGACCTAAGTAAAGCTTTTGACTTGGTTGACCATACTTTGCTGTTGGATAAATTAGAGCTATATGGCATTAGAGGATTGCCACTCAGGTGGTTTGGTAGCTACTTGAACAATCGTCGTCACTATGTTCAAGTGAACAGCAGCCAGTCGAGTGTACTTGAATACGAGGTGGGTGTACCACAAGGGTCTATACTGGGACCTCTGCTGTATATTATTTTTGTGAACGATTTTGTTAGTCATAATTATGTCATGTACGCTGACGATACATCACTCCTTATAACTTCGCCTAGTATACCCGAACTAACAAGATCTGCTAGTAATGAACTTACTCGTATACAAGAATGGTTCACGCACAATGGTCTAATCCTAAATAAAGAAAAAACATTGTTTCTACGATTCTCTTGCACACCAGAGCACAATGAGAGTCTCTTAGTTAAATCATCAGAGGGGTCTATCAAACAATCAACTGTGGTTAAATTTCTCGGCATACATCTGACAGAAAACTGTAAGTGGCATTTGCACATAGACAATGTCTGTAAAAAAATACTCCCTCTAGCATACTGTATAAATAGGCTAAGATTCGTTGTGGATAGACCTGTGATCATGACCTACTATTTCTCGTACTTTCAGGCAACAATCTCTTATGGAATCATTGCCTGGGGTGCATCTAATCATGCACACAGGATCTTTCTAATCCAAAAAAGGGTTGTTAGAATGATTGCTTTTGTAAATAGAACATTTCACTGCAAAGATATTTTCATTAAACTAAACATACTTACACTGCCCTGTATTTATATATATATATCAAGTGTTGCTGTACATCAAAGAAAATATCAGTTGCTTTGATGTCCTCAATTCACACAACTGTTACAACACAAGAAATCATTCAACTTTACAAATCCCAGCACATAGATTGTCAGTAACTGAAAATAGTCCCAAATATATGGGTATTAAATTATATAACAAATTACCTATTCACTTGAAACAAGCTAATCTCCATGAATTCAAAAGAAATATAAAGTCACTACTTCTAAGAAAAGCTTACTACTCTATCAATGAGTACCTCTGTGATAACCCAAATTCATTTTGACTGTTTTTACTTCGTTCTGTGAATGTATATTATTGTTCTTTTTGTGTGCGTTGCTATGTGACTATTTACTGTTATAGTGATGTCTAACGATCATACAATTATATTTTTTAACACGTATGTACATTATAAATTTATATATTTATTTACAATCATGACTCATTCTATGTCAACATTGATGATCTCTGAATAAAGCTGATTATTATTATTATTATGTTTTTTTCAAGCTTCTCTCGCATGACTGCGGTAGCAACAGATGCTGACGGGTCGTGCCAAGTCAACACCTGATCTATTACTGATCGGAATTTAAGAAGGATCGTACTATATTACAGGTCTTAAGAACCACAGACTTTTGGAATACTTTGTGTAGCTTTTCGTCCAGGCCTAGTTGCTGCAGGTGTGGTGTGAATGTGTTAGGTGTAAGGCCTGAGACCGACATAATTAGGGGTACAATAACAACTTTGTTTTGTTTCCAGAGTCGTTTTACTTCTATGGCAAGGTCTGTGTATTTAGATATCTTCCCAGCGTAGGCGGTTTGAACATTTGTATCATTAGGTATAGCAATATCTATTAAATAGGTGACTTTGTCTGCCTTCGACTGAAAAACTATATCTGGTCTATTGGCTGGGATAGTTTTGTCTGTGTGTATTTCGACGTCCCAGTATAGTTTGTATTGATTGTTGTCAAGTACTGAGGTCGGTGTATAATTATAATATGGAGCTGTGTTTTCGATTAGTTTGTTAGTTGTGGCTAGGGCTTGGTGTATGATTTTGGCTGCAGAGTTATGTCTGGCCGTGTACTCGGTTCCAGCGAGGGTTTTGCATGCACTTGTTATATGATCTATTGTTTCCTTCTGTTGGTGGCACTTTCTGCAATTATCGTTGGTCACGGATGGATCTTTAATTATGTATTTTTTGTAGTTCCTCGTCGCAATTACTTGGTCCTGAATAGCAAGCATAAAACCCTCCGTTTCTGGAAAGAGCTGGCCATCCTGCAGCCAAGTGTATGACTGTTTTTCATTTATGTGATCTTGTGTAATTCGGTATCTATGTTTGCCGTGAAGTGCTTTCTGCGACCATGTGTTTATTTTTTCTTGTTGTAATTCTATGGGATTGTGTGTGTCTGCTGCGTGGTTTGGACTGGAGAGGGTGAGTGGTGTATAGTTCTTGTCTGCTTTGACTATTGCTCTATGCAAATTCGTTTGTTTGCTCTGAAAGAAATGTCTGAGTGTTTTTATTTGTTTTGTGCGGAGTGACTGTATATCTATAATTCCTCTGCCCCCTTGTTTTCTATCTATGGTAAGCCTTTCTTTGCATGCGTTCGGATGTGACATTCTGTGCCTCGTGAGCTCTGTCCTTATGAGGATTTGGATGTTTTCTATGTCAGTGTGCGACCACTTGATGATGCCGAAGGAGTATGTGATGACCGGTATCGCGAATGTGTTAATGGCTTTTGTAAGATTTCTGGAATTTAGTTTTGTTTTTAGTAGCTTAATAAGGCGGTCTCGAAACTCTTGTATTAGTTGTTCTTTGACTTGTGAGTGGTCTATCTTAACACTTTGATTGAAACCCAGGTACTTGTATGTTTCGCCCTTGTCCATGTTGTCCAGTGTTTGGCCAGTTAATGTTTCCCGCTCTTGATGGCTCTTCCACTGACCTTTGTTGATGTGGAGCACCTTGCACTTACTCATTCCGAATTCCATCCTTACGTCTGATGTGCAAACTTCCGTTATTCTGAGCAATTCTCTCAGTTGTACTTCAGTTGCTGCATATAGTTTTATATCATCCATGTAGAGGAGATGATTGATTTTATGTTGATTAACTTTCTCGTGTCTAATGTTGAAACCACAGTTTGTGTTGTTGAGTGCATTGGAGAGCGGATTTAAACAGAGGCAGAACCACAGTGAACTGAGAGAGTCTCCCTGGAAGATACCGCGTCTTATGTGTAGTTCATCCGTCTGGATATGGCCGTGCTGAGTTTTGAGGTGTATGTTGGTGCGCCATGTTTCCATGATTCTTGTAAGAAACTGACGAAGTCCTGAGTTGATTTTATATATTTGTAATGTTTTCTTTAGCCAGCTGTGGGGTACAGAGTCAAAGGCTTTTTTATAATCTATAAAACAAGTGTGAAGGTTCCTGTGTTCTTTTCTTGTCTGCTCCATGATCACACTGTCAATTATAAGCTGTTCCTTGCAGCCTTGACTTTGTTTTCTACATCCTTTTTGTTCTTCAGTGAGGATGTTGTTTTGTGTTAGGTGTTGTTCAATCCTTCTACATATTGTTGCAGTGATGATCTTGTACAGGGTGGGGAGACAAGTGATTGGACGGTAATTGGCAGGGTTCTTGGTATCTGTGTTTTTAGGTTTAATATACGTTATTCCTTGTGTGAGGAATTTAGGAAGCCTATTAGGTTGTAGTATGGCTTTATTGATTTGGTCTGTGAGCACTTCGTATGTTGAACTGAATTGCTTGTACCAAAAATTTTGTATATTATCCACGCCTGGGCACTTCCAATTGTGAGTATGTTTTATTGTTTCCGCTATTTCCTCTGGTGTAAGAATAACGTCACCCTGTTCCATTATATGTTGGTGTTTCTCCTCTTCTTGTCTGATCCATGGAGCGTCTTGATTATGCGTTTTGGGCTCTGACCATAAACTACTCCAAAACTCAGTTAAGTCTTGTCTACTTGGTGGTTCTATGGTTGCTTCCTGGTTGTTTGCACTTATTTTCTGGTAGAACTGCTTTTCACTTTTTTGGAAAAGATTATTAGCGTTCTTTCTTTCGTTGGATTCATTGTACCTCCGTAGCCGAGCTGCGTAAACTGCAAGTTTCTGTTTCAGTGTATCAGCTATTTCAGGTATCGATTTTTGAGGTGACTTGGATTTGAGTATATCTATTGTTGTCTGGATGCGTTTTGAACGGTTGTTGTTGTTAGTGTATTGTGCGAGGTGTGCCAAATCCTTTCTGATTGCGGAAATTTTATTTTCGATTCGTATTTGCCATTTAGGTTTAGGCCTGTTGCTTGTGTGGTCTTTAGACCGTTTCGGAAGTTTTTGGCCGTTTACTGTGAGTGTTGTTGCTGCTGCAGCGTATATAACGGTATGGATGTCCTCTAGGTTACTGACGTTTGTTAAGAATTGTGGTATTATGTTGGAATTTATTGTGTGTAATATTTGTTGGGTGTTCTTTTTAAAAATCAGTCTGGGCAAAGGATCTCGCAGCGCAGGATTGGTGCCACACCATTTGTTGTATTGTGTGTCCATCACTTGTTCTGTGGATTGTGTGATGGAAGGCGGTGCCGTAACCTCTTGGCTTTGTGTGGCTGTGAGGGGTAGGTTAATTGATGTCTGGTCTGGTGTATCTGGTATGTGCTCATGTTCTGAGTCCATATCTGAATGTATGCTGGTGTCATTGGTTGTGTCTGTGTTTGGAGTCTGGCTATTTCGGGGATGAATATTTTGCCTTTCTGTGGTTGATTCATCGGCTAACGAGTCATTTGGTGGGACAGTGTTTATTTCGTTGGATACAAGGCTCTTTATAGCTTTTAGTTCTTGCGGGGTAAGACGGTTGTTTTTAGTTATGACTCGTTTTTGATCAATCAGTCTTTGTTCGGTTACACGTGTTGAGAGGTATGGGTATTGTGCTGTAAACAGCCTGTGTAGCTCATGTCTGTAGCCTGTAGAGATGGTTTCTAGTTTTGTGGCGGTATAGTAACAGTGCATTACAGATTTGTTCATCTCAGTAGTCCACTGTAAGCGCTGTCTTGGTTTCCCAGCTTTGGTGGTTGCCGGCTGTACCGGCAAAACATCCGCAGTTGGGTTGTGTGCTATTGGTTGTGCTGTTTGGTTTTGGGGTTCAGGTGAGTTTAATCGACGTACCCTAGGCCGTCGTTGGTTATTTGAAAAACTAACTTTATCCATCGTGTTCCCACGAGTAGGGACGATCTAAGTGTCGCTCTCCCGGGTGACGCCCATTCCAGGAGAGAAGGGACTTATATTTACTCCGAAGTTGGCCCAAGGTGCTCCGGAGGATTTGCGACTTTACTGTCGGGTTTTGTTGAGGTTTTCTCCTCACGGGCCGGCCAGTTAAGGCAAGCCCCCCGGTTGCGTACCCCTCACAACGTTCCCCTGCCACGCCTTGCTGAGGTCGTTGAAGTGTGGGGCGCAATAACGGTGTGTGACAGAAGGATCGGCGCTCAGCCTTCTGTGGCATTTCTACCCGGATTTGCCAAATCCCTATCTGACCGAGGTCAGGATAGCTTGGGGAAGGGAGCTTTGTGCTTGGTAGTGTACGTAAAGTCTACCTAGCCAAAGCTTCCTGAGTGTGCTAGCCTTGGTTGAAGTGACTTTTTGATCACGAGCCCTGTCGGCATAATTCCGCGGTGGTATCAAAGCCCCCGACGAACCATCAACCGACATAGCTTGCCCATCAAAAAGTCACTTTCTAAGCCCCCAAACGAGCGTCAACGTTCTAGCACCTGATGGGGGTTATTATTATTATTATTATTATTATCAAACTTACATTTTTTTGAATGGAACCCCCTATATATTATTGGATATTTGGATTCCTTGGTCAATTCTAGTGTGACTTTATGTATCGCACATGGAACTTTAAACGAACCGTTTAGGCGCAAATCACCATTTTTGGTATAAGTAGGTATCAGAAAAAAATTGAATATCGCAGCGATTACAAAACTTAGAAGGCCGTGACTTTGCGGTACGACTAAGCATGAAGTGCTTCACTTTAGGTCAGACGGCCAAATTTGAATTCTTTTTGTACTTGGAGAAATCAGTAGATTAATTAAGGAAACTTCAATTACAGATAACTTGATTTTTTCAAATGGGAATACCTATTTTGGTTTAAAGAATCAAATGTAAAATTTGATTACCTTTCTAACGATATAGCATTCTCGATATCAATCTTTTTTGGTTTTCATTTTATTACAAATTTTCAGTCAAATCGGTGTTTTTCAATTCTCCTGCGTGCAAGCAACCTAGCAGGTCATGAAAAATAAACAAAAGCTCGTTAATATTGAAGAGACCAATTAACTTAGTAGAAAGATGCAAACTAACTAGAGCAACGAAGTAGGATTATGAAAATTCCTTACAACATATTAGCTCTAACCGGATACAACAGCGGCAAGATGTCCAATGTCAATGAGTAGCTGGGGTAAGACAGAAGTGTTTGTTTTTCACATCCTACTAGCTATTGAGGTCCACTAGAGCTTGACAACTTTCCAAAATGATTAAAGATTTTGAAACAAAAGGAAAACTACCAGCGATTTTTGCAGTCTAACGTGTTTAGAATGGAAATAAAAAATTAGTCATTTTCGTTTAGTTAAGTCAAAAGTGAAGATATCTCCAATTGGAGCATTCTGAACACCTATTGAAGTAATTGCTAGAATTTTTTAATTACGCTATGTTGTAATTGTGTTTATTTCATGTAATTTTCTGCAAAATAAATTATGTTTAAAATTCAAACAGACTGCAATTCAAGTTTCATTTTCCGCGATTTTGCTGATAAGTAGAAGTACCTAGTGAAGAATTTGAAGGGTTCCAGTCAGAGGTATCATTACTTTTGGCTTACGGAAATGGCTACTTTTTATAGCATTAAATGTGAAATTTATTGAGAAGACATAAATATTCTACTGCCAGTAAAAATCACCAGTAGTTTTCCTTTGGTTAAATATTTTGTTACTGCCTTTGGAAATTGGCTAATAGCTAGTAGGCTGTGAAAAATGAGTTTTCTTGTTACCGCTATTGTTTCTGGTTAGAGGTAATGTTTTGTAAGGAATTTTCATAATCTTACCTCGTTGCTCTATTTAGTTTGCATCTTTCTACTAAGTTAGTTGGTCTCCTCAATACTAACGAGCTTTTGTTTATTTTTGATGGCCTGCTCGGTTGCTTGCACGCAGGAAAATTGAAAAACACCGATTTGACTGAAAATTTGAAATAAAATGAAAACCAAAAAAGATTGACATCGAGAATGCTATATCGTTAGAAAGGTAATCAAATTTTACATTTGATTCTTTAAACCAAAATAGGCATTCCTATTTGAAAAAATCAAGTTATCTGTGATTGAAGTTTCCTTAATTAATCTACTGATTTCTCCAAGTACAAAAAGAATTCAAATTTATACGTCTGACCTGATGTGACGCATTTCACGCTTAGTCGTACCGCAAAGTCACGGCCTTCTAAGTTTTATAATCGCTGCGATATTCAATTTTTTTCTGATACCTACTTATACCAAAAATGGTGATTTGCGCCTAAACGGTTCGTTTAAAGTTCCATGTGTGATACATAAAGTCACACTAGAATTGACCAAGGAATCCAAATATGCAATAATATGTAGGGGGTTCCATTAAAAAAATGTAAGTTTGATATGAATCACCCTGTATAAACGTCAAAATTTAAGTGAGAATATTTTTACGTTATAGCCCTTAAGGCTCCCGACCATGATCAAGTGACATGTTTTTGAAATATTTATTAGTGAGCCCACAATCCTCCGTCCACGCACTATTGGCCCACCCTGTATACTTCATCGAACTATCTAGAGTATTCGATTACATTCGAAAATGCCAATCCGTCATTCTAGAAAACTCTAGACGATTCGATGACGTTTACACTTCAAAGATCTAACCTAACACTTTGACTTTACATCATGCACGACAACTAATACCCAATGCACGAATACCATAATATACAGTATGTTACATTCTTCCCCCCTTAGCGTTCGGCGTTCTCGACGAACAACTTCGATTCTTGTATCACCACAGACATCAGTATTGTCGACCTTCGGTTTTTCACTTCCCTTACATAACCTATAGACCAAGTCATTGAGGCGGTTCTTCTCCAAATAGGGTCTCTCCGAATGATGTTGAAGCTTCCGACATCTACCCTTCTTTCTGTCGTGTGTTGTAAGACCATACCAGATCACCCTGGTAACTTGCGATACCCTTTGCTCAACTTGTGATTCTCATTTTCAGCTCCAGCAGCGTTCTCTATTCCTAACTCTACTATCATCCTCTTCAGTTGGGCCTTTTCGTCTTGTCGGCTGTCAACTCTCGACACTCCCTTCTCGTCACTCAGGTTGCTCGTCAGTTCCTCTGTGAGTCTGCTCAGTTTGTCTTCCTGTTCCGTAATCCCGTTCTTCTGCTTACCATTCTCGCTCCTTAGTTGCGCGGCTTGATCAGAGCCCCATGACACGTCCTTGAGCGCAACATTAAGCTCTGTTCTTATCTTCGCGTTTGCCCTTTTCAGCTGCGCCAATATTTACTTCAAATCTGCATCGTCGTTTTGCATCGCTGATATTTCGAAAACACCTTTGCTTGATGACTTTGACTTCAATGACTTTGTTTGAGTTCTTCTTTAGCCTATCGCTATCACCCTCGCTTTCCATCTGCGCAATCTTCTGCTTTATCTTATTATGCCGGTACTTCAATTGTTTCATCCCAGAACTATCAGCCTGTGCTGCAGCCAAAGCGTCTTCCAGCTCCTTTTTCAGTCGAACGTTCTGGTCATCCAAATTCGCCAGTTGCTCTTTCATCTTATTGTCAGCGTCTCTTGCTCTATACAAGTCATCCATGACCTTTCTCACACTATCAAGCACATCTGACATATCTGATTTCATTTTCTTAATTTCTGCTTCATGATGCACCAACCTTTCACTCAACTTTGACTCGTCTTCCTTGACCCCGGTCTTTTTGGCTTGCACAATCGCGTGGTCCAGGTATTTCTTTAAGGATGCCTTCTCAGCCTCCAACTGGGTGATCTTCAGTTTCAGCATTGCATTCTCGTCCTTAACTTGGTCACATCTATCCTCCGCTTTCTTCAGCTGATCCAAATCCTTCAATTTCTTGATTTCATTTATTCATTTCAAAGCAGAAACTTCTCTGTCGTGTTTTTCGTTGAGCTTTCTCAAGGCTGTCTCGTGTTGGTCATTCTTTTTCAACAGATTCTTTTTGTCCCTTTCAAACTTGCTCTTAATACCCATACATTCTCGTTTCTGAGAGTGAAGCAACTGCTTTAGCCTATCCCGGTCTGCTGTAAGTTCCCTTATGGCTACTCTGTGTTGTCCTTGAAGCTTAGCGATAGTTTCCTCGTTCTTCCTCAGCAAAATCTTCGTGTCTCTGTCAAACTGCTCCTTCGTTGAGCTTATCGTGCCTTGCATAGAATTCATTTTGCTTGCATATTCATCTGCTGCTTTTTCTAAATCCACCTGCATCTTATCGACCTGTATCCGGCAGTCTACTCTCAGGTGCCCCTTCTGCCCATATCTCCAGAACGTAAACCTCTCAGCTCCTTCGGGATTTCTGTGAACTGGGTTTCTTTGGAACGTATCACCTCTTCTTCTTGGAATGAACGATATGGCCCTGACTTCTACTTCATCATCTTGTTCTACAGAGCGCACCCTCCGTATCATTCGCGTGGCTTTTGTGGCAGCTTCAATTTCTAGAGCCTTGACCAAAGCGTCTTGTAAGGTCCTGGGACTGGACAGTCTTACGATTCTCTGTACGTCCAGGCCTGCAATTCCTTCGACAAACTGACGAGCAGCGAGGTATTCCTGTGTCTCGATGGGACTGTTGACGAATGCTCGTTTAGCTAAGCTTTGGACTTCGTGTGCAAATGTGGTTAAATCTTCCTTCGCTTGTTGTGTCCGGTTATACAACTGGCCATGCAACAGCTCTGTTAAGTGTGCATCTCAAAAGCGTAACTTTAGTGCAGATGCTATCATAGTCACGTAGGTCTGATGAGCAGAGATTTTCCAAAATAGCTGCGGCAGAGTCTCTTAGCATGGATGTCAGCACACAAGCTTTTTCTTCATTCGACCAGTTATTCATACGAGCGATGTTTTCAAACTGCATATGATAAATGTCCCATGACGTTTTCCCATTGTATGGATATGGCTTTGCAACTACGCCAATGTGTCAGTCATGTAAATTGGATGCTGCAGCTGTTAAACTACGCTCACCTGCACTAAATTCTCGCAGCTCCTCTCTGATCATTTCCTTGACCTGATCTTTCACGTGCTGTAGTTCCGTCTCTATTGCACTAGTACGTTGGTCTTGATCTTCTAACTGGCTTACCACTTGCTTCTGCTCCTCCAGCTTAGTCATCACAAGTTCCTGTCCACTTTTCAAATCTGCGACTGCCTCGTCTTGATGTCGCTTTAACTTTTGCTCAAGGTTCTCTTGGTGGTGCTTTCAATTTTCTTACAGGACTTGCACAGTTGTTCTCGTCTCGGCTGCACTTTGTTCTAATCTCTATTCTATGCTAGTTCTCATTTCGGCTGTTTGTTCTACGTTGTTTCTCATATCTGCCTTCATTTCTTGTATCATAGCCTTCAATGCACTCATTTCGGATGCCATAGCTCTTGTAACTGACATTAACGGACGTTGTGCTCACTTCTCCTTTCCTGGCTTGATTCGATGGATAATCCCACTTCTGACACCAATTGTCACGACGGCCTCTTTTTCTTCACCAAAGAATCAAACTGGACGTAACTTTCACCGTTTTACTTCAAAACTCAATACAATATCTCTTAACCTTATCTCATGTAACGGTTCGATATCTATTTATATTTTTTCTTCGATTTTGGGATGCCCGGTATTAATAGGAATGATGGGTGGCCCATACAAGAGGCTATAATTTGCCCACATATTTAACAAGGAAAACGTTAGAGGACAAAAAAAGTGAGGAATTTAGGGATGGCGGAGATGTAAGATTTGTCGTCAGGCGTAATCTTGTGTGTGTGTGTGTCTGTGAAGCCTCATAACATCTAAGGTAATCTATTATAAAGAATGTATTTCATCTCAAATCAATTATTCATTCGAACCAACAATTTCTCAAGAAATTCAAATTGTAGGCTTCTTTTTACACCGGCACAAGGCACGTGTTCGTGCAGTACTCGAGTCCAAAACTATGTTCGAAGCCCGATCGAGGTCTTCAGCCATCCATGCTCCAGACAGTATATAGACCCCGAGCTCAGGACAGCTTCGACTGAGTCCCGTTAATTTGGAGGTGTCAGTTATCACCTAGGGGGTGAGAACCTAAGCCTACCAGCAGAGCCGGCATCGTGTGCATTTGAAGGTCGTATTCACTCTTTATACTTTTTTTGTTCAACGAAAATCTTCTATGAAGTCATCTTTTTATCTCGACGTCGAGTTGGACGTTATAGACACCTTTGAAGGCTAAACTGATCCGCTTCTTGGCCATTGAAGTGTTTTTGGCTAGTCTAGTGTTTAATAATTTTCAAAATTTAATTCCTCATTTTACTCATTGCAATTTAAAATATGTTAATATTATATATGTCCATGTAAACCGACTTAACAGTACTGTTGATGCAGGTCATTTAGTCATTAGTGATTGATAGCCGTCATAGAACTAGTTAAATTGCCTTTTGGAAATCTGATACCTAATTATATTTTTTTAGTACTTAACAAAAATTATATTTTTTAGTACTTAGTAACCAGCTTGTCTGTTTCACCGTTCCTGTCGATTATTTGGCTGGCGCCCTCCCTGGCTTCAAAATTATTATCGGGTTTTAAATATTACTCAAATCAACAATAAGATACCCACAGTCTTGTGTCTGACTGAGCTATTTAAATATATAAACAAGACGTCACCCCCAGGATACGTCATACTCAACTAGAAGTGAACTCAACTGAACTGAATTACTGCCACGCTACACCTTATATACTTAATCGAACCATCTAGAGTAATCGATGACATTCGAGAATGCCAATCCGTCATTCTAGAAAACTACAGACGATTCGATGACGTTTACACTTCAAAGATCTAACCTAACACTTTGACTTTACATCATGCATGACAACTAATACCCAATACACGAATACCATAATATACAGTATGTTACAATATTATTGAGAAAAGTTAAAGGAATATATCAATTTGGACGTATTACTTGCGACCTTGTAAATCCGGAAATTAATAGAAAATAAATTATGACTTGGCAACGTCGCAACCGATCCCAAAAATATTTTAGGGCTGAATGGAGATCGATGATGGAAACTAGAAGAATTTAAGAAAAAGTTCCATATAAAAAAATCAAGTTCATTACTATCCTACTTTCCCGCAACACCCTGTATATTTCAAAATATTTTTAGAATATGCGTCTTAGGTAACCAAATAACTTTAGTATTTGACATTTTCTTCTATCAGGTATATCTTGCGAGATATCGAAGAATGACACACTAACTGGACACCCTGTATAAGCGAAGACCAACAACAGCTAATATGATCTCTTTAAAAAAACTACGAACCAAAGCACACAGACTGATATGTGAGGGGCAAAAGAAGTCATGGGAAATGTATGTCTCTTCCATAACCTCTGAAACACCAATCCGGGAGGTATGGAAAAAGATTAATATAATTTCAGGACGAAACCTCTTCAGACCTCCTAGTGCTCTTAAGATAAATAATATGTAATATAGTTATCGAAGATCTCGAAGGTATATGCAATGCATTTGCTGATCAATTTGCATATGCCAGTAGTACGGAAAACTATGAGCTCCCTTTCCAACAAATTAAGCGAACCTCCAAGGCACAGGATATAAACTTGGACACCTCAGAAGCTTCTTCATATAATGCTCCGTTTTTATATTTGAGAGAATTTGAGCATGCTCTAGAAAACTGAAAGGATTCGGTGCCAGGTATTGATACAACACGTTATTGTATGATCCGTCATCTCCCTTCAACTGCAAAGATATTGCTAGTGAAAATATTTAACAACATTTGGGAAAGACGAATATATCCTGATCCGTGGAAAATAGCCGTAGTCGTGCCTATTTTGAAAGACAATAAGGAACCTACCTCTCCCAATAACTACCGACCTGTATTGCTTACATGCTGTTTGGGTAAGATCTTAGAGAGAATGATCAGCTATCGACTTATGTCGTATCTGGAACATAACCACTTAATCTCGGACCATCAAGTTGGGTACAGACGGCACCACTTCACGGTAGCAGTTATGTTCGATTTGGAGAAAGCCTTTAACATGACATGGCGATTTGCCATCTTGAAACAACTGCATGATTGGGGCTTACATGTAAATCTTCCTAACATAATACAAAGCTTTCTGTCAGATCGAAAATTCCAAGTGCAAGTTGGGGATACCAGGTCATCAATAAGAACACTAGAGAATGGTGTCCCACAAGGATCCATTCTGAGCGTCTCCCTATTCATAGTGGCCATTAATTTCTCAGTCGATAGCGCCTCTACAAATATACAATCGGTCCTGTACGTAGATGACTCGTGCATTTTCTCCAGTACTACCTCCGATAGCAACTTTGAGCATCTACAAGAGGCTGGATTCAATGGCAAGAAGAAGGAGTTTTTCTTTCTCACCCACAAAAACGACGTGCATCCATTTCTGCAGACTCCGTACTCACCACCTTCAAACTGACTTGAAATTGCGAGGACATGTAGTAAAAAACGAAGCTTCAGTTAAGTTCTTAGGTATTGTTTTCGATCATAAACTCTACTGGAAAGATCACGTGGAATATCTTTCCACCCAATGTAGAAAATCTCTCAATTTAGTTAAGCGCATCGGCAATACTCGTTGCGGTGCAGATCGTGAGGTTCTCATCAAAGTATACAAGAACTTAATTGAAGCTACGATCGACTACGCTAGGGTTGTATACAGGGTGTCCCAGAAGTCAACGTCAAGCCACAACGGGGTGACAGGATCAGTTGTAACTATCATGAGAAAAATCAGAAAAAAAATCTATCCCATGCAGTTTGGAAATTATGGGCATTCAAAAAAAATCTGGAAATTTGGCCAAATTACAACAATTTTTCGGATATTGTGGTTAAATTTTATTATTTTTGTTCATTTAAACTTTGGAACCGTAACCCTAAATAACGTTTCTAGAAGCACAGTCAAAAATAATGACACAATTGCCCCAAGATTTCTAGAATGAAGACTATTTATTAAACTATGAATTTGAAATTTTTGCCGACTTTGAAAGGCCCTCCTTTAAAAAAAATGTACTATAGTGCCTTGGCAAGTGCCAATAAAGGTTGGCGCATTTAATCAGGAATGTAAAATGTGACAATTCTAGTTATTTTCATACTAAAAAAAAACGAGTAAAAAAGGAAAACCGCAAGTAACCCGATTTTTGCTAACCCATTCCACTCAGGTCAGAAGTTTTTTATTCGCACAAGCGGTAGGTTCTTAATTTTACGGCAAAGTGATTAGAGAGGTGGATATTGGACATGTTTGCCATGAGTGAGCAAGAGAGATAGTAACGCCACTTTCAACAGAAAAAGTAAAATTAAAAAATTAATGGAAAATCTTGACTAGCTTGGTTTAGGTTTATTGGATTAGAAGTCAAATGGGGAAATAACATTTTTTATTACAATAAAAGTTCAAATTGTGTACCATCAGCCTCAATACACGCCCTATATTTTTTTATAAAAGACCTATTTATTAGCCAGGCACACTTAATGCGAGAAGACGGATCCCAGTATCGCTTTAAAGTAAGCCTGTGGACCCGAATTTTAAACGGCAAAATTGTTGGGCCTTTTGAGCTGCCTGAGAATTAGAATGGCACGAATTACCTACATTTTTTACGATAAAATTTACCAACTTTGTTAGAAGACGTCCACTAAAGCGGCCTACAGACGTTGATGTAAGCTGCGATTCCTCAATCGACTCAAGGTTTCATGAAACTTACATCAGTTGCATAAGTTCCTACTCAAATCGAAACCTGTTGCGATGCCTGAATAGACTTTGTATTTCATGCACGTTTCATGCAACACCAGAATAGTAAGGTGGGCTTATTTATTTGCATCGACGCAATACTATACACGCTGAAACCTGCATCACTGCATGAGCGTCACCGGCTCGGCGACATGTCTCACCGTCCATAATAGGATTCTAGAATCTGCATCGCTGCAAGCCGCAACTGATACCAAATTCGTGATTCAGTACCACACACGCTGCTACTTGCGTTATGAAACGCAGAAGTCGATACCTGAATCGCAGCATGCATCAACGTCTGTAGACCGCTTAACAGATCGTCGCCACATGAGGTATCAACAAGATCGCTGCCCAGCGCATTACGCAGTGCGAGTAAGAGGTTTCCTTGACCAAAAATATCTGGGAGGTGGAGGTGGACGTTCAGGCACTATCTCGTGGCCAGCCCGTTCCCCAGATTTGAATCCCCTGGAATTTTGTTATCGGGGTGTTCTCAAGGAAAAAGATTATTCAAAGCCCATTGAGAGCGTAGCCGAGCTGCGTAAACGAATTTCTCGAGCTGTTGAGGACATCAGCTCTCGAGGATATGCCTTTTAAAAAGATGTAGGGCATGTATTGAGGCTGATGGTAAACAATTTGAATATTTATTGCTTGACCTTTATTCCAATAAACCTAAACTAAACTAGGTCAACATTTTTAATTATTTTATTAATTTTACCTATTTTTGTTGACCTTGCTAAAAGTGGCGTCGCTATCTGTCTCGCTCACTCATAGCAAATATGTTCATTATTCATCTCTTTCATCATTTTGCCGTAAAATTAAGAACCTACCAGAAGCTTGTGCGAATAAAGAACATCTGACCTGAGTGAAATGAGGGTTGCTTGAGGTTTTTAATTTTTTGCTCGTCTTTTTAGTATGAAACTAACAAGTATTGTACCACTATACAATCCTGGTTAAATGCGCCAACTTTTAATGGCACTTGCCAAGGCACTTTGGTACATTTTTTTTAAAGGAGGGCCTTTCAAGGTCAGCAAACTTTGAAAAGTTTAAATTCATAGTTTAATAAATAGTCTTCATTCTAGAAAACTTGGGGCAATTGTGTCATTATTTTTGACTGTTCTTCTAGAAATGTTATTTAGTGTTATGGTTATAAAGTTTAAATGAACAAAAATAATAAAAGTTAACCACAATAACCAAAAAATTGTTATAATTTGACCAAATTTCTAGGTTTTCTTTAAATGCCCATAATTTTCAAACTACATGGGATAGATTTTTTTCTTATTTTTCTTATGATTGCTACAACCAATCCTGTCACCCCATTGCGGCTTAACGTTGACTCCTGGGACACCCCGTATAACTCAGCAAGGAAGTCCAAAATCAAGATACTTGTGCGGATTCAGTTAGCAGCTCTAAGAACAGTTACAGGAGCATTCAGAACATGTTCAGCAAATGCGATTCTCTGTGATGCTGCTGTATTGCCCTTACACTTGAGAGGAGGCATGCAAACTGTTATCTATACTACAAAAATTAAGGCCCTTTCACGACATATCAACCTAAATACAGTTATTTTTGAGGATGGATACAGAAATCGCTCTTCCTACACACGTCCAACTAAAATTCGTAGTCTGGAATTTCAACAAAAACATGGAATCATAATAAATGACATCTTTCAAAGAGCAACTTTTCATATACCACCCTGGACCAGCAAAAATACCAATTGACACTAGCCTCACGGCGTTTCCTCAGGACTCGACCCCTTCTGAAATCTATCTAACCAATTTCAAGCAAGAAATCATTCAATTTGAGGGCGAGCTGATTATATACACGGACGGTTCTAAAACCGGTGCCGGCGTGGGCGCAGCAATAACAGTGAACGGTAACTCCTACGCGTGGAGCCTGGCTACCATCGCCAGCATATTTACTGCAGAGTCATTTGCCATCTGGCAGGCACTTCTTTATTTTCTACCTTCTTCAAGTCCTTCTTGTCTAATAATATCAGATTCTCTTAGCATTCTTAGCTCTTTAAAAAACATATTTTCAAATGACGAAAGAATATGCCAAATTCTAGATTTAGCTACCTCACTAGAAATTAGTCACAGAGTGGTCCGCTTTATGTGGGTACCCAGCCATATGAATATATCTGGCAATGAATTGGATGATTCAGCGACTAGCAGGGCAACCAACACACCACCAGATGATGGCATCCCGAAACCAACAGCTGACTACCTTAATTATATAAAAGATAGAATTAAAAGAGTGTGGCAAAATGTCTGGGATCAGTATGACGGACACTTGAGATCTGTCCAAGTAAGCACCGATAAATGGACTTACCCAAAAAAATTTAGCCGCAGACAACAGACCGTTCTTTGTCGCCTTCGTATTTATCACTGTAACATGACACATTCGTACCTTCTAGCTGGAGATCAAAGACCTCGATGCACAGAATATAACGAAAGGCAAACTATTGACTATTTCCTGATATACTGCCGACGCTATACTGATATTCGCCAAGAGCTACAAATGTCTAACAGTATACAAACTCTACTTAAAGAGGAATGGCAGAAAACCCTTATATTCTTAATGCGGACCGGTTTGTACTCAAGAATATATCAGACACCAATGGACTATAAAACATTGTCATATTTAATATATTTATTTTGAACATAAAATCTAGTATGCGGCTAATAACCGTAGCAGTTGATGCCGCTATACCTAAAAAAAAGTGCATAAGTGATGTTTTTAGATATTCCCCAAGATTTAAATCCTGCGGATTTCTGGAAAAAAATAACATCGTGTTCGTGAACACATGGTAAATCGAAACAACGGTATCTTGCAAATACTCACACGCCTGTTAGAGCATGGGCATTGCTTTTTCAAACAGCCCGTTCACACGATGCGGTCAAATCACCGTTTCGGAAATTTTCGGAATCTGTCACCGAAAACAAAAAAGCTGATTCGGGAATAAAACCTATAGGGTAAATCCAAAGTTTTTTGTTAAGTAATCTACACCTCCTTCGACGATACCAATACAAAATTATAAAAGTATTATGTCCATTCGCGAGAAAACTGTTCAAAATTGAACCGAAAACCCGGGGTCGGCTAAAAAACTGTTTACAACCGTTCTCTATGTGAACATATCATTCGATTTGAGCCGATTGTGGTGGTCGAAAGATTAGTGAAGTGGCCATACATTACTTTCGTAGGCATATTTTTGACAGCAATAACATCTTCTACGAATTATCCGGAAGCAACAACATGTGCAAGGGTAGAAGGTTCACAAAAGGCAATTTAAACCGCCCAGCCGGCGATGGCGTGGCGATGGGGCGTACATAAAAGTTTCAAACTGATTTAGTTGTTTTTCCAGTTTAGCAATCAATCTTTTCTGCGTCGACGGTAATTGAACGATAGGAACGCAGTAGCGGTACGATCGATGCAAATTAGATTCCTTCGCCGCTCCACGCCATGTCTCGCATCACCGATGGACGTGACGCATTCATCTTACTTTGAATGCTGGGCCTGATATTTAGACGAACATGAATGATGATGGGAGCTGGGCGAGAAAAGCTAGTTGAATAATATTTTTGGGTATTGTTTGCCAGCTTTTCTGTTTGTCTGTTTGGAGAGAGTAACGATATTCCAGTGTACTCTGCGTTGGATGGAGGGTAATCCATCAAGCTGGCCCATCACCTATATGCTCTTTGCGCCTCCTTTTCAAGGATTCCTCAAAATTGAATAGTTGGCTGTCCCGTTCTAATGAACAAGGTTACCAATATTATGAATAAAATCCTAGGACACGATAAAAATTATATGCCAAGAGAAAAATATTATTTTTACGACATTTCGACTTAAATATTTACGTCATCTCCGGGTTTCGACTGGTAGACTATACCACAATAGTCACACATTATTTTTTTCAGATGGCGTTGGCAGTTTGATTCTTATAGAGTCTCTCATATGTAAGTCACCTCTCCGTTGATAATAATTTTAAGAAGCCATTTTTGTCTCGCTAATAAAATTTTCAGATGGCAAGCTATAATACCATAGCTTATGTGGGACTGAGCTTGGACGTAGTATAACATCTTAAGTTGACTTAAGGTGCAAAATCCTCTACATTGAGTATACCAAGTACACCGAGTCTAACATCCATAGTCACAGCATTTCTATCCATCTAAACTACAGTCTACAGCTGTTTCAGTGTGTGGGTAAGGGCTGAGCAACCATTGTGAATTGACACTATGAACAGGCCTTGGTTGGGTAAACATTTATGGCAACAGCATTATAGTTGAAGAAAGAAAGATAAAAAGTATGGTGGAGTGCCCCTCTGTATATGTTACGAACAAAAATCGAATGAATTGGCTTGATACATAGAACATGGAACATTACAACATGACACGAATAGCATGTGAATATATAGGTTACCACCATATGAATTTTATTGAATAAAAGCTAATAACCTAGTTGTTTATGCCGCCTAAACAAAACTAAAAAGCCGAGTAGTATTCACAGTCACCAGCAGTGGAGAGTTGTTCACAGTACCCCGGAATACCTTTCCCATTTCTGGAAATATTCTACCCCAGACAGGAACCTACAGAGGATCAAGGTTCCAAAAGAAAAGATCAGATTTTATCAACATGCATATTCTTTGCTTTGCTTTGATGCTGTTTGACGAAAGCGTTCTATTGGGTATTGAGGACTGTAGTTAAAAGTATCGTCCAGTAGTATTTTATCAGTGTTGAAAGCAAAACGTCAAAGCTGGATTACACTTTTGTCAAAAGTGTTTAAGAATTTATGTATTAAAATCATCATAGTAAATTAACACAAATTGATTGATGACAAATAGATGATAGATTCTTCATTTTACTTACCACACCGACAGGTGATGAGGGGAGTACTGTAATCGCGAAAATTTTAGATTTTGAAGTAATACGCTTTTTGGGCGATTTATGATATCTGCATAACGAAAATCCATGTCACTGATTTCCATCGGTCTGCCTGTCGGTTCGTAGATCTGTCGGTCTGTCCGATTGCAGAATAAAAACGTACTAATTTTTACGGAGGAGATACAAGAAACTATTAACGATAGTTTTTCTATTGGTTATTTTTTTGCTGGCGGGTGGTCGATGATTCGGTTGAAAGGGGATATCAAACTTTATAGTTAAATTCCACATTTGATGATAGCTGCGTCACGCTTGGTCACGCCGCTAGCAGTGGCGCGCTCGATTTCTTTCAAGGTAGAGAAAGGGATTCAGATGCAATATACAATTTATAGCTATCATAAAATTCTATACATTCTGTATTCATTACTTACAAATAGGTGTACCTGACTTTATTTTGAAATGTAAAGACCTATTTTAGTGATAAAATACTAGTTCTCTGAGTCATAAGCTAGATATGCTACTAGATATTGGAAGCTATAACTATTAGAGTAGTTGCTAATGTTTCGACTTCATGAATGTGCAGTCAAATTTGCAAGTAAGATATTATCAAGTGGCTATGGATTGAATTATTAGCTATCAGTACAGCGGCTTGGAAGAAGCAGGTAACCACAGGAAAAATTTCAATGGAAACACTATATTACGTCAGGCGTCAGCCAGAGAGAGTTGATTTAAAATAGTGAAGTTGTCACATTTGGTCATACCGGAAGTGAAATTGAAATAATCTGCAACAGGAATGCAGCTCTCAGCTATTTCTTACGTGGACTACCCAGGACTCACCCTTCTTTCATGTTCAACAAGAGGAATGGTAAACTAAAAAGGTGCATGAATATGAAAATAAAACATAGTCGATAAACTCCCTAAACCTCAAACGAGTAAACTAACTCTTTAAAGCTACAATAACCAACAAATATACTCTGCTTAAGAAACCCAAGCAACAGTTTCCAAAAATGATTGACTAATTTCTCTATAAACCTCTTAAAAATAAACAAAAAAATAAATAATGAGTCATAGGTTAAAAAATAATTAACAAATAAAATAACAAAAACAAAAAAACTAAAAAAATATATATTCTGAATATCAGTTAGTGGTGTAAATTCGAAATCACTAGCAGAACCAGAGTCAAAGGAGTCATCAGTGTCGCTACTTGTATCACTTCCAAGGTTAAAATATAACCTTATTTCATATGACTGGTTCTATTACAGTATCTATATGGGTATATAATTTTCAAAACCCTTCTTCCTCGGCTTTTACGTGTGATACGCTTTTCTGCAGTTATGGAGATAAAATAAATGGACTTTTTGACGAATCGCATTTTTCACGTCGCCATCTAAAACAACCTTTTTAAGTCCTCTCTTTTGTTTTTGTGATTTTTCCACAAATACTACGTCGACTTTAGTCAGATCGCTGCAAAGTTTAACGATTTTCTTCACCGGCCTTTTAGGAAATCGTGTACGTAGACCGTCTTAAACATTCTTCACTATATTGCGTTCACCGATAGATAAAACATGCCGTTTGGATGATGTACTATTGGTAACCGATGTCGCCACAAATTTAAATAGGGATATTACCATATCAGTATAACTTTCATATTTTTAAACAAACCAATTACTTTGGAATTCGGAAAAACATTATTTATTTACATATAAAATTTGAGTCTGTCACATCAGGTTAAATAAGTAACCTTATTGTAAATTCGTTATTTGAGGTTAACATTAAGAATGGTCCAAAATTGTCAATACGTAAACCCACGCGAGCAACACGATGCCAACAACGACCCCCTCCCATTTTTCCACTCTAATCTTGGTATTAATCAAGCCGAGTACTACGAAGTTAAGACAACGACAAGGATCACTGAATTCAATATAATATACTTCTAATTTAAATACACCTTGCTAATATCACAAAGAGCACAGACAATGTGGTAAAGGCATGAGACAAGATGAAATTTCTTGTTGAACTATTTATCAAGGAATGATTTAGTCAGAATAATTTTTTATATCAATCAAATTATATACTTTTCTTAAACAAAACCTAAGGTGTATATTGATAACAAAAGAATGCTTCAAATGCATGCACTATATGCTAATAGTAGCGGAAGGGTAATAGATATTATTAGAATATAATCTATTTTGATATTATTAGCCTACCTGCAATTGCCTCAAACCTAAGGAGTAAGTTGTTTAAATAACACGGTTTTGAAGCAAATGTAAATATATTTGAAGGAATAGAAAACATCCAAATACTAACAATTAAATAAAAGCACATTTTTTTCTGTGTGCCTACAGATTTATCGGTGTGGGAAGTAAAACAACAAAAGGGGCAAAAATTTCACAGTTATTGGGCTGTCAAAAGTTAACCTCACCACCTGCGATGGTGCAAGCTCAGATTACACGTATCTAGGACCCAATTAAGGTATTAAGATGATTTCCAGCCTGCTGGGAATTAATTCCAGAATCCCGTTTTTTTCGACTTAATTTTATTTGCCTAATACTCCGAAGTTTATAAATAGGTGCGCATAGGGTGTACGGTGTGGCGTTCCTAGAAAGCCTCGCTTATATTATGTATGTATATCGATTCGTAAAGAGTCTGTTGTTTATTGAATTTAGCAGGGATTTGCATTTCACGTGATTAAATAATCCGAAGCACCGCCGCCACCGCCACCGACTTCGCGAGAGCGCAATAATCCTTCATTCCAATTTATAAAACTCAATTTAGATGCAAAGTACTAATTGTTAGCAAACTAATTACCGGCTTATGACGTCTTGGTATACAGCGCGCCTGGCCCGTTTCTGTTCACGATCAGCAGTGGCTTGCATACGTTCGTAAACAGAGCCAGCAACCTCCAATTGTAAGCATTCTTCACGTGATCCATTTTAAGTTTTTTGTATCATTATAGAGGGTTTAGGAAATCGGCTTGCTCTCAACGACACACACACACACTTGGTGGTGTGAAGGCGAGTCTGCTCGCTCGAGCCTGAACCGGCTTGAGTCTTCCGATGTCATGTCCAACGCACGCATCTACACCGGGCATCATCGTGAGCGATATTCTTCGTAGTTCAAGATAAGTTCAATATGTTCTTTTTCTCCTCCTTATTCTTGCTACATATCTTTATGTTTCTGTCTTTTTCGATTTTAAGATGCCTTGAACCATCTTATGTACTGCCTTCCAGTGTTGTTCGCTTGGTATCATTGTAGGCACCATGTTCTCTGGGGTCGGCTCCTCAGGAAGGTTCGCGTTTACTTTCTGCTTGTAATAGGACCATCTGTCGTACTCAAATGGCCGCAATATCGACAACGATCGTTCGTCGCTGGCTCTATTTTGTTTCTATATACCCGAAAGGTACCGTGGCCCGACAACGCCCGTGTTAGGTCATATATAGCAGGATGTTATGTGTTTACACTCTGTCCACTTTCGTATGTTTGGAATCAGGCGCTTAGTCCACTGCGCCACCTGCATTGTAGTGGGCCAGATCTCCTCCACACGTCAATTGTTTTCTGCCTGGCGGTCCTCCGCTGCTCTGACAGAGCATCTCCCACAATATACATCATATATCTCCTCTCTTTAGGCAATAGATGCAGTGGTGGTATCGCTGTTATAACCTGCAGCGCTTTGGAGACAATGCGATACGCACTAAGGTTTGCTGCTGCTTTGTCCTTTCTATCGCTTTATACCCTCAGTTCTCTTTATGTATCCATTACAACATCGCTCGTGGTCTACGGTAAAGTACACTAACGATTTGCTGCAACGCTCCGAGCAGTGTGTTTAATCGTCCTGCGCGCACTGTTTGACCTCTGCGTGTGAAACGTCCAAATAGGCTACTCTGCGCTGCAACAGACATTTGTTTATCGCTGTTTCACTACGCGCGTAGCGTGAGAGTGATCATTGTCGATAGGGGCGATAAAGGTATTGCCATTGCCGCCGCTGCGTTAATAAGCGACAAGACTCTCCCAGATAATAACATGAAAGGCCGTCCGAACAAAAAACACTATAGAGGCTCAGCAAGGTCATTCTTACCAGGTCGAGACCCCTACTCTCCGAACCAGTCTCCTCCAGCATTACTTCTCTTGGAGAACTTTGACGCTGCGGAATGAGGTGCCCGGGAATATGTTTCTCAACGGCTACAGCCTGCATTTTAAATCTGAGGTGCACCGACATTTAGCCCGCGTCCACATTGAATGCACCTCGCTTGGGGCATTGCGCTTTGCTTACAGCCTAGCATAAAGCAAAGAGAAACAAACCAATACACTTAGATGCAACCGTTCACATCGGGCGCATAGCGCTTAGCAGTATGCGTAGCACTACGCCATGCAAAGCGCCAGGTAACGCACAGTGTCGGTTCTTGGCCGCTTGCCTTCACATGTTCGAAAGATTTCATTGGCCAAATTGCTTAGGTGTGGTGGGAATAATCAGATTTCTACTTTTAAAATTATTTGAGATTCTCTATTTACCCCAATCTTATCATTATTCGCTGCTCCACTGAAATTCCGTCTCAAGTGTTGGTCCCATAACTCGTTAAGTAGCGTTTCAAATGGAAAAGAAGCAGGTCGAATGATTCTTTTTAAATATTCGTGAAATTTTTGCGGGTAGGTTCGGGCATCTCGGTGTACATATTGACTCCATGCATCCACACACGTTTTCCACGCCTTTTCCTGATTCTTGCAAGTTAAATCGAATTTTCGAATAAAAATATTTTGCGGATAAGTTATGACGGTGCCCTGATGAGGCGCGGACTGCGAGCAGCAAAACTCGTTTGTTGTTCAATAGCGTGGCGCTTCGCTTGGTGTTTAAATAAAACGCGATGCTCCAAGCGAGGCGCGTCCGATGTGAACGTGGGCTAATCCTCTTGCAGCGCTTCTACAGCGGCATAGGCTTTCAGCCTTTGCGGGAGGCTAACCATAAAAATTCGAGATGTGGTTACACAGAAGAATGCTTCGCATTCCATGGATAGACCATGTTACAAACACAGAAGTCTTACGTAGGGCGAATACAGAGAGACAATTGTTGACCACCATTAAGTGTCGTAAAATTGCATATTTGGGCCACATACTAAGGGGTGAAAAATATCATTTGCTACAACTAATACTGTAATATACGAGAATGGACGGAAATACGCAGTGCAGCACAACTGTTCCGTATGGCGGAAGATAGATCCGCTCTAGCCATAGTGATCGCCGACGTCAGGAGGACCTGATACGGCACATGAAAGAAGAAGAACCATAAAAAATAGTAAGCTGTCGAAAACACTACGGTGACAGAAATCTCTTGATGGTTCATCCTTACTTATACATAGGCAAAGGAATCATGTCAATTACGTAACAAATATTTCCCCAGCGAAGTACCGTTTTGAAAAAATCCATGTGTCATTATTTTCCAAAAATACAACACTAGGGGCAGCCGCAACTTTTTGAAACGAAGGTAATCACATAGCGTTTAACGACTCAAGCAAAAAAATTGTTACATGCTGACTGAACTATAAACCGTGAGTGAAGTTAATAATGAAAAATACGGAAACCTTTACCTTTACTAGTTCCTTACGACTAGATCATTTGTACCTTTTCTCTTCTAAAAGACGAAAGCAAGGGACGTTATTTTCGCCTTTACAATATCCAAGGGCACACCGACGGTATTAGCAATTTCTTAGAGCGTCGACTTTTTGTTTTTTAAATGATACTTATTATTAGTAGGATCCCATCATTCAGGCTTAGATTCAGATAAATTCATTAAGCTAATAATTTTTTCATGACTCCAGTTGTCTATCAGTTATTGGTAATTTTAATACTGTCAAAGTTACGAAACATGAAAGAAATTCTGTCGAAGATGGCAGTAACTGACGAATGCATCGTCTCAAAAGTAATGTCTGGTTCCACTACGTTCAAACCGTCCGCGCCAGAACTCGCACGAGCCTCGAGTTCCCTTTGATCACCGTGGGTCACTCGCCGTGCTGACTTTGATGTGAGTCTCAGAAATGCGAGCCGCCTCGATGTGAGAGAGTTCCCTTCGTGCGGACTCGTCTACTTACGGGGAATCCGGCTGTGTGATATTCTCGACGCGAGGTCAACGGTCGGCGTTCATTTTACTTAAACGGGGGTCAATAGAAATGAATTCTATAGTATAGATAGACTATAATTTATTATTCAATAAACCATTCAACACAATAACTACAGATGCAGCTACTGGGGTGGCAAATAGCTCAAGGAGTATTACAGACCATGTTTTGTCAGATAGATTTAGAAACATGAAATGTAACTTTCAAGTAGTAAGTAACAGTAACAGTCTTATCATTCATAATTTGTTGCCAATAACCTTAGGTGTAAACATAAAAGTATTTACGAAAAAATATAGAAAGAAGTAAACAGAATGGATCATAAAAAATTCATCTCAAAATTTGAAAAGAATATTCAAACTACAGAAGTTCAATGATTTCAGGAACTGATTGACTTATCAGTTCTTGTAAAAAGACTCAGAATTCAAAAAGACGTATAAGATACGTGAAAATAACGACTGGATAAATCAAGAAATTTTCGAAACGATCGAAAACCGAATCAAAATTTATAAACAAAAAGTTAAATAACCGGTAAGCACGAATTTGGAAAACTGATTTAAAAAGCTTAAGAATCAAGTCAATAATAAAATTCAAGTATCAGAAACAGATATTTTCAAAATCAATGGGAATAAGGAGCCACAAAAAACAATGGGGCCATATACAGAGCATGTCGCCGGCATTTTTTTGTGAAATACGCGCAAATCGCTCAATAACCCACAAACACTACTTATTTAGGCACCCCGGTAGATCCGACCGATTGTATCCCGTGCATCGTGTTGCGTGTTAGGTGGTGTTAGGTGGATTGACCCTGTAAACCACAGCTGTTAGCGTTCGGCTACTGTTCGCGATCAGCGGGTGCCAGAATCTGGTAGTGATCCGCCAGCTTGCGTAGTATCCGAGAGCAGAGCTGGAAAGACCACATTGGGGGCGGAGCTTAGAGTGACCCCACTTGTCTTTGTTAATGTACGGTGCTTTGATGCACAGGCAGCTGGTGGAGCCGCAGCGAACACTCGCTGCGCCTCTCGTTTGTTTGCGTTCGTGCGCGCTTCCACGTCCACACTGGCTGCGCTGAACGCGCAAAAAGGACTTGCGCGCTATAGCGCGACGCGGCGCGAGGCGCGATTAGTCTGGACGCACCTTTAGATGCACGTGTGGTCTAAGAACATTTTTATATTTATTACGCTAACTTAATAGTCTTATCAGATGTAACTTGGCTCTCATGATGGAGAGCAACCAGCATTTAAAAATTTGCCAGTAGTGGCGGACTAATCAACAAAAAGGGAACAACGTTAACACCGCTCTTCTTTTAGATGATCCGAATTACCCTGTTGACTGTAGTCAAATTGGTTTGAGGGCGAAAGAGTACCGGAAGAACTCCAACCTTTTGTTTAATAAGAATCACCAATTAACTTAACTTCATTTTGATTTTCAGATTAAGAGCATCTATGTCTCTCATTTGCATCGATCCTCTGCTCATGCTGGCGCCAAACAGTCTGTTAAGTGTATAAGAGGTTTCAAATTTCCTCCTTTATAGTAAGGGTTATATTTAGGTTGGAGGATGCCAGCGGAGTTGAGGAGTTTTGAAACCTCATTCTGCAAATGACTATAGTTTACCGTATGCCAATTTGATAGTGAACGAATTATATCAAGTTGATTGGCTCAGTACCTCCCACACATTACTGTGGTACCACTTTATTATTTTCCCTTGCAATCAAGTCATCGCCAGCGCCCCCCCCCCCCCCCCAACAATTATGTTATGCCGCTAGATCTTTCCTTCACAGGTCAATGGGCAGCCTATTATCAACACTACAAAATTTTTAGTTTTACAGCCCGAAATCGCCCAACCACCCCAACTTCACCCCCACCCAAAAAAAAGTAGAAAATGATCAGAAACCCCTGCAACATGTAAAACCGAACTTTAAAAATGATTAGGAACTCCTAAAACATCAAAAAACGAAGTTTGAGCTGTTTTCATATTTTTTGTTTTTTGATTATTGCTACGCTGCCACTGACACGATTTCTAACACCCATACGCGTTTTCCATCTTCACCACGGTAGTAATACTGTGTCAAAATTTCATTAGTATCAATTTAGTAGTTTCCACGTTACAAAATACAAAACTATCTAAAGCAATAAATACTCGTATGTATACAGAAAATTCTAAATCCCTTAGTCTCGGTAGTAGGCAATGTTCGGATGGACCTAAAAAAGGTGATTTATGTCGCCAGGCCTTCCTCCACAGGTCAAAAAAAAAAACGCAGAAAATGATCAGAAACCTCTAAAATGCTTGAAAACGAAGTTTGAGCTGTTTTTATATTTTTAGTTTATTTTTATTATTTCTGGATCGCCACTGACACGACTTATAAAAGCCATACGCATTTTTCATTCCCGCCACGGTAGTAATACTGTGTCAAAATGTCATTAAAATCAATTCAACAGTTTCATCGTTACACAATATAGCAATACTCGTATGTTTACACCGATGTCCTTTGGTTTCTGTAATAGACAAGGGAATGTTTGGATTCGGATGGACCTAAAAACGTTACTTAGGTCTTCCTTCACAGGTCAGTGGACAGTGTATTATGAAAGCAACAAATTTTTCAATCTTACAACCCGCCACCCCTCAACCACCCCAAATTTGATTCCACCCAAAAAAAAGGTGAAAAATGATCAGGAACACCTAAAACTCCTAAAAACGAAGTTTGAAGAATATTTGAGATTTTTTATTTTTTGCTAATTACTCCGCCGCCCATGCACATATTTTCCAAATTATAGCAGCATTATCTACTACGATCCCAAATGCTGCCCAAATTTCATCACAATCCATGCAGCGGTTACTGAGATTACGTGGCTAGAAAGACGCGTATAGACAGATAGACAGACACACAGACAGACAGACCGACGGAAATGGGTGACGTGGATTTTCGTTATATAGACACACAAAAAGCGTATCATATCAAAATCGAAAATTATTGCGATTACAATACTCCCCTCACCTATCGGTGTGGGAAGTAAAAATTATACTTCAGCAATTGGATCCATTTAATATATCTGTTTAATGACATAATAAAAATTATACCATGTTTGTACCTACATAAATGCATAATACAATTAATATATAAACAGCTGAACAAAGTACTGCAATTTTGATTGAATATTTTGACATAGCTATTTGTAGTGAGTAATATCTTACCTACAAGGTGATCTCATAATAGCCTCAAGCGTTGGGCCAATGGTACCTCAACAATGCGAAACCAGTATCACCCTATACTATGAATAACAAGAATGTTTGGAGATTGCTGAGTTTATCAACTTCGCTTCCCATTATAGTTATAGAAAAATCCCAGCATGGTCTTTCCACAATCGGGCGTACATACTAAAACTCCTTAGTCTCCTAGTATATTTCCAACTGCAGCAGTAGTGTCTGCAGCAATTCGTTTTGCTGAGTGGCGTCATATTACACCGCATACCTTATGGCAGCTATGACAAGATAAGTAACGTCCATAAGGAAGGAAGGAGATCTGTTGTGACTGGTTGATGAACAAGCGTTATATTTTACTTTTCACCTCTTACACTAGAAGTGAGGAGAGTGCTGTAGTAGCAAACATTTTCTAGTCTTGAGTCTTTTGTTTATTGAACGTTTTATGATCATGAAAATATAGGTCACGTCGGCGGAATAACTGGAACAATACAAAACTGAATACACATGTGGTTGCAGCTTGACACTCACTATCTGATAATGAATCAACAGGCAATATTCCAATTCATGGGTATCAAGTGTGAGTCCAAAGAACTGGCCCGCAAGCGGCCTCTGACCTAATCAGTTCCGAAGGGAGGGGAATTTATCAAGTATAATAGGAATGAATATAATATGAAATAATCCATGAGCGGCATTTCGTTCCATAATATCGCATCTACTGACTGCAGCCAGGCAACTTATGCGTTTATATATTGAAAATAACGGACATGGCTTTGATATTTGCTAAAAGGTAATTAACATTTATTATTTGGATTACATTTCGACTCTCTATTTGAGGCCTATTGTTTTGTTATAGTTTTGTATTAGTTGTGGTGAGAACTTCATCCTTAATTCTGATTGAGATTCTCGATTGCTATATTTCTGGGGAATTTTTCTCATTTCCGTCAGCTTGGACAGTTCACCCTTTTCCTGTTCTAGTTGTAGATATTTTTTAAACGACACTTTGTATGAATAGAAGTCTGGATTTTCTTGAGAACAAACTTGATTCTATGAGGATCTTTATTTAACTGCCAACCATATAGACATCAATGCTTCCTTTCTCAGATAAATTTACAATTAAAATTCTAGAATTGTACGGGGTGGGGAACGTAAGATAACGCACTACCTTATTTCAGAAACTATATGAGATTCGACAAAAGGTTTAATCCAAAAGTTGTTTGATGTGAGTTAGGGTTTAGTTTTATTATAATTTTGTATATACAGGGTGGTCCGTTGTGCTCAAATCAGTGTTAGCTTTTTTATTTCAAATGGAACACCTTATATATTTATTTGAAAATATTTTTATGTTATAACACTCAAAGGTCCCTACCATGACCAAGTGACAGATTTTTGGAATATATCTTAGGAAGCCCACAATCCTCCGTCCACGCACTGTTGGCCCACCCTGTATATAGGTATCGGAAAGGTTGTGACCCGAACTGAGCTCGGAAGGAAGGTTTGTTCTGGAAAATGGTATTTTCTCGCAATTGCCTGATTCTGCAGAATAAGTATCTTTACACGAAGTTATACCGAATTTAGGAGTGATTTAAAATTCTGAAATATTCAATTTTAGTGACCAGTCGATCGGGAGCAGATTAAGATTCCAATTTCGGATACAAGTAACAACTGACCTCAGGAAAAATTTAATCAAAAGATACATCAGGATTTAAGTTCTATTTAAGAAAGCTGCAATACCAGATCATTTACATAATAATTATATAAGCATCCGTGAGAGGAATGATGCTGTAACCATTTTCTCGTAGAGGTTGAGATACATCTGATTTTATTATTTTGTACGTTAGAAATTACTTCGGGATATAAGTCTGCCCTAAGGCCTAAATGAATTTTTTTTAATAATGGTGAATGTGTTAGTAATTACTGACAACAGAAGAAAGCACATTCACCATTATCAATACACAGCGTCAGCCTGCACTGCCAACTGAACTGTTATAGATCGAGTCTAAATGTGGCGGTATTGACCCATGCGACAAAGAAACCTTCATAAAATAAAAATAAATAACCTGTTTAAGAGGAGGTTATAGTACGTACATGAGAGCTGTTTGCAATGGTTCAGCTGTAACCATTTTTGGACTATTAATTTTGAGATTTCTGAACTGAAAAAAATATGAGCATGAAGAAAAAGGACGGTTCTAGAGAAACGATTACGTATTTTTTGAAATTTTCTAATAGACAATTATTAAAAAATTTCCAAAATTGACGTTCTTTTGACTAAATTTACGGTCTCGTGAATCACCCTGTATAAACTTATTCTAAAATCTGGATCGACATTTCTCTAGATAGAAGTTTTAAGAAAATGTAAACCAGGCTTTTGTGCCAAAAATTGTTAATATACAGGGTCAAAAATGGGTACGGCTTGAGCCTTGCATTAAACGATCGCGCGCCTATTGGGACACTGATAAAGGCGCCACCAATACAAAAGTATGTAAACTACAGTTTATGAATGAGCTGAAGTACATTCATTTCTGGAATGAGATAGATATTGTTTTGGGCATCAACTAAATTTGTAGTCGGTGGTTTTGGGTGAGTTATTGATATACACTGCAGGCCAAAAGTTAGGAACTACTAAAATTCAAACAAATCGCGGTAATTGCAGTTATCATTTTCAGGATTACTGCGAAATCTTACAATTCTCAACCACATTTGCAAGTAATTAGAATTTAAATTACTGGCAGGCCCAGACCGATAAGTCTAGAGTCTTGGGCTCACACCTTTTTGCGTCGCGAATAGAAATAACATTTTTTACTCCGTAACATAAGCTGATAAAAACCTTATGTTTTCATTAATATTTGTTTATTCCATTAGTCATATTCCTTTGCTAAGTTCTCCACTTTCACGATTTTTTGTGTTCAGACGGCAAAGCAGCAATAGTAACTTTTTATGAGATGGAACTATCACTGAACTTGACAAATCAATTGTGGTTTCTCTTTAACGCACCATTTTTCATCCAAAAAGTCATTTTTCTTCTCTGAATACCTTCGTCATCGTGCGCAATTAATACTCGCATTTTTCTTTATTAATCGCTCAACGTCAGAGAAAGTAAATTTTTCTTCTTCCTCAGAGTACATAATCGTCTTAGCATAGGTGCATATGTATATTTGTGTTGGAGGTGTTATAGATTTTACTATGGGGGATATATTTTTGGAGGCCTACCGGTGGGGGAAGGGGGGGCAGGCATAATTTGGTTTATTTTTCTGGAGTTTGTTGTGAATCCAACAATAATTTTGCTGGCGCCTTCTGGGGGTTCGGATGGACTTAAAGAACTGTGTTATGTCGGTAACTCTTTCTTTCACATGTAAATGGACAGTCCATTATGAATACAAAAAAAATCAATTTTACAACCCCCTACCGCCCAACCACCCAAATTTCACCTCTAAAATTCCTAAAACGATTGAGCTGTTTTTATATTTTAGTTTTTTGATTATGGCTGCGTCGCCACTGATATAAAAGCCACAATAATTATACTGTGTCAAAATTTCAATAAAACCAATTTAATAATTTATACTTTACACAATAAGGAACGACCTAAAGCAATGCTTGTATGTATACAACAGAACATTCTTAGTCCCTTGGTTTCTGTAATAGGCACGTCAATGTTCGGGTGGACCTAAAAGAGTGTATTATGGCGCTAGGTCTTTCTTTCATAGATTAATGGATAGCATATTACGGATACAACAAACTTATCAGTTTTACAACCTCTCGCCCTCAACCACACCAATTTCAGTCTCACCCAACAAAAAAAAAATAGAAAATTATCTGGAACCCCTAGAACGACAAAAAAATTAAGTTCGAAGAATATTTGAAACCTTTTGCCTTTTGCTAGCTACTTCGCCGCTCATGCACCAATTTTCCAAATTATAGCAGCATTACCTAGTATGAACATCATGTCGCTCGCCACCCAAACTTTATCACAATCCGTGAGGAGGTTGCTAATCGCATTGTCTCAAGGTTGAACATTTTCGCAATCACAATACTCCGCTCACCTATCGTGGGAATTAGAATACATAAAAGCAACGTACACAATATTTGTATGCGTGAATCAAAACCAAGGAGACATAAGATTATGAAATATTAATTGTCTACACATATCAATCTTAGATTCAGAGCAACATAGTAGCACATCCTAGTATTACAGTGAGATAGAATTCCCATCTAAATAGCTTTCGTATGACGTGGCAGCACTGAGTGCACTTACTGTGAGCAAACAGCTGAGCCGTGAAATTAATAAATGGAGATTATCCGAGGAAGGCGGACGTCTCCCGGTACAAAACAGCATTCACGGCTTGCTCGGTTTACTCAACAGGACAAACAAGTGATTAAGTTGTAGTGCACGTCCAGGAGCAATGTATAATGGGTTGGGGTGATCTTTTTTAATGGCAGCAATCTAAACAAGCACTAGATAATGTGCGAATATCACATTCTAAATTCGGTAATATAGCCAATAACGGTGAATTATTCGGTGACTCGTTGACGCTTTACTATGCGGTATTGATTTGACTGTCGCATTATATCAGAAGCACATTGAATATTTTTTTACCTCGGTAGTCTACTGCGAATATCATATATACCTTATTATCTACTAATTTCTGACTTTTAATGTGGATTGAGTTTTTGTTTATTGGCAGTGAAAGAGTGGTAGAACAGTTCTGTCTCACTGTGTGAAGCGTGACTCTACTTCGCCCTTGCGGCAAGCCTTACATCTTTCCTTCCTCTGCTGTTATCGATGAAATATAATTGTTTTTTGCCGAATAAAGGTGTATTATTATTATTATTCTGACTTTCTAAGTTCCTCTAGCATAATTGCGGTAACAACAAGTGTTGGCGGGGTGGGCCAAGTCAACACCTTAGCTATTAGAAATTTAGGAAAGATTGTACTATTACAGGTTTTCAGGATCAAAGACTTCTGGAGTACTTTGTTCAACTTTTCGTCCAGGCCTAGCTATTTTGTAAATGTATTTGGTGTAAGATCTAAGACCGACATAATGATGGGGACAATAGTTATTCTATTTTGTTCCCAAAGCTGTTTTATTATCATGGCAGGGTCTTTGTATTTAGATATGCTCCCAGTGTAGGTGTTTTCGATATTCATATCATTGGGAATAGCAATATCTATCAAATAGGTAACTTTGTCGGCCTTTGACCGAAAAACAATATCTGGTTTATTGGGTGGGATAGTCTTGTCTGTACGTATTTCAACGTCCCAGTATACTCTGTATTCATTAGTATTATGATTCTCTAAATACAGGGTGTCCCACGATGATTAAGACAAGCAATATATCGGAACTGGGCAGTAGTAGAGAATTATAATTTTGATAACATTGAGTTGATCGTGCCTTGCATAGATTTCATTTTGCTGCATATTCATCTGCTTTTTCTTCATCCATCTGCATCTTATCTACCTGTATGCGGCAGCCTACTCTAAGGTGCCCCTTCTGCCCACATCTCCAGCATGCAAACTTCTCAGTTCCATCTGGATTTCTGCGAACTTGGTTTCTTTGGAAGGTGCCACCTCTTCTTGTTGGAACGAATGATGTGGCCCTGACTTCAGCTTCATCATCTTGTTCTACAGAGCGTATCCTCCGTGTCATTCGCGTGGCTTTTGTGGCAGCTTCAATTTCTAGAGCCCTGACCAAAGCGTCTTGTAAGGTTCTGGGACTGGATAGTCTTACGATTCTCTGAACGTCCAGGTCGGCAATTCCTTCAAAAAACTGACGAGCAGCGACGTATTCCTGTATCTCGATGGGACTGCTGACGAATGCTCGTTTAGCTAGGCTTTGGACTTCGTATGCAAATGTGGTTAGATCTTTCTTAGCTTGTTGTGTCCGGTTATGCAACTGGCCATGCAACAGCTCTGTTAAGTGTGCATCTCCAAAGCGTAACTCTAGTGCAGATGTTATCTTATCATAGTCACGCAGATCTGATGAGCAGAGGTTTTCCAAAATAGCTGCGGCAGAGTCTCTAAGCATAGGTGTCAGCACACAAGCCTTTTCTTCACCTGACCAGTTATTCATACGTGCTATGTTTTCAAATTGCATATAATAAATGTCCCATGATGTTTTGCCATTATATGGATAGGGCGTTGCTACTACGCTTGGCTTGATTCGATGGATAATCCCACTTCTGACACCAATTGTCACGACGGCCTCTTTTTCTTCACCCTCGATACAATATCTCTTAACCTTATCTCAGGTACAACTCAACTCAACTGAACTAAACTACCACGCTACCCGTGGCCTTATATATACTTCATCGAACCATCTAGAGAAATCGATGACATTTCTAGAATCCATCCGTCATTCTCGAAAACTAGACGATTCGATGACGTTTACACTGCAAAAGATCTAACCTAGCACTTTGACTTTACATCATGTATGACAACCAATGACAACTAATAAAAATACACGAATACCATAATATACAGTATGTTACAATATTTTTAGTTTTTTTATTATTGCCGCGCCACCACTGACCCAATTTTTCCAAAACATACGCGTTTTCCATCCTCGCCGCGGTAGTGATACTGTGTCAGAATTTCATTAAAATCGATTGAACAATTTTCGCATTACGCGATATCCAACGATCTAAAACAATACTCGTCTAAAAACGAAATTTGAGGCATATTTGAAATTTTTTGTTTTTTGCTAATTACTCCACCCCCCGTACAACCATTCTCAAAATTATAGGAACATTACCTACTACAACCTACTACGACCCCATAAAAACTTCGTTTTAAGGTGTTTTAGGTGTTCCTGATCATTTTCTACCTTTTTTTGGGTGGGGGTGAAATTGTGTTGTACTCATAATAGGCTATCCATTGACCTATAAAAGAAAAACCTAGCGGCATAATACCCTTTTTTAGGCCCATCCGAACATTGCCTTGCCTACTCCAAAAACCAAGGGACTTAGAATTTTCTGATAAATACATAGGAATATTTCTTCAGATCGTTCTGTATTGAGTAGCGTAAGTTATGGAATGGATTTTATTGAAACTTTGTCACAGTATTATTACCACGGCGAGGATGGAAAACGCGCATGTTCTGCAAAAATCGTGTCAGTGGCGGCGCAGCAATAATACAGCACTAAGGATATAAAAACAGCTCAAACCTTGTCTTTTTAGGCGTTTTAGAGGTTGCTGATCGTTTTCTACGTTTTTTTTACGTGAAATTGGGGTAGTTGGGTGGTGGGGGGTTGTAAATCTGAAAGATTTGTTGTATTCATAATAGTTTGTCCATTGACCTATGGAAGAAATACGTACCGGCGTATTTTTTTAAGTCCATGTGAACATTTCCTCGCCTATTACAGAAACCAAGGGACTTAGAGTTTTGTGATGTAGACATATACGAGTATTGCTTAATTTCGTTCTATGTATGTAGCAAAAATTATTAAATTGATTTTAATGAAATTTCGACACAGAAGTGACTATCGCGGTGGGAGTGGAAAACGCGCCAGTGTCTGTTTCAGTTGTTGCGCAACAATAATTAAAAAACTAAAAATAGAAAAACAGCTCACACTTCGCTTTTAGACGGCTTAGAGGCTCCTGATCGTTTTGCATCGTTCAGTTGAAGCATGCAGAATGGAAACTGTGGCGTCCTAGCTTCTAAGGAGGGAGACGCAAGAAACTATTTTTTTGTCTTATACTTTGTTTGCTTTTGGAAAATCATTCCTGGTTTTGACGTGAACAGATGATTACAGAAAATACACAGTAAATTGAATTATTTATTAATTAGACCTTAGATGGGGAAAGGAATAATTTTATTTAAAGTGGAAATATAGGATGAAGGAACATCAGCTACACGTTTACATCCTCTGTGAATATTTCTATATGAAGATCTATAGCAAACATGCATCCAGTAAATGGAAGTTTCTTCATAAAGGTATGTATCTGTCTATACTCAATCTGACTGTTTGAGGTGGGATTATTAATTATTTATTAAGGTGGCTGTGATTGATACGACTTTTATGATTGTGTCATAAACTATCGCAGTTTGCAATTGGTAGTATACAATAATTATAAGGTAAACGTGAAAAATTTGGCATGAATTTGCAAATCAATCGCTTTGTTCTGATTTTATGCTATGATGTTGATCCATGAATTCTAAAATATTTTAGACAAAAGTATCATCCAGCTTTGGCATTTTGTATCAAATATTGATAAAATTTTGTTGGATGATACGTGTTAACTATAGCCCTCAATACTCAACAGAAAGCTTGCGTTAAACAACATCCAACAGAAGAGCTTCGTCAGAATATGCATGTTGATAAAATCGGGCCTTAGTCGATTTGGCTGACGTTGGTAGTGACTTATCAGTCAGCTACGTATGCAAGTTAGGTCACTGAACATAAACGCCAGTTTGGATAAACCCACGTGTAGACGGCGTCGGTAAATCAACAAAACACTACGAAAGCTTTTAACGTCGGCAGTCCGTTGTATATGTTAACTGATCAACGACGCCGTTTCTCCCCACAGCAGCACTAGGAAACAGATGGATCATATAGCTATTTAGATAACGTGGAAAAGAGTATCACCAGATATCAGATGTTTTCGTGGTTTAGATGTGGCCAGTGGCCAACAGATGCTCATCATTATTATAAGACTGTCTAAATCTATGCAAAGATTCGCAAGTAGCGCCAAATACAATGTAGAACGACTGAAAAACTCAAGTACCGAAGACGCATTCAAGCAAAAATTGACAGCCAGAGCAGCATAACTGGAAGAAACGGAGCAACTGCAGTGAAAAGGTTAGCAACAAACTATCCTGGAAGTCACAGAAGAAGTAATAGGACTAAAGCAATATACGAGGAAACTGAACCACAGATAACACCTGGAAATTATCCACAGAAGCAAGGAAAAATCACGAACCAATAAACAACCGACAGCTCAGAGTTAAAAAAAACTAGACAGCGAATAGGATAAGTTGAACAATGCCGTCAATTGGTGTGCTAGGAAAGACGAGCGTCAGTGGCCAGGTAGACTAGCACAAGTAGCAGAACGAGCTGCCTTAGTAGGCGACACCATCTCCATACTCCGTCAATAAATAATAATATAATAACCATGATAAATAAAACTAAAAATAATAATGATAATAATAAGCCGCGAGGGGTTGCTAGATCCTCTCAGTGGCGTCTACCCAAGGTGGCGGATAGGGGAATGCCTCCCAGATATGGGTGGTACCGGGGAAATGAAATACCCGGGGCGGACCAAAACTAGCACAGTGGAATAGCGTCTGCATCCAGAGGGTCGGCTATTCCACAATTAATTGGACACGACGGATCTCCATGTGAGGAGCGGTACTCCGACAGCGTCTGTTCTTCATGTTAGAAGCGGCTGTTTTCATAAACCCCCAGGAAGCCGCCCAACATCAACAGGATATTCGGTGCGTGGCGACACCGAGGGGTATACCGAAGCCAAAGGATGTAAGTCGGTCGGCAACCTTCACAGGTCCATCCTCTGGAGGCAATTTGGACGGCTGCCTCCGGAAATGTCGGCTGCGGGCCCTAAGGCTAACCACCTGACGGGCCCTATCTTCGGGTTCGACCACCTCGAAGGAAAAGCACCCACACCGAGCCGGTTTCGGAAGCCGGCGTTGGGCAAGGTGGTGGTGCTTCGAATTGCCCTGATGACGACCCCCGCAATGACATGGACCGTTTTAGGTGGACGACGGAGCTCAGGGATGACCTGCTGAGCTGCTACGAGAGCAGTAGCCCGCGCCGTAGGGGATACATGTCCCGCACCGATGTGTCACGCAGGACTCCGTGCAGTACAAGCGAAACCTTTCTATGGCCTGGATTGACTATCGCAAGGCATTCGACAGCACGTCTCATGAGCTCATTGTGCGACTGTTGGAATGTCTCTTCCGGTGGATAATCAGATAGTGGGATGCATCAAACAACTGATGCCACTCTGGAAGACCCGGTTCACTATAATATCAGGTGAAACTCGGGTTCAGGCAGAGTCGGTGTCACTGAAAAGAGGTGTCTTCCAAGGAGACTCCTTGAGTCCCTTGCTCTTTTGCATCTCACTTCTGCCTCTGTCCATAGCGCTGAGAAATACTAAAGGATATAGCTGTGGCACGCCCAATAACCGGAGGAACAAGGTCACCTATCTTTTTTATATGGATGACCTAAACTTTATGCCTCCGGCCAACGCGAACTACAACAATCGCTGAGGGTGGTGCAGGAGTACAGTCATGCTATCGGAATGGAGTTCGGGAGAGACAAATGTGCACTGGTTCATCTCAAGAAAGGACGAAGCGGAGATAGTGGAGATGAGGAACAGCTCGTTAATGGGAGCATCTTGCGACAACTGCATGCCGGAGATACTTATACCTACCTTGGAGTGGCGCAGCGTCATGTCCAAGAGGCAGAATTGGTTAAAGAGTGTCTTCGCCGCAAGTATTTGCACCGACTCCGGCAGATCTGGTCATCAGAACTGTCCGGCAAGAACAAAGTCGCTGCCACAAACATGCTTGCGGTCCCATTGTTATTATACACCTTTGGTGCTATACACTGGAAAGTGTACGAGCTGAAGGAAATCGACACGAAGACCCGCAAAAGGATGAATATGGAGAGCAGCCTGCATCTTGAGTCCTCTGTCCCGCGAATATACCTCCCGCGACCCCTGGGAGGGCGTGGACTATTGAGTTCGGAGCGTCTGCACAACAGAGTAGTTCTGGCCACTGCCTGCTATGTAACGAACAGCACCGATCCCCTGATCCGCTTTGTGCGAGAGCACGAGAATGTGGGAAAAGGAGCCTTTCTTTTTAGCGCAGCGAAACGAGCAGCCGAGGAGCTCAGCCTCACACTCGACTTCAAGCGGAGGTGCCAGCAGTCCATTACGGAACTTGCTCCCGCAGAATTTAAATCCCACATTAAAACTGCCGAAGTCGACTTCCTCTTAAGGCTTCATAAAGATAAGCCAATGCATGGAATCTTCTACAAACATCTAGAAGAGCATGACTTGTCTGAGCAGTTGACCTTCTCTTTCCTGAGGTCTAGCGGTTTGAAGTCGGAGACTGAGGGCTTTATAATGGCTTGCCAAGACGGTGCCTTCAACACCTTGGTGTACCGTAAAAGGGTTATGGGTGTAGATGTACCCGACGCCCACTGTAGAGCTTGCCGACAGGCGCCAGAGACGCTTATGCATCTCTTGTCGGCTTGTAAGACGTACGCTGGGACGGCTTACGTCCATCGGCACAACGCGGCTCTACGAGTGCTCTACTATCATTTAAGGCACTCATACGGTATCCATGAGGCACTGGTGCTGCCATACGCTCCAGGGGATATAGAGTCCGTTGTGGAGAACGGGAGATGCCGGATTTACTGGAACTACTCGTTCCCGACGCTCGAGCTTGTACAGGCAAACAAGCCCGATATAGTCCTTCTCGACCACCAACAGAAGACGATGTTCGTTATTGAGTTTTCGGCGCCTGCCGAGGTGAACATCGTCTCTAAGGAGGAGAAAAAGCGGACCAAATATCAGGAGTTGCTCGGACAACTTCGCAGGCTCTGGCCAGACTACACTGTAAGTCTGCTAGTTATGGTCATTGGAGTCCTAGGTGGCATGAGGAATACGCTGCTCTCTGCACTGCGTAAAATACTGGTGTGCCGTGCGGCGGCGCACATCTTAGCCGCCAGAATGCAGAAGGCAGTCATCCTTGGGTCCCTTCGTCTACTTAGGGCGCACGATTCGCGGACTCAGTGATTGCTCACCTCACGGTGTGAAGAGTAGTCATTGGGTAATGGAACAGCAGCTCGGTGTGTCGGAGCCCGGGATGCACTTTTTGTTTTTTGAAATAATGATATATAATAAAAATAATCTGGAAACATAACAAAGTTACCAATGTTGTACCGGGTGTTTCGCCATAATTTGCCACTTCTCTCATCTTTCTTATATGGACAGATAGGGAAAAAGTTCTTATGTGAAGGGTTTATAGTTTTTTCTTGTCATGTCAGAATGACACAAAACATTACCGCATTCAATCGTTTTTCGAGTTATAGTAGATTGAGCTTAACCCCCACATTTTAGAAACATTGAAGTTAAATGTTTTCAGAACCTTTCAAAATAAGATGAACAAACCTTATATTTTTAAAACAAGAGATACATATATTTCTTCCCGTGATATAATATACAGGGTGTCCCATTTAAAAAAATATAACTTTAAACGAAAAACAGGATTTTTTAGTTTTTTTTTCCATTTTGTTCGTATCTAATTCTGAATGACAAGAGAAAACCATAAAACTCTCATATAAAGACTTGTTTTCTATTTCCTCAAATAAAAAAGATAAGAGGCGTGACGGATTATGAGGAAAGACCCGGTACACCACACCTACAACAGTGTTGGGTTTGGACGAAAGGTTACTCAATACTAAAAAAGTCTGTAACCCTTAGGACCTGCAATATTGTACGATACTTCCTAAATCCAGATAAATAATAGTTCAGGTGTTGACTTGGCACAGCCCGTCAACAGTTGGTATTACCGCAGTCACGAGAGAGATATAGGGTGTCCCACGATGATTAGGACAAGCAATATGCCGGAACTGGGCAGTAGTAGAGAATTATAATTTTGGGGATGTAAATTAGAGCAAATGTTGTGTCTTTTCTTGTCATTGTATTACCCAATGGGGTATTTGTTTTTGGTCACGTGACATTCAATTCAAAATGACTAATGGGGCACCCTGTATATTTGTGTCTTTCTGTGTTCCTCCCGGTAAAACGATTCCAAAAAGCTGCAGACTTGGGGTCTAAAGTGATTAATTCAAGAGCTACAGGTACTTAGAGGATTGTGCCACTACCATTGATTATAACATGTACCGCTACATTTAGTTATCATTGGTTGTCATACATGATGTAAAGTCAAAGTGCTAGGTTAGATCTTCTGAAGTGTAAACGTCATCGAATCGTCTAGAGTTTTCGAGAATGACGGATGGATTCTAGAAATGTCATCGATTTCTCTAGATGGTTCGATGAAGTATATATAAGGTAACGTGGTAGTTTAGTTCAGTTGAGTTGAGTTGTACCTGAGATAAGGTTAAGAGATATTGTATCGAGTTGTGAAGTAAAACGGTGAAAGTTACGTCGAGTTTGATTCCCTGGGTGAAGAAAAAGAGGCCGTCGTGACAATATAAAAACAGCTCAAACTTTGTTTTTAGGCGTTTTAGATGTTTCTGACCATTTTTTACGTTTTTTTGAGTGAGGGTGAATTTGGGGTGGTTGGAGGGTGGGGGTTGTAAACCTGAAAAATTTGTTGTATTCATAATGGGTTGTCCATTAATCTTTGAATGAAAAACCTAGCGGCATAATACATTTTTTACGTACATCCAAACATTGACTTGCTTATTATAAAAACCAAGGCACTTGGAATTTGTGATGTATACATACGAGTATTGTTTTAGATCGTTTTATATTGCGTAACACGAAAATTATTGGATTGATTTTAATGAAATTTTGACACAATATTAGCGCAGCGAGGATGGAGAACGCGTATGTTTTGGAAAAATAGTGTCAGTGGCGGCGCAGCAATAAAAAAAACTAAAAATATAAAAACAGCTCAAACTTTGTTTTTAGGCGTTATACGGGTTCCTGATCGTTTTCAATTTTTTTTGGGTGGGGTGAAATCGGGGTGGTTGGGGGGTTGTAAAACTGAAAAATTTGTTCTATTCATAACAGTCTGGGCAATGACCTGTAGAAAAAATATCTAGCAGCTTACTACACTTTTTTAGGTCTATCCGGACATTGGCTTACCTATTACAGAAACCATTTTTGTGATCTGTAAATACGAGTTTTGCTTTATTTCGCTCTATGTATATTGCGTAAAGCGAACATTATTGAATTGATTTTAATGAAATTTTGACTCAGAATTTATTACCGCGGTGAAAATGGAAAACGACTCTGTTTTTGAAAAACCGAGTCAGTGGCGGCGGAGCAATAATCAAAAAACCAAAAGTATAAAATCAGCTTAGATGGGTTTTAGGCTCTTGATCGTTTCGCATCGTCCAGTTGAAGCATGCAGAAAAAAACTGTGGCGTCCTAGTTCCTAAGGAGGGAGACGCAAGAAACTATTTACGAGGGTTTTTGTGTTGGATATTGTCTTTACGGGCAGGTGAGTGATGATTTAGTTGCAAGGGGATTTCAGACCATAGGTTCATGCAATGGGAAATAATAAAATGGTATCATCGTTATGTGTAGGAAGTACTGAGTCAATCAACTTGACTCCATTTTTTGAGGTAAGCTTTAAGGTAAATCAATAATTTGCAGAGAACCTTGACAGATGCGTTTTCTTAAATGGGCTGCTCTGATTGGTCGAAGCCTTGGTTAAAATATGTGGGTTAATAAGAGTTGTGTATCGTATATGTTTGTAAACATAATCTATTGGTTAGCGGGTCAGCGACGTCGGGTAATGCAACATAATGGTAGTGAATCGCGTACATCTGCAATTGTGAAGATAACCTACAAACAGTGCTTTAGTTCTAGTATAAGCATTATATGGATATATTTTTACCGTATATAGAATCAAAGCATGTATAATAAAATACTGCAAGATTTGACATTTCCACCTCAAAACTACCACAGACAACGTTGGAATTTATCCCGTAGCCAAATCGTTTTGTTTTATTTAGGAAAAAAGCCGCATTGACCACATGGGTTATTAGCGGCGGATTTTGTTGTTAGAAATTATAGTTTATGAAGTACATTAATAGAATGTAGATAGTTTATAAGGTTGTGTGCTTGACATCGAGGTCCAAGTATATACACTAAAGAGTTGTCTATGTTATATATGCGTCTATTCTATTCGTACGCGGGACACTGCACTAAAATGTGTTTAACTCATAGTGTTTCGTCACATGCACTACACTTTGGGGGCGGTTCGTGGTTCAGTTGGTGTCCATGAGTTAGTCTTGTGTGTCTTAGCAGGACTCGGGTAGTCACGGTTTGCACTCTTCTGTTGCTGCCCACTGGTTGCCATGGTCCTAGAGAAGACTTAAATTGAAGCAGTTTGGATGTTCCGCCTTGCCATTTATCGTTCCATTCATGTATAGTTTTATGAGATAAATGGGATATGATGTCTGTTGCAGGTAGCTTGACGTCGTCTGGTGTGTTTATTTTCGTGGCCAGTTTCGCATTCCAATCGGCATGTTCGTTACCACTTATGTTTACATGTGACGGCACCCACAGGAACATTATGTCTTTATTTTGTGCTAACAGGCTGTGCAGGTTTTCTTTTATCATGGTTGCTGGGGGAATTTTTATGTACATGTCATTAAGTTGTTGGAGGGCATTCAGTGAATCTGTTGTTATGAGCCACTTTTGGTTGTTATGGTCCTTAATATATTTTACGTCCTCAACGATAGCGTATAGTTCTCCCGTGAATGCAGTTCCGATATCAGGTAATCGCATTGTAATCGTAGAGGTGGGTGTGATTACAGCTGCTCCAAGTTTTTCTTCAATTTTTGCTGCATCCGTATGTATTTGCTTATGGTAGGGCTATTGATCAGTAATTTGTAGAAAGCCCTGGAGTATAATGTCACTAGTAGTATTATGTTTGTTAAATCGTGTCATCTCTAAGTTTATGGAGAGGAATCCGATTTTCCAGGGAGGGACTGTTGATTTATTGATAGGGATGGGAGCAGGCAGTTGGTTAAAGTTTAAACTGTACATGTATTTATGAACTCTTTGGTAGAAGGATTTTCCTTGTGCAAGTTCTCGCTTTCTATTTTGCATGTTTCTATTAATATGTTTGTGTGAGGGTAAGCTACGGTTTGCTGCAATTTTTGTTGGGTGCGATATACTTAAAATCTGTCTTCGTAAGTATAGGGTGCTTCGCCAGATTCACAGTAGAGACTATCAGTTGGTGTGGTTCTGAATGCTCCTAAAATTAGACGTAATGCTGTATGATGGATAATGTCTAGTTGTTTTAGTAAAGAAGTTGTGGCTGAAGCATAAACAATGCAACTGGATGTCAATTTTGGATCTTACCAAATGCCTGTATATACTTAGAAGTGTTTTTCCGTCCGCTCTCCGGTGCTTATTTGATAGGCACCTCAATACATTCATACGCTTTTGACATGATTCAATAAGTTCTTTGATATATGGTTTCCATGTTAGGCGGTAGTCAAATATGAGTCCGAGGAATTCTATTTCATTTGTATAATCTATGGGAATTTCTTGGAGCTTTAGGAGAGGTTGATGTGTTGCTTTCTTGGAAAATATTGTAACATCCTGTATATAGCATTGTTTATTTGTATTATTGTCAAGGTTTCTTTCAAAATGTTAGGTTAGATTTTTGATGTGTAAACGTCATCGAATCAACTGGAATTTTCGGGACTGACGGACGGACATTCCAGAATGTCATCTAAATGTCTCGACTTTTCTAGATGGTTCGATGAAGTATATAAAGCGCCACGAGTGGCGTAGCAGTAGTTCAGTTGAGTTCATCTGTAGCTGAGATAAGGTTAAGAGATATTGTATTGAGTTGTGAAGTAAAACAGTGAAAGTTACGTCCAGTTTGATTCCCTGGGTGAAGAAAAGAGGCCGTGGTTACAATATTATACTGCTTGTCTTTTCGGGTGAAAAGAAAAGTTTGAACTATTGGCTCCAGAGTTCTAACTTGTTCAGCTGAGTTTGTAACAAGTTTACGCTGATATGTATATTTTTGCCTTTTAAAGATATGATTACGCCATCGGCGTATAGTCGTGCCTGTATTAGTTTCTGTATAGTTTCTGAGATATCTTTCATGCCTACAAGAAATAATGTAGGACTGATGATAGATCCTTGAGCAATTCCGTTGTCTTGCGTCCTTGGATTGGATAAGATACCTTTAGTCCGGACCCGGAAAGTTCTGTCTGTCAGGAAATAAGAAACAAAGGCGAGAACGTTGCCATTGTAACCCCAGTTCTGAAGCTTTGATATTATATTTTGTCTCCAGATAGTGTCGAGTGCTCGGTTGGTGTCAAAGTAGACAGTAATACAGTGTTGTTGGTTTTGTATGGCTTCCTAAATGTGGCTTTCAAGGTCAGTTATGTTGTGTAGTGTGGACCTGTTCGACGTAAATCCTGCTTGTTCGTTGGTAGCCAAATCGTTGTCACAGTCGACTTGAGAAAACTACAGTACAAATGTTTCCACCGCGCATTTTGGTACGTTCGTTGGCTGTCACATCTCGACTTTGGTCACACTTGACGACCAATTTGGCGACGGCGATGGTCGGAATTGGTTCATTTTTAGTTCATACGAGGTAAAATACGAGACTCTGCCATATTTAGTTCCCTATCCTATATCGGCTATTATATGGAGAAACTATTAAATTTTCCATTTTTTAGCTGAAAATAAAGAATGTTGTTTAAAGAAGTTAGTGATATATAATTGGAGAGCAATGAGAAACGTTATCCATAACAAATACATTAAAAACGTATTTTGTATAAATGTTACTAGAACAAATTTTATTGATTAATAATATTATGAATAATCATTTGCTCTACAGAGGAAATCCATTCCTTTAGTTTTTGTTTAAAATTTTTGGCAAATTTTAGGGACTTTATGGTTTATGGTATTGCACAATATAATTTCGGAGATAGGTACATAAATGATCGTTGGAATATAGTTTTGTGTGGTCGAACTGAGTTTGATGACCATAATGTGTGCCTCGTGCTATATACATATATATGTTTATGTTTTATTTCATCAACACAGATTTTGTGGAGTAAATTGCTAGTATGTAAGAAATAAAGTTGCCTAGTATCGAGTATCTTTGTTTCCTGGTATAAATCGTTTGACGGATAGAGCTTAGATTTATGAAATATAGATTTCAGCATATATTTTTGTAACACATCCAATTCAGAAATATATGTCTTGCAGGCAGATCCCCAAGCTGGTATTCCATACATTAGATGTGTTTCAATTAAAGGATGATACAATATTTTAAGCAAATTATCTGTTAGAATCTTGGACAGAATTTTAAGTTTATATGCTACACATCTTATTTTTTTCATCACGTAAAATTTGCTTATCCCACTTTAAATGTGAATCTAGATATACTTCAAGATATTTCATGCTATCTACTCTACTAATTTCAGTCTTATTTGCATGGTATTTAATGGAGAGGCGTTCATAGCAAGGCAAAAATCTAGTATAGGAAGTAAAGGCAACGAAATTGGTTTTTTCTGAAATTTACTGTTAAAATTTTGGTACCAAACCATTGAATAACCTTGATAAAATCTTTCTCAATAATTTTTTTTAATGTTGTCCAATCGTTAGCTTTATATAATATGAGGGTGTCATCCGCAAAGTATGTTATTTTTCCAACACTGTCAATTTCAAATAAATCATTCAGGTACAAGTTAAATAGAAGCGGGCCTAGTACTGTTCCCCGTGGGACACCATATTTAATCAACATTTCCTTGCTGTAAAAGTTAGAGATTCTTACCATTTGGGTACGGTTTGAGAGATAATTTGTTAATAATAATTGTGATGTTCCTCTAAAACCTAATCTTTCCATCACCTTTAAAAGCTCACTGCGGCTCACCGTATCGAACGCATTTTTCAAGTCAACAAATATACCAATAGTAGGCATTTTTTTATCAATATTAGAGATAATTTCATTCGTAGCCGACAAAATTGCGTCTGTTGTTGATTTACCTCTTGTAAATCCATACTGGTTTGAACTCATAATGTTGTTTTTATTTAAAAACTGTAATATTCCGTAATGAATTAGTTTTTCAAAAATTTTTCCTAGATTTGATAACAGTTAGTTAGATATGTCTATTTTTATATACAGGTGTTATCACTGATGTTTTAAATGCTATTGGACATTTACCTAGCTGAAAGCAACGATTTATTTAACATGCAAGTGGGTCTGCCAAATGATGTGCAATTTGCTTTAGATGTTCAGCTCTAATGCCATCTAAACCAGGGCTTTTCTTATTTTTTAGAGAAAATATAGCCTGTTGTACCTCTGAAGAACTGACGTCTTCTAAAAAGAAGCAGCTAATGGGCTCGTTCAGCAATTTTTTTTTATTGCATATTCTAAAAGAGCGTGTTGAATTTAGTAGCTGTGCAAAATTTCAGAATTTTCTGAGCTCGCTTTCATATTCAAATAAATTACCAAAGTGGTGCAAATTTAAAACGCGCGGCACTTGCGAGTATGCGGCTGTGACGTCATTAAATCTTTCCGACCGGCCGGCTCGGCGCGACGTCTTGGCCACGCATCGTACGGGTGCTCGGTAAATAGTAACGCTGCGGCTAATGAGTAATGCTACTCGCTAGGCAAGCGTTGTGAACTGCATACGCGTCTATTGTATGATTTATTTAATTGTTTCATCGACACGGGATACTTGCCAACCTATTCGAATCCGTTGATACGGAGTATAATAATGGAAGGAGGACGGAAGAAGAAAAATTATAAATATTGTATAGTTCCCCACTGTAAAAATACGACAGTGACCACTCCTGATAAAATTTTTATTAGTTTGCCACGAAATATAAAAATCAGGAAGTTGTGGCAGAGAGCTATGCGTAGGAATGAATTTATAAGCGATAAGTCAACAAAGCATTGCTGTGAGGACCATTTTAATGTAAGTATTTTTATAACTACGTGATTGGTGAATTGTATTATTATAAAGAAACCGCCCGGTTATGAAATCGGAAAGTGTATTGTGGGATTACGTCTGAAATTAAAAAAAGTTTTCAAGCATTTGTCAATGCCATTCTAAAGATATATTGATGTCAGTGGTTCGCAGATTTTGCTGTGACTGGTACCTACACTAAAACGTAAGAGATACAAAAAGATTTTTTTAATCCAAATACTGACCTAATCATATAACAATTATAAAAGCATTGTAAAAATCAATTCTTATTGATATGTGGAAGATGTGAACGACAGTTTTCAGTCCTTTGATGTACCCAACATTAATATGTATTTAAATTATGTAGAAAAAATTGTTTTATATATATTATCTAGTTTTTTTGTCTCATTTTTCTGTACTTATTTTGGGTATAAAATCCTGGGTATTTAGCTTATACAATATCCCTGTTTGAAATGTGTATCTTAATCTTGTATAATTTGTTTTAGTTGGAGGAAGATGTTGAAAATTACATGTACTACAAACTAATGAAAAATGTAAAACTTAAGATGAAACCAGAAGTGGTTCCGCACATTTTTGATTGTCAAAAAGACCGACAAGCCCTACACACTAGAGATCCTCGGAATGTTTTCCTTAAAAGAAAACGAAAACGAGATTTAGATGAACCTAGTACCAGCACAAAAAGAACTCGATGTTCGTCACCCAGCAGCGAATCTAGCACCAATGTTTCGCAAGTAGAACTAGAATGTACTGAAGACAGCGAGAGGGAACGTCAGAAGACAGATAAGTGTGTCCAAGTCAATATAAAGGCCAAAGTTAGGTCAAAATATGTTGAGTGCGATATACTAAAGGCAGCCACTAAGGGAAAGCAGAAACAAATGCCATTAGAAAATATCCCAAAAACATGTTACTCTCCAACTAGTGGTTCAAGTTCGGATCATTCAGCATCCTACGAACCAATATCGGATGAATCTACTTCAACGGAAAGGGATGAAAAGGCCATCAACAATAAGGAAGCTGTAGAAAAGCGGACTGTTTTTCTTATAGAAAATAATCCGAAAATGTATATTGGGATACCCAGTCACTCATTATTTATAATCAATATGCTTGCTACAAAGTGCCAGTTAACAAAAATCGAAATATTTGTAACTTTGAAAAAAATTAAACTTAATCTTCCATATAAAATTATAGCAGACGATTTCTGTATATCGACTGCAACAGTTTGCTCAATAATTAAAAAAACCGTTCCCAAATTAGTCGAACATTTAAAATCATTTATTCAGTGGAAATCTCTATCGGAAATTAAAAAATGCTTACCGATACCTTTTCGAACAAGATTCAAAAAGGTACAGTGTATAATCGATTGTTTCGAAATTTCCATCCAAAAACCAAGAAACCCAATCCTGCAGTCATTCTCCTGGTCAGAATACAAAAAAAGCAATACTATCAAATATCTTATAGCTTGTACTCCTGATGGGCTTATTTCCTACATATCGAGAGGTTTTGGTGGCAGAACTACCGATAAAATGATTGTGGAAGAATCTGGATTTTTGAATGTGTTAGAAAATGGAGCACATGTTATGGCAGACCGTGGATTCAAGCACATCGATGAACTTTTATCGAATAAAAACAACATTTTAATTAGACCACCATCGGTTTCGTCAAAAATGAAAAATTCTAGGCAGGAAGTGAAACAGTCCAAAAGGATTGCTAGTCTGCGAATTCACGTCGAACGGGTAATATCAAGGATAAGAGAGTACGCCATTTTAGACCCCCATGCTTGTATTCATTCGAGCTTAATAAAATATTTAGATAATATTGTTATAGTAGTATGTGCTTTAATAAATTTGCAAGATTATTTGTTAAAATAAAACCACAAATATATGTTTTAAATTTTATTGTAAATTGCCTTAATCCAAAATTTTTTTACTTTATCTAACATTGTGTCAACAAATTTTCTATCATACTCACAATACTTATAAGTGATTTTGTTAGATTTCTCAAAATCAGGGCTAGCTACAACATAAATACTTTTCTTTTTGTTTGTAAGATGCATCTGCATTTGTATTTGATGGTAGTATTTACTTTTTATGTTGCCATCGAGATCAATATAGGAATTAAACGTCCTATGTGATGAAGGACATTTTATTTCTACAACATACTCTTCATTTATAGCATCTGGGCTCGCACCTATCATTGGACACTCTTTTGAAAGGAAGAGTCCAGATCTTTGAAATGTTTGAGAAGTTTCCTTCGATAGTGCCTTCAAGACTGCTTCTTCTAAATCAAGGCCTCTTTTCATGGCTTCCGTTTGGAAAATTTTGGCACCCAATATATTTTCTACCAGTGTTCCATCCAAAGTAGTGCAGTGCGCAGCATCATAAGCTTTTGATGCGGTTATGCGTGCATATCTCATTTCAGCCCATAGGCTACACCTAGACTGGTTCCTAGTTTGCAGTTCGATTTGTTTAAGCAAATCTGCGTCCATATTTTCTTTGCAGTAGTTCAAAAATATACCTGCATCATTTGTATGACTATTGGAGATGAAATCGATTTTCATTTTATACAGGGAAACGCAATCATAATTTTGAGGAAGGTGGTACCTCATGGTGCTGTTTTCAATTTTCCTTTTTTTTGCCTCAAAGATATATTCACCTAAAAAAGTATCATCTGAAGATGTACATGGTTTAGCGCCAAAATCTTCGGTGGTTATAAATTTTTTAGTGGTTGAAACTCCAGCTAAAACTGATCTCTTCCAGTAACAAATTTTTTCAGTTGGGGATGGCTCCTCGCTTCTACGATGTACCCACATTAAAAAAGCTACTGCGTGTTTGCAACCGCCCTCCGAAGCCGGACAGTCATGACACTTTACCTCAACAACTTTTTTAGCAAATTCGTCGATTACGCACGACACTTTGTAATTTTTTGACTTTATTTTGTGTTCTGGGGTGAGCTTCGCTTTTAGCGAACAGATGTTGTCGGTGCGCTTTAACTGGACATAACCCACAGCATTGTCGCCATAATGTTTACGGGCTGATCTAAAACAATACACAAAGCAACTTACTAACAAGCAAAAAAATAAACATAATTAATTTTAAAAATTGAATGCATTCTTTTTTCATCTCAGGCGTTTTGTTTTGCGACTATACATGTGTAATATGGAACATTTTCATTCCTAGAATACAGTTGGAACCCAACAGTAAGTATAAAATATACTAGTTGAATGAAATCACACCACTAATAGATTAGTAGTAAGATTAGTAGATAAAATCCGGTCATGTACAATAATAATATTACATTATAATAATTATAGTATAAAAACTATAATAAATGAATATCCTCGTATTATATAATATTGTATAAGACTTACTGCTGCATTTTAACACCTCTCATTTCTGCACTGATAAAATCTCGATTTGTATTAAAATAGTCCATTATCATAAAAACATCTACTTCCGGCATATTAGAGGAATCGGCCTTAACAAAATCCGTATCACACATTTTTTTCTATCAGAAAACCACCCGATCAAATAAAAGATAGCGTCAACCAAAGCACTTACTAGTTGAACGTATTACAAACGTATGCTAGGCGCTGTCGCTGTACAGCCGCCAGCCGGTCTGGGCTCGCCGACAGACCTAATGACGTCACAACGATGAATTTTGAGCGCACGAAATATTTTAATCTTTGAAGGCGCGTAACTTTTTCAATTCTCATCCAATTAAGTTGAAACTTTTTTTGTATGTTATATGTAAGTAATACTTCATGAAAATGTGCATAAATATGGTTATTGGAATTTCACTGAACGACCCTATTACCCGTTTTTGTGGTAATTCTTCCCTGATTCCCTCCTTTTTTTAATACCATCCGCCAAGTTTTCTCCTACACTAGTAAAAAAACTAACAAATTCATCAGATATTTCTTGCCTATCCTTTGTTAATGTTCCATCAACGTTCCTGATTTCAGAAATGTTATTTCTCTTATCGGTTTGTTTAGTCAAATCATCCACTGCTGACCAAAGTTTTCTTGGATCTGATTTACTGTTATGTATTTTTTTTTAAATAATAATTCCGTTTTGCTTCTCTTGTTAATTTAATAAAAATGTTCTTGTATTGATTGTAGGCATCAGAGTTAGTCGTAGTTGGAGACGATTTCATAATCTTATAGAGGTGATCCTTTTTGTTTCCGGATTTTATTAGCCCTGTTGTTATCCAAGGACTTCTAGCTTTTTCATGCCGTTTAATTTTGACTTTGTTTCTACTAGCTGCTATCAAACACTGAATTTTATTTATGAGTAAATTTGTAGCATGTTCTATATTATTGGATGAGTATACTTCCATCCATGTTTCCAGTTGAATGTTTAACATTAATTTTTTGTTATTTACAAAATATTTGGAGAGTGCTGAGACAGACGTCGGCCTGGTTACACGTGTTTTATTTTGCTTGTGAACTGTTTCTGTTTTATAAGGATATTTTCGCGAAGGAAAAGTGATTTTGGCGTACTTAGCGTTGGTGCACATGATACCTACATGGAGGATGTGCAATCAATTTTCATCTCTTGCATAAATAAATACTCAATTGTAAGTAATTGACAAAAAATACCCTTGGAATCCTGACCACATTTCTGTTATTTACATTTCATCTGTAATATTGTGGTTATAGTCCAGGAATACTGGGTTTATTTCGAATTTATTCTTTATTCTTTTAAGTTGGTAGGAACTGGTTTTCCGAAGGGTTGACCTGCAAACCATTCCTGGCGCCAGCTAGCCGAATTTTGCATTGCATGTAACTAGAGACAAAAACAAGGCGTATCAGTATCTCGCATGTACATCATAGTGCTACAATGATGGAAGCCAATAACTATCCTTTTAAGTGTTGTAAAAAAGAACTTTCTAGTGTTGTCTGCATTGAATGTTTCTCCTTTTATCATAAAAGCTGCTTAGTGAGAAGAAAATATTTCAAAGAATTGGGTTTGAACAAAATTCTTTGTTCGGAAAAATGCGAAACAGCAAAAAATCACAGGAAGAGAGGATAGAAAGGATATTCAATGAGAACAATGCCTACTACAGCTTGCTTGAAAAACTAAAGATGGAAGCCGATGAAAAACTTGCTAAATACGAATCTGAAATTGATGAGCTCATAAAGCGGGATAGAGAAAAAGATGAATATATATCGAAACTAAGAAGAAGGACAACCGATATAGTAGAAGAGGCGAGTGATGCGGAGAGTAACTTGGAGGCTTTGGTTAAAGAACAAACAGCTCTTATTGAAAACTTAAACAAAGAAATATCTGATGTCCAACGTAAAAATGAGGAATTTATAACGAAAATAAAGGATGATGAAAAAGAATTGGACACCTTCAAACAAAAACTAAAAGAAAATGACATGTTAAAGACAAATATGCTGGTATCTATCGATACTTTGACACAAGAAAATGACTTTCTTAGTAGAGAACTCAAGGATCTAAAGAAAAAAGAGGCTGCAAGGGGGGAGAATCAGCAGTTGCGAAACCCTTGTAGTAACAAGCAAAATGTAGATGAATACCAGCTTTATGAAAAACTGTATAGCGAACTACTCGATAAAGTGAAGGATGACTTCGCAAACATGTTTGCCAGTTTTAAACATAGGGTTGGAAAGAAAATAGATTCTTTGCTAAGCCACAATTACTGCACCACTTCCTCATATGCAGCTATCTCATGTATACGCGACAGTAATGAAACAACTAATGCCAATGAAATCAAGAATGCTGACGTTACGCAAGATCAGTCACAGGTTAATCGCAAAGAACATATCAATAAAAAGGATAGTGGCCCTGAAACATCAAACCCTGTTGATGAAAAATGGAAAGTTGTCCAAAGAAAGAAGCGAACTCGACCACTTGTAATTGGAACAAATATGGACGTTCAAGTGAACGGGAAAAACTTTAAAGGTCTACCAAAAACAGTGGCTTTACAAGTTTGTCGCCTCGAACCAACCTTTGCGAAAGAGGATTTGACAAAATTGCTGGAGAATCATTTGCCTGTAATTTCGTGTGAACAACTGAAGTCGAAACATAAACGAGGAAGACTTTGAAGCCGCCATGGATGGGAATATATGGCCCAAAGGAGCATGTGTGCGGCGTTTTTTATACATAAGGAAGGGGCCGGACAGTGCAGAGACTCTAATCTAAATATCCGTGTAAGTGTTTTTATGCTAAATGTACAATGTCTAAATTATGACAAAGTCAATGAAATAACCGTTGATGAAGAATATGACTTGGTCAATTTCATATGTTTGACTGAAACATGGAGCCACAGTGACAATATTAATACTTTCAACTTCCCAGGTTTTATATTAGCTAGTAGTTTTTGTAGAAATACTTACAAAGGAGGTGGTACTGGAATATGGTGCAGACAAAATACTTTTAATAATATTACACCTTTAGATTTAGGAAAATTTAGCATAGAAAAACATATAGAAGTTGCAGGTTTAAAGTGGAATGTTTATAAAGATCTAGTTATTTTAATTTGTTGTTATAGGTCTCCTAGTGGTAATTTTAATTTATTTTATGATAATTTAACTGAGATTTTAAATGTTTTTAACCCCTAGGGTAACGCTCTTCGTTACTGGTGATTTTAACATTAATTCATTGAGCAAGGGTGACAGCGATAAACTACGCAGTCTCTTGAAGTCATATGATCTGACCCCCAGAGTTAAAGATCCTACTAGGGTAACGCCAAATTGTGCGACCACTCTTGATCAAATATACTCCAACTCTTCGTCAGATGAAAAAGTATTGGTAAAGGAGAATAGTATATCAGACCATCACACTGTGTTTTATGTTTGTCAAGGAAACGAAACCATTGAATCCAATGCAAGTTTAAATATGTATAGAAGAAACTGTAAAAATACCAACATAGAGTCACTGAAAATGGCCTTGTCCACTGAAAAATGGGATATTGTTTATCAATCGCTCGATACAAATTCCAAATTTAACTACTTTTATAGTATTTTATTAAAACATTTTAACAACGAGTGCCCAATTATATCTGCAAAAGTTGGGCACCAAAATACCAAAGTCTGGGTAGATGATGAAATAAAAACGTCTAGCAAGGAGCTGAAAGATTTATTCTGCCTGAAACATGTAGACGAAGCTTTTAGTGAAATCTATAAACATAAAAAGCGTCAACATACACAACTTGTCCGGTATAAGAAAAGAACATATTATAACAATAAAATCATGAATTCTTCCAATAAAAATAAAACTACTTGGAATATCATATATGAGCTTCAGGGAAAGACGAACATTAAAAAAAGTGTGATAATAAAAGACGGCAATAATGACGTGAAAGGCAATGAGTTATGTAATAAGTTCAACGATTTCTTCATTAATGCTCCCCATGAATTAAGAAAGAACATAACATCATCTTTAAACAGCAACGCATCACCTTCAAAACTCAGCAAATGTAACAGCATTTTCTTGTCTTTTATGAGTGAAGAAGAAATTTTGCACATCATAAAACGTAAGCTAAGGAATAAACCATCGTCTGGTCCTGATGAGCTTTCAGCTATCTTAATCAAGGACATAGCTTATTTGATCATCAAATCTCTCATTCACATAACTAATCACTCTTTTAGTGAAGGGGTATTTCCAGATGATCTTAAAATATCGAAAGTAACTCCGATATTTAAGAGGGGTGATGCCAGTAACATAAGCAATTATCGGCCGATCACCGAACCATCAGTCTTGTCTAAAATATTCGAATATGCGATGTTAGCGCAGTTAGACATCTACCTTAGAAAATTTAGCATTCTTAATAATAATCAACATGGTTTTCGCAATGGCATGTCCACTACTACTGCAGTTCTTTCAGTTTATGAAATGTTGATCTCTATGCTTGATGCGGGTGAATGCACCGTGGGAGTTTTTTGTGACCTCAGTCGTGCTTTTGACTGTGTTGAACATAGTATATTGATACACAAATTGTCCGAATGTGGGATAAGAGGCAATTGCTTGTCTTGGATAACATCTTATCTGGAAGGTAGAAGTCAGTTTGTCAAAATAAACGACTACGACGGGACTGAACAAAAGACACATCGCTCAACAAATCTTACCAACAATGTTGGCGTTCCGCAAGGATCGGTACTAGGTCCAATTTTGTTCATCATATATATGAATGACCTCCCAGAATGTATAGCTGATGGGCATGTAACACTGTATGCTGATGATCTCACACTTATTATGTCAAACAAGGATAGTGTTCTGTTGAATGATATCGCTAACAAAAATGTAAGAAATCTGCAGTATTGGTTTAATCAAAATTTACTACATTTTAATTTATCAAAAACAAACTATGTTTCTTTCCATACTCCGCAAAATTCACGTCCATCTAACTATAGTATAGAAATCTCTAATACTCGAATAGATACAGAAAATCACATCAAGTTTTTAGGCATAGCTTTTGATGAAACATTGACATACAGGAACCACTGTGATGGTGTGGTAGATATTTTGAGTAAACAATGCTTTCAAATACGAATGTTGAGAACAGTGCTGAGTATTTCGGATTTGGTTAACTACTATTATGGGAATATTCATTCCAGACTAATGTATGGGGTGCTAATATGGGGTGGTTCCGCTGCAGCCAACAATGTATTTCTAGTACAAAAACGCATAGTTCGATGCATTATGAATGCTTCCAACAGACAGTATTGCAGAGGGTTTTTTAAATCGTTAGGAATACTTCCTCTTCCATCAATTTTTATCAACGAACTATTGCTGAATATTTTCCGAAATAAAAACAAATTTCTAAAAGCATCTAATCTACACTCATACAATACAAGATCAAACAACAATTTTGTGGTGCCACATCGGCGTTTGAATATTGCCATGACAGAACCTGTGACACTGGGATTGAGGTTGTATAATTTCTTGTCCAATGAATGTAAACAAATCTCGTCTTATGTTTTGTTTAAAAAATATGACAGGAAATATTTATTAAATATATGTGCGTACTCTGTAGATGAATACATCTCAGCATCACTATTGTAATTGTAAGTTATTTCTCATTTGACTTGTCCAATAGCTTATGTAAGCTCTCAAATGGATCAATAAAAAATACTAAAAAAAATACTAAAAAATTTATACCTTTCAGAATTATTGGAGTAAAACTGATTTTGATCAACTTGTGTTGCACACAGAAGAATGGCTGTAGGAAAATGGTCGGTTATATCAGTTTGTATCATAAAAGGTATGTGTTTGAAGTTGTTTAAAGAATCTTTTATAAAGCAATGATCAAGACAAGTACTTACACTATTGCTAATTCTTGTTGGTTCATTAATATGGGATAAAAAACCCATACTCGCCATTAAATTTAAGTATTCGTTGGACAATTTGGTATTCTGTGATATATTAATGCTTATATCACCTAGAATAATGTGGTGTTTGTGGATTGCAATTTTCTTACTTTGTAAAAGTTTTTCTAAACTGTGAACAAACATATATGAGTCTGTTGATGGTGATCGATATATACGTGTAATTTTGAGAGATTTGTTATCCATTGTTACAGTTAAATCCAAAGCTATAACACTGTTACTCAACGTGATGATATCATATTGATAGTTGAATTTATCTCTAATATATGCAACAATTCCATCATTCTGGTTGTATGAAGCATTATCATACATCACATTGTACCCCCTTAAATTAAATAATGACGTATCTGAAATGCTCCATGTCTCAGTTAATACTATAACATCAAAATCACGTTTTATGCGCCTTAAAAGTACCATAAGATAATCAAAATTATGTTTTAAGCTTCTGATATTCATGTTATATATGCTAAGCTTTACATTAGAAACATCTAACCACTCATTAAATTTATTCGCGTCTTGAATAATATTCGTCTTAATAGAATGATTTTAAAAAGTGTTTATGTAACTATTCATTTTGTAAAAGAAACTCTATTAAAATGAGTAATAAAAGCAGTATGTGCTCAAAAGGTTATTTTAGACAAATACTGTTCCTGAAAGTACTTATAGGTAGGGCAATTTTTGTCTGTAGGCGAATGATTTATATCATAATTTGTTTTGTACTTACTATTAGCGTTTGTACAATTAACACATCTAAAACAGTTTAGTTCACATGCTTCAGTGGCATGACCGTGGCTGCATTTAGCACATGTTTCAATACCTCTGCATTTTCTTTCCGTATGTCCAAATTAGAAGCATCTTCTGCACTGCATGACCTCATTGTTTTCGTATACTATTAAATTTTGCCAATCCAGGAGTACTCTAGAATTCATCTTTTGAAAGATATTCCTATATAGCTCACCGGATATTTCTGCAAAAATTGTGTAGCTGCGTCGGTCTTGAATGTATTTTATAAAGGTAATTTCGATGTCATGTTTGTTGATCAAATGGTTCTCTGATACTAGCTCGTCTTCTAGTTCTTTTTCTGGAGGCTTGTCTGTGCTTTTGTAACCAGTAATTTTGATTTTTGGTTTCATTTGCTTTGATCCTGATATTTTGTATTTTTGCGTCATTTTTTGTTCCAATTCATTTTTTCAGTTTATTGTAATAATTTTCTGTTACTTTAATTCCAACTCCTCCATTTCGCGAATTTTGCACTCTTTCAACCTTCACGCCTATACTTGACAAATTGATGTTCTTATAAAGGTCCTTTCTGGCATCATTGTAATTTTGTGTTGTTCTAGGTACTACAACAATGCTTTTTATTGGTTCTGTGTTAATTTTGGGTTCATTGATGTTTTGTTTCAAAATTTGTGAATAGCTTCTGGTTTCATTTGTCCTTGTTTCTATTGCATCTAATCTATTCGTAATCTTTTCTAAAGTTGTTACTACTGAATCTTTTTCCACGATATTTGATGTTATTAAGTCATACTGTTCCTGAAGTTTTCTATTTTCGTTCGTTAAATGATAAATGATTCTTTCCTTCTCTTCTATTATTTGTTTTAGGTAGGATATTTCTTTTACAGCAACATCTGGATGATAGTGGTTGTTAGTTTCGCTCAAAATATTTTGGCTAGTCGTCGATTCTAAGGTTTCGTCATTTTTATTCTTTTTCTTTCTGCTCATGATTAATAGAGAACACCCTTTATAATATAAGATTCAGGAAAACTTGTCAAACGTGACAGGCGTAACAACTTGTCAATTTAGGTAAAATTGCCGCAAATGGTCAAAAATACCTGGACGGCCTCACCAACGGCACCTGCGGAAGCTCTCTATTTTCGGAACCTCTTGAACGACTTGTAAGATTTTTGGAAACCGACAAACTTGTAGAATAGAGCAGAAACTGGAGCGACAGAAAGAGTAAGTTGTGTACTATGACTTATTGCTATAGACTATACTATCGATGTAAATATGTTTACATGACAGATGACTTATGTAGTATAACTCGTCCATGAAAATGTAACCAATTCTGGGTGTACGAAGTCCAACGTAAGCAATTGGTACATAATTGAAGCGTGGAAATTCAAAAGCATTTAAGTGACAGATTGGTCGAATTTGAGATTTCATTAATTTTGTAATCTATGTGTCAACGCCAATAACATACAAAAGAGTCTAAGTGCCATTTTGTCTATTTTAACGTTGAATACTGGATTAAAAGATGGAGCGACGTACAAGTTAGGTAGGCAGTTATAGGGAAAACCGTACCGATTCGTTACACATTGCTGTAAAGGGGTTTTCAAGATTATAATGGATTACTAGTTAAAATGAGCGAACACGCGGAAGTTGTGCAGCAAAATACTGTGTTATAGTGAAGAATAAAGGGCACTGAAAGTGTTAAAAATGAAAGAAAACATTTATCGTTTCTGGTCAGTCATAACTCCTTGTGATCAGGAACTTCGAAAAGCGAAAAAAAGTAACAATGGTTAATAAGGAAAATCCAAAGATGATCAAAATAAGAAAAATCTTTCAATGGACTGGAAGCATGGACCGTGTGCAATGTTTTCAAGCAGGGATAAAGGGTAGAGGACATTTTAGGAAAACTCCTTCTCCTAGAATGAAAGAATTGAATCTCTGCTGAAAAAATTAAAAAATTTTGAAGCTATGCTAGACTATATAACTTTAAAATACCTACGTTATTGGGAAAATTCGATAGATAATACCAAGAAATCAAAATAAGAGGCAACTGAATCTACGTTCATCATCAGTTTTATTTTTTTGGATGTATGTTTAGTTGGAACATAGACAGTTTTGAATCTATGTTAATTTTGTACTTGACTGTTTCTTTGTTTTATAAGTTTGGGAATTTTTTTCTAACAAAACTTTTCTTCTATTTTTGGAATGTTTTATGCTTCAAACACTTAATACTGATCATTGAAGTACTTTTCACCGCACTATAATTGTTTTTTTATTTATTAAAAACAAAAACCTTAATAACTCACAAATAACTTTTTGGCACTTAGACGCTTTTGAATTACCTCGCTTCAGTTATCAGATCTCGACGTTGAGTCTGTGTTTCCCAGTTAGGCGCAAATACCGGTCGTCATGCGTCACAGCTGGACCGTGAGCTATAAGAAGCAGTTCGCGCTTTTTGTTTATACGTAGTCTAACCTGTTCAAAAGTAGTTTTGTGGTGGCTGTTTAACTCATTGGAAGTAGGTAAACTATTATTATTGTCATTACATAGGAAGCGTGATTTCAGTGATTCGCTGTTTCGCAACATTTTACATTTGGATTATTAGAGAACATAGGTCTTTTAGTTAACACATATGACAAAAGGGGGCATGACTGCTACTTGAACTGCTAATTCATTTCCTGTTTCACCGTTAATTACCAAAGTGAATTTTCTTCTTAATTATGCCAAACGTTGTGGTTCTTATTAAATGAGAACGCCTTGCAAAAGAAATACGTGCTGCAGGCTACCGACCCGAAGCTTCTCTTTAGCATAGTCAGATCCAGAAATGCGTTTTTAATAAGCTACCTCTGGTGACCTGAGGCAATATTTCGGTCTGTGCCTGAACGCGAACAAGACGAGTGATTTCACCATCAAAGAAAACACGTTTTTGAAGTTCGCTCAACTTTTCCGTTTTGTTCAAGCCAGATTACAATGGATACTGTCAGCAAGCTTTTAGCTCTATTTGTCTTTTCGAAACAGTGCACATATATTGTGCTTACTACGGCCGCACGCTCTACATACACTGGTGTACTTTGACTATGGGTAAGGTTTTATCTAAATATCTGATGAGGTCTGTATACTGACGTAATATTCATGTTGGTTAATGGAACCTAGAAGATGGGAAAGAAGAATGTTGAGAGCTATTTATGGAGGACCAACGAGGGATGGAGGAGAAGAACAAACCAGGAACTGGAAGACATGTATGAGAACCCCAATATTATAATATTATAGCAGTCATCAAAGCGCAGAGAATAAGGTGGCTGGGACATGTGGAGAGATTGAATGGGACGAGAATGGCAAAACTAGTTCTGAATCGGAGACCAATAGGGAAAAAAAGGAAGAGTAGACCAAGGGAGAGACGACTGAAGAAGGCAGAAGATGATTTAAAGAAAATTAATGTTAACCACTGGAAAGAGAATACGGCAGACAGACATAGGTGGCGTGGAATAGTCCAGGATATACTCAGAAATAGGTGGTGAAAGTATCCAAAGACAATTCTAAGTTATATAAATCTTAGCGGTATAAGATCAGACTGTACTCATTTCTGCCCTAGGCCTTCATGGCCTGTTGTGCAAACTAATAATAATGGAACCTATAGCGGTTTTCAAAAATTCCAAATTTCTGCAGCTTTATCCTGATGTTGAAATGTGTATCAAAACAGAACTCAACTGTCATTTCCAAGAACTCCATATGATTCGATGACATTTACGCATACACAACAACATAAAATTTTGACTTTATGTGACACATGACAACTAAAACACAAACAGTACACCTCAGCAACACACAGTATGTATGTATATAGTATGTATACAGTATGTTACATTCTTCCCCCCTTAGCGTTCGGCGTCCTCCACGAACAACTTCGATTCTTGTATCGCCACAGATGATCGGTATGTTCGACCTTCGGTTTTCATCTTCCCATATGTATCGTGCAGATCATGTCGTTGAGTCGCTTCGTCACCAAGTAAGATTCCTCCAAATGATGTTGAAGCTTCGGAAATCCACCCTTCTTTTCGTCGTGTGTTGTAAGACCACATCAGATCACGTTGTAACTGCGATATCCTTTGCTCAACTCTTGATTCTCATCTTCAACTGTAGCAGCGTTCTCTGTCCCTAACACTGCCATCGTTTGCTTCAATTTTGCTTTTTTCATCCTGGATAGTGGCGGCTCGCCTTGAGGAGCCAAGGAGCCATGGAACCACACCAATAAATCGAGTACCTACCATTTTGTGCTACTTTTAAATATTATATTACATCCTATTTTTTTAAATTATTTAGCAAAAATTAGACATTCACAAAAATCCAATATATTATCCTAATTCTTCGCCAAACACGCGCAGCTCCAGAATATTGCTGTGAAAGCACGGCGCCATGGCGTGCGGTGTCGGAGCCAAACAGGCAGCGGCACCAATGCTGCTATATAAATTGAGGCCGAAAGGTTAAATGAGGTCACATCAATGTCATGCGAAGAGCGAGATTTTAATAGGAAAAAGGAGCCAGGTAACTGTTGGCTCACCAAGACTAGAAATCTTGTTGTCGTTGTCGATTGGGAATATGCGGATCAATTTCTGCTGTCGTTTCGCGCCCCGACGTCAAGGTTGCAAGTTGTTTTAATAATACTTAGTGGTGACTCGTAATAAGAGATGGACTATTGCCTAAATGAATAGTATTATCAATCTTTCTTTAAAGCCGTTTTCCAGATACTCGATTGAGAAAAAAATTTAAATCAAGGAATTAGGAAATGTATCGTCGAATGTTAAAAGCCAAGTACGGAAGTTCAATCGAAATATGTACAATAAAAACAATTGGATTTGTGGATGTGATAATAAAAATGCATTTTTTGTTTCTCTTATGTTTTGTTTGGTGGCGATCCTACTTGGACGAAGAATCGAGTTACCGATTTAGTGCGTATATATGGGAAAATTGAGACAGATGAAAATTCCAGGGTGCATGTAAATAATGCGTTTAGCTTTGCTTTGCTTGGGAAATCAAATGTACTTTCTTAGTTAAACTCGGCTTATAGAGAATCGATATTTATTTATTTATTTATTTATTTATTTATTTATTCATTGTAGCTATACGACCAACAACAATTGGTATAAGCATCGTCATACAATCTGAGGATAAAAAGTTTTTACAATACATACATAAAGAAAAAAGAAAAAAGACAGCACCTAATTAATGACCAGATAACATATTTTATAGATAACTTAAATTTAAGTTCATATACTCGTCTACACTGTATACAGGATTCTCAAGTAAAATCTGTTTTACAGTTGTTTGGAACTTCCTAAAGAGATTTATTGATTTTATAGATGCCGGTAGCTTGTTGAAAAGTTTAATAGGTAGAACAACCGGACCTTTCGCCGATGCAGCTAAACCATGTTGAGGAAGTTGAATGTTGTATGTGTTTCGGAGGTTGTAGCCACTTGCTGAGCTAACGTCAGATCGAGCAATAAAGCTAGAATGATTCTGTTTGATATAACATACACAGTTGAATATGAACAAGGCATATACGGTTAGGATTTTATGTGATTTGAACAAGTTTCTGCAAGATACTCTGATATCACTGTGGGTCATAGTTCGTATGATTTTCTTTTGGACTAGAAACAATTCCTGCACACATGCACTATTTCCCCAGCATATCACACAGTAGTTCAGTACTGAGTGGACGTAGGCAAAATAGTACATCCTCAGGATATTGAAGTCCAAGAACTGTCTCATCCGCCAAAGCACAAAACAGTGTTTTGATATTTTATTGATGATGGTGTCGATATGATTTCTCCAACTAAGTTTTGAGTCAACTATAATGCCCAAAAATTTGACAGCGTCCTTCTGTATAACTGACGTGTTATTGAAGCTTACGCGGATACTATAATCAGTTTGAGTGAGGGAGAAGTTAATAAGCTCTGTCTTAGAATCATTCAAAATCAGCCCATTCCTCGCACAGTACTGTTTCATTTTCTCGGCTGAGCAAGAAAGGTTATTAGCTAGATCTCCGATATTCCTGGCTTTAGCTGAAATGGAAGTATCATCAGCAAAAAGTGTAACAAAAGAATCACAAAGTTCAGTCGTAACGTCATTTATGAACAAGATGAATAGTAGCGGGCCAAGTATACTCCCCTGCGGTACGCCTATGGAAATAGGAAGAGGTTCAGACATATAATCCACCTGATTATGACTAATTTTTACAATTTGTGTTCGGCCTTCAAGGTAACTCCTAATCCACGACAAGTTGACGCCTCTGATACCATAACGATGCAACTTATCTAGCAAAAGGTTATGATCTACAGTTTCAAAAGCGCGCTTTAGGTCAAAAAATAAACATGCAGATTTTTCGTGTTTTTCAAAAGCATCTATTATAAAATTACACAGAGATATTACAGCATCTCTGGTTGATACACCCTTCTGAAAGCCAAACTGGTGGCGACTTATCATGTTGTTTTTTGACACGTAATTGACAAGGCCTTTATGAAACGCCTTTTCGAAAATTTTTGAGAATGCAGGTAGTAGTGCAATTCCTCTGTAGTTAGATACAGCAGATCTATCATTCTTTTTATGTATAGGAACGACAACAGCCATTTTTAATTTATCTGGGAAAATTCCTACCTGAAACGATAAATTGATAAGGGTTGTTAAAGGGCCGGCCATCAGATCTGCGTTAAATTTGAGAAAGTTATATGGTATCTCGTCATAACCAGAAGAGTTGCTTTTGCCAACCTCCTTAATTAGATTGAATACATCGCCTTCAGTCAGAGGAGGCATAAACATAGAATTGCGCGATGGGGATACAGAGGTACCTGTTTTAGCGACTTGTAATCCATCAGACAGTTTTTCTATAGATTCCACTAAAAAATTGTTGAACATATTAGCGCAGTCAGATGAAATGTTGTAAGTTTTGCCCTCATCATCAAACATTACATCTGGAAATTTATTTTTCTGTTGCTGGTACTGTTGTTTAATTAATTTCCATACAAACCCAGGCTTATTGTCAGACGAGATATACTTATCAGTAAAATATGCCCTCTTAGCACTGCGTAATTTTGATTTATGGAGTTTTACCAAGTCTTTATATAAATACCCCAAATTGCTTCCGGGATTATGCTTAGTTATTATGTGCAACTCCCTTATTAATCTACCTTCCTCGATTAAGTCTTGTGTAATCCAACTTCTTTTAAATGTGTTTAGCTGCCTATTTTTGACAATACGCATTTCAAGTGGGAAAGATCTGTCAAATATTTCTAAAAATATCTCATAGAATTTATCAAACTTTACATGGAATTGAATAGAATTCTCTGTTAGGAAGCTCCAATCAACTTGACAAAAAAGATATCTAAATAGAGCTACGTTTTCAGGATTACTTAAAGAGCGTCTAGAAAAATATTGGATATCGGATTTGTGTTTTTCTCTGAAAGATTGGTAACTTACATGAAGAAGATTATGATCTGTGAAATGACAAGGAATAACGTTAGGTTGGAGTAAGTCAGGATGTATGTTAGAGAAGATATTATCTATAATTGTTTTTTTGTTAGGACACTCTCTAGTATAGCTGAAAATACATTGTTCTAGGTTAAACGTTTTCAGGATGTTCAAAAATCTATTCGCATTCAGGTCTAAATTATTCTGATCACAATTAATATTAAAATCACCACAGACGAAAAACGGACAATCTCTTTTAAAAATAACATCTAGATATTTATCAATCTTGGTTAAAAACTCACTAATATCAGCTGAAGGAGACCGATAAAACAGTTTACTACAATTGGTATGGATGAACAGATTTCAACAGAACAATATTCGAACACGGACTCAACTGCTAGGACATTACAATTAATTGCCTTAAAATTCACCACCGATAAAACAAAGATAGCGACACCACCGCCTTTTGTGAGTGATCTACTAAAAAAGTTAGCTAACACATAACCTGATATTACGAACGACTCAGCCTCCGTTTTGGTGAGCCATGTTTCGGAAAAGCATACTACTTCAGGGAAATGAAGTGACGCTAACAAGAGTTCGACGTCTTCCGTTTTATTCCGTAGGCTACGCACATTTAGATGGCAGATCTTGATGGCATCTAGAGAATTGGAACCCGTGAAGTTACGTAGAGGTCTGGATTCTGGGCATGCTGGATTTTTCACGACCTTGGGATCGAAAAAATTTAAACTCCGACACTTTGATACCTGCACTCCATTGGTCAGCTGACAGCAGTTTCTCCTTTACGGTTTCATCTGCGCCAATTTTGAAAGAGCTGAACTTTGGGTCTGGATATTTGTGATTTATTTTGTACACTATAAAGTCCGATCTGTTGTATTTGCGATCGAGATAGGTTTTCAGCTCATCTGGGGAGAGGTTGTTATTAAAATTTTTAGCATGTAACCAAAATCGTTTAGGAACTGCAACGGCAGAGAATTTGATGTCATCACAATCAGCTGTTCCGGTTATTGCTGTAAACACTTTTGTTTGGGGTTTATTATTTTCGTGCTGGTCATTGACCTGTTCGATGTCTGTCGTTTTTACTGAAACACTTTTTTTCTTTGTATTCTTTCCTTTACCTGACTTTATTTGCCAGTCAAATGATGACACAGGTGCCACCTGCTCTTGAATAGATGAAACGAGATCCTGTGATTGGGGAGCCGCGTTGATAACTTCTGATAAAGATATGTCATTAGAATTTCGTAAAGTGATATCACCTACAGATGTAGGTAGCGTCTGAGTTGTGCCTAGATTGATTTTATATTCTAGGAGTTTAATCTGCTTTTTTAGAGATTCTATCAAGTCTGTTTGTTGACCAATAATGATGTTCTTTTGGCGAATTATATATTTTAGGTACTTATCTTTTCTGCAGACTTTAGTGTCACACTCATCTCCTATTGCACTTATGAAGGACAGATCAAGGTCTTCCCCGCTTTCACAACAAATGATTGTTTTCTCACTGTCACTGACAAATTCAACATTCTTGAGTTGTTGTGCACAACTAAAATGGGTCACAGTCCCACACAAAATGCACTTAAAACCACTCCGTGCAATTTTTAGGCACTTTTTGCACGGTTTAGTGGCATCGACAGAACGATCGTCTTTAGGATCCGCCATCTTGAACTTCTATATATAAAACAAAATAAAGTTGACAACCGTTACATTTTAAATATTATAATTAACCGTATTCGACTTTACGGTGCTTTAGAATTGGTATTACGTGGTCATAATGAAAAAGAGGAATCAGCAAATAAAGCAGTATTTCAAGGGCTAATAAATTTTATTTCTCAGTTAGATAGGGATCCAAAAGGTCATTTTAGCACAACGACAGTATTTAAAGGAACCTCTAAAACAATTTCAGACTGAGTTGTTGGACTGTATGCTTAAAGTTTCTAATGAAGAGGTGACTAGAGAATTGAATAAAGCTAACTTTGTTGCCATCATTGCTGACGAAACAACGAATGTTTCTAGTAAATTCCAACTTGTTATTATTTTACGGTACATTTATTCTAGTAAGCCAGAAGAAAGGTTTTGGAAATTTGTAAATCCTTCAGGTCATGATGCTCTTTCAATTCCAAATGCCATTTTGAAAGAAATTGACCCTTTATTGAGCAACGCACCAATTAAACTGATCCCAGAAAGTTATGACGGAGCATCAGTCATGAGCGGAGGTTTAGGTGGGTCCAAAAAATAATAAAAGACAAATATCCATTGACAAACTATGCGCATTGCTACGATCATCAAGGTCATCTTATAATGAGCAGTGCAGCTTCAACAAATCCATCTGTTCGGATTTTTTGCGCATTTATCTGGACTTTGTTCCTTTTTTTCCACATCTCCCCAAAGAATGAAAGTATTAGATGATATAGTCCATAGGCGTTTACCTCAATCATCACAAACTAAATCGAATCTTCATTCACGGGGTGTAAACACAGCTTATGAATATAGAAATGAGTTCATGAATATCATGGAAGTATTAGAGAACGACGAGGCTATTGAATTAAATTCTACGATTGAACAAGCAGGTGCCTATAAACTTAGATTGCAAAATAAAGATATTATACTTTGGGTACAATTTTTTACAAAATTATGCCACATATTGAAATAATATTTATGCAAATGCAAAAGCTTAATACGGATCGCATAAAGGCAAATAAAAATCTGGAAAATTAGAAAAAAATACAGCAAATTCATGACCAAATGGACACAATTATTGAACAGCTTTATTTGGAGCATTTTGAAGATGAGTCGGGTCCTAGAAAAAACTGACGCCAATCTAATAGCGATCTACCTGTCCAAACAAATAAGAAAAGACAGGCCTTGGAAATATGTGATTCTATTATTCAGCAAACAGGGACACGCTTTACTTTTACGGGACATCTAATCGCTACCAATTTATTCGCGAGAGAAAATTTTACTGAGTTTCAAAAGACCTTCCTGTCAAATTGCTTTGTGAAGTAGTCGATGTATATCCATTTCTGGAAAAAAATCGACTAAAAAATGAGCTTCAAGTAATCTGTGAACGGGAAGAATTGCAACGTGTTGCAATTATGGGCCGAATAAAAATTTTTTAAATAACATTGACAATTTTAACAAACAAGTTATTGACACTTTTGCAAAAAATAGGGAAAGGCTATTAGATTTTGCATATCGGGCAATTTAAAAGTGTATTTTTTGTTTTTGAACATAGGTTATATTCAGATAAAGTTTTGGGTGAGTGTTTTTACTGCTGTTTTATTATATTTTTTAAGGTGCCGATAAATTTAGGTAATTTTTTATATTTTCGCTCCACCGGTCTCTTTAGTCACGAGCCGCCACTGATCCTGGATATTGTCAACTTTTGACACACCCTTTTTCCCTTCACTCAGTCTATTCTACAGTTTCTGTCTGCACCTGCTGAGTTCTTATTTCACCTTCACTATCCTGCTCTTCTGCTTAACCTTCTCCCTCCTAGGTTGCGTGGCTTGTTAAGAGCCTCTAAACCCGTCCTTCAGCGCGACGTCAAGCTCTGCTCCAATCTTCGAGTTATTCCTGTTCAATTGCGCCAATCTATGCTTTAACTTTACATCGTCATCTTGCATCGCTTACATTCCGGACACCTTTTTCTTTGAATCCACAGTGAGCTCATCGAGCTCATTCTTCAGCCTATGGATCTCGTTTTCCATCTGCGCAATCTTCTGCTTCATTTTGTTATTCTCATCCTTTAATTGCTTCATACCAGAGCTACCATCCTGTGCTTCAGCCAATGCGTTCTCCAGCTCCTTTTTCAGTCGAGCATTTTCACGTTACTTCCCACACCGACAGGTGAGGGGAGTATTGTGATCGCGAAAATTTTCGATTTCCAGGTAATACGCTGTTATGATGTCTACATAACGAAAATCCACGTCATTCGTATCCGTCGGCCTGCCTGTCGGTCTATCTGTCTGCCTGTCTGTCGCGTTTTCTCTACCCTCGTAAGCTTAGTAACTGCTGCATGGATTGTAACGAAATTTGGGTATCGATATGTTGTGGGGTCCTTGGTAATGCTGGTAATATTTAAAAAACTTCGTTTTTAAGCGTTTTAGGCATTCCTTATCCTTTTTTACTCTTTTGTCGCGGGGGGGGGGAGTTGGGATGGTTGGAGGGTGGGGGATTGTAAAACTCAAAAATTTGTTGTATTCATAATAGGCTGTCCATTGACCTGTGAAAAAGAGTCCTAGCGGCATAATACCCTTATTTAGGTCAATCCGATCATTGCCTTGCCTACTACAGAAACAAATATTGCTTTAGATCGTTCTGGACTGGGTAACATGGAAATCATGGAATTGATTTTAATGAATCTTTGGCACAGTATCGTTATCGTGCCAAGGATGGAAAACGCTTATGGTGCTTATAAATCGTGTCAGTGACGGCGCGCAGCACTAAAAAAAACTAAAAAATATAAAAAGGCTCAAACTTCGTTTTTAGGTGTTCTGGTGATTCCTGATCATTTTCTACCTTTTTTTTTGGTGGAGAAATTGGAATGATTGGGGGGTGGAGGGTTGCAAAACTGTAACAGTTCTTATATGCATAATAGGCTCTCCATTGACCTGCGAAAAAGGACCTAGCGACGTACACCCTTTTAGTTCCATTATCTTGCGTATTACAGAAACTAAGGCACTTCGATTCTTTTCTGATGCACGTTACATACTAGTATTGCTTCACATCGTTCTGTATACCTGTAATTGAGTTCAATGAAATTTCAGTACAGGATTGGTATCGTGGTGAGGATGGAAAATGCGTATGGTTTCCAAAAATCATGTCAGTAGTGGCGCAGCCACAATAAAAAAGTAATAATATCAAAACAGCTCAAACTTCATTACTAGGCGTGTTGGGCTTCTTGATTATTTCTTTCATCCAGTTATAGCTGGCAGAATAAAAATTGTGTCATTCTAGTTCCTACGGAGAGATTTAAGAAACAATTTACTAGAGCTTTTGTGTTGGACGTTTTTTGAGGGCAGGTGGGCGATGATTTGGTTGTAAGTGGCTCAGACTATAGCTTCATGCAAATGGAAAATAATTAAATGATATCAACGTTATGTGTGGTAGGTACTGAGTCAATCAACTTGACTCCATGTTTTCAAATTTACCAGTCGCTGTTTCATCTAACCATCAACGACTCTTGCTGCCGCGTTGCTCAAATGTGTTTTCAGCTTCTTGTTTTCTGCTTCAAGCTGCGCCAACCTTTCTCTCAACTTTGACGCAGCCTCCTTGACCCTGGCCCTTTTGGTTTCAGCAATCGCGTGGTTCAGGTTATTTTTGCAGGATGCATACTCAGCCTTCTTCCAATTTATACCCTGTTTGAGCAGCAGGTTTTAAAAACCTTCATTTAGAAAAATTTGGAAAACATTAATGTATATGCGGTTTCCAATAATACTACCTCAAATGTTAAGACTTCATGCTGGTTGCCAATAAGCCTTTAAAAATTTTAATTGACATCGGCGTAAAATATGACAGAAGGAAGCATGTAGTTAATGAAGAAGTGAGCAGTACTACAGAAATTAGTCGCTATTATTTGGGCATTGATCAAACATCTGTGTACATGATCTTAACGAAGGACATATAGCATCCTTATCACGTGTAGCCAAATCAATCTCTGGAAAGACAAGACAAGACTAGAAACAATGAATATCTGTAATTGGGGTCATGTTCGAGTCCAAGAAGGTACACTTATGAAATAAAATGAAATTTCTTATGAAATCTAGCTTTACCGTTGTTATTAACGGTCATTAACGGCCACGTAAACTGACATAATTTACATTTTTAAATCGACGTTAATCCAAATTTTCAAAGGTTTGTTGGCAACCAGCATGGAGTTCAGAGAAGAGTTTAAGAATAATGTGGTGGCAGTTAGATGGAGCGAATGCACATTATAGTATTGGAGACCGAAACACTTTGGATGAAAGGTTTCTTGCCAATTGTTTCATCTGTAAGCCACGTCTCCTACGATTTTTCCAATTCTATGCGTTATCACGAAATAATTGCAAAATCATAGATATCTTGAAAACCATCAAAGATAGAACCACATATGCCTAAATAAACATGAAAGAGAATTTAATTTCGCATGCACTGATATGAGACTTATCATACCATACTAAACAAAGTGCCTTTCTAAGGAATTAAGTTTTTAATTTTTTTCTATCTAAGGAGGGTCGAGACATACTGTGTAACTATGAAATTATGAGTACAAAATTAGAAAGTTATAGTATCGCTATATTTTGAAATATTTTGGAAATAGAGTTCAAAAAATCTAGTACAAAGGATCCACATAATCCCCGAAAAAACCACAGAGGTACGTTCGACGAAATACACCCTCTTAGAACGCATGACAATAGAACATCAATAAAAGATAACTATTACTGGAAATATAATCTGTTTATAAAACGTAACCAACCACATTTAAGGGGTAAGCTAAGCGACGATTGTACTGGTAAACACGAAAAGTTTAATTTGTCTCTAAACTTCCACCATATCATAAAACTGATTTTGCCAGCCATTTTTTTTAAATCGGAGGCGAGAGTAGTAAAAACGTGTAGAGACAAAGTCAACAACAAATAGTACACCAATATTTATAAATCCTAAAATCTTCAAAACGCGTATGAAAATGTTCATACGTAACCCAAGTCGCTGGACTAACTAGGATGACAAATATTTGGTAGTAAAATTCGAATAGTCATGGCATCGAATCCATTTCGACATAATTTCCTCCTATAGCCCTCGTGTGGGTGCTGGCTATATAAATTCAAATATAAGAAGTCCTCCGAAGCAGCGGTAAATCCGGATGCTACGGTTCCTATCCCCTTTTTAGTGGGACATAAAACGACAAGAGATATATACGGACTGAGAGTGTTTCTCGTCGGTACGAATACTATGGATTGGACCCGTACGGGTTAGGTATATCTTTCACTTTTTTTCGATACTCACTAGCTGGAAGGGTCTTTATATGCCGCGCTGCACATTGGAGGAATATACGAGGGGAAATTTTCATAATCCCAGGCCGGTATAGGAAAGGATCCTGAAATAGAATTTTTATTTTTACTACCCACACCGTAAGGGAGTGTTTGTTGTATACTTTAAAGTTTTTAATTTCGGGATAATACGTTTTTGGACGTTTTTTGTGATGTAGATGTGACTGTCTACATCAATAAATTTGTCACCTTATACCCGTGGGTCTGTCTGCCTCTCTACCGGCCTATCTGTCTGTCTGCTGCTATTTTCCAACAGCGTAATCTCATTAACCACATCAGCTTTATGGGTTCCTGAACACTTCTTCTTGGGAGATTGTTGGTGTTGTGGTTAGAGGGGGGATTATGCAGTGGCGGCCCGTGGTCATCTTAACAGGGAGATCAAATCAGTTTAAAGAAGAATATTGAAGACAGAAGATGCACCTATGTACAGGGTGTCCCATTTTGGGCACTTTTACGGGGTATCTCGGTTATTTTCGAAGATAGAGAGTTGCGGTTTTCGAGACAGTGTGCTACTTTTTAGTGAAACTAGAGATGCCGTCAACAAAATTATCATAGCCATCTTGGTTTTTGAGATACAGAGTGAAATCGAAAATTATCGATTTTGGGACCACCCTCGTAACTCGGTTGCCCTTTATCTTAGTGAGAAGTTTAAAAAGATTCTTATAGAACTTTTTATTTAGATGAGAAAATCTTGGGGTTGTGGCCAAAATTTTGAAAAAAAGGCTGGGTCACAGCATGGAGGAGACTCTGGTGCTAACAGCCAAGCTTTCGGCAATGCTTATTGCCGTCTTCAGGGCTTTAACGTTGAGGTTTGCCAATTTGAAAACAGCAATTGCATTGAGTGCAACACGACTTCTAAACGCAATTAAATAATCGTCACAATTTTTGATAAAATCTTTTAAATTTAAAAAAAAAACCCGTTAAACATGTAAAGGTCGTTCCTGTGTGTTTGTAATTTACAAGTATATGTTCGTTTGTGTTCCTGACCTGTTAGTAGAAGACGCCATGATAGCATAGGTTTTGAAAGATTTTATCAAAAATTGTGACGATTATTTAATTGCATTTAGAAGTCGTGTTGCACTCAATGCAATTGCTGTTTTCAAATTGGCAAACCTCAACGTTAAAGCCCTGAAGATGGCAATAAACATTGCCGAAAGCTTGGCTGTTAGCACCAGAGTCTCCTCCATGCTGTGACCCAGCCCTTTTTTCAAAATTTTGGCCACAACCCCAAGATTTTCTCATCTAAATTCAGTTTTTTGGCCATAAGCTTACCTTGTATTAGAACTTTTTATGTAGAGTCCAGTGGTGCAGTTTGAGTTTTTTGCTATACCCATTTTTCAGTTATGAAGCAAACATGTATTTTTTTAAATTGAACACTCTGGATATTATTTTTGAAGTCAATTGGAAATAATTCAGGCTTTTCAAAAATATATATTATTATTGAGTTATTTTGAAAATTACGCTCAAAATTTGATTTTTCCAATTTTTTCTTTATTTGTAGCAATAGGACATGGTTAATAAACTATAAATGATAATCATCTAAGCAGTTATTACTCTACAAGAAACTTTCTGCTCAAATTCGAAAAAGCAGAATCAAAATACATTTTTTTAAATAATAATGTCTCATTAAAATGATCAATATTGTGTTGCTATAATATTGAGTAGATAGTGTGCTATGACTCATATATTAAAAACAAAAATAAATCTGTTAAAAACTTGCGAGACTGTCAGCTTTTAATTATATTTTTATTAAATATAGTTTTGTTCTTTCTGTGTTCTTATTTTAATTATTGTCAATTTTCTATAATAATGGCAGCTGAGATACCCAGAGAAACAGATAATTTTCGATTTCACCCTGTATACCAAAAACCAAGAGGTCTATGATAATTTTGTTGACGGCATCTTTAGTTTCACATAAAAGTAGCACACTGTCGTGAAAGCCCCAAGTCCCTATCTCCAAAAATAACCGAGATACCCCGTAAAAGTGCCCAAAATGGGACACCCTGTACCTGTATAATTGTAAAGTGATAAAATAATATTGTTGCTGAATAACTTACCGAATAACTTAAATGCTCAAACTTCATTTTTAGGCGCTTTAGGGGTTCCTGACTATTTTCTACTCTTTTTTTTTGGTGGGGGTGAAATTGAGGTGCTTGGGGGGTAGGGGGTTATAAAATTGAAAAGTTTGTTGCTTTCATAATAGACTATCCACGGACCTGAGAAGGAAGACATAGCGACATAAATAAGTTTTTTAGGTCCATCCAAACATTGCATTGCCTATTACAAAAACCAAAGGACTTTCTGGTGTAAACATACGAGAGTATTGCTTTAGATCGTAATATGTAGCGAGGAAACTGTTGAATTCATTTTGATGAAATTTTGACACAGTATTACTACCCTGGCGAGGATGGAAAACGCGTATCGTTTTTATAAATCGTGCCAGTGGCGGCCAGAAATAATAAAAAAAACTGAAAACATAAAAACAGCTCAAACTTCGTTTTTAAGCGTTTTAGAGGTTCCTGATCATTTTCTGCATTTTTCTGGGTGGGGGTGAAATTGGGGTGGTTGGGGGGGTGGGGGGTTGAATAACTAAAGAAATTCTTGTATTCGTGGTAGGCTGTCGACTAACCTGTGAAGGAAGACCTAGCGACATAAATCACCTTTTTAGGTCCATCCGAACATTACTTACTTACTTACTTAACGTTTATTGACCAGCTATATACAGTAAAGTACATTTGCAGTCAGAGCACTACTGATTACTAAATTTACTTAAATTTTAATTTAAACTAATTACAAAACTTTAAACTAAAAGAAACGCAATCGACAATAAGACTAAGACTATATGGACAAAAATTCATCCACAGAAGAGGGGCTATGGTCCAGTAAGAACCGCTTTGCGTGTGTGTAGAATTGTCTTTCTGTAAGTTTTGATATGTCCAGGGGAGAGGTTAGTGCAGCAAACTTATTATATATGCGTATATCGATTTTGTTTATCTCGGCAATTCGTATTCTGGAGTATGGCACCACTAGATCCATTGCAGATCTGGTTTTGTACTGGTGAAAGTCGGAGTGACGTAAGTGATTTGATAAATTTTTATGTATTTCCTTTAGCGTATGAATTATGTAGATTGATGGTAGGGTTAGAATGTTGTGCTTCTTGAAAAGGGTCCTGCAGCTCGTGCCCGGTGGTGCCCCCTCCAGGATACGAACTGCCTGTTTTTGTGACGTGAATACTCTCCCCACTGCTGCTGACCCACCCCACAGCAAAACGCCATAGTTTAAGTGGCTGTCGACAAGAGAGAAGTAGGCTAAGCGTAAGGCGTCGTATAGCAAGCATGTTTTCAGCCGGCGAACAATTGTGAGGAAAGCTTAGCGCATAAATAATCAATATGACTAGACCAGGAGAGACTGGTATCGAGCATGATACCTAACAATTTGACAGGCTGAGAGCGTGGATGGTGCTTATCAGAACTGAATAATATACGTGTACTTTTATTGTCGTTCAATTTAAGTTTATTGGATGAGAACCAGATTTTTGCCTTGTCCATTTCGGACTGCCTCCCCGCTCTTGTCAAAATTGTGGTGTCATCGGCAAATATTATGCACTTATCGTTCATAAACGAGGAGGGAAGATCGTTTATGTACAGAAGGAAGAGAACTGGTCCGAGGACTGATCCCCGCGGTACACCATTTAAGACTGCTGCAATTTTGGATTCTTTCCCATTCATAACCACATATTGTTTCCTGTTTGTTAAGTATGAAGTTAACAATTCTTTGACGTTTCCACGGAATCCGTAATATTCTAATTTCATGATCAGTATCTGAGTGTTAACACAGTCGAAGGCTTTGCTGAGATCACACATAACAGCGTTTGTATGTTGACCCTCGTCCAGGCCCTAGACGACTTCTGCAATTACTGTTAAAACAGCGTGAATTGTAGACCTGTTTTTACGGAAACCAAATTGGAACGGCGTCAAGATATTGAATTTGGAGAGGTAAGAAACAATCCTTTCTTTAATAATGATTTCAAAAATTTTGCTTATCATGGGAATAATTGTGATAGGCCTAAAGTTGTCACTGCAGTCCTTATCACCTTTTTTATATACAGGTATTATTTTAGATATTTTTAGGGAGTCTGGCCAGTTTCCTTCCTCCATACATTTGTTATACAATGTAGTTAACGGGTACAGTCAGATATCTATGGAATCCTTGATCATCGCACTATTTAGCCCATAATGATCTAGCGAAGGAGAATTACTCAGATTGCGTATTGCTGCTCTGACATCGCTCTCTGTGATGAAAGTCATGAAAAATGAGGAAATCGGCTTAGGCGCTTTTTTTAACAGTTGCTCTGGGTCAACAGTAACCTGAGTATCTATGGACTTAGATATCCTATCGCATATAGTAGAGAAATGGATATTCAGCTCGTCTGAAGTTAAAGACGTTGACGCGTGATTCTTTGATTTGATTTTGACCTCACTGTTGATTATGTTCCATGACATTTTAGTTCTGTTGTTTGCAGTCATTATCTTTGCTGAGTAATTCGCCTTCTTTTCCTCTTTATTGGCACGCCTATAATCGGCTCTACATAAACTGTAACCACACCAGTCCGAATCGGATTTCGTAGTGTTATAACGCAATCTTTTTTCATGAACCTCACTTCTCATTTCTTTCAACCTATCTGTGAACCAGGCCACCTGGTTATGACGCACTGGTTTCTTAATCAAAGGAAAACAACAATTGACACAGTTGCTGAGGGTTTTTATCAACATATCAGTTATTTCCTCGGATGAAGTCCTCGTATGAATAAATTCCCAATTTGTGTCTCTTAACTTTTGTACAAAATTACAAATTCTTTTATCGTTTATAGCTCTAACTATCTGAACAGCAGCGTCATTTCCAGGTTTGGTAAGATAATAATCGATAGTAACAAAAACTGGATAATGATCAGACATATCTGATTTAATTACACCTGCTGAGACTAGAGTGCTAGAAATATTTGTTATTATATTATCTAAACAGGAGCTAGAACGATTTGTGATCCTAGTGGGCTCCTTAATGTAATATTGCAGACCAAAGGATGTAAGTAAATTAGTCATGTCTGGCAAATTCTCCTGTGCTTTGTCAAGATCCAGGTTGACGTCTCCTACAATGATTATATACTTATATCTGTTATAAAGAAAATGCAGTATATCTGTCGGCTTATTGATGAATATATGAATATTGCCAGATGCTGAAGAACGATATAGAGATAGCAAGAATGTGTTTCTATTAAATAATTCTACTCCGCAGAATTCAGCGTGGAGTGGTTGACAGTACTTAGTTAGATCAATAGGTTTTGTCCTGATTTTTGACAGCGAATATATGGCCACGCCTCCATGAAGTATATTTTCGCGACAGTAAGAGGTGATGAGTTCGTAGGGATATAAGTTCATACTAGGTAACGTATTTTTAGATAACCTCTCATCATTTAGGAAAATAAGCAAATCGTCTTTTTTACTATTTAAGCCTTGGATATTGACTGAGCATATGGAGTAGGAAGATACCTCACCCATGTCAAGGTGTATTTTACTATTTTCATTACTTATGGGCCTTAACGCAGTAGAATCTCGATTTACACAGCTATCTATAATTTTTTGATTCACACGGAACTGAGCACTACCGGCACTGGTCACTGATCGTTGCACTGCTTCGGTTGACTGTGTGAAAAAAAACGGTTCACTATAACACCAGCTGGCCATATCTCGCATTTGAGAATAGCGTCTGCTTCGTTTTCATCGACGGTAACTTTGAAGGATGCATAGTGGGTAGGGTGCTTGACCATCACTTGCTCCACTTGAGTTGATGAAGCAAATTGCTTCAGATAGTTTAACAGTGTTGCTGTGTCTGTTGCTGGGTACAAACGTGATACGTGATAAACCCTACTGCGTATTGGTGAGTTTGAAGCTTTAGAAGGACATTCTATGTTAGCAGAGGAATTTCCTACAAGTAGGCTTTTCCTCTGTACGCGTTTATGCATTGATCGCTGCATTTGGAATCCAGCACTTTGAACAACAGACATTTCATCTGGTGGAACATATCTGCTTCCCCCCGTTGTATTAGCATTTGTATTTGGCGCTGTTGGCGGTACAGTTCCAGTGCTGGCGATAGGTGGCATAGGGGGCTTCGGTACGTCATTTGTTTGGGCGACAGCTTGTCTGGTGCTGGTACTGCCAGTACTGATACTGACAGTTGGAGTGGGACCGTCTCGGCGGACTGATGGCTGTGGCGTCTGCTCTGGATGAATATGCTTACGCGAGGATGGTGCATGAGCTGTAGTTGCAGCAGCGTATGTTGATTGTGTTTTCGAAGTGGCTAATTGGCTGTTGAGTGTAGCAATCGTCTGGCCTAACTGCTGTATCAATATGTTTTGTTGCTGTATAGTCGTTGATTGCTGATTTATCAGGGTATCTTTTTCTTTAATTATATTTTTCAAATATGTGAGCTGAAGGTTCTCTTGATTCTCTGGGATAGTGGTTATAGCTTCTACAGAGGAATTGCTGGTACTAGCACCGCTATTTTTTGAGGTAGTTACTTCACAACAAACGCATGTGTCGTTGTCAATAATCTTAACCGGATGCCGATTATTCTTAATTGGGGCATCCAAGCAACTCTTGTGTGATACGGTACCACATTTGGTACACCTAATTCCCTTACCTGACCTGACTTCACTGCGACATCGGATACAACCCGAACTGGGGTTGTCTGCCATTGTTAACAGATATGAAATGTCTATAGAGAAAAAACATGTAAACACCTGCCACACTCCATAGACTCGCCGTTTTCCTATATCTTCAATCCGCTGGTTCAGCAAATTCTAGGACAGTGTTCAGGCACTTACTACTAACTCAAAATGCAATATGCACGTATAATTATGTTGTTGACGCCCTATTTACTGCATTATTTACGTATCGAGACGGAGCGTACGAAACACGTATACATACAAGTGACGTTTGAAGGTGCTATGGCCGGATAGCAGGCCAACAACACAACAACATTGCCTAGCCTATTACGGAAACTAAGGGACTTAGAATTTTCTGTATACATACGAGTATTTATTACTTTAGATCGTTTTGTATTCTGTAACGTGGATTCTACTAAATTGATTCTAATGAAATTTTGACATAGTATTGATACCGTGGTGAGGATGGAAAATGGGTATGTTTGTTAAAAATCGTAACAGCGTAACAATCATAAAAAAAATAAAAGTATGAAAACAACACAAAATTCGTTTTTAGATGTTTTGGGAATTCCTTATCATTTTCCACCTTTTTTTGGATGGGGGTGGAATTGGCGTGGCTGGGGGTGGGGGGTTGTAAAACTGAAAGGTTTGTAGTATTGATAAGACAATTTTAGGGGGGGGGGCTGGCGATTATTCGGTTGAAAGGGATCTCAGACTAAACAAGGCTTCATGCTATGGGAAAATAATAAGCTGGTATCACCATGATGTGTGGGAAGTACTGAGTCAATCAACTTGACTTCATTTTTTTTTGTTATGTGTTGATGATCTGCTACTTGCTGCTCGCTGGCCAAGTGGTTGAGGATTGTATGGTGTTATAAACTTACGTGCAATGAGCGAATTGTATCGAAGAATAGGTTATTTTGAAACGTGATCTACGTAGAGTAGGGCCCAGAATCGATATGTGATTATTTCAGCGTGTATACTACGTCGCCAGTAGTGTTGCATATCAAAGCTTGGGAGCTGGATCGAAGACCCAGGACTATGCTAGCCAGAGCTTCCTGAACAGCGGAGAGCGTCTCATCTGACAATTGGTGCAGCGCACACTACAGGCTCACAAGGCTGTTGTTTCAACAGGCCTGCCACGAGCTAACGCCGTACCTCTTGGACGCACAAAGGAACGCGGCTGTAAGGATAGAGTGCAAGGTGAGTGGTGTAAGCTGTCTGATCAGTCATGATCAGCAAGTATGTAGTTTAGGTGCTAGCATTGCTGTCACTATTGGCCACTGATTTATACTAGAAACCGATTGGCATTGACATCGCCTGAGCTCATCTACTGTATCAGGCACTCTGAGTGAAAATAGTAGATCCACGAAATCATCCTGATGAACATGACACATTTATGTCCCTCAGCGACTATAAGAGAAACATTCTATGATCTATGGGTAAAGAGGCAACAGTATTTATTCATACATTTGTATAATGTAGCTATATTCTGCACAATATTCAGACATGACTGTATCAACAGGATTACGCATGTGTCAGCCTCAACCGCAGGAAGCCACCAATATTCAGTATATTATGAAGATATAAAGAGGTAGGAGCCATCATCATTAACTGCTGCTGGGCTACATTGTTACTGGCCTGCATTGTGTGAAGTACTTGCACAACAGTATAATATATACACATATCTGAAATGAGGGGCAGCTCTGAAATGAAACCAATATGAAGCCAGACTCTTCCGTTAGACACATTACCATTCATGCAATGTTCAAATAGTAAGAATCTCATTAGGAGTTCATTTAACTGTCATGTTAACAACATTAATACCAATGTTCCATTGCAAATTCAAAGCTATCATTTATCAATAACTTCAATCATATTATTTTTGTACAAAGTCAAACTACAATATATTGCAATCATAATAAATAATGTTCTGGTGTTCTAACTTTGACACAATACATAGTCTATCCTGCAAGGGCCCCAGTCCCTGTAGCATCGTACTTCATGTACGCTGCTTGAGATTTCACCCGATGTATCATGTCCAGCCCATCTGCTTTAATTTAATAAATATTGACACTTTATACATTTGTTTATTTTCACCCACCACTACTTGCAGTACAGTCGTTACACTCACGTCCGCTAAATAGGTAAAACTATTGCATTTCTAAGATTATCAATTTGGTCTAATTTATTTATTCATTCGTTTTTGATCAGGCAGTGGCGTACTACATTATGATTGATCAACTTAAATATAGTTAGATTTGTGGAACTTTGTTAATGCCTATATGCTTCAGGCATGGGAAACCTTGCCCATGCCTCAATGTGAAAATACGTTAGGGCCGTACTCACTCCTTTATCTCAGGTGACAGGTTGACGTCCCATTTATTTTCGGGCCAGTCAACAATGGCGTTACGCTATTATTTTGGCGCCCAAAGTGGGGTGCCTGAAGTGGGGCGCCAAAATAGTGCAACGTATGATAACAATAATCACGACCTCATCCAGTCACGCTACACCCAGTGAGCAAAAGTTATCTCAGGTTTACGAAAAATCTAGCGGATGGGTTCTTGCCAAGAATTTGAATGAATATTAGAGCCGTTACACAGCGATGCGGAGGACCGCGCTCCGTCCTCCGTGCGCGGAAAGTGTTGCGTTGGCGATACGAGAGCCTTCACAGCAGCGCGGCTGACCGTCACGCGTAGGATTGCTCCGCTTGAATCCTAGGCGACGCGGAGCCTCCCCGCCACAGCATGCTACAGGGATAGGTTGCGCATGCACAGCTGAGCCGACGACGGCGCGCGGAACTGCTAGTAGAAAGCTGGCGCCACATATGCGGTATTTGGCGAGCAACGAAACCCCATTGTTTGCTATTCGGCTAACACCTACTAGTGTGGCTTCAGGATTTTACGTGAATATTCGCTATATGCCGAGCACCGAACATTCAGCCGGCGCCATAGCCGGCGCCACACATACATTGGGCATTTAGGAAACAAAGAACAGCGAATATTCGCAATTCGGCAAACACCTATTGGTGATGCTGGAGCAGTTTGTGCTAATGGGCGGAATTTGTCGAACACCAAACATTCCCCATCGGAGTCAGAACATCATCGCAAATAAGTACCCGAATACTGACCAAGGAACAGGAACTGGGCCCGACTAGTCGAGAATTAAACAGTTTGTTCGCATTGCTTATTATTTGTTCTTCACACGTAGTTTTTAGCTGAACGACATATTTGACACTTTACAATATCAAGTCGGTATAAAATGGGCACAGCTTAGATACAGGGCACTATTAAATATTTGCAGACACATAGATTTTAGTAGCATTTCAATACTAGTCGGCCATATACATATGTAAATTTAAATCCAAGTATTTTTTTTCTAAATGCATTAATATACGCATTTATGTTAAATTGAGTAAAACAGGTAGGAATTGGGATAAAGCAGGGAGATTAACGATAAATCGTTATAAAAATCTGGAATTTAAGGAATATGTACAGGGTGTTCTATAGTGGAAAATACTTTAGGAGAAGACAGCTCATTTCCAACAAAAAAAGTCATATAAAGTAGGAACCAATTTTCAACTGTTTTAGAGACACCTAATTTTCATTCATTTCATGATTTTCAATGAGTTCGGCGCATACTACAAAATACCAAATACACGCTGTGGAATGACATGGAATTTCCTATCAAAATTAGCTTTTGTAGTACTACAGCATCGGCTGACAGTTGGAGTACAAATGAAAAGACGAATAAATATTTTACATGGTTTGTTGCTGATGCTTTGCGTTAATATATTTATATCTGCAAGCTTAAATCCAAAACTTAAGCAAATAACAGACAAAATATCTGCAAGTCAAGGCTATTTAGTTCTACAAAGCGCTTCGTTAATGTTATGTTATCTATTAAGATACTGCTGTTTAATTCGCTATTGGAAGCTATACAATATTCGCCATTCAAACAAAAATAAATGAATGGCTAAAAATTCAGACACTGATAGACTATTAAATTTACATTCATTATTGAATTATTATATCAACTGTTCAAAATGACCTCCTTGTTCTTGAATACATTTAGTATTTTGCTACATAACATCGTGAATTCGGATTTTTATATTTTTGTCTTGACTGATAACTTCCGTTGTCCATAGCAATGACGGTAGATGGCTTTAAATTAGGAATTAGAGTATTCTCAAACCTCTCTTCCCGATTCCATGTTCTTATGATAGTCTATATTGCAGTCCTCGATTTTCTTCCCGCATAACTTAAGTGCGTTGTCAACTTAGCCATCAGTGTAAAATTACTATACAAGAGCCTCTGTTTGGAGGAACGCCCTAGAGTTGACAATTTTTTGAAGCGTCAGTCCAGCCTTTTTTAACGGTATCCTGTGTATTAAACCACGTCACGTCAAGATAATAAATTGATCGTCCCTCGTCTCTGTTGGTTGGTTGATTTTGTACAAATAATCATATCGGCATTCAGAACAGTCTCTTACACTTTCCATGATAGCCATCGCATCTATTTGTTAACAGTTTTGTACCCAAAGCCATTCTTTCTAAGCCATCGCTGTAAAGTATCTATTTCTTGAGTAGTTGTTTCCCATCTCAGCTACTTATTTTTGCAGTTGTTCAAATTACGTTATCTTTTCATTTTTCACATACAATCTCTCGACATTCTTGTAGTCGAAGGGTCTAGTTTTTTCGGAATCCCAGCAGCACATCTACGCTTTCTTTTTTGTGAATCTGACTCACTGCTGGGTACGGCACGTGAGTTAAAATGGATGTTTCCTTTATCATGCTTCCCTTATTTTAATTTTCTGTATATTTCTTTAAGTCATTGTAAACATACAGGGTGTCCCACAACGATTATATAAGCAATATATCGGAACTGGACAGTAGTAGCGAACTATAATTTTGGGGGTGTAAATTAGAGCAAATATAGTATCTTTTCTTGTTATTGTTTCACCCAATGAGGTATTTTTTTTTGGTCACGTGACGTCTGATTCAAAATTTTTAATGGTACACCCTCAATATTTGTGACTTTTTGTGTTCCTCCTGATAAAACAATTCCAACAAACTAGCACACTTGGGGTCTACACTGATTATTTCAAGAACTACAGGTACTTAAAGGACTGTACCACTATACCATTATGAAACACTGCCAAAATAATTTAACTGTAGGGGTACATGTTATAGTCAATGGTAGTGGTACCATCCTTTAAATACCTGTAGCTCTTGAACTAATCGCTTTAGACTGTGCTAGTTTGTTGGAATTGTTTTACCGGAAGTAACACAAAAAGTCACAAATATACAGGGTGTTCTATTAAAATTTTTGAATCGGCCGTCACGTGATCAAAAACAGATACCTCATTGGGTGACGCAATAATAAAAAAGGATACTATATTTGTTCTACTTTACACCCCCAGAATTATAATTCGCTACTGGTGCCCAGTTCCGATATATTGCTTTTCTTAATCGTCGTGGGACACCCTGTATATTATGATTGCCTTAACGTCTGTGTTAAGGTGTGATCTTGTAAATCTGAACTGGTCACTATCATTACTATCCTCACTACTGTTCTCCGACCCATTTCTAGTGGTGCATAATAATGAACATCCCTGTCGTCTTCAATTATCACACGAAATATGCGTAACTTTAAGCATTCCGTCAAATCTACGAAGAAAATTGCTCAATGTAAGTAAAGACAGAAAAAGCATGAAAATTAGAAGAAATTCCCGTTTGTGATAATCATAGTACTGAACCCGAGTCCGTCCCTATATAGTACAGTCAAAGTATACTTGTACATATATAGTGGAATCAAATATTAGTTACAATTCAATATATTCGGATGCACAGCATTCAAGGTAGCCTCTGATCACAGCGTGTTGCCTTTGCATAACGGTAGCGCTAGTGACATTGTCGTACTATGCTTCTTTAGACTGTACTATGCAACAACTTCGAGCAGCGCTAGTTTTTACTATGCTTCTTTTGACAGATCGTGATTTCCTGTAGGTTTTTTTTTTGCGAAACTTCTCACTTTGCAAACAAGTGTTATACGGTTGAGACATACCATAAACAACACCATGCAATGGACCAACGACGTTGATTCTTTGTCGAGAAATTTTAATTCCTAAGTTTCAATTTGCTACGAATATTCAGGCTTTCCCATTCTTTTTCTCCAAGAAACTAAATATTGCCAACTACGCACATGTGGGGCGACACGTGCTCGCTATTCGACGAACAAGGTTGAAAAAACGGCGAATATTGATATTCGGCAAATACCCGCATATGTGGCGCCGGCTTAAGTGCAGTATAAAATTGATCTCTGTGTTGCGAGGACTTGTTTTTGTCATGGCAGATTTCAGCACCTAGTTATAACTAGTAGTGTCGAAAAAAGGTCCTATTTGTGGGATGTTGCCCACAAGCTCTACAAGGATCGGGAATCGGGACATCCAGAAGTAGTTGAACGTTTTGTTATCATTTACGCGGAGAGTTAAATACAATGTAACAAAGGTCCCGTTTAAAGCTCGTATCTCTTTAATAAGATGCACTCAAGGCGAAGACTCCGCTTTTTAATAGCCTAGCAACAGCTTTCAAAAACTAAACGCTCATCTGCTCTGTTTCGCTTCTCGATCAAGATTGACGCGAAGCGCCGCGTCGCTGTGTATGCGAATCCGTCGCTGACACCAGAAAGCAAAATCTATACCGGGCTTATACCTGATGTAACTAATTCTATTGACAATTAAAATATAAATAAAAATAATTATGCGATAGGGCCTCGGTTCCCCGTCGTATGCGCAACAGCTTGCGCCGTACTTGAAGGTAGTCCGCCCTAGCAGATTCGATTTCCGAGTTCCACCAGTACGGTACCATAGCGGTCTTGGCACCCCTTTTGATGGTGCTTTCTTTAAGAACGGCTTGTATCAGCCTCGTGTACCGCTGTTCAGAGACGCTTTCCATGGTATGCAAGGACTCAAGTCTACGGGTAAGTGCCTCTTGGAATTTGATGACATCAACGAAAGGCGTGTGGCCCTCCGTTGATCTCCTTTTAACTTTGGGTTTCATGTCCATCTCAACATAGATGTACCTATGGTCACTCAAAGTTTCGTCTTCCAAGACCTTCCTCCTTTGAATGCGCTTAGCTACCTCCTGCGATGCTAGAGAGACGTCGATAAACGAACACGAATCTCTTCTGCAGAAGGTAGGCAGCAAGCCATCATTCAACACTACCATGTTCATCGCCGCTATCCACTCGCATAGGACTCTCCCCCTTTTATCTGTAATTGGCGACCCCCAGTCTGCAGCTTTAGCATTTAAATCGCCATGATAAGTAGGTATGCTGTGTTCAATCAAATTAATTTGAACTTCGACAATATATTTTTCTATACATAAAAGTATTAAAATTGTAACCACACCTGCTTGATAAAATTTAATATTAACGTTTAAAGTTACAGTTATAATTTTTATGTGCCCAGTAGATGATTAGCAAAAGCTTCCCTTATATAATAATAATAATAATAATAATAATAATAATAATAATAATGTCTTTAATGTTTCATTTGGACATTACAATATATTGTTGTTGTTATGTGGGGAGCGAAATTCAGATGCAGCCCGAAGGACTACGTCTGCTCTACCATTTAACTCCCAGCATTGGTATCTCAACATTTCAATTTGGTCGAAAGACAGAAATTACGAATAGACATAATATAGATAGGTACGAGTATCATAATGAAATATTAATTACAAAATAGTACTTAAATTATAACAATTTTGAAATACGATAGGACCAAACGTAAAAAAATGGAAAAAGAAAAAATACAAAAAAGCCAAATTCAGCAGATATTCAATATTAATAGAGGTTGTGTTTTTCACATTAGGATTAAAGCATAATAGATTCTATTAACTAGTCTACTTCTAAATTTACAATATTCCGTTTTGTTTATCGTATAGCCAACCATAAGTATGTTTTCTGAATGTACTGTAGGGTAACACCTTCAGCCTGCAAGGGATGCTGTTATATAATGCACATATCGAATACGTAAATGATCTTTCATATAATGTCGTGTTATGATATGGTATCGATATTAGTGAGCTGGATCTGATGTCGACTTTGTGGGCGTCTCTCCTGAACTGTATTTTATTATAAAGGTATTCAGGCTCTTTATTTAAAATAAGTGAATGATACAGACATAATGAATTTAATAAAAATCTGTTCTTCATATTTAACCATTTTGTGGATTGCAACTTGTGAGTTATATGTTCGTATTTCCTTATTCCAAAAATAAACCTCAGACAAGCATTTTGAAGCCTTTGTATTCGATTAATGTCTGAAAGTTCTATAGATCGCGCATACACAGGTGACGCATAAGAAAAATGGGACAAAACCAATGAATTGCAAAGCTGAATTTTTAAATCCTTCGTAAGACATCTCCTGTGAGGATACAGCTGCCTAAGATTTGCATACCCTTTTTGAATACATTTTGAAATGTGCGTCTTGTATCTTAAGTTGATATCTAATATCACACCCAAATTTTTTGCTTCATCAACGACAGAAAGTTCCGTGCCATTTATTTTGATGTTAATAGAAGTGTGTATGTTTGTACGCAACGATCGGGGAGCAAACACCATTGCTTGAGTCTTTAGAGGATTCAAACTTAGCTCGTATTTCACTGACTGACTATATAGGGCACTTAAATCATCATTTATTGCTTGAACTGATCTATCAATATTATCTCTATCAAATGATGCATACAGTTGCGTATCATCAGCATAAGCATGGATATTTGAAAACGTTACTGGATCCGCTAGACGAGAAGTGTAGATCGAGAACAGAATTGGACCCAATATGGATCCTTGTGGGACGCCGCGGGATGTTTTAATAGGCTCTGAAAATACATCGTCTATTTTAACTATTTGTTGTCTATCTGAAAGGTAACTTTGCAAAATTTTGATCGCATCTTTTGAAAAACCATAATAATGAAGCATAGCTAGTAGAATATTTGGATTGAGACTATCAAATGCCTTGCTGTAATCTAACAATACTAGAACAGATATCTTTCCCCTATCTAGTGCACTTAGAATATCATCTGTGATACTTAACAATGCTGTGGTACAACTATGTTTACTTCTAAAGCCTGACTGATAGGACGGAAGTATGTTATTGTCATGAACAAAACTTTTCATTTGTATATTTAGACTATACTCCAGTATTTTTGACAAAACTGGCAAAATGCTGATTGGCCTTAAGTCTTTAAAGTCTTCAACGTCGTTTTTTTTGGGAATTGGTCTAACAATTGCTTTTTTCCAAACCACAGGAAAATAGCCTTCTAAAATGCAACTATTAACAATGTTGATTAACGCACTTTTTAAAATCTTATAACCCATTCGAATGACCAGTATATTAATGCCATCCACTCCAATGGCATTCGTCTTGATACGACTGACAGCGTCAAGTATATCCTCGTCAGATGCCAGTTTGAAATTGAAAATACTTTCTGTTAGTCCATTTTTAACATTACTATTGAAAAATTGAATTAGTTCTTTGTTATCATGACTTATGTTCGGGACAGATTTAATAAAATAATCATTTAACTGGTCAGGGTTCTTTAAACTATCAGGAATATCTATAGTGTCAGAATGTGACTTACCTATGTTGAGGTTCCGTAACTCTTTCCATAAATGCTTACTATCTTTTTTTCCAGATAAGTTTCTAAAATATTCTTTTTTTGCCTTTCTTACCGCATCTGTCGACAAATTCCTTAGAGTTTTGTAACGTTCCCAAGAGTCCGCAGATTTCGCCACATTAAATTCAGATCTAGCTGCGTCCCTCGCATCAGCTAAAACTTTAATGTCATCAGTTAACCATGGTGCTGGGGGCTTAGTAAACCTATACCACCTGTAAGGGGCATGTATGTCTAAAACACGTAGTAATGCATCATTCAGGTACTGTACTTTTTCATCTATATCTTTTATATGAAATATATTTTCTAAATTCTGGTCTCGAAGGTCAGCACAAAAATGTTGAGTATTAATTTTTTTAAAGTTTCTAAAATACCTAAAAACTGGTTCAGGCTTTGGAAGTGCTACCAACGCAAATATTATGTCATGATCCGATAAAACGCATTCCTTAACCCCTGAGCAAGAGACCATAGCTTCTGCTGAAGTAATAATCAGGTCGATTAAACTTAACCTACTTTCACATATTCTAGTGGGCTGAGATATAAGTTGTGATAACTGATGATCATTCATGAACTGTTGTAACAAAGCACAGCTTGCAGATGAAGGTTGAGAGTAATCTATATTAAAGTCTCCTAAACAAAAGATGTACTGACTAAGACAAAACGCATTAGCAACACTAATATCCAGTTCTTCTAAAAATTGTGATGGTTCCTCTTGTGGTGGTCGATACACTACACCAACAACAGCAGCATCCCTTGCATATTCTGCTATGCTACCTTGCATTTAGCAAGCTTAACATCTACGTACATGCCATCAATTTCCATTACACAAATGCCTTCTCAGACTTGCAACTGACGTGAGTGTACAAATTTTGATACATAGCTTATGCATGCAAATGGAAATCTGTTAGTAGCACACATAGTATGCCTCATTACCTATACCGAACACGGCGTCACAGAATTGTCTCTTTGGTGGCTCCCTATACCTCCACATGGATTAATCCATTAATACTTTTATTAAGTTTGATTTCGGGAGTCGGTAGTTGACATTAATTGTACTGCAAGAGCTCTACCGGTATAAGGATAAATTTATAAGAATCCATGGGGTGTGAAGCTGTTTCGCGTTTATAGTAGATCTACAACGAATAACCGCTATTTATTTAAAAAAAACTAAAAGAACTGATGTATACGACTTTAATGCTAAGATAGTTACCCACATAACAAAAGTATATACAATGTACATACAATGGATATCGAATCAATGGATATGTATATCCACAAATGGAGCAAGAATGTTCAGTGGATATCAAATAGACATCAAAAAAATATACATTTCATGTACGTTTATCACGAACTTTCACATCCATAGCATATCCATAGAATATACATATGTATGTATGTCTAATGTACGTGCATGGTATATGTAACATAGACCAGGTATGAACATGCATAGTCATAATATATACGAAAGGAAAAGAGAGAAAATGAAAGAGAACAGCAGAAGCGTTGAGGCATCAGGAGGCGATGTTGCGAACTTAACTCAGTTTTGTAGCAACGTTCAGAACCATTGCGCAAACATAACGATGTTCACGGTAACAGCCAATGGTATCGGACAAATGGACGCCTTGATCTCTAGGGAACAACCCAGGCTGCTACCTTTCAAGGGAACCTTGCAAGTCCATCAGATACAAGGAAATGTGTATATGCCACAGATAGTCGTAATGAAGTCTTTAAGTTGCTTCTGCAGTAGCGATCACTACCGTTTGGGTACTGTAAAATACTCCACAATATCAAAAGTGAGAATCGACGATATCGTTGGCGAATCATATTTTGAGAGAAATGATGGCGAGAAGAAATGCAAAATTGATCTACCAAAGAATACGTCTTATGACGATCTACTTGGTGATCTCCCACAAACTGTAGATGAATCTGATGGTTTGCTGATTATTCTTGATGTGGGCATCGATCTTCTGGAAGTTTTTCCAGAAGACGATAAGAAAACAGGCAAAGATAATAAACTGAATCGTGATGTCAATGAAGATAAGAAGGTCCTAATAGAAGAAATGAGACTAAAAAGAAAAGAAAGGTAGCGATGAGCATAAAAAGACTAAATCGGAAAACAAATTGAAGGCAAATAAAAAAAAAGAAACGAAGGGAATCGGATGTTTGCCATTGTATCATTTGTGGAGCTTTCTATAGCGAAGATAATAGTGGACAAGATTGGTTTCAGTGTGTCGTACGTCGTGAATCGGCGATATCAGTTGTATTACAACCGACGCTACCTTTGGATATGTTTAAGCAGTCATGTTTTTCACAAAACATTCTGTTAAAATTTTGATTTCACTACACAGTGAGTCCTCCAGTTATGTTTAATTGTATAGTAGTTAAGGAGTTCCTAAGTTTTTTTGTGTTTAATTAAAGAGAACTTGTGCAGGCATTGCATTTCATTCTTACTGTAGCAATTTTATTTTGTACAGTAAAATGTATTATACTGAGTGTTACATCACTAGATTGATTAGATTTAGATTGCGTACAGACGTAGACATACTAACATACTATTCTTAAGCTATTAAGATGACTTTATGACAAACATATCATGGGCTAGTCTAACAGTTAATAACAGATTCATCTTTAGTTCAATATTCAGCTCCATTATCACGTTTCTATGGCTATCGTCACTTCCCTCTCCTCCAAAAATTGTAAAAGGACTACAAAATGTATAATTCTGTATCCATTGTCTGGTCAGCTTATAAGCAAATTATCCGTAGTGAAACCATACAGACAAACCTACCCACCTTAAAAAAAGTTGAGGTTAAATATCGCTCCATTTTATTTCACCGTTTGTAGAATCAGCCATATCCAAAAATGGAGCATGAATGTCTAATGGATGTAAAATAGACATATAAAAAATTACATTTCATGTACGTTTGTCGCGAATTTACACATTGATGGTATATCCATTAAATGTACATTCATGTGCTTTTAATGCACATGCATAGTGTATGAAAGTTCAATGTAGAGACAGAAAGATAAAAAAACTATATACTTTCATTATGTATTGTTATTAATTCAATAACTAATTCTAGTTACAACAATAAAACTTCGCAAAATCGATTACTGTGATAATGATAGTTTGCCCTGCTTACGACTAACCATCAAACGCTGGATGCGAATGTTATTATAGTAGCCAGAAGATAGGTTAGGTTAGGTTAGGGGGGTCAAACGTACAGGCCGGGTTAGGTAACCCCAACACTGCAGCCATTGGCTTATTGTATTGTGCTGTGCGTTTGTTAATCCGTGAAGAGTTTTGTGACCTTGATAAGATCCAAGAGTCTCTTCACGATATCTCGATTGGGGAGTGATTTGGGGTTGTTGGGCCCTATCAGCCTGAATCTCCACCAGCGTAGGGCCTCACATTCAAAGATTATGTGAGAGGCTGTTTCGTCGTCCTCGTCACATAGTCTGCATATTGGGTTTTCTTTGAAGATCCCTAATGTGTGTAGATGTTTTCTTAGGCCGCAGTGTCCGGTTAGGAGGCCGGTTATTAGCCTAGTTTCTTTCCTATTTAGTGTTAGGATCTCTTCAGCTAGTTTTGGTGTGGGTTGTTTCACCATCAGCTTGCTGTGTCTGAGCTTTGGATGTGACTGCCAGTATTTTAGGTGCTGTGAATGCACCCACTGGTTTATCGTAGTTTTTACCAAAGACCTTGAAATGCCTATCGCCGGTTCGGGGCCGGTAAAGCTGTATGCCGATCCGTTTCGTGCTAAGGTGTCTGCTTTTTCGTTCCCTTCAATTCCCTTGTGACCTGGCACCCATTTCAGGGTTACCTTGTTCATGGCACTAAGTTGTTTGAGGTTTTCTAAGCATTCCCAGACGAGTTTGGATTTGATTTGGCAGCCGTTAAGAGCTTTAATCGACGCTTGGCTATCCGAGCAGATAAGAATGTTTTTACTTTTGTATCCCCTTCTTATGTTTTCTCTCAGACAAGAGTCGATTGCATATATTTCTGCTTGGAATACAGTGGCGTAAACTCCCAGAGGTTGACTGATGTCACATCTGGGAGATTGACCGCGAATTCCTGCTCCTGTTCCATTGTCTGTTTTGGAACCGTCAGTAAACCAAACTATTTCTTGTTTGGGTGTTTCCTCGAGTTCTCCTTTCCAGAAGATAAGTAACATTGCACAATATTTCACTCGATCAGGTAATCAGGCACAACCAGCACCAGCACACACACGCTAACTACGACGAATGGCTAGAAATCAGCGATCACAGCACTAGCTGTCCGCGTAGGCGTAAACTACTAGATGTGTACATGATACATAGACCAACATCTTATGTATATTCACATATGCGCAATCAGCACCAGCACACACACGCTGACAATGACGAAGCACGCGAACAACGGAATGGCTAGAAATCAGCAATGGCGGCACTAGTTGTCCTTCGCGCAGGCGTAAGCTAGTAGATGTATATGTCTATGATACATAGACCAGATCTTATGTATATATATGTGGATATACCTACGTGAATATACATAGTATATTACACTAGTGTATGTCATTTTTCATATGTACATTTAACGTTCTATGAATATTCAAAATATACATGTTCATACTGGAATATCTAATGCATTCTGTGGATGTCATATCCATATTGTAGCGTTATGTGGGTAAAACGTTAATAAATTTGATAATTGTTCCTCTTGCCATGATTTTTATTATATGCTATACGTTTCCAAATTTGTTAAGATTGCCAAGGTCATTCTGATTTTTAAAAATGGTTGTATAATGTATAAGTTTCAAGTTATGATGCCTGATTCCATTCCAAAATGCCCTATGCAATTCTGGTCTAGTGGGCACTCTCTTAATAATTATGCGAAAGGTCTTTTCCATGCAAAGGCGTTGCATCCGGTACATGCCTTGGTTGAAATTCAGAGACTCATGCAAGACAGAGTTCAGCAAATTAAACATTTTAAGCTTACCCTGAGCAAATATTTTGACTTGTTTGTTGCACATTACGAAAAACTTCAGCATTTATCTGGCACATAGGGATATTTGTTCACATTAAACTCGTAAGCAAAGTACATGTGCCCTAGTCACCACCGTCTTGTAAGAACCAGGAATACTATTTATTTTAGTGGAGTAAAATTGGTCAATTTATTACCCGGTACTGCTAAGTCATTTTATTTTAAGACTTTCTATAGGATTCCTTTAAGTTTATTTGATACAGAGTAAGTCTCTGCTAAGGGTGGCCAGTGCTTATCGCACGCTCTCTACAAGAGCCTTGCAAGTTATAACGGCGGTACAACCATTATACTTGCTGGCCGAAGGAGGACACTGATCCGCCATGGTGAAGCAGGCAGAACGATAAGCTTCGCTGAAGCTAAAAGGCTGACGGCAAGTAAGTGGCGAAGCATATGGAACGAGACCATTGATGTCGCACGGTGGACGAAACGACTAATACCGTCTATAAAAGAATGGGCGGAATGCAGTCATCGACAGACGTCCTATTTCTAAGGCAGGCACTGCCTGGGCACGGGCCTTTTCGAGTGTATAGAAAAAGGATAGGACGGGTGATGGACGCAAGATGCTTGCACTGTAAGGCGGAAGATACGGCTGAGCATGTCCTGTTTCTGTGCGATAGATGGGGGCCATACAGACAGGAGGCAAGTCAAAAACTGAATGGGGAGCTAGCCCCAGAAACTATGGTCCCGCTGATGTTGTCCAGCGTAGAGGCATGGAACATCAACCATGAGATGGTCAACAAAATACTCTCTGTAAAGGAGAAAGAGGAGCGGCTTCAAGGGTAAACGAAGATTGGGAATTATTCCTAAACGGTTTTTAATCATTACCCCCATCTTGCACTGCGAAGAATATCATTCACGATGATGTGCAGATGGAGATATAGCATCACAGGTAGGAAAGAGGTAACGGGTTTTAGCCGGTCGGGTCGTGACGGCATGTCGGATGGTTGTGGTTGTGTCCATTAGACATGTGATCAGAGGTCGCAAGCTGGTTCAACGTCGGGCGGGCAGACTCTCTCTCACACTTTCCGAGTGTGCGAGTGTTTTCTGTCCTTGCGATCAAGCCGACTTTCTAGACCCTCTATAATAAAAAAATTACTATTGATGGGTATTTGACTAGCATTTTCTATTGTTTATTGTGTACATTTTCTGAGATATGACTTGAGTTCCTTTTCTCGTATGCCAGATTTCTGTCTGTTTTTGTTACTCGTATTGGTCTCAGTGTGATATAATTATGTTTGTTACCTGTTATATTTTTCTGAATGTTATATACCATATTTATAACATTTTTTTGTATTCTAGGCTTACTACTAGAGTAGTGTTGTTCCTCCATATTTTTATTCGTGTTGTTGGTGTTAGCTTGTAATTTTCATATTTTCTGATACCATTTATTTACACTGACCTTTGTACGCAGTTCTATGTATTAAGACTAATAAATTACCACTACTACTACTACTATCACCCATGGGGTACAAGAGACATTCTTTTCGACTATTGAAATTGGATTACGTTAACATCTTGAAGCATGGTCGAATACAACGTCATGCAACCTCAAGAAAGAAAAATTGATAATCTTTATTAGCGCTTGGGATAACTATTAGTTTGTTAAAAAAATGAATTAGAGCGGGTTAGAGATTTACCGAATCTGCTCAAACCGAGTAACATTCTGAGCACTTCGGAGCATTCTTTATTTTGTCAATTTTTAATAGGCTAGGTAAAACAATATAATCTTCCTGTGAACGACGTGAGCTACCAGTACCCGTATTAAAAAATCAAGGGCCGCGAGGCGAAGGACTCATCTTAATGCTGCTTATAGTCAAGTACCAAATGCTGGAGCTGAATTATTAAACTGTCTATATGCGCTCCGGTGACGGAGTTGCCACGCTGCCAGGTGAGCATTGGACACGGTTCGCCTACTGATGCTTCAGGGCTGACAGAGCACAACTTCCGTAATTCATTAATTACACCACAGCAGATGTAATGTTTATGGATAATAAATAACTGTTTTGTTAACCTCATTGAACAAGTTATCGGAAGTGTAATACAAACTATGAAAATGTAATTGGATTACAACTGGTAACTGGAGTAAAAAAATAATTACAATATACTACCCACAAGACTTCATTTTATTGTACTCACCAGCGGTGTATTTTTTATGTCTTATGGATCCTATCCTCTTAGGATAGATTGAAAGTGAGCGGAGCGATTATGCCTTCTTTCACTACGATCCGGTTGTGTGAATTGTGGCTCGCACCTATTTAGAGTTCATCATACAGTCCACACCTCTTGGCGAAGGTTTCGGCGTTTCGGGTCCTGCATTCAAAAATACATAGGTCTATGTTGTCTTAATTTACCTGTTCAATACCTTATTTTATTTTTAAGGCTGTGTTATTACACATTTAATTTAATTGCTTATGTTCCTTGAAGATTAAATTGAGAAGGCATAAGATATCAAAATTGGTCCAAACCATTGAAGTATATTATATTTTGCAATAATAACAATGCCATGATACGACAGGGAGCACTGACACTGCACGAGCGTACATTTAACAAGTCAATAGAAATATTATAGTATTAAGAAGTTCCTAAAGGCATGGAATTATCGACATATCAAAATAAGACGCTATATAAAAATTTAAAAAACCGACGAACCATTACAAGGCAGTAAATAATTTGTTTGATAACCAAAAAACATTGTAGTAAACCACTGCAGCCCTCTATTATGACAAAACCTTTTTCTTCTTCAATGTTCTGCTGGTGTCATCCCATATACAAAAGTATATACAATGTACATACATTGGATATCGAATCAATGGATATGTATATCCACAAATGGAGCAAGAATGTCCAATGGGTGTCAAATAGACATCAAAAAAATATACATTGCATGTACGTTTGTCGCGAACTTCCACATCCATGGCATATCCATATAATGTACATATGTACGTCCAATGTACATGCATAGTACACATATGTAACATAGTCCAGGTATGAACATGTATATTCATAATATATATCATGTATATACTTACATACCAAAGTATACACAATGTACATACAATGAATATGTATATCCAACAAATGGAGCACGAACGTCTAATGGATGTGAAATAGACATAAACAAATTTACATTTCATGTAAGTTTGTCGCGAATTTACACATCCATGGTATATCCATTAAATGTACATTCATGTACTTTTAATGCACATGCATAGTGTATGAAGGTTCAATGTAGAGCCAGAAAGATAAACAAACTTTATACTTTCATCATGTATTGTTATTAATTCAATTTCTAGTTACAATAATAATACTTGGTAAAATCGATTACCATGATTGCCATCTCTTTCCTGTTGAATGGCATGTCTAAAGTCACAAAGAAACCAAGGTTATAAAATTTTGTAGGTGGTTTGTTCCGCTTACGACTTACCGTCAAACGCTGGATGCGAGTGTTATCAGTAGCCAGAAGGTAAGTAACATTGCACAACATTACACTCGATCACGTAATCAGGCACAATCAGCACCAGCAGACACACGCCAACTACGACGAATGGCTAGAAATCAGCAATGGCGACACTAGCTGTCGGCGCAGGCGTAAACTACTAGATGTGTATATGACACATAGACCAAGATCTTTTGTATATTCACATATGTATATACCTACGTGAATATACATAATATATTACACTAGTGTATATCATATTTCATATGTACATTTAACGTCCTATGAATATTCAAAATACACATGTTCAAACTGGAATATCCAGTGTACATTGTGTGGATGTACATATCCATATAGTGTTATGTGGGATTCTGCCCGCATTTCGCTCACCACGTAGCGCTTTCACTTCCAATGGGCGAGCACCTAAACACAACATACTCGCTTGAATAACGATCCAAATGGAATCTAGCTATTTTTTCACAGAACTAGCAACTTAGGCAACTCAAATTCGTGACAGTATTATCAACACAAGGTATGTCAAGTAGACTGTCTCACGCAGCAACACTTGCGCATCCACACAATGATTATTCGAAGCGTCCAAGCAAAACGCGGGTGCTCATCTTCCGGTCGAGAATAAGAGGGATGCTGGATTACGTGAAAATGACTAGTCAATAACGGTACTCCTTATCTTGCCGTCTGGACATTGTAGGTAAACTGTTATGCTCTCTACCTCCCTTTAACAGCTTCGCTTGTGTCCTGTCCTCTAAGTATCGACCAAGAAACCCTATAACAAGGATATAGTGCCCCGTATGTGGCAGACAAACACACTACTGTGTCGAATTTACGATCACTGCCACCTCCGACGCCACTTAATTGCTAAGATAGCACTTTCAAGAAAGAGAATAGTTCGAAAAAGGAACGATGTCGCCACTTTGGCGTGAATACCTATTTGGATTGAAAATTTTCCCATCTAGTTGTTTGTCATATTACATACTAAGTAAGCAGTTTATCAATTTTACCTTCACTGGAATTATAACCTAGAAAACACAGACCACTGGCAAACTAAATACACTGATGTTTGAGTAATGATAATGATAGCATTTTCTATAATAGCACCTTAATGAATGCTATTAACGCACCATAAGAAAAACGTCCCGGGAGCCAGCAGCTGGCCACCTTTCATGATGTCATCGGTGTATGCCAGCTGTGAGTGCCAACAAATTGACATGCTTGGAATGTTATTCCAGGGCCAGGCATTGTTAGACAGATAATACTGAGAAAGTAAGGCAAAATTACAAAATGGGGTCAATTTGATTGACTCAGCACTTCCCACACATAATGGTTATACCATTTTATTATCTTCCCATTGCATGAGGCTATCGTCTGAGATACCCTTGCAGCCAACCCATTGATCGCACGCCCGCAAAAGATCATCCAACACAAAAGCCATCGTAAGTATGATGGCACGGTTCAAGCTTCAACTGATCCAAGCGAAAGGGTCAGGAACCCACAAACCATCTACAAACGAAGTTTGAGCTGTTTATAAAAATCATAAACGTTTTTCATCCTCACCGCGGTATTAATGAATACTGTGTAAAAATATCATTAAAATCAATTCAAACATTCCACGTTACACAATATAGAAAGATCTAAAACAATACTAGTATACATCAGAAAATTCTAAGTCTCTTGGTTTCTGTAATAGGCAAAGCAACGTTCAGATGGATCTAGAAAACTATATTATGCTTATGCTTCTTTCATAGGCTAGTGAAGAGCCTATTATGGATACAACAAAAATTTCAATTTAACACTCCCACCCCCAACCACAGCAATTTTTCACCTACCAATAAAAAAGTAGAAAATTATAGGAACCCCTAAAATGTCTAAAAAGGGAGTTTGAGGAATATTTGAATTTTTTTTGTTTCTTGCAAATTGGGGTTTTGGATTAAAAAAATATATTTTTTCTGATAAATGGAAAGATCATATATAAGTTTTATAACAAAACTGTTTTTGTTTTCTTTTTTTCCGCAATGATTTAAAAGTTATATCAAAATTTAAATGGGTTTTTGAATCCAGCACCGAAAACACGCCGAATCCGTGTGACGTTACAAGGGTGGTGACGATGGTCCTTTAACCAACGCCGTCCTACTCCGATAGTAGATCCAGTAGATTCTAGATTCCCAGCCAATCGTGAAAATACTTGCTTGTAACTAATGTATATTTGTTGCAACATAGACGATGAATGAAGTTTGCATACTGAGAGGAAGCCTACAATCGAAATAAATATCTTTTCGAATGTTTGAAATTAGATTACAAATTCCAGTGATAAAGTACCTAATCAAATATGTTTCGTTAAAGATATGTCCTCCACAGAATGCAAATGTCGCAGTGGTTTAGAGTGTTATAATATGGTGAATCTGTGTTCGAGTGGTTGTTGGTTCGAAATCCAGGCTTTGCATCTCCTTTTCGTTTTCTTTGTACCAAATAGTTTACTGATTTGCTTTTACTTCCCACACTGATAGCTGAGGGGATATTGTGATCGCAAAAAGTTTCGATTTTGAGACAATACGCTTTTTGGGCGTTTTGTGATGTCTACATAATGAAAATCAACGTCACTCATTTCCGACAGTTTGTCTGTCTGTCTGTTTGTCTGTCTGTCTGTCTGTTGGCGTTTTCCTACCCCCGTAATCTCAGTAACCGTTGCTTGGATCGTGATGAAATTTGGGCAGGCATGTCCTGTGGGGTCGCAGCAGGTAGTTTTCCTATAACTTCGAAAATCGGTGCATGGGCGGCGGAGCAATTAGCAAAAAACATAAAAAATAAATATTCCTCAATCTTCGTTTTAGAGGTTCCTGAGCATTTTCTACTTTTTCTTGGGTGGGGGCGAAATTGGGGTGGTTGGGGGGTTGTAAGATTGAAAAATTTGTTATATTCATAATAGGCTGTCAACTAACCTCTAAAAGAAAGATCTAGCATCATAATACACTTTTAGAGGTCCATTCGAACATTGCCTTGCCTATTACAGAAACCAAGGGACTTAGAATTTTGTGATGTATACATGGGTGTATTGCTTCTCATCGTTCTGTATTGTGTAACGTGCGAATTACTGGATTGGTTTTAATGAAATTTTTACACAGTATTACTACCGTGGCGAGGATGACAAATGTTTATGATTTTTAGAAATCGTGTCACTGGCGGCGCAGCAATAATAAAAACTGAAAATGTAAAAACAGCACAAACTTCGTTTTAGGCGTTTTAGCAGTTGTCAGGAACTCATAAAAAAAGCTTTTTTTGGGTGGGTGTGAATTTGAGGTGAATGTGAGGTGAGGGGTTGTGAATCTGAAAAATTTATTGTAGTCATAATGGGCTGTCCATTGACCTGTGAATGAAAAGCCTAGCGGCATAATACACCTTTTTAGGTCCATCCGAACATTGATTTGCTTATTATAGAAACTAAGGCACTTGGACTTTGTGATGTATACTCATGAGTGTTGCTTAGATCGTTCTATATTGCGTAACGCGAAAATTATTGGATTGATTTGAATGAATTTTTGACATAGTATTACTATCGCGGCGAGGATGAAGAAAGGGTGTGTCTTTCAAAAATTGTGTCAGTGGCGGCGCAACGATAATAAAAAAACTAAAAATATAGAAACATGCCAAACCTGGTTTTTAGGCGTTTTAGTGGTTCCTGACCATTTTCTACTTCTTTTTGGGTGAGGGTGAAATTGAGGTGGTTGGAGGTGGAGGTGTAAAACTGTAACATTTATTGTATCCATAATAGGCTGTCCATTGACCTATGGAGGAAATACCTAGCGGCATATTGCACTTTTTTGGATCCATCTGAACATTGGCTTGGCTATTACAGAAACCAAGGGTCTCAGAATTTTGTGATGTATACATACAAGTATTGCTTTGTTTCGTTCTATGTAATTGCGTAAAGCGAAAATTGATTTTTGGAAATTTTGACGCAGAATTAACTACCGCGGCGAACATCGAAAACGCGTCTGTTTTTGACAAATCGTGTCAGTGGCGGCGCAGCAATAATCAAAATACTAAAAATATAAAAACAGCTCAAACTTTGTCTTTTGATCGTTTTGCATCATCTAGTCGAAGCATGCGAAATAAAAACTGGCATTCTAGTTCCTAACGAGGGAGACGCAAGAAACAATTTAGGAGAGTTTTTGTGTTGGATGTTTTTTGCGGGCGGGTGGGCGATCATTTGGTTGTAAGCGGGTCTCAGGCTATAGCTTCATGCCTTGGGATTATAGTAAAATGGTATCATCATTATGTACGGGAAGTACTGGGTCAATGAACTTGACTCCATATTTTCTCATGCTACACACTTTTTTCTACCATCGACATCAATATGTTTTTGAAACAAATTTCATTAGATATTCTACAAGTACAACAAAAATTACGAATAATTTTACTTTTTTGGATTAATTTCATTTTGATATCGCAATCAGAGCAATTAGCGATTGATACTCAGGGACAAACTTGCTGTTGATTTCCCGTGCACTAGCTTTGCCGTTTCAAGGGCCGTTGCTTTTTTAGAGGAAAGTCCCAACTTTTAGAACACCCTGTATATGCTGGATATTTACCGGTATAAAGGCCTGGTCAAGCAGAGAACGCGGCGGTCCGGCGTTCTCTAACAATACAATGGAACGCCGAACGCCGCGTTCTAGACCGCCGCGTTACAGCGTTCCATTGTATTGTTAGAGAACGCCGGACCGCCGCGTTCTCTGTTTGACCGGGCCTTAAGATATAATCCAGTGTTGATTTTGACCTTTAAAGTGAAATACACGTCAAACATGCAGTTCATGACTACCTTAATGAACTAGCTACCCTGTTCCAGAAAACTAAGGAGAGTGCGCCCATGGCATAACAACGTATATTGCGGTTAGATTTCCATTTATCTGAGAAGGGGTCGTGGGGCATCGCTATTGAGATTTATCGGAAAGTCGGAGTTTACTCAGTAGCCACGTAAATGGATATTTGTGTAGAAAGACATTCTTATTTAGAAGTGGAAGTGGAAGTAGAAGTCAGTTTAGGGAAGCCGCCTATGCACGGCTCCTTCTCTATAATAGAGGATAGCCGTGGTGAATTAAACCTTTGTGTTTGTTAAAAATATGAATATAATTGAATTAATTAATTTGACAATATCTGAAAATTTTATTTGAATACTGCTGGTATATTCCTAGAACACCTGATTCTAGCGTAACTTGAAGCAGACATCTCATCTAGAAATGGTATATCGCTTGGAGAATTTGATGTTCGAAAAGGTCAATCAACAATCGAGGCTCTACAGGGTATCATATCGATAGCCAAGGAAGCCGCACAAACTGTCAATAGGAAGAGGAAGGTATGTGCACTGATTGCACTAGATATAAAAATGAAGTCAAGTTGATTGACTCAGTACTTCCCACACATTACGCTGATACCAGTTTATTATTTTCCCATAGCATGAAGCTTTAGTCTGAGATCCCTTGCAACCAAATAATCGCCAGCCCCCCCCCTAAAATTGTCTTATGCCGCTAGGTATTTCCTTCACAGTTCAATGGACAGCCTATTATCTCAGTTTTACAACCCCCCAACCACCTCACTTTCACCCCTACCCAAAAAACTGGTAGGAAATGATCAGGAACCCCTAAAACATCTAAAAACCGAATTTGAGTTGTTTTCATACTTTTCGTTCTTTAATTATTGCCACGCTGCCACTGCCACGATTTTTAACAAACATACGCGTTTTCCATTCTCAGCACGGTAACAATATACTTTGTCAAAATCTCATTAGACTCAATTTAATAGAATCCACGTTACAAAATACAAAACGATTTAAACCAATAAATTCTCGTATGTATTCAGAAAATTCTAAGTCCCTTAGTTTCCGTAATAGGCTAGGCAATGTTCGGATGGACCCAAAAAGGTGATTTGCGTCGCTAGATCTTCCTTCACAGGTTAGTGGACAGTCTATTATTATGAGTACAAGAATTTTTTTAATTTTTCAACCCCCAACCACCCCAATTTCACCCCCACCCACAAAGTGATCAGGAACCTCTAAAACGCTTAAAAATGAAGTTTGAGCTGTTTTTATATTTTTAGTTTTTTTATTATTTCTGTGCCGCCAATGGCACGATTTATAAAACCATACGCGTTTTCCATCTTCGCTACGGTAGTAACACTGTGTCAAAATGTCATTCAAATCAATCCAACAGTTTCCTCGTTACACAATATAGAACGATTTAAAGCAATACTCCCGTATGTTTACATCAGAAAAAATTCTAAGTCCTTTGCTTTCCGTAATAGGCAGGGCAATGTTCGGATGGACCTAAAAAAGTTATTTATGTCGCCAGGTCTTTTTTCACAGGTCAGTGGACAGTCTATTATGAAAGCAATAGATTTTTAAATTTTACAACCCCCGACCCCCAACCACCCCAATTTCACCCCACCAAAAAGAAAGTAGAAAATTATCAGGAACCCCTAAAACGCCTAAAAACGAAGTTTCAGCAATATTTATTTTTTTTTGTTTTTTGCTAATTACACCTCCGCATATGCACCGATTTTCAAAATTATAGGAATATTACCTACTACGACCCCACAGCATACCGCTGCCCAAATTTCATCACAATCCCTGCAGCGGTTGCTGGGATTACGAGGCTAGAAAAAAGCGACAGACGGAGACCGACCGACAGACAGACAGACCGACGGAAATGGGTGACGTGGATTTTCGTTGTGTAGACATCATAAAACGCCCAAAAAGCGTATTATCTCAAAATCTAAAATTTTCGCGATCACAATACTCCCCTCACCTATCGGTATGGGAAGTAAAAATGCTTTCAGTGCTGAAACTGGCTGCAGACTGATACTCCGCGTGTCCGTCTTAGTCAATTAGCCATGTTTTTTTCTAAATTTCAGCTTTTGTTTATGGAGGCAGGAAAGGAGACTCTTTTGAATTACATTCATTTATTGTGGATGCTCAACAGTGAAAAAACTTGAATCTCACTTTAAAGCTACAGACGCACATGCTCATAAGTAGCATGCTTTCTAAGCAAGCTCAAAATTAGCATGCTACTGTCACTGGCACATTTCCATTTAATCGCGTGACCGCCGGTTCTTGAGCATGCTCGAAATTAGTATGCCTATTTCGAGCAAGGCGCGTATACACATGCTACGAAGTAGCATTGCTCATTAATAGCATGCTTGTTAAGCATATGTAGCTGTACCTTAACTGAAACACTGTAACGAACTGAAAAATTGTTGCCGAATGCTTTTTACTCTGACTCTTTTAAATCTTTTCGCTTCAGCTTTTGTTCTCAGTAGATGAGTTATCAAGTCTTTGGCTCTAGTTTTGGTAGAAGGCAGAACGTGGTTTGGCGATTGAGATGATCTTCTACCACAAAACATGCCGTGTAGAAGTATCTTCATTCTCTCCACCATCCGATATTTTCTTTTCTGTATCAAAATTATAATCCTCTACCTCTAACGTATCTATTTCATTCAGGTCATGTTCATCATCGTCCGCCTTAGCCGGTGAATCTTCATAAATCTTCATAAACTTGCAAACACATTCCTGCGATTTCTCATATGATCTCATCTACAAAAATCGATGCACCATTGCAACCGAACTGAAACTGGAAATTCCAAATAAGAGGTTCAACAAAAACTAAAAAATACAGCCCTTGCAATGCAGTGACTATAGTGCGTCACTACTGGTAGCAGAACATTTACTGAGATCTTGTCACGCACTATTTTTTTTGTGGTTTCAGTCGAAGCATACGTGGCTGCATTGGCTTTCTACAAGAGGAAGAATAGAATAGAATATGAATAGAATAATATTTATTGTTTGAAGAAACGTACAATAATTATGAAGTGATGGAATTAAGGTTTTCCGGTAATAAACAGCGAAATACATCCACGATTGCAGTCGCCCTGTGAGTGGAGAAGTAAATGAAATAAATATATAGTATTGCAAAACAAACAATTAATACTAGCGATGATGATGATGATGATGATGATACTTATAAGCAAAATAATATAAATCGTTTAAAGACTATAAATATATGAAAAAAGGATTTCCGAATGAAAGTTTAAAACACAATAATAGCGATGATAATGATGATGATGATGATAATACTTATAAGCAAAATAATATAAACAATATAAAGGCAAGCTATTACATGAACATTAAGAAAAGACTTAAATTTCTGAATAAAGGTTTAAGATATAAAAAAATACACACAGTCACATGCTCACAAATTAAAGAAAAAGTTGCAGAAAATAATGAATTTCGATGAAGAAGAAAAAGACATTTTATTCACGGTACCATTCAACTGATCTATTCCAACTAATGTAGTATACCATGCATGAAATCATATCCAAGTTCAATGTTATATGTTTTAACTTCTTTTGTCTTATAAAGCTTACATTTCGAGCATCTGCTGGAATCAGATTCTAAAGTTTGATACTTAGATGTGTAAGAGATCGCTGCCCAATAGACTTTGTCATTAATGAGGAACGAACACTCTAGCTGCTTGCCGCGTTATATACTGATGTGTGGGATACTTCAGCAAATATCTGTTTTTATTAAGGTAAATGCAGCATTTATAGAAACCAATCTGCTGTATATTGAAAACGTCTGCTTCCCCGTAGAGCAAAGGTTTTACACGATATAGAAGAGCTTTGTTCAAGATCGTTTTGAGAAAGCATTTTCGCAGCAATTGCAGTAGCTCTAAATGTGTTTTTAATATACCACCTCATCCAGTTACTCCATAGCATGATAAATAGTCCCTAGGTTATGAAAGTCAAAAATATTGCTCAATTTGTAGAAAATGTGGATTACAAATCTGAGTTTTTATAGGGATAGTTAGCACGAATATCCCATTTTAGGCCGCGAATATCTATAAATTGCCAAAATATTTTGCCGAGAATTATCATCGAGGCAGCCATAAATGCTATGAACTAGTTCAGTAATTGCACTCTCAGAGCTCAGGCTGGGTTGAAAACCAAACTGCTATATGTGTGCAATTTCATATTTTTTCGCATTAGCTGTATAACCGGGTTATAATGATGGATTAAGAAAATTTTGAGAAACACGTGATTAGTGAAATAGGTCTATAGGTACGAAATCAGTAGTTTATCAGCGTAAAAACGGGTTTTATAATAGCTGTTTCAAAAGAGGTACGAAACCACTACTGAAGGAAATATTTATAATAAAAGATATAGGTGAGACAATGGAGTCTGACAGAGTCTTCAAGGTTAAGACTTTTCAAGGTTCAAGAAGTTGTCATGATTTACTATCCAAACATAAACTCATCACAATGATTAGGTCGCATAATTTCTGAAACGTGCAAAACGATATGCAGAAAAAACAGTATTTGAAAGTAATAAGGCACACATACTAATAACGTATTTATTTAGGAAATAATACAAACATATTTTGATTACGGTATGAAATTGAAAGCTAGACAAAAAAGAAAATACAATATAAAAGTACAACTATACAGTTCTAATGTGGATTTTAGAGTGCGAAAGAAAAATTTGAGTGGTAATCAGAGTCCGCTGGTGTAGGAAGTGGCATTGGCGATATGCTCGCTGCTATGAAAGTTGTGTCTTCGATTGGACGTTATATTTAGAATATGTAATGTGAGGCTAATTATTCTGTACAGTAGACGAATACTGAGAAACTGTGCAACATAATGAGTGTATTCATTACAGTCAAATAATATCCACTTATTATTAGTTTATCAGCCTACGCTATTAGAGTTTTATCGCAGATTTATTCACTCCCCACAAGTATCATAACGATCTTCTTATACTGTGTGGCCATCGTAAATTGAACATTGCGGAATGATGAAGGGCCGAAAGGGGACCGGGAGGCTCCCTCAGGTAGCGATCATCGTCATTATCATATCGAGCTTAGTAAGGGACATAAAATACATAAGTATGAGAGAGACATTAAATATCGTCTGCTGCGGTTATCCAATCCCGGTGCTAGACCGTCTTTAAGGTGGGGAATAAATTCTGGGAATTCGTTGGCTGTTGCCAATTGTAATTCAGGGGTATTAAGTGAATATAAATCATTTGCCTTTTCCTTTATATTATAAAATAAAATAAGTCGTAAAAGAAGGAAATCGGCTGAAATTATTAAGAGTTATGGCAACGTCTGCGGGATTAGGAATTTCGTGCCTGATGCAATTCAAGACATGTTCCATACAAGGGTTGTGATATTCCTTGTGCTAATACCATGCGGCAGATATTTCTGATCTCAAAGCTCTATACATTCTATATTCAATACGAAAGATTCACAAAAAAAGATCACAGATATGATGATATTTTCTAATGCTATTCTACTCCAGAAGATCGACATAAAGAGGCTATTACTGGATATTTTCAGGAAAAGAACTTAAAAACGATAGTATTGCAATATACGATACACTCAGCTTTTTTAAGCAACTATGTAACATGCCATGAAATGGAAACAGATTTTCGCATTAAATTTTTTTGTTCTCTAAATTATTACGCTGTGATTGTTGTAAATGGTTTGTTTAATTATGGATTTCAATAAAGAAAAAAATCATTAAATTATCAAATACAATGGTGTGATTACTTCGAGTTTCGATATATACATACTTGCTCTAATTTTACCTACATTAGATTCACCTGCTAACATATAACTGAACACAAATGATGCAGTATGATGCAACTGTGACAAGAAATGAAGAAAAAAAATTCTGATTGATGATGCAAAATCCTCCAGCCGTGAACTCTAGCGATAATTTTTTGGTTACCAGAGCAAAGTTATTCAGCTGCTTATGCAAGTAGACGTCGGTGGTATCGATCTGCAGAATATAACAGAGAAGCGTAACTTCTTCCTTCTTTTTCATAACTCTATCACAGGATATCACCAGGACTGAGTTGTATATCTGGAAGTATAAATAATTGTAGCTAAGTATGCAAGCAAGATATTAGTATTTAGTCAGGGGAATATTGTAATCGCGAAAATTTTAGATTCTGAGACTGTTTTCGATATTTCATAACGAAAACATACGACATCATCGCCGTTGGTCTATCCGTCTGTTACTATTCTTATAACCGAGTGATTTCAGTAGTCCCTTTACCGATTTCAATGAAGTTTGGCGCGTGATATGCTGTTGACTCGTAGTAGGCAATACTGCCACATTTTCGGAAATCGTCGCCAGAAGTGCTTCAATTTATACAGGGTGTATCAACGATGTGTGGGTGAACGATAACTGCCTCCCTATTTAAGAATGTTTCAAATAAAAAATGTAGAGGGCAATAAAGTCTATGTTTCAAAAATATTTACCGTTATACAGGGAGCCAATAAATGTGTTACGTATCATAGTTACATTTTTTTTAAATATAAGTTTCTATATTATTGCATATTTGGATTCCTTGGTCGATTTTAGTGTTACTCTATACGAGTATATCATACATGATACCTAAATCGACCGTTTAGGCGCAAATCACCAATTTTGATATAAGTAGATGTTAGAAAAAAATTGAATATCGCAGCGTCTATAAAACCCAGAAGGCTGTAACGTTGCGGTATGACTAAGCATGAAATATGCCAACTTGGATAGTACTGTCAAATTTGAATTCCTTTTGTACTTGGTGAAATCGTTAGATTAATTAAGGAAACTTCAATCACAGATAAATTTGTTGTTTTAAATACGAATACCAAATTATTTTTATACGGTTAATTGTAAAATTCGATGGCCTTTCTAACGATATCATTGTTGATATTAATCTTTTGTAGTTTCCATTTTATTTGAAATTTTCCGTCAAATCGGACTTTTCAAATTTTTCTGCCTATAAGTAACCTAGCAGACCATGATGGAAGAAAGCAACTAACAGAAAACAGGAACATGCAAACAAACTAGAGTAACAAGACAAGATAATAAAAATTCCATGCAAAATATCCGCTGTAACCAGAAACAACAGCGGTAACATATCTAATGTCAATAAAAAGCTGAACCACAGCTAAACTATGACAGAAATGATTATCTTTCACAGCCTACTAACTATTAAGATGTAATAGAGATTGACAAATTTCGAAAATGATTGAAAATTTTGAAATGAAATGTTAGTGGTTGTCTAACAGTCTAACATCTACAGAATAAAGTTTCACATTTCATGGTATAAGAGATTAGTCCTTTCCGTGAAATCAAAATTAACGCTACAACTACTTCTCAACATCTATTGGAATAGTTGTTGAAATTTTGTTGAAATTATTTATAAGTTCATATTTTAGTTGTGCTTATTTCATGTATTTTTTGACAAGTAAATTATGTTTTATAATTTAGACATACTTTAAGTCAGTTTTAGTTTTCTGCAATCCTGCCAATAAGTACTGGAGCATTTGGAGTACCCTAGTAAGAGGTATCCTTACTTTTGGCTTGATGAAAATTACTACTTTTTTATACCATTAAATGTAAAACTTCATTTTAAAGATACTAGACTGCCAGCAACAATCGCTGGTATTTTTCCTTTGATTTCAAAATTTGTAATAATGCTCGAAACTTTTAAACCTATAGTACATCTCGAAAGCTAGGCAGTGAAACATATTCATTTTTGTCATACTCCAGCTTCTCATTGATATTAGATATGCTGCCGCAGTCCTTTTTGGTTAGAGCTGATATGCTGTAAGGTATTTTTGTAATCTTGTCTCATTAACTATTATATCGTTCGCATCTCGCATCGCACGTCAGTTGTTTACTTCCACCTGAACAACCTTTTGCTTATTTTTTATGGCCTGCTGGGCTACTTACAGGTAGAAAAATTTGAAATGCTCCGATTTGACTGAAATTTTGAAATAAAATAGAAGCTACATGAGATTAATATCGACAATCATATAACGTTATAAAGGCCATTGAATCGTACATTTAACCGTATATAAAAAAATAAGCATTCCATTTTGAAAAATCAAGTTATCTGTGACTGAAGGTTCATTAAATAATCTAACAAGTACACCAAGTACAAAAAGAATTTAAATTTGACAGCACTACCTAAGCTGACAAATTTCATGCTTAGTCACGCCGCATAGTTACAGTCTTCTAAGTTTTATAGACGCTGCGATATTCCATTTTTTTCTAACATGTACTTATATCAAAAATGATGATTTGCACCTACATGGTTCATTTTAAGTACCATGTGATAACATGGTCACAAGGTCACGCTAGAGTCAAGAAAGGAATACAAATTTGCAATAATATACAGGGGTTCCATTTAAAAAAAATAACTTTGCTAAGTCACACATTTATTGGACATCCTGTATAACGACAGATACCTTTGCAACATAGATTCCATTGCCCTCTATAATTTTGATTTGAGACTTGTTTTTCTATATCAAATAGGGAAGCAGTTATCGCCCTCGTTGATACACCCTTAATAAACTATGGCCGCAAGGAATGCATCATGATGTACCTAAGGTTCGCATAATTCAAAAATGGTGTCAGATGACTTGACTCAGTACTTCCCACGAATTATCGGTAATAATAAAACCTTTGTTGTGTTACTCAATTTTCCTCCTTCGCAACCAGGCCAATTTTCCTTCGCATATCTGCGGACAGGCAGAAACGCTTATGTAAAATGAACTTCTTAATGCTCCTGGAATGGAATTAATATGGAAAGTGTAGGTCTTCATGCCATAGTGAAGTTAAACATTTGTGTAGATTAATATTATTTTCAAACATACAAAGGATTAGAGTGGAGTAATAAGCAAACATGCTGGTAATTTCAAAAATGTATCAAAAATCGACACACGTATCTTCAGTTTCAATTTTCCTCAATTCCCTATTTTATAAGTAATAGATTTCTATATGAATACAGAAGTTTTTAGATTTCCCCCATATTCCAAATACACTGTCATCCCACTTTTAAATCCTGAAACAGGAATACGAAATTTGGAGCGGTTATGAGGATTTTTGTCATATTGCTTGTTACTCCGTCGCCAATAAAATTTTAAAAATTGCAGCACTACCTACAGATACCGATGTCACCACACTCCGAATTCCATAAAAATTCGCGCAGTTCGACAGCCCTTTGTCAATACGAAAAGATTTTGAGGTTCCCTTCTACCACTCCTATTTTACCCCCGGGAAAGACTAAAAGGTGACCAGGAACCTCAAAATTGCATAACTATGAGCTTTGGGGCAATTGTGGGAATTTCTGAATTTTAGCTTCACGTTAAAAGTACAGGTATTATCTACTATGACGATCACACACACATCTCATCCTTAGTTTCTAAAATCAATGAAGGAGTTATTGAAACTACGCTGTTTGGAATATAGTAACAGAGAGACAGAACGATGGAAATGGATGACAGATCACATGATGTCTAAAAACATGTCTCAGAATCGGATAATCATCCAATTATCATACTTTCCTCAGCTGCGGTGTGCGAAGGAAAAATATATACTGAGAAGCAGCGTGCACTAAAGTATTTAAATTTATTTTCATCATTTTTGTTTTCTATTTTCTTTAAAGTGGCACAACGTGAAGTAAACTTCGATATGCTCCGTTAGTTCGATTGTACTACAACTTTTCCAGCAATAGTTTCCAATGGATCAAATTACATGTAATTTCAAATAGTCAGTTGTAACTCCCAAAGAGTCAATTGCAGTTTCAAACAGTCAATTTAAAATTCTAGTCCGTTAATTGGTGATACAAATAAGCAACTGAGTATTCAAAGCGTCATCGTTCTAAGTCATCAATTGTAGTTTCTGAGGGCATGTCCATAACGACGCACCGCACATCACATCGCACTTAGTATTTTACTATATATAGTATCGCATCTGCCTTGCCGATGGGATAGCATCCCGGTGTGGACTGTGGCCACTGTGGAAGTGGCGCGCCGCACCTAGCAGTCTATTCATTTTCAACTGCTGAGCAATAGGTAAGCATCCAAACACGATTTTGTCGTCATTTTCGTCAGATGACGATGATATATTCTTTGATTCTAGTTTAAGAAAATGGTGGGTTATTAAAAATAAAAGGAAAAAGACATTGCAGTCTTTGAATAAAAAGCGAAGTCGCTTTGGTGAATTCCATCACCTTTCTAATAACATTAGAAAAGACAACCAGCGTTTTTTTTTTTTGAGTACATGCGGATGAGTAGACAATAAAGTACATAGTTCTTAAAAAAACTCCCATTCAGCTGTGCGATGCTATAGTGCCATGCTTTGTGCAAGGCGTGCCGTTATGGACGCAGACTCATTCAATATTTCAATATTCTAGCGTGCCTGAAGAAGACGCAACTCCTGGCTCAAAAACCTGCGACAATGGTCAAATATGACCTCGATAGAATTATTTAGAGCCGCCAAAAAAAAAAGATGAAATGGGCAAATGTAGTAGCCAAAGTCCTTACCTTAAGAAAAATGAGAAGCGTGCCTGAGTTCCGCATAGTCCAAAATAAACACCTCACAGTAAAACTAGATTCGCTTTGTTACTCTTACGTAAAGCAAAAGCACGTAACAAAAATATTTCGCATTCCTATATTGACTTTTGACTCCAAAATTGATACCATATGGTAAAACGGGTAACTTTGACAGGCTTGGTTGTTTTTACGTAGAGCAAAAGCATGTAACAAACAAATTTCGCATTCCTGTATTGACTTTTCGAGTCATACATACACATGCATCATCTCAATGCCCCTTAAAGACAATAAAATTAATAGCGATCCCGACTAGGTAGAACTTGTTGTAGGAATTTCCCCGACTCACGTGGTTGTTGTTCATCCCCTGTCCTTGTTTTACCATAGCCTTGTGATAATATTAACTAGTAGAATTCAGTACAGTTTTTGAACCGTTACTATGGATGATAGAAGATATTTGTACATTTTACCTTATTTAATTTTTTTAGCTGGAATTTTGAGAAAAAAGCGACATGTGATTATTGTTTCTAGCATAAAAACGCGTTGTCTTTTGACTGGTGGTATCAGATGTACCAATGAGTTATATACAATTTTCTTGTGCAACTTCCACTACTTCTACCTTTAAGAGTTCAATCGAATAGTGAAATTATTGTGACCAAGACACCTTTAAGTTATTTACGCCTGCCTCATATCAAACAATTTAGTGCACAAATACAGCAATTAATGACATTTGAGTATTTAAATTTGTTTGATTTTTTTATCCTCCATTATAAAAAATTGACATGAGATATATCGTTTTAAACATAAAGACACATTCCCTTTCAACCGGTGCTATCAAATTTGTATGCTGCTTTACACATTTTTTTGTGCACCCCCCCCCCACACCCTTTTCCACCGGCCAAATTTGGGAGCAATCGCTTGAGGCGTTTTTGAGTAATCGTTGGAGAACAAAATCGCGGACGTACAGACAGACAGGCAGACACAAACAGGCAGACACTCACAGGCGGACATCAAACATCGAAGTTTTCCGATTTTCTTCAAACTTGATCACTATGGAAAGGTTATCATTCGAAACAAAAATCTAGTTTTTGGTCCCGCTGCGATGATAGAAAAGGGGTGGTGGTATGAGTATCTCAAAAAAGAATGTCATAGCGTAAAATTATAACGCTACCACAATAAACAGCATGTTTTCCTATGTCTAAAACGCTACCGCGCATGCCACAAAACTTTCAAGATGAATAAAGGCTCATAAAGGAGTAGCAAATTTTCAAACTCTAAAATGGCAATAACTATCACAAAAATGATCCAAACAAATTCAAACTTTACTATCATATTTAAGTTTTTGTTCTTCACCTTTTGGTTTGCTTTTGGTGCAAATATATGGTTTATTGTTGGGTCGGAGAGGGTACTCGGAAAAATAATCATACAACATAGCGTTTTCTTTCCAGAAAACGAGTCAGCAGTTAAACATGACGTAAGTCTGACATACACACACAGTATAATAACTTGATAATGGGAGCGGAAACTAGTATCCTTTGTACAGCCGTTAGGAGTAGACTGAGTCCTATGTTTCTTATCTCGAAATACATCCCTAAAAATTTCTACACAATGTTTGAACAATATGTAATTTTACTTCAACAACCCAAATTTTGAAAATGATGGGTATGGCTCTCGGGGTAGCAAACTCAAATGGGGCTTTTATCATTTATGTATGTAGTCAGAACTGCAATATCTGGACGCAACATATAAAAAGTTAAGGACATTAAACATAAATAAAATTCAAAACACGATACATAATAATCTACAATATTTGTAAATTGTCATTTCTTGAGGCACTTGAAGATTTAAATGGTACTTCAGAAATTTAAATTAACCCGTTGGAATTCACAATTGCCTATGCTCTTTGAATATTCAATTAAATATTTGAAACTACAAATGGCGAAGTGTAAAACTAACCTGACCATTTTGAATTATTACTTTGACCATTTGGAAACTACAGCTGAGAAAGGTGTAGTTTAGCAGTTTTTACCAGCTTTCAGAAAATTCACTACCTGATCTTATTGCGTTCATTTCGGAATTCATTGGAATTGTGCATCTGAGGTATTTCAAGCAGGGTGGCGGAACCAAGTCGACTTAAGAGAAATAAACAATCGCAGTGTACCGTTCAAATTTATGCCATTAATTTAGATAAACTTCCTATGGAGCTCAAATAGTAACCTATGATAGATTACTCCTTTCAACCTTGATATAACACTTATATAACATCAACCACTTATTTCTATTGAATGTGCACATGTTATTATAATGGACTAGTATCATGATTTTTGTTTATTATTGTTTTTGTCATGAAAAGCTTGCCATATTTTGCCCCAATTTTTTTGAGTCTGGCTTAGCGGGAAAATAAGGGAAATATTTGATTTTTTCTAGTCACGTGACCTCACGGGAATAAAATCAATTCAGCTAAAAGTCGTAGAGGTGCCGACACAATGCCGACTTACCCTCAATACTAAGTGGAAGTAGGGAAAAAGTTTCCACGAACAATCATACACTTTGAAACTAATCACCAAACCACTTTATCTGCCCTTTTCACCAACTTTCACAAAAAAATAGCCTATATCTTTTTGCTTTGTTGTGAAAATATTCGTCATCCACTATCAGGAACCTGTTTATGACAGACCATAGGTAAACAGAAAGACAGCAGCAAAGAAAACATAGAGGTTGCTATTGCATCCAAATATTGCTAATATTGAACTTATGACTAATTTCCGCCGCCTTTTGAGCGTCAATTTGAAATGGAAAGGTGAACAAGCTAGAGCACGGAACATATATGTATACAAGGTTAACTAAAGTTGATGAAAATTATAAACCATATTGTAATTGAAACGCAGTGTCTGTCATTTCCACAAAACATCACAATTATTCAGATGTACGATGAGATTACCATTCGTTCTATGCTGCCAACATATTGTTTACAGTCCGCCTTTTTTGCCTATATGAAGCGAAACGAACTATCAGCGACAAAATAAGAACACATTGAGAAACGAAAACATAAAACTGAAACGCAGTAAAAACCACAGAGTAGGAACTGTAGACTGGTAGAACGAGAACGACGTATATTTGACGATTTACAACAGATTCCTAGAATACAAGCGTCAAATCTTAATCATCGTGACAAATGACAGTCTGACATAGTTTTGAATTCCGTGCTAATCTATTGTATGTTCTGGGTGCCGCATGATAGTAATATCTAGTCGGCATTGGTACGTCTAATATCTAAAATTTCTTAAAGTAGGGTGGCCCTGGAATGATCAAATCGCAGCTTGGGGCTCACTTTTACGTGTTAGTGAGGCCGTTAGTCTATTTATCAATATATCATATTTTTGTATGCCATTCAACGTCCTGCATGCGGAAATGCTACTTTCAACATCATGATACTAGTTCATTGAACATATCTAGCAGAACGCGCATACGTTCACCGTTAATGGAGTTACCAATATTGAAGCGGTCTGTGCGAAGAATATCAATATTTTCTCTCCCCTGAAGCTCCCTATGTTCAAGTAGTCGTCCTCGAAGCACCACATCACGTACGCTAGTACTGACACATACGCGCTGACTATAATTAGGAATGTCGCCAAACTGAACACAGCGTTGAATTTGCCAAGGACAGCATTGCATGATAGGTAATACCAATTCAGATGATCAAATAACTTCTCTACATTTTTCTTCGAATGTATCGATAAGGTATTTCTTAGAAGCACTTGAATATACTCATACTGTTTCCCTATCACTTTCAGGACCAAATACATCAGTGATATCATAAAGAGTTGGACTATGATAAATATCCTGTTGGTGGCATAATATCCAGATATTGACTTGTAACAGTAGATGTCCCAGCCATTTATGACCACCAAAGTCATCAAACAAATCAGCAAAGTCCTAAGGTAGGCTGAACGATCTATCGAGGTAGTTTTCAGTTGCAGCTTCTTGGAAATTACTTCTAAGTATAGTAGTTCATGAAGAAGAGCTTCGTATCTTTTTGTGTAAGTAAAAGCTCCGCTCAAGCATACCATGACAAAGACAAACTCCAATATCGCATGAGTTGTGTCTGTCAATCTAAATACGTATTGATGAGATCCGGACCGGAAGTGAATTCTGTGTGAGAATCCTAAAATGGCCAGTCCTGTGAAGACACTTATCCAAAGAAGTGTTGCAGTGCGACAGACCTTCTTTTTAGACTGTGAGCAAAGTATAGGGGGTAGCCAGCCCAAAAATGATCCAATTCTGTATTGTTCAAAAATAAACTCGACATCTTTGGTTTGGTAAGGTTGCTTTGTGCCTCGCACCATCTCGATACCAGTAATCAATAGCGACAAATATTAATGGCTATGTGTTTTCAGCAGCACTTCAATTGATAAACTTATGAATATTTAATTAGCATTTCCCTTGATTGTTGTTTTAGGTATTGCTGAAAAACAAATTAACTGGAATATATGATATAATATACACAAAAGGAATATACCAACACAATTCGCTTCTGATGGGAAACATAATACAGCTTTGTGCGTATGCAGGACTACTGATGCCACTGTTTGATGTAGATCAGAAGTTAAAATGAATATTAATTAGAAAATTTTGCTAGAAACTTTTTAGCGGTATAGACCATGCTAAATCCTATCATGTTCGACAGTCAGAGAGGTCCTTTGTGAAGTCCATCTGTAAGAGAAAGACAATAGTATAAAACCTAAATATTGGAGTGTGCGAATGTCGGAACGCGTAGCAGTGTGACATCGCAAAGAAATGTTTCATTATAGTATAGATCAATCATAATACGGTATATTTAAGTAGATAAGAAATATTTACACCGCAAGCTTTTTGCCGGCGTGGGGCGTGGGTGACCAACGTGCACGAAATAAAGCAGAAAAAACCTACGATGATCATGACAAAGTTCTCACTAGCATATAAGTCACAGTTCGATAAAATTTTGGACTGAACAACGCATACATCTTTCCAAATTAGCTGCACGTTTTTTATTTATTTAATTCTCGATTTAATTAAATTAAATAATTAGGACTTAAGATTATTTAGACATTGACTCAATCAATAATAGAATGTTCTGAGATGATTGTTTTGACGATTTACGAAAAACTGTTTCACGTTTAGTTGTATAACGAACTCGTAAAAACTAATTCAGGTAATAGTCATGTTAGCGTGCCAATAAAACTAAAAAAAGCTCAAATGATGTTTTATACTACAGTTTTGTGTGTCATTTAACTACGATCGCATACTTCCACAGCGCAGTTTTTCAATAATAAAAAAGATTATTTCGAAGAGTTTTTTTTAACCAATTATGTTTTAAGCTGCCCTTCCACCGAAAGATATCAGTAGGTCTCTGTGCGACGACCACGCAGACCTTAGTGTTGTGCGTAGAGCGCAAAGTTGTGATCTGCCCTATGATCAAAGCAAAGCTGACTTGAAAATATGTTTACCCTGTTTGATCTAAAATTTTATCCAACATATTTGTAACTTTTATGCTGTTGAGAACTTTGTCCTGAGCATTGTGGTTTTATTGGCTATATTTCATGTACGTTGGTTACCCGAGCCGCGAGCTTCCGGTGTGACTGAACATGACTCATTTCTTATCCTTTTATATTATGTTATGAACGATGATAGCACTGTTAACTTATCAAGTGAATATTTGCCAACTCGTCTGAATTTTTTTGTTGGAATAAGTGTTTCATAAAAATTATAATTACACACATAATAGAACTCAATCAAAAAAGGCTTGATTTAGTTCCATACCGCTATTACAACTTGCTTGATTTTGCTTCTCATCACTACTACTACTACTACTACTACTACTACTACTACTACTACTACTACTACTTGCAGCTACCAGCGGCGGAGCTTTTCCCACAGGAGGCAGGACCTGGCTCAGCCCAAATCCTGTGGAGAAGGTTCCGTCGGAGGTTTGTCCACGACCTACCTGGCGCGTCCCGATGGCTGATAGGGACCCCCAGAGCATAAGTTCCCCCGCTCTGGGACTGCAATGAATAACAAATAGTTGCTCGCGGATCATGTGGAACCAAAGAGGTTCTCAGCCTTCGGAGAGGGCATGGGTTCCTGCCGTGTCGGCGCCGGCTACGCGCGCACGGCGTTGAGCTGGCGTCGGTGAGGTGGAGACCCGTGTGTTCCTGCTGGTTGGGAAAGCAAGCTTCCGGCTGCCTCTTCGGTACCTATTTTCTTCCTAATTACCTAGTAATCCTATCACAACCTCTCCTCACCCGAACATACCTATCCTCAGGACTGCCACCGACGACGACAACAGCAATAACAAAGATAGAGACGATCGCTCAAACGTTTAGGCTCGCGGGGAGTGCTCCTAGGAGCTGATGTGAGCTTGCTCTGCCGAAGCGAGACCGAGACGCTTGGAGCAGGGACCAGCCCCTTCGGGCTCTGATCAGGAAGTGCAGTGTGGATGCAAGAATCGGAAACTTGCATTGCCCCGAGCGAGTCTGGTCCGTCCGTATATTCCGGGACCAGCTAAGCGAGGGCTGGGCCCCAGGGAACTGGGGTAGGATTCTAATCCAAGGGTATACCCGTTCTCAGCCAACTCGACCCGCTCCTCACTGCACGAAGCGCTGGCAAAAAATAGTATGGATAATCGTACCTTAGACACGAGCGAAAAGTGCGGCGAAATAGACCCCTTCAAACGGAGGGAGAGCCTTAAAAGAACGCCGCCAGGTAGAAATAGGTCATCATCACTGACGGATGTACATTGGCCAAAAACTGACCCAGAAGATGCAAACCCTTCAAAAAGAAAGAGAGCAGAAACAGGAGAGGACCTAAATTCAGACAGAGATGAGTTCGATGAGATTGTTCAGCGACTGCTTACCAGGGCCAAAGACCTAGAGACGAGCCTGAAGATCTGCGTGAACACGAAGTCGGAAATCAAGAAAGCCGGCGCGGATCTGCTACAGCTTAGTATTAAGCTTAATAGGCTCAATAAAAGCAGACCGAAGTGTCCACCATCAACTCGGAAAGCCGATTGCGCAAACAAGCGGGCGTACCGATCGTGAACCCAAACAGCCAGACTGAACTGCGCCCTGATACCAAAGATGTAGAAACACAAACCATTGGGGTGGACGAAGAAGAATCCGAAACTCTAAGACTCGCGCTACGGAGTGAAATCGATCGCGGCAGTACGCTGGATGGCCTACAGAGCATCATCGACGTAGACTGGCCCAAATCTGTGTACGAACGGGTGAAAGAAGTTCCTGGAGATGTAATGGCAGCGCCATGGGAGTCTGATGGACTTCCAGTTATCCAAAGGTGTGGCTAGACGCTTCAAAGAGCGTTTCGAAGGAGCTGCAGAAATTAGAGCCCAAGATGCGAAAATCGGAGAAGTCGCATACCTGACTAATTCCATAACGGTGCCAACGGCCAATGGAAACGAAAAAAAGGACCGATACATCTGGTACCTGCTGGCAGAGAAGAGCCCGCTAGAGCTTGATGGTATAGAAAACCTCTACAAGGCAGCCAGCAGACTAAAAGCACTTATTCAAAGGTACGGCAGACACAAAGTGGCAATGCCCTGCATCCCTACCTACAACTGGGATCAAGTGGGAAAGACTTTTGAATATGTATTCAAAGATACTGATGTAGAGCTTTGTGTCTACAAGTATGAAAAGGCGCAAAACAGGAGACAGAAGAGACAGTCGACATCTGGAGGAGAACAAGGTAATAAAGGATATCCAAGGAACAGCAAGAGAAATTCAAAACAGTCCGTAATAGTGCAAGGTAACGGAATGTCGTACGCAGACCTGGTTAGAGGGATACGGAAAGACGTGAATTTAAAATCAGTAGATGTTGAGCTCTCAAGTGTGAGGAAAACTCAGAAAGGAGATGTTCTGTTGGAAGTGAAACGTGGCAGGACAGATGACCTACTAACAGCAATAAACTCCCAAGTGAAGGGGGCACATGCAGTCAGGAGAACAAAACAAATAGTGTTGCATCTCAAAGGATTGGACAGTGAAACTAATAAGGAAGAGATAGAAGAGGCCCTGAGAGAGGCTGTTGGTGACAAGGCGGATAGGTGTAGAGTTACGTCGCTTCGACCTGCTTTTGGTGAAAGCCAAAATGCTACGGTTATGACAGACGCCGAAGTAGCTCAACAAATACTAAAGATGGGCAGCCTAGCAATAGGGCTAGTTCACTGTCAGGTTACAGAAAGAGAGAGAAACAGCAAGGACTGGTGCTACAAGTGCTGGCACAAGGGTCATGACAGTCGGGCGTGCAAGGGGCCTTACAGAGCAAATTTATGCTATAAGTGCGCACAGCCAGGGCATATTGGCAAGAATTGCACAAACGAACCTTTCTGTCCATCGTGTAATAGAGGAGGCCACCAGATGGGTAGGACAGACTGCAGTGGTACTGATGGATAGAATGAAAATTCTACAAATCAATCTCGATAGGGGCAGGGAGGCGCAGGACTTACTTAGCGCTACGGTAGCTGAACTTCTGGTCGATGTGCTTGTGGTCGCAGAGCCAAACAAGGCTAAAGTCAGCGGAAACGAGTGGTTTACAGATGCTAGAAAAGATGTTGCAATAAAGATCGTGAATAAAAACATTAGAATTGCGGACATAGGGGCTGGATCAGGTTTCTGCTGGGTTGAAATGGATAGATTTATACTCTATAGCTGCTACTTCTCACCGAATGCTGATTTGAACACCTATGAGTCTCAACTATCGGAACTCAGAGAAAACGTACTATCCAGACACAAAGAGGCAATAGTATGTGGTGATTTTAATGCCAAATCCCCAGAGTGGGGCATGCCCTATGAGGATCGCCGCGGTGAAATCACAACCAGCTGGATGGCCGAAATACGTTTGGTTGTTTTGAATGAAGGAAGAGAACCTACCTTCGTAAGGGGCGCCTCCACATCTATCATCGATATAACGCTAGCCACGGAAAGCATATCAAATGAATGCAGCCTCTGGAGAGTACGTCAGGATGAAACTCTGAGCCTGCATAGGTACATAACTTTTGAGGTCTTCCGGAGGGCTCCAGCGCCCACACCAGAACATCTGCACACTGGCTGGAGTCTTAAACTGCTGAATAAAGGCCAATTTGGCGCTTCGCTGCAGCAACAAATTCAAGGAGAAAGTATATCGACAGCCGACGACCTTATCGAGGAACTGACAATTGTCTGCAACCGAGCTATGCCACGAAGGAGATGCACAAACAGGAAAAACCCCGTATACTGGTGGTCTCAGGAAATTGCACAATTGAGGCGCGGGTGCCTTAAAGCAAGGCGTGCTTAGCGGATGTTGAAAATGACATCTGGGGGAAGGGATACAGGATTGTATTTTCAGCAATACATGCTGGCCCTTCCCTTCCAAGGCTGACACTTGATAGAAAACTCCAGATTGTCCAAGCGCTGTTTCCTAAACAACAGAGGATAAGAAGCACGACACAACCAAATACGTCCTTGTCGCCGTTTACAGTTGATGAGCTTCAAGACGCGCAGGAAAGCTAAAACCAAAAAAGGCCCCTGGTCCGGACGGAATACCGGCAGAGATTATAAAGTATGCGGTACAAGGAGCACCTGACATCTTTCTCAACGTAGTGAATGAGGCTCTAAGGACAGGTTGTTTCCCAATGCGATGGAAATGTGCTAACCTGACTCTGATACCGAAAAAGGGTAAGCCACTGGACCAACCCTCGGCCTACAGAGCAATATGCCTGCTAGATACCGCTGGTAAACTCCTCGAGCATATGATCTTAGCTCGTCTGGAAGTAGATATCGCCGCTAAGAACGGCATATCATGCAAGCAGTTTGGCTTCAGGAAAGGAAAATCCACAATTGAAGCCATTAAGTGTATTATATCGATAGCTAAGGAGGCAGGGAGGACAATCAATAGGAAAAGGAGTTTGTGTGCTCTAATTGCTCTTGATATTAAGAACGCTTTCAACACAGCACCGAGGCAGCATATCATTAACGATCTCAGAAAAATGGGAGTAGAACAACATATCCTCCGACTGATAGAGAGCTACTTGCAAGATCGTGAGCTGCGGCTAGAAAGAACAGCCGATGCTCCTCGGATACCTTTAGATTCCGGAGTACCCCAGGGATCAATACTAGGACCAACCCTGAGGAATATAGTGTACAACGGCATCTTGGAGCTGGACCTTACGGAAAAAGTGACAACCATCGCATATGCAGACGATCTAGCGGTGGTGGTTGTGGCACAAGACGAACGAGAGCTGATGGAAAGGGCGAACTGGGCTATTGGTGAAGTTAGTGCCTGGCTACGGGACAGATCCTTAATGGTGGAACCAACAAAAACAGAAGCAGTTCTGCTAACACCAAGAAGGGGTCTGCTACCGGTAACTTTTTTTGGTGGAAGGAGTAACTATAACTCCGCAAAATACCATAAAATACTTGGGCGTGTGGCTGGATTCAAAGTTGATTTTTGCCGAACACATCAGAAAGGCTGCACTGAAGACTGGAAAAATAGTAGCGGCCTTAGCCAGACTGATGCCTAACGTGGGAGGCCCCAGCTCCAGTAAAAGGCAAACACTGAGCGCAGTAGCCTACTCTACAGCACTGTACGCAGCACCCGTTTGGCAAAGGGCCATGGGAATACAGCGGAATAGGAGAACACTTGAATCCGTATTTAGGAAACTAGCGATAAGAGTGTCCAGTGCCTATCGGACAATATCTTTGGATGCGGTGATGGTAATTGCTCGCATGCCACCCGTCGACCTCATGGTCTGGGAGAGATGCGAAACATATGGCACCTTAGACGAAGTTAGTCGACAAGCAGCCAGATCCAGACTTCTCGAGAAATGGCAGATTCGGTGGACCAATACTGACAAGGGTGTTTGGAGAAGACGCCTTATACCAAACATTGCAACGTGGGTAAAGCGTGACCATGGGGAAGTAGATTTTTATTTGACCCAACTACTGTCTGGTCATGGTTGTTTCAAGGCATACCTTAATCGTTTCGGTATAACTGACGAACCGACATGTTGCTACTGCAGCGAGGAAGACGATGTCGAGCATACATTTTTCATCTGCGGTAGATGGGAGGAGGAAAGACAGAGGTGCTTCAGAAGTATAGGTCAAAGAGCAACACCTGAAACATTAACTGCCTTGATGCTCAAAAACCAGACAAACTGGTACAGTATAGCAAATCTAGCCAGACAGATTCTTATTCAAAAGGGGAACGAAATGCCCGCTCAACAGGGACATAACGGACAATAAAACATATCAGAAAAATTAAGACTCCACGGAGCAACGAAGTGATGCCATCCGGCGGTTCCGCTGCTCAATGTGGACAGCTTTAGCTGAGGAAGGAAAAAAACTACTTGCAACTATAGCTACATACTCTAACACTATTAGAAGATCAGTTAGCTGCTGCCCATAAGCATATTCAGTACACTCGCCAGACTAGATAAATCAGAATGAGAGGCATCCAACAAAAACGTATCCTTATAACTTGCCTTTGATTAGGGGACCGAACGAATACGAAGTTATGCTACTCCCTACTGCCAATCGTTGAATGTGATATATCAGATTTTTTCACTGAGTTATATATTCACTCATGCCTCAATCTTACTTCTTGTGAAGGCACATACGACGATGCAATCCCTGCACGCAAAATAGCTAAATCCATCTATTTTTGGTGTAAGCTTGGTTGAAGCAAACTTATATACACGGGTATATACATAACCAATGGAAACATAGTAGCAAACTTGATAGTCATTTTACAAGTGCAGCTGTTGTCAATAGCAAAACGCAAAACATCTAAAACCTTGTAAACAGAGCATTTTCCTTTCTACAAACGGTTCACGCTTTCACGTGTTCAACATAATT